>CM077149.1:58490864-59843186 GCA_039583875.1 Platanthera guangdongensis | reverse complement strand
TTCTTTTTATAACCCTTCAGCGTTTAGTCTCTAACTCGCGCCTCATCAAATTATAAAGTCGTCCCCATACCGATGAGTGACTAATCGTTATTAGCCTCTTCATTGAAGAGCATTGGGACATATAAAATGATTTAAAATAATTAAAGTTCTTTATTTTCACTTTAATTTAAGGACTTATGGTTTACCCCGGGTTAATGATGTGTATGACCACATATCGATGTGAGGGCCCTATTTCTGTTATCCATACACTAGCTAGCCGAGAGGCCATGCGTATAGATCGATCACCCCTGGGTAAAGAGAGTTTCGTGCAAACCCTCGAGAGAGGACAAGCATATTTCTTCCGTATTGGGTCCCCCACCCAATAACGAGGTTCTTAGCGTAAAGCGGGCGTTAAGAGAAATCCTTCGTCGGACTAGTGTTCGGTCGAATAGTCTTAGAATTCAGGTGAGCAATATTCCTACAGATCAGTGCGCTCATGTTTATGGAACCTCCATGGCCATGTCGCTTTTTATTAATTTGAAAACTAAATTCAAGAATTATTAAAAGTTATTTTAGTCTTAATCAGATTCGGTGCCGCGCGTTAACCCTTAATCGAATTTTTCTAAATCGTTTTTGCACTTTTATTTTATACGCCTTAATTAAAATCCCCAATGAATTTTCAGTAAAATAGTACTTACTCCTGGAGCAGTAGGGATAATCAACCCGACCCTGAGAATAATACGATCTCGGTATTCCCCCGAATATCGAGTTCTACTTGTGATAGGTGCACTTACCTCTTTTCGTTAAAAACTTGCTTTTTAGCAAGCCCGCGACGTTCGACTCGTCGAACCAACCACCCAAATTAGAGTCTATTCGCAGCCATCAGCGCCATTGGAGGCACTATCTCCTCTCCCAGGAGTTGTGATCCTCTCCGATCACGAAGCTTTGCGCTTCATCAATAGCCAACATAAAATCAGTCTGTGTCATGCTAAGTGGGTAGCTTTCCTACAAGGTTACACGTTTAATCTCAAGCACCTTTAGGGTACTGACAACCAAGTCGAGGGCGCTCTTAGTCACCTTACCATCTTGCTTTCCAATATGGAAGTTAATGTTGTAGGATTTGAGCGAGTTAAAGATGAGTACGCTACCTGCCCAGTTTTTCAGGAGTCATATTTATCTGCCTAGTATAGTTCCCTCAGGACTATATCTGTGTTTGTTATTAAGGACGGTTGTTATTTTTGCATGGGAATTTGTGTATCCCATAGTCATCTCTACGACTTCATATCATCTGGGAGCTGCATAGCGGAGGGTTGGGTGCCCACTTTGGTAGGGATAAGACCATTAAGCTAGTTGTGGATAAATTTTACTGGCCAAAACTTAAGGCGATGGTGGGAAGGGTAGTAAGTAGCTGTCGTACCTGTTAGGTATCCAAGGGCACCAAAAACAGCGTAGGATTATATACACCGTTGCCTATCCCTTCCACACCATGGGAAGACGTAAGTATGGATTTTGTTCTAGGCCTACCCTCCACTTTACGTCGTCATGATTCTATTTTTGTAGTTGTGGATAGGTTTTCTAAAATGGCATATTTCATTCCGTGTAGTAGGACCAACGACGCATCTCAAATTGCGAAATTGTATTTTAAAGAAGTCGTTAGTCACCGTGGAGTGCCAAAGACAATAGTCTCGGATATAGATGTCATGTTTACGAGTTATTTCTGGAAAACACTTTGGGTTTTAATGGGTACCAAATTATTGTTTTTCGCCGCATATCATCCATAAACCGATGGGCAGATGGAAGTGGTTAATCGAAGCTTGGGGAAACTTCTTAGATGTCTTGTGAGCGATCACAAAAGTACTTGTGTCTACTTCTTCACCATGTCCAATTGGCCTACAATAATTCAAAAAATAGGCCCACAGGTCTCTCTCCCAACGAGATTATTCACGGGTACAAGGCCCCTGTGTCGCTTGACTTGGTTCTGTTGCCTCCAAAGTACAAAGCAAGTCAGTTTGCACAATCCTTCGCCCAACACATTCATGACCTACATGCACGTATACAGGATACCTTGACTACATAATACGAGTCCTATCAAGCGCACACTAATCTATGTAGGAGAGTGTCACACTTTAAGATTAGCGATCTGGTCTTAGTATGGTTAGTTCCCGAATGACTGCCAACTAGCACAGTTAAAAAGTTGTCACCAAAGCGCGTCTGGCCTTTTCGGATTATAAAGAAGCTAGGTGACAATGCTTTTGTTTTGGATTTGTTGCTGATTGGGGTATCTCCCCCATTTTTAATGTCTCAGATTTGACGTTGTTTGTTTCGCCTCCACAAGAGTTGAATTACTTGTCGTCCTCTTCTTCCACTAAAATCTCTAATGTGTTGGGGAGCGGTAGTTCAGATTATCTCTCTCTTACGGTCCCCACAGGTATTTCATCGGATGGTGAGTTGCATTCCTTTATTCCTACTGCTAACTTGTTCCCCAGGTTTTCCAAGACATTTCTTACTCGAGATGGGATACTTGCGGCTGAGCCACTTGCTACTACTGATGGTGCTACATACATCTTCCTCATCCGTTGATGTGACCGCCCCCCTTCGGATGACTCATGGGTCCTCACGATGGAGCTTAGATGCTTGGATGCCGCTCTTCTCCACTGCTACGTCTTGGACCACGCATTAGAAATACGTGATTTTCAGCGGGGGAGAATTGATGCCACGGCCTCGCCACCACTACTTGATGATGATCTGGTTGCCAAGACGCTACAACATAAAGACTTTAGGAGCCATGATGACACTAACGGAAGATAATGTTACAATCTCGGTCCGCGGCGTGCTAAGCCCACTTGAAGACTCATTTTAAAATCATGCTCTTAGTTACTTTATTTTTATTTTTATTTTTTATTTGAGAATATAAAATTTTTCCATGCTTGGGTAATAATTTTATATTCATGTGAGGACTTTATTTGTTTATTTCCTGTATTTAAAACATTTGTTATGTATTTAACTGCCCGGATGGATGAGATTTCATCTCCATCTTGGACGGTGAAATGTCTGTTTGTAACTCCTATATAAGGAGACCTTTTTATTAGAATAAAGTATAGAAGAAGCAATCTATCCCTAAATCTCCCAAGGAGAATTTTGGCCAAGAGAGGGCTCCTCCTTGCCACCACCCCCTAGGTGGTGTGAATCCATGTCTTGCTTCCTCCACCCCTCTTCGGCGTGACTCCATCATGGATTCCTTCGGTGAGACTCCGAGGAAGAAGGTTGCTGCCCAATTCGATGTGACACCGGTGGATCCGTGGAGAGAGTGATTCTCCCACCATATCTTGTGTGCAATGTGAATTCGGGTTGGGTTACATCTCATCCCTTCTTTTGTGTTTTCTTGCTTTAGTTTTTTGGAGATCGAGCAACCATTATTTCCGTGATTTTGAATAATATCTCTTGCAATTTCTGAGTCATTTTCATTGTTGACAAATTTCTTTACAAATCCAGATCGGGTAGGTCCTATTTGCTTGAGCGGATCTTGAACTATATCCATGGTTCGTTCTCTAAATGGATCGACAAGCTTTATGTTAATTTTGGGTAATAATCCGACTCATTTTTTTTCGTTATTTTAGAGTCAATCCTTCCTCCTTGTGGTTTATGTGCTGTGTTTGAGTCGAACCTTATTGTCGCGATAGATTCTTGTGTAGGTGCAATTGAAGGTTCAGTTGGTTGATGAGAGCTTGCCTGAAAGCTATTATCAAGGAGGTGCAGGGTTCTGATGACGACCTCAACAACCTACTGTGCATCTGTGGTGGGCCCGAGGAAGGGTTGGAGTGTACGGCTGATGAGTCCGATTTATATAGGGTTTTTCGGACTCATCTTGGCTAGTTTTCACGCATTTGCACTTCACTTTTAGTTCATTATCATATATATTTCATCTTATCGTTATTTCCATAGGAAGTGCACATTTAAGCCCGTGGTTGTGTATATTTTTCTGTACTCCGTTTTGTGCCCGTCTGGAATGTCTGCACATATCAGTGCTGTGTTTAGGGGTCGTGTACGTGTTCTGAGGACGTTTGGAAGCATGAATACTGTGTACGATCATCGGATATAGTGCGCACGACCATTGGTGGTGCGCTGATGATCGAGCGCAATGTACCCGGATTTCCAGAATCAGCCTGGGGTAATCGCACGACCACTGGACATAGTGCGCACGACCACCGGTCGTGCGCCACTGATCGGGTGCATTGATTCCTCTTTTCCTGGAGTTTCGTCTGGGGTAATCGCACGACCATTGGACATAGTGCGCACGACCACCGGTCGTGCGCCTTTGCTCATGCGCAGTACCCCAGTTCTTCTTCCTAATCTGTCATGCCAGTGCACACGATCACTGGACATAGTGCGCACGACCACTAGTCGAGCGCCCCTGATCGTGCGCATTGTTCAATTCTGCTTTCTATAAATATGCAGGTGCCGCCCTAATCCGGAAGAGCTCATTTTTCTCCGCTGTTTTCATCTCCGAGGACAGATTCCACCATCCTCCTTCAATCTCCACCCTAGGGAGGTGCTCCGGGCAATTGTTCACCGCCAAATCCAAGCCGGAGCTTCCTCTTGGCCTCCTCCTTCATCCTTGAGCTTCAAGAAGAGCTAAACCTAGCTATCTCCACCAAGCTAGAGAAGTTGTGCCATCTTCCACCGGCTCGTGACATGAATAAGACGGGTCCATTGGGAGTGAGTGACAGCATCCTCTACCCCGAACGCAGTTGAGGACCGAGATTGGATGCGGATTGACAACCCGATGATTCCAACCATGAATCCTCAGCAAGACTTCGGATCTGGTCAATTTCACACACTTTTCTTCTCTTGTTGTTGATGATTTAGTTGAACTCTTTGTATTTGATGAAATTATGCTTGGTGTAATATATGTTTATGTGTAATCATGTCTATGTGATTGGATGTTTTTGTTATTTACTTGAGGTGCGCCATATTCCATCCACCCTTGCCGCACTAGCAATTGATAGTGGCGTGCGTAGTGAAGAGGTGCTTTCGACCCTCATTCCGCCATTCTCACCACCTCATTGGCAAGCCTACTCGTTCATCCGCCCAGCGATTCAGTGCATAGCGGCCCGACTAGTCTTCCATCCCGCCCGGCGAAGCATCGCATAGATGCGTTGCATAGGAGTAGTTGTTAGATTTTTAATTTCTTTCTATCGCAACAATCAAACCCCCATCATTACCGCCGACCTTGAGGACTTCAATCTCAAGTCCTCCTCGACATTCACTCCACCTTACTGTGTTCCTTGAGAGATCGATACTTGGGAAAACTCGCCCATTTTATATTACTTGTGCGACCGGTTCACTACCGTGATCTTTAGCATCAAGTTTTTGGCGCCGTTGTCGGGAAACACAGTCGTGTGAGTTTTTTTGGAGAGGGAGATAGGAGATAGAAGCCCTTTTCCATTTGTATATTTCATGTTTCTTCTTTGCTTTAGTTTTTAGAATCTGTTTCTTGTTTTTATTTGTTCTTATTCTAATTTTAATTTTTCTGTAGCAGGTTTCCTATTCTTTTATCTGTGATGTGTAGTTAATTGTTGCTTAGAAACTTTCTGTTGGTGAATTATTCTTGTTGCACCATATATTCTTATATGAATATTCGTTGCCGATGGTGCGGGGATTATAGGCATGGTAGTGATGAGTGCCCCACTGAAGATTGGGAGCATAATTCTCGTCGTTCTGTGTATGGAGCACCGTCTTCCTATGATACTTCATACACCCAACCCAGGTCTTATGGTCACTCCTCTTCTACGCATTCAACTTTTTCTTATTCCTCTCCGGTCCCACCTGGATCGAGGAGTAATGGAAAATGATGTTTTTGTTATCGTAGCACCGACCACGTGTTGAAAGATTGCGCAGAATTTCAGCGCCAGTTGGAGGAGGATGACGAACCGGGTATCCGATTCACTCTATCACCCTCTCAAATGGCGCCTCTTTTGATTCTGATGATATATTCACAGCACCACCTTTTCTATGGGGGACTACTGCAGATATGCCCATCAGACTTTCTGCTGATCGGTGTGACGACATTGTGGCGTCCTCTCTCCCCATGCACTCTTCCCCTCTTGTTGATTCACCCCCGGAGGAACCTGTACATATTTTCTTTAATGTTGTTGTTCTCTGCCTTCTTTGCAAGAATTATCTATCCCTATTTTTAGTGAGTCGGTTGATGATGTTTGGCCGTATTGTGATTCTGAGCCTGAGGATGTACCCATGTTTGACGAGGATATTATTTTCATTAATGGAAAGTATTACATCTTGGAACATGTGGACGCACCAATGTGTGTTGATGAGGAGATCCTCTTTGTTGAGGAAGTTTCCACTTCCTTGATGGATGAGGGGGTCCAAACCACCACAGAGGACCTTGAGCTCATAGATTCCCCTCGCCATGACACATATGATGTCGTCGATGATCTATGCCAGGATCCTGCTGGGAGTGAGACCGGGACCACTCCCCCTATTTCTGATTATTTTAGTTCTTCTTCTCTTTATTTCTTGATCCCCCTTCTTTATCTAAGCCTGGGCGGGTTGAATCTCCGCAGGAGCTTCAGGAGGACTTGGATCTTTCAGCTCGAGTCATCGATGATAGCATCCTCTCTCGCGAGTAGGTTGATTCCTCCTCTATTGAGGAAGCTCCATTGATTGCTTTCTCCTCCTAACTTCTCCCTATAGTAGACGATACATTGCTGGGCAAGAATTCATTTTGTGGTGAGAAGAGTGAGGACGAGCGCTCCTTCTCTTCTTACTTCCTATTTCCTCTGCCTGCGAGGAGCATGTATGATTATTTATGCAGAGGGGTAACTGTTCTATCATCGTATCGGTACCCGTTACCGAAACGGATATTGGAACAGTTAGCTATGCATTTTTATTTTCATAGGCCCATTAGCTAGAACCTTTTCGTAGCCGAATAAGTCGTGTTGGGATGACAATAACTCCAATACTTATCTTTCATTTCCTGTATTTTTATTTTTCATGACTAGCTTAGTTTTAGTATTTCTTTGTATTTTGTATATTTTTCTTTTGTTTTGTGGAGCTCACCCCTGCAGGTATTCATGGCAAATTCGTATTGGAGGGGTTGTGATTCTTCGTATGGCGGGCCTGCTTAAGTTTTTCACAGTTCTTCTGGTATGCTCACTAGCTGAGCATTGGGTAACCTCTTCCCTTAGCTCTTTATGATTTTAATTTCTCTATCATATGCTGTGTAGTTTAGTTTATGTCTGGGGGAGAGCCATTTTTATTGCCTTTTGCATGTGCACATCTCATGTGCATACTATAAGCTTTTATATATTTATTATAATTAGTTCATTACATCACACACCACTGCACCCGCATGTGTGCGTGCTTAGCTTTTTGCGTGCTGCGAGTTAAACTCATTTGTTTGTTAGATTTGGGAAAATTATGGTGCTGGCTTAAGATTGTGAGACAAAATAAAATGTTGACCTTGTTGTGTTTCTAGTCAACTGCTCTCGTCTCGTGTAGAAATTTTAGTAGATTTAATTTTTTTGTATGCTTTTAGTTTTATATTTTCCAATTGCGTAAATACTTTTTATTCTACACAAAAATTGGTGAATCCATTGTGAATCCGACGGTAGCTTAGGGATATGTGTAGATGGTCGTTAGGTTCGCATTGCTCGAGTCGGGAGGATGGATAGTCTTTCTCATTGGATAAGAACTTGCCCCAAGCTATTGTTGAAGCATGGGTATAGGTTGGTTCACTCGCATGAGCGTGATGTAGGCCATCATTTTGGCCCGGTTGAGCTTTGTACCATTCCTAACGTCTTATCCTCGCTAGCCCCGTTGTGCGTACCCCTCCTTTCGATTCAGCTCCACCATGATTTCACCACAGCCTCATAGCCAATCCTAGTCGCACACTGTTAGAAAGTAGAGACAAGAAGCGAAAAGTAGAGAACAAGCGAACAAACTTTTGAATAATTGAAATTTTATTATCCAAAAAAGATAAGATTTACAAAGGTATGGCCTCCCTTATATAGAATGGAGGAGATAAGAAAGAGAGTATACAAATAATGTGGGACTAAACATTTACAGTACTGAGCGGCTAGAATAATGGAGACCGCATATGCCGCGCGGTTAGAGAGATGGGCTAACCGCTCGGCAACTCCAGCAGGATAGAACAGGCCGCAGAGGTAGACCGATAGACCGCCCGGTCTACAAACCGCTGGATCAGACCGCTAAGCCGCTCGGTCAACAAACCGCTGGATCAGACCGCTAAGCCGCCCGGTCTAATACTTCAACACTCCCCCTCAAGCTGGAGCATAGATATCAATCATGCCCAGCTTGTCACAAATGCGAAAAAAGGAAGTAGAAACCGGCTTGGTGAAGATATCTGCCAACTCCTTGTCAGAGGTGACAAAAGGAGTACAAATCTGTTTCTTCAAAATCTCCTCCCGAATGAAGTGACAGTCAACCTCTATATGCTTCGTTCTCTCATGGAAGACCGGATTTCTGGATATGTGTATAGCGGCCTTGTTGTCACAGAACATAGGGAGAGGACAATCATATACCTCGCCCAAGTCAAGCATGAGAGCCCGCAACCACTTTAACTCACACGTAGTTGACGCCATACTCCGGTATTCTGCTTCGGCACTGGATCTGGAAACAACAGACTGTTTCTTGCTCTTCCAACTCACGAGATTACCTCCAACAAAGGTACAAAAACCTGACGTGGATTTTCGATCGCCTTTGTCATCCGCGTAACTTGAGTCTGAGTAGGCCTCAACCCTCAGATGGCCATTCTTCTGGAAGAGTAACCCTCTGCCCGGTGCCGCTTTGATATACTCTAAAATCTTCAGGGCGGACTGAAGATGACACTCCCTGGGAGCTTGCATAAACTGACTGACCTTTCCTACAGCGTAGGCGATGTCGGGTCTAGTCACCGTGAGATAGATGAGTTTCCCTACCAAACGTCTGTACCGTGTGACATCAGATAGAGGAGGCGATTCATCCGTCCACGTTTTGTCTTCTCCAACAGCCATGGGAAGATGAGCTGGTTTGGCACCTGTCAAGCCTGCTTCTCGAAGAAGATCAAGGGCATACTTCCGTTGAGAGAGAACCAAGGAGTCAGGTTTCCGAGAGATTTCTATCCCCAAAAAGTATTTTGGGGAGCCCATATCCTTCGTGACCAAGTGCTGACGGAGGTGCTTCTTCGTCAAGTCCACCCCATCTCGGTCATCACCAGTAAGGAGAATATCATCCACATATACGGCCAAAACCACCAGTCCCGAGGCCGTTTTGCGAATGAATAAGGAGTGATCGGCCGAACTCCTTTGAAAGCCGATGGTTGCCACAATACCACTGAATTTTTCGAACCATGCCCGAGGGCTCTGCTTTAGGCCATAAATGGCCTTCTTCAAATGACAGACACGTGTCTCCCCCTGAGCAACATACCCAGGAGGTTGCTCCATATAGACGTCCTCCTGAAGATCGCCATAGAGAAAGGCATTCTTCACATCAAGCTGGGAAATAGCCCAAGCCCGGTTAACGGCCACAGAAAAGAGAACCCGGATGGTGCTGAGGCGAGCAACCGGAGAGAAGGTATCAAAGTAATCAACGCCATAAGTCTGAGTAAAGCCCTTGGCCACCAGCCGGGCTTTGTAGCGATCCACAGTGCCGTCGGGGCGAAACTTCACAACAAAGACCCAGCGACAGCCAACCACATCAGTGCCCACGGGAGGAGGAACCAGGGTCCAGGTACCCCGTTCAGTAAGAGTAGCCATCTCCTCATCCATGGCAGACTTCCAATGAGGGAGAGCGAGAGCCTCCTGGTAGGTACGGGGAGTAGAAGTAGCAGAGATAGCCAAGGCAAAACACCTGCGAGAAGGAGAAAGCTGATCATAAGAAACAACAGCCGTGAGCGGGTGTTGAGTACACGCCCGCACCCCTTTGCGAAGGGCAATGGGAACATCCAGATCATCGGGAGCGTCGGCGACGGGAGCGTCAGCGACCGGAGCGTCCGTGGCGGAGAAGGCTGGCCCGGGACTAGAGAGAGACGGCAGCGGAGAGGAGGGTGGAGGGGTGGGTGGGGAGACGGACTGGGAAGGAGTGGGTGGAGGAGGAGACGAAGGTGGGAAAACGTGGAGAGGTGCGGAAGGAACGGAGATATCAGATGGAAGAGAAGGAAGAGAAGAGGAAGGAGAGAAATAGGAAGCATTTTCGAAAAAAGTCACATCTGCGGAGACAAACTGCTTGCGGAGAAGGGGGTCAAAGCAGCAATAGCCTTTTTGAGTGGTAGAGTACCCCAAAAAGACACACTTGGTGGAACGGGGGGAAAGCTTGTTGCGGGTAGCGGAGGGAGCGTGAACAAAGGCCGTACAGCCAAAGACACGGAGAGGAAGAGGAAAAGGTTCCTGGTGGGGGTAGAGAAGGGAGAAGGGAGTCCGGCCGTGGAGGACCGTGGAGGGAATGCGATTGATGAGATAGCAAGCGAGGAGCACAGCGTAGCCCCAGTAGGAGCGAGGGACGTGCATCTGCGTCATGAGAGTACGCGCAACATCAAGCAGGTGACGGTTTTTACGCTCCGCCACCCCATTCTGTTGGGAGGTGTAAACACAAGTCGTTTGATGAATGAGGCCGTGTTGGTGAAAGAACGCAGAGAACTCATGAGACAGATATTCCTTGGCATTATCAGAACGTAAGACTTTAATAGAAATAGCAAATTGAGTCTTAATCATAAAGTAAAAAGATTGCCAAACAGAAAATAGTTCAGAGCGATCCTTTAAGAGATACACCCAGGTACATCGAGTAAAATCATCGATAAAAGTGACAAAATAGGAACTGCCCCGACCAACTGTGAGGGTAGGAGCAGGACCCCATACATCAGAATGAATAAGATCAAAAATGCGAGAGGAGCCACGGCCTTGCTTCGGTGGGTAGGAGGAGCGATGATGTTTGCCAAGCTGACACGCATCACAGTTGAGCGGAGAACTGGTGGGAGGTAAGTGGGGCAGAAGCTGACGAATAAGCCGAGGAGGAGGATGGCCAAGACGAAGATGCCACTGAAGGAGATCGGTGGAGGAGGAGTAGGCAGAAAGAGCTGAAACATCGTCGAGGAAGTAGAGGCCGCCGCTCTCAGTCCCAGTAGCAATCGTCCGCTGGGTCCTCGGGTCCTGAAAAGAACAAGTAGTGGGAGTGAATAAAACGGAGCACTGAAGTTGACGGCATAAAGTAGTAACAGATAACAAGTTGCACGGGAACTTCGGGACATAGAGGGTATCCTCCAAGCAAAGCGATGGAGTGAGTTGAACCATGCCCGTCCCATGAACCGGAGACGGGGAACCATCCGCCACACGAACTGGGGGTAAGCGGTCATGGGTCTCAAGACGTGAGAAGCAATGAGGGTTGCCCGTCATATGATTGGTGGCACCGGAGTCAATCAGCCATTTACCTTGGGTAACGACGTGGGCACTACCTGACGTCGTGGCCATAGAGGCAGACGGCCTAGAAGAGGCGGAGGCCGAAGGAGCATCACCGGAAGGGCGAAGATGAGGATGTTTCTGCCAGCAGCGGTCAACAGTATGGCCAGTACGATTACAGTGAGAGCAGAAGAACCGGGAGGAACCCCGTCCGCCAGAGGAGCTTCGGCCACTCGGGCCCCCCCGCTGAGCTTGGTGAGCAAAGGAGTCCTGGGAAGGGGGGGAGGCCAACAGAGGCCGCTGGAGGAGCGAAGTAACGGCGGCAATGCGAGCCGCAGTGGCATCCAAAGTAGGAGATTCCGCCTCACCCAAGATCTGCTGGCGGATCATATCATAAGAGTCGGGAAGACGAAGAAGATAACAAACAACCAGGAGTTCCTGGAAGTGTTTGTGCTGGTCGGCCAAGTCCGCGGAGAAGGGGCGATTCTGGAGGATTTCAGCCCCAAGAGCCTGAACCTGCTGATAAGCCGCAGCTGGGGACATGGAAGGGCGGGCGAAGAGGTCCACATAGAGAGTATAAATGCGGGACGTCTGGCCCCCCTTAGAATAGAGAGCAGCGAGGTGAAGCCATGCGGCCTTGACCGTCTCATCATGGCGAATGACGGGAAGGCATTCATCAGAAAGGCTGTTGGCCAGCCAGGTGCGAACAAGAGCATCACTCGCATCCCAGTCATCAAACTCAGGAGAGGTGCGAGGAGGAGGGTCATCGGTGAGGTGATGACGCTTGCGTTGAGAACGAAGGAGAAAGGTGAAAGAGACGCTCCAATCGGGATAGTTGGAGCCCATAAGCTTGGAAAGGGTGCCAAGGTTGCCCGAAGGAGGAGGAGGAGAAGGAGCTGCAGGAGTAGTGGTGAGACCGGAGGTAGTCATAGAACCCGGAAGCAGAAGAAGCCGCACGAACAGGAGCGGTTAGAAAACAGAGGAAGCCGCGCGAACAGTAGCGGCTAGAAAGTGGCACTGCGGGGAAGAAGTCGCACGAACTGAGAAGCCCGAGCGAACAGAAAAGAAGAGAAGAGCTGGCGACCGCGACCAAGATGAGGGTGAGAAAGGAACAACCCGCACGGTCAGGCAGATCACAGTAGCAAACCGCGAGTAGAGAGACAACACACACGCGGACAGAGACAGACCGCAACGACCAGGAAGTCGGAGAGGCAAGAAAGAACAAGGAGCGCGGCGACAACGAAACAGGTCGCGGCGACAAAGAGTAGTAGGAGAAGAGAACCAAGAAAGCGCAAGCCGCGCGAACAGGTGGGCGGACAAAAACAAGCCGCGCGGATAGAAACAAGCCGCGCGGATAGAAGAGAGGGCAAGCCGCGAATCAAGTCGCAGAGCGCGGAAAAGAAGGCGTGAACAACAGAGGGCGCACAGAATCAAGAGGAAATGACCGTGTCATCTGATACCATGTTAGAAAGTAGAGACAAGAAGCGAAAAGTAGAGAACAAGCGAACAAACTTTTAAATAATTGAAATTTTATTATCCAAAAAAGATAAGATTTACAAAGGTATGGCCTCCCTTATATAGAATGGAGGAGATAAGAAAGAGAGTATACAAACAATGTGGGACTAAACATTTACAGTACTGAGCGGCTAGAATAATGGAGACCGCATAGGCCGCGCGGTTAGAGAGATGGGCTAACCGCTCGGCAACTCCAGCAGGATAGAACAGGCCGCAGAGGTAGACCGATAGACCGCCCGGTCTACAAACCGCTGGATCAGACCGCTAAGCCGCTCGGTCAACAAACCGCTGGATCAGACCGCTAAGTCGCCCGGTCTAATACTTCAACACACACCCATGTTGAGCTTTAGAGTTTTACATTTTCATTTTGGGATGTGATGTGGTGATATTACGTGTGAATATGTGGAAGTGCTTCCAAGTTTATATCTGCTGAATTGTGAAGATAAAATGAAGAAAAAGAAAAACAAATTTGTAAAGAAAAAGTTTAAATTGAAAATCTTTTTAGAAATGTGATTATATTTGGAGTAGGCAGTGCACACACCCATATGTTAAAAATTAAGTCTGGGGGTGTGGTGTACCCGCGTGTATTTTGCTTAGCAGAGGGATTCTTTTTATGATAGCTCATTTGGGTTAGGTGTTTAGCCTTCCTGTTTATCTTTGTTTACCTAACTGAAACTCAAGCCCCGTCTCTTCACCTAAAGTCCTACTGATTCGTGTGTGAACAAACCAGTGCCGTGGAGATAGTGAGAAAGGGAAAGTATATGGTCAACGACATTGGTGGATTCCTTTGGAGGTTATCCCAGGCCCCGATCTTTGGCAATGCTCGCCTAGCGATTAGTCTACTTTCTTCCTACGCGTGACCGGATGATTCACTGTGATTCCATTTTTGAGTAATAATAAAATGTTGATACGCATTGTGAAAAGAATAAACTATTTTGTATACTTAGAAATTTCTTCTATTATATTCTTACGCATGCGAGAATGTGACTTCGCATGGTACTCCATTTCACTATTTCCTTATTAGCCAAATCATTTTCCCTATCTACATAGATTTTATTTGGTCGGGACGCGCAAACAGTTAAGTCTGGGGTTGTGATGAGTCCGATTTATATAGTGTTTGTCGGACTCATCTGGGGTAGTTTCACGCGTTTGCACTTCACTTTTAGTTCATTATCATATATATTTAACCTTATCGTTATTTCCATAGGAAGTGCACATTTAAGCCCGCGGTTGTGTATATTTTTCTGTACTCCGTTTTGTGCTCGTCTGGAACGTCTACATATATCAGTGCTGGGTTTAGGGGTCGTGTGCGTATTTCGGGGACGTTTGGAAGCAGGAATATTGTACACGATCATCAGATAGAGTGCGCACGACCACTGGTTGTGCGTCGATGATCGTGCGCAATGTACCCTGATTTCCAGAATCTTCCTGGGGTAATCGCACGATCACTGGACATAGTGTGCACGACCACCGGTCGTGCGCCACTGATCGTGTGCATTGATTCCTCTTTTCCTGGAGTTCCGTCTGAGGTAATCGCACGACGATTGGACATAGTGCGCACAACCACCAGTCGTGCGCCATTGCTCGTGCGCAGTACCCCAGTTCTTCTTCCTAATCTACCATGCCAGTGAGCACGATCACTGGACATAGTGCACACGACCACTAGTCGTGCTCCTATGATCGTGCACATTGTTCAATTCTGCTTTCTATAAATATGCAGGTGCCGCCCTAATCCGAAAGAGCTCATTTTTCTCTGCCGTTTTAGTCACCGAGGAGGGATTCCGCCGTCCTCCTTCAATCTCCACCCTAGGGAGGTGCTCCGGGCAAGCGTTCACCGCCAAATCCAAGCCGTAGCTTTCTCTCAACCTCCTCCTCCATCCTTGAGCTTCAAGAAGAGCTAGACATAGCTATCTCCACCAAGCTAGAGAAGTTGTTCCATCCTCCACCGGCTCGTAAAATGAAGAAGATGGGTCCATTGGGAGTGAGTGGCAGCCTCCTCTACCCCGGACGTAGTTGAGGACCGAGCTTGGATGCAGATTTACAACCCGACAATTCCAACCGTGAATCCTCAGCAAGACTTAGGATCCGGTCGATTTCACACACTTTTATTCTCTTGTTGTTGATGATTTAGTTGAACTCTTTGTATTTGATGATGTTATGGTTAGTGTAATATACATTTATGTGTAATCATGTCTATGTGATTGGATCTTTTCATTATTTACTTGAGGTGCGCGAAATTCCATCGACCCTTGCCCACTAGCAATTGCTAGTGGCGTGCGTAGCGAAGAGGTGCTTTCGACCCTCATTCCGTTGTTCTCACCAGCTCATCCGCAAGCCTACTCGTCCATCCACCCATTGATTCGGTGCATAGCGGCCCGACTAGTCTTCCATCCCGCCTGGCGAAGCATCGCATAGCGACGTTGCATAGGAGTAGTTGTTAGATTTTTACTTTCTTTTTATCGCAACAATCAAACCCCCCATCGTTACCGCCGACCTTGAGGACTTCAATCTCAAGTCCTCCTCGACATTCACTCCACCTTACTGTGTTCCTTGAGAGATCGATACTTGGGAAAACTCGCCCATTTTATATTACTTGTGCAACCGGTTCACTGCAGTGATCTTTAGCATTAACGGCCTACGGGCCTGATAAATAAGCCATGGGGCGACGCCATGGTCTACCCCTAGGCTGGTGTGATTCCAGGCAGGGTGCGGTGCGGTGTGACGCCAATCCGCATCATAAAAGTAGTAGGTTGTTGAGGCCGGGATCGACCCCTGCACCTCCTTGATAAAGAGCTTTCAGGCATGCTCTCATCAACGAACTGAACCACGGTTCAGTTGGTTGATGAGAGCTTTCCTGAAAGCTCTTTATCAAGGAGGTGCAGGGTTCGATCCTGCCCTCAACAACCTACTATGCGCCTATGGTGGGTCCGGGGAAGGGTTGGAGTGTACGGCCAAGAGGCCTGATAAATAATCCATGGTGTGACGCCATGGTGGACCACTAGGCTAGTATGACGGCATGCAAGGTGCGGTGTAGCGTGATGCCAATCCGCATCATATACGTTATTCGATACCGGTTCCTCTCACTCATTTGTGTTGGCCGACTTCATTAAAGACCTAGGCGGAGTGCAATAATTCACGGGTATTTCTCAGAAAGTATGGCTCCTAGATGGCTCTGAGGTGACCACAACCGCCAAGTGCAAATTGGAGATACTCTTTGGAGAAAAGACCTTCGATAACCTACCACAGTTTTGAGGATACCAGAATTCGACCTCATTCTGGGCATGGCGTGGTTGGATTGCCATTACGCAAGAATAAACTAGGAGAAATGAATTTACTTGAGACATGAAGACACTGAAGTCATTTTTCAAGATATAAGATTCGCACCATGTTTGTTATTATCTTCAATTCAGACCTTGAAAGCCCACATGAGAGGTGATGAAGTTTACATGATATATTTTGAATTGAAAGAGATGCCAATAGATATGAAGGATGTGTGAGTGGTGCGACATTTTCCCTATGTATTTCCCAAGAAATTGTCGGGATTACCCCTGCATGGAGAGGTGGATTTTCAAATTAAGCTAGTACCGGGTGCCAAGCTCGTCTCAAGGACCCATTATCGAATTGCCCCGAAGGAACTCGCAGAGTTTAAATTTCAGTTGCAAGAACTGGTGGAATCAGGATTTGTTCGCCCCAGCTCATCACCTTGGGTAGCCCCTGTTCTGTTCGTTAAGAAGAAGGATGAGGCCATATGATTATGTATATACTATCAGGAGCTCAACCGACTAACGGTATGGAACACCTATCCGCTAACCCAGATCGATGAGTTGTTTGATCAATTTGTAGGAGCGCATTGGTTCTCCAAGTTGGATTTGCACTCGAGGTATTACCAATTGAGGATACAAGAGGAGGATATTCATAAAATAGCTTTTAGCTCAGTGTACGGCTTATACGAGTTCACCGTGATGTCGTTTGGGATCACAAATGCCCCTTCAGCTTTCATGAGTTTGATGAACAAAGTGTTTGAGCCTTATCTAGACATCTTCATCATCATCTTCATCGATGACATTTTGGTCTACTCAAAGACAAAGGAGGAGCATGTCGAACATCTGACCTTGGTGCTGATGAAGCTAAAAGAGCATGCCTTGTTTGCCAAGTTCAACAAGTGCAAATTCTAGCTCCAAGAAGTTGCCTTCTTGGACCATGTGATCAGTGGGGCTGGACTAGCTATGGATGCAGCCAAACTGCATGCCATGACGGAATGGTCATCCTTGAAGTCAGCGGCCGATGTGCGGAGTTTCCTGGGACTTGCTGGTTATTATCGCAAGTTTGTGAAAGGATTCTTAAAGATTGCCCTTACTCTTACTACTCTGACCAAGAAAGGTGTGCCATACGAGTGGACACCCCAGTGTGAACCTATGTTCCAAGAACTGAAGGACAAACTTACTACCACACCCATCCTAGCCCTTCCATCTGGGAAGGAAAGATTTCAGGTCTACACTGATGCATCGTATCAACGGATGGGAGCAGTACTGATGCAACACGAGCATGTGATTTTTTATGCTTTGAGACAGCTGAAGAAGCAAGAACTCAACTATCCAGTACATGATTTAGAATTGGGAGCAATGGTGTTCACCTTGAAGGTTTGGAGACACTATCTATACGGCTTCCACTGCGAAATCTTTTCGGACCATAAGAATTTAAAGTACTTTCATACTCAGAAGGAACTGAACCTGAGACAGCGGTTGTGGCTAGAATTTTTATGTGATTATGAATTTACCTTGAACCACCACCCCGAAAAAGTAAATTCCATAGCAGATGCTTTGAGCAGGAAGGTACCAGATTCATGCCCTGAGTCCCTATTGATGAGTATGAAATTAGCTCGGATGCTCGAAGAGAAGGAGATTACCCTGGTATATAAAGATCATTCGGAAGGGTATACAATATACTTAACCGTGATGAGCATAGTCTGTGATATTCGGGACCGAATCCGGGCAGAGCAATGAAAGGATGCTGCTCTAGCCCCGGTGTTCAAGTCAATTGAAGATGGGACTACTGACGAGTATTCCCTAAAAGATGGCCTCGTTCATCTCCGTGGCCGGATTTACATTTCCAAAAGTAGTAAAATTCTGGAATATATCCTGAGAGAGGCACATTGCTCTCGGTGTTAAGTGCATCCTGGGATTACCAAGATGTACGACGACTTGCGGAAGACCATGTGTTGGCCGGGAATGAAGAGAGACGTTAGATATCTTATTACGCACTATGAGTCCTGTCAAAGGGTGAAGGCGGAATGGAAGAGCCCCAGAGGATTATTGCAGTCATTTTCCATCCCCGAGTGGAAGTTCGAGGATATCTCCATGGACTACATCCACGGGTTGCCTCGCTCAAGCTCAGGGAATGATTCAGTTTGTTTAATCGTTGACCGCCTGATAAAGGTAACCAGGTTTATTCCTATAAAGAAAGAGGCTCATGTGGACGTCTTGGTACGCCTCTATGTAGAGCAGTTTGTACGGTACCATTGCATGCCAAAGACAATTATTTCTGACTGGGATGGTCATTTTACCTCAAAAAATGGAAGGTCGTTCAGGAGAATTAGGGTTCACGGCTTACCTTCAGTACAACCTTTCATCCACAGACGGACGGACAGTCTGAGAGGACCATCAGAACCTTGGAAGATATATTGAGGTTGTGTGTGCTGGATAGAGGAGAGCCATGGGAAAGGCTCTTACCCCTGGTAGAATTCTCATAGAACAACAGTCACCAGGCTAGCATCGGGATGGCACCCAATGAATCCCTTTATGGAAGAAGGTGGAGAACCCCCTTGTCATGGGTGCAAGATGAAGACCTGAAGGTTTTAGGAATTGATTACATCGATGATACTGATGTTGTTGTTAGACTAATACGACATCACATGCTTGAGGCTCAAAGTCGGCAGGATAAATATTATAATGCAAAGCACTAGATGGTGGAATTTCAAGTGGGTGATAATGCGTTCCTGAAGATCCGGCCGATGCATGTAGTGTCACAGGTATGTGGTGTGGGGAAGCTCAGCCCAAGGTACATTGGGCCCTATGATATATTGGAAAGAATTGGCCCTTTGGCCTATCGGTTGGAGTTACCGCCAGAGCTAGAGAATCTTCATGATGTATTCTATGTGTCGTCACTTCGGAAGGCGTTATGGAGGCCCGATCAACATATCCTCACCACTTATAGAGCAGTAGAAACTGATAGATCTGTGCGACTAGAGGCAGTACAGATAGTGGACACAGAGATAAGGAACTTGCGTCGCAAGAGTGTTCCTTTGGTAATGGTGCTGTTGTGTAATCATGGGAAAGAAGAATTTACTTAGGAGCCGGTGGACTTGATGTAGAAGCACTACCCGGAGTTGTTTCCCCAAGGTAATATTTTTAAAGCATAATATATATCCTTGCTTTATTTCCCAAACAACCTTAGCCTGCTTTCGGGTATGAAATCTTTTATTTTGCTTATTGATAAGTCACTAATTATAGTTATTTTTATATAGTTTTTAATTAATTAGTAATAATATTATAATTATATGTTAGTAATTATGTTTTTGATTGCTTTCTTTTCATATTGCCGGTTAATCTGGGCTGCGAATATCAATTTGGAGCTTGCAGGACCGATCAGGAGTTGAAACGGAGAAAAACTTGAAAAATCTCAAGAACATGCCCCAGACACGGGCGTGACCCTTGGGTCACGGGCGTGACAGATGGCCATGACTCATAAAGGAAGCTCTAGAGCACATTCCACATCGGATTAAAGTTACATGCCCCGGTCACGGGCGTGACCCTTGGGTCACGGGGGTGATACTCAGGCCTGACATCCAGTCGTGCAGCACTTAATGATGCTGTTTTTGTTCCAGTCAGTTTGGGCATACACGCCCTAGGTCACGCCCGTGGCCGAGGGCGTGACCTCTTCAGCAATGCCAGTATTACTTCCTGCCATTTCCTCTTCCCGCTGTTTCCAGTTACAAACTTGCACGCCCTAGGTAACGGGCGTGACCTAGAGGCGTGACCCGCAGAACGACGACTTTTGGTTGTTTTTCTCCAACATTCCCTGGCTTTCAAGACAGCGGTTTCCGAGCCTTACACGCCCTAGGTCACGGGCGTGACCAAGGGCTTGACTCCCAATCAAAAAATCTATAAATTCCAGATGACTTTATAAGCTCAGGAAGAGGATTAGGAGCCAATTTTAGGAGTATGTTGTAGCTTAGTTTACTGTTTTTATGCATTTCTTTTATGAAATTTCAATTTCATAGTTTAACTTTACTTTTTGCTAATTCCAATTCAAGTACTTTTCTTCTTAATCATTTCTTCGTTTTACTTTTATTGTAAACTTTATTTCATGTCAAGTAGCTAATTTCCTTAGCACTTGATCATGATAATCTTTGAATAAAATAAACTCTTTTTGCCAAACCCTTTATTTATCGCTTCCGATTTATCTTTGAATTATTTTGTATCGAAGTCATATTTTGCGAATACATTTTCGGTCCTAGATCTGTATCTTAAATGACCGAGAGGTTGCAGATACGAGTAGATCACTCAAAGATAGAAGGAGCCGCTTGCACTCATCGAGAGAGGATGACATGGATCTTCCGGATTGGAGTCAAATCCAATAGTGGGGTTCACCGCGTAAAGTAATCTTAGGGGTTTCGACTGGCCGAGAGGTCTTAATCGATCAACCTAAGTTTAGTCAAAATCATGAACTCAAGAGAGACACTTTTGTACCTTGTGAACCTCCACAGTCAAAGTAGGTAATTAAAACTTTGCAAGTTTATTTGAATACAAAGTGATTCTAGATCAAGTGCTAGTTGTTAGTCTATTTTCTTCCTTCTTTAGTTTAATTTACCCCTTCTTTTATTTCGATAAAATAATATTAATTTTCGTGACTAGAAGTACTCAACAGACCCCGAGTTAAATACGACATTTCCTATACCTTATTTTAAAAGGTACACTTGTATATTTGAGATTTTAGTTTGGATACATTTTTAAAACTACAAAATTCCTCATCAAGATTTTGGTGCCGTTGCCGGGTATTTCTTTTTTTTTGATATTTTGAAAGCGAAAATTGTATTACTTTTATCACTCACTTTCTCTATCCTCAATTTTCTTTTTAATTTTATTTTTCAAATTAATTTCTATTAGGCAAGGGTTGTGTTTATTTTCTTTTATTAAAAAAATATTATCTAATTTGGCCGCTCAAATTTCTAAGCTTCAAAATCAATTAAATATTTTGGAAGCCGCAAAAAAGCACCAAAGTGTTTGTTATTATTGTGACGGTTCTCATCGAAGTGAGTGTTGTTACCATTATAATTATTATAAACATCTTTCTTATGAAAATAATGTTGATAGTAATTATGATAATAATTCTTCTCACTTTTATGATAATTCAAATTTTTATAAAAATAATTTTTCTAATTTTTCTAATGTTCATGACAATAATTTTTCAAATTATAATGCGAATAATTATTTTGATGTAAATAATTACTCTTCCAATTGGGATGAAAACTTCTCTTGGTCGCAAGATCAATAGAAATGTCTCCTAAGTTATGAGAATAATTATTTGGATCCAAAGTTTTGTTCTTCTTCTTCCGCACCGCAAACTTTCTCTCTTAATTTTGAGGAATCTTCTCAATCTCAATTTGATTTTTCCCCCAAAATTTGGATTAGAATTTTCTTACGTTTCGTTATTCTCCTTCTCCTTCGGATAATGTCGCTAATGAGGAACATGACTCTTCATGTACTCTAGTAGTTGTTTATACCATAGAAGAACAATATCTTTTATTTCAAGAGCTTGTTAGGTGTATGGATGCACTGGGAGGAGTAGAAGAAGAATATGTTTATCCTCCTACTACTCCCAATTTTCCTCCTATTAATGAATCTCCATGCACAATTTATAACTTTTTAATAGCGAAAATTTATGAACATGATGCTTCTGACGATTTTATTTTAAATAAATTTTCGGATGAAAAATTAATTTTAGAAAATAAACAACCCGAGCCTAATCTTATAACTTCGCAAGAGCCTCCTCCTTGAGAAGAGTTTTCTGACGCGCTTACTTTTGCTTTTTTTAACTAATGAATTTCATGAAAATGATGAGCCATTGCAATCACACGTCGTCAACGATCCATTTGCCGCTCATCTACAAAAATTCATATCACATCTGCTATATATAGGTGATGTGAATTTACATTTACAAGTCAAATATTCAAAAAAGAAAAATCAAAAGCAAAACAGAGGAGTTGTTGGGCGAGCGTCTTCAATGTTTTCACCCAAGCATGAATTAAGGGAGTTGCCTGTGCACTTTACTTTTTATTTCCCTTTTTCCTAACCAAAACCGTCTAACTTAAAGACGGGAAAAAAAAAAGAGCTCTTGCGAGACACCCCTTGCTTATCTTTTTATTTTTATGAATTTCTTTTCTAAATTTTCTCAAATTGTTTTCTTTTCCCCCCTACTACTTGACTTATAAACATTGGGGATAATGATTATTTTTAAGTATGGAGGTGGATTCTTATCTTTAAAAATTTTAAATATATATATAAATCTTTCAAAATAAAAAATTTCTTTTTATTATCAAAAATACAAAAAAAGTAGAAAATTGAAAATTAATTTCTTGGAAAGGGCCGTGTTGGGCTTTCATCCCACAAAACCACCTAGTACCTTGCAAACCCGTCACTGGGTAGCCCTTGGGAAGTCCAAGAATAACAAAAAATAGAATTTTATTATTTTTAAAATAATAATAATAAAAAAATATACAAAAAATATAATAAACCCCTACTTAATATTTTGTGATTTTTAGAAATTTATTCCGAGTTTATTATAAGAATTTTTATAATTTTTGATTTTCTAATCCTTTATTTCATCATTGTTAGTTAGATTTAATTTTTAGTTATTTAATTTTGTGAAATTAACTTTGTTCAAAAAACCGTATTTACATCTTTTTCTCTTAATTTTAATTAGTTTCAATTTTATAGTGCTTAGTTTAACAAATTCTAGATTCTAATTAAAATCACTTATGCTTAAAGATTCTTATGAAATTTTAATTTACTATAGTTGCTCTCTACTTATTTTAATTTAATCTAAATATTGTTTAGCCTTCTTTTTTTTTTATTTTCTTATTAGATCCTATGTCATGGGGATAAAAGAATAAAATTCTATATCCTTTGGTACACATATGCAATTTTTATTTTTTATTTTGTTAGATTATATGTCATGTGAATTAACAATTCCTTGGTACACATATGCAATCCCCGAATAAAATGGAGTTAGGGAATAAAATTCATTACTCTCATTTTTTTTTGAAGAGAGAAAAAATAATATTTGTTCACATGTCATGGAAAATGAGAGAATAAAATTCATCATTTTCTTGGTAAACATATGCAAATATTTTTTAAAAAAAGAAAAAAAGCATGGGGTAAGAGGATAAAATTCATCACCTCAATTCAAAATCCTCTTCATACTCCTTATTCCAGAAATCCTATAGCCAATATAATTGTTTTAGAATAAAATTAAGATACCAAGAGAGCATAAGTAGTAGTTAAATTTTTCTTACAAGTTTCTTTTTAGTAAAAAAAAGTTTGAATAATTCTAATCTAATTTTGTTTGCTAAATTACTTAATTTTGAATTCGAATTAATTTATATGAGAAATTTTTGCTAAATACCTTTCTTTGTACATTTATTTTCATAGTTTAGGACTTAATATTTAAATCGCTAAATTTTATTTTTAATTTTCTTTTGATTTAATAAATTTTTAGTTTAAACTAAAAAAATTATTTTAATTTCTTATAAGTACCTCTCATAGTGTTGCTCTGGAATAGTAAAAGATTAAGTATGAGGGTATTTGATAAGTCACTAATTATAGTTATTTTTTATAGTTTTTAATTAATTAATAATAAGATTATAATTATATGTTAGTAATTATGTTTCTAATTGCTTTCTTTTCATATTTCTAGTCAATCTGGGCTGCGAATAGCAATTTGGAGCTTGCAGGACTGATCTGGAGTTGAAACGGAGAAAAACTTGAAAAAACTCAAGAACACGCCCCGGACACAGGTGTGACCCTTGGGTCACGGGCGTGATAGATGGTCGTGACTCATAAAGGAAGCACCAGAGCACATTCCACATCAGATTAAAGTTACATGCCCCGGTCATGGGCGTGACTCTTAGGTTATGGGCATGATACTCAGGCATGACATCCAGGCATGCCGCACTTAATGCTGCAATTTCAGTTCCAATCAGTTTGTGCTTAGACGCCCTAGGTCATGCCCGTGGCCGAGGCTGTGACCTCTTCAACAATGCCATAATTACTTCCCACCATTTCCCCTTCCCTCCGTTTCTAGTTACAGACTTGACACGCCCTAGGTCACCTATAAGTTTTGTAATGTCTCATTTCGTGCTAGAACCCTCGCACGCGTTTTGAGTCAGGAAAATTTACTCAGGTTCGGGGAGCATCGAGTGAGTCGAACGGACTCAATGACTAGATCTGGAATTAACTTAGATTATTTTGGTGGGTTAAGGCATTGAGAGCATTGTGTGGACTCAACGCTCTCGACGACCGTTGAGCGGACTCAACGCTCTCGATGCCATTTTAACTTAGAATGTTTCTAGCGGGTCAAGGCATTGAGAATGTTGAGTGGACTCAACTCTCTCGACTCCATTTAACATAGAATATTTCTGGCGGGTTAAGAGGAAGAGAGCGTTGAGTCGACTCAATGCTCTCAATGCCATTTAACTTAGAATATTTTTGGCCTTTGTAGGCGTTGAGAGCATTGAGTGGACTCAACGCTCTCGACGCCATTTAACCTGTAATGTTTCTAGACTCTATAGGTATTGAGAGCGTTGAGTGGACTCAATTCTCTCGATGTCATTTAACTTAGTATGTTTCTGGCCTCTATAGGCGTTGAGAGTGTTGAGTGGACTCAATGCCCTCGATGTATTGAGTGGACTCAACGATCTTGACGCCATTTGACTTAGAAGATCTCTGGCTCTAGGCGTTGAGTGCGTTGAGTAGACTCAACATCACTCAACACCATAGACAGAGGTAAATTCGTCGAACGCTGAATCAATCGAGTGTCGATTCCTCGAGTTGAGGTAAATTCATCAAACGCTAAATTCGTCGATCATTGATTCGTCGAACTCAGGTAAATTACTCGAACGCTAAATTCGTCTAGCGCTGATTCGTCGAACTCAGGAAAATTTGTCGAACGCTAAAGTCGTCGAGCGTTGATTCGTCAATCTCAGGTAAATTCGTCGAATGTTGAATCCTTCGAGAGTTGATTCATCGAGCTGAGGTAAATTCGTCGAACGTTAAATTCGTCGGGTGCTGATTCGTTAAACTCAGGTAAATTCGTCGAACGCTAAATTTGTCAAGCACTGATTTGTCGAACTGGGCTAAAATTCGTCGAACGCCATTTAACTTAGGAAAACTTTGCATTAGGCGAATTTTCGTCCCTATTTGCTGCTGAACCAGATTTTTGGGAATTGCGGCAAATCGACCTAAATGGGTCGTCTCCTTTCAACATGACTCATTTAAAGCCATATTAGGCAGTGCAATGACCGACCGACATGTGGCAAAGCGGTTAACCCTAATTCCTCATTATAAAAGGGACATGCGGAAAACCCTAGCCGTCTTTTTATCAGTTTTTCCGAGCAGTTGTCTTTGCCGAGCCTGAAGAAACAGAGAAGCCACTGAAGTCGATCTCTTGAAGAAAATGCTCTCTTTCTCTCTTTCCCGTGAAGAACAAACACCAACGAGGGTGTTGGATCCCTAGTTGAATTTGGGCTAGGTTCATAAAACTAGGATGTTTGACCCAACATGTATAGGCAGGGTTATGTTTGTGTCCTAGAGTGTAGGCCATGTCCTTAGAGTCAACATTACATGGACCAGCCATCAACATACTGCAGTAGACTCAAGACTTACAGAAATTTCAAAGACTCAGGAAATGAGTTCGACATTCATCGAACTCAGCTCGACGAAAGTTGTGCTCAGCTTGACAAACTCAGAGACAATTCTCTAAGCTAAGCTCAACGAATTTGGTTCTCAGGTCGACGATCTCTAGATGCTCTACCTCAACATTCTAAGTCCAGAAACATCTAAATATTTTAAGTCCAGAATCATACTCCAGTCGATGAATTTATGTTCTCAGCTCGATGAACATGGACCACAGTCTCGACAAGTTGTATCAAATAGTTGTTAGCAGTTCTCAGGTCGACAAAATCAAATCTCAGGTCGACAATTTCTTGACACCTTACTTCTACATTTCTAAGTCCAAGAAACATTTCCCTGAACTCCAGTCGACGAAGTTAGAATCTTAGATCGACGATCTTGATGCACAGAATTGGCAAGAGAAAGAAGTTATCTGTTCTTAGGTCGACGATCTTGGATCTCAGGTCGACGAACAACAGTTATCTGGTCAACGAACATAACTTCTCAGCTCGACGAACTCAGGACCCAGGTCGACGAATTCTATTCTTCACTCGATGATTTTTGTGCAGTTCCAGACATGGATTTTTCCTCTTCTTGTCCCTTATTTTAATGTAGTAATTCATGTATAATCAATGCTTAATATTCTCTGAATATTACCGTTAGAAGCAGCATTGATTATGGCCTTCATCAGGATTATTACTTGCCGATTTTCAATTGGGCAGTTGGGGAAATCAATCAATGTATGCATTCTCAAGGCTGTTAGTAATCAATGCTGAAGAAATTAAAAAATTCAGAAGGAAGATTAGATGGAAAATATAAAAAGGATTTTTCTTCTTCCTACTTAGATACACAGAAAAGTGCAGAGCACACAAATAGTGATAGAGAGATCAAGAATTTGAAAGAGCATAATAAATACTCAGGGCAATACAACAGTAAAGAATCATCAAGCCCAGACCAGAGAAATAACAGTAGCTGAAGAATAAGAAGAACATCCATCCAAAATCAAGAGTCTTCTTCCTTCTTCATTCCAGGATTCTTCAAGGACAACAACAACTCTATTAGTCAAGCAGTTCCTAGATATCTTCTGGTCAAGGATAAGGGATTAAAGGCCTACTCACCCTGAATCAAAGCTCCAACCTTCCTGAACAAATCAATATCTCAGGGGGAGCTTTGTTAACATCAAAAGATCCACTAAAGTCTTCTCAGTTGCACTTGAGAAAGATAAGACAACATCACTCTCTCACCCCAGCTATAAAAAAGGTTCTTTAACTCTCTTCAAAAGTTATTCTTGGTTTCAAGTCACCTGATCAAAAGGCTTAGGATTATTTTTTGAGTACTTGATCAAAAGCTCGTTAGTGGCAGTCACCTGATCAAAAACCTGAATGGATTCCTGCCAGGTTGGTAGAAGAGTGGATGTACCCAGGTTGGAGAACCACTATAATATTCTTGTGTCATTTGGTTGTCATCTTTCTCTTTTGCTCTTGTTGTGCCTGTGCTAGTTAGGTTGCTGTATCTGTGAAAGTTATGTCATATTTATTATGCATGTGGTAGATTATTTTATCTTAGGACTGATTTTTTATTTACAGCAAAAAGCATTAAAATTTGGCAACTGTTAAAGGCAAACCCATTTTCGCTAGTCGCAAACCAAAATACGAAAAAACCAAATTTTTTGAATTTTCTGTTCCACAAACCAAACTGTTAAGTACAAACCAAAAACACTAACCACAAACCAAAATCAGAAATCAAAATATCACACAGTTTAGGCTTAAATAACATGTATTTTAAGCAACAACAAAACATAATAAGTCTCTTGTTTCTTCCTCCAGGTAACCGTGACATATCGACCTCAATTCAAACCTGCGAGCATTAAGAAATTTGTTCCAATATTAAGTAATAAAAGTTATACTAACGAGAGGGATTAACAATTTATATACAAAAATATGCTTACATGCTATTGCATCTGATACGGTGCAAAAAGTGACCAAAATCCTTCCGTCCATAGAGATTTCTGTATGCATGAATGGAGAGCATGTTGAAAAAAATAGTAATGGTATTGCATGTTGAAAAATGTACATGAATACCTATTTTGATCTAGATTACTCCAATCCAGTCGTTGGACTGTCATCAACCCCCGGCCGCGAGAGTTTATTTCTTGACGCGTACCAATGTCCCCATCCTTCTGCAATTGAGTCATGATACCTCGTCCAAGGTGTGAATAACGGCGGCAATGGAGAATTTTCGGCTAGTTTAAGCAAAATGAAATGATTCCCATTGATGAAGCCTATGGAAATCATTTTGGGCGATGTGGGTGGCACAGAGTGAAGAGGTAAAAATGTAAAACTTTGATCACAGAAAAGCTCTATCACACCCACATTATAACATGATGCAATTATAAGCCCGAGTTCAGGTAGGGACATCCAATTTTCAAGTGGTGCGGGAGTCAACGTGCATTCAAGGGATGTTAACAACTCCCTTCTTCTATTGTTGCCGAACACTACCTCATAAAACTCCTTGTAATTTTCAAGTTCAACATGAAGCGATTTCCGCACGTGTACCCAATTGTCCCCCAAATCCAAGGTGAGACTAACAACCCGAAAACCACAATGTCCATCACCAAGGACATCCACTACTTCTAGTACATTGCCCGATAAATAACTTGGCAATTGATCACGAATCTGTCGCAGAAAATGATCGTTTCTGGCCGAATGTTCCAGACGAACGTTTGTTCTCTTTCGTGCATTTAGCTTTCCCGACAGCCTCGGTTTCTTAAAATTCCTGTTAGCCTCAGCTTTCAACACATGTTCAAAGTGTGAGGGGTCACATTTAGTGGACTTCCAATCATCACTGAACTTCTTATAACTGCCTCTTGGCTTACCTTTGATGCGTGCTAAATGTCCTTGTGGCTCAATTGTTTGAGTGCTTGATGGATCTACAAATTCTTGTAGTTTTCGTTTAATTTCTTTTTTTGATATTCATTGGAAATAGCAAATCGTTGGACAATGACAGCCAATTCACTTGTAATGTCAACCGAAGGCTCTTCAGTTACCGGAGTCGCTTCATGCATTGTTAGCTGCTTCCAATGTTTATGTATTAACCATAACGGGCAAGACTTTGAAGTAGAAATAAAGTATACAAGTTCATGGGCACAAGGTATTCCCAATGACAACCTTGTCTTATGATTGCATTCAGTAGCACTGCTGAGTTGAGTACTCTTTCTCACAAGGTCCTCTTCCAGCTTAATGTACTGTAAGGCCTTGATAGATACAAAGCCCAAAAGCTCAGAATATAGACGGCCTGAGTAATCCTTATTTACCTGTATAGAGCTCTGTCCGAAGGCACGCATAATGTCAGTATGCTGCAACTTGATCATCTGGTCAAAGGCCTTCTAAATTGTTCCAAAGTTCCCCACTGAAACCTCTAGGAATTTTTTCAGCTGGCTGTGAGCACTCTCCACTCGATTTGTCGTGGTGCTACCGAGATGCAGGTATTTATCAGCCCATGCACATATAAAATATTCCCCGTAATTGTCTAGCCATGAATTGTTGACATAAGCCAAAGCTTCGGGATATTCAGAAAAATCAGCAAACATGTTATTAAACCTCACAGTTACATCGTTCTCACATGTTGCCTCAACGACACGTTGCCATGCGAACATGAAACATTCGAAATCCTTTCCCTTGCAGAAATATTTTTTGCAGTTAGCCAGAATGTTTCTGTTTATGTGCACCTGACATAGAAGATTTTTAGTTTGAGGGAACACAACTTTTATAGCATTCATTAAGGCAATCTCTCTGTCCGTCACCATTACAATCGGTACACATCCTGGTACTAGTACAGACTTGAAACAATCTAGTGCCCACCTGTAGCTGTCCTCTGTTTCGTCAGCCAAGAACGTGAAACATGAAAAAAATGACTGATTAGTAGAAGACACACCAACAATGCACAATAATGGCATCCGATATCTGTTTGTCTTGTAAGTGCAGTCTAGTTGGAAAACCGTGGGAAACATATTGCTAAGTTTGATGCAAACTGGATGAGCAAAAAAAAGACTACGCAGTTGATTGGTTCTCACATCTACTCTGTTGTAGCACACATAGCCTTCTGTAGTAATACATCGAAACAAAAATTGCAGAGGGGTTGCTCCATCTAATTCCTTCTTCTGCAACTTCACTCTCTCGTTGTAAATAGTTCTTATGGTTGTTGTGTTTACTACCCTACGTTTTTTCACGGCAGCTAAAATTTTTCGTGGCTTGACTCCGGAACTATACATCTGTTCCACTATCTTGCCCTCAGCCTCATTTAACCGGCCAACATACGCATGTGCCTCCAAATGAACATTTTCATGGTTATGCTTACCACAAAGAACGATAACCTTCCATTCATCAACATTTGCTGATTTTTGGCCTTTGACATTGAATGGGCAACCACACCGCTTACTTGATGATTTTCTACATTCTTTGTTCACAAAATCCTTCCAATTTTGATTAGCTCGGTATTTCCCCCCTCTGTCACAACCCAAAAAAATACGAGGTCTGAGTCGAGCTGTTAGCTTGTCTGAACCTTTTATCGTCACAATGAAACCCAAACTTAAGCCAACACCTCGAACCCACTCAACAAGTGATTCTCTGGATGGAAAGAGTTGTTCGGTCTCAAAACTAGATGCAACATCAAATTCCACTGCAAATACACAACAGAACCATCACTTACAACAGCTCGGAGTACACAACCAGTAAGAGTTCACTGGAAAAACCATACAAAACATACAAAACCATACAGAACCATGCAAAACCATACAAAACCATACAAACAAGACAAAACCACATATCAGAGCATCCAAAACCATACATGAGCAGAGCATCCAAAACCATACAAAAAGTACACAACATCAGTTTGGGAAAACCATACAAAACTATAACAAAACAACACAGCAGAGCATCCAAATTTGTACACAACAGAGCATATAATACCTTCCTTAGAGCATTCCTCTCCCAGCTTCTCCCCATCCGAATTTGGATCTGAAAAAGATCAAACAAACCAGATCAAAATCACTGACAAGGAGGATAAGGAAAGGAAGAAATCCCATTGTTGAGTTCAAAGAAAGGAATATGGCCTGTTAAAGTCATCTACCAACAACGCATAACAATGCCATCAATTACAACAGCTCGGAATAGTAAACCCTAAGCTAACGAAAAAAACTGCAAGAAAATGCGGGCGCGGAGCAATCGGAAGCAACAGGGAAGGCCAATAAGTACCCTAACCCTAACTACAAACTGAAATGGGTAAAGAATCAAAGCTCTGTTTACCTTCTTGCCAACTACTGTTCTCCATGGCGTAACCCTTCCAGGTGTCAGGGGAATGGATGAACGACAGTAATGGGGACTGCGTCGATGACTGGGGCGACACGGGGCGCGACGACGAGGAAGCGGTCGCGTCTTCTCCTCTCTGCATTTACCGGCGGGAGGAGCTGAAATCAGCGGTTATCGGGGTAACCGAAGGGTTTGCGATTTGGGGGCGAGAAGGTTTGCGTCGTAATAACAGGCGGAAGAAAATATAGAGGGTTTTTTCGTATTTTGGTGTGCGACTATCGAAAATGGGTTTGCCTTTAACAGTTGCCAATTAATTTTCAAGATACTCTATTCACCCCCTCTAGAGTATATCAGATCTAACCCGAACTTTCAAGTAGTATCAGAGCAAGGTTACTTTGGATGTACAAGTTAACCCTTGAACCAAAAAATCCTGTGTTAGATCTGATTTTTATTTTTATTGGGATTATATTCAAAGCATTGCACAGAACAAAGACTATGCAAGCTCTAGACCTCCACTGTGCAACCTAAATAAGTTTGCCATCTAGAAGGTAAGAATTACACTCTATATGAATTCTATTGATGAGGACATCTACATTTCTATCTTGACAGTTCCTCCTCAACCAGCTGCATCCACATCAACTTCTAGCACTCATGCAGTTACACCACCTGAGTGGACTAAAGCTCAAAAGAAAGCCAAGGTTGCTAATGGCAAGGCCATGAACTTTCTGGCCCAAACAATGTCAGCTGACATTTTCTAAAGAGTGGCTGAATGCACATCAGCCAAGGCCATTTGGGACTCTCTCAACAAAATGGTGGCTGGCTCTGCTGATGAAAGAAAGGATAGAAGATCAAATCTCATACCCCAGTATGAGAATTTTAAGAAGGATGAAGCAGAGTCTGTTGTAGACATGTACAATAGGATGAGCTCAATAATCAATGAGCTGAAGACCTTAGACAAGGATATCACATTTCAATCCTCTCCACCGATCTTCATTTCACAAACCTCCAAGAACTCGCAACAAGAACTTTTTTCAAAACTCATTAATCATGCAAGGGGTGATCACATTATCATCAACTATTTACCATCTGATCCCCCGAGTAATCAATTCATAGAATAAGGAAATCATCAAATATTAATACAACATGGTGACGCGCCATTGTTTACTAAAACTAGAATTCAAGAATCTACCGTCCACCAAAAATTACGAGCAATCCCAAATCGGAAAGGTATTTTCAAGGGATACAACTTCCGTGTAGAGCCTGGGGTCCAAATCCAAATCCATCACACCTGATATCAGGTTTCACCAAGGCCGTGTACGCTTAGATAGAATGCAACATGTACAAATATTATTACAACAATGAACTTCGACTGAAAAATTTTGGAGCTACATAACTCTCCCAAAAACATGTAACCATCCGTTGGAAAGATCTTTCCGAGGGATACAACTTTAATTTTGAGCCCAATAGCTGAATCGGAATGAATCATACCAGAAATTTGCCTTGTAGTCTTCAGTGCACAAAAAATAGATTTTTGTACAACACTTTTGAACGCATCGTAAAGATATACGAACGACATCAGTTCATATCCTTCCTCTAGCGACACAAGGCACAACCAACATCTCTATTCCCTTTCTCCCTCATTATAACATGGTTCTTCACGAGATCAAGGTCGTCATGTTCATAATAAAGAGAGGAGATGATTGAAGATATTTGTGCGGCAATCGGCGCCCTAGAACGAAAGTTCTGGCGTGGTTCCTTCCGAGGAAATCTCCATTAAACTACTAATCAAGCTCTCTCGAGCTGATGTCTCTCCTACACTTTGGATCTAAAGATCTAACATTAAGGGAGGGGGTAAGAAGCTCACCTGGTTTCCGATCATGGATCGTGTCCTTCTCCTTAGAGACATGTCATGTTCAGATTTCCCGACGGTATCATTCTTGGTTCGTCTTTCTTCAGGAAGAGGAGAAAAGTCGGCTGATTAGGAAGCCTTTTAGGTTTCGGTTTATCCATATAAATATGTGGTTGGCGATTTAGGGTTAAAAGTCTTCTTACCATGTGTCACTTTCCCATAGGACCACGCTTTTTATAACATAAAATAGGTCTTCTGAAAAGATGTTAAATCGTCGTCTTATGCAAGTCCAAAAATACCGGTTCAACATGTAATTTTCTCCCAGGTCATAAGTAATCAGAAAATGCTAAGTCCATTCGTCGAATATACTCGACGAATCGTTGAAATCACTCAATGAATCGTCGAGTGCATTAACTCCATTACTCGAGTCATCTCGACGAATACATTAGTCCACTCGAAGAACATTTCGACGGATTTCACAAGTCTGCTCAGGTTCGCTCGGCGAATTCTTCGAGTCCACTCAACAAATTCTCGAGTCCTTTCGATGAGTAATTTCGATAGATTCAGAAATCCACTCGAGTTCACTCAACGAATTCATCGAGTCCATTCAACGAATTCTTGAGTCCTTTCGACAAATTATTTCGACAGATTTCACTATCCCCTTAAGTTCACTCAATGAATTCGTCGAGTCTTATCAAGTTCACTCGACGAATTGGTCGAGTCCACTCAACGAATTCACGTATCCTCTCAACTAATTCTCAAGTCATTTTGATGAATACTCTCCTAGCCTCTCGACAAATTTACTTCAGGCCAATTTTACTGCCATCTGCTTTCTAAAGTCATCATAGTGATACCACAACACACCGAAGGGGTCTAGCTTGAATTGAGATGTTATAGGCAGGAGATGAATTCCAAAACGGTACGTGAGGCACAAAAGAGTAGCTATAGGACATAGGAATATTGTATGAAGTACTAAAATATGTTGGTGCATTATACACAGAGCATCATGAACTAGAGCTACTATCTCATGACGGGCATCTATCACTAGCAATGACACCAAATATTGAATCCATCCCACATTGAGCGAAGAGAGCCAATTCAAATAACGGAGACTACTATGCAAAATACTAAAACCAAAAAAAATAAAATAAGATAAACCTATAATTTAAACAAGGAAAAAGGAATATGATGAAATAAAACAAAAAAAAAGCTAAAACAGCTGAAAGATCTTCTAATTCACAACTTTCTCTCAAGAAAATCGCACGACTATGTTCCCTGACAACGATGCAAAAACCTTGATGCGTTGGAAGGCAAGTTTATAGGATGAACAAGCAATTTTAAATGGGAGAATTTCCGCAAGAATCAATTTCACAAGGAATACAACAAGGTGGAGTTGTCTTTTGAGGAAACATTTGAGATTGAAGTCATTGCAGTCAGATAGGTTGTGATAGTCTTTATATAGTTTGTGGAAAATATAAAAGATCTAATTTACCAATGAGGGTTGCCGACACCGCTTTTTAGTGCGAGGGATTACACATGTCGCTCTACACTACTTTGCTTGGCGGATATAAGAGTAGGCATACAGAATGGACGAGTAGGCAAGATGGATGGAAGAGTAGGCTTGTAGAATGGAAGAGTAGGCTCACATAATGGAAGAGTAGGCTTGTGGAATGGAGTGGATGGTAATGGTGGTTTAATGGAGGCGCACCTCAAGTAACTCAAACACTAAAAATTTCAAATGAGATATAAAGTTCAAAACAATAGTTTGCGAGCATACATCATCATGAAATAAAGAAACTTGCTATAATCTTCAAAATAGGAGGAGAGAAGCAAGGGATACAACCATATCCGAAGATTCATTGAGATTCACGATAAGAATTTCCAGGTTATCAATTTGTGTCCTAACTAGGTCCGCAACTACCTTTTAGGTATAATAGGGTTGGCACTCTCTCCCAGTTGACCTGTCTTCTTCATCTCATGATCTGACCTTCTTCGATATGAAGCTCTCCTTGTTTTATGATAAAGATAGAGCTAGAATCATCTCTTTGAAGGATCCAGGTGATGCGAGGTGTTCTATGTTAAAGCCCTCACAAATGGTGGGGGAAAAAGTGTCCAGAGCTTCCACTTATGGTTTTGCAGTGGAACTAGTCGGAAAAAGAAGATCAATCCCAAAATGAGAGAAGACTTGCGCAATTTTTAGGTCTCTAAGGGCTATGGATCATCCCATTACCTCTCCCCATGATCCAAAACCTCGGAGAAGATTAAGAAGGAGACCTCCACTCACCATAAGCTAGGGAATCGAATAATAAGATGTGGACGGTGCAAACCCTTAAGAATACGAGTCTATTTGGAGCCTGTGACAAAAGTTTCTTTACCTCGAACTGTAGCCAATGAGTGAGGCTTCCACAGAGTTTTTATTTAGAATCATCATCTCATTTATGGAAGAGTCTCATGCACTATTTGTATCTCTTTGCTTCTCTCCCGCACACTAGGTATAGTAGGTTGTTACTTTTCTTCTACTATGTTGATGGTGGTGAAATTGACATGTGTGAATGCTTGTTATCTTTGTATTTAAGCATGTCACTCCTTGTTCATTTCTTTGGAGTAGCCTTGGAGGCCTAGCACATATATTTTGTGATTTATTTTACTGTTCTGTGATTTGATACATGTGAGCGAGTTGTGTGACTTTGTACCCATGGTAGGAATGAGAATTGTGTAAGGTGGAAGTCGGCGACCAGTAGAAAAGTGAAGCGAAGGTCGACGATCTTAGGTGGTTTAATGTGGTGTCCCACATAGTTAAATAGTTTTCATTGTATGTAAGTGAAAGTTATTTAACTTAAGGTTAACTAATCACCTAGAGGGGGGGGGGTGAATAGGTCTTTGAGCTTTAATAAAATCTTTTAATTAATTCAAGTCGCTCTAGCTAGAGCTTGTCCTTAAATCCTGCAATAACAAAGAAAAGCAAGCACACAACAAACACAGAGATTTATAGTGGTTCCCCAATTGGGTACATCCATTTTACCTCCCACCCATCCAACTTATTTGTTGGACTCAGCACAAAGTCCACTATACTCCTCAGAGCTTACACCTCAGGACCTCAGACCTACACACAGATTCTCCAGAAAATCCAACTCAGAATCATAAGGGTTCCAACCTCAGAGCTCTGTAGAACTCTTACAGCTCAGTGATCCACTGATCACCTACCTAAGCCTTACTTCTAAGGCCTACACTCAGGCTCTTCAGCCCTACAACTTCAGGCACACAGCCCAACTCTCAAAGTGTTGCATCACTCCTATAAATCAGTACCCTTTTAGGTACCTACAGCTCCGCCTCCTCCAAGTCCTACACCTTAGTGAAAAACTTGTCACCTAGAGCTCAGTGACTCTCCAGTCACCTACCTCAGGCACAAGGCCCTACACTCAGGCTGAGAGGACAGCCCTGTGTCAGATCCACACTCAGATCCTACCTCAAAGAGCAACACTTTCCTACCTCAGGCACTTAAGCCCTATAACTCAGATTCTCACTTGAATCCTACCTCAGTGTCCCAACAGGGCACCTACCTCAATGACAAATTTGTCACCTACCTCAAGCACAAAGTGCCATACACACAGATTCAGATCTACTGAATATTGCAGGAAGTTAATACAAATTGTTTAAGAAAACAAAAACAAATGACTCAGAGAAGTATCTCTGAGTCAACTTTGTTGGACTAAGCAGACATCTATCAAGCCCACTTATTGTAGAAGGAATCAGTCTTCTTCTACAGCTAAAACTATTCTGCTGCACAGATGAGAAGCTACCAGCTTGCTGATGAGATGAATCAGCTACTCTGTTCTGATGAGAACAAACTTACTGAACTTTGAAGTGCTTCAGCTATCTTTCTTTTCCTTCAGACTAACTTGGCTGGACTTTAACTTTCAAGCTTGATGGGAAGAAGATGTACAGCCGCCTCTTTCTATTTCTCTTTCTATATTTTTTGCGTTTGAACCTTATGTATTCGTTAACCCTAAACCCTTTATAGTTTCCTTTTTATATGCATTAATTTGAATCAACGTCACAATAGAATGTGAGCCCACCAAGGATTGGTGAGCGCGATCTCCATCAGAGAGGGACAAAACATCTTTTGGCGCTGCAGCAACTTTCCCGCAACGACTTCCTAAAATTTTGTCTTTGATGACAACAACAGTGGTCATCAAAATTTGGACATATAAAAGTTTCCAGAATTCCATCAACCGTTGAGTGAAGTAAAGACACTCAATTCCATCAGCCTTGGCTCTCAGAGCTTCTGGACTTAGAAATTTTCCAAGCTTTGTCTCAGCGGTTTTGTCGCAACTATCTCAGCGGTTTTTCATTATTAGTTGAGACATGCCTTTGTCTCAGCACTTTCTTCTTTTTAGCTGAGACAACTTTCGGTCTCAGCGGTATCTTCGCAGCTGTCTCAGCGGTTCTTGCTTTTAACTATCTCAGTGCTTCCTTCTTCATTAGAAGCGTTGAGTGAACCTGCTTCACTCAATGCTTCTGGACTTGGAAAAAATCTAGCGAGTTTTGTTTCAGCTGTTTACCTCTTAAATGTCTCAACGCTTCCTGTTTTATTAGAAGTGTTGAGTGAATCTGCTTAACTCAACGCTTTTGGACTTAGAGAAATCCAGCCAGTTTTGTCTCTGCTGTCTCGGTGGTCTCAATGCTATCTTCTCAGATATCTCAGCTGTCTCAACAACTTCTTTTGAGCGGTATCAGTGCTTTTGCCTTAGACAGATTTTCTGGCATTAGCTGCGTTCGACGATTTGTTGGCTGAGCTCGACGAACTTTAATCTTCTCAGCGATCTCAAAGACTTCTTCTCAGCGGAATCACTGCTTTTTGCCTTAGTCAATTTTTCTCTGGCTTTATCTTGACTAGTGTTGAGCTAAGCTCGCCGAACTCCAAACTGAGCTCGACAAATTTTGAGTTTACTGCCAAACTCATTTTTCTTCACCTGTCCAATCATGGAATTCCTGCATACATGAACTATGGTACACATAAAATACATTATGTGTGTATGTCATTGACCTGTTTGACTTCTTACAAATCTGGCAAATTGGGATTAATAGACCCAACAATCTCCCCCTATTTTAAGATGTCAAAACACTGCATGTCATTGACAACATAGCATATTCATCATTGAAATAATAAACATTAGTAAAGTGTGGAAATGTTACCATATTTATCCAGCCTGTAGAGAATTACTTACTCCCCCTTGCATGATGCCATCCTTACTATTCCACTTGTTTGTTCTTCTCAACTGTTGACTTCTATCTGATACCAATCTCCCCCATATGTCTCTAGCCTGTGGAGAATTATTTACTTCCCCTAGCATGCTGCCATCCTTACTGTTCCACTTGTTTGTTCTTCTCAAACCTTGACTTCTATCCTCCCCATTTTTCACTTCTGTAATAAGGAGCATACTGAGGGGTTTTTCTCCCCTTATCTATCTAGAGTAGATATTCTCAATGTAGCTGAATCTAGTTCAGTTGTTGGGTTGGATCCCCCTCAACAGTTGTACACTATCTTCATAATCTAGAGGAAGAGTATATTCCACTTGCAAAATAAACAATGCAACATATGGTAGAAGAGAGAATTGAAGCAACACAAGATTATACATACCCAAATTCAAAATTGAAGGTGTTGAACTTGGCTTCATCTAGTGGCTTAGTGAATATCTCAGTCATTTGCTTGTCTGTGGAGACAAATTCAAGGGAGATGTCTTCCCTTTCCAAATGTTCTCTAATAAAATGATACCTAATTTCTATATTCTTAGTCCTACTATAGGATACATGATTCCTAACTATAGAAATTTAACTAGAAGAATCACAAAAGAGTGGAGTTCTACTTATATGAATATTGTAGTCCTGAAGTTGATGCTGGATCCACAACAACTGAGCACAGTAACTTCCAGCTGAAATATACTCTGATTCTACTATTGAGATTGCAACACTTGTTTGTTTCTTGCAGCTCCAAGAGACAAGCCTTCCACTTAGAAACTAACAGGTGCCTGAAGTGCTCTTTCTGTCCTCCTTGCAACCTACAAAATCTGCATTCGAATAGCCTTTTAGTTCAAATTCCCCATTCCTGGGGTACCATAGGCCAAGATCAAGGGTGCCCTTAAGATATCTCAAGATTCTTTTCACAGCAATATAGTGAGACTCTTTAGGGCGGGGCTGATACCTAACACAGACACATGTTGCATACATAATGTCAGGCCTACTTGCAGTGAGGTAGATAAGGGAACCAACTATACCTCTATACAGAGTTTGATCAACATGGTTTCCAGGATAATCTTTGCCCAGAGGAATGCTAGATCTCATTGGAGTTCTTATGGTGGAAGCATTCTCCATGCCATATTTCTTAGTTAACTCCCTGGTGAACTTTGACTGGGATATGGATAGACCATCCTTAGACTATTTTACTTGGAGTCCTAAGAAAAATTTCAGTTCACCAATACTACTCATCTCAAACTTCCCCTGCATAAGTTTTGCAAACTTCCTGGAAAGTTTGTAATCAGTAGAGCCAAATATTATGTCATTAACATAAATCTGGACTAAGATGATCTTTCCATTACATTACCTTAGGAATAGGGTTTGTCTATATTCCCCCTTGAGAACTTGTTCTCAATAAGGAAGGTAGATAATGTCTCATACCATACTCTTGGGGCCTGCTTGAGCCCATAATGATCTTTCCTAAGTCTATATACAGTAGTATGAGAGTTAAAATCTACAAAACCTGGAGGTTGCTCTACATAAGCCTCTTCGTTCAAGTCTCCATTCAGGAAGGAAGACTTGAAATCCATTTGGAATACTTTGAATCCCTAGAATGCTACAAATGCAAGGAACAGTCTGATTGCTTCCAACCTTGCAATTGGGGCAAAATTCTGGTCATAATCAATCCCCTCTTCTTGTAAATAACCTTTGCACACTAGTCTAACTTTATTCTTTATTATAATGCCATTCTCATCAAGTTTGTTTCTGAAAATCCACTTGACTCCAATGACATTGTGTCCATCTGGTCTAGGAAACAACTTCCAGACCTTGCACTTTTTGAACTAGTTCAGTTCTTCTTGCATTACACCAATCATGAATTGGTCTTGATTTGCTTCTTCAAATTTTTTGGGCTCTTCTTGTGACAGGAAGCTGTAATAGAGAGCTCTATTGATACTCCTGCTTCTGGCCTGTACACCTTAGCTAGCCTCACCTATTATCTGATCTAGAGGATGATCTCTCAGATATCTGACGGCAGGGGGCAGCTTGACAGCTTCCTGCTAATTATTATGTTCTTCAGCAGGTTGGTCTTCATTTCTAGTTTGACTGGCATATGATTCCTCTGGACAGCATCCTTCTTCACATTCTTCTTGCATATCTGGGTCTTTATCTTTGATGGAGAGCTTTTTCATCATGACTTTTGTACCTACAGAGCTAGGCAATGAGCTTGACAACTCATTGTCAATCATGCATGACTCATCAAACACTATATGGACAAATTCTTTTACAACTTGATTTGTCAAGTTATAGACTATATATGCCCAACTGTTATTTTTGTATCCAACAAAGATCCCCTCATGGGATTTGGTAGCAAACTTAGTCACTTTTGACTTACCAATGTTCAGGATGAAGCACTTGCAACCAAAGATCCTGAAATTGGATATGTTTGGTTTTCTACCCTTCAAGATCTCATAGGGAATCTTCTTGTGGCCTTTGGTGATAGAAGCTCTATTGAGCACATGACATGCAACATTAACTACCTCAGCCAAGAAATATTTAGGGAGAGAAGTGTCACTAAATAATGTTCTCCCAGCTTCTATGAGAGTTATGTTTTTCCTCTCAGCTAAACCATTTTGTCGGGGTGTTCTTGGAGAGGAGAATTCTTGATGAATGTCTTGCTCTTCGCAGAATGTAGTTATAGCAGCAGACTGAAACTCAGTTCCATCGTCACTTCTCATTTTGACCACAGAGCATGCATGCTCATTCTGAATTTGCCTGATAAAATTCATGAAGATTTCAAGGATTTCATCCTTTCTTCTAAGGAAGAATACCCAAGTAAACTTGGAAAATTCATCAACCACCACAAGGGTGTAGACCTTCCTGCCTACAATATGAACACGCATAGGACCAAACAAGTCCATATGCAGGAGATACAAGCATCACACTGAGTCCTTGTCCCCAATGCTCTTGAAAGAGGTCTTAGTCTGCTTACCCTTTGGAAAGCAGCACAGATACCCTCCTTGGAGCATTTTATTTTTGGACCATTCCTAATAAGCTCATCATTGAAGAGCTAATCAATGGTCTTATAATTCAAATAAATCAGTTTTTATGCCATTGGACACAATATGAGACTTTGTCATTTGCAACTAGGCATATAGGAGAACTTTTATCTAAGCAAGAAAAATTTAAGCAATAGACACTCCCACTCCTAGTGCCAGTTAAGATGACACACTGGTGACTTAACCTCTTGATGTAGCACTTATCATTGTGGAAGGAAATGTCATAACCAAGATCACATAGTTAGCTTATGCTTATGAGGTTGTGTTGCAACCCTTCCACATAAGCCACCTTTGTGATGGTGATTATGCCATTTGAGATATTACAATAGCCTCTGGTTATTCTCTTGTCAAAGCCTCCAAAGATGACCTTAGGTTCATTCTTTACTGGAGTGAACTCCTTTAATAGATCATTTATTCCAGTCATGTGCCTGGAACATCCACTGTCCAAGTAGAATTTAGTGGAACTGGTAGTTGAACAAACCTGAAATGAACACAAATCACCTTACCTTAGGACACCAATTTTTGTTGGGTCCTAGGTTCACATTCCTCACAGGTTGGCAACTTCGAGACACAGAATGATTGTGCTAGCAATCTACAACATAGTGGCCCATTTTGCCATAACACCGCACTCATAAATATTGTATCTCCTTTTCTGTTTGGGACTAGCATTAGGTTGTACAGCTTCCTAAACAGTGGGGGGATGTGCTGCTCTATGCTTCTGTCTTCTTTCGGTAGACATTTGACTGAAGGACAGTCTTTCTACAAGCTATTTTGGACTTTTCTGAGAACCACCAGCTGCATGTCTCTTTTCAGCCAACATGCATCTGATAGGATATGATATTGTCATTCCATCCATGCCAGAAGACTCTCCTTGAGTCAGTACTTTTGCTGGATGATTTAGATTCATAGCAGCAGGATTATATTTGAGTTTTGGGGTCGGGGCACCAAAAACAAATGGTCCAGGATTGGCCATTTGAATTTTCTCATGGGAAGCCTTAAAGTTTCTCACATGGCCGTATCTTCCACCTTGGCTAGGGCCACATTGGTCCATACCTATGGATCTGCCATTCTCCTAGTAACCATCACAGCTTTCATGGTCATACCTATTAGAAGACAACAACAACCTCTGAAAAGAAATATAAGGCAGTGAGGCTAGAGGCACAACTGGTGCCTTCCCTTTTCCCTTTCCTTTTGGATTGGAAGGTCTAGTAGGTCCCTTAAATCCCAACCCTTTCTTACTAGCTTGGGTAAGGTGGGTATCAATTAAGAACATCACAGTATTTGGCTTAGAAAATTTGCTCACCAGCAATTTCTCATGTAAGAGATCATTTTCAAGTTTCTGGATAAGTTTTTCATTTGATACTCTTACCACAGACTCACTGTCAATGATCCCCTTAAGCTGAGATGCTTGAGCAGCCATGTTAGTGAGGGCCTTTTCTTGGTCTTCATACTGGCTTTTAAGACTTAGAAGCTCTTTTGCCTGTCTCTTGGAAAGTATCTTGCATTTCTTGAATGCTTTAAGAAGTTCTCCATACTTGGAAATTATGGAGTTGAGATTATCCTCAGAGTCTGAATCCCCTTCATCTCTTGATGATTGAGCTTCAGAGTCTGATCCAGCCTCAAGACTTGAAATAAAAGATTGTGATTTAGTATTTACCTGAGTCTGACCAGGTAGATCCTGACAGCTTTCTTCATCGGTTATTGCCATCAATCCAAGGCATTGAGCATCTTCTTCTTCATCTTCATCCACCTCTAAGTCACTATTTGAGTGAGACAGAGTTGCCCTGTCGGGTATTGTATCCACAATAACCTAGATTTGTATGAAGTCACACTTGAACTAAGATTAATTAAGTTGTATTTTATGTATTATTTGAGTTATGTGTTTGCAGGACTTAATTGTCAAGTGTAGACCAATGTCAGTCTATAATGTGTCACCAAACACAGGACCATACAATATAATCCCTCATTGTGTGATTCATGGTGTTGACTTATGTGTCGTCTCTCTACTAGGATACACTTCATTTTTGAAGCACTAGGTTTGTTGGAGAAAGAGATGTTGCTGATTCCACCGAAGAAAGGAAAATCTTCATAAACCAAATTTTTTTCCAAGTGTTTCGCTCGAGTAAAATTCTAGCACTCGAGTAGAACCTTTAGTTGTACTCGAGTAAGTCGTGTAACGCCCCGAAACTCAAAAGAGCGACGAGTGAGGAATCTGTACCAAATTTGGAATTTGACAGGGGTACACGGCCTGGGACACAGGCGTGTCCCAGGGCGTGTCGGGGTAGTTCAAAATCTGGCAAAAAAATGATCAGGCAGAAATCTTGGTTCGACGATCGTCGAGCAGCGCTCGATGATCTGGTCTAAATGCTGTGTTTGATGATCGGGCCAACTATCTGGGTTCGACGATCGTCGAGCAGCGGTCGATGATCGGGCCAGCTTTCTGTGCGTTCGACGATTTGGCCAGAGTTTTGCGTTCGATGATCGGGCTATAGATCTCTGTTCAATGATCGTCGAGCAGCGGTCGACGATCGGGCCAGCTTTCTGCGCATTCGACGATTTGGCCAGAGTGTTGTGTTCCACGATCGGGCTATAGATCTCCGTTCGACGATCTGTCAGTGGTCGACGATTTTGGTTCGACGAACGTCGAGCGCGGGGCTAATTCTGGCGTGTCTGACTCGGTCGACGTGGAGTGGTTTTGGCGGGAGTTGACTATTTGTTCCGACATTGACGCGGACGTGTCCTGCTCCAGTTGGTGAGCCATACGGTGATTAACCCTATTCGTCCAGGTCAGATCTGGATCGTGTCTGTGCATCCCTTTTAGTGGGATCCGACGACTGTGCTTATTCCCAAAAGAGTTAAACCCGAGAGAAGGGTTTCAGAACCTTTAGTTTTCTTGTTATATTTCTCTGTCTACATCCTATAGAGAGGGGAGAGCAAAGGAGGAAGAAGAAGCTTAGATCCAGTCTTTGGAGGAGTTTTAGAGCTCCAAATCGCAAGCCGACTTCGGATCTACGAAGGCATGAGATTGCAGTGCTTTTCATCCGCGTAATTTTCCATGGCGGCAAGGAAGAATGCTGGGGTAACGATTCTCGACATGAGCATGTGAAGCCTTACTTCTTTTGCATAGGAAGCCCGCTCTCACGAGTTTGCGGTGAGTTGGAGGCATTCCTTCGGGTAGATATGTGAACTCCCCGTTGTGTAGAGTCCATAAATGAGAACGGACATAGACATGTTGTGTGAAGCCTATCCGGACATGTTGGTCTGGATCGGTGATGTTGCATTGCATAAATGCCGGAGAAGACTCCATGCGAATGTTTGTTTTTTGGGTTTTCTACATGGTAGATTGCAATAAGGAGCCTTGGGGATTAACCATAAGGTGTACCCGGAAATCTGGGCGGATGCGTGATCTTTCCAACTTGGTGGCCTGGGTGCCAACTTGAACATAACCAGGTTATGTGAAGTATGTGTTGGAAACGGGACTCGGGAGAAGTTTGACCCGCGCATATGGCTTAAATTGTCGTTGCGATGTGAGCACGGGTTAGGCGGAACCGTACCCGTTCTATGTCGTTCGGTTAGAGCTGTTGGCATAGATGAGGATCTTCGGCGGTCTATGGCTTAAATTGATGTGACCCATGCCCAGAAGACAAAATTCTCATATGTTTGGTTGTCAAAGTGGCGGTGGTGAGATCGGAATGTCTATGGCTTAAATTGATGTGACATTGGCCGGTCACCGAGAAGGTGCCCTGAGTGCACAAGGCATTTGTCTGTGCATGCCAACGCCTGTGATGCAATGTATATATTTATATACTTCTTGGTTATGCTAATAAACTACAGGGAAGGAGCATCGCCGCCCCGAATAGGGGGCGGGATCGTTATAATTTGGTCAGCATTGCTGACCGTTGCTTTTGTTTGCCACCGTGCGGTGGTTTGTTGCCTGCAGGTGCGGATGGACCAAGCGGTCAATAGCAGGCTAAAGCCCAAATTGCGAAGCCGGCCCTCGAAGGCCTAATTGGAGTGTTTACTTGCTTTTACTCATGTATGACCGCCTGCATGCCGTGGTATGAAAAACATGTAATTTTGAGTAAACCATTTGTAAGGCCTTAAGGCCAGTACAGGTGTATGTACTTCATTCCTTTGTGGCTTGTTAGTGGACATTCATGTTTATTACTTGGTCCTTTTAATTGCAACTGATAAAACTGCTTCCGCTAGAATGCTCTGTGTAGGACGTTATGATTGGTTAGATTGTTTCCATTGAGTAACCACCTGGTCTATCTGTGGTATATGGCATCGGGCCCTGGCTGGACCTACTGTTATATGCTATGTGACGGATAGGGGGTGTTACAATTTGGTATCAGAGCCAGGTTTCGGTCAGCCTTAAATGAATTCGTGGGCAAATTCTTTTTAAGGGGTGGTGAGCACATGTGTGTGCGTCATCGTTATAACAGTAAAAGAACCTATGAATGTCCACTTAGGAATGAAAATACACGTGTTTGGGGAACCTGCGTGTTCCTATAATTGCTATTTACAATTTTATTTGGTCGCTTAACGGTGTTTTGTACCACTATAGGTGACCAGAAGCGGTGATGGGCCGTCGGAACGTCCAGTTTTTGAGGCTAGCAGTGCACCAAATGTTGCTCCTGCAACACCTCCATCGGCTGAGACCATACGATTGGTTGCCGAAGCAGTGTTTGCCATGATAAATGCGCAGCCTACAAGACAAATGCAGCAGCCTGCTCCTGCGATGGAGCAGGTACCACTGCAAGCGGCTGGGAAGAGAAGGGTGGAACAGGTAGTAGTGGAGCCGTTGGTGCCAAGGAGGGCAACCGAGAGACAGCTCAAACATGTCATGAGCTTTAATCCTTCTGTATTCTCGGGGTTGGGAACCCCATCTCAAGCTGAAGACTGGCTCTCCAGGGTGAAGAGAGTCTTGACAGCAACGTAGACGGAAGAATGCCAAATGACCACCATTGCTACGTTCCTTCTGGACGGTGAAGCGAGATTGTGGTGGGAAGGATTGGAGCTGCATCTATTGAGAGGTAGGCAACTTATAGATGTCTCAATGGAGGAGTTCTCGAGATTGTTCCTGGCTAGGTAGCTCTCTTCGATTCAGAGGATAGCGTTGGAGAATGAGTGCCTGAAGTTGGTCCAAGGAGACAGTAGCGTGGATGAATATCTCCACGAGTTTACTCATTTGAGTCGATATGCTAGCTCCACCATCGCGGATGAGGAGCGCAAGACGAATCGATTCTACGAAGTGTTGAGAGATGATTTGAGGCTACTACTCTCGGGGCTGATGACGCAGGGTTTCTTGACCTTGGTCAACACGGCCCGGTCCTTGGAGAGGGACATAAAGAATGTTCAGGCAAAAAAAAGTTTGGGTGATAAGAGATCTGAGTTCAAGGTGCCGACTACCTCAAAGTCTGGTTACCGTAAATTCTCTAAGAAGGCTAGGACTTCGGGTCCAGCTCCCTCTTCTGGTGCTTCTAGGGCGACTACGGGTCGGAGCCCGGGCGCCTGTTACAACTGTGGGAAGTCGGGGCACTTTGCCCGCATTTGTTGGAGCGGACGTCCCAAGTCCGAGAGAAAGCCGGGAGCAACTTATGAAGAGAAGGGCAAGGCGGTGGAGTCAACTGAGTCCCATTATGCTCCGACCCAACCGAGGTTGTACAATCTTGACCAACAGGAGGCCATCAAACAGGAGGACGTGGTGATAGGTAAAATTTAAATTTATAGCAAGTTGTCTTTTAAATATTTGTTATGTATATGTTACCTTACCACTGCTTGTTTAGGATTTGTTTTGATTTGTGAAAATCCGGCAAGAGTACTCGTCAATACGGGAGCTTCACACTCCTTCTTGTCCGAAGGATTCATATCGGGTATCGGTCTACCTTCTTCGATGGCGAAGGACAAGTTGGATGTGTTGTTCCCAATGGGTGTTCGATGCGCGCAGATAGAATTTGTGGCGTGAAGATTCGTATTGGGAGCCAGGAGTTCCAATTGCAAGCGTCGTTATTACCACTAGTGGAATTCTACGTTATATTTGGTATGGACTGGCTCTCAGAGTAGCGAGCCTATATTGATTGCGGTAGCAAGAAAGTCAAACTGGGAGCAGGTCGTGAGATGACTTTCACGGGCTTGAAGGGGTCGAGCAAGACGTTGATGTCTGCTCTTCAGGTGGTGAAGGTAGTTCATGCCGGTGCAGAACTGTTCTTTATACTAGTGGAGGTTGCAAAGCCTAAGCCCGCGTTGGATAGTATATCAGTGGTAGCAGAGTACACTGATGTGTTCCCCGCAGATCTTCTTGGAGCCCCGCCTTAACGGGAGATAGATATTACGATAGAGCTCTTGCCAAGTGCAAATCCTGTGTCATGCTCTCCATATCGTCTAGCGCCTAAGGAAATGGCGGAGCTAAAGGTTCAACTGCAAGAGTTGTTGGAGCAAGGGTATGAGCATCCAAGTTCTTCGCCTTGGAGTGCGCATGTCCTCTTTGTTAAGAAGAAGGACGGAAGATTGAGGCTATGTATTGATTATCGAGAGCTCAACAAGTTGACGGAAAAGAACAAGTAGCCGATCCCCCGGATTGATGATCTATTTGATCAGTTGGTCGGGTCGACAGTGTACTCAAAGTTGGATCTCAAGTCCGGGCACTATAAACTTCGAATAAGGGAGAGTGATATCCCGAAGACAGTGTTCAGTAAGATATACGAGCATTACGAGTTTACGGTCATGCCGTTTGGGCTGACTAATGCGCCGTCAGTGTTCATGGATTTGATGAACAGGACCTTCATGGAGTACTTGGACCATTTTGTGATCGTCTTCATCGACGATATTTTGGTGTACTCGCAGAGTGAGGAAGATCACTTCAAGCATCTTCATTTGGTTTTGGAGACGCTAAGGAGGAATCAATTGTATGCCAAGTTTTCGAAGTGCGAGTTTTGGTTGTCCTCAGTGGCGTTCCTCGGTCATATAGTTAGTGGGAAAGGTATTGTAGTGGATCCGATGAAGATTGTTGCGATACGGGAGTGGCCTGAGCTTGCTACGGTAGCGGAAGTACGGAGCTTTCTGGGGCTTGCCGGTTATTATACGCGCTTCGTAGAGAACTTCTCGCAGATAGCGTTACCTCTCACTACTTTGACGAGAAAGGAGCAGAAGTTCGTTTGGACGCCGGAGTGCGCGCGAACTTTTTAGGAGTTAAAATGTCGGTTGACCACGACGCCTGTGCTGAGTTCGCCGAGTGGGACCGAAGGTTATGAGATTTATAGTGACGCTTCAGGCAGCGGTTTGGGTTGCGTGCTACTGCAACGTGGGAGTGTGATAGCTTATGGCTCGAGACAGCTGAAAGTGCACGATAGGAATTAACCGGTCCATGACTTGGAGTTAGCGGCCGTGATTTTTGCCTTGAAGCTATGGAGGCATTATTTATACGGTGTGAAGATTGATATATACACCGATCATAAGGGCATGTAGTATTTGATTGATCATAAACATCCGAATATGCGACAACATAGATGGATGGTGTTCCTGGGGGACTATACATTCAAGATCCACTACGTGCCTAGGAAAGGTAATGCAGTTGCGGACGTGTTGAGTTACCGAGCCCCAGCTCAAGCCAGTTGGCTGTCGATCCATGACGAGCAGTTAGTTCGGGAGTTGGAGGCGTTGGAGATTTTTTGTGTAGATAAGCAGTCAAGCACTGAAGCACTCTTGAATTGGACTGAAGTTCAATATGACCTGGCTGATCGGATTCAGCAGGCATTGGATTTGGATGGCCACATGAAGCAACTCATGATAGAGGCTCTGGATGGGTCAAATTCCCAATATGAAGTTGGGGATGGATTGCTTTGGAAAGACGGTCGTCTTTGCATCCCAAGCGTGGGCAGTTTGCGGGTGGATTTGTTGTACGAGACGCACCATACCAAGTACTTGATTCACCCGGGGAGCACAAAGATGTACCGCGACGTTAAGAAACTATTTTGGTGGTCGGGTTTGAAGAAGGATGTGGCGCTCTACGTGGCAAAGGGCCAAACTTGCGCATTGGTGAAGACGGAGTGCCAAAAGCTGGGATGGTTTCTGAAGTCCTTGCCTATTCCAGAGTGGAAATTTGACGACGTCTCTATGGACTTTGTGCACGGGTTGCCAAGGTTGCAAAAGGGGAACGACGCCATCTGGGTTGTCGTAGATCGGCTAACGAAGGTGTCGCATTTCATTCTGCATAGGAAGGATGATCCGGTGGAAAAGTTGGCAAAGTTATATGTGGACAATATAGTGCGGCTTCACGGTGTGCCCCGCAGCATCGTGAGTGATCGAGATGGGCGGTTCACGTCCAATGATTGGAGGCTAGTGCAGCAAATGTTGGGAACAAAGTTAAAATTCCGCACAGCCTTCCATCCGCAAACGGATGGGCAGACCGAGAGGGTCAATAGGACTATGGAAGACATGCTCCACATGTGTGTCTTGGAATTTGGAAATAAATGGGAAGATCACCTTTATTTGGTGGAATTTGCGTACAACAATAGCTACCAGGCGAGTATTCAAATGGCGCCCTTCGAGGACCTTTATGGTAGAAGATGTCACAGGCCGTTGTCCTGGTTGGAAACGGGTAAGTCAATGTTGTACAAGCGTCAAGAGGTGGACGATGCTACTTCATTGGTGTGAACCATTCAGGAGAGGTTGCTTATCGCTCAAGACCGGCAAGCGAAGTACTATAATGCTAAGCACAGGAACATGGAGTTCGCTGTGGGCGACTGGGTGTACATAAAGATCAAGCCATTCAAGGGTGTCTCGCGGGTGCGGCAATTGAAAAAGCTAAGCCCGAGGTACCTTGGGCCGTTTGAGGTTCTGGAGCGGGTTGGTGAAGCAGCCTATCAGTTGAAGCTATCGATGGAGTTTAGTGGTTTACATGATGTATTCCATATAACAGTTCTACGGAAGGCGGTGCAAGAGCCTACGTAAGTGATCGCGGTCGATCAAGTGTCGATTGATATTGGGTTGACGACAAAGGTCAAACCCGTGCGGATTGAAGACTCGGAAGTCAAGTGGCTACACAATAAAGAGATCAGGATGGTCAAGGTCCGATGGGACAATTGCGGTCGTGAGGAGCTCTCTTGGGAACGAGAGCAGACTATGCTTGACGAGTATCCGGAGTTGTTCCGCTCAGGTACAAATTTTAGTTTTGTGCTTATCTTTCCTTTATGAAATTTCGTGGACGAAATTCTTTTAAGAGGGGGAGAGCTGTGACGCCCCGAAACTCAAAAGAGCGACGGGTGACGAATCTGTACCAAATTTGGAATTTGGCGGGGGTACACGGCCTGGGACACGGGCGTATCCTAGGGCGTGTCGGGGTTGTTCAAAATATGCCAAAAAAATGATTGGGCAAAAATCTTGGCTCGATGATTGTCTAGCAGCGCTCGACGATCTGGTCTAAATGCTGTGTTTGACGATCGGGCCAACTATCTAGGTTCGACGATCATCGAGCAGCGGTCGACGATCGAGCCAGCCTTCCATGCGTTCGACGATTTGGCCTGAGTGTTGCGTTCGACGATCGGGATATAGATCTTCGTTCGACGATTGTCGAGCAGCGGTCGACAATCGGGCCAGCTTTCCGCGTGTTCGACGATTTGGCCAGAGTGTTGCGTTCGACGATCAGGCTATAGATCTCCGTTCGACGATCTGTCAACAGTAGATGATTTTGGTTCGACGATCGTCGAGCGTGGGGCTAATTATGGCGTGTCTGACTCAGTCGACACGGAGTCGTTTTGGAGGGGGTTGACTATTTGTTCCGACATTGACGCGGACGTGTCCTGCTCCTGTTGGTGAGCCATACGGTGTTTAACCTTATTCGTCCAGGTCAGATCTGGATCGTGTCTGTACATCCCTTTTTGTGGGATCCGACGGCTGTGCTTATTCCTGAAAGAGTTATGCCCAAGAGAAGGGTTCCAGAACCCTTAGATTTTTTGCTATATTTCTCTGTCTAAATCCTAGAGAGAGGGGAGAGCAAAGGAGGAAGAAGAAGCTTAGATCCAGTCTTTTGAGAAGTTTTAGAGCTCTAAATCGCGAGTCGACTTCGGATCTACGAGGGCAAGGAGATTGCAGTGCTTTTCATCTGCGTACTTTTCCATGACGCCAAGGAAGAACGCTAGGGTAACGATTCTCTACTTGAGCATGTGAAGCTCTACTTCTTTTCCATAGGAAGCCCGCTCTCACGAGTTTGCGGTGAGTTGGAGGCATTCCTTTGGGAAGATATGTGAAGTCCCCGTTGTGTAGAGTCCTTAAACGAGAATGGACATAGGCATGTTGTGTGAAGCCTATCCAGACATGTTGGTCTGGATCGGTGATGTTGCATTGCATAAATGCCGGAGAAGACTCCGTGCGAATGTTTGTTTTTCGGGTGTTCTACGTAGTAGATTACAACAGAGAGCCTTGGGGATTAACACTATGGTGCACCCGGAAAACTGGGCGGATGCGTGATCTTGCCAACTTGGTGGCCTGGGTGCCAACTTGAACATAACCGGGTTATGTGAAGTATGTGTTGGAAACGGGACTCGGGAGAAGTTTGACCCACGCATATGGCTTAAATTGTCGTTGCGATATGAGCACGTGTTAGGCGGAACCGTACCCGTTATATGTCGTTCGTTTAGAGCCATTGGCATAGATGAGTGTCTTTGGCGCTCTATGGCTTAAATTGACGTGACCCATGCCCAGAAGACAAAATGCTCATATGTTTGGCCGTCAAAGTGGCGGTGGTGAGATCAGAATGTCTATGGCTTAAATTGACGTGACATTGGCCGGTCACGAAGAAGGTGCCCTGAGTGCACGGGGCGTGTGGCCGTGCATGCCAACGCTTGTGATGCAATGTATATATTTATATACTGCTTGGTTATGCTAATAAACTGCAGAGAATGAGCATCGTCGCCCCGAATTGGGGGCGGGATCGTTATAATTTGGTCAGCATTGCTGACCGTTGCTTTTGTTTGCCACCGTGCGATGGTTTGTTGCTTGCAGGTGCGGCTGGACCAAGCGGTCAATAGTGGGCTAAAGCCCAAATTGCGAAGACGGCCCTCGAAGGCCTAATTGGAGTGTTTACTTTCTTTTGCTCATGTATGACCGGCCTGCGTGTCGTTGTATGGAAAACATGTAATTTTGAGTAAACCATTTGTAAGGCCTTAAGGCCAGTACTGGTGTATGTACTTCATTCCTTTGTGGCATGTTAGTGGACATTCAATCTTATTGATGGGTCCTTTTAATTGCAACTTATAAAACTGCTTCCGCTAGAATGCTCTGTGTAGGATGTTATGATTGGTTGGATGGTTTCCACTGAGTAACCACCCGGTCTGTCTGTAGTATATGGAATCGAGCCCCGGGCGGACCTACTGCTATATGCTATGTGACGGATAGGGGGTGTTACAAGTCGAGTTTAGATTTTTAGTAAAGGAAATGGTTCTCGAGATATTTGAATCTAGTTCTCGAGAGGGCAGGTCCATTACTTGAGTAGACTTCTTCTCTTTCTTGAGTTGACAGATTTTCCTTCTCAGAAATTTTCTATGTATTATACTCGAGTAGTCAAGTTCACTACTCGATTAGATGAGCATTTTGACTCAAGTGACAGAATGAAAGTTCTTGAGAAGTATCTACCCCACTCGAGTAGTGTAGTTCCCATACTCGAGTAGTCCGTCTACTTCTCGAGAAGTCTAGATCTAGTACTCGAGTAATCAGTCTTATTTCCCAGAATTTTCCCTACGTCTTCTTCTCGAGAAGTTCACTTCCACTTCTCGAGTAACATTTCTAGCACTCGAGTAACCCTCATTCCACTCGAGTGATAATGAATTCTGTTCTGAAATTTCCTAAAGGGCTTCTTCTCGAGTAGTCTGATATTGTCTTCTCGAGAACCCATTTTAGTACTCGAGTAGTTCTTCTTTCACTAGAGTAATCCACTCATCTTTTCAAAAAATTTCACTAAGTCCTAACATATGCGATTTTCAAATGGCTTGACATGATTGGGACACGTGCCCGTCACTATTGATAATTATTACTGTTAGGGAAATCTTATAAAAGGTCCTGTCATTCTAACTAACCCTAAGAGGTGTGTAAAAAGAAATACTCCAAGAATTCTGAATCGCAATTCACTTTCCTAATCAGAAGCTGCCGCCGCCGCTCATCGTGCAAATCGCTAAGGGCTTTTGTTCAATGCAATTCAGACCAGTCGACTTACAGATCAAGATTGTTCTTCAACATCCTCATCTTCTCTTTGATCTTATGAGTCAAGAAATTTTTAGATCAAGGATCCTGCCGTGTCTTCTTCAAATTTTCTAAATGTGCCACAAAGATCAAGAAGGAAGACCTGGCAGAAATTTCTAGATATGAGAAGGATACTCTTTGTATTTCTTATTTCAATCTATTCTTGTATGAGACTATTCTCTGAGTGTAGGAGTTTTGTACTCCGATTTATAGGAAGTTTTCAACTTCCGAGTGTAGATCCATTTTTTGGATCGAGTTGTAGGAACATTGTCCCGAGTAGTAGGATTGGTTTCAATCCGAGATTAGTGGAGTAGCCGAGTCTAGTATTTTGCTAGATCGATGAGTGGAAAGTGGATGTACCCAAGGTTGGGGAACCACTATAAATATCTATGTCCTTTGTGATTGCTTGGTTGTTATTCTGTGCTTAGATCACTAAATTTCATTTTTTTGCAAAAGACGCTCAACACATCTATTCGCCCCTTCTCTGGGTGATTTAGGTAAGAAAACTAATAACTTTAATTGGTATCAAAGCATTATATGGTTTGAAACAAGCTCCTCGAGCATGGTATGAGACACAATCTAGATTTCTTCTTGAGAAGAAGTTCACAAGGGGAAAGATAGATAAGACACTATTTCTTAGGGAAATAAAAAAGCAAGATTTTGCTAGTGCAAATCTATGTTGACGATATTATTTTTGGCTCTATTGACAACAACCTCTACAAGAAGTTTTCAAAACTTATGCAAGGGATGTTTGAAATGAGCAGTATGGGAGAACTGAAGTATTTCTTAGGGCTTCAGGTGAAACAATCTAAAGATGGAATTCTCATCTCGCAGACATAGTTCACCAAGTAGCTAATTAAGAAATTCGGAATGGAGAACGCAACCTCTATGAGGACTCCAATGTGTTCAGCTGCGTCTCTGGACAAGGATGAAAAAGGGAAACCTTTTGATGAAACCAAGTACAAAAGAATAATTGGATCCTTGCTCTACCTTACTGCCAGTAGAGCATACATAATGTTCTAAATATGTGTATGTGCTAGATTTCAAGTGAATTCTAATGAATCTTACTACGCTGCTGCAAAGAGGATTTTGAGATACCTTAAAGGTACACCAAATCTTGGCTTAAGGTACCCAAGAAGTAATGATAGCAAACTGATTGGTTTTTCAGATGCAGATTTTGCAGGTAGCAAAGATTATAGGAAGAACACTTCCGGGACTCTCCAATTCCTAGGAAGAAGGCTCATTTCCTGGAGTAGTAAGAAGCAGAACTGTGTTGCAATCTCAACAGCTGAGTCAGAGTATATCTTTTCAAGCAGTTGTTGTGCATAACTACTGTGGATAAAGAATCATCTGGAAGATTACAATCTCAAAGTCCAAAACATCCATTTATTTTGCGACTCCTCTGGTGCAATTGCAATAGCCAACAATCCAGTGTCTCACAGCCGGACAAAGCACATAGAGCTGCGATACCACTTCATCCGTGAGCATGTGGAGCATGGGGACATAGATCTATAATATGTCCCAACTAATAGGCAGATTGCAGATATATTCACGAAGCTGCTGGACGAGTCTAAGTTCTCGTTCTTCAAAACAAAACTTGGAATGCTGAACAAAGAAGGATAGATAAGGAGGACTCAAAACATAGCTCAGAGATCAAGGAATACGTCAAAAGTCAAAATTTCTCAAGTTCAGAGTTAATTTCTCGAGTATGAAAATGACAACTCGAGTACTTCTTTAGACTACTCGACAACTCAGCAAGTCACTCGAGCAATTCCACTCGAGTAATGAGTTTTCTCTCGAGAAGTATGATGATATCACTCGAGTACCATCATTCTCTCACTCGAGCATCGCCGGTCCACTCGAGAAACAGGAAGAAAATTTCTCAAATTCTATTCAAATTTCTTCTTTCGCAACCCGAGAATTTATACCGCCATTCTCTAAGGTATGTTCGATTAATTACTTCCTCAATCATCGATAGTTAGGGTTATATATATATAGAAAAATCGGATTTCATTTTCTACACAATTTCAAAAACCCTCTCTCCCGACAAAGAAAGTCCCTTCGTCTTCAGCCGCAGTCGCATAGCACGCCGCTGTCTTCTCCCCCACAGTCAATTTCTCTCATCTCTCTGGATAATGGCACCGTCTTCCAAAGTAGGGATTGGTAGTGTGTAACACCCCCTATCCGTCGCATAGCATATAGCAGTAGGTCCGGCCGGGGCCCGACGCCATATACCACAGACAGACCGGGTGGTTACTTATGGAAACCATCCAACCAATCTCAACGTCCTACACAGAGCATTCTAGCGGAAGCAGTTTATATAAGTTGTAAACAAGAACCCAGCAACAAGCATGAATGTCCACTAATACGATAGTAGGAATATATACAAAATACCCAAAATCGGCCTTAAGGCCTTACAAAATGTTTCACTTGTCTATTACATGATTTACCAACCTCGGCACGCAGGCCGGCCATACATGAATAAAATATAAAACATTTCCATTCGGGCCTTCGAGGGCCAGCTTCGCAAAAAGGGCTTTAGCCCGCTATTGACCGCTTGGTCCAGCTGCACCTGCAAGCAACAAACCACCGCACGGTGGCAAAACAAGGCAACGGTCAGCAATGCTGACCAAATTATAACGATCCCGCCCCCAACTCGGGGCGGCGATGCTCCTTCCCTGCATTTCATTAGCACAAGCGAGCAATGCATATAACCATAGCCATTTCATCACAGACGTTGGCTCGTATGGCCACACGTCCCGTGCACTCAGGGCACATTCTCGGTGAACCGGTCCATGTCGCGTCAACTTAAGCCACCAACATTCCGGACTCACCACCGCCACTTAGACGGCCATTCCTATGAGCAATTCGTCTTCCTGGCATTGGTCACGTCAATTTAAGACATAGACCGCCGAAGACTCACATCTATGCCAACGGCGAGTGCCATGTAACTTTAGGTCTCTCTAACCCGAACGACATAGAGCGGGTACGGCTCCATCTAACCCGTGCTCACATCGCAACGACAATTTAAGCCATATGCGCGGGTCAAACTTTCACCGAGTCCCATTCTAACACAAGTCACATAACCCCGTTATGTTCAAGTTGGCTCTCAGGCCACCAAGTTGGCAAGACCTCGTGTCCGCCCAGTTTTCCGGGTGCACCTTTGGGTTAGTCCCCAAGGCTCCCTGCTGCAATCTACCGCGTAGAAAACCCGAAAACACCCAATAGCACGGAGTCTTCTCCGGCCTTATGCAATGCAACATCACCGATCCGGACTAACATGTCCGGGTAGGCTTCACACAAAATGCCTACGTCCGTTCTCGCATACGGACTCTAACCAACGGGGACTTTACATATCTACCCGAAGGAACGCCACCAACTCTCCGCAAACTCGCGAGAGGGGGGCTTCCTATGCTAAGAAAAGGAGCGATTCAAGCTCAAGATGAGGATCGTTACCCTTGCGTTCCTCTTTGGCGCCATCGAAAAGTAATCGGATAGAAACCACCGCACTTGCGTTGCCTCCGTGGATCCGGAGTCGGCTTGCGATTCGGAGCTCCGAAGCTCCTCCAATGGCGGATCTAGCTCCTCTTCCTCTTGCCTTAGCTCTTCTTTCTCCAAGGGTTTGGAGAGATGAAAAGGGTGAAAAGTGAAGGATTTTTAAGTCAAACCCGAGTATATCCTCTCAGGAACCAACCCCAGCCGTCGGATCTCAACCTAAGAAAACGAGCGGCTTTGATTCGGGGCTGAAATGCCCAATCTGGACCGAACACGGCCTGGCACACGCCCGTGTCCAGGGCCGTGTGCCGCATTCGCCGTCAAAATCGAATCTTCTGAACCCGCACACGGGTATCGAACACGCCCGTGTTCGAGCTGACACGCCCGTGTTCCAGCTGACACGGCCGTGTAGCCGGCCGTGTACCGGCCGTGTACCCCATTATTTTATCCCGCTTTCAACCCGAGCACTGCACGGGTTCTAGGACACGCCCGTGTCCTTGCCCGTGTCATATTGACATGCCTGGGCCCCCAGGCCGTGTACACGGGACATTTCGTCGAGGGAAGATCGACGACTCGATGACACGGCCTTGGACACCCCCGTGTCCTAGGCCGTGTGCCTTGACTCGACAATCGTCGTGTGAATCTCGACGATTTCACCTTGACGATCGTCGACACGGGTCGACACGCCCTGCGACACGCCCGTGTCGCAGGCCGTGTACCCATTCTCGACGAATCGTCGAGAATAACTCGACGACTTCGCGGCTAAGTGTCGACACACGCTTGACACGCCCTGGGACACGCCCGTGTCCCAGGCCGTGTGCCTTCAGCCAGAAACCAAAACTGGCCCAAAACGTCCCCCTTTGCTCCTTTGAGTTTCGGGGCGTTACAACTCTCCCCCTCTTAAAAGAATTTCGCCCACGAAATTACATAAAGGAAAGATATACAAAAACCAACATTTGTACCTGAGCGGAACAACTCCGGATACTCGTCAAGCATAGTCTGCTCTCGCTCCCAAGAGAGCTCCTCACGACCGCAATTGTCCCACCGGACTTTGACCATCCTGATCTCTTTATTGCGTAGCCGCTTGACCTCCGAGTCCTCAATCCGCACGGGCTTGACCTTTGTCGTTAGCCCACTATCCACCGGCACTTGATCGACCGCGATCACTTGCGTAGGCTCTTGCACCGCCTTCCGAAGCACCGAAATGTGGAACACATCGTGTAAACCACTTAGCTCCACCGAAAGCTTCAACCTATAGGCCGCTTCTCCAACTCGCTCCAGAACCTCAAACGGTCCAAGGTACCTCGGGCTTAGCTTTTTCAACCGTCGCACCCGCGAGACACCCTTGAACGGCTTGATCTTTAGGTACACATAATCACCCACAGCGAACTCCACGTTCCTGTGCTTGGCATTATAGTACTTTGCTTGCCGGTCCTGAGCGATGAGTAACCTCTCCCGAATGGTTCTCACCAAAGAAGTAGCATCATCCACTTCCGATCGCTTATACAACTTCGACTCGCCCGTTTCTAACCAAGACAACGGCGTGCGACATCTTCTACCATATAGGGCCTTGAAAGGCGCCATCTGAATACTTGCTTGGTAGCTGTTGTTGTATGCGAACTCCACCAAATAAAGGTGGTCCTCCCATTGCTTTCCAAAGTCCAAGACACACATGCGAAGCATGTCTTCCATGGTTCTATTGACCCTCTCGGTCTGCCCATCCGTTTGCGGATGGAAGGCTGTGCTAAACTTCAGCTTTGTCCCCAACATTTGCTGCACCAGCCTCCAATCATTGGACGTGAACCGCCCATCTCGGTCACTCACGATGCTGCGGGGCACACCATGAAGCCGCACTATGTTATCCACATAAAGTTTTGCCAGCTTCTCCACCGGATCATCCTTCCTATGCGGAATAAAATGCGACACCTTTGTTAATCGATCGACCACCACCCAAATGGCGTCGTTCCCTTTTTGCGACCTTGGCAAACCGTGCACAAAGTCCATAGAGATGTCGTCGAATTTCCACTCCGGAATAGGCAAGGACTTAAGAAATCCTCCCGGCTTTTGGCACTCCGCCTTCACCAAGGCGCAAGTTTGGCACTTCGCTACGTATAGCGCCACATCCTTTTTCAAACCCGGCCACCAAAACAGTTTCTTGACGTCGCGGTACATCTTCGTGCTCCCCGGGTGAATCGAGTACTTGGTATGGTGTGCCTCGTACAACAACTCCACCCGCAAATTGCCCACACTTGGGACGCACAAACGACCGTCTTTCCAAAGCAATCCGTCCTCCACAACGAATTGGGAATTTGACCCATCCAGAGCCTCTATCATGAACTGCTTCATATGAGCATCCATATCCAAAGCCTGCCGAATCCGATCAGCCAGGTCATATTGGACTTCAGTCCAATTCAGCACTGCTTCAGCACTAGATTGTCTATCCACACAAACAATCTCCAACGCCTCCAGCTCCTGCACCAGCCGCTCATCATGCACTGATAGCCAATTCGCTTGAGCTGGGGCTCGGCGACTCAACGCGTCCGCAACCGCATTCCCTTTGCCAGGCACGTAGTGGATCTTGAATGTATAGTCCCCCAGGAACTCCATCCATCTACGCTGCCACATATTCAGATCGTTCTGATCAATCAGGTACTTTAGACTCTTGTGATCGGTGTAGATATCAATCTTCACACCGTACAAATAGTGTCTCCACAGCTTCAAGGCAAAAATCACGGCCGCCAACTCCAAGTCGTGGACCGGATAATTCCTCTCGTGCACTTTTAGCTGTCTCGAAGCCATAAGCTATCACGCTGCCGTGTTGCAATAGCACGCAACCCAAACCGCTGCCCGAAGCATCGCTATATATCTCATAGCCTTTGGTTCCAACCGGCGAACTCAGCACAGGCGCCGTGGTCAACCGACACTTCAGTTCCTCAAAAGCTCGCGCGCACTCCGGCGTCCAAACGAACTTATGATCCTTCCTCGTCAAAGTAGTGAGAGGTAACGCTAACCGCGAGAAGTTCTCTACGAAGCGCCTATAATAGCCGGCAAGCCCCAAAAAGCTCCGGACTTCTGCTACCGTAGCAAGCTCAGGCCACTCCCGTATCGCAACAATCTTCGCCGGATCCACAGCAATACCCTCTCCACTCACTATATGCCCGAGGAACGCCACTGAGGATAGCCAAAACTCGCACTTCGAGAACTTGGCATACAACTGGTTTCTCCTTAGCGTCTCCAACACCAAATGAAGATGCTTGAAGTGATCTTCCTCACTTTGCGAGTACACCAAAATATCGTCGATGAAGACGATCACGAAATGGTCCAAGTACTCCCTGAACGTCCTGTTCATCAAATCCATGAATACTGACGGCGCATTAGTCAGCCCAAACGGCATGACCGTAAACTCATAATGCCCGTATCTCGTACTAAACGCTGTCTTCGGGATATCACTCTCCCTTATCCGCAGCTGATAGTACCCAGACTTGAGATCTAACTTCGAGTACACCGTCGATCCGACTAACTGATCAAAGAGATCATCAATCCTAGGGATCAGGTACTTATTCTTCTCAGTCAGCTTGTTTAGCTCCCGATAATCAATACATAATCTCAAGCTTCCGTCCTTCTTCTTAAAAAAGAGGACCGGCGCGCTCCAAGGCGAAGAACTCGGGCGCACAAAACCTTGCTCCAACAACTCTTGCAATTGAACTTTCAGCTCCGCCATTTCCTTAGGCGCTAGCCGATACGGAGATCGTGACACAGGCTTTTTACCTGGCACTAGCTCGATCGTGAAATCTATCTCCCGTTGAGGCGTGGCTCCAGGAAGATCCGCGGGGAACACATCAGGGTATTCCGATACCACTGAAATACAATCCAAAGCGGGCTTCGGCTTTGCAACCTCCACAAGTGTAAAGAACAGTTCTGCTCCGGCACGAACCGCCTTCACCACCTGAAGAGCAGACATCAACGTCTTGCTCGACCCCTTTAAGCCCGTAAAAGTCGTCTCACGACTTGCTCCCAGCTTGACTTCCTTGCTACCGCAATCTATATGGGCCTGCTGCTCCGAGAGCCAGTCCATGCCAAATATGACGTCGAACTCCACTAACGGAAGTAAAGACGCCCGCAGTTCGAACTCCTGCTCCCCAATACGAATCTTAACATCGCAGATCCTAACTGCTCGCATCGAACACCCATTGGGCAACAACACATCCAACTTATCCTTCGCCATCGAAGAAGGGACTCCGATGCGTGATATAAATCCTTCGGACAAGAAGGAGTGTGAAGCTCCCGTATCAAAGAGTGCTCGTGCGGGATTTTCACAAATCAATACAAATCCTAAACAAGCAGTGGTAAGGTAACATATACATAACAAGTATTTAAAGAAATTAACTTGCTATAAATTAAACCGTACCTGTCACCACATCGGCTTGTTTAATGGCCTCCTGTTGGCCAAGGTTGTAGACCCTTGGTTGGGCCGGAGCATAGTGGGATGCGGTCGACTCCACCGCCTTTCCCTTCTCTTCGTAGGTAGCTCCTGGCCTCCTCTCGGACTTAGGACGTCCGCTCCAACAATCACGAGTGAAATGCCCCGTCTTTTCACACGTAAAGCACGCACCCGGGGTCCGACCCGTAGTCGCCCTAGAAGCGCAAGAAGGGTCTGGACCCGAAGTCCTATGCTTCTTGAAAGTCTTCCGATAGCCGGACTTTGAAGCAGTCGGCACTCTGAACTCAGATTTCTTTTCACTCAAGCTTTTCTTCGCTTGCACACTCTTCATGTCCTTCTCCAAGGACCGGGCAGTATTGACCAAGGTTAAGAAACCCTGCGTCATTGGCCCCGACAGTAACAATCTCAGCTCATCCCTCAAGCCTTCATAAAAACGATTAGTCTTGCGCTCCTCATCCATGATGGTGGAGCTAGCATAACGACTCAACCGCGTAAACTCGTGGAGATATTCATCCACGCTTCTCTCACCCTGCACCAACTTCAGGAATTCATTCTCCATTGAAATCCTCTGAGTCGAAGGGAGGTATCTTGCCAAGAACAATTCCGAGAACTCTTCCATCGGAATGTCTATCAGTTGTCTACCTCTCAGGTGATGCAGCTCCAAACCTTCCCACCACATCCTCGCTTCACCGTCCAGCAGGAACGTAGCGATGGTGGTCATCTTCCACTCCTCCGTCTCCGTCGCTGTCATGACTCTCTTCACCCTAGAGAGCCAGTCTTCAGCCTGAGATGGGGTTCCCAACCCCGAGAATAACGGAGGGTTAAAGCTCATTACATGCTTCAACTGCCTCTCAGTTGCCCTCCTTGGCACTATTGGTTCCGCAACCACTTGCTCCACCCTCCTCGGCTCCGCCTCTTGCAGAGGTACTTGCTCCATCACAGGAGCGGGCTGCTGAGCTTGCCTCCCAGGCTGCGCATTGATCACGGCCAACACTGCTTCAGCACCAATCTTATATTTTCAGCCGACAAAGGTGTTGCGGGAGCAAATTCCGGTGCACTACTTGCCTCAGAAACTCGGCGTTCTGACGGCCCAACACCACTTCGGGTCACCTATAGTGGTACAAAACACCGTTAAGCGACCAAATAAATTGCAAAACAGCAATTATAGGAACACGCAGGTTCCTCAAACACGAGTATTTTCATTCCTAAGTGGACATTCATGGGTTCTTTTTATTGTTATAACGATGACGCACACAATGTGCTCACCACCCCTTAAAAAGAATTCGCCCACGAATTCCATTCAAGCCCGACCAAAACCAGTAGTCTGATACCAAATTGTAACACCACCTATCCGTCGCATAGCATATAGCAGTAGGTCCGGCCGGGGCCTGACGCCATATACCACAGACAGACCGGGTGGTTACTTATGGAAACCATCCAACCAATCTCAACGTCCTACACAGAGCATTCTAGCGGAAGCAGTTTATATAAGTTGTAAACAAGAACCCAGCAACAAGCATGAATGTCCACTAATACGATAATAGGAATGTATACAAAATACCAAAAATCGGCCTTAAGGCCTTACAAAATGTTTCACTTGTCTGTTACATGATTTACCAACCTCGGCACGCAGGCCGGCCATACATGAATAAAATAGAAAACATTTCCATTCGGGCCTTCGAGGGCCAGCTTCGCAAAAAGGGCTTTAGCCCGCTATTGACCGCTTGGTCCAGCTGCACCTGCAAGCAACAAACCACCGCACGGTGGCAAAACAAGGCAACGGTCAGCAATGCTGACCAAATTATAACGATCCCGCCCCCAACTCGGGGTGGCGATGCTCCTTCCCTGCATTTCATTAGCACAAGCGAGCAATGCATATAACCATAGCCATTTCATCACAGACGTTGGCTCGTACGGCCACACGTCCCGTGCACTCAGGGCACATTCTCGGTGAACCGGTCCATGTCGCGTCAACTTAAGCCACCAACATTCCGGACTCACCACCGCCACTTAGACGGCCATTCCTATGAGCAATTCGTCTTCCTGGCATTGGTCACGTCAATTTAAGCCATAGACCGCCGAAGACTCACATCTATGCCAACGGCGAGTGCCATGTAACTTTAGGTCTCTCTAACCCGAACGACATAGAGCGGGTACGGCTCCATCTAACCCGTGCTCACATCGCAACGACAATTTAAGCCATATGCGCGGGTCAAACTTTCACCGAGTCCCATTCTAACACAAGTCACATAACCCCGTTATGTTCAAGTTGGCTCTCAGGCCACCAAGTTGGCAAGACCTCGTGTCCGCCCAGTTTTCCGGGTGCACCTTTGGGTTAGTCCCCAAGGCTCCCTGCTGCAATCTACCGCGTAGAAAACCCGAAAAACACCCAATAGCACGGAGTCTTCTCCGGCCTTATGCAATGCAACATCACCGATCCGGACTAACATGTCCGGGTAGGCTTCACACAAAATGCCTACGTCCGTTCTCGCATACGGACTCTAAACAACGGGGACTTTACATATCTACCCGAAGGAACGCCACCAACTCTCCGCAAACTCGCGAGAGGGGGGCTTCCTATGCTAAGAAAAGGAGCGATTCAAGCTCAAGATTAGGATCATTACCCTTGCGTTCCTCTTTGGCGCCATCGAAAAGTAATCGGATAGAAATCACCGCACTTGCGTTGCCTCCGTGGATCCGGAGTCGGCTTGCGATTCGGAGCTCCGAAGCTCCTCCAATGGCGGATCTAGCTCCTCTTCCTCTTGCCTTAGCTCTTCTTTCTCCAAGGGTTTGGAGAGATGAAAAGGGTGAAAAGTGAAGGATTTTCTAAGTCAAACCCGAGTATATCCTCTCAGGAACCAACCCCAGCCGTCGGATCTCAACCTAAGAAAACGAGCGGCTTTGATTCGGGGCTGAAATGCCCAATCTGGACCGAACACGGCCTGGCACACGCCCGTGTCCAGGGCCGTGTGCCACATTCGCCGTCAAAATCGAATCTTCTGAACCCGCACACGGGTATCGAACACGCCCGTATTCGAGCTGACACGCCCGTGTTCCAGCTGACACGGCCGTGTAGCCGGCCGTGTACCCCATTATTTTCTCCCGCTTTCAACCCGAGCACTGCACGGGTTCTAGGACACGCCCGTGTCCTTGCCCGTGTCATATTGACACGCCTGGGCCCCCAGGCCGTGTACACGGGACATTTCGTCGAGGGAAGATCGACGACTCGATGACACGGCCTTGGACACGCCCGTGTCCTAGGCCGTGTGCCTTGACTCGACGATCGTCGAGTGAATCTCGACGATTTCACCTTGACGATCGTCGACACGGGTCGACACGCCCTGCGACACGCCCGTGTCGCAGGCCGTGTACCCATTCTCGACGAATCGTCGAGAATAACTCGACGACTTCGCGGCTAAGTGTCGACACACGCTTGACACGCCCTGGGACACGCCCGTGTCCCAGGCCGTGTACCTTCAGCCAGAAACCAAAACTGGCCCAAAATGTCCCCCTTTGCTCCTTTGAGTTTCGGGGCGTTACATAGTGAACTCGTTGTCTTCCGTATCGCCGAACACTCAGATGATTTCCAAAATCTTCTCATTCTTCTCGACGCGGCCGGTTTGACGTTCGTTCTCCAACAACCCTGCAAGGTACTTTTCCCTAAAGTTAAAGAGTTAATTTAAAATATCAAAGTAAGAAGGAATGACAAGGTGTAACGCCCCGAAACTCAAAGGAGAAAAGGGGGACGTTTTGGGCCAGTTTGGGTTCTGCCAGCAGGCATACGGCCTGGGACACGGGCGTGTCCCAGGGCGTGTCAAGCGTGTGTCGACACTTAGCCGCGAAGACGTCGAGATTGGCTCGACGATTCGTCGAGAGTGGGCACACGGCCTGCGACACGGGCGTGTCGCAGGGCGTGTGGACCCGTGTCGACACTTAGCCGTGAAGTTGTCGAGTTTTACTCGATGATTCGTCGAGAATGGGCACACGGCCTGCGACACGGGCATGTCGCAGGGCGTATCGACCCGTGTCGACGATCGTCGCGCGGAGTCGTCGAGATTCACTCGACGATCGTCGAGACATGGCACACGGCCTAGGACACGGGCGTGTCCAAGGCCGTGTCATCAAGTCGTCGATATTCACTTGACGAAGTGTCCCGTGTACACAGCCTAGGGCCCAGGCGTGTCAAGGTGACACGGGCAAGGACACGGGCGTGTCCTAGAACCCATGCAGTGCTCGGGTTGAAAATGGGGAAAAATCATGGGGTACACGGCCGGCCACACGGCCTTGTGAGGTGGAACACGGGCGTATCAGCTCGAACACGGGCGTGTTCGATACCCGTGTGAGGTTCCAGGAGATTCGATTTTGACGGCGAATGCGGCACACGTCCCTGGACACGGGCGTGTGCCAGGCCGTGTTCGGCCCAGATTGGGCATTTCAGTCCCGAATTGAAGCCGTTCGTTTCCTTGTTTTGAGATCCAACGACTGAGGATGTTCCTGAAGGGATATACCCGTGGATTGACTTAGAAATCCATCACTTTTCATACCTTATCCTTTTCCAAATCCTTGGAGAGAGAGGAGAGCTAAGGGAAGAAGAAGGAGCTAGATCCGCCATTGGAGGAGCTTCGGAGCTCCGAATCGCAAGCCGACTCCGGATCCACGGAGGCAACGCTAGTGCGGTGATTTCCATCCGATTACTTTTCAATGGCACCAAAGAGGAACTCAAGGGTAAAGATCCTCATCTTGAGCATGAATAGCTCTCTTTCTTAGCATAGGAAGCCCGCTCTCGCGAGTTTGCGGAGAGTTGGAGGCGTTCCTTCGGGTAGATATGTAAAGTCCCCGTTGTTTAGAGTCCGTATGCGAGAACGGATGTAGGCATGATGTGTGAAGCCTACCCGGACATGTTGGTCTGGATTGGTGATGTTGCATTGCATAAGGCCGGAGAAGACTCCGTGCTATTAGTTGTTTTTTGGGTTTTCTACGCGGTAGATTGCAGCAGGGAGCCTTGGGGACTAACCCAAAGGTGCACCAGGAAAATTGGGTGGATGCGAGATCTTGCCAACTTGTTGGCCTGAGAGCCAACTTGAACATAACGGGGTTATGTGACTTGCGATAGAATGGGACTCGGTGAAAGTTTGACCCGCGCAAATGGCTTAAATTATCGTTGCGATGTGAGCACGGGTTAGATGGAACCGTACCCGCTCTATGTTGTTCGGTTAAAGAGACCTAAGGTTACATGGCACTTGCCGTTGGCATAGATGGGAGTCTTCGGCGGTCAATGGCTTAAATTGTCGTGACCCAGGCCAGGAAGACAAATTGCTCATAGGTTTGGCCGTCTAAGTGGCGGTGGTGAGTCCAGAATGTTAATGGCTTTAATTGACGTGACATCGACCGGTTCACCGAGAATGTGCCCTGAGTGCACGGGGCGTGTGGCCGAGCGAGCCAACGTCTGTGATGAAATGGCTAAGTATATAAATTGCTCGCTTATGCTGATGAAATGCAGGGAAGGAGCAACGCCGCCCCGAGTTGGGGGCGGGATCGTTATAATTTGGTCAGCATTGCTGACCGTTGCCTTATTTTTCCACCATGCGGTGGTTTGTTGCTTGCAGGTGCAGCTGGACCAAGCGGTCAATAGCGGGCTAAAGCCCTTTTTGCGAAGCCGGCCCTCGAAGGCCCAAATGGAAATGTTTATTGCTTTATTCTTGTATGACCGGCCTGCGTGCCGTGGTTTGTAAATCATGTAATATTCAAGTGAAACATTTTGTAAGGCCTTAAGGCTTGTTTTGAGTATTTTGTAATAACATTCCTGTTTTGTACTAGTGGACATTCATGCTCTAATGCTGGGTTCTTTGTTTACAACTTTTATAAACTGCTTCCGCTAGAATGCTCTGTGTAGGACGTTGAGATTGGTTGGATGGTTTCCATAAGTAACCACCCGGTATGTCTGTGGTATATGGCGTCGGGCCCCTACCGGACCTACTGCTATATGTTATGCGACGGATAGGGGGCGTTACACAAGGTCCTTAAGTCTAAGTTCAAGGGAATTAAGATCAAGCTTACCAAGACCATTGTCTACACACTTCTTCGGCTACCCGTTGTTGATGAAGAAGAAGCTCTAACTCATAAAGATGCTGACAGAGCTTGCAAGTTTTGTGGACTTTCAACAGAGTTTCTTTCCATTCGTCGACCATACCTCAAACCTGAAAGTAAATTCCTTGTGGACATCATTGGTAAGATTCTCCTATGTAAGACAAGTTCTATAAGGTACATCTCATTGGATCTGTTTGATATATTGGCTGCCATAATCTGTAGAAAAAGATTCCAATTTGGTATGCTGATTCTTGACAAGATAAGGGAGAGCATCAAGGCTCCTAATTATGCCAGGATCATCTCTCTGAAACTGCATGAGATAAATCCAGATGTTTTTGATTTCTCCAAAGGAATAACTCTCCATCATATGAAGAAAGTATCAATCACTTCTATTCAGAGATGGGAACTTAAATTGCTGAATCTTTCCCAGGCTGCTATAGCTATTGAACATCCAGGTGCAGAGGATAGGAATCCATTTCCCTCTCAACCTCATATTGCTAGCACATATGGTGCAACTGCTGAGGGGGAGCCTGCTCCTTCTATTCAAGAAGAAAGAATATTTACTACACCTGATGCTGTTTCTCTCTCTCCAAACACTCCAGAAGAAACTACATCAGATACTCAAGTACAAGAAACCATACTCTCTACTGCAGAAGACATTAACTAGATGATAGAAGAACTAAGTTCTGAAGAGCCTGGTCCTCCCCTCATGAATGACCAACCTGCAGAACCATCCAAGGAACCAACTTCAGTACCATCACACTATCCTACTTTATCTCCAGGATCCCCTGTTCCACAATCTCCTGCTGCTGATAAAGAGAAAGATGAGAACATAGTGATTTTTGATGAGAAAGAGCAGACTCCAGAACTAGCTGAAGCTCCTCTAAAGAGCATGGACTTTACTCTTCCCATCATCATTTGTGAGGAAGGAGATGCTCTGCTTCACACTACCAGAGCTCAAAGCTTAGTGATCATTGAAGAGATTATTCCATGGAATGCTCCTCCTCCTCCTCCAGTTCCTCATATTGCAACTCCAAATCCTGCTTCCAATGATCTTTTAGGTATGATAGAACAGATGTTGATGGACCAGATAAAATATTTTGATGACTCCTTGAAGGTTGTTCAAGAGAAAGTTACTGCACTTGAGAAAGAAATGTGCAGAGGCTTTGCAGAAATTCAGCACAACACTGATGAGCTAAGATAGTTATTCACAATAGGTGGAAAAGCACTGGACCACACAATTACCAGTGTTGGCAAAGTGACGGAACAATCTGTTACTCTTGATAATAATCAGATACAGTTAGAAAAGATGGCCCAAGAGCACACTTTCAAAATCTGTGAAGTCATATTTTGAAGAATTTGCAATAAAGGAACTAACTGTAGAAGTCAGAAAGGGGGAGACATTAGTCAAAGAATATTTAGAACTATCAGATGCTAACAAGCAAACTCTCTATGAAGCAAATCTGAAGGAAATTCATATTGTTGTGCAAAATCAGATTAATGGTGTAAAATTTCACACCGATGATACAAATGTGTGGATGCACAACCAGATCTTCCCTGACTTTCTAGCAAATCCAAATATAATTCCCCATCATCTGAATCCTCTAGCTCAGCATCCTCCAGTTCTAGTTCCTCAGTCTACATTTTCTCCAAGACCTGAAGGCTCTAAAGCTCCTCCTCCAGAAACTAATTCTTAGGTTTGGTAATCTGATCCAGCTGATATACTTCTTTAAGCTCCTCCTGAGATTCATATTCCAAAAAAACGAAAGTATGGTGATGGAGCGTCTGCCAGTATGTGAATTCCAATCCCAGTGGCAGAGAAAAGAAAAGCTCATGAATTTATAGAGATTTGGTGTCCTACCTCATAGTCACTAATCCTTGGCACTGTTAAGTTAGTTTTGGACTATAATGAGAATATACATGATCATTACAGCTCCCATGAGTGGGACTTGTATGAGAAATTTATGACCAAAAGAAGATTCTATGACCGAGAATATGGAAGGAATAATCCCGTTGCACCTCCAAAACTTCCTAAATACTACCCAAAGCCATACAACAATCAGAGAAGGCAATAAAAAAAGAAGGAAAGACAGCAACAACAAATCAAGCTAAAGAGTGAAGAAAGTTCTAAGAGTTTGGATTGGAATTGTGTAGAAATGAATTTCAGACAATTCTGTTTATATAAATCGTTAACTTTGATAATCTACTCTTTGTTTTCAACCTTTGTGCATGTTACTCTGTTTTCTCTCTTTTATATCAAGTTCTTTATTTGTTTATATTATTCAGCTTAGTGTACAGGGTTCTGACTTCTACAAATAAGGGGAGATTGTTGGGTATTGTATCCACAATAACCTAGATTTGTATGAAGTCACCCTTGAACTAAGATGAATTATGTTATATTTGATGTATTATTTGAGTTATGTGTTTGCAGGACTTAATTGCTAAGTGTAGACCAATGTCAGTCCATAATGAACCATATAATATAATCCCTCATTATGTGATCCATGGTGTTGACTCATGTGTAGCCTCTCTATTGGGATATACTTCATTTTTCAAGCACTAGGTTTGTTGGAGAAAGACATGTTGTTGATTCCACTGAAGAAAGAAAAATCTTAATAAACAAAATTTTTTTTCCATGTGTTTCAGTCGAGTAGAATTCTAGCACTCGAGTAGAAACTTTAGTTGTACTCAAGTAAGTCGAGTCTGGATTTCAAGTAAAGGAAATGGTTCGTAAGATATTTGAATCTATTTCTCGAGAGGCCAGGTCCATTACTCGAGTTGACTTCTTCTCTTTCTCGACTTGACAGATTTTCCTTCTCAGAAATTTTCTAAGTATTATACTCGAGTAGTCAAGTTTACTACTCGAGTAGATGAGCATTTTGACTCGAGTGACAGAAGGAAAGTTCTCGAGAAGTATCTACCCCACTCAAGTATTGTAGTTCCCGTACTCGAGTAGTCTGTTTACTTCTCGAGAAGTCTAGATCTAGTACTCGAGTAATTAGCCTTATTTCCCAGAATTTTCTCTAATTCTTCTTCTCGAGAAGTTCACTTCCACTTCTCGAGTAACATTTCTTGCACTAGAGTAACCCTCATTCCACTCGAGTGATAATGAATTCTGTTCTGAAATTTCCTAAAGGGCTTTTTCTCGAGTAGTCTGATATTATCTTCTCGAGAACCCATTTTAGTACTCGAGTAGTTCTTCTTTCACTCTAGTAATCCAGTCATGTTTTCAAAAAATTTCTCTAAGTCCTAACAGATGAAATTTTCAAATGACTTGACATGATTGGGCCACGTGGCCGTCATTATTGATAATTATGACTGTTAGGGAGATCTTATAAAAGTTCCTATCATTCTTACTAACCCTAACAGGCGTGTAAAAAGAAATAGTCCAAGAATTCTGAATCACAATTCTCTTTCCTAATCGAAAGATGCCACCGCCCCTCAACTGAGATTATTTTCCTGCAGGTGCACTATGTTTTCAATTGTAAAGTTATATTTTTGTTTAGGGCTTCACTTCACCAATAGTGTATTGTTTTGGGCCCGTGGGTGTGCAATTGCGCATTCTATTTTCAGGGGTATGCACATGGCGCTCCTCGTTATCTTTTTGTTTAGTTTTGTTTGCTTTTTGGTGCTGGAAGCTTGTGCTCCAGCCTGGTTTTATTTTTATGCAGGTAGTCGGGATGTCCCAAATTCCATTTCCAATTTCTCTGTAAAATGCACGGTCGTGCGTATTTCTTAGCGCACAGTTCCAATCCAATCGTGTGTTTTACACAGCTTTCCTGGTGCATCTGTTTCTATCTGTGCGATTGGTTCCCTCACGGTTTCGGCCAAACCGTGCGAGAAGGAATCGCACGGCCGACACCTATTACCGATCTTTCCAATGATCTGTGGTTAATCATGCATTTCCTTCACGCACGGGCGGCATCGCCCATGCTTGAGTAAAACGGACAGTTCCACCGTTTTCCCTACTTTCCTGCTTTCTGCCGCTACCCGTGTGATTTCCTTCACACACGGGCGGAATCGCCCATGCGTGAACTAAAATGCACGGGTCAACGCATCATCTTCCGCGATCCAGATCTGGAAGTTAATAACGCACGGTGAGCGCACGGTCGTGCGCGGGACCGTGCGTGACCATTTTTTGATCTTTTTCTATTTAGGCACAGATTTTCATCCATTGTGGGTCAACTCGATTCAAGCCATTTCCTCCACATTTTTAGGGCAATGCTCCGCCCTTCCACCTTCGCCTCTCATCTTCCACCAGGGGGAGAAGCTCCGGCCATCCTTGCAAAGCCTATACCTTGTCGGTGCTTGCTCTTGGCCTTCTCGTTCATCTTCTAAGATCTATTTCAAGCTTCGACGCCATAACTAACAAGCGAAGGGGAGCTTGCAACTTTCTTCCTGATCTTGACATGAAGAAGACGGGTCCATTGGGAGGTAGTGACATCCCTTCTCTACCCCGGACCTAGTTGAGGTCCGAGCTTGGACGTGGATTGACAACCCGGCGATTCCTTCCGCGACCCCTCAATGAGCCTTCGGATTAGGTCAATCTCTTGACTTGTTCTTCCTTTATTGTTGTTTATGTGTTGTTAGAACTTTTGTGTTGATGATGTGCTCTTTGTTGTAAACATTATTAGTTTCATGTCTATGTGAACTTATATTCTTTATGCTTAAGTTGCTTGAGTTGCTCCATCCTTCCATCCACCATCCATCCGTTCTTGCCGTTCTAGCAATTGCTAGAAGCATGCGCAGTGAAGAGGTGCTTACGACCCTCAAATTCCGGTTCTTACGCGTGCCTACTCGTCCATCCGTTCAGCGATTCGGTGCATAGTGGCACGCGTAGTCTTCCATCCCTCCTAGCAAAGCGATGCATAACGACATTGCATAGGAGTAGTTGCTAGTGTTTTATTTTACTTTTCCGCAACATACCAAAACCCCCCTTAGTTAACTCCACCCTAAGGACTTCCTTCTCAAGTCCTCCTCGATATTAGCTCCACCCTTACTATGTTCCTTGAAGAGATCGATACTTGGGAAAGCCACCCATTTTATATTACTTATGCGACCGGTACACTTGTCGTTCTACGCATCATTTTGTCTCAGCATTCTCATCGGTTTTTCATTATTAGCTGAGACATGCCTTTGTCTCATCGCTTTCTTCTTTTTAGCTAAGACAAGTTTTTGTCTCAGTGGTATCTTCACAGTTGTCTCAACGGTTCTTGCTTTTAACTGTCTCAACACTTCCTTCTTCAATAGAAGTGTTGAGTGAACCTGCTTCACTCAACGCTTCTGGACTTGGAAAAAATCCAGCTAGTTTTGTCTCAGCTGTTTACCTCTTAGATGTCTCAGCGCTTCCTGCTTTATTAGAAGTGTTGAGTGAGTTTTATTCACTCAATACTTCTGGACTTAGAGAAATACAGTCAGTTTTGTCTCTGCTGTCTCAGCGGTCTCAACGCTATCATCTCAGTTGTCTCAGTGGTCTCAACGCCTTCTTCTCAGCGGTCTCAGCGCTTTTGCCTTGGATAGATTTTTTGGCTTTAGCTGCGTTCGACGATCTGTGGGCTGAGCTTGACGAACTTAAATCTTCTTAGCAGTCTCAACGCCTTCTTCTCAGCGGACTCATCGCTTTTTACCTTTGTCAATTTTTCTATGGCTTTATCTTGACTAGTTTTGAGCTGAGCTCGACGAACTCCAAACTGAGCTCGACGAATTTTGAGTTTACTGTCAAACTCATTTTTTTCACCTGTCCAATCATGCACTTTCTGCATACATGAACTATTGTACACATCAAATTTATTATATGTGTATGTCATTGACCCATTTGACTTCTTACAAATTTGGGAAATTAGGATCAATAGACCCAACAACAAGTAATTGTTATCCAAAACAACCCCCCCCCCCCCCCCCCCCCCCCCCAAAAAAAAAAAAAAAACTGACTCAAGGGACTTCGATATCAAGTCTCTCCTAGTAGTTGAATCCACCTTTCTGTGCTCCATGAGAGGTTCAGTACTCGGGAGTCACTCTCTATTTTATAATTACTTGACGACAATAGTAGGTACACTTGCCCCTGCCTTGATTTTGTAAAACACCGATCAGTTTCCAAGTTGATTTCCCTAAAAAGGGATATCGATATGTAATTTAGATGTTTTATAAGAGGAAAATATTTATAAAGTAATTTATCCATCACTTCAGCGCATGTACTGATGGATCCTCTAGGATGAGAGCCCAACTAGTGCATAGCCTTGAGCCTTAAAGAGGAACGAAATAAATGTAATTGAATGGCGTCATTAGTGATGCCATATATTTTAAAAATACATCAAATTTCAAGAAAACTAGAATGATGTAAATTTAGATCTTCATCCGACAGACAATCAAATTATACCAATAGTTATACCGTTTTAATGATGTTGGATTTGATCTCAGAATTATAATTCACCACTATATGGCAGACGAAACTAGATTATTTCGCTTGAAAATTCACCGCATATAATAGGGCATAGTTCATTGTTGGGCATCATTTAAATTGGTGGGATTAGCCGGATTAGTCACACCCATATTTTTTGTGTTAGTCTCCCCGATTGACTCTTCAAAATTGAATTGTAAATCAAAATCACGAACTCTGAGGCACTGTTGAATAGAATGCTAAATCTCTAGATCAAAATGAATATCTAGATTATTCGAAGTGCTTTCTCGGGCCATGCACTAAAAATAGGAAAAAGAGAGAAGAGGAGGAGAGAAAACTAAAAATAAAGAAAGTAATGCTAAAAAACTAGTAGATAGTTTTTTTTAGGCAATTTATATTAGTCTTGGAGTTCCCAAGGTGTGCACGGTGAAGGGCTCGCAATGGTACTAGGAGGTATACTGGGATGACATCCCAAACCTCCCTTTATAAGAATTTAGTTCCATCTTAAGGATTGTTCTCACTTTTTTAGAAATAAAAAGAAAAATAGAATAAAATGATAAAATTAATTGTTATTCCTTCTTTTAAAATAACAACCAATGTACTCGGCAACGACGAAAAAAACTTGATAGACAAATTTAGCAGTTTTAAAAAGAGAAGATATTGTTTTCCAATTTTATATCCGACGAAGGCAAGTGTACCATATCGATTGTAATATAGGATATTTGAGAAAATATGAAGGTTGTATTTCCCGGGACACATTGATTACTTTTACTTCAAGGAAATTATTATTATCCTATCACTATATTTTTAATAGGTTTTTAAAAAACAAATTATAAACTGGAAAAAGGATTTGGATTATGATTTAAAAGTTAGCACTCAATCACGACTCACCTCTAAATGAAAATAATCGAAAAACTAAAATTCTAAATCTTTTTAACAAATAAGCTTGGACCGCGGAGGTTCCCGCGGAGGTTCCCAAATTTTGAATGCTCCTCTTTTGAGGATATGATCAACTAAGTTTAGGTTGATTGACTGAACTTTCATTCTACAATCGAAATCTCTAATGCTCGCTTTATATGGTGAACCACATTATTGGATTTGACTTCAATCCAATAGATTTACGTCATCCTCTTTGAAAGATTACATTCAACTCTCTTTACTCGTGAGTGATTGATCAGTACGCATGATCCTTTCGGCTACTAGAGTATGGAAATAGTTAGTGAAAGTCATATATCGATGATGTAACCACACATAATTTTTCTCAAAAGTAAATCCTAAACATTTGGTTAAAAGTAAAGAACAGGTTAAATATTAAAAAGAGATTTTCATTCCATTCCTTGAATTGTCTCGATTGAGTACAAAAAGGTGTTTAGGTACTCGTGGCTACGGAGGAAATGAAAGGTTAATAGAGAAAATGCATATTGAGTTGGATAGATTAAGGAAAAACCTAACTTTATTATTAATCAAAAATGATTACAAGTACGAAAGGGAAATTAAAACAACTAAAAAAGGTTACAGGTAGGATAAAGAGAAATTTGTAAGTAAACTAGAAAGGAGATTACTAAAAAAGGAAGTAAAGTGAAAGAACGAGAGTGGGAGAAATTAATAACTAGAAAGAAAAACTTAAGAGCACTAAAAATAGTAAAAATAGTAGCTAATGACCTCCAATTCTCCAAAATTTTGCACCCTCGACCGTAGGAGGAGCTGTGATTTTATAGGAAAACATTTTTCTGTATACGCCCTAGGTCACTCTCATGACCTATGGAACGTAACTATTGTTTTCGTCAAATAGGATGGCAATGTGTGGCATGCATGATGGTGCGGTGAAAATCGAGGGAACACAGCCATAAATTTCTAGTCATGAACGTGTACATAGTTGGATGCATTAAACATGAGCATAACATTTGTTAAAACAACTAGATTGGCTCAGGTCTTTCGGGATGAGCTGGATGGAAATTCACGGGCACGACCAGGAAAAATTCATGGGTTTTATTTGAGTGATATAGGCGTGACTTCACCGAATATGCATGGAATTCCTACCTGATTACAACAACAGCTTGGAATGAAAAATTATGCTTATATGCCATGTGTCATGAACATGACCGTCACACACATAATTTTCACGAAATTTCCCAAAACCTGCAGAAAGAGAAAATAAAGATGAGAGACTTTGTTCAAGAGTGCTACACACATAGACGGGGGGGGGGGGGGGGGGGGGGGGGGGGGGGGGTGAATAGGTGTGTTTTAAATCTTTTAAAAACTTTTAAGCGTGGGTGAAGTTATGTGTTAGATTTAGTTGTTTAGATTTCAAGATTCACAACAACACACAAGTATTTATAGTGGTTCCCCTATCTAGGGTACATCCACTTTCCCACTTCACCTATCTAGCAGTGAGCTAGTTTCAACTAACTCCTCCTTTTACTCGGCACCTTGAACTTACACCTCGGTTCCCTCAGGATCCTACACCTCTGAGATAAACTCACCCCTATAACTCAGAGTATAGCAACTCCTACCTTAGGCTTAGTAGCTCTGCACTGAGAGATTCACAGATCTCCTACCTCAGATCTACACAGAGATCATACCTCAGGAATGAGTCTTACCTCTGACCCTAAAGAGGATCATACACCTCAGAGACTCAGCTCCTACACTCAGCCTTTATAATATAGTCTTACATCTCAGATCAAATAATGATCCTATAGATTAAGTAGAGATTTTGTGATGTTTTACTCCTGAAAAATGGACCTTTGAGTCTCCATCTTAAACTGAGTAAACCCAGTCCTAACTCTTCACAGTTATAAGATTATAGATCTTCAGAGTAGTTCTTCTTATGCTGAGAAGAACTGATGCAAAGCTCTATATATTCAAGCTTTAATATATCAATGTTGAAAGCAACAACCTTGAAGATGAATGGAAACTTTCTTTTAAGTGCTCTACTACTCCACCTTTTATAGAAAAATAGGTTTTCTGTCATGCTAAAGATGACTTCGATATTTTTGATTCTTATCACTTAAATCAGCAAGCAGCTTTTTGTATTCTATAACTCTTCTGTAAAACCCGAGAGTGATCGATTCAAGAGCTTTTTTTTTTAAAATCTGTAAGGTCTTTTTATATCTGCCATCCAACGACTCTTTAATCTATATGGGCAAGCTGAAATAGCAGTTGTAAAGTTACTTTAGCTTTAACTATTGTTCACAAAGTATTCAACGCCATTTGGCTTCTAGTGTACAAATCCCGCTTAATTTGAAATTGGATGACGTCAGCATGACTCAGAACTTTTGGACTTAGCAGTTTTTACAGTCAATCTACACAGGCATTGAGTGAAGCTTTGTGACTAAGCGCAAAAACACTTAGTAGAAAATTTGCTTCTTGAGACATTGAGTAAGCCTTCATCTCTTAACGCTTTTTTCTCAGATAGCTAAATCGATAAGGCATTGAGTGAACCTTCATCACTCAATGCCTTTGTATATGGTAGAATTCATCTAGTTTAAGGCATTGGGTGAAGCTACTTTACTCAATGCTTGGGCTTGGCAGTAATCCTGACTGAAGGAGTTGAGTGAGCCTTCTACACTCAATGCTATTGGATTTGTACCGAATTTATAAATGAAGGCATTGAGTGAAGCTTTGTGACTCAACACTTCTGGACTTTGTTGAATTATTGATAAGGCATTTAGTGAACTTTCTTCACTCAATGCTTTTGTACTTAAACATATTTCCTTTTGAGTAGGCATTAAGTCAACAACATTCACTCAACGCTTCTGGACTTAACCAACTTTGACTCCAGCACCCCTAAGGATTTTAATGGATAATCATTTATCTATTATTTTAGCCTTCTGTCATTGAGTGAAGTGAACTCACACAACGTTTCTGGAATTAGCAAGATTTCGGCTTTTCTAGCATCCTGTCTTGAGTTCAAATGGCTTTCTGACCTTGATAACCTATCTAATCATGAAATAGTAAACAACCTGCATATATTGAACTTGAATATATATCAAATACAATCATGTGTATATTATTGACTTGTGGGCCTTCTTCAAATCTGGGTCATTATGATCAATGGAATCAACAAACACCCCCTATTTGAAGAAAGTCAGAAACCTAGTCAATGATATACACTATCATAAAAAAGAGATAAATTTCATAGCAAATAGGAGAAATAAGTAAAACATAATCAAGATATGATTAACACAAAATGTGATAATTATAAACAAAATGTGTGCTTATAATATTGTTCACATTCCTACGTCCCTAAGGAACCTAATACACAAAACAATTTAGGTTTCTAGTTCCTTAATGACTATGCCCCTGCTTGGCCTCTTAGCAGTCTTCTAATCAGCTTCAATCTTATTTTTCCTTTGCCTTTCAAAATAGATGTAAGGATTTAGAAAATACTTGTTAAGCTCCAGGGCACCTGATGGTACTACATCTATCTTCTTATCCCTTCTAAACTCTCTCCTTATTTCTTCATTCCTTTCCAGTTTAGCACATTCCATGGAGGTGTATAGCTTTCCTCTTTTTGTTTTGTTCTCTTTGATTTGGTCCCAAGCTGAGAGAATGATAGTCCTAGATTGAGGAATCTATCTCTTAAAGCAAGGCCTAGATTCCATTTCTTCTTTGTATCTCTTCATGCTTTGTCTGATCTCATCATCTTCTTCAGCAACAGTCTTGCCTTTCATCCTTAATATATGTTCATTGGTGGGCTAAAGGTTGGAACATTAGCTATAGAGAGTTCAGCCCCATCAACATTATTGTCCTAGAGGATCAGGAGCATCATCATATGTATACTAATCTAGACCAAATAATCCCTTGATAACATTTATGGTCCTGATAGCATTTGTTGTATCTATCTTGATCATTGATTTCTCCCCCTTATTACTTCTTCACGGATGACAGTAGTCAGGGAGTCCTTGGTAAAGGAGATTCTATTAGCCAAATATTTTACTCCTTTGGTAACATGATTTTTGACTTTAAGCATATGATCATCTAAGATTCGTGTATAGGCATCCATCCTCCTCTCTAGAGTGATCTTATTTGTTTCTATGAGTTTCTTTTGCGCATTATGCAACATTTCCATGTTGCTTGAGGTGATGTTTTGATTCTCTATTATGTCATTCTATCTTTGTCTAATCTCCTCAAGCTTTTCTTCAGTATTACTCATACCAGGAGCAGCTCTTGTGAAGAATGCAATAGTGTTGGCAATTAGCATATTCACCTCAAATCTGATTGACTTGGTCTCAGTAGATAGATCTTGTCTCAATCCCTTTATCGAATCATCTATATAGTTATCTATCTGTCTCCTCAAATCATCTAGAAGTCCCTTTAGTTGAGCTAAGAAAGTAGAATACATAGCATCAACTTGATGAGATGCCCCTTGGAAGCAGACATCCTCATCCTCCTTCTTTATATCTCCCCTGGTTTCAGAGTCAGTCATGAACTCAGAGGAATGATCAGCAACATATGTAGTTGGCTTATCAGACTCAGATATTCTAGTAGTATTTATAGTCTCTTGAGTAGGGAGCTTTGTATGAATCTCCCCCTCAACCTCGACACTACTCATAGTAATTTGCTTGTCTTCAGCAACTGTGTTGAGCACATCTTGTTCTACTGAAACTGAAATCTTCTCCCCCTCATCTTGAGTATTGGATGGCAGTAACTGCGATTCATCTAGTATCTGATCTATCCTTCATACAGATTATCCAAGAAGGAGTCAATCTTGTCTTGTAAAGATTGAACTTGCTCCCCCTCAGTAGGAGCATCCAACCAGAGAGTCTCGCTCTCAATCTTTATACAGATTCTGTCCACCACATCTCTACCCAGTTTTTATGTTGTTTATGCTAGGATGTCTTCAGACTAAGAAACACTACTTGGTAGATTCCTTGATGCAGGTTCTGATAGAATAGGCAACTAAGCACTCACATCTCTTCTAGTGTTTATTGAAGATTTAGACAACTATGGGTCATGAGGTTCCTCACCTCTACTCTCAGAAGAGAAACTATCAGAACTTTATTTTGTGATGGTTATTGTTTTCCTTTTATTTTTTATCAACTTCGTGTTGGTGTAGGACCAATAACCTGTCCCACCTATCAAACATCTTGGAGTCCATCTTTCTCATGCGATGTATCTTTGTTCCTAGCCTAACATTGAGGATCCCTGGAACAGAACTATGCAAGTATAAGGAAAGTATTCTCCCTAAGTTTGGTTTTGGAACACATTCCACTATTCTTTTAAAAAGATTTGTTCTCCAGTCAGTCCTTTTGGATAGAATTACTCTTGTCATTGTCTTAAAGATCTTCCTGGATCTTTTTCATGAGAACCTATTTTGCAGATCAAGGCATTGCCTATTACATCTGCTAGGAACTTCCCCTTTAGATTCATTTCTTTCCTTAGTATAGAACCAGTGTTGTGCAATGAAAGGCCACACCATTTGAGAGCTAACTTCACATCCTCAATAAAAATTTCATCTTCCTCATCTATTGGCCCAAACTTAGTCAGGTTTACATCTTTGTTTAGCCTCCTTGGTAATCTTAATATTGTGCACATTGATTGAAGTCATGATCTTGTTGGAAGAGGTGTCAATTTTAGCATTTGAGTTAAATTCTAATACTTCTCATTTCCAGATAAAACTCGGTATTGATAGTACATAGTCTAGGTCGACGACTAGCAACAAGTGAAGAACCAGCTGAACTTCTTTAGGTGCATCCTTGAAACCATTCCTAATAAATTTAGATCACTCGAATAGGAAATCCACTCCTTTGGGAGCCACTTGAACTTTGAATTTCTCGAGAGTTGAAGAGCTTGCTTGATAAAACTTCGCAGGGATATAGACAGTCGAATAGGGCTAGGATTTATGTTTTTTATTTTAAGCACACCTTCCGCTTGTTTGTTTCCCTTGGCAACCAGTATAGCTTTATTTTTGATGATAACACCATTCTTATCAAGCTTATTCCTTTAAATCAATTTGGTTCCAATGATGTTATGTCCATGTGGTTAGGAAACCAGCTTCTAGAAAATGTATCTCTTAAACTGGTACAGTTCTTCTTCCATAGCCACAATCCAAAATGGATCTATGTTAGCATCTTCAAAACTTCTTTGATTCAACTTGAGATAGAAAGCTTGAATACATGACAATGTTGAGGCTTCTGCACCTTATTGTAACACATTGGTGTGTATCTCCTATGATTAGATCTCTGGGATGATCTCTTAAGGGTCTGATAGTAGCTGGTATATTGTCCTCAGCACCTTGAACTTCAGTTACTTGATCCTGATGACTTCATCACTTTCTAGTTCATTTGGACCTCTCCAGGAATGATCACACCATCACTTTCCTCTTGTACAGTAGGAGAAGTGTCATTGATGCTCAGTTTTTCCAACTTCAATTAAGCACATACAGATCTAGAGGAGCTTGTCAGCTCACTGTGAATCATGAAAGAATCACCAAATACTACATTTACAGACTCTTCTACAACTTGGTTCTTCAAGTTGTAGACTCTATAGGCTTTTTTGTGGTTGTTGTACCCAACAAAAATTTCCTCGTAGGATTTAGTAGCAAACTTTGTCAAGTAGAACTTCCTATTATTGAGCACAAAGTAATTTCTTCCAAAGATCCTGAGATAGCCAAGATTTTCTTTTCTTCATTTCATAATATCATAGGGAGTTTTCTTTTAATACTTGTTGATTGATGCTCTATTCAGGACATGATAAGCATTGTTTACTTCCTCTACCGAGAAGTATTTTGGGAGTGAAGTGTCACTGAGTAATGTCCTGCCAACCTCTATGAGAGTCATGTTCTTCCTCTCAGCTATCCTATTTTATTGGGGTGTTCTTGGAGAAGAAAACTCCTAAAAAATACCTTGCTCTCCACAGAAATTTGTCATGCCTTTTGTTGAAGCCAAATATGATCTCAACTGAAGTTCGAAGAAAAAGGGGTGCAGCCAAAACCTACTTCTCTCAAGTCTCAACCCTTGACTGGATTCCAAGGACCTAAAACTGACCCAATAGCCTCAACAGGGAGGTCCCACCTCACACCCGGAAGATCTCTGAGAGCTTCCCCTCCAAAGCCAAAGCTGGGCTACGAGCTCCTCAGAAAGCACTGGAATTTGAGAGATAATGATAGCCTGCCTTCTAAGGAGCCCTTATGGGTCTATTTATAGCATCTTGCTGTCCTGAAATTACTGAAAAGCCCCTAGTTGGTCTGCCAATAGCCGAATCCCGATGTTTTTCTGAGGGTACTGGAGTAATTTCTCCTGAGGGCAATTTTGTCATCCCACCCAGAGCCCTGGTCCCCACTCGGCGAGAGCCCCGAGCAGAGAACCTTCTGTCAGAGCCTGGCGGAAGCGGTCTCGCCTACCACTAGGCGAGAGTTTCTTTAAGATGATCTGGGGCTGGCGCAAGCATTTGCGCGTTGATCTACGTTCGACGATTTGGCCGCGCTCGCCGATCTGGGCTTGACGAACACGGGGCGCCTTGCGGCGAGAGCTCATATGTGGCGGGAGCTTATTGCTTAGCGTAAGCGCTCCCGCCCACCTGGGCGAGAACCTCTCCGGCTAGACTGTCTGACCGTTTGTGCCTCCTGGTCTGGCTCAGCAAATATGGGGTTGTACATAATCCCCGCTCTTTTTGAGCTAGCTCTGCGCTCGAAAAGACATGTCCAACCCAAAAATATTCGCTGAGCACGTGTCAACATCAGGGAATCTTTCGATGGGCCGTACGGTGCCTATAAATATGTGTGCTGATAGACCGCCATAACACTTTCCTCGAGTCGTCATTCTCCGCCTCAGCTCTCGCCTCCTCCCGCGATGCCTTCCAAGCGCGCCGACAAACCGCTTCCGCAGGACCTGCAAGACCGCATCAACGCCGCACAGGTGCGAGCCAGGGCCAACAGCGCCCTGGTCGCCCCATGGCTAGCGAGACTTCCGTCGGTCGCTGAGCCTTCTCTGCCCAAGAACAAGAAGAAGAGGGCGAAGGTGGTTCAGCGGGACCTGCCCCGCGAGAACAGGAGCCCGCCTACCCCAACCCCTAGTCGTGCGGACGGCCCCTCGCCGCGGAAGGTATGCCCGACTTACCAATTATTGAAATCACCTGCTGCTTAGTAGTTGATGCGTTTTCTCTCGCAGGAGACGGTTCCAGATGCTGCCGCGTCCCCGCGAGAACCCTTGGATCCACCCTCTAGCCATTACGAGGATCAACCGCGGGTTCTCGAGGTGGCCCCTCCACCTGACCCGAACACCGCTGGTAAAGGTTCCCCTCTCGCCCTTGACTTAAATCTTTAAATGCTGAACTGGTTTCTCGCAGCGTCAGTTTTCGCACCACCAAATCTCGCCACCCGGGAGAGCGGGGCGAGAGCTGCGAATCAATCTGCCCATGCCGTCGATTCCTCCCTACTGGCAGGAGGAAATTCTGTCGAGTTCTCCGTGCCTTTGTTAGACGCCAGCCCTCCTGCGGGAGAGGAGACCCGCTCCCCCGCTACTGACCAAGCCGGGATCACCATTCGCAAAGTTTACCCCCCCCCCCCCCCCGGAAAAGGAAAGCCAATCCACCTCCTCTTTGGAGGTGAGGGGGGGGGGGGGGGGGGCTGGGCCTTCTCGCATGCCGTTAACCGGGGGGCCTCATCATGCTGAAGGTATATGGAAACTTTATCGCAGCTATCCTTTAGCTCCCGCTAAAATGGGGACTCTTTTGACAGGGGTCATGGGCTCGCGGCTTGAAGTTGAGGTAGAGGAAGAAGAAGAAGAAGAAGAAGAAGGAGGAGATGGCGAGATCTCTCCCTTCCCTTCGTCTAACGAGATGGAGGAGATCCTGACTGGTGCCGGAAGCGCGAAAAGACGGGGGAAGAAGGTCGCCGCCGTTCTGTCGAAGCTTATCTGGCGAGAACGGGTCCGCGACCTTGCGGCAAAAGAGTTCTGCCTGTCAGTGGAGAAGAGGCTAGAGACCCTGGAGCGGGATTACCTTATCGGCGAGATGGATCGGCCGGGGGGAGCTACCGCTGGATCCTCACCCGAGAGGTGCATCGAGCGCATCCGGGATCTGTCCTGCCGGGTTGACCTGGGATGCAGTGTTCTGTCGTCCTACTTCAACCCGCAGGCGCCACCCCGGACCAAGCTGCGGGACCGAGGAAAATGGCGGTGGGAGCAAGGGAAATGGCGATGGGAGCCTTACTGAAGCGCGAGACCTCCCCTCCTCTTCCCCAGGCCTTCCCTTCTCTGATGTACCCTTATTTACTTGCTTAGAGTTGTAACTAATGATTCTGCACTTATCGCTTATTATTTTTTTATCCCGTTCTCGCTCAGCGAGAGCAATAACTCAGTTTTAATACTTTCTATCATTGTATGCGTATGAGTTATTTTCCCGGGTCCTTGGGTGGCGAGAGCCACCTCTCTTCCGCCTACCTTGCCCGTCACATATCATTTCGCAACGTTTGCGCTAGTCACTTAGTCAATCGGTCATTGTCAAACTCGGGCGGGAAAAACGAAGTGCCGCTGACCTAGGACGCGCTAGCTGTACCCCCGTCGCCTTTCTGAAAACAGCCATCATTACCACGATTTTCTATAAATAGGAGGCTCACCTACCACATTCATTTCTCGGATTCCAGTCTCTCTCCTCTCCTGTTGCTCTCGCGGTCTCTCCAAAGCTCTCGCCCGTCTCCGCCTTCTACTTCCGTTCTCGTACTGTTCTCGCTCTCGCCTTCTTCTCGTAGTTCTCGCCTTCAAACTTCATCGCGATGCCGGGCGGAGGCGAGGGACGTTTAAACTGCACGGAAGCTTTCCAGAAGCATCTTTTTCCTTCCTGCACTCTCACCGTTGATGAGTTCAACCTGATAAAGTCTCAATACGTTCCCGCCAGCTTCACTGCGCGGAACCCGGGCAATCACGACAAGGTAAACTCCGCAAGGGAGGGGGAGCTCGCCATTCCCATCGAGCACTTCGAGGTGGGCTTCCGCCTCCCGCTGTGGCCTGAGATGCGGCAGGCCCTCCGATATTACGGGGTGGTTCCCGCTCAGCTAAACCCAAATTCAGTGGCGATTCTCATGGCATTCATATGTTATATGAGGTCCGAGAGGATCGAGTTTAGCTTGCCGATCTTCCGCAAGCTGTTTACTTTCCACGCGAAAGGAGGTGTGGTGTTCTTCTCCGGGCAACTGCTCAAGACAATCGGTCTCGCCAACAAGCACCATCACTGGGGTGAGAGGTTAATCTACGTTTCCGGCGACTTTGTGAACGTACCTCTCGCCCCCATCCAATACGAGGATGCCGCCTATAAGCCCCCCTCTTTGGGCTCGCGTGAGAGCGCCCTCCTTGAGTTCTTCGGAACCAAGGACTTCGACGTCCTCTACCTCCGGCGAGACGTCGATTCTCTCTCCCCTGTACTTCCAGGAGAAGGTAGAGTCTTGCCTTTATCTTTCTTTTCCTTGTCTTTTTCAAGGTTGGAACTTATTGTTATTGTTTTCGCAGGAGAGCGCGAGATCCCCCTACGCCAGCCCTTCGACGAGGCTCGCGCCGGAGGGAGTCAACCTCCTAAGGACCCGCTGGCTCTTGCGAAAGCCGCTGCGCTAGCCTGCCGAAAAGAGTCGGGCCCTCCCCCTTCAAGCGGTGTCGTGAAGCGAAAGCCCGGTGCCCCCGCGCCTCAATCAATCAAGAGACCCAAGACAACCGATACCGAGAAGGGAAAGGCTGTTGTGGTGCCGTCCACCCAACCTCTCCCTGCAGGCCGCTCCTTTGAGGAGGTCTTGCAGGCCGTCGGCCAGATCGCGACCACCAGGGGTGGCCATGAGACCCCGGCCAAGATCCCTCAGGCCCCTGGTGCCGTAGAGAGCGAGGGTGCCGCCGCCGGGACCTCTGGTCACCACCCATCTGAAGAGGTGCCGCGGGGCCATCGCAATTTTGGTCTCGGCATGAGGTGCCTGGACGCGGAAAACAAGCCACTGCTGCAATGGGATCCTGATGCCAACAAGGTCTCGATCTCGTCCCTCTTGCCAAGCTAGGCAGAGCGAGATGAGGTCACCAGCGAGGCTTTCGCCTTAGGCTACTGCCTCTACAGCCGGGAGGATGCTAGCGTCTATGACCGGATGTCGACCCGGCTACTGGCCTACGACTCCACTCGCGCCCTGATGCGTGGGCTGGAGCTTGCACACATGTGTGCTCGCCGGAGCATCACAATAGACCGTAACCTCCAGGACATGTTCAAGGCTAGGGACGATGCGGTAGCTCAGGCGGCAACTCTGGCCAAGGAGCTGGCCGAGGCCCAGCAGCTACTATCCTCGCGCCAGGCGGAAGGGGTAAGCGAGACCTTTTCTAGCGTTTGCTCTCGCTACTTTATCTCTCCTCTTTTAGGTTAACCTTTCGTTGCTCAGGATTCTGCCCAAGCCGCGCTTCGCGAGGAGCTATCCCAAGCCCGATATGACAACATTCTTCTGCGGGAGCAGATTGCGCGTCTCGAGGCGAGTGCGGCCCCCCCCGCTGGACGAGAGACTGAAGAGCCAGTATTACTCGGTTTATGATATCGACAAGCTACTCCAGGGGAACGCGCAAGCTACAATAAGGTTGACGCTGGAGACGCTGTGAGACGTCAACTGCTTGGATGGGAGGGGCAAAGACATCACTGCCCAACAGCTCGTTCCATGGCTTTTTGAGCCTATTCCAAAGCCCCTGGGTGCCTCTGATACCCCTCCCACGGATGTCCCGAAATCCCCTGCTGGGGGTGGCGAGACCTCCGGGGAGAGCTCCGGCGAAAGCTCCAGCGGGAGCTCAAGCGGGAGTTCTGAGGGGTACAATTTGTCTCCTTGAGGGCCCCCTCTTCTTTTGCTTTCCGCCTCTGCTTTCTCTCTCTGTCTCAATGTAAAGCGCGAGACGCTACCAGTTTGTTATTTCATTTAATATATTTAATGCAAACGTTTTTATTGTAAATATCTCGCTCTGTTATTGTGAATGCGCCCGATGTAATTGTTCTGGTCGGACGTTGTCTGCGCGGGCTTCCGCCGAGGCCCTTGGTCGTCTTAAGATAGCCTTCCCGAGTGATGGATCAGCGGGATCCTGCACGAATCCTTAGGCGGGAACCTACTGCAAACTGCCAGACGGAAGCGTGGCTCACGAACCCTTGGGACGGAACCGTGCTCTTTAGCCTGCGTCAATCCCTTCAGGCCCGTCGCATAACGATCCCGCCCGTTTGTTCGAGAATATTAAGAGCCTTCTTGGCGAAAGCCCCCCCACTACGAGATCTCTTTGGCGGGGACTTCCTTGCCGAGATCTATCCCTGCCGAGACCTTTCCTATTTTTTTCATTTTGCATTCCCAATGCGCCTCCTGCCTTGTCCAAAACCAAGCCAACCAAACCAGACCTATCCCCACAGGCGAGCCTTCGGACCTGCCAGCTAGATGAGAGCCTCCGCAGCGGGTCTACCTGGGGTCGATCCTAGCTCGGGGTGCCGATGAAGATCTCAAACCAACCAAACCTATCCCCCACAGGCGAGCCTTCGGACCTGCCAGCTAGATGAGAGCCTGCGCAGCGGGTCTACCTGGGGCCGAGCCGAGCTCGGGGTGCCGATGAAGATCTCAAACCAACCAAACCTATCCCCCACAGGCGAGCCTTCGGACCTGCCAGCTAGATGAGAGCCTGCGCAGCGGGTCTACCTGGGGCCGAGCCGAGCTCGGGGTGCCGATGAAGATCTCAAACAAACCAAACCTATCCCCCACAGGCGAGCCTTCGGACCTGCCAGCTAGATGAGAGCCTGCGCAGCGGGTCTACCTGGGGCCGAGACGAGCTCGGGGTGCTGATGAAGATCTCAAACCAACCAAACCTATCCCCCACAGGCGAGCCTTCGGACCTGCCAGCTAGATGAGAGCCTGCGCAGCGGGTCTACCTAGGGATGAGCCGAGCTCGGGGTGCCGATGAAGATCTCAAACCAACCAAACCTATCCCCCACAGGCGAGCCTTCGGACCTGCCAGCTAGATGAGAGTCTGCGCAGCGGGTCTACCTGGGGCCGAGCCGAGGTCGGCGTGCCGATGAAGATCTCAAACCAACCAAACCTATCCCCCACAGGCGAGCCTTCGGACCTGCTAGCTAGATGAGAGCCTGCGCAGCGGGTCTACCTGGGGTCGAGCCGAGCTCGGGGTGCCTATGAAGATCTCAAACCAACCAAACCTATCCCCCAAAGGCGAGCCTTCGGACCTGCCAGCTAGATGAGAGCCTGCGCAGCGGGTCTACGTAGGGCCGAGCCGAGATCGGGGAGCCGATGAAGATCTCAAACCAACCAAACCTATCCCCCATAGGCGAGCCGTCGGACCTGCCAGCTAGATGACAGCCTGCGCAGCGGGTCTACTTGGTGCCGAGCCGAGCTCGGGGTGTCGATGAAGATCTCAAACCAACCAAACCTATCCCCCACAAGCGAGCCTTCGGACCTGCCAGCTAGATGAGAGCCTGCGCAGCGGGTCTACCTGGGGCCGAGCCGAGCTCGGGGTGCCGATGAAGATCTCAAACCAAACAAACCTATCCCCCACAGGCGAGCCTTCGGACCTGCCAGCTAGATGAGAGCCTGCGCATTGGGTCTACCTGGGGCCGAGCCGAGCTCGGGGTGCCGATGAAGATCTCAAACCAACCAAACCTATCCCCCACAGGCGAGCCTTCGGACCTGCCAGCTAGATGAGAGCCTGCGCAGCGGGTCTACCTGGGGCCGAGCCGAGCTCGGGGTGCCGATGAAGATCTCAAACCAACCAAACCTATCCCCCACAGGCGAGCCTTCGGACCTGCCAGCTAGATGAGAGCCTGCGCAGCGGGTCTACCTGGGGCCGAGCCGAGCTCGGGGTGCCGATGAAGATCTCAAACCAACCAAACCTATCCCTCACAGGCAAGCCTTCGGACCTGCCAGCAAGATGAGAGCCTGCGCAGCGGGTCTACCTGGGCCCGAGCCGAGCTCGGGGTGCCGATGAAGATCTCAAACCAACCAAACCTATCCCCCACAGGCGAGCCTTCGGACCTGCCAGCTAGATGAGAGCCTGCGCAGCGGGTCTACCTGGGGCCGAGCCGAGCTCGGGGTGCCGATGAAGATCTCAAACCAACCAAACCTATCCCCCACAGGCGAGCCTTCAGACCTGCCAGCTAGATGAGAGCCTGCGCAGCGGGTCTACCTGGGGCCGAGCCGAGCTCGGGGTGTCGATGAAGATCTCAAACAAACCAAAACTATCCCCCACAGGCGAGCCTTCGGACCTGCCAGCTAGATGAGAGCCTGCGTAGTGGGTCTACCTGGGGCCAAGCCAAGCTCGGGGTGCCGATGAAGATCTCAAACCAACCAAACCTATCCCCCACAGGCGAGCCTTCGGACCTGCCAGCTAGATGAGAGCCTGCGCAGCGGGTCTACCTGGGTCGAGCCAAGCTCGGGGTGCCGATGAAGATCTCAAACCAACCAAACTTATCCCCCACAGGCGAGCCTTCGGACCTGCCAGCTACATGAGAGCCTGCGCAGCGGGTCTACCTGGGGCCGAGCCGAGCTCGAGGTGCCGATCAAGATCTCAAACCAACCAAACCTATCCCCCAAAGGCGAGCCTTCGGACCTGCCAGCTAGATGAGAGCCTGCGCAGCGGGTCTACCTGGGGCCGAGCCGAGCTCGGGGTGCCGATGAAGATCTCAAACCAACCAAACATATCCCTCACAAGCGAGCCTTCGGACCTGCCAGCTAGATGAGAGCCTGCGCAGCGGGTCTACCTGGGGCCGAGCCGAGCTCGGGGTGCCGATGAAGATCTCAAACCAACCAAACCTATCCCCCACAGGCGAGCATTCGGACCTGCCAGCTAGATGAGAGCCTGCGTAGCGGGTCTACCTGGGGCCGAGCTGAGCTCGGGGTGCCGATGAAGATCTCAAACCAACCAAACCTATCCCCCACATGCGAGCCTTCGGACCTGCCAGCTATATGAGAGCCTGCGCAGCGGGTCTACCTGGGGCCGAGCCGAGCTCGGGGTGCCGATGAAGATCTCAAACCAACCAAACCTATCCCCCACAGGCGAGCCTTCGGACCTGCCAGCTAGATGAGAGCCTGCGCAGCGGGTCTACCTGGGGCCGAGCCGAGCTCGGGGTGCCGATGAAGATCTCAAACCAAAAAAACCTATCCCCCACAAGCGAGCCTTCGGACCTGCCAGCTAGATAAGAGCATGCACAGCGGGTCTACCTGGGGCCGAGCCGAGCTCGGGGTGCCGATGAAGATCTCAAACCAACCAAACCTATCCCCCACAGGCGAGCCTTCGGACCTGCCAGCTAGATGAGAGCTTGCGCAGCGGGTCTACGTGGCGCCGAGCCGAGCTCGGGTTGCCGATGAATATCTCAAACCAACCAAACCTATCCCCCACAGGCGAGCCTTCGGACCTGCCAGCTAGATGAGAGCCTGCGCAGCGGGTCTACCTGGGGCCGAGACGAGCTTGGGGTGCCGATGAAAATCTCAAACCAACCAAACCTAACCCCCACAGGCGAGCCTTCGGACCTGCCAGCTAGATGAGATCCTGCGCAGCGGGTCTACCTGGGGCCGAGCCGAGCTCGGGGTGCCGATGAAGATCTCAAACCAACCAAACCTATCCCCCACAGGCGAGCTTTCGGACCTGCCAGCTAGATGAGAGCCTGCGCAGTGGGTCTACCTGGGGCCGAGCCGAGCTCGGGGTGCCGATGAAGATCTCAAACCAACCAAACCTATCCCCCACAGGCGAGCCTACGGACCTGCCAGCTAGATGAGAGCCTGCGCAGCGGGTCTACCTGGGGCCGAGCCGTGCTCGGGGTGCCGATGAAGATCTCAAACCAACCAAACCTATCCCTCACATGCGAGCCTTCGGACCTGCCAGCTAGATGAGAGCCTGCGCAGCGGGTCTACCTGGGGCCGAGCCGAGCTCGGGGTGCCCATGTAGATCTCAAACCAACCAAACCTATCCCCCACAGGCGAGCCTTCGGACCTGCCAGCTAGATGAGAGCCTGCGCAGCGGGTCTACCTGGGGCCGAGCCGAGCTCAGGGTGCCGATGAAGATCTCAAACCAACCAAACCTATCCCCCACAGGCGAGCCTTCGGACCTGCCAGCTAGATGAGAGCCTGCGCAGCGGCTCTACCTGGGGCCGAGCCGAGCTCGGGGTGCTACAAAACGATTGATTACGTTATATTATGAAAAATTTGGCAACCTTTAAGAAAAGGTCTTTCGACGTAGTATAATAAGTTTATTTTTGAAATACATGGTTACATCCTTCCCCCCCCCCCCTCAGGGGTTGAAGCGTTTTAGGTCATCACCACTCCAAGTGTGGCTTAGGGCCCTCTGTAACACCCCAGTTTTTGCAAGAGGTTCAGTCTGCAGTTTTGAAAATTTTTGGGTTCTGGCAGGAGGCACACGGCCTACGACACGCGCGTGTCGCAGGGCGTGTCGAGGCCGTGTCGACACTCGGCCCAAGTGTCGACACTTTCGCTCGACAAAGTGTCGAGAGTGAGGCACACGGCCTACGACACGGGCGTGTCGCAGGGCGTGTCGAGGCCGTGTCGACACTCGGCCCAAGTGTCGACACTTTCGCTCGACAAAGTGTCGAGAGTGGGGCACACGGCCTGCGATACGGGCGTGTCGCAGGGCGTGTCGAGGCCGTGTCGACACTTGGCCCAAGTGTCGACACATTCGCTCGACAAAGTGTCGAGACTGGGGCACACGGCCTGTGACACGGGCGTGTCACAGGGCATGTCCCGCTTGGTCGACGATCTTCGCTCGACGTCTTTCCGCGGTGTCGACACTAAGCCTGTCGACGGGTGTCGAGACTTGGCACACGGCGTGGGACACGGGCGTGTCCCAGGCCGTGTCATCTCTCGGGTTGGTTTCGGGGCCGTGTTGTTGGAGGCACACGGCAGGCCACACGGCCGTGTCACGGGGGACACGGGCGTGTCGGGTTGAACACGGGCATGTCGGATGCCCGTGTGCGGTTCCAGGCGCGTCGATTTTAGACGGCGAATGAGGCACACGGCCCTGGACACGGGCGTGTGCCAGGCCGTGTTCGGCCCAGGTCTTTTATTTTCCAGGGGAATCGTGGCCTTTCTTTCCCAGATTTTGGGATCTCACGGCTCAGGCCTGTTCTTAGGAAGTTAAGTCCGATTCTAGGGTGGGAAACCCTCATTTGTTCTCCAAGTCCTCTCTTTCTAAGATCTTGAGAAAAGCTAGAGCAAGGAGGAAGAAGAAGAAGGTCTTGGGCTGTAGGAAGGATTTCGGTGCTCCAAATCGCGAGCCGAGTCCGGATCCATGAAGCTTAGACCGCTGCGAAGATTTCCATCTGGCTATTTTGCCATAGCAAGGAAGAGGAGTCGGAAGGTAACGACATCTCTCCTCTCGGTCTTTAGGATGCACGTTTTTTAGCATCGTTTTCTTCTAGATTTTTGGGCACCAAACTCTCAAATGAGAGGGGCTTTGGTTTGCCAAGGTTCAAGAGGAACCTCCGGGTTGATTGAGTCCGTCCCCGACATATTTTGCATTAGAGATCCGCTTCGCTAGTGGATTAGGCAAGGTGGTTGAAGCCGTAGTCGCGACCGTTAGTCCGACTCGGTGATGTTGCATACGAACTTAGGGATTCGTAGAGATTTCCGTTGCGGCAAGATGCCGTTTGTGTTGTGGTGGTGATTGTCCCGTTTGCTTGAAAAGGTACGTGTAGTCGAACCCGGACAAGGTTAGCTCCTCGTGGCGGTAGATGGTTTCCTTGAGGGACAAGGTTAGCTCCGTATGAGAATGGAGATGGTTTCCTTGGTGGACAAGGTTAGCTCCGCACGAGTTGGAGATGTTTTCCTTGGTGCGCGGGAATGCTGCGGTACAAAGAGGGATTGCAATGTGTTTAGTCTTGGTTGTGTTGTGCCAAGGCGTGGCTATGTCTCCGTGGTCGGCTGGCTATCCCGTGACATGTGCGTCATGTGTGGAGAGTGTCCCGGCGAGACAAGTCCCCTTCTGTGAGACTGACGAGAATGCCAAGCTTGGGGCAAGCCCGGGCAAAGAGGCCATGAGCGGGTGGGGTCCAGCAAGGCTTCTTAGAATCGGTCAGTCTGTGGTTGTTGGAATCCTGACATGAGACGTCAGAGCTTGCAGGCAAGCCCGGGGCTAGGCCCACGAGCGGGTGGGGCCTTGGCAAGAATTCCATGTGGCGGCCTGTGCGCCGTGTGAGGGAGTTGTGTCTCCCTCAATGTTTGCGGCTTTATGCCAATTGGGGAAATGTGAGTACCCAAATGATGTGATGTTGTGCTAGATGCATACGCTGTAGGGTACCTTGGGTGAAGCCCGGGTGTTGCATTCATGTTGCATAGTAGGCCCTTTCTTTATATGCTCAACCAATAGAGAACATGTTTGATGATTGAGACATCCAAGCCTTTTTTATTGCCTTTCCATTTATAAATGTTTATTTGCATATGAAGTGCTGACTTGCAGGTTGGAGGGTTCCCCGGGGTCCATTAGGGGCGGCCGGGAGGAGATGTGTTGTTACACAGTTTGAGGTCAGCCTTTGCTGACCCACGTTACTAATAATTTTTACAGGGCAAGGATCGCACGCAGGAGCTAGCACGCCGGCCAAAAAGGCCTAAGCCCATGAACTGTTTTTCCCTCTTGTAGCACTACATTTATGATGATGTATGTTTGAGACTCTTTTGTCCGGCTTGCAGGCCGAGGTAGACTAGGAGTGCTATGCACATTCATGTCTGTTGTACTATTTACTTTTGGACTTTTGTGGTAGGCCTTAAGGCCTTAGTTGTAACTCTTTTGGTTAGTGGATAACTTCTAGTTGTGCTTGATTTTCCGCTGTGTTGTGCAAGTGTTTTGAGTTTGGGTAGCTATATCAACTTATAATACTAAAGCTGTGGCGTTCGTATGTTGTGGGGCCCCGGCCGGACCCATATTATACGTCCACTACAGGGGATGTGTTACATTTTGGTATCAGAGGGAGGTTAGATTCAAGGTCAGTGCGTAGAGAAGTTATCCACATCAGAGTAACGCGGGACCGTGAGTGTCCGTATGTTTTAGTCTTGAGATTGGAGACTAATCCCTTATTTCTTGTCTTCCTGAAGAGTGCAAGCAACGAGGCGGGCACTTCAAGAGCAAGGGATGATCTCTCGGCAAGTAGTTCTACTGCTCCAGGCCTTTTGGGCACGGGTGTAGACCCGGCCGACTTCTGCCGCATGCTTGCAGAAGCGATGGTGGCAGCTCAAGCTGCAGCAGCGGCTCAGGTGGCAACCCCTGCCACACCAGATACGGCAACGACCGTGCCAGGAGGAGAAGCCAGGCGAGTGGAGCCTTTGGCGGAGGGGGTAGTTGTCAGACATGGAGATCGGCACCTGAAGTATTTCCTGAGTTTTCATCCCCCGTCATTCAAGGGAGTGGGTACTCCAACGGATGCGGAGGACTGGTGGGTTCGCATTCAAGAACTGCTAAGGGCGGCAGAGACGCCAGAGGAAAAGAAAGCTGAGTATGCGGTGTTCATGTTGGAAGGAGACGCCAAGTTATGGTGGGTGAGCCTTAGCGGACGCCAGTTCCCGGGACGCACCCCGTCAGTGGAAGAGTTCGGGGACGCTTTTCTTAAGAGGTATATCCCAGTTTCAACACGGTTGGCCCTGCATAGGCAGTTTCTGCATTTAATGCAGCGAGACAAGACAGTGGATGAGTATGTGCAAGAGTTCACCCGTTTGGGTCGTTATGCGGGAACGACAATGGTGGATGATGTAGAGAGGGATAACCTCTTCTACCAAGGGTTGAGGGAAAATCTGAGACAACCCCTCATCTCCATGAAGAGGGCGGGATTTAATGAACTAGTTGAGGCTGCCAGGATCTTAGAAAATGATTTGGAGCGAACCCAACGCCGTAAGGGTTTTACTCCCAAGCAAGGGGAAGGGAAGCCTTCCCAATCTCATGGAAAGTCTGATGGGAGTAGGTGGAGGAAGAAGCCTTACACTTCCAGATCTGGTGAGAGGAGCAACTGGACGCCTGGGGGATCCCACTCTAGGGGACCGCCGACGTGCTACAACTGCGGGAAGGTTGGGCACATAGCCCGTGCTTGCAAGCAAGGGGGAGCGGGGCAAGAGTCAAAGCAGGAGCAGTCTGTGTGCTCGGGCCCCAGTGCTGCAGAGAAAGGAAAGATGGCGGAGTCCAGCGCTTCTCGGTTCCAACCGGTGCAACCAAGGGCTTACAACCTTGGACAGCAAGAAGCGATCCGCCAAACTGATGTGGTGACAGGTATGAGAGAATTTAAGTTTAAATTTTTTGCTTCATCCTTTTAGACTTTTGTGTAATGTCTATGTTGTAGACTTCGTGTTAGTTTTCGGATACCCCGCTAGGGTATTGTTTGATACGGGAGCATCGCACTCCTTTCTTGTGGAGAGCTTCATCCGGAGAATAGGAGTTGAGTCTTTCTCGTCGGGAGCAGAGCTGAGAGTGCGCATGCCCAATGGGTCATCTATGACCACCGGGGCTAAAGGGCACATTTGTTGGGAGCTAGACGGAGTTGTGTTCGCTCTGGAAGCGGCAGTGTTACCATTAGTAGAGTTCGATGTCATTTTGGGCATGGACTGGCTTGCAGAGCAGCGTGCCGGCATTGATTGTTTATCCAAGGTAGTGACTCTAAGGAGTAAGGGGCAAGCGTAAGTCAAATTTGAGGGCCTTTGTGGAGTGGCCTGTTCCCTGATTTCGGCCATGCAGTTGGTGCGGGCGGTTAACCAGGGTGGTGTAGCGCTTGTAGCGTTATTGGAGGTTCGTCTCTCCCAACTGTCTATTGAGGAAGTGCCTGTGGTGGCAGAGTTCAAGGATGTGTTTCCGGATGAACTTCCTGGAGCGCCTCCTCGGCGGGAGATCGACTTCTCGATCGAGTTAGTGCCGGAGGCTAGACCGGTGTCACGTCCTCCATTTGGGATGGCACCAAAGGAGTTGGCGGAACTTAAGGTACAGTTACAGGAACTGTTGGAGCAAGGGTATATTAGACCCAGTTCTTCACCGTGGAGCGCACCGGTGTTGTTTGTAAAGAAGAAAGACGGTAGCATGTGCCTGTGCATAGACTACCAAGAGATCAATAAGTTGACCGTCAAGAATAAGTATCCGATCCCTCGGATAGACGATTTGTTTGACCAATTGGTGGGGTCAGTGGTATATTCGAAGTTGGACTTGAAGTCGGGATACTATCAGCTACGAATTCGTGATGAGGACATACCCAAAACTGCCTTTGGGACAAGGTACAGACACTTTGAGTTTACGGTGATGCCGTTCGGGTTGACGAACGCACCATCGGTGTTCATGGATCTGATGAATCGGGTATTTCGGGAATACTTGGATTCTTTTGTGGTTGTTTTCATTGATGACATTTTGGTGTATTCCAAATCGCAAGTGGAGCATGAGACCCACTTGAGATTGGTTTTGCAAGTGTTGAGGGAGAATGAGTTGTATGCAAAATTCTCCAAATGCGAGTTTTGGTTGCAGAAGGTGGCATTTTTGGGCCACGTGATTAGTGGTGATGGGGTGGCAGTGGATCCAGCGAAAGTGGAGGCCATCAGAGATTGGCCGGTGTTGAGGACCGTGGCGGAAGTCCGAAGTTTTCTTGGACTAGCCGGGTATTATAGGAGATTCGTGGAGAATTTCTCGAAGATAGCTCTACCCCTCACTTCTCTCACTCGTAAAGACCATAAATTTGTGTGGACCCAAGAGTGCGGTCAAGCATTTGAGGCCCTGAAGGAGAGGCTTATGATGGCTCCGATCCTGAGTTTACCGCAAGGGACCGATGGATTTCAAATTTTCAGTGACGCATCGGGATGCGGTTTGGGCTGCGTGTTAGTGCAGCATGTCAAGGTGATAGCTTTTGGGTCTCGACAGCTGAAACCTCATAAGAGGAATTACCCCATCCACGACTTGGAGTTGGTGGCGGTAATCTTCGCATTGAAAATTTGGCGACACTATGTGTATGGCGCAAGGGTGGAGATCTTCACGGACCATAAAAGCCTGAAGTATCTCTTGGATCAAAAGGACTTGAACATGCGGCAACGCAGATGGGTTGAGTTTCTTGGAGACTACGAAGTGGCGATTCAGTATACGCCGGGTAAAGCCAATGTGGTGGCGGACGCGTTGAGTAGAAAGTACTCGGGGCAAGGAAATTGGATCGAAGCTCATGATGAGCGGTTGGTACAGGAATGGAAGTCCCTTGGATTGGAATGTGTTGCGAGAGGCGAGTCTAGCGTGGCTCGGTTGAACTGGATTGAAGTGCAAAACGACTTGTCCGATCGTATTCGGGAAGCGACTCGATTAGATGTGGAGTTTCAACCTTTTGTGTTGGAGGCTCAAACGGGCGAGAGCAGCACCTGGGAGATGATCGGGGGAATCTTGAGAAAGGATGGAAGGGTTTGTGTTCCGCAGTTTGGCAATCTCCGTGAGGAGTTGATGTTTGAGGCTCACTTCTCAAAGTACTCCATTCACCCGGGCAGTACAAAGATGTACAAGGATATGAAGAAATCCTTTTGGTGGCCGGGGTTGAAGCGAGATGTAGCTTTGTATGTGAGTCGTTGCCAAACATGTGCCTTGGTGAAGGCCGAATGTCAGAAACCGGGCGGGTTCCTGAAGCCCCTTCCAATTCCTGAATGGAAATTTGAGGACATCTCCATGGACTTTGTGCATGGGTTGCCTAGATCGCAGCATGGTAATGATGCAATTTGGGTGATCGTGGATCGCCTAACCAAGGTGGCTCACTTCATCCCAAATCGGAAAGAGGACAGCGTGGAGAAGCTGGTGGAGTTTTATGTTCGCAACATTGTGCGACTGCACGAAATTCCTAAGAGCATAGTCAGTGATCGAGATGGACGGTTTACCTCCAAGGACTGGAGACTGGTTCAGAAGAGCTTGGGCACGAAGCTAAAGTTCAGTACGGCGTTCCATCCTCAAACTGATGGGCAAACGGAGAGAACGAACCGTACTATGGAGGACATGTTGAGGATGTGCGTTCTTGATTTTGGCAAGAGGTGGGAGGATCACCTCTTCATGGTAGAATTTGCGTACAACAACAGTTTTCAAGCTAGTATAAAGATGGCGCCATACGAAGCTTTGTATGGGAGGCGGTGCCGAACGCCAATGTCTTAGGCAGAGGCGGGAGACACCAAACTTTTGGGAAAGGGTGCGGTAGTTGACGCTTGTGAGTTGGTACGGACCATCCAAGAGCGTATGAAGGTGGCGCAAGACAGGCAAGCAAAATATTTTAATGCTCGTCACTGGAAGTTGGAATTTGCAGTTGGTGATTGGGTTTATCTGAAGGTCAAGCCGTTCAAAGGCGTCTCACGGATTCGCCGACTCAAGAAGTTGAGTCCAAGGTTTTTGGGGCCTTTTGAAATTGTTGAGCGGGTAGGAGAAGCAGCCTATCGGTTGGCGTTGTCCGCAGATTTGAGTGGATTACATGACGTCTTCCACGTCTCCGTGTTGAGGAAAGCCTTGGTAGAGGCTAGCGTAGTGATTGAGCCGGCATCGGTGCCGATTGAGGAAGACTTGAGGACGCGAGTCCTTCCGATCGCTATAGAAGATTCGGAGATTCGGCAGTTGCGGAATAAAGAAGTTAAACTTGTGAAAGTTCGTTGGGACAACTGCGGTCGTGAGGAGTTCTCTTAGGAGCGAGAACAGGCCATGCTAAAAGATTACCCAGAACTTTTCATGTCAGGTACAATTTAAGTTTGTACCGTTTTGTTTTGAAATTTCGGGACGAAATTCTGTTAAGTGGGGGAGAGTTGTAACACCCCAGTTTTTGCAAGAGGTTCAGTCTGCAGTTCTGAAAATTTTTGGGTTCTGGCAGGAGGCACACGGCCTGCGACACGGGCGTGTCGCTGGGCGTGTCGAGGCCGTGTCGACACTCGGCCCAAGTGTCGACACTTTCGCTCGACAAAGTGTCGAGAGTGAGGCACACGGCCTGCGACACGGGCGTGTCGAGGCCGTGTCGACACTCGGCCCAAGTGTCGACACTTTCGCTCGACAAAGTGTCAAGAGTGGGGCACACGGCCTGCGACACGGGCGTGTCGCAGGGCGTGTCGAGGCCGTGTCGACACTTGGCCCAAGTGTCGACACATTCGCTCGACAAAGTGTCGAGTCTGGGGCACACGGCCTGTGACACGGGCATGTCACAGGGCGTGTCCCGCTTGGTCGACGATCTTCGCTCGACGTTTTTCCGCGGTGTCGACACAAAGCCTGTCGACGGGTGTCGAGACTTGGCACACGGCTTGGGACACGGGCGTGTCCCAGGCCGTGTCATCTCTCGGGTTGGTTTCGGGGCCGTGTTGTTGGAGGCACACGGCAGGCCACACGGCCGTGTCACGGGGGACACGGGCGTGTCGGGTTGAACACGGGCGTGTCGGATGCCCGTGTACGGTTCCAGGCGCGTCGATTTGAGACGGCGAATGAGGCACACAGCCCTGGACACGGGCGTGTGCCAGGCCGTGTTCGGCCCAGGTCTTTTATTTTCCAGGCGAATCGTGGCCTTTCTTTCCCAGATTTTGGGATCTGACGGCTCAGGACTGTTCTTAGGAAGTTAAGTCCGATTCTAGGGTGGGAAACCCTCATTTGTTCTCCAAGTCCTCTCTTTCTAAGATCTTGAGAAAAGCTAGAGCAAGGAGGAAGAAGAAGAAGGTCTTGGGCTGTAGGAAGGATTTCGGTGCTCCAAATCGCGAGCCGAGTCCGGATCCGTGAAGCTTAGACCGCTGCGAAGATTTCCATCCGGCTATTTTGCCATGGCAAGGAAGAGGAGTCGGAAGGTAACGACATCTCTCCTCTTGGTCTTTAGGATGCACGTTTTTTAGCATCGTTTTCTTCTAGATTTTTGGGCACCAAACTCTCAAATGAGAGGGGCTTTGGTTTGCCAAGGTTCAAGAGGAACCTCCGGGTTGATTGAGTCCGTCCCCGGCATATTTTGCATTAGAGATCCGCTTCGCTAGTGGATTAGGCATGGTGGTTGAAGCCGTAGTCGCGACCGTTAGTCCGACTCGGTGATGTTGCATACGAACTTAGGGATTCGTAGAGATTTCCGTTGCGGCAAGATGCCGTTTGTGTTGTGGTGGTGATTGTCCCGTTTACTTGAAAAGGTACGTGTAGTCGAACCCGGACAAGGTTAGCTCCTCGTGGCGGTAGATGGTTTCCTTGAGGGACAAGGTTAGCTCCGTATGAGAATGGAGATGGTTTCCTTGGTGGACAAGGTTAGCTCCGCACGAGTTGGAGATGTTTTCCTTGGTGCGCGGGAACGCTGCGGTACAAAGAGGGATTGCAATGTGTTTAGTCTTGGTTGTGTTGTGCCAAGGCGTGGATATGTCTCCGTGGCCGGCTGGCTATCCCGTGACATGTGCGTCATGTGTGGAGAGTGTCCCGGCGAGACTAGTCCCCTTCTGTGAGACTGACGAGAATGCCAAACTTGGGGCAAGCCCGGGCAAAGAGGCCATGAGCCGGTGGGGTCCAGCAAGGCTTCTTAGAATCGGTCAGTCTGTGGTTGTTGGAATCCTGACATGAGACGTCAGAGCTTGCAGGCAAGCCCGGGGCTAGGCCCACGAGCGGGTGGGGCCTTGGCAAGAATTCCATGTGGCGGCCTGTGCGCCGTGTGAGGGAGTTGTGTCTCCCTCAATGTTTGCGGCTTTATGCCAATTGGGGAAATATGAGTACCCAAATGATGTGATGTTGTGCTAGATGCATACGTTGTAGGGTACCTTGGGTGAAGCCCGGGTGTTGCATTCATGTTGCATAGTAGGACCTTTCTTTATATGCTCAACTAATAGAGAACATGTTTGATGATTGAGACATCCAAGCCTGTTTTATTGCCTTTCCATTTATAGATGTTTATTTGCATATGAAGTGCTAACTTGCAGGTTGGAGGGTTCCCCGGGGTCCGTTAGGGGCGGCCGGGAGGAGATGTGTTGTTACACAGTTTGAGGTCAGCCTTTGCTGACCCACGTTACTAATAATTTTTACAGGGCAAGGATCGCACGCAGGAGCTAGCACGCCGGCCAAAAAGGCCTAAGCCCATGAAGTGTTTTTCCCTCTTGTAGCACTACATTTATGATGATGTATATTTGAGACTCTTTTGTCCGGCTTGCAGGCCGAGGTAGACTAGGAGTGCTATGCACATTCATGTCTGTTGTACTATTTACTTTTGGACTATTGTGGTAGGCCTTAAGGCCTTAGTTGTAACTCTTTTGGTTAGTGGATAACTTCTAGTTGTGCTTGGTTTTCCGTTGTGTTGTGCAAGTGTTTTGAGTTTGGGTAGCAATATCAACTTATAATACTAAAGCTGTGGCGTTCGTATGTTGTGGGGCCCCGGCCGGACCCATATTATACGTCCACTACAGGGGAGGTGTTACACCCTCCCCTCCACGTCCTGGAGGTAGTATACCCCTGTTCTGAGGACTTCCTTCACAATGTATGGACCTTCCCAGCTCGGGTGGAGCTTACCCACGGGAGCCGACCTTCCTGCCGCATCAACCTTTCTCAGCACCATATCCCCTTCAGCAAACTGCTTGACCCTGACATGCTTATCAAAATGCTTGGCCATCCGTCGCTTGATCTCCTCTTGCCTGATAGTCGTCACGTCTCGCAGTTCCTCCACCATATCTAACGAGAGGCGCTGCCGCTCCTCATTCTCCACCCTCCAATCCTCGTCTCCTTCGCCCGCGGCTGTGACACGCGGGGACCGGACCTCAAACTCCACTGGTAGGACGGCTTCACACCCATGAGAGAGCTTGAAGGGGTTCTCACCGGTGGCCGTGTTCGGGGTCGTTCGTAGTGCCCACAGGACCGACGGGAGCTGCTCCACCCAATTCCCCTTTACGTTCTCCACCTTTTTCTTTAGCAGGTTTACAATGATTTTGTTTGCTGCTTCCACTTGGCCATTACTCCGAGGGTGATGGACGGAGGAAAACTGGAGATCTATCCCTAGTTGAGCGCAGAAACTGATGAACTCCTCGCTGGCAAACTGGGGGCCGTTATCGGTCACTATTGCTTGGGGCAACCCATGTCTACAAATGATTTCCCCCCAGACGAAGTTCCTTATGACCTGCGAGGTGACCTTGGCTAAGGCTTTAACCTCTAGCCACTTCGAAAAATAATCGACCATGACCAAGAGGAATCTTCTCTGCCCACTAGCCGGAGGAAAGGGCCCAACTAAATCCATTCCCCAGATGGCGAGCGGTCACGGTGCCGTGATACTCCTGAGCCTATGAGCTGCCAAGAGCTGAAGGGGGTCGTATAGCTGACATTTTTGACACCTCCTCACAAACTCCATGACATCCTTCCTTAGGGTGGGCCAGAAGTACCCCTGTCTGACCACCCTTTCCTCCAGCGTCCTTCCTCCCGAGTGACTACCGCACTCGCCCGAGTGCACCTCCCTCAATATCTTCGGGATTTCTTCTTCGGTCACACATCTGGCTAGAAGCCCTGACAACATCTTACGATGCAGGCCCCCCTCCATCATTAAGTAGTGAGCTGCTTTGCGCTTGAAACTTCTCCCAACCTTGGTCCCTTCAGGAAGTTCACCAGTGGTTAGGAAGGTCGCAAATGGATCCACCCACGAGGGTTGCCTGTCCACCACCATCAACTCTCATTCCTCGATAGCCGATCGGAATAGCTCCGTCAAGGTTCCTCCCCCTCGAGGTCCGAACTTGGCAACCGATCGGCGGCTACGCTTTCTTCCCTTGGAACATGTTGAATCGAGAATGACCGAAATCCCCCGACGATCGCCCTTACCTTGGAGAGGTATCTGATGATGGTAGGCTCCCAAGCTTCAATCCCTCCCCGGATCTGCGATGCTACTACCTTTGAATCAGTGAAAACTTCCACATCCTGAATCTCCAGCTCCCTTGCCAGGCGGAGGCCGGGGATCACGGCCTCATATTCCGCTTGATTGTTGGTTATGGGAAAATGTAGAATGACCGCTTGCTCTATGGTTACCCCCTGGGGACTTGTCAACACCACCCCTGCCCCTAGGGAGTGCCTTCCCGAGGCCCCATCAACCATCAACTTCCATGCTTCTCGAGGTTGCTGCTCTCCCCCCTGGACTTCAACGATGTAGTCTGCTAGGAAGTCCGCCACTGCCTGTGCCTTGATGGAGAGTGATGAACTGTAAATATACGTATTTTTATGCACATTAATTTAGTCATTTTCATTTATTTTCGTCGTTTTTACTTATTTTTGTTCAATAAAATGTTCCTATTCTTGTAAATTTGCTTCTAACTTGTTTTATTTTATTTTGCAGAAAAATTCCAAAATCTGCCAAAATTTGGGAAGTACACGCCCGTGACACATTGGTCACGCCCGTGACCGGGCCGTGACTGTGCATTTCCCGTGAAATCTGAAAATTTGTGAAGTAAAGGCTTGACACGCCTAGCGACACACCCGTGTCTCCCGACACGGGGCGTGACCCAAGCCCGTGTCCTCTCCTCTCGACGAATTCATCTCGACGATCGTCGAGTGTCGACACCAACAGTCACGCCCAGTGTCACGCCCGTGACCGAGGGCGTGACTCAATTTCCGCTCGACGATTTCGACTCGACACTTTCCACTCGACATTCGTCGAGTGTCGACACCTACTGACACGCCCAGCGTCACGCCCGTGACCTGGGGCGTGACCTTTCCAGCTGGCCCGACAGGATGCTGCCGAGGACATTTGACGCAACCCGCGCCCGGTTCTACCTCCCGGACACGCCCAGAGTCACGTCCGTGACCTGGGGCGTGACTGCTGCGAACTCAGCCCGAAGTCAACTTTGCTGTCCAATCGCCGGCCGCCTTCATGAATAGTACTGTCACGCCCCCCCTACATGCCCGTGACCTAGGGCGTGTACTTAGAATTTTTTGCCTATAAATTGCCCAGTTCTGTAAGGTCCAAGGGTTCAGATTTTTGGGCCAATTTAGTGTCTCTTTGTGGGCTGCATCCGTGATTTCTAAGGCTATGTAAGGAGATTTCTCCTTTTTTTATTTCAATTCTTGTTTTGCTTTAGCTTTAGCCCTTTGTAATAGCTTGTAATAGTTTCATTTTAATCAATAAAATGTTAAATTTTCTCTTCATATATGGCTTTGGAATGAACACTTGTGCCCACTTTCCTTCTCCTTTTTATTCTTAGTTTCATCTTTGTTCTTCATTTATGAAAAGTGTGTGTGTGTGTATGAGTGTAACATGCTTACTTTACATGTTTTTTTTACTTGTTTTCATGCTTAGCTATGATAGGTTTTCCTCTTTACATGTCTTTAATTTTTCTCAAGTTAGGTTTTGTTTGAAATTCATGAAATGATGAATTAGGTTTTTCTTTTTTTTTCTTGTCTTCTTTTAATTTCTTCAACATCTTCACTCTTATGAATTTGTAAAAGAGTTACTAAAGTTTCTTTTGTTTTTTTTTACTTAGCTTTATTTTAGGATGAAAACTTTTTTTTTTCTTTCTCTTTTATTTCAACTTTTTTTGCTCTTTTATGAAATTCTAGGAATGGAAATGTTGAAATTTTTATTTTCCAAAAACTTTGGTTTTTAATTTGTTTTGAAAAACTTTTGTCTTCTAAAATTGTAATTTCTTCCTTTTATTTGTTTTTGGCAAAACCTATGCTTGAAAAAGTAAAAGTTTTAATTTTTAGGTAACTTTGATTTTTCATGTTGTGTTTGTGAGTGTAGGTGTATAATTTTTAATGCTTTGTTCAAATCATGTAGAGTGTGTGAGTGTAGGTGTTAAATTTTAATGCTTTCTTTTAATTGCTTTTCTTTAATGCTTTGTTCAAATTATGTAGAGTGTGTGAGTGTAGGTGTTAGCTTTATTGCTTTCTTGAATTCTCTTATGGAGTGTGTGTGTCTGTGTGTATTTAATTCCGCCTACTCGTTAAGAGTTAAATGGCGCACCGTTTTCATTTTCAGTCTTACTCGTTCGAGTAGGACTTGTAATTTTTCTTACTTTATTTTTTCGCCTACTCACTTGAGTTCAAATGGTCGGACCTTATTTCAGTCCTACTCGTTTGAGTAGGACTTGCAATTTTTCTTTCTTTATTTTTCCGCCTACTCACTTGAGTTAAATGACCGGACTTTATAGCCCTGTAATCGCATTTATTTTCTCCTACTCATTTGAGTAGGACTCGCTTTCATTTCAGTCCTACTCGTTTGAGTAGGACTTGCAATTTCCAGCTTTTATTTACCTCCGCCACTCGTTTGAGTGGGACTCGCAAATTTGAAATATGCAATTTTCTTTTATGTGTAACTTAGTTTCTGTTTAATTTATAATTTGGAGTGTGCGTGAGTTCTCGTTTTAGTTAACTTTTTAGCTTTCTAAATGTTGTTATTTTTCTTGTGTCCCTTTCTTATAAACGTTTAGTGTTTAATTTCGAACTCGCGCCTCACTAAATTATAAGCCGTCCCCATACCGATGTGTGGCTAATCGCTATTAGCCTCGACATCGAAGAGCATTGGGACATTTAAAATGATTTATAATAATTAAAGCTCTTTATTTTCATTTTAATTTAAGCACTTAGGGTTTACCCCGGGTTTACGACACGTAGGACCACATAATCGATGTGTGGGCCCTATTTCCGTAGTCCATATGCTAGCTAGCCGAGAGGCCGTGCATATGAACCGATCACCCCTGGGTAAATAGAGTTGCGTGCATACCCTCGAGAGAGGACAAGCGTAATTCTACCGGATTGGGTTCCCCACCCAATAGCGGGGTTCTTAGCGTAAAGCGGGCGTTAAGAGGAATCCTTTGTCGGACTAACGTTCGGTCGAATAGTCTTTACGTTTAGGTGAGCGATATCCCTATAGCTAGGTGAGCTCACATTTGTGGAACCTCCACGGCCAAGTTGCCTTATTATTAATTTGAAAACAAAGTCTTTTTATTATTAAAAATTGTTTTAGTCTTAATCCGATTCGATGCCGAGCGTTAACCTTTCATCGAATATTTTCTAAATCGTTTTTTCGCTCCTTTGCTTTTCCTCCTTTTATTAAGTAAAAAAATCCACCTTACTTTCAGTAAAATAATAGTCCTCCCGGAGGAGTAAGAATAGTCAACGCGACCCCGAGAACAATACGACCTCGGTATTCCCCCGAATATCGAGTACTACTTGCGATAGGTGCACTTGCCTACCCGAGCAAGCCCGCGGCGATCGACTCACCGAACCAACCACAGTAAGAGTCTGTTCGCGGGCCCATCAAGTTTTTTGCGCCGTTGCCGGGGAGTCTCTTTTCGAGTTGCTATTTCGAATTCCGGAGTCTATTAATTTTACTTATTTTCTATAAAACAAAACAAAAAAAAACTAAAAAATTTATTTTAAAAACAAAAAAAAGAGAAGTTTATTTTTGTTTTATTTTTGTTTGGGTGTATGACCCGAGGACAACCCTCAGAGTCTGAAGATTTAGAGTTCGACCCTGAGATCGAACGCTCTCTTGCGCGTATCCGATCTCATCGCCGAAATCCTTCTTTAGATCCCGAGGAATCTATCGGAGAACCCACTGTTGTAGTTATGGCCGCGCCTAACCTTCCCCCGGCGGCCGAACGTACTATGTCTTATTACGCCCGGCCTAACCTGGATGATTCCGGGTCGAGTATTGTTCGCCCTGCGGTGGCCAATAATAATTTTGAAATTAAGTCAAGAGTCATTCAAATGGTCCAAAACACCGTGCAGTTCGATGGACTGCCGGATGAGGACCCGAATATCCACTTGTCCAATTTCTTGGAGATATGCGACACCTTAAAGATCAATGGCGTCACTGATGACGCCATTCATTTGCGCTTATTTCCTTTTTCCCTTAAATCTAAAGCCAAGGCATGGTTGAATGCCCTCCCGCGAGGATGTATCACCACGTGGGCTGAGTTGACGGAACGGTTCCTAACGAATTACTTTCCGCCCGCCAAAACTGCAAAGTTGCGGGCGAACATTTCTTCGTTTGTGCAGAACGATCCTGAGTCTCTATACGAGACTTGGGAACGGTTTAAGGAATTCCTCCGCCGTTGCCCGCACCACGCGCTGCCAATGTGGTTGCAAGTTCAAATTTTTTATAATGGGCTGAATTTTCAGACGCGTCAAATGATTGACGCAGCTGCCGGGGGTACGCTTAACAACAAAACCCCCGAGGCCGCCTAGGCTTTATTCGAAGAGATGGCTATGAACGCCTATCAATGGAACGTCCCGCGGGGACGGCCAAAGCCAGCGGCTGGTCTTTTTGAAGTGGATGCCACTACTCTCTTAACCCTTCAAGTTGAAAGGTTAACAAAGCAGGTGGCGGAGATGTCTGCTGCCTCCTCCACTCCGCCTTGTTTTATTCCCCCTAACGTCTGCGTGGCTGAAGAGTTCGTGGACTTCATGGGAAATTCGGGTCATCCTCCCTTCAACCCCAACAACAACCCTTATAGTAATAACTATAACCCGGGTTGGAGGAATCACCCCAACTTCTCGTGGAGCAACCCGAATAATGCTCAGCGTCCCCCTATTTCTTTTGCGCCCGGATTTCTTCCTCCTCCTCCTCTTCCGAAACCCTCCCCGATGGAGGAAAATTTTTCGAAGTATATTGCGTCCAACGAGTCAAATATTCGGAACATCACCGGATCGCTAAAAACACTCGAACAACAGGTTGGACATCTGGCGAGGATGATGTCCGAGCGCGCGCTCGGGGCACTACCGGGAAACATGGAGCCCAATCCGCGGGAGAACGCCAACGCTATAACCCTCCGTAGAGGAAAGGAGGTGGTCGATCCAAAACGGACCGACCCTCAGGGTTTCTGATCGGCCTCCCCCTACGCGTTTCAGGAAGCTTCTACCCCCTTCCCTTTCTTTTCTTTGTATATATTGTCTTTCCTTTCTGTTCCGCATACTTACGATACAACATTGGGGACAATGTTGGACTTAAGTATGGGGGTATTTTCGTGCTTTACTTTCTGCACTTCATTTTTTTCTGCATTTCAAAAAAAAATACAAAAAAAAATACATATAACAACAAAAACAAAAAAATTAAAAAAACAACTTAAAATGAAACAAAAAAATTTTAAATGAAAAAATCCAATTTTTTTTTTTTTTTTTTGTTCTCTTTCTTTCTTTTTTCCAAAAAACTTAAAAACAATTAAAAAACAAAAAAAGAGAAAACAAAAAAATATATTTAGTTTCACTTTGTAAATATTTCTTGTACTTCCTCTTTTCTCTCTCCCCCTTCCTCATTCTTGTACAAACCTTTTTATTCCCTTATTTTTGTACATATTATGAAAATTCTCTTAAAACAAAATTTCAAAAAAAATTGAGAAAAACAAAAATACAAAAAAAGATAATAAATGAAAAACAAAAAAATAATGATAACAAAAACTATAAAAAAAAAAATGTTTTGCAACAAATAAATTAAATATTCCATACTTAACTTTTCTGCTATCCAAAAATTCTGTTCTGAGTTTATTTATATGTGAATACTATTAATTCTCTGTTTGCTACCCGTTTGTTAATTATTGATTGAAACATTTAAATAGCCGGGGTTAAGTTTTAAAGAATATTTTATGCTTTGTTAAAACTAGCGAACTCGTTTTAGGCACTACTTCTAATTTTTCATTAATAGGAGCACGTATATTATGTTAGGAAATAACGACTATAGAATTCAATTATACTTACTTTTAGCTTTCTGAAAAAAAATTGGAACGTACAAATTATTAAGGTTGCTCTCAAAAATTTTTAGGATTACAATCTAGTTTTCCCTTCTCCCCTTACTTTTCATGACCTACTTGGCATGATAAAATTTTCTATCCCTAAAAGATCCTATGTCAATGGGAATAAGATTTCGTTCCGTAAACATAGGCACCCAATAATTTAAAAAGATTATTTGTGTAGTAAGAGGATAAAATTCATTACTCCTACAAATATATATTGGATTAATTTTATTATTATGAAGTTGAAAAACAAAAATCATATTAGGAAAATAAGATTTCATTTTCCTAATAATCCAAAAGAAAAAAAAATGGAGGTTCGGGAAAAAATTACCTCACCTCACATATCAAAACCCTCTTCATAAACCCACTACCCCCTTAGCCAATTACACGATTCTAGAATTAATTCGAAAATCTTTTTGAGAGCATAATTAGTAAATTGTATTATTTCCAGTAGCACTCGTATAAGCTAGAGTTCTTATAATTCCAAACTATTTTCGTTAATCTAACCATTACAAATGTTGCCTTCTATGTGATTACATCAAGAAGTCTTTTGGCCAAAACTTTTGCGCTATTTAAATCATCTACATAATTTTAGGACTTAACTCTTACACCCCGTATATTTATTTTGATCTCTCTTATAATTGATTAAGCGGTAGCTAAAACTTAGAGTTTTTTTTTATTCCTTATAGATTCACCTCAAACTTTTGCTCTGGAATAGCAAAATCCTAAGTATGGGGGTATTTGATGAACTGTAAATATACGTATTTTTATGCACATTAATTTAGTCATTTTCATTTATTTTCGTCGTTTTTACTTATTTTTGTTCAATAAAATGTTCTTATTCTTGTAAATTTGCTTCTAACTTGTTTTATTTTATTTTGCAGAAAAATTCCAAAATCTGCCAAAATTTGGGAACTACACGCCCGTGACACATTGGTCACGCCCGTGACCGGGCCGTGACTGTGCATTTCCCGTGAAATCGGAAAATTTGTGAAGTAAAGGCTTGACACGCCTGGCGACACGCCCGTGTCACCCGACACGGGGCGTGACCCAAGCCCGTGTCCTTTCCTCTCGACGAATTCATCTCGACGATCGTCGAGTGTCGACACCAACAGTCACGCCCAGTGTCACGCCCGTGACCAAGGGCGTGACTCAATTTCCGCTCGACGATTTCGACTCGACACTTTCCACTCGACATTCGTCGAGTGTCGACACCTACTGACACGCCCAGCGTCACGCCCGTGACCTGGGGCGTGACCTTTCCAGCTGGCCCGACAGGATGCTGCCGAGGACATTTGACACAACCCGCGCCCGGTTCTACCTCCCCGACACGCCCAGAGTCACGCCCGTGACCTGGGGCGTGACTGCTGCAAACTCAGCCCGAAGTAAACTTTGCTGTCCAATCGCCGGCCGCCTTCATGAATAGTACTGTCACGCCCCCCTACACGCCCGTGACCGAGGGCGTGTACTTAGAATTTTTTGCCTATAAATTGCCCATTTCTGTAAGGTCCAAGGGTTTAGATTTTTGGGCCAATTTAGTGTCTTTTTGTGGGCTGCATCCGTGATTTCTAAGGCTATGTAAGGAGATTTCTCCCTTTTTTTATTTCAATTCTTGTTTTGCTTTAGCTTTAGCCCTTTGTAATAGCTTGTAATAGTTTCATTTTAATCAATAAAATGTTAAATTTTCTCTTCATATATGGCTTTGGAATGAACACTTGTGTCCACTTTTCTTCTCCTTTTTATTCTTAGTTTCATCTTTGTTCTTCATTTATGAAAAGTGTGTGTGTGTGTATGAGTGTAACATGATTACTTTACATGTTTTTTTTACTTGTTTTCATGCTTAGGGATGATAGGTTTTCCTCTTTACATGCCTTTAATTTTTCTCAAGTTAGGTTTTGTTTGAAATTCATGAAATGATGAATTAGGTTTTTCTTTTTTTTTTCTTGTCTTCTTTTAATTTCTTCAACATCTTCACTCTTATGAATTTGTAAAAGAGTTACTAAAGTTTCTTTTGTTTTTTTTTACTTAGCTTTATTTTAGGATGAAAACTTTTGTTCTTCTTTCTCTTTTATTTCAACTTTTTTAGCTCTTTTATGAAATTCTAGGAATGGAAATGTTGAAATTTTTATTTTCCAAAAACTTTGGTTTTTAATTTGTTTTGAAAAACTTTTGTCTTCTAAAATTGTAATTTCTTCTTTTTATTTGTTTTTGGCAAAACCTATGCTTGAAAAAGTAAAAGTTTTAATTTTTAGGTAACTTTGATTTTTCATGTTGTGTGTGTGAGTGTAGGTGTATAATTTTTAATGCTTTGTTCAAATCATGTAGAGTGTGTGAGTGTAGGTGTTAAATTTTAATGCTTTCTTTTAATTGCTTTCCTTTAATGCTTTGTTCAAATTATGTAGAGTGTGTGAGTGTAGGTGTTAGCTTTATTGCTTTCTTGAATTCTCTTATGGAGTGTGTGTGTCTGTGTGTATTTATTTCCGCCTACTCGTTAAGAGTTAAATGGCGCACCGTTTTCATTTTCAGTCCTACTCGTTCGAGTAGGACTTGTAATTTTTCTTACTTTATTTTTCCGCCTACTCACTTGAGTTCAAATGGCCGGACCTTATTTCAGTCCTACTCGTTTGAGTAGGACTTGCAATTTTTCTTTCTTTATTTTTCCGCCTACTCACTTGAGTTAAATGGCCGGACTTTATAGCCCTGTAATCGCATTTATTTTCTCCTACTCATTTGAGTAGGACTCGCTTTCATTTCAGTCCTACTCGTTTGAGTAGGACTTGCAATTTCCAGCTTTTATTTACCGCCCCCACTCGTTTGAGTGGGACTCGCAAATTTGAAATATGCAATTTTCTTTTATGTGTAACTTAGTTTCTGTTTAATTTATAATTTGGAGTGTGCGTGAGTTCTCGTTTTAGTTAACTTTTTAGCTTTCTAAATGTTGTTATTTTTCTTGTGTCCCTTTCTTATAAACGTTTAGTGTTTAATTTCGAACTCACGCCTCACTAAATTATAAGCCGTCCCCATACCGATGTGTGGCTAATCGCTATTAGCCTCGGCATCGAAGAGCATTGGGACATTTAAAATGATTTATAATAATTAAAGCTCTTTATTTTCATTTTAATTTAAGCACTTAGGGTTTACCCCGGGTTTACGACGCGTAGGACTACATAATCGATGTGTGGGCCCTATTACCGTAGTCTATATGCTAGCTAGCCGAGAGGCCGTGCATATGGACTGATCACCCCTGGGTAAATAGAGTTGCGTGCATACCCTCGAGAGAGGACAAGCGTAATTCTACCGGATTGGGTTCCCCACCCAATAGCGGGGTTCTTAGCGTAAAGCGGGCGTTAAGAGGAATCCTTCGTCGGACTAACGTTCGGTCGAATAGTCTTAACGTTTAGGTGAGCGATATCCCTATAGCTAGGTGAGCTCACATTTGTGGAACCTCCACGGCCAAGTTGCCTTATTATTAATTTGAAAACAAAGTCTTTTTATTATTAAAAATTGTTCTAGTCTTAATCCGATTCGATGCCGAGCGTTAACCCTTCATCGAATATTTTCTAAATCGTTTTTTCGCTCCTTTGCTTTTCCTCCTTTTATTAAGTAAAAAAATCCACCTTACTTTCAGTAAAATAATAGTCCTCCCGGAGGAGTAAGAATAGTCAACGCGACCCCGAGAACAATACGACCTCGGTATTCCCCCGAATATCGAGTACTACTTGCGATAGGTGCACTTGCCTACCCGAGCAAGCCCGTGGCGATCGACTCACCGAACCAACCACAGTAAGAGTCTGTTCGCGGGCCCATCAGAGAGCCTTGGGACAAAGGAGATGTCGAACTCGCTTAGCTCAATGGACCACTTAGCCAGTCTCCCCGAGTGCTCCACTCCTTCGAAGATCTTGCGAAGAGGGTGGTCGGTGACCACCCTTATCGAATGCGCTTGAAAGTACGGCCAGAGTTTCCTTGCCGAGATGACCAAGGCGTAAGCGAGCTTTTCCAGGATGGGGTAGCGAAGCTCCGCTTTCCTCAATATCTGGCTGACGTAGTAGATGGCCAGCTGCTTCTTTCCTTCTTCCCTCACTAGGACGGAGCTCACCGCCTCTGCTCCTACCCCGAGGTACAAGGTCAGGTCCTCTCCTTCCTTTGTGCACTGAAGGAGAGGAGCCTGAGAGAGTTGTCTTTTCAACCCTTGGAAGGACTCTTCGCACTCGGCTGTCCATTCGAACCTTTGATTCCCCCGCAGCACCCTAAAGAATGAAGAACACTTGTCTCCTGCCCTGGAGAGGAACCTGCTTAGCCCAGCCAGCTTGCCTGTCAAGCGCTGCACCTCCTTGGCATCGCGAGGTGACTCCAAATCCCGGATGGCCTTGACCTTGTCCGGTTGGGCTCCACCCCCGCCGGAGTCAGGAGATGCCCGAGGAACTTCCCGCGGCTGGCCCCAAAGACACACTTCAAGGGATTCAGCCTCATTTTGAACCTTCTCAGGGTGGCGAATGTTTCCTCCAGATCTTGCAGGTGCGAAACCATGCACTTGCTTTTGATCATTAGGTCGTCGACGTAGACCTCCAAGTTTCTCCCCCTCTGATCCCGGAAGACTCGATCCATCATGCGCTGATAGGTAGCCCCTGCGTTCTTTAACCCAAAGGGCATCATCTTGTAACTGAAGCATCCCTCCCTTGTGATGAAGGAAACATCCTTGGTGTCAGGAGGGTGCATCCGGATCTGGTGATAACCTGAAAAAGCATCTAAAAAGCTCATGATAGAAAAACCGACGGCTGAATCAACCAGCGCGTCGATCCGAGGCAGGGGGTAGCAATCCTTAGGGCATGATTTATTCAACAAAGAAAAGTCAATACACATTCTCCATTTACCACCTCCCTTCTTTACCATTACCACATTGGAGATCCAGCCTGGATACTGGATCTCTGAGATGAAGCCCGCCTCCAGGAGCTTCTTGACCTCCTCGCGAATGGGCTCCTCCAGCTTGGTGGCGATGGCTCTCATCTTTTGACGGATGGGGCGAGTGCGGGGGTCCAAGTTCAGGCGGTGGCAGGCTACGTCGGCGTCGATGCCCGGCATGTCCGCCGCGCTCCAAGCGAAGATGTCGACGTTGGTTTGAATGCAAGCCCGCACTTGTTCCCGGGCCTCGAGACTCAAGCCCCCGCTGACCCGCACCCTTTGTGCTTTCCCTGCGCTGGAAAAGACCTCCATCTCCACCACTTCTTCGGCCGGCTCCAGCCGCGACTGCTCCCAACCGGCCCTTGCCTCTTCCTCCAGCTCCAGCTCTCCTCTTTCTCCCTCCTCCTCAATCTTCATCGCTTCTACCCATCCCTCCTGCTGCTGCTCGACTCCTACGCCCCTCGGGGCCTCTCTCTCGACTTCTTCGGCCGCTTGACCTTCTACCTCCAACGCCCCTTCCGGGCTCTCCTGCTCCTCATCCCCCCGGACCACCTGCATATCTCCTCGCAACTTCTCAGTCTCCTCTTCTCCGACTTCCTCCCCAGCTATCCCTCTTACCTCTTCTAGGACCATCTCTTCTTCCTCAACAACCTCCTCTAGGGCCGCCATCTCTATCTCCAACTCTTCTGCCTCCGCCATCCACAAAATGGTGTTGACTGCTGTAACGTAACATTGCCTTGCCACCTTCGGGTCCCCTCTTTACCTGACCTGCACCCCCCCCCCCCATTGTTGAACTTGAGGCACTGATGGAACGAGGAGGGGACGCAGCGAAAGGCGCTGATGAGGGGGCGCCCAAAGATGGCATTATAGCTACTCGTGGCGTCCACGTTCACGAACCTACAGTTCCGCGACACGCCCCCCAACCTTACGTGTAACCCTACTCCTCCTTCTACCTCTTTCCTCTCTCCGGAGAACCCGAACAGAAGTCCATCCGATGCCAAGACCCTCTTCCCTTCAACCCTCATCTCATCAAAGGCCTTCTTGAAGATGACATTTACCGAGCTATCGTTATCCACCAGTATCCTTGAGACCGTATAATTTTCCACCGCCATCTGGATTACCAGGGCGTCATAGAAAGGATCCTCATAGTCTGGTATGTCCGCTGATGAGAAAGTAATCTTTTCTTCTGGTGGGGGAACCTGGGAGGTGGAGGCCACCCCCCTTCGGTACATGGTTTGCAGGCTCCCCTTGTGAGTTGCCTCAATCCCCACTCCTCCGTGAATCACCCCGATTCCCCCCGAGTCCCTACATCTACTGGATCTTCACACCTATCTTCTGCCTCGCCTTGCTGCACTTCCACTATCCTCACTGGTGGATCTTGCCTCCCTGCTCCTCTCGCTGCTCTTAACTCTAAGAATTCCGGACAGGTGGCCGTTGCGTGACCTTCCTCCTGGTGGAAGTCACAAAAGAGCAACGCCTCCCCGCCGCTTCTTCCATCTCCCCTTCCTCTTCTACCTCCTCCTCGAGCTCCTCTGGCTGCTCCTCTCCCTCTTCCTACTTCCATGGCCTCCTGCGGTGGTGGGGGATGACCCCTCGACTCCTGCCTCCATGCCGGTCGATCGAACCTCCGGGGCTCCCGCAGGTTATCTCTCCCATGATAGCCTTCTCCTGGGCCCTGGGGGCGACCCTCCTGTGGCCTCCAACCTAACCGGTTGTTCGGCTCCCGGGCCCCCCAACCCTGCTGCTGCCCAAACCTTCGGGGCACTTCCCTTCTCCTTTCTTCCCTTTGCTCCCTCTATTCCATCGGCTCCTTCTGTCTTCCCGCTGCTGGTTCCTTCACGTCATCCTCTGCTAGCTTGGCCAACTTCCTGGCGAATGCCGGGTTCGCTCTCTCGAAGTCAATCTCCTTTGCCGCCTTCTCCATGAGCTCCTCAAAGGAGAGGGGTGGCACCCTCTTCAACTCCATGCTAAAATATCCCAGTCTCAGCCCCAGGGTGAAGGCCAACATCAGCGCATACCCTGGAACCTCCTGGACCAAGAGGATCGCCTCCTGAAACCGGTCGACATAGTGACCCAGCGTCTCCTCCGGCTTCTGCCTCACTGCAAACAGACACTCCGCTTCCTTCTTCCGCTTTTTGAGGTTGAGAACCTCAACAAGAAACTTCCCCGAGATCTTCAAAACAGTATATTGACCTTGTTGGCAACTGGTGGAACCAGTCCCGAGCCTTCTCCTTCAACGTGATGGCAAACAGCCGGCACTTGAAGGCATCCGTCATCTGCCTTATTGATATAACGTCCTCAAACCACTGTACGTGCTGTACCGGGTCATCCTTCCCCGAGTAGTAGGACATGTCGGGCTCCCGGAACCCCTCCGGTACCGGAGCCAAGATGGCGAGAGGGCACGTCCCGCGGCCTCGGTTGACTTGTCCGATCCACGAGACCGTGCCCCGGGAAGAGGTCCCGCACCGCCGCTTCCTTCTCGCCCAGATCCGTCAGCGCCTCCTTTCCCTGGCGCTGGCTCTGGCCTGGGAAGAGTTCCCGCGCCGCCACATCTCTCTCGCCAGCCTCTCCTGGGACCTCTTTTCCCGGGCGCTGCCCTGGGGCGTTCTCGCCTAAGAGCGGGACCTCTTCTATTGGGACCTGAGGGGTGGCCCACCCGCCTCTCGCCGAGAAGGCCAAACTGATTGTTTGCAAGACCTCTCGCCTGAACTCATCCAACATCCTCTTCATTGCTTCCTCTCCTGGGTGGGGGATCCTCCAGAACCTGACCCTTCTCCTTCACCTCCAGCCATGGGACAAAACTCAAGGCTTTCTTGAATCGGCTGCCTTCCACGCTCACCGCACCAGAACTGTTGAAGCCAAATATGATCTCAACTGAAGTTCGAAGAAAAAGGGGTGCAGCCAAAACCTACTTCTCTCAAGTCTCAACCCTTGACTGGATTCCAAGGACCTAAAATTGACCCAATAGCCTCAACAGGGAGGTCCCACCTCACACCCGGAAGATCTCTGAGAGCTTCCCCTCCAAAGCCAAAGCTGGGCTAGGAGCTCCTCAGAAAGCACTGGAATTTGAGAGATAATGATAGCCTGCCTTCTAAGGAGCCCTTATGGGTCTATTTATAACATCTTGCTGTCCTGAAATTACTGAAAAGCCCCTAGTTGGTCTGCCAATAGCCGAATCCCGCTGTTTTTCTGAGGGTACTGGAGTAATTTCTCCTGAGGGCAATTTTGTCATCCCACCCAGAGCCCTGGTCCCCACTCGGCGAGAGCCCCGAGCAGAGAACCTTCTGTCAGAGCATGGCGGAAGCGGTCTCGCCTACCTATAGGCGAGAGTTTCTTTAAGACGATTTGGGGCTGGCGCAAGCGTTTGCGCGTTGATCTACGTTCGACGATTTGGCCGCGCTCGCCGATCTGGGCTTGACGAACACGGGGCGCCTTGAGGCGAGAGCTCATATGTGGCGGGAGCTTATTGCTTAGCGCAAGCGCTCCCGCCCACCTGGGCGATAACCTATCAGCTAGCCTGTCTGACCGTTTGTGCCTCCTGGTCTGGCTCAGCGAATATGGGGTTGTACACCTTTAGACTGAAATTCAGTACCATGGTCACTTCTAATTTTGACAACAAAACTGTCCTTTTCATTTTGAACTTGCCTAACAAAGGTCACAAAGATGTCGAGGGTTTCATACTTTTTCTTAAGCAAGAAAACCCAAGGAAATCTGGATAGTCATCAAAATCACAATTATGTAGACTTTCCTAACAAGACTATGAATTGGAATAGGACAAAACAAGTCCATATGCAGGAGGTATAAACACCTCTGAGAATCCTTGACCCCAATTTTCTTAAAGGAGGACTTTGTCTATTTTCCTTTTTGCCATGCCGATCAAATGCCCTCTTTAGTGCATCACAGATTGGGTCTACTTCTGACTAGCCCTTCATTGAAGAGCTTGATGATTGCATTGTAATTTAAGTGATCAAGCATCTTGTGCCATTTCACATAATAAGAGACTTTCTCATTTGCAACAAGACACGTATGAGAGTCTGTACTTATACATACGAAATTCAAACAGTTAATATTTCCACTCCTTATGTCTGTAAAAATGACCTCTTTGTCACTTGACCATTTGATCAGACACTTATCCTTATGAAAGACAATGACAAAGCCAATATCACATAGTTGGCTTATGTTGATAAGATTGTGTTAAAATCATTCCACATAAGCTACTTTTGTAATGGAGACTATTCCATTGGTAATCATACTAGACCCTTTGGTAACTCCTTTATTTAAACCACTAAAGGAGACTTTAGGTCCATTCCTCACTGGAGTATAATCCTTTAGATAGCTCCTTGTTCCAGTGATATGTCTGGAACATCCATTGTCCATGTACCATATTGGCATTTTATGGGTACTTGGACTATCCAGCAATCACAAATTAATTTACCTTAGAAACCCAAAAGGGTTTGCATCATTGATTCATGTTAGCATTAGCATGACTATGTCTACCTGTTGCTGCCCTGACAGGAAGGCTCACCCTTGCACTTGGCACACTTAGGTTGTGCCAACAGACTATGGCAAAGTGACTCACTTGTCATAGCACCAACACTCATAGATATTATATATCCTCTTCTGAATAGCCTTTGAAGTTTGCAATCTATCGATTTTTATCTATTCAGAGGGGAGAGCAATAGCCTTCTTCCTCTTCATTTCAGCAAGTATTTGATTGAAAGTTACTCTGCCAGTATGTACACTAGGTTTATTCTGAATTACACCAAAAAATGTCTTCTTTGCAGCTGACATAGTGTTGATTGCATCAGAAATAGGCAAGTGAGACTTACTTACTGACTTTCTCATAGTATTATTATTTGCTTATGGAACATGGGCATTCTCCACAGACATGACCATGAGAGTGAGAGCTGGAGCAACAAACATAAATGGTCCATGATGTGCCATTTGGATTTCCTCATAGGGAGACTTCAGTGCACTCAATCCCATGCACTTTCTTATTCCATTGTAAGATACACTTGTATCCTTACAAGAAGTGTACACCCCTGTATCTGGCGAGTGGTGTCAACAACGGTTGGCCTAGACATTTTAGCACAGTCCAAGTTCCCGGTGAGTCAGAGGAAGGCTGAGTATCTTGGTGGCTGCTCGAATTGCCTGTGTTGGAGGTAGAATAGAAGGGGCGAGTGGAGCAGGCGGGCTCGCACTCACCCCTGACATCTCGACAGGTAGCCGGCGAGTGGGGCAGGCTAGGCCTGCACTCGCCCTGGTCCTCAAAGAAGTGGCAAGTGCTAGCCTCATCAGGCACTCGCCACCCCAGGCGAGTGGAATTTTGTGGACCACTCGCCTAGTGATGTATTCTTGACATTTTATGCTTGTTGGCCTGCGCATAGCTGTTTGGAACAGCGGAGGTACGCTATTTGCAGACCATTTTCAAAAAACTATAAATAGACCCATGGGGGTACCTCAGAAGGCATGCTTACTAGTCCCCTGGTCTTCTTGCGCTTTCTGAGGTATCCTTAGCTCAACACTTGGCTAAGGAGGTGAAGCAGTCTAACATCTTCCGGGTGTGTGGTGGGACCTCCGTGTTGGAGCCTTGTGTCTCTTACTTGTGCTAATTCTTTAGTTATCTAATTTGTGAGAGAGAAGTAAGTGTACGATCACCCCTTCTCCAAGGTTCGAACTCCACAGAGATCGATTCTTCAGTTTCAACAAGAAGAGCAATAATTCTTTCAGTGACCGTACATACTGTCATGGTTATACCAGTTAGAAGGGAGAATTACCTTCTGAAAGTTGGTTTGATTCACAAATGGAGCCTTGCCATTCCCTTTAGAATGGATAGCTCCAGTACTCCACTTGAACTCCAAACCTTTATTATCCTTTTGATACGTGAAGGAGTCATTCTATGGCAACATAATTTTGGGCATAGAAAACTCAGCCACTATAATCCTCTCTTTGAGGAGCTTATCTTCAAGGTCCTTGATGATCTTGTTCTTTTATCTAATGGTGCCAATTTGGATAACTGAGATTATCTTCAGCTGACTAGCTTCCTTCCTCATCTGAGCTAGCAAAGGAGTTGACTCAAACTGCATGGAAGTAGCATGCTAAAGGGAGGAAATCTCATCAGCTTATCTTTTATCAAGCTTCTTGCTCTTCTTCAGAGCATCCAAAATAGTATCATACTTGTCAATCAGTTGATTGAAATCATCATAAGATTCTGATCCATCATCACCATAGGATGAAGTGGTTGCTTCAGATTCTGAGCCAGTCTCATAGACAGAAGGAGAATTGGGGAAAGAGTGTATCTCATCGGGAATAAAGTTATCCTGATTGTCTTATGTAAGGGCCATGAGGCTAAACTCATCATCCAATTCAAAGTCATAGTCAACAGAGGACAGTAGAGAACTTATGGCAGTTGAGGTAGCTAAATGATCAGCCTCCACTTCAATAGATTAAGATAATTATAGGCCCTTTCTTCATCTGATTCTGAAGACTCGGAATTACTATCTAATAAGCTGATTTTATTCTAGGCCAAGAATCTCTTTTCAAACTTCTTGTCCATGTAGTGCCTCTTGTCATTAGATTTCTTTTGCTCCTTCCTCTTGATTGGATAGACAGTAATAACATGCCCACTTCTGTTGCAATAATAGCAAACAACATAAGTATAAATATATTTATTCTACTTAAAATCATACCTTTCCCCAGAAGGGTCTTTTATGGACTTCTCCATGTTGGAATAAGGCTTTCTTGAGGTGGACCTTAAAGAGCCCTTATTGTTCCACTATCTTCTCCTGCTCAGAATTTTCTTAAACTTTTTGGAGAACAAGGTCTGTTTTCCATCAGACATTTCATTTCCTGAGGACCTAGATCTGAGCAATCTGACTCTATAGTACTCCTTGGTGGAGAAGAAGTCTTTTCTCTACTCCTCCTAGTTGCTTCAGCTCTAAACAGCCTTCTCTTTGTTGAGAGTTCTAGTAGCATCTTGTTTTGCACTTCTGGAGTTTAGCTGCATAAATGAGACAACAACTTCCCAAATAGGTTTTGAGGCATAGTGTTGGCAAGATTACAAACCTCTCTAATGGAACGAATATTGATATCTCATTCCTTGTTGAGAGATATCAAGAACTTATCATTTAGCTCATAGTTTGTGAACTGCTTGCCATAAGTTATCACACTGTTCACTATCATGAAAATATTTTCATAACAATCAGTTATGGAATCTTTCTTACCTTGCTTGATGGAACATACTGCTGATTCAGGAGGGATTTCCTATCATCTCTCACCTCCTCTATCCCTTCTATATACACTATCAGAGAATCCCACATCTCTTCAGATGTTCTATAGTTGACCAAGTTTTAGAATGTGGAGTTATTTATGGCACTAATAATAATGTTTTGGGCCCTTTTGTCCATAGTTTCTAGAATGACTTCATCCTTGGTCATCTCAGTGTATTTCTTGGGTGTCTGGATATTGGCATCTATAGCAGAGACCTTTATGGTAATGAAAGGTCCCTCTTGAATAGTTATGAATATCCTAGTGTTCGAGGCTTCCATAAATAGCCTTACCCTTTCCTTCAAAATCCCAAAATTTTCCTTCCTATATATAGGAAGTTTCATAGAACTCAACTCCTTATGGTTCTCACCTGAACCTATAGAGATAATCTTCTACTACCCTTGGAGATCTGTTCAAACTATTAAGTCATTTTTGAACAACGTCCCTCTAATACCAATTGAAATTCTTTATTCAAGAGTAGTTATACACCTAATGGGGGTGAATATGTATGTTTTAAATCTTTTAAAATCTTTTAAGCTTTGGTAAAGTTGTGTGTTTGATTTAGTTTTTTTGCTTTCAAAAGTCACAACAACACACACGAATTTATAGTGGTTCCCCAATCTATGACACATCCACTTTCTCCCTTCACCTATTTAGTAGTGAGTTAGTTTCAGCTAACTCCTCCTTTTACTCAGCTCCTTAAGGTTACACCTCAGATCCCTCAGGATCCTACCCCTTAGAGTGAAATTGACTCCTACAACTCAGAGTATAGCAACTCCTACCTTAGGTTTAGCAATCCTACACTAAGATATTTACAGATCTCCTACCTTAAATCTACACAGAGATCCTACCTCAGGCACAAGTCTTAGCTCAGAACCTAAACGGGATCCTACAATTGAGAGAGTTAACTCTTACACTCAACCTTTATAATATAGGCTTACAGCTCAGATCAAATAATAATCATATAGAATGAGTAAAGATTTTGTGATGTTTGAGTCCAGAGAAATAGTCCCCTAAGTCTCCTTCCTGAACTGAGTAAACGCAGTCCTAACTATTCATAGTTATAAGATTATAGATCTTTAGAGTAGTTTTGCTTGTGATGAGAAGAACTGATGCAGAGCTTTGTATCTTCAAGCTTTAATATATCAATGTTAAAAGCAGTAGCCTCGAAGATGAACAACAACTTTCTTTGAGCGCTCTGTTACTCCACCTTTTATAGAAAATTAAGTTTTACTGTTCTTGTTGAAGATGACTTGAAGATTTTCAATACTTACCACTTCAATCAGCAGGCAGCGTTTGTTAAATTTTCTCAACGTGGTCAGCAAGATAGCCCAAACACCAAATTAATATCTTCGGAACTACCCAGTTCGCACGCTGAACCTGCGGAAACCCAAGGACTAGAGGTTGCACCCAACAAAACAATGGAAGCACAAGAAGATCTTATTATGCATTCACTTCTTTACAATCCGAGGCATACATAGCGAGACATGATTTCGCTAGTATTACAGCTGTAAACAGAACAAACCAAAAAACAAGCCGGGCGGACAGCACTCCAGTCCGCCGAGACCGCGAGGTCGCCGAGACCGCCGAGACCGCTGAGCTCGCCCAAGCTATGCTGCAATCCGCCGAATACCACGGAGTCCGCCAAGACCGCGAGGCCGCGCGGACAGACCATTATTCGCCTCCTGCTGAACCCGAACTGAGGAACTCCCCTACCCGCCTGAAGCCGGCGGACAGGTTATTGAAGCTGGGAAAGTAGAAACAGAACTGACAAGCCGCAGAGCGACCTCCTGCTGAGTCCGCAGAGACCGCACACTTCCAAGCACTGACCGAAGTCACAGCCAAGCTCCTGGCTCCTTGAAGTTATCCGCGCGACCTGCACACAGCAAACCGTCAGCCTGAAACAATCCGCGCGGACTGAAAAACACAGACCGCAGCACTCGCCCAACCCAATTTACTGTTCACTCACGTTACTTAGGTTACTGTAGATGTGCCAGGGGGGTCCTATTTATAGGCCAGGTGAGGAGTGTGGTCACCGCCCATGAGATAGCGACAACGCCCCAGCCCGCGCGAATACAACCGACCGTTCGCTCAGTCCGCGAGGACTTAGCCAGTCACCAAGGGAAACCGCCAGGAGCAAGACAACCAATGACGAACCCTCTCCAGTCCGCCCAAGCTAAGCGGACAAGGCACCAGCCCGCAAAGCTCCAACTGCTTCAGGACAGCACCCTCTTCAATGGCAGTCCGCACCAACCCGAGGCAGTCCGCAAGACCCACACCTCAATCCGCCACAAGTCCACGACCAAAGGCAAACAGCAACAGTCCGCCCGGTCACAGCGGACTTGGCGGATACGGCGGACACCATGAACTTGACACCAAGTGTGACCAAGTCCAAAACCATCAAGGGCCAGTGCGAGCATGGCGGACACAACGTCCCGTCCGCCAAACACCCTAGCACAGACCGCAACCAGTCCGCGAGCTCCTCGCACTTGTCCAACACAGCAGCTACTTCCCGGACTCCAAACACCAGTCCGCCAACCGGTCTCCACAACAAGACCTGCTGTAACACCTGAGCTCGACAAGGCCTCAGCCAAGCTCAAGGCCCAGTCCGCAACAGCCCAAACCGCGGACACACCAGTCCGCAAGGCTTTCCGCGAACATGAACCAACCCGCCAACAGCGCAAGCATGCACCCGCGACCACTGAGCAAAGCACCAGTCCGCAAGCCTCTCTATCCGCAGATACCAGGCCGCACCAAACCGCGGACACCATGCAACAACCCGCTCAGAACACAGCCGACTTCCACCAGACTTCTCACTAGGCCGCAACCCACAGTCCGCCCAGTCCGCCCAGTCCGCCAAAGCTGTCCGCACAGGCCGCGCGGCCTGTCCCGTCACCCACTTCCACTTCACAAATTTCAACACTCCCCCTTGAAGTGAGAAGTGGTGACCAAGCCCAGCAAGCTGCGCAAGCGTTCAAAAGGCCCCTTCGACAGCGGCTTCGTGAAGATGTCAGCAAGATTATCTTCACTCCGAACATGCCCGACCAATAGAGACCCCTCCAACACCTTCTCCCTGATGAAGTGGTGATCAATCTCTATATGCTTGGTCCTGGCGTGACACACTGGATTGTTTACCAGTTTGAGAGCACTCTCATTGTCACCCCGGAGTAAAGTAGGCCCTTGCACTTCTTCATGAACATCCTCTATGAGCCTCCTCAACCAAACGGCTTCCCGAGCAGCCAAGGCCGAAGCCTTATACTTCGCCTCCGTGGTTGAAACCGACACCGAGTCCTGCTTCTTGCTACACCACGAGATGCTAGCTGAACCGCAAGTGAACACATAACCTGAAGTAGACTTTCGATCATCCGAATCACCGCCATAGTCAGCATCCGTGTACCCGAGCAACGCAAACTCCGCATCCCTTCCATAGAGGAGTCCCATCTCAGAAGTCACCTTGACATACTTCAGAATTCCCTTCGCCGCCACTAGATGAGATTGCCTTGGTTCAGCCATATACCGACTTACTCGGCCAACAGCATAAGCTATATCCGGCCTTGTGATCGTCAGATATATCAAGCTCCCAACAAGAGCCCTGAACACCAAGGGATCAATAAGCACCCTTCCCTCATCTCGTCGAAGCTTCAGCCCAGATTCCAGAGGAGTAGAGCACTTCTTCCCTTCGCCCATGCCAAACCGCTTCACAATACGATCAGCATACCCTTTCTGGCTAATGAGAATCCCGCACTCCTTACTCTCCACTTCCAGACCAAGAAAGTGATGCAACTCTCCCAAGTCTTTCATCTCGAAGCGTATAGCAAGCTCTCCCCTGAGCCTTGCTACTTCCTCCTCCGAGTTCCCTGTGATGATCATATCATCCACATACAGCAGGACCAAGACTCTTAGCTCTCCCTTCTTCTTGACGAACAAGCTAGAATCCGAGTTAGAAGCCAGGTATCCACAGAACTGCAGGTACTCTGCAATCTTCCCATACCACGCTCGAGGAGCTTGCTTCAACCCATAGAGAGCCTTCCTGAGTTTGCAGACATAATCCGGATGCTTTTCAGAGACAAAACCAAGCGGCTGATCCATGAAGATGTCCTTGTCAATCTCTCCGTAAAGAAAGGCATTCTTCACATCGAGTTGCCACAACCTCCATCCCTTGCTAGCAGCCAAGGCGATCACCACTCTTATAGATGTCATCTTCGCAACAGGACTGAATGTCTCCTCATAGTCTTCTCCATACTGTTGTGAGAATCCTCTTGCGACCACGCGAGCCTTGAACCGATCAATGCTCCCATCAGCCTTCTTCTTCAACTTATACACCCACTTGCAAGTAACCGGAGTAATGCCATCAACCTTGGGCACAAGGTCCCAGGTTTCATTCTTCTTCAGAGCATCAATCTCTTCCTTCATGGCACCTTCCCACTCCTTCACTCCAGTGGCCTCGTTGAAGCTTGCAGGCACTCGCTCATCCAGAGGACCCGCAAAGAAGCAGGAGACAAAGCTCACTGCATTCCCATCACAGTACCGAGCCGGTGGCTTAACCACCCTCTTCGATCTCCGAAGACACGGCTCCTTGCTCACGGCTTCCGTTGCTTCTTCAGGCTCCACTCCTACCTGGGGCAAGCATTGAGCAGTGCTCCCCCTGCTTCCTGAGCCAGAAGGCTCAGCCTCGGAGTTCGAAGCAACAGGAGCTGCTGGTGAAACAGCAAGCTCCTCTTCCAAGCCTTCAGCAGCCTCCACCGGTGCTTCCTCAACCTTGCTACTTCCGGTAGGCTCCACCGAGCCACCTCCATATGACGTCAGCTCGTCAAAGACAACGTCTCTTGACACCACGAACTTCTTCGTCACAGGGTCCATGCACTTCCATCCCTTCTTCCGCTCATCATAGCCAACAAAGACAAGTTTCCTTGCCTTCGCATCCAGCTTTGTCCGTGAAGCATCCGGGACATGCACGTAGCAAGTTGAACCGAACACCCGAAGGTGTCCAACACTCGGCTTCTCCTTCAGCAACAGCTCAATAGGAGTCTTCATGTTGATAGGGCTGAGTGGCATCCGGTTGATAACATATGCAGCACAAGACATTCCCTCCGCCCAAAAGGACCTCGGGATATCTTTCGCATGCAGCCAGCATTTGCAGGTTTCCGTCAAATGACGGATCTTCCGCTCCGCTACCCCATTTTGTTGTGGAGTGTGAGCACATGTAAGCTCCCGTTGGATCCCGTGCTTCCTGCAGAAGTTAGAAAACTCGGAAGAGACAAACTCCCCCCCGTTATCAGTTCTAAACTTCTTAATCCGCAAGCCAAGCCGGCCTTCTACCAACTCCTTGAACTCCACGAACAAACGGAAGGCTTCCGACTTCTCCTTTAAGAAGTACACCCAAGTATACCTTGAGTAGTCATCAACCAAGACAAGCATGTATTTGCTTCCACCAAGGCTGGCAGTAACAGTCGGACCCATTAGGTCGCCATGAATACACTCCAATGGTTTCTTGCTCCTTGTTTGAGATTTATCAAACGGAAGGCGATGTGCCTTACCGTATTAACAGCCCGCACAAACATGCCCATCACCAAAGGAGGACAACATCGGCAACCCCCTCACCAGATTTCTACTCGCCATTGCCTTTAGCTTGTCCATGCCAACATGCCCCAGCCTCTCATGCCAGATAGCCGCACTATCATTGGCTCTCATCCTATCAACATAGGCGCTGGTGGAAAGAATAAACAAGTTCTTCACCCTCCTCCCAACATGAGCAACATCAGCCTTCACCGCTGATACGTTGCGAAGGAACCTCACGTCTGTTGGCCCAAACAGAACGTGATACCCAGCGTCCACCGTGTTGGTCACCGAGAAGAGGTTCTTCTTCATGCCCGGCACGTGATACACACTCCTTAACGTGAGTGGCCCCTGATCACTACCCAAAGACACGACCCCCTCCTTCTCTACTGCATAAACAGTATTATCAGCAGTGATAATAGCTTCATTACCTGAGTAAGCCTGCATGGAGGTGAACTTCGACTTGTCTCCGGTGAGGTGATGACCACACCCGGAGTCGACGATCCACTCGCTGTTGAAGTCCTCAGCAGATAAGGCCCGGACACAAGTGCCCGTCATGAAAGCTCCTCCCCATTCTGCTTCTTCACTTCGCGAGCAAGCTTCCTCCTTTCCCGCAGCATGCCCAGGCTGCAGTTTGACCTTGCAGTCCCGCTTGAAGTGCCCTCGCTGATGACACCGGTAGCATTTTAGATTCTTCTTCCAGTCCTTAGGAGCATTGCTCCTCTCCGGCGGATACGAAGTTGAAGTCTCCTTCTCAACAGCGGCCTGCACCTTCTTCTTCTTCTTCCCTTCCCATCCCTTCTTCTTGCCTGAGAAGAGAGCCTCGCTGCCTTCCTGATTCAGATTCACTCCAGCCATCTGCCTTGCTAAGCTCTCCTGCGAGGCAAGCAGATTCTCCAGCTCCAGCAGAGACGGCTGAGTAGCCCACCCTTGAACAGACGTAACAAAGGCCACATACTCCTTCCGTAAGCCGCGGAAAATGTGCCTTTTCATCTTTGCCTCAGAGATAGGCTCATCAGGATCCAGTTCCGACAGCTCAGCACACAAGCTCTTCATCTTTAAGAAGTACCTGGAGATGGAAAGGTCTCCCTGAGTTGCCCTGGCCAACTCATTCTCCAGGAACTGAAGCCGCGCCACATTCTTCCTATTGAACAACTCATCAATGGTTGTCCAAATATCAGCAGCCGACTCACACCCAATGATGTGATCAAACAGTTCCGGAGAGACAGCTCTCTTCAGAATGAACTCTGCCTTAGCATTAGTTCTTCTCCAGAGCCTCACCTGTTCAGCAGTACCGAAAGCAGCAGTTACTTCCTGTCTGTCATCTCCACCGACGACTTCCCACAGCTCCTCGCCTAGAAGATAACTCTTCATGCACGACTTCCACTTTTTATAGTTAGTCGGCGTTAAGAGTTCAATGCCAAGACCTCTTGCTAAGCTTCCTTCCATTGCAATCACTTGTTGGTACCCTTCAGCAGCTCCGAGCAACAACACAGGTTGATCACCACTCAATCACTGAGTAACAACACTGGCTGACCTCCGCTCACGCAACTGAACCACCGCAACCTCAGAAACCTGGCTCTGATACCATGTTAAATTTTCTCAACGTGGTCAGCAAGATAGCCCAAACACCAAATTAATATCTTCGGAACTACCCAGTTCGCACGCTGAACCTACGAAAACCCAAGGACTAGAGGTTGCACCCAACAAAACAATGGAAGCACAAGAAGATCTTATTATGCATTCACTTCTTTACAATCCGAGGCATACATAGCGAGACATGATTTCGCCAGTATTACAGCTGTAAACAGAAGAAACCAAAAAACAAGCCGGGCGGACAGCACTCCAGTCCGCCGAGACCGCGAGGTCGCCGAGACCGCCGAGACCGCTGAGCTCGCCCAAGCTATGCTGCAATCCGCCGAATACCACGGAGTCCGCCAAGACCGCGAGGCCGCGCGGACAGACCGTTATTCGCCTCCTGCTGAACCCGAACTGAGGAACTCCCCTACCCGCCTGAAGCCGGCGGACAGGTTATTGAAGCTGGGAAAGTAGAAACAGAACTCACAAGCCGCAGAGCGACCTCCTGCTGAGTCCGCAGAGACCGCACACTTCCAAGCACTGACCGAAGTCACAGCCAAGCTCCTGGCTCCTTGAAGTTATCCGCGCAACCTGCACACAGCAAACCGTCAGCCTGAAACAATCCGCGCGGACTGAAAAACACAGACCGCAGCACTCGCCCAACCCAATTTACTGTTCACTCACGTTACTTAGGTTACTGTAGATGTGCCAGGGGGGTCCTATTTATAGGCCAGGTGAGGAGTGTGGTCACCGCCCATGAGATAGCGACACCGCCCTAGCCCGCGCGAATACAACCGACCGTCCGCTCAGTCCGCGAGGACTTAGCCAGTCACCAAGGGAAACCGCCAGGAGCAAGACAACCAATGACGAACCCTCTCCAGTCCGCCCAAGCTAAGCGGACAAGGCACCAGCCCGCAAAGCTCCAACTGCTTCAGGACAGCACCCTCTTCAATGGCAGTCCGCACCAACCCGAGGCAGTCCGCAAGACCCACACCTCAATCCGCCACAAGTCCACGACCAAAGGCAAACAGCAACAGTCCGCCCGGTCACAGCGGACTTGGCGGATACGGCGGACACCATGAACTTGACACCAAGTGTGACCAAGTCCAAAACCATCAAGGGCCAGTGCGAGCATGGCGGACACAACGTCCCGTCCGCCAAACACCCTAGCACAGACCGCAACCAGTCCGCGAGCTCCTCGCACTTGTCCAACACAACAGCTACTTCCCGGACTCCAAACACCAGTCCGCCAACCGGTCTCCACAGCAAGACCTGCTGTAACACCTGAGCTCGACAAGGCCTCAGCCAAGCTCAAGGCCCAGTCCGCAACAGCCCAAACCGCGGACACACCAGTCCGCAAGGCTTTCCGCGAACATGAACCAACCCGCCAACAGCGCAAGCATGCACCCGCGACCACTGAGCAAAGCACCAGTCCGCAAGCCTCTCTATCCGCAGATACCAGGCCGCACCAAACCGCGGACACCATGCAACAACCCGCTCAGAACACAGCCGACTTCCACCAGACTTCTCACTAGGCCGCAACCCACAGTCCGCCCAGTCCGCCCAGTCCGCCAAAGCTGTCCTCACAGGCCGCGCGGCCTGTCCCGTCACCCACTTCCACTTCACAAATTTCAACAGCGTTCTGTATTCTATAACTCTTCTATAAAACCCTAGAGTGACTGATTCAAGAATTTTTTTTCTTAAAGGTCATTTTATATCTTGCCATCCAACGACTCTTTGATCTATATGGGCAAGCCAAAATAGCAGCTGTAAAGTTACTTTAGCTTTAACTGTTGTTCAGAAAGTATTTGGCACCATTTGATTTCTAGTGTGCAAATACTGCTTTATTTGAAATTGGATGATGTCAGCGTGACTCAGCACTTATAAACTTAGTAGTTTTCATAGTCAATCTGCACAGGCGTTGAGTGAAGCTTTGTGACTCAGTACAAAAACAATTAGTAGAAAATTTGCTTCTTGAGGCATTGAGTAAGCCTCCATCTCTCAACTCTTTTGTCTCAGACAGCCAGACTGATAAGGAATTAAGTGAACCTTCATCACTCAATGCAATTGTACTTGGCATAATTCTTCTGGTTGAATGCGTTGAGTGAAGCTACTTTACTCAATGCTTCTCGACTTTACAGTAATCTTGACTAAAGGCATTGAGTGAGCCTTCTACACTCAACGCCTCTGGACTTTGCTGAATTATTGACAAGTCATTGAGTGAACCTTCTTCATTCAACTCTTTTGTACTTTAACAGATTTTCTTTTGAGTAAGCGTTGGGTGAATAGCCTTCACTCAACGCTTCTGGACTTAACCAGATTTTAGTCCAGAAGTACTGTGGCTTTGAATGCCTGATCTTTTGTCAACGCTTTTAGCCTTCTCTTTTGTAATTAGACAGTTGTCAAGGTCATGCCAACCTGTCTAATCATGGAACTGTAAACAACCTACATATATTGAACTTGAACATACATCAAATATAATCATGTGTATACTATTGACTTGTGGGCCTTCTTCAAATCTGGGACATTGTGATCAATAGACCAGACAAAAGTTAAGTTAGGACAATAATATTAAAGAAATATTTAATAAACAATAAACATATAAAAATAGATATTTACACTAAAATTAAGTTAATTTTTTTACTAAAAATATGTATAAATCCTAATCATCAATTTGTTAAAGACCCTTTGATTTCTATTATATTTTCTTCAAACTTTTAGGACTTAGGAAATTTCAATCTACAAAAAATAGTTGTTAAAATAGTTTATAAGCAAGAATTATTACTCTACCCTGCTCTCTTTTTTGGCATATATAAAAAAGTAGAAAATTATCATATGCATAAGAATAAGAGAATAAAATTCATTATTCCCTAAACATATGTGCCCAACATGAAGTAAGAGGATAAAATTTATTACTCCTAGACATATACAATTTGGGTTTTTTTTCGAACAGAATTTTAAAAGATTATATGTCTTGAAAATGAGTGAATAAAATTCATCATTTTCCTAAACATATATAAATAGAAAAAAAATTGAGTGGGAGGATAAAATCCATCACCTCCAAATTTAGGATCTCTTCTTATGCCATTTTGGTGACCCCACCTTAGACAATTTTACTGATTTTAGACTTAAAAATAAATTACTGAGAGAGTATTATTTTATTAGGTTACCTTTTCCTGTAGTCTTTTTATAATTAGAGTTTTTATAATATCAATCTATTTTTGTTTAAATATTTATACAATTTTGTTGGCTATTTATTTATCTTGAAAAGTCTTTTGCTAAAATATTTTCCACTCTTAAAATTAGTTTCATAATTTAGGACTTAATAATTTAAATTCTATAATTTTTTTGAACTTTTATTTATTGAAATGTTAGTTAATTAGAAATTATATTAATGACTTATAAAATATTTCTCTTACTTTTGCTCTAGAAAATCAAAACACAAGTATGGGGGTATTTGATGAGTAGGATTTGTATATATTTTTAGGATAGATTTTAGCTTAATTTTTTTTAATTATTTGAATTTTATTTATTTATTGTTTATTAAATATCTCTTTTAGTATTATTGTCCTAACTTAGTTTTATTTTTTAGTAGGTTTTGGGAAATTTCGAAAAACTTTGATGTGCATGCCCTAGGTCACACACGTGACCTAGGATGTGTCAACATAAAAAATCAATTCCCAGTTGTTGTGGTGTTCATGAAGAAATTTCATGCAGATTTGGACAAGCCATGCTCGTGTCCATCAAGTCACACCAATTGTTGCGAATATTGCCTTTCAATGTTCCTTGGATTTGAAGAGGCATCACCTTCAATGCTAAGTGCATAATATATTTGATAGACCATCTACTTTACTCATTGTACAAGTTTAGAATAGATCTGTACATTGTTGTGTTTGTCTTAGCTGTTATGGAGAAATTAGTAGAGAAATTGTCTGGTCTCAGCGGAACTACTGAGACTCCGCTAATAGCCGCTAAGACAACATCCTGTCCCAGCCATGTTATGATAGCAGTGTGCTCTTAGTGAAACTATTGAGGCGCAGTGAATATGCCGCTGAGATAGAAGCCAGTCTCAGCTAAATCATTAAGATAATTTTGAATATATCTATTGAGATGGCCTGACCAATTTTTGGCAGAAGACTAATAAAGAAAAATAGCTTTATCCATTCTTGGCCATGTAGGGTGAAATCAATCCAATAGCTATTGTAAATTGATGCAGCCTATATAAAGCATCTTCTAGGTCAAGAAGAGAAGGTTGGTGTGCGTGCCTATGCCAAGTTGTTTCTACTGTTGTTAAGTGCTACTACAAAGTACTGGAGTTCTGAGAGTGCCAACTGCCTTGTGCTTCTAGAAGTTAAAATCTAAAGAGAATAGATTGGGTCCATCAAGGATCAGTGTTTGATCTTCCTCTTTCTACAAGGAGACATGAGATCAGGAAGGAGCTAAGGCACAAGCTGAAGAACAAAACTTCAAGCCCTTCTCCAGGACAGTTCTAATTTGTTCTATTTCAATAGAAGATAGAATCTGAAGGTTTATACTTTTACTGTCTTCTATTGTAATCTAAACAAAAAATATTGTAAGAACTTTTAGTCTAAGTGTAAGGACTCTATGCCTAAGTGTAGGGCCTATGATCCTGAGTGTAGGGCTACCCTCCCAGCCTTAGTTATAGGACTTCTTGATAGGCCTAAGATGGGTGACCTAGAGGGTCACTGATTTGTAGGAGTATAACATACTCTAACTTGTAGGGCATTGGCCTGAGGTAGTGTTTGGAGGAAACCTGAGAGATCATGAGGGATCTATGTTCGAAGATCTTTCAGCTGAGTTTGGAGAAGGTTGTCTTATATAACATAATGTTAAAAGGATGATGAGGGAAAGTGGATTTATCCAGATCTTTGGAAAATACTATAAAATTTCTATGTGCTCTCTGTGATGCTTAATTGAGACTAAACAGTAGAAAAAAAGAAAACAACCGATTCACCCCCCCCCCCACAAGGTGATTTAGACTACTACCCAGTTAACTATCAATTAGTATTAGAGCCAACTTGGTCAAAAAGGACTTATTAGTCTGACAAAATCCTATAAGGGGAAGTCAAATAAAATTTTAAGATGTTTGCTGCAGAGGCTCATAAGGAGATGAGCTCTATGAAATTGGCTATTTGCAAAAATTAGACCTTTGGCATATGGAAGCAGTCAGTCAGGCTATTTATGGAAGCCTCTGACCCTAAGATTTATATCACAATTAAGGAGGGACCTTTTATCCCCCAAAAGGCCTCCACCATTAACCCAAACCTGAGAGTGCCCAAGACCTATACTGAAATGACCAAGGATGAAGTAGCACTTGCTACTGTAGATAAAAGAGCAAAAAATATCAAAGTAAGTGCTATTGATGATTCCACATTCCAGAACTTGGTTTATTGTGAGACTGCCAAGGAGATGTGGGAGACACTGATAGTGTACATGGAGGGAACTGAAGAAGTTAGGGATGATAAGAAATCTCTACAACATTAGGAGTATTAGTCCCTTAGACAGAACATCAAGGACATCATTGCTGAGTGATATAAAAGGTTCTTCGTGGTGGTAATTGAGCTGAGGAACTATGGAAGGGTCTTCAGTAAATATGAGCAATGATATGTTCCTAAGCTCTCTAACCAGAGATTTGGACTCAAAGATATGTGTCATCAGGAAAGTGGCCAAGCTTGCTAAAACTCCACCTCGTATATTATTTGGAAAGCTGCACTCCTATGAGATGGAGCTATCTACCAGGAAGGAGGAGTAGACCACAATCAGGTCCCATGCAAAGGAGAGGACATTGGCTCTCAACTTTGAGAGCTCTAAGAAGAGCAAGGAGAGAATTGAATCTCCCACAAGAAGGTCAGCTGATTTAGAGAGCACTGAGTCCAGCACATCTGACAGCAACATATCAGGTTGAGTTTTTGCTGCCTTCTCAAGGCAATTCTTGAAGATGAAGAAGAGGAAGCAATGGAAGAGCAAACTTTCCTCCTCTTTATAATACAAGAAAGATGATAGCAAATCTGTGAAGAAGTTCTCCAATGGAGACATGTATGATTCTAATCCTAGTAAACATATTTCTGCTAATGTAATATGTTATTGTTGTAGCAAGCCCGAGCATGTCATTGCTGACTACCCAATCAAAAGAAAAGAAACTGGAGAGAAGAAGCACCACCATCACAAAGCCAAGAAGGAAAATACCTTCCTTGCCAAGAATGAGAAGAGTCAGTGTCAAATTGACTCAACATCTTCTGATTAAGAAGAAGAGGACGAAGCATATAGTGGGTTATTTGTTGTTGTACTAAAGGAGATAAGGACTATCCTGTAATATACTGGTTTAAAGCTCAGAGGCTGACAACAAAATCGTACAGCATGTCTCGCCCCGCTGCCCCGCTACAGGACTGCAGTCCATGCCACCCAAACCCATCTCCGACATGTTTCTCAACACGGAGGGTTTTTGAAAACTCGGGGATTCGAACCTACGCTGCCTTGATAAGGAACCTTCCACAATCCTCATCACCAACTAAGCTGTAGCTCAGTTCGTGATGAGGAATATGGAAGGTGCCTTATCAAGGCGGCGTGGGTTCGAATCCCTGCGTTTGCAAAAACCCGCAGTGTTGAGAAACATGCCGGAGATGGTTTGGGTGGCACAAACTGCAGTCCTGTTGCGGGGCACCGGGGTAAGACATGTTGTACTGTTACGTAGTGGGCCTCTGAGCTGTAAACCGAGACGTTACATAAAAGTGGCACTTTTATGTAACGGTCCAGTTTTAGAGCTCAGAGGCCCACGACATAATCGTGCAGCGTGTCTCGCCCCTATGCCCCCGCTATAGGACTGAAGTCCGTGCCACCGAAACCCATCTCTGGCCTGTTTCTCAGCACTGTGGTTTTTCGTGCACAAAAACCGGATATGCTGAGAAACAGGCAAGAGATGGGTTTGGGTGGCACAGACTGTAATCCTGTAGCGAAGGCACAAGGGCGAGACACGTTGCATGATTACGGTGTGGGACTCTGAGCTCTAAACCTGGACCGTTATATAATTATGTAACTGTCCAGGTTTTGAGCTCAGAGGCCTACGTCATAACCGTGCAACGTATCTCTCGCTATGCCCCCACTACAAAACGGCAGTGCGTGCCACCCAAACCCATCTTCGGCCTTTTTCTCAACACGGCGGGTTTTTGCAAACGCGGGGATTCGAACCCACGCCGCCTTGATAAGTTACCTTCAATACTCCTCATCACTAGCTGAGCTGTAGCTAAGCTGGCGATGAGGACTGTGGAGGGTGCCTTATCAAGGCAGTGTGGGTTGAAATCCCCACGTTCGCAAAAACCCGCTGTGATGAGAAACATGCCCGAGATAGGTTTGGGTGGCACGAACTGAAGTACTGTAGCGGGGGCACAAGGGCGAGAAATGATGCACGGTTATTTCATGAGCCTCTGAGCTCTAAACCTAGACCGTTACATAAAGGGCTCTTTTATGTAACATCCTAGTTTAGAGCTCAGAGGCCCACGACATAACCGTGCAACTTGTCTCGCCCCGGTGCCCTACTATAGGACAGCAGTCTGTGCCACCCAAACCCATCTCCGACATGTTTCTCAGCACGTCGGGTTTTTGCAAATGTTGGGATTCAAACCCATGTTGTCTTGATAAAGCACCTTCCATAGTCCTCATCACCAGCTGAGCTGCAGCTCTGTTGGTGATGAGGACTGTGGAAGGTGCCTTCTCAAGGAGGTGTTGGGTTCGAAATATGGCATGCTCAAAAACACGTCGTGTTGAGAAACAAGCCGGAAATGGGTTTGGGTGGCACGGACTGCATTCCTGTAGCGGGGGCACAGGGGCAAGACATGCTGCACGGTTATATCGTGTGCTTCTGAGCTATAAACATGGACAGTTACATAAAAGTACACTTTTATGTAACGTCCCGTTTTAGACCTCAGAGGCCCACTACGTAACAATGTAGCTTATCTCGCCCCAGTTCCCCGCTATAGGACTGCAGTCTGTGCCACCCAAACCCATTTCCAGCATGTTTATCAACACGGCAGGTTTTTGAGAATGCTAGGTTTCGAACCCAATACCTCCTTGATAAGGCACCTTCAACAATCCTCATCACCAACTGAGATGCAACTCAGTTGGTGATGAGGACTGTGGAAGGTGCCTTATCAAGACGGTGAGAGTTCTAAATCGTGAAGCTTCAGATCGCTGCCGTCGGAGCTACGGTGCTTGGAATCATAAACCGTGCATAGATCCGGAAAGCCCTCGCCGAGATCTTCACATTCGTGGTAAGTATTTCTCATTTCGTGGAAGTTTTTCGTTAGGGTTTTTGGCCATAACCTCTCCTTTTCCCAAATACGTGTATATTTCAATTCCCCGCGCCTTCTTTTGGCTAGATCCACGATGTGGAGTATATTGGAAGACCGATTGGAGTAGAAACCGAAGTAAGTAACGTTCTTTCCCTCCCTCTTTCTCTTTTCTTCCAAATTTTAGCAAAATGTTGTAGATTTGACATGTTTAAGTTAACCTTATCCTCGAATTTCTAGTTGTTTGTCTTGGATTATGAAGTGTGTTTCCTTAGATTTGGTAAACAAATTTGGTTGTCGTGCCACTTTAACTATCGAGTCATTATAATCGTTACGACACCTAGTGCATCCCGTTGTTTTGACAGTACCTCACTTTTCTTAACCCTTGCAATGTCCTTATGCAGTCCAAATCGTTTGTTGACCATTAATCCATGTTGAATAAAAGAAACTCTGTGTGTATAATTATGTAACTAAAGAAAACACTGAAGGTCTGTGCGTGTTGGGGTTTCTCCCTCGGCACAGTTCCTTATCGCTGAGTCTATGCTCATTGTAAACCTTCATCTATGGAACTTTACCTTGGCTGTTGGTCTGTGCGTGTTGGGATTTCTCCCTCGGCATGGTGCCATTTGGCCGGGTTTGTGCGCGTTGTGGACCTTTTTCCCTGACACAGTACTCTTTCCTGTTGAGCTGATCAGTCACATTTTAAATGATGAATGACATGAATAATAAAGAAAAATGAATATATGAACTTTTGATGTTTGACACTCTGTTCTGTCTAGTTGTTGTGATTTTGCCCTACTTGCTCAGCTAGATTTAACGTTTGTTTATGTTGCTTTGCTACTGACTTTTGTTGTAGTCGATTTATTGTCCCTCGTTCACTTCGAGGTTTGTTGGTCTCCCTTTTACTCTTTTGAACCACTTGTAACTTGCTTCTCAGGTGTTCTTCTTTTGAATGCCTCAGGTGCAGAGTAGTAGCAGTTTTAGCTTACAGAGTTGTGCTTCTGGTGCTACGAGTTGCTGCTGCCGTTTGTTTCCACCTCAGAGTGTTGAGGTAGTTGTTTTGTTAGACATGATTGTTTCTCCATGGGTTAGTGTCAGTTGCTGATGCTCATAGTCTTAGACTTCTTATGACAGTTTACTTGATACTTTTACTACTATTACTTATTGTGTGTTTATACTTGCACTTTGAGAAAGATTTATGTTATGATGCATATAGTTACGTTTAAGCATACAAAACTGCATTCTGGAATATTGTAATGGCATAATTTTTAACTACAAAACATACTACTTTTAAGCGTTTTAAAAATCTTTTTATTTATATTAAATGTAGAAGTCATATCATCATTAAAATATGCTAGCCTTTCATTTTCATATAGGATAATAAATGAATCAAACTAAGTATTTTCCGCTGCACAAACTTATATATTTTCTCACCTATAGATTAGTGATCCACCCAATCGAGGGACACAGTCAGTAACCAAAATAACTTATATTTTCTTTTTAAACTTAATTTCATAAGTCTTTTACTTAAAATAAATGTGAGGACGAGTCGCCCGAGCGTCTGTAGTTATCCCCTACACGGCATGGCATCACGGCGCATATTTTCTCTTAATCTAATGTATTATTTAATACAGAGAAAATGTGGGTTGTGACATATCCAGCTGCAAGGATAGGGATCGGGGACCATCTATCACTTTCAGATAGTGACAATGAGGTGGATGAAGAAGTTGGTGGCTGCTGTGGACTTATGTCCATGATAGAAGGAGAATCCACCCAGGATTAGTCTGATCCTAATGAGCTATTTATTCATTCGATCTCCTCCTCTGAATTTGATTATGAAACAAGTCCTAATTGTGAAGCACCTTTATCTTATAATAAAGGTGGCTCAGAATCTAAGTAAGATTTGAATCAATTAATGGACAATTATGGTTTGATCTTGGAAGCTATGAAGAAGGGCAAGTTTCTTGTCAAAAGACAAGCCAAAGAGATTGCTTCCATGAGAGAAGATGTCTCGTTGCACACTGACTCAGCCTCATAGCTGAATGAAATGAGCAAGGAGATATCCCAACATAATACAATCACTATTATACAAGTCACAACCATAAATAGTAAAAAAAATGATTAAAGGTTTGGAAGATAAGCTCCTCAAAGAGAGGATTCTAGTGGCTCAATACTCCAAACCCAAATCACTATTGCCGCCCATTGATACCTTCACCTCCAAAACTAATAAGAAGGGGTTGGGGTACATTGAGAGGAGTACTAGAAGAAGGAATAGGATTAAGGGGAAGGCTCCAATCCAACCTGTAATCACTTTTGAGATGGTCCTATTTCCATCCAATAAATATGCCCAAGAAAGTATGTATGGTCATTGGTTCAATGGAAGATCCAATAGTGTGAACAAAAATGTTCAAAGCTATAGTGGAAGGAAGGCGATTGTATTGAGTGCCTTTAAGGCCCCGTATGAGGAAATACAGATGGCTCATCCTCGATTATTTTGTTTTGTTCCATTGCGCCCTCACTCAAGGAAAAGGAAGCATCAACTTCCAAATCCCTTCCAGCTAGACAATTGGCTGCTGTCCAGCATGTAGCTCAATCTCACCGGGAAATTTTTGATGCTATCAACTTATGGTCAACCACAAAACTAAGACCTATTGATACTAATAAGACATTTACTACTAAGTATAACTACACACAGGCAAAATGCCAAGGCATTGCTGAATGAAATAAGAAGAATGATGTTATATGTTGGGTTCATTGATCACAATGTCCCAGATTTGAAGAATGCTTATAAGACAATGGTATACGCAGTATTGTATTTGAAGCATGCTTTAAGTTCTATATATGCAGTTTTCTCTTTGTTCGCTGGTTAAACATGTTGTCTAAGAAACAATGACAGGTCGACACAAGATAGGATGCTGACAGGGCAGAAATCTGCCTAAGTCTAGATGCATTGAGTGAAGGTGGTTCACACAATTCCAGATGGCTTTAAGCGTTGATTAAAGCCTAGGTAGTTAAAGACTTAGCCTTGCCAAAGCAGAAATCTGGTTAAGTCCAGAAGCATTAATTGAAGGCAGTTCACTCAACGCCTAGAGCTAGAAGCATTGAGTAAAGCTCAAACAGTCAAAGCCAGAGAAAAGCTGACAAGAATTCTAGCTAAGTCCAGGAGCGTTGAGTGAAGGCAGTTCACTCAATGCCCAAAAGAGAAAGAGTTCATAGAAAACAGTTCATCCAGAACCGCATGGTTGATTGACTTGGAAATCTATCTAAGGATAGAAGCGTTAAGTGAAGACAGCTCACAAAAACCCCTCTTTAATAAAACCGGCAAAGGCAGAAAGCATTGAGTAAAGACAACTCACTCAACGCCTTTATTCAGAGATAATCGGCTAAGTCCAATTGCGTTGAGTGATGAAGGCTCACACAATGCCTAGTCAGTTAGACTTCAAATGTTGATATTCATTGAGCGATGAATGATCACTCAACGCCTGGTGGTGCATAATTTTGCCCAAGTGTTTTGTCATTGAGTGACAAGGCTTCACTCAACACCTATGAAATTTTTTTGAATTTGTCTAAGTCCACAGATGATTTGTCATGAAAACGTTAGCAAGAATTCAAATGTTGTGGTAACAGAATAGTAGACTGCAAATGACATCGCTTGCCTATTGTATAACAATTAATATAAAAGAAAAGTTGCAGCTATCATCTCCGGGTGGTCCCATTGCTCAAAGAGTCGTTGGATGGCGGTATAGAAAAATAAAAGATCAAGGAAGAAGAAAAAAACTTTTAAACAATTAACTTTTTTAAATTGAGAGCTTTATCTTCTTCCTCTCAACATAGTTGCATAGTTTTGAATATTTTGCTCCTTCTGGTGATCTAGAAGTTCAAGCAAGTTGGTTATTGACATTTTGATCTTCAATAGCAAGTTCAGAGAGTTTTGTCTCTGAGGTAGAAGAAGAAACAAAGCAAGACCTAGCTGCAATTACTTCACAACTCAAGCAGAACATTCTTGAAGATCCATCCTTGGAGATGTGAAGAAGATAGGACTGAGTTATCTCAATTCAGGGAGAGACAGACTTAGAGATTATTTATATGGAGTCAATCTACATCAACAACCAACATATATTTTTGAAGGATCTTAACTAATTTGAGTGTAAGCCTAAAATATAAATGCTGAGGTAGGATCTTTTCTGTAGATCTGAGATATAGGGCCTTTGTGCCGGAGTGGTAGGATTCTTGTTGAGAATCTGAGTTATAGGAGAGTTTCTCACTGAGGTAGGATCTAGTAGTAGATTGGATTGTAGGGCTATTCGCCTAGCCTAAGTGTAGGACTTTGAGTTAAATTCTGAGGTGGGTGTTCTAGAGCAGATCATTGAGTTATAGTAGAATATTTATCTAACTATAGGGCCTTGGCCCTGAGGCAGAACTTGGAGGATTCTGAAAAATCCTGAGGGATTTGTGTTGTAAGCTCCTTGAGCCATGTTTGGAGAAGTTGGTTGATGAGTCCCGTTTAGATAGGGTTTTTTGGACTCATCTGGGCTGGTTTTCCTTACTTTGCACTTCACTTTTTGGTTGTTTTCATTGATATTTCGTTCCTACTACTTTTCACGATTAGTGCACTTTTCTAGCCCGTGGGTGCGCAATTGCACATTCGATTGCTGGGGGTATGCACTTTGTGCTGCCAAGGGCTCGTTCCAGTAGTTTTTATTGCATTTTGTTAACTTCTGGAGGGTCCCCCTTTTTGAGTTTTTCTTGTTTGCAGGTGGTGCGTTTTCCCCAAGTCTAGAATGCATTTTGAGGAAAACGCACGGTCGTGCGTTTTCTTGGCACCCGTTACTTTGTGATCGTGCGTTATGTTTGTGCAGGAGAAATGTCGAGCTGAGCTCGACGAACTGAGCTAGACGATCTTAACGCATGGTTCTTCAGAACCGTGCGGGAAGGAGATACAGAGTTTTCCTGTAGCCTTTTGGTTTTTCTCTGTTCTGTGGTTGGTCGTGCGTCTTCTTCACGCACGGGCGGAATTGCCCGTGCGCGATTTAAACGCACGATTGCACCCAGCTGAATATGATTTCTGCTCGCTATCGTTACCCGTGCGAATTACTTCGCACACGGGCGGAACTGCCCGTGTGCCAAGGAAATGTACGAGTCAACGCTTCTTCTTCCTCAGCGTTTTATGGATATTAATATCGTACAGTTCACGCACGGTCATGCGCCAGACCGTGCGTGACCATTTTTTCTGACTTTTACTATTTAAGCCGCAGGTTTCTCCTGGACCGGGACAACATCATTTTCCCGCAGCATTTCCGCCCCTTTGAGCGGGAACTCGCCCATCCAGCCGTCGTTTTCTCTCTCCTCCATGGAGGGTTGATCCGACCACCCTTTCTCCTCTGAAGAGCTTGCTAAAGCTTTGTCTCCGGCAACCATCGCCATTGCCGACATCCAAGTTGCTGTTTGAGTTCTTAGTTGCAGAACTTGTGAAGCATTTCACTCCGATCCGAATCAACAACTACAACACGAAGAAGCCGAGTGTGAAGAAGGAAGTGACAGCCCTTCGGGATCCCGGATACCTTCCAAAGACCAAGCTAGGACGAGGCTCGACAACCCTCACTTTTGGCCGTGAATCTTTTAAAGTCTTCGAGTGATTGGTTGTATTTCGTTCCCTCATTTCTTGGATTTACTTTAAACTGAACTTGTGCTAGTATGCTTGAGGTTTATTAACCATGTTTTGTTCAAGGTCTTGATACGGTTTTGTACGGTGATTTCTTGTTCATGACGTATGTTGATGAGTTTCCTCCTTATTAGAGAAAGTCGTGTTTGATCCGTTCTAGCGACTGTTAGAAGCGCTCGTTGCGAAGAGGTGTTTTCGACCCTCGTTAGTTTGTTCGTCCCCGCTATTACTCTTTGGAGTAATTCACCCTGGCGACGCGGTGAAGGTGACCCGCACTAGTTTGATGCTACTTAGTGTAGGAAAACCAAAATCAAACCCCTTGATTTTATTTAGCATTTTCATTCATTTTTCTGAAAGCGAAATCCATGCTCCCTACTAGCACTCCATGTGAGATCGATACTTGGGGAAGCTACTCCTCCATTTTAATACTTGGCCGTGAACGGTAATCTTAACTCCAGCGCATCAAGTTTTTGGCGTCGTTGCCGGGGAGTGTAACTATTGCATGAATTTTGTTTCTTTTGAGAAAGGTTTGTGAGTGTTTTGCTGTTTTTAGTATTTTCTTTTTGTGCGAGTTTTATGACAGATCTGAACTCTGGTGGAAGACGCGAAGATTTAGGAGCTTATCCTGAGACTGAACGAGCAAGGAAAGCTCGCTTGTGTGCTGCTGTAGCTGAGGGAAGGATGGATGACTTGGTTCATTTGGGAAACGTACAAGGGGAACGAATTGTTGAGAACCAGGATGTGGCCCAGCCTCGCATTAGGACAATGCGGGATTTCACTACCCCTACTGTGGGGATTGTTTATCCGGGGTTCGGGCCAGCCATAGCCAATAATCATTTTGATATCAAGCCTTCGATTTTGAATATGATTAGGAACAATACTCAGTACTGGGGTCTGCCGATCGAGGATCCTCAGCTACATTTGGCTGAGTTTTCTGAGATATGCGGTACTTTACGCTTTGCGGGGATTGTAGATGAAGTTGTGAAACTAAAGTTGTTCCCTTTTTCAATGAGGAATAGGTCCAATACATGGCTGCATACGATCGTGCCTGGCACCGCTACCACTTGGGAAGCTTAATCTTCTATGTTTTTGGCTAAGTTTCATCCTTTTGATAAAATTGTTAATGCTCATAGGGAAATAGCCACGTTCAGACAGCTGGATCAAGAAACTCTTTCTGAGGCAATGGAGAGATTTGCCAAACTGCAGCACCGTTGTCCTCAACACGGCTGTGAGCCTTGGAATTTGCTGCAGATATTCTATTTCGCCATTGAGCCAAATTTCAGGGCAATGATCTATGCAGCACTGGGTGGCATGATTATGAACTTATATCCTGAGGAAGTGTTGAGACTCCTTAAAGAAACAGCCTCCCACAGTACGTACAGAATAGCATGCAGGAATTCCCCTAAAGGGGCGAGAAATTTTTTCGATGTAAATGTGGTGGGGCTGCACGCCAAAACGAGCCATCCTACATTGGATGGAAAGATTATGTTGACTCGATCTACCACACCGTCTGCCCTGTGATGAGCATATCGTGTCAGGGTTGTGGTAACTTTGGCCACCACGCTTATGAGTGCCCTGCGGGTGAACTATTTGCTAAACAGGCAGGTATGTCTTGTGAAGAAAATGTTAATTTTATAAATAATCAAAATCGTGTTGTGCCTTACAAGAATACTTATAACCCTAACGCGAGAAACCATCCTAATTTCTTGTGGAACCAAAATGCTCCTTGTCAAATATGGCAGGGGGGCAGCGTCAATTCGATGCTCAGGCTTCTGGTAGCCAGCCACGACCGTCTCAGTCGGGTTATAATCAAAATTTGCAAGGGTCGCGAAAGAGCGCATTATAGGAGATTATGGAAAAGTTTGTTGAAATGGTCCAGTCAAATATGGCTACTCAGACTGCTTCCATGAGGAATTTGGAAAGGCAATTGGGACAATTAGCCCACGTATTTTATGAGCGCACCCGAGGCACACTTTCTAGCAACACAGAGAAGAATCCTCGTAAGCAGGGTAAGAGTGTTGAGGATGTGGGGGAATGTAATGCCTGTGAAACGACTGTTATATGTGAGATAAATGTCGTAGAAACTCTAGCTCTTTGTGATTTCGGTTCATCTTGCAACATTCTTGCTTTGCAAGATGTTGAAAAGATGAATTTGAACACAAAACTGATGAAAGGAAATCCTTAATGCTTACTGATGGATCTGTGGTTGAGACCAATGGAGAGGTGAAGGGTGTAGAAGTGGTTTTACATGTGGCGGCTATCTTCAAAGACTTTCAGGTGCTTCGACCCAGGGGTAACACATCAAAACCCATCCTTGGGGTCCCCTTCCTTAAAGCCAGTGATGCGACGTTGCATTTTGATTCTAGTGGCGTCACTGTTGTGCCCAAAGTTATTGCACCTTCACCACCTTTGCCTTCTCAATCAATTTCTATTAACCTCGTAGAACCAGCGAACTTAACTATCGTGTCATCTAATGAGGTTTCTAGTGGTGCTAAGGCAGGTTTTCAATTGACGGGACAAGAACAGGTTGAGGAAGAAGTTGAAATGCCAATGACAACAAAAGGGAAAGAAGTGACACAGGTCCTTGATGTGATGCATGATGTTGCCGCGAAGATGGATGTGATGTGCACGCCGGATGGAGGCGAGCAGAATTTTGATTTAAAAACTGCAAGTTGTTTAGCCAAAGTGAAAGATATTGTACCTAAACACCTAGGGGGGGGGGGGTGAATAGGTGACTTGAATCTTTTTAACTTTTATGGCAGAATACAGAATCTAACACAGAAATTTAGCTACTTTATCACAACAATCACACAGCTATCACAGAATATCACAGCACACAGTAGACACACAGTTTTATAGTGGTTCCCCAAGGTTTGGGTACATCCACTTTCCCCCTTCGCCTATCTAGCAGTGTACTAGATTCGGCCAAACTCCTTCACTATCTCAGAACCCAAAACAGGCTCCTACACCTCAGGCCCAAGGCCCTACAACTCAGCTTCTTCACAAAGCCTACACTCAGCCACCAAGGCCTACACTCAGCCACCAAGGCCTACACTCAGCCACTAAGGCCTACACTCAGAGATTTCAATCTCTTACACTCAGGCACTCAAGCCCTACACTCAGCCTTTATAATTACAGGCTTACAAAGACTCAGATCCAAAGGATCCTACAAGAAAATATGAATACAATAATGTTAACTCAGCAACTCAGAGACAAGAGAGGAGAGTTGTGAGTTTCTTGATGAGTTCTTGGAAGAACTCAGCTGAAATCAATCTGACTTGGCTTTCTTCAAAGCTTCTTGAATGTAGAACTCAATAAGATTGACTCCTTCTGTAGTTGATCCTTGATCTCTGCTACTTAAGAATAAATCTGAACCCTTCTTCTCAGCCTGGTTCCAACGGCTGATTTCTTGGATGGAGCTCTCTCTCTCCAACTTCTTAGATCTTCACTTGATAGCTAGATCTTCTTTGTATTACTTGTCTGAACAACCACCTTCTATAGGCAGCATAAGCCTATTTATAGGCCTTCTTCATGGTAACCGGCTGGTCCGGTTCATAACTGATTTCTGACAACTCTGACAGGTGCTGTATACCGGATGGAATGACAGCTGTCAAGTCATCCAGTCAGTTCTTGAAAATTCTATTACTGTCTCCAAGTGTCGAGACTGTCTGTCTTTAAGTGTCGACACTTATAGACCAAGTGTCGACACATGTTGTCTAAGTGTCGACACTAGCCTACAAGGTGTCGACACAACTCTTTGTGCTGTAGATTTTATATCTCGACACTACTTCTTATTCATGTGTCGACACTGAAATTGAGTGTCGACATAAGTACTTGTACTTCAGTATTTTGCTGAATTCTTCTAAGTGTCGACACAACACCTTTGTGTCGACACATCTTCATGTGTCGAACTCGCTGACTGTCGACACTTCTTCTTGGTGTCGACACATGTCTTCAGTGTGGATACTTGCTGAGTGTCGACACATTGCTCTGGGTGTCGACATATTCTTCTTCTGTCGAGACTCTGGCTGAGTGTCGACACTTCTTCTTAGTGTCGACACATGTCTTCAATGTTGATACTTGCTGAGTGTCGACACATTACTCTGGGTGTCGACACATTCTTCTTCGGTCGAGACTATGGCTGAGTGTCGACACATTCCCTTAGTGTCGACACTTGTACTTAGAATATTTTTGTTGAACTTTGCTGATCTTTACTAAATGTCGACACAGCTCCTTGTGTCGACACTTTCTTCAAGTGTTGAGTCTTCAGCTGAGTGTCGACACATTCTTTCTTGTGTCGACACTTCCTTCAAGTGTTGTCTCTTCTGCTGAGTGTCGACACATTGTTCTGGGTGTCGACACTTGTACTTAGTTTCTGCTGACTTTTGCTGAGTGTCGACACAGCCTCCAAGTGTCGACACTTTCTGGTGTAGACATAGTTTCACTGGGTGTCGACACAACTGCTATGTGTCGACACAGCTTCACTGCACTCTTCTTCATTGAGTGTCGACACAGCTTCTTGTGTCGACACTATCTGTCTGGTGTCGACTCAGCATCCCTGGTGTCGACACAAATACTCCAAGTGTCGACACTGCTTGCCTGGGTGTCGACACAAGTCTTCTTAAGTGTCGACACTTTCCCTCTGGGTGTCGACACATGGACTTAGAAACTTTTTCTTCTTTCATGCAAATACTTAACCTGCACAAGTAAACTCAAAACACATCAAATACATTTTGATGTATATCATTGAGTTGGGTGAGGCTTCTTCAAATCAGGTACATTTAAACCAATGTACCCAACAATCTCCCCCTATTTGGAGAAGTCATAACCCTTAGTCAATGATATACACCATTCATAATAAAATTACAAAAAGATGTAAAGCAGGATTCTATATAGCAGGGCAATCATAAACATGTATCAATCAAACATGTATACATAGACATCATCACAGAACAAATATGAAATAGATTAACATATAACACATTGTTCTAATATCTGTCATATTCATTTTCAAAAGTTTACAGAATGTTTTACATCAAAAAGATTACATAGTAAACTTTTCAGAAAATTCTAATTCTATTTTTGTTCAGGCTCCTTGATCACTATTCCTTTTCCAGCTTGTACTTTGGCTTGAACAGGAGCTTCAGCAACTTCAGCATCAACAGGCTTCTTGCCTTTCAGATCTTTCTTTTTTAGCGCTTCTGTTTTAATATTTTGCCTCTCAAAATAATGATATGACTTGGGAAAGTACTTGCTAGGCTCCTGGGAAGTAGGAGGTAGCTTTCCCATCTTAGCCTTTCTTCTGTATTGGACTATAGCCTCCTGCCTCGTCTCATGCTTTCTCCATTCAGCCTCAGAAAACCACTTGTTCCTGTCTTGAATGTTATCTTTTGCAGCTTTTCATGCAGTCAAAATAATGTTCCTAGAGGTGGGGCTCCACTGCTCAAAGTCAGGTCTTTGTTCAGCTTGCTCACTGAACCTCTTCTTAGATAATCTGGTCTCTTCTTCTTTCTGCATTACTTCTTGCATAGCTTCATAGATTGGCTGAACAACGTTTTCTATAATGACATTGTCCTTGCCCCCAGGTGGGCTATACATGGACTGTATGTCAGCATGAACCATATCAAAATCTGGAGGAGGGTATGTTGAAACCGGAAACCGGCCTCTTATGGAGTTCGACCCTTGGGGAAGGGGTGGTCTCGCGCCTACTTTGCTCCTGCAAGAAAAACAACGAAAGAGACAAGAAAGAACAGACCCAAGGGCTCGGCAGGGAGGTCCCACCACAAACCCGGAAGATCTCTGAGCGCTTCCCCTCCTTAGCCAGAAGCCGAGCTAAGGTACTCTCAGAGAACACTAGAGAATGAGAGTAAGGAGGCACTCAAAAGCGTGCCCTCTGAGGTACGCCTTGGGTCTTATTTATAGCTTTTTGGAACCTGAACTGCCAATAACCAAAATACCTGACCTGAAAATACCAAAAGGCCCTTAGCTGGGTCTGCCAACAACCAAACTCCGCTGTTCTGATGGGCTATGCGCAGTCCAACCTGGTCTGCCAACAACGAGACTCCACTATCCTGAGTAGCTATTCGCACCCACGGGGAGTCAGCTCGCCTCCAATCCTCCTTCTCGGGAGGCGTGCGCGACCTGACTTCAGCTGCCCGCCCACGCTCCCTAGGCGAGCGCGAGCCGGGGTCGCGACCTGCCTTGCTTCTGCCGGGGCGGACCGGCGGCCAGGTCGCGTTACGAGGCGGACCGGCGGCCACTGCAACTCTCGATCGGCTTGCCAGTCGCGGGTCGCAAAACTCATCTGCTTTGGCCAAGGACTCTTCGCGCGACCCGCTCGCTCGCCTCGTCGGTTCGCTCGCCTGAAATGGGCGGGAGCAGTCCAGCCCTTCTGCCGTATATCTGTTTGTCGCTCGGATGCGGGCCGCGGGGTAAGGTCTGCTCGCCTCCCTGGTGGGACCCGCTCGCCGAACACGGGTTGTCCACAATCCCCGCTCTTTTTGAGCTTGATTCAAGCTCAGAAAGAATCATCCAACCCGTGTGTTCGGCGAGTGCTTGTGCTGAGCTGGCAGGGAATCTTCTGGTGCGCCCCACTGTCCGGCTATAAATATACCGCTGAGCCCAGGAGGGGGGGCTCCCCAGATCCCCTCATTTTTCTTTGAATAGACTGGTCTCTTGATGCCGGTCAGCGAAGAGGTGCGAGCTCGCCTGGCGGCAGCGGGCCTGAAGACTCAGGAAAAGGCACTCGAGGCCGCCCCTTGGCTAGCGCGTGGGTCTCCCAGCCCTCTCTTTAGGTCGGCGAAGGGAAAGATCGTTAGGCGGTCTCTGGCGGGTGAATGTCCGGGCTCCAGCTCGGCGGCGGCTGTTGAGGTCGTCCCTGGGTACGTGACCTTCCACGGATTATCGCTGTACCTCTGACCTTTTGTTTTGCAGGCGATTCCTCATGAAGAGGTGGGGAACGGGGGAGAGGATCGCCCCCCTCGCTTGTCGCCTGAGAAGGTCGCTAGTTCCCCAGGTCTGGGTCGCCCACCTCCGGAAACCCCCCGCCCGCCGGCTTCCCACAGACTGGGAAAATCACTTGAGACCCTCGAGGGAGAAACCTTTCAGGGTCGGCCGGGCTCCTCTCGCCCATCCGTCGGTGCGGGCGACGTGCCAAACCCTGGTGAGCTGATATTTACCGTTGGCCTTGTCCTTGTTCGCCCCTTCTGACTCGCCCGTTTGTAGGCTATAACAGGGCCTCCTCCGAAACTGAGACGAGCGAAGGGTATTCTCCCCCGCCCGATGTGGACAGTGTCTCTGATTACCTGGGCGACCCGACCGATGTGGTGGGGATGAAGAGGCAGGTGAAGCGGCTGTTACAGAAACACACGCTGTTGATCCAGGAGCTCGCGAAGAGGGTCGATGAAGACAAGGCCGAGACCGCGGCCCGGCTCGCGGCCTTGGAGGGACCTCCGCGCACAGCGGAAGACGACGATGTCACTTCACCGGGCGTGCATATTGCGCGAGCCGAGGGGCATCTGAGGAGCGCCACAGAGCAGATCGGCCTGGCTGAGCGGGAGCTGGTGGCGGTTCGCGATTACCACGACCCTCGCGTGCCGCCGCGATCGGGAACGAAGCGGCGGCACAGTGGAAGTGGGTCGAGTACTGATCCAGCCTTCTGCCCCCCGCTCGCGGGATACCGCGGGGTTGCTGTTATTTCCAAGTTATCTTGCATTTGTAACCACTTGCGCTCTTTTTGCCCGCCTATGGGCCTAACTTGTTACTGTGAGGCTCATTGAAAATATCATGTTGTTTTTATTGCTTTCTGCAGGCGGGTTAAGGGAAAGGTCCGTTCTTCCCCTCACGCTGATCGGGGCGAGGGCGAGCCGAGGAGCTCGCCAGACAGGAGTCTCCCGTCTCGCGCGGAACCCCGTGCGGGTGCGGGTCGAGACTCGCCCGCTCAGGTCTTCCGCGGACGCGGCCGGGCGAGTCCCGCGCCGGATCGGCCTTTGGGGTGCGGTTGCGCGCGGGGAAGTCGAACCGTCGGGCTGATTTTTGCTATCTGCACCCCCTCTTTCGGCGGGAAGTTTCCCGCCCTTTCTCTTTCCCTATAAATAGGCCTTGCCGGCTCTTATTTCCTCACCAATTCCAAACGTCCTCTCGCTTCCTTTTTCCCGCGAAGTACGGTTCGTGCTCGCCTTCTGGATCTGTCTCGCACGTTCGGCGGCGACTCGATGGGAATGGGCGGAGGTGGCGGCGACGTGGACGGACGAAGTAAGTGTGCCTGGACCTTCTCAGAGCATGACTTTCCTCACGCTGTCATCTCTGAGCGCGAGTACTTGGATGCTCTTAGCGACCACGTGCCGCCGAGCTTTTCGGCGAGACGGCCCGGGGATGGGGAAAAGATCAACGACTTATCCAGGGGTGAGATCGCCATCCCGCTAGCTCACTTTGAGGTGGGCCTGTGACTCCCCCTGTGGCCCGAGGTGCGCTAGGTGCTGAAATACTTCGGGGTCATCCTGGGTCAGATGACCCCGAACTCCATAGCCGTCATGGTGGGGTTCGACTGCTTCCTGCGAGAGGAGCGGTTTGGAGTTCAGCCTTTTTCCGGAAGCTGTTCTCCTTCCGGGCGAATCGGTGCAGCTCAATAAGAGTCATAATTGGCTCAAAAAGGTCAAAGGGGATCTCGGCAACGTCCCCTTCTCGCCGGTGCAGCTTAGCGAGGCGAGCTACCGGCTGCCCAGCATAGGCGGTCATGTAGCCGACTTGTGCGCGTTCTTCGCCGGGAAGAATTTTGAGGTCCGCGTACCTGCGCCGCCATCTTGACGACCTCGCGTCGTCCCGCCAGGGGGAGGTTGCCACTCGCCGCTGTTGTGCCTTACCTTCCCATTTTTTCCTTCATCTCACCCCTCCTTCTTTGCAGGTGAACGCGACATACTCTCACCCCCCTTATGAGAGCGCTAGGATCCCCTCCGGGGTTCTTGCCCGAGCTCAAGCTGCGGATACCGCTCAGCACGACACCCCGTCAGTCCCGGCCAAGAAGCGGCCGGGTGGCGGACAGCCCGCCCCTCCGCCGAAGCTGGCGAAGACGCGGATCAGCAACCCACCGCGAGCCAAAGGAAGGGCAAGGCCCCTGCGGTCCTACGGCCGAGGGCCCTTCGCCCCCGCTGGTTGCTTCGACCAGCGACTCCCCGGGCGGGGCGGCGGGCACCTCCACGCCGCCGGACGGATCTCAAGCTGCCGCGAAGCCGGTGCCGAGGGGTCACCGCAACTTCGGCTACGGCGAGAGGTATCTGGATGAGCTCGGCGCGCCACTCCTTTCGTGGGACAAGGAGTCGAATAGCTCCGCGATCTCGACATTACTGTCGAGCTAGATGGAGCAGGACACCATCGGCGGGGAGGCCTACAACTTCTCGTTCGGCCTGTATTCGCGAGAAGACGCCGCCATCTACGACAAAGAGGCGACGCGAGTATTGGTTCATGAAAGCGCGTCGGCCCAGCTACGCGGCCTGGAGCTAGCTCACATGGTATGGCAGCGCTGCACTCAGCTGGAGCGGAAAACGCCACCTCCCTGAAGAAGCTGGCAGACGAGAGGGAGGAGGCCCAGAAGCTCGCTCAGGAGGACGCAAACCTTCAGAGGAGGCGGGCCGACGCGGCAGAGGAGACCCTCGCGCAGTACCTGGGCGGGGTGGTACGTACTCACCCTGAGCTACCCCCCTTCTTGCGAATACAGCTTACGATTCTCCTCCTTCCTTTCCTCAGGATGCGGCGACGGCGAGCTGGATGGGTGCCGAGATCGCCACCCTTGGTCAAGACAAAGCGGCGTTGGAGGCGCGGGTACGCGAGCTGGAGGCCGCCGCCGCTGTCCCTCCTCCAGACAGCAGGGTCTGTCTGCTCGAGCACCACTCCAACTACGACTTGGAAGTGCTGATGCAAAAGAACGCCGCCAGCGCCGCGAAGTATACAATGCAAATGCTGCGACGCGCGGATCTCCTTACAAGCGAGGCGGCGGGACTCTCGGCGAAGATGTGGTGCCGGCGCTATTTCTCCCTGTGCAGGACCCTGGGGACAAAGCTTTCCAGCCTATTTAGGACTTCTCGCCCGGACCTCGCGTCTCGCCTGCTTCTTGACATTTATTATTATTATTATTATTATTATTATTAGATGTATATATTATGCACGTTTAGCTGTTTTGAGACGCTTGCGCGAGCTGTGCCAAGACCAATTTTCTTCTATTATTGCTTTTATAAATGCTCTCTCGTATGCCTTATTTATTCATTTGTTATTACCGTGCGATGCGACCTGCCCCTGCGGCCCGCCCCCGATGAGGCGGCCGCTCGCCCGCCGAGCGAGGCGAGCCGGCTTGGCCCTTGTCTATGTTGCCTGATTTCTTGCGGACTCTCGCCCAGGTTCTCGCCTCCACTCGCCGCCTTTCCGGGGCTGGGGGGGGGGGGGGCTATGTTAGACGCCTCCCCTTTTTGATTAACTCTTGTGATTCCGACCTGTTGTTGACATCGTTTGAGTAGTACCCGGCCTCGCCGGCTAGGTGGGATCCGGCAGCATGATTTGTTCTGGGTTGCAAGTTATTGCCATGGAGTGACTCCCGGCCCTGCCAGCTAGGTGGGAGCCTGGCAGCGGGATCTTCTCGAGGTCCAAACTCATTCCATCGAGTGACTTCCGGCCCTGCCAGCTAGGTGGGAGCCTGGCAGCGGGATTCTTCTCGAGGCTAGGGATGACACCGAGTGACTTCCGGCCCTGCCAGCTAGGTGGGAGCCTGGCAGCGGGATCTTCTCGGGGTCCAAACTCATTCCATCGAGTGACTTCCGGCCGTGCCAGCTAGGTGGGAGCCTGGAACCGGGATCTTCTCGAGGCTAGGGATGACACCGAGTGACTTTCGGCCCTGCCAGCTAGGCGGGAGCCTGGCAGCGGGATCTTCTCGGGGTCCAAACTCATTCCATCGAGTGACTTCCGGCCCTGCCAGCTAGGTGGGAGCCTGGCAGCGGGATCTTCTCGAGGCTAGGGATGACACCGAGTGACTTCCGGCCCTGCCAGCTAGGTGGGAGCCTGGCAACTTCTGGCCCTGCCAGCTAGGTGGGAGCCTGGCACCGGGATCTTCTCGGGGTCCAAACTCATTCCATCGAGCGACTTTCGGCCCTGCCAGCTAGGTGGGAGTCTGGCAGCGGGATCTTCTCGAGGCTAGGGATGACACCGAGTGACTTCCGGCCCTGCCAGCTAGGTGGGAGCCTGGCAGCGGGATCTTCTCGGGGTCCAAACTCATTCCATCGAGTGACTTCCGGCCCTGCCAGCTAGGTGGGAGCCTGGCAGCGGGATCTTCTCGAGGCTAGGGATGACACCGAGTGACTTCCAGCCCTGTCAGCTAGGTGAGAGCCTGGCAGCGGGATCTTCTCGGGTCCAAACTCATTCCATCGAGTGACTTCCGGCCCTGCCAGCTATGTGGGAGCCTCAGCGGGATCTTCTCGAGGCTAGGGATGACACTGAGTGACTTCCGGCCCTGCCAGCTAGGTGAGAGCCTGGCAGCGGGATCTTCTCGGGGTCCAAACTCATTCCATTAAGTGACTTACAGCCCTACTCTAGGTGGGAGCCTGGCAGCGGGATCTTCTCGAGGCTAGGATGACACCGAGTGACTTCCGGCCCTGCCACTAGGTGGGAGCCTGGCAGCGGGAATCTTCTCGGGTACAAACTCATTCCATCGAGGGACTTCCGCCCTGCCAGCTAGGTGGGTCCTGCAGCGGATCTTCTCGAGGCTATGATGACACCGAGTGACTTCCGGCCCTGCCAGCTAGGTGGGAGCCTGGCAGCGGGATCTTCTCGGGGTCCAAACTCATTCTGATCCTTTGTGCAAGCCGGATATGGCAATTCTGGGGGGGGAGGAAAAGGAATTCATTATAACAAATCGAGTTGCTTACAGATGCTTAGGGAAAAAACCTCTTCAGGTCGTCTCCACTCTGGTGAGACTCAGGGTCTCGCCATCTACATTTTGGAGCCGATAGCCCCCTGACTTCAAAGCTTCCTTCACAATGAATGGCCCCTCCCAGCTGGGGTTGAGCTTTCCAACGGACGCTGACCTTCCTGCCGCGTCCACCTTCTTCAGCACCAGGTCTCCTTCCGCGAATTGCTTGATCCTGACATGCTTGTCAAAGTACTTTGTCATCCTCCTTTGACCTCCTCCTGTCGGACGGCCGAAAGGTCCCTCAACTCTTCCACCATGTCAAGGGAGAGTCTCAGCTCCCCCTCGTTCTCGGCTCGCCATTCCTCTCGGCCCTCCCTGGCCGCCCCGACTCGCGGCGTTTGGACTTCAAATTCTATGGGGAGCACCGCCTCGTACCCATGGGAGAGCTTGAAGGGGGTCTCCCCCGTGGCCGTGTTAGGGGTGGTTCTTAGGGCCCAAAGTATTGCGGGGAGCTGCTCCACCCAGCTCCCTCTCAAATTCTCCACCTTTTTCTTGAGGAGGTTGACGATGATCTTGTTTGCGGCCTCCACCTGCCCGTTACTCCTGGGGTGGTGGACCGAGGCGAACCTGAGGTCGATTCCAAGCTGTTCGCAGAAGCTGGTGAACTCGGCACTGGCGAACTGGGGTCCGTTGTCTGTGACGATGGCCTGGGGCAGCCCATGGCGACAGATGATCTCCCCCCAAACAAAGTTCCTGATTACTTGTGAGGTCACCTTGGCCAACGCCTTCACCTCCATCCACTTCGAGAAGTAGTCGATCATCACCAGGAGGAACCTTCTCTGACCGCTGGCCTGGGGAAACGACCCAACCAAATCCATTCCCCAGATTGCAAAGGGCCAGGGGCCAGGGGCGTGATACTCTTGAGCTGTTGGGCCGCTGTAGCTGGAGGGGGCAAACAGCTGGCACTTATGACATCTCCTTGCGAACTCCGCGGCGTCTCGGCCCAGGGTGGGCCAGAAATATCCTTGCCTGATTATCCTCCCCTCCAGGGTCCGACTCCCGGAATGACTCCCGCACTCCCCGGAGTGGACTTCTTCTAAGATCCTCTGCGCCTCACCCTCGGCTATGCAGCGAGCCAGCATCCCGGAGAGGGTCTTCCTGTATAGCTGCCCGTCTTTAAGGAGGTAGTAAGCGGACTTGTGCCTCAGCTTCTTCCTGTCTACTCCCTCCGGATACTCTCCCGTGGAGAGGAAAACTACTACTGGATCCATCCACGAAGGCTGCTGATCGATCTCCATGAGCTCCCCTTCTTCGATGGAGGGGCGGAACAGGTCGGTGATGGTGCCCCCCACCCGGGGGCCATGCTTTGCTAGCTGGTCGGCCTGGTCATTCTCTCTCCCCTTGGCACGTGTCGGATGGAGAAGGTCTGGAAGGTCCCTATGACCACCTTTACTTTGGCCAAGTATAACTTCAGAGCGGGCTCCCTTGCTTCGAACTCCCCGTTGATCTGGGAAGCCACCACCATGGAGTCGGTTAGGACCTCCACATCCAGCACCCCCAACTCCCTGGTAAGGCGCAGCCCTGCTATCACTGCTTCGTACTCGGCCTGGTTGTTGGTAATGGGAAAATGCACCACCACCGTCTGCTCAATCTGAGTCCCTTGAGGGCTTTCTAGAACCACTCCTACTCCAAGGGAATGTCCTTCCTGAGGCTCCATCCACCCTCACCTTCCAAGGAGTCGGGCGGTGAGCTCCTCCTCCGCTACTTCTACCACGTAGTCGGCCAGGAAGTCGGCCATCGCTTGAGCTTTGATCGAGAGCCGCGGAACGAAGGAGACATCGAACTCGCTCAGCTCCACCGACCATTTGGCTAGCCGCCCGAATGCTCCACCCCTCGAAGATGTTGCGGAGAGGATGTCGGTCACCACTCGGATTGAGTGTGCCTGGAAGTAAGGTCGTAGCCTCCGAGCCGAGACGATTAGTGCGAATGCAAGCTTCTCCAAGATCGGATACCGGAGCTCGACCTTCCTCAGGACCCGACTGACGTAATAAATAGGGAGCTTCCTCTTCCCTTCTTCACGCACCAAGATGGAGCTCAAGGCCACTACCCCGACCCCGAGATATAAGAACAAATCCTCACCCTCCTTCGGCCTTGAAGCAGCGGAGCTTGTGTCAACTGCGCCTTGAGGGCCTGGAAGGCCTCTTCGCATTCCTTGGTCCATTCGAACCTCTGGCCTCCCCTCAGCGTTTTGAAGAAGGGGGGGCACTTCTCCCCTGCCCGAGAAAGAAAGCGACTCAGCCCTGCTAGCTTCCCTGTCAGCCGTTGGACCTCCTTCGCATTCCGCGGGGATCCTATCTCCAATATGGCCTTGACCTTGTCTGGATTCGGCTCGACCCCCGCAGGGGTGAGGAGATGCCCCAGGAACTTCCCCCGGCCGGCCCCAAAGACACACTTAAGGGGGTTCAGCCGCATCTTGTATCTGCATAGGGTGGCGAAGGTCTCCTCCAAGTCCCGGAGGTGGGAGTCCACATCCCGGCTTTTGATCATGAGGTCGTCCACGTATACCTCCAAGTTCTTCCCCTTTGCTCCTTGAAGACCCTGTCCATCATTTTTTGGTAGGTGGCCCCGGCGTTCTTCAGTCCCGAATGGCATCATCTTGTAGCAGTAGCAGCTGTCCCCTGTGATGAATGAGACATCCTTGATGTCCGGGGGGTGCATCCTAATCTGATGGTAACCTGAAAAGGCATCTAAAAAACTCATTACAGAAAAGCCGACGGCTGAGTCAACCAGCGCGTCGATCCGAGGCAAAGGATAACAGTCCTTAGGACAAGCTTTATTAAGAAGGGAAAAATCGATACACAATCGCCAGCGGCCGTCTCCTTTTTTGACCATCACAACGTTGGAGACCCAGCCGGGGTACTGAATTTCGGACACGAAGCCAGCTTTGAGAAGCTTCGCCACTTCCTCCTGATGGGTTCCGCCAGCTTGTCCGCCGTGGATCTCTTTTTCTGCTGGACGGGCGTGTCCCTGGGTCCAAGTTGAGGCGGTGGCAGGCCACATCCGCGTCAACCCCGGCATCTCCGCGGCGCTCCAGGCGAAGATGTCCACATTCTTCTGGATGCACTCCAGCATCCTGCCTTGGTCCTCCGGGGTCAGCCCTCCGCTGACGCGGATCTTCTCCATCCTTCCTCCGGGTGAGCACCTCCAGCTCCACCACTTCTTCTGCCGCCTCCAGCCTGGACCGCTCTGCCCATCCTTCGGTGTCCCCTTCATCCGGGACGGGGACCTCTCCTCTATCTCTCCTCCCACGGCCCTACTTCGGCCACCTCCTCCAGATCTCCTCCTGCCGCCTTTTCTGTGCAGTCCTTCACTCCCAGCTCCTCCCCTCCTGCTTCCTGCTCGACTTCCTCCATCCTCCGCCCCATCTCCTCGGCTCCCTCTTGCCAAGAGATGGTGTTCACCGCAGTGACATAGCACTCCATGCCACCTTTGGGTCCCCCTAACCCTGACCTGCACCCCCTCAGCATTGAATTTCAAGCACTGATGGAAAGATGAGGGGACGCAGTGAAAGGCGCTGATCAGGGGCCTCCCAAAGATGGCGCTGTAGCTGCTGGGGGCGTCCACAATGACGAACTTGCAGTTTCGGGACTGCCCCCCCAGGGTGACATGAAGGCCGACTCCTCCCTCTACTTCCTTCCTTTCTCCCGAGAACCCGAACAAGGGCCCGTCCGAGGCCAACACCCTCTTAGCCTCCACCTGCATCGCGTCAAACGCCTTTTTGAAGAAGACGTTCACGGAGCTCCCATTGTCCACGAGGATCCGAGACACAGTGAAATTCTCGATGGCGGCCTTGATGACAAGCGCATCACAGAACGGATCCTCGTGGTCTGGCATATCACTTCTGAGAAGGTGATCCTCTCCTCCGGGGGCGGGGTTTGGATGTAGAGGCGACGCTCCATCGGTACATGGTGTGGAGGCTTGCCTTGCGGGAAGCCTCGATCCCCCCCCCCCCCCGTGGATCACTACGATCCCTCCTCGGGTCCCGACATCGACCCGGTCCTCGCAACGATCCTCCTCTGCCCGAGGCAGGACCTCCTCGATCCTCACTTCTTGTCGTGCCTCCTCCTGCTGCTGCTGCCGCCCCTATTCCCTCTCATCTCCAAGAATTCCGGGCACGTGGCTGTTGCGTGCCCCTCTTCCCGATGGAAGAAACAATAGGGCAGCTCCACCCTGAACTCCCTTCTCCTCCTTCTCATGATCCCCCTCCTTGCTCCCAAAGCTATGGCCATGCCCTCCTCCTGATCGGGGAGCCGGGGCCGGTGTCCCTGCCTCCAGCCCGGTGGGTGGAACTGGTCCTACCTCCCCTGATAGTGACCCCTTCCGAAGTACCCTCTCTGTGGCCCATGCCCCTGCCACTCTGGTCTCCAACCCAGCCGACGGTCGGGCTCCTGACGCCCCCACCCCGGCTACTGTCCTTGGAGCTGCCTCTGCTCCCTCTGCCTGGGCTCCCCTCTTCTCTCCTCCTGCGCTCTTTCTCCCTTCGACTCCTTCTCTTCCTCGGTGGCCCATCTGGCTAGCTTCCTTACGAACTCCGGATTCGACGCCTCCCCGTCGACTTCTCTAGCCGCCCTCTCCATCAACTCCTCGTAGGAGAGAGGGGGAACTCTCTTCAGCTCCATTCGGAAGAACCCTGCTGCAGGCCCAGGGTGAAATCCATCATCAGACTATGGCCCGGCATCTCCTGGACCTGGTAACCTCCTCCTGGAATCGATCCACATAGCTCCCCAACGTCTCGTTCACTCCTTGCTTAATGTGGAACAAGGACTCAGACTCCTTCTTCCTCTTCTTCAAGTAGTGAACCTCAGCATGAATCCTCGGCGCAGGTCTTCAAAACAGTAGATGGAGCTAGCCGGAGCTGGTGGAACCACTCCCTTGCCTTCTCTCGGAGGGTGATGACGAAGAGACACACTTGAATCCGTCTGACATCTGACGGATGGAGACCACGTCTTCGAACCATTGGACGTGCTGAACCGGGTCTCCCTTCCCGTGTAGTAGGACATCTCGGGCTCCCTGAACCCTTCTGGCACTGGTGCTGAGGAGACCAGCTCGCTGAATGGACTGCCTCCCCCCACTGGGCGAGCCGACAAATCTCGCGGACCCAGCTCGCCGAACCTGCCCGGCTTGCCGAGCCGGGGAAAAGCTCGCCTCCCGAGAGCTCGCCCCCTCGGCCTTCCTCGGCCACTTCCTTTCCAGCTCGCCGGCCAGGGGCGTCCTCGCCTAAAGAGGGGGCGGCCGCGATCTGGGCCGCCGGGGTCGAGCACTCAGCCCGCACACCGAGTGCGATCTTGACGAGGCCCAACACCTCGTTCCTGAAGTCTTCAAACATTCCCACCATTGCGAGAGGCGGCGGGGGCGGCGAGTCCTGCCTGTAAGATCCTTGTCCTCCCGTCATTGAGCTCGTCGAAGCTTTTCTGCACTGACCACTCTCCACGCTCACCGCACCAAGATGTTGAAACCGGAAACCGGCCTCTTGTGGAGTTCGACCCTTGGGGAAGGGGTGGTCTCGCGCCTACTTTGCTCCTGCAAGAAAAACAACGAAAGAGACAAGAAAGAACAGACCCAAGGGCTCGGTAGGGAGGTCCCACCACAAACCCGGAAGATCTCTGAGCGCTTCCCCTCCTTAGCCAAAAGCCGAGCTAAGGTACTCTCAGAGAACACTGGAGAATGAGAGTAAGGAGGCACTCAAAAGCGTGCCCTCTGAGGTACCCCTTGGGACTTATTTATAGCTTTTTGGAACCTGAACTGCCAATAACCAAAATAACTGACCTGAAAATACCAAAATGCCCTTAGCTGGGTCTGCCAACAACAAAACTCCGCTGTTCTGATGTGATATGCGCAGTCCAACCTGGTCTGCCAACAGCGAGACTCCGCTGTCCTGAGTAGCTATTCGCACCCACGGGGAGTCAGCTCGCCTCCAATCCTCCTTCTCGGGAGGCGGGCGCGACCTGACTTTAGCTGCCCGCCCACGCTCCCTGGGCGAGCGCGAGCCGGGGGTCGCGACCTGCATTGCTTCTGCCGGGGCGGACCAGCGGCCAGGTCGCGTGACGAGGCGGACCGGCAGCCACTACGACTCTCGATCGGCTCGCCAGTCGCGGGTCGCAAAACTCATCTGCTTTGGCCAAGGACTCTTCGCGCGACCCGCTCGCTCGCCTCGTCGGCTCGCTTGCCTGAAATGGGCGGGAGCAGGCCAGCCCTTCTGCCGTATATCTATTTGTCGCTCGGATGCGGGCCGCGGGGCAAGGTCTGCTCGCCTGCCTGGTGGGACCCGCTCGCCGGACACGGGGTTGTACAGGGTAGATGACTTGAGCCACTTCAGGTTGCTCCCCTCCTAGATATGCAGGATTAATTCCAGATTTTGCACATTATCATCATCACAAAGAGGAGGATATCCAAGAGTTGCTCTGATAGAATTTGATATCCACTTGGCATGATCAGAGCTGGCTATGACTAAAACTCTCTCCCCCTTTATGACTTCTCTTTCTATATGATCTCTGACATCAACTTTCTGAAATCTCACTTGATTATCCAAATAATTAACTCCATCTTTAAAGAAAGGTTTTAACCTTTTTAGTTTGTCAGTTATCAACTTTTGAGAATCTTGGATGACAGTCTTAACAGCAGTTATTGTTTCTTGGAATACTTTGTCAAAATCTGCTTTTGTTGTAGCTAGATTCTTCAGCTCTGTGACTATGACATTGTGAGATGCAGTCAAATTATCATTCATCCTAATTTGATTTTCAAGTACATATCCTTGTTGACTGCAAAGTCATCAACTTGTGCTTTTATCTTCTCCTGATGTGTAGCCAAGTACACCACTACTGCATTCCCTCCCTTATGGAAGCAGTCTGTCATCTCTTTCTTATTAAGATTCATCTCAAATCTTATTGACTTTATATCCTGGGCCAAATCAAATTGCAATGATTTCTGCCCTTCATCCCCATACTTTTCAATGGCCTGCCTGTGCTCATCAAGCTTGATTTGCATTGCAACCATGAGAGTACTATAATCAACAGTAGGAGCTGGTAGTGATATAGGCTGTGGAGCAACAGTTTGCAAAGCCTTTTTGTAACTCTGGCTCCTTCTTATGAATACTTGAAATTTCTTTTTCTTTTCCCTTTCAGCTTCCTCATCTTCAGAAGCTGAGGAGCTAGCAATTTCTACCCTCTCCTTAGGGCTTGGGGGTAACTCCTTCTGCACATCTGGTGCCTTCTCAATCTCTTGCCTTGCAGGCTCTTCAACATGTACTACTTGCTCCCCCTCAACTGGAACATTCTCCTTTTCAGCAGCAGTTTCTTTGTCAAAATCAGTTTGATCCACGTTAAGGAACAGATCTTCCATTGTGTATTCTTGTGGAGAATGAGCTGGAGAAATTCTTGGCTCATCTACCACTGGATTAGAAATAACTTGAGCTGTATCAGAAGTGTATTCTATGACAACATCTGGAACTTGACTACCAGTCTGTGGTTGCTGATAAACATCAGACAAATCAGTATCCTCTATAGGAAAAACTAAAGCATTAAGCTCAGTGATTACCTCAAGGATGATGTTTGTAGCTTGCTCACTCTCAAGAGGAGTGGGCTCTTCCACAACTAGTGGCTCCCCCTGGATTTGATCCTGGTGTAAGGGGCTAGCTGGTGGTAGCTCCCCCTGCCTCTTTGCAACTTCTTGTTGAGCAGTAGACTTCTCAACAGTCTCTTCTTCATGCTCATCAGGTGTGAATACAACTTGCTCTTCACTATCAGAGCTGCTAGATGGATCCTGAGCCACTGGAGCAGTTTTCTTCTTCTTCTTGAGTGGGGTTTCTTTCTCAGGAGTAGGCATTTCCTTTGTCAAAACTCTGTCCCATCTTGAGAATATCCTCATGTCCATCTTTCTCATATGGTTGATTTTGCTGCCAGCAGCTTGACCCATAACCTCTGATATGCTACCATCTAGGTATAAGCTTAAGATCCTACCCATGTTGGGTTTCTTTAGACTTTCTTTGATCTTCTCAAAGATTACTACAGACCAGTCAGTTTTCAGGCTGAAGATTATCCTTGTCATAATACTGAACATATGGGCAGATACCCTATCATGCCCTCCAGGTTTGCTTAAAATCACTTTGTCAACAATTTCTGACAGGAATTTTCCTTGGCTGTTCATGCCCTTCCTATTAAACACTAATCCAATTTTCATTTTAGAATCTAGTCCACACCAAGTTAGAGCTTCTCTAGTCTTTGAGGCAGTAACTTCATCTTCTTCTTTAGTCTTTGGCAAGTTTAGGACCTTTCTCAAACTTTTTGGTGAGACTTTAACCTTTGCACCATGAACTCTAGATTTGATCTTGTATCCAGATTCGTCCACTTCTGCTCCATTGAGGAATTCCAGTACCTCTTTCTTCCAGATTTTAGTAGGCTCTGAAACAAGAAATTCCAACCCCGAGTTTGCAACTAGGGTTATTACATTCTAGTTTTCTGAGTCTGCATCCACAAACGCTTGTCGCACTAGTTCATATCCTTCATTGACATTCTCCTCGAGCTTAGGCGCCATTAGGGTTTGAAGAATTTGACTGGAGAGAAGAGAGGTGTCGACACACAAGTTTTGTCTCGAAACTTTTGAAAGCGTGTCGACAAACTAAGGCAAAATCCTATTTATACCTTTCTAGGTTTGAAGATGAAAAGGCGGGCAACTAACTTAAATTGTGTCGACACTGTCAATAAGTGTCGACACTGACTTATAATTTCTCGACACATATGTGTCAACATAAGTTTAGTCAACAGATATATGTGTCGACACTTGTTTATGTGTCGACACCACTTAACTCGACACATAGTCGAGATTTTACTTAGATAATTCTGAGTAAAACCTAAGTGTCGACACCACCTTGGATGTGTCGACACCTACTTGTCATGTGTCGACACTAATTTTCTGAAGTGTCGACACCAACTTCCTAGATGTGTCGACACCTTTTTCCTGAAGTGTCGACACCACTATTCTGTGTCGACGCAGAGATCTCTGTGTGTCGACACCTTTTTACTTAGCCATTTTTATAAACTTATTCTAAGTTTATCATACCTAGTTCAATTTTAAACCTATTGAACTTAGTTTCTTCTAGGGGCTTAGTATACATATCAGCTAGTTGATTATCTGTTTTAACATATTCTAGTAAAATATCTTCTTTCTCTACATGCTCCCTAAGAAAATGATATTTAATCTCAATATGTTTAGTTCTACTATGGGAAACAGGGTTATGTGCAATTGATATAGCACTTGTAGAATCACAAAAGAGTGGAGTTCTACTTACCTGAACTCCATAGTCCTTAAGCTGATGTTGTGTCCATAGAAGTTGAGCACAGCAACTTCCTGCAGCCACATATTCTGACTCTGCAGTGGAGATAGCCACACTTGTTTGCTTTTTGCTACTCCATGAAATCAGTCTTCCACCTAGGAATTGACAGTTCCAGTAGTGCTTTTTCTGTCTTCTTTGCATCCTGCAAAGTCTGCATCTGAATAACCTGTTAGTTCAAAATACCCATTCCTAGGGTACCAGAGGCCTAGATAAGGAGTGCCCTTTAGATATCTCAATATTGTTTTGACTGCTGTCAAATGAGACTCTTTAGGGCAGGCTTGATACCTTGCACAGACACATGTAGCATACATGATATCTGGTCTACTTGCAGTCAAATATAATAGGGAGCCAACTATCCCTCTATACAAAGACTCATCAACAGATTTCCCTGCATCATCCTTGCTAAGAGATATACTTGACCCCATAGGAGTCTTCATGGTACTGGATGAATCCATACCATACTTCCTTATGAGTTCTAGGGTGAACTTGGACTGGCATGTGGATAAACCATTCTCAGTCTGTCTTACTTGGAGACCCAAGAAGAACTTAAGCTCTCCCATACTACTCATCTCAAATTGACCTTGCATTAGTTTTGCAAACTTTTTGCAAAGACTTCTTTCAGTAGATCCAAATATAATGTCATCTACATATATTTGGACTAGTATTACTTTGCCTCTGGATTCCCTAAGGAATAGAGTCTTGTCTATTTTCCCCCTTGTGAACTTATTCTCAATGAGGAAACTAGACAGGATTTCATACCAAGCCCTAGGGGCTTGTTTCAACCCATACAATGCTTTCCTATGTCTATAGACATGATTAGGTAGAGTTGAATCAACAAAACCTGAGGGCTGTTCCACATAGACTTCCTCTTTAAGATTATCATTCAGAAATGCTGACTTGACATCCATTTGGTAAACTTTAAATCCTTGAAAGGTTGCATAGGCCAGGAACATCCTTATGGCTTCCAGTCTGGCTACTGGAGCAAAGGTTTGATCAAAGTCAATACCTTCTTCCTGCCTATATCCTTTAGCAACCAATCTTGCTTTATTCTTAATGATGACTCCTTGTTCATCCATCTTGTTCCTATAGATCCACTTGGTTCCAATTATATTGTGGTCTTTAGGTTTAGGAACAAGCTCCCAGACCTTGCACCTCTTGAACTGATTCAGCTCTTCTTGCATTGCCTCAATCCAAAGAGGGTCTTGGATGGCTTCTTCAAACTTCTTTGGTTCAACTTGGGATAGAAAACTGGAGTAGATTGCTGCATTCAGATTTCTGCTCCTTGTTTGTACCCCTTGTCTTGGATCACCAATGATTTGTTCTACTGGATGATCTCTAAGATGCCTATTGGCTGGAGGCATCCTTACTTTAGGTTGAACTTCTTCAACTTCTTCATCTTGCTGTACTCCTTGTACTTCTTCTGCATTAGGTATATGTAGTACTACCCCTGGACAACAGCCACTGTCTTCTATCTGTTGTCTTGCAGTAGGTTCTTTTTCTATAGTGAGCTTGTCCATCTTCTTTGTTATACCTGTGGGGCTGCAAAGACTACTAGACATCTCATTGTTAATAAGTCTAGTTTCATCAAATACTACATGTACAGATTCTTCTACAACTTGTGTAGTCAAGTTGTAGACTCTATAAGCCTTACTGTTGTTGCTGTACCCAACAAAAATTCCCTCTTGGGACTTGGCAGCAAACTTAGTCAAGTAAGACTTTCATTGTTAAGTATAAAGCACTTACAACCAAAGATCCTGAAGTAGGATATGTTTGGTTTCCTGCCTTTCACAACCTCATAGGGGGTCTTGTTGAGGCTTTTAGTTATGGTAGCCCTATTAATAACATGGCATGCAGTATTGACTGCTTCAGCCCAGAAATTTCTGGTAGTGTTGTATCACTTAATAGGATCCTACCAGCCTCAATCAAGGTTCTATTCTTTCTCTCAGCAATGCCATTTTGCTGAGGTGTTCTTGGTGAAGAAAACTCTTGAAATATCCCAAATTCTTCACATAGTTTTGTCATGCTATCAGACTGAAATTCAGTACCATGGTCACTTCTAATCTTGACCACTGTACTGTCTAGTTCATTCTGAATTTGCTTGACAAAGCTATAGAAGACACTAGGTGTTTCAGATTTCTGTCTTAGGAAGAACACCCAGGAAAACCTTGAGTAGTCATCTACAACTACAAAGGTATAGACCTTCCTACCTAGGCTGTGAACTGGCATTAGACCAAAGAGAACCATATGCAAGAGGTATAAGCACCTCACATCATCTTTGTTTTCAATGCTGCTAAAGGTGGATCTAGTCTGCTTGCCCTTTTGACAAGCTGAGCAAATACCATATTTAATACACTTAACTTGAGAACCATTCCTCACTAACTCTATGCTAAAGAGTTTGCCAATTATCTTGTAGTTTAGATGGGCTAGCCTCTTGTGCCATTTGACACAATGAGAGACTGTCTCATCAGCTACAAGACATACTGGAGAACCATTGTTCTCAAACATAATGTCTAAGCAATAGACATTCCTTTTCTATAACCAGTCAAAATGATCTCTTGATCATTTGACCTCCTGATATGACAACCATCTTTCACAAATGAGATGTCATATCCTACATCACTCAATTGACTTATACTAATAAGGTTATGTTTCAACCTTTAACATAGGCCACTTGAGTAATTGTAATATAGGAGTTAGATATGTTACCAAAACCCTTGATGATCCCTTTTTTAGAACCACCAAAGGTGACTTTTGGACCATCCTTGAAGGGTGTGTAGTCCTTTAGTAAACTCCTTGTTCCAGTCATATGTCTGGAACAACCACTGTCCAAGTACCATATTGGGGCATGGCCACTTGGACTCACCTGCAAAACAGATTAGTGAACCTTAGAACCCAAAGAATTCTTGGGTCCTTGGTACTGGTTAGTTTGCATCCTAACAAAGCTACCCGCATGTTTTCCAACAGGAAGTTTGCTACTCACTTTGGCACTAGCATTGTGCCAATAGTCCATTGCAAAGTGGCCTACCTTGCCACAGCACCAACACTCAAACTTATTGTACCTTTGCTTAGGTACAGTCTTTGTTGTTTTATCTACAACTGACTTGTTGAGAGTTGGGGCTTTGCCCTTGCACTTGGACTTGGACTGAACATTCCTTGCAGGTCTAGTAAATCCCAGTCCAGCTTTACCTTTGTGATGAACAAATTCATCAATTAATGGTAGAACTGACTTAGGTTTAGAAAACCTAGCAACTAAGTCTTTCTCCTTCTGAAGATTATTCTCCAGACTCTTGATTTGATCATTCTTAAATGGTATAGTCCCCATCTGAATCACAGTTATGTGCTTCAGTCTGGTTATCTCATTAAGCTTTTGATCAAATAACTTCTCAAAATCAGTTGCAGCAGCTTTGAGATTAGCAATTTCCTTTGCCTGACTTTTGGCTAGTGGTGGCGACGACGGCCCCCAAGTTGACGACGGCCCCCAAATTGATGACGGCCCCCAAGTTGACGATGGCCCCCAAGTGGTTGATGACGACACGCTAACGGAAGACCCTCCTTCGTCTCCAACAAAGGACTCGCGTCGCCGAGGTGTTCGTATGGAGCGGCGCTACAATTTCCGCCCTCGGCGCAAGACAAATATATAGTTAAATTTATCTTTAGATTTATCTTATTTTCATTATGCTATTTTATTTGGGATATTTATTTGAGGGCTGCATGTAGCCATTTTGTGTGTTGTTTTTATTTTTATTTTGGGCTACATATAGCCTAGACTTATTTTTAAGCCTATATATAGGCATGTATGTTTGTTTAACTTAAGTTGAATGAGAAAAGAAAACCCTAGTCTTTCCTTTCTAAGCATTCTCTCGCTCTCTCTCTACATTTCCTAGCCGCCACCCTCACTCCCCCCGCTCTCTCTCTAAAATTTTGGACAGCACCTTCTCTTCCCCTCTCTTCCACAAGCTGCCACCCTCATCTCCCACTCTCCCTCTAGATGTTTCGGCCAGCCCACACATCTCCCTCATCCAAGACCCCACCACCACATACCCTCATTAACCCGAACTCCACCCTCCATAACGGCCAACCACCTACCACCTCTCCGAGCAGCCCCTTTGAAGGGAACCCGGCAGCCCCTCCACGCGAAGCTTTGATCGGAAAGGCCTCCTTCTCCGGCGAAAAATCTGAACGTTGGCGTGAAGCGGCCGAGGCGGACGATCTATCTCTCCATCCGGCGCGACTCCGGTGGATCCGCGGAAGAGCGACCCGTCAAAGGTAGTCGGAATCATCTATTCCGACTTGGGTAACGAACCTCTCCACTCACGTGTGTTTTCCTCTTGATATTCTAGTGGTTGGAAAGATTTTTGCGTTGGGTTTGAATAATCGTTAGATTCTTCGTGGTTTTCCTCTTGGATTTGCATCCACCTTAATCGCAATATTTCCGAAAGGGTTTGGCGAGCCCCGTATTTTTTTGTTGGGGAGATCTACCGTTTTTCGATCGCATTTTGGGTAGACCTCCTTGGTACAACTTTCGCTCGGTCGGACCCAACATTGGTCCTTTTAGCTTGGAGAACGTCGGCCAATAGCCGTTCGTTTGACCTTCCGCGGAGTGGCTACCGTACGTTGGTGAACTGTGGTAAAACGTTTGCGAGTGCGCTGCGGTTGAATCTAGTGCGTGAGAGATTGTGGATTGAGTGTGGCGTTCGTTTCATTCCGTAACCCATTTAGCGTCCGCGGTAGAAGCCTACATCAAATTTTGGTATGAGAGGGAGGTTCTTGTTAATTTTTTAATTGGCACCCTCCCCTCTTTTAGCACGTTAACCTGCACTTGTGTTTGCGCGTTAGTGTCACAAAAAAATCTCAAAAAAAAATTATCTTTGGTCTGCCAATAGCGGCGTAGTTTTCTTATTTTTCAGCCAAAAAAATCAAAATAAATTTTTTAATAATCCTCTTTTTATTTCCTGCAAGAAAATCAAAAAAAGTTTTATTTTCCTATAGTCATTAAGCGGGATTAATTCCTTCTGTCTGAAATCTGTTGTCTTCCATTTGCATGCGTACTAGGCTAGGTACGGAATATCCTCCTTCGTCGTCTAATATGGATGATGACCGGGGTGAGGGTCGTCCCTCACGGAGATTGAGGAGCTCCGTCAGGATTTCACGGAGCAGTTGACGGCCATTAGGGAAGCACTTCACGGATTGGGGTTACCACACGGGGCACCCCGTAATCAACCCGGTCACCCACGGGTGGGAGAGCATCACAACCCTTACCCCACCCCCCTAATGAGAACGCCCCACGAGCACCGTACGAGTTTGACCTTACTCGGGCCGTCCGAGTCAAGCCACCATCCTACGATGGTTTAGGAGATCCCCAAGTCTTCCAGGACTGGATCATGGAGATCGAATGTTATTTCGAGTGGTATACCCTGAACGACGCGGATAGGTGCGAGTAACGAGAATGAAGTTGCTAGGGCGCGCCAAAATATTTTGGCTGAATGAGGAGCGGCGTATGAGGGTCGAGAACGGAGCGTTGCCCATAGGCTGGGATGCAATGAAGGCTAGGCTAACGGAACAGTACGTCCCTACTTACCATCGAACACAAATGTTCGATGATTTAGCCACCCTTAGGCAAGGGACTAGGTCGGTGTATGAGTATATGAGTTTGCTGAAGGACATGATGGTTAGGTGCGACGTGAAAGAGATGCCCGAGGTCACCCTCTCCAGGTTCCGTAAGGGACTAAACCCCGATCATCAAGGAAAGCTTCTGCGTTATGGTCACACCGATTTGCACACACTTTCAACGCTGCCTTAGATATTGAGCAGCACAACGCGATTAAGGGCAAGTCTCGCTCGTTCCAAAAGGGGAAGTCCATTTTAGGGCCGCCTCCCACCGCCACCTATAAGGCTAAAGGAAAGTATCAGTCCCCCGACTCGACCTCCATAGTCGTAACGGCTAGGAATGATAGAAACCCCTCTGGTGAGAGAGTCCCGGTGGGTCGGGTCAACAGAACAAATGTCACATGTTACGCTTGCGGGATCCAAGGGAACTATGCTAGTGATTGTCCTACTACACCCAGACCATTAGCTTTGTTAGATTCCGCCGGTGGGGCCGACGAAATTACTTACGAGGCGGGCGAAGTGAGCGAGTCGGACGGAGTGCCTAGTGATATGGAGGATGACCCCCATATGATGGTTATGAGGTGTATCCTGGCGACCCCTCGAGCGTTAGACGAATGGAATAGGACGAACATTTTCACGTTGAATTTTAAGAGTGGTGAAAAATGGTGTAGGTTGATCATCGATAGCGGTAGTTACATGAACGTAATTTCTGAAGCCGCGGTGAGACGAATGTCTCTTGTTGCCGAGCCACACCCTCACCCTTATAAAGTGGCATGGGTAGACAAGTAGTCCCTCCCTGTGACGAAGCAATGCTTGGTACCCCTTACCGTCAAAGCTTATTCTGAGCAGATTTGGTGTGACGTCATCCCTATGGATGCGTGTCATGTATTGTTGGGTCGCCCTTGGTTGTACGATCATGACGTCACCCACTTTGGTCGGGCCAACACTTACGAGTTTAATTTAATGGCAGAACCATACTCTTAAAACCCCGCCCCGCCAAAGGATCCTTCGGCCCCCTCGAAGGATACGGTCGTCCCGGTCGAGAAGAAGACGTTGAGCTTGATAGGAAGGAAAGAATTGAAGCGTACTACCTTCGTAGATGGGGTCCTTTATGCCTTAGTGTGCCTACAAGTTAAGGAAGACGCAACCCCTTTTGAGAACTTGCCGTCGGCGTTGAGAAAACTCATAGAAGAGTTTGTGGACGTGTACCCGGAAGAGCTACCGGCTGAATTACCCCCGTTGCGGGAAATCCAACATGCCATTGATTTCATTCCGGGCTCTTCATTGCCCAACCTCCCACATTATCGGCTAAACCCCTCCGCGCACTTAGAGTTGCAAACCCAGATCTCGGATTTATTGCAAAAGGGTTTTATCCGCCACAGCAAGAGCTCGTGTGCCGTGCCCGCCTTACTTGTCCCCAAGAAGGACGACTCTTGGAGGATGTGTGTGGATAGTAGAGCCATTAATAAAATCTCTATTAAATATCGCTTTCCCATCCCACGCTTGGATGATTTATTGGACATGTTAGCCGGTGCCACGATTTTTTCGAAATTGGATCTTAGGAGTGGCTACCATCAGATCCGAATTAGGGAAGGTGACGAGTGGAAAACCGCCTTTAAGTCTAAGGAAGGGCTCTACGAGTGGTTAGTTATGCCGTTTGGACTTTCCAATGCGCCGAGCACGTTTTCGAGGATGATGACCCACGTCTTCAAACCCTATATGGGAAAATTCATCGTGGTATATTTTGACGATATCTTGGTATTTAGCACCTCCACGATTGATCATGAGTCACATTTAAGAACCATCCTTAGCACGTTGAGATCGGAAAAATTATTCGTGAACATTAAGAAGTGTACCTTCCATGTGACATCGGTTGAGTTCCTCGGTTATATTGTGAGTTCGGAGGGGATCCACGTAGACCCCAGGAAAGTGCAAGCCATTAGAGATTGGCCCGAGCCCTCCAACATTCGGGATGTTAGGAGTTTTCACGGGCTCGCTACATTTTATCGGCGATTTATTAAGGATTTTAGTAGCATTATGACCCCTATTACCGAGTGCATGAAAAAAGGTGCATTTACATGGACGAACTCAGCCGCTGCGGCGTTCCACTTAATTAAATCGCGCATGTCGGAAGCCCCCCTTTTGCGACTACCGATTTTACCAAGGTTTTCGAGTTGTCATGTGATGCGTCTGGAGTGGGAATTGGTGGAGTGTTGAGTCAGGAAGGCCACCCTGTGGGTATTTCAGTGAGAAACTAGCAGGTCCAAAATTAAATTATTCCATTATGATCGGGAGTTTTACGCGTTATTCGTTGCCTCCAACATTGGCGGCATTATTTACTTCCTAAGGAGTTTGTCATCTTATCCGATCATGAAGCGCTAAGGTTTCTTAACTCTCAAACTAAGGTTAGTCCTAGACATGCCAAATGGGTATCCTATCTACAGGAGTATACTTTCATTATCAAACACCTCAAGGGGACTCTCAACCGCGTAGCCGACGCCCTTAGTCGTGTTTCGTTATTGCTCTCCACGCTAGAAGTAAGGTTATTGGCTTCGATAGGATTAAGGACGAGTACGTCCACTGCCCAGTTTTAAGGAGATCTATTTCGCCACCCAAGATGACTCGCCGACAACCATTACTTCTTTTACATTCGGGACGGCTACTTATTTAACCATTCGAAGCTTTGCATCCCCCGTTCCTCCCTACGCCACTTCATAGTGTGGGAATTGCATGGTGGAGGGTTAGGGGGACACTTTGGCCGTGACAAGACGATCACGTTAGTTGAAGACAAGTTTTTTTGGCCCGGTCTTAAGGCCATGGTTAGTAAGATCGTGGGTAGTTCTCGAGCGTGCCAACTGGCTAAGGGGAACAAAACTAATGCGAGGCTTTATACCCCTCTTCCGATTCCGTCTATTCCTTGGGAAGACGTTAGCATGGACTTCATTCTCGGCCTCCCAATCACATTTCGACGTCACGACTCTATCTTAGTTGTTGTCGATCGTTTCTCTAAAATGGCTTATTTATCGCGTGTAATAAAACCAACGACGCGTCACACGTCGCACAATTATATTTTAAAGAGGTGGTAGGCCATCGAGGAGTTCCGAAGTCAATTGTTACTGATAGGGATGTGAAATTTACTAGTTATTTTTGGAAGACCCTGTGGAGGATTATGGGCACCAAACTTCTATTCTCTTCCGCGTACCATCCGCAGACGGATGGGAAAACAAAAGTTGTGAACAGAAGTTTAGGTAGTTTGCTTCGATGCCTTGTGGGAGACCACAAGGGTACATGGACCTTATCCTCCCTCATGCTCAGTTAGCATATAATAATTCCAAAATAGGTCCACGGGTTTGTCCCAGAATGAGATCGTGCACGGTTATAAAGCTCTCGTGCCCCTGACTTGCTTCTGTTATCGCCATCGTTTAAGTCAAGTCAATTTGCACAGGACTTTGCCTCTCACATCCATGATCTTCACAAACGCATAAATGAAACGCTTACCACTCAATACGCGTCTTATCAAGTTCATGCCAACGCACATAAGAGAGTGTCTCCCTTGAAAGTGGGCGATTTAGTAATGGTACGTCTCATCCCTGAACGGTTGCCTACGGGCACCTTAAAAAAGTTAGCGGATCGGCGAGCTGGCCCTTTTCGGATTTTAAACGGTTAGGAGACAATGCTTTTTCTTTTGGATTGCCCACTGATTGGGGTATTTCCCCTGTTTTTAATGTTTCGGATTTAACGCCATATATTGCTCCGCCACTAGAACTATCTTCCTCTCCGTTTAGTTCCACTATAGATTCTCATGGGTATGGGGTTGAGGGGGGTAAGGCTCGCTCTCTCCGTCGGTCTCCAACGGAGGTACGCTACATGTTGATGATATAGATTTTCCCCCTTTGCTGCCTAATGCTTTTCCCAGGTTTGCCAGGACCGCATTTTTGCCCGACAGGATTCTCCAGGATGACGTGTTCCCACTGCTGATGGCGATGTGCGCCGCTACTTGATCCGCTGGCGGGATCGCCCCGCCTCTGATGACTCTTGGCTCCCGGAAGCGGACGTGGCTCTCTTAGATGGTGTTCTTCTCCGACGGTATCTTCAAGACAACTCATCGGTGATGAGTCCGTTCAAGCGGGAGGATTGGTGGCCGACGGCCCCAAGTTGACGACGGCCCCCAAATTGATGACGCCCATTGACGATGGCCCAAAGTGGTGATGACGGCACGCTAACGGAAGACCCTCCTTCGTCTCCAACAAAGGACTCGCGTCGCCGAGGTGTTCGTATGGAGCGGCGCTACAATTTCCGCCCTCGGCGCAAGACAAATATATAGTTAAATTTATCTTTTAGATTTATCTTATTTTCATTATGCTATTTTATTTGGGATATTGTATTGAGGGCTGCATGTAGCCATTTTGTGTGTTGTTTTTATTTTTATTTTGGGCTACATATAGCCTAGACTTATTTTTAAGCCTATATATAGGCATGTATGTTTGGTTTAACTTAAGTTGAATGAGAAAAGAAAACCCTAGTCTTTCCTTTCTAAGCATTCTCTCCCTCTCTCTCTATATTTCCTAGCCGCCACCCTCACTCCCCCTCTCTCTCTCTCTCTAAAATTTCGTCCAGCACCTTATCTTCCCCTCTCTTCCACAAGCTGCCACCCTCATCTCCCACTCTCCCTCTAGAAGTTTCGGCCAGCCCACACATCTCCTCATCCAAGACCCCACCACCACATACCCTCATTAACCCGAACTCCACCCTCCATAACCGGCCAGCCACCTACCACCTCCTCCGAGCAGCCCCTTTGAAGGGAACCCGGCAGCCCCTCCACGCGAAGCTTTTATCGGAAAGGCCTCCTTCTCCGGCAAAAAATCTGAACGTTGGCGTGAAGCGGCCGAGGCGGACGATCTATCTCTCCATCCGGCGCGACTCCAGTGGATCCGCGGAAGAGCGACCCGTCAAAGGTAGTCGGAATCATCTATTCCGACTTGGGTAATGAACCTCTCCACTCACGTGTGTTTCCCTCTTGATATTCTAGTGGTCGGAAAGATTTTTGCGTTGGGTTTGAATCGTTAGATTCTTCGTGGTTTTCCTCTTGGATTTGCATCCACCTTAATCGCAATATTTCCGAAAGGGTTTGGCGAGCCCCGTATTTTTTTGTTGGGGGAGATCTACCATTTTTCGATCGCATTTTGGGTAGACCTCCTTTGGTACAACTTTCACTCGGTCGGACCCAACATTGGTCCTTTTAGCTTGGGAGAACGTCGACCAATAGCCGTTCGTTTGACCTTCCCGCGGAGTGGCTACCGTACGTTGGTGAACTGTGGTAAAACGTTTGCGAGTGCGCTGCAGTTGAATCTAGTGCGTGAGAGATTGTGGATTGAGTGTGGCGTTCGTTTCATTCCCGTAACCCATTTAGCGTACGCGGTAGAAGCCTACATCAGCTAGGGACTTGCTCTTCTTATAAGCTTGCAACAGAACTTTATATTCATCTATCAACTGATGAATATCCTCTTCAGACTCAGATGCACTCTCATCATTTGATGATGATGAATCTGACTCTGTACTGGCACAAGAAATTGAACTAAAAGAACAATGTTGTACCTTAGTGGGTCCTGGCTGCTCTAGGATTTTGTCACTTTCTGTCAATGCCATTTGCCCTTGGCATTGACTGTCCTCTTGTTCATATATAGAATTCATAATCTGCATGAACTCTTCTTCTTCTTCCTCAGCAAACAGTCCTATATATGCCTCAGCATCTGACTCAGTTTCTGATGAAGATAAATCTGACAGGCTCTTGTCGTTTTTTGCAATAAAAGACTTTTCTTTCTTGCCCTTGTATTGAGTCCTTTTCTTGTCAATAGACTCGTTCCTCTTCTCTGGACAATCTGCAATGACATGACCTTGTCTATTACAGCAATAACATACTATTTTTGAAAGAGTTGCTTTGCTAGACTTAGTCTTTTTCCTGTCTTTCTTTGAAGACTTTTTATTCTGATAATAGTCTTCTTTTCCCTGTGAAGTAGATGGCCTTGTCCTCCACTGTTTCTTCTTTAAGAACTTCTGGAAATGTCTTGTAAAGGCAGCAAAGTCCTCATCACTTTCACTGCTTTCAGATTTTCTGCTGACTGACTCATCTGACTCAGATTCAGCTGCTTGTGGAGGTGGAGTTGGTGACTTACTTCTGTACTTTCTGGGGGCCTCTGTTTTGAAGGCCACTGTCCTTTCTTTATGTTCATTTCTTGTAGATTTCTCCTCTTATTTCCTCACCATTAACTGCATTTCATAGGACAGCAGTTTGCCAAACAGTGTTGGTGGAGGAATTTCTCCCAACTTTGCCATTTCCCTAATGGCATAGATCTTGGTGTCCCAATCTTTTGTTAGGGACCTTAGAAACTTATCATTGAGTTCATAATTACTGAACTCTCTGCCAAAGGACATGAGCTCATTCACTATCCTGTAGAACTTCTTATAGCACTCAGTTATGCTATCAGCTTTACCTTGTCTAAAACTTTCATATTCTTGGTTTAGCAAGGATTTTCTGTCTTGCCTTACTTCTTCAGAACCCTCCATATACACAGTAAGAGTATCCCACATCTCTTTAGCTGTCTTATAGTGTATCAAATTCTGAAAAGTTGCATCATCTATGACACTCACTATGATGTTCTGAGCCCTCTTATCCATAGTGGCTATAACAATTTCATCCTTTGTCATTTCAGAGAAATCCTTAGGTGTCCTCTGATTTGCATCTAAGACTGACACCTTCATGGGCACATATGGCCCTTCCTTTACTGTGATATAAATCCTAGGGTCTGAGGCTTCCATAAAAAGTCTCACCCTTTCCTTCCAGATCCCAAAGATCTTTTGCCTACATATGGGTAACTTCATGAATCCCAATTCCTTGTGATTCTCAGTGGAACCCATGGTTCTTGGTTTTCTTAATTCTGTAATTGACTTAGACTGAATCTGCCAACAGGATCTACTCAGACAGTTATGTCTCTTTTTGAGTAACCTCGCTTTGATAACACTTGAAAGATATTGTACCTAAACACCTAGAGGGGGGGGGGGGGGTGAATAGGTGACTTGAATCTTTTTAACTTTTATGGCAGAATACAGAATCTAACACAGAATTCTAGCTACTTTATCACAGCAATCACACAGCTATCACAGAATATCACAGCACACAGTAGACACAGTTTTATAGTGGTTCCCCAAGGTTTGGGTACATCCACTTTCCCCCTTCGCCTATCTAGCAGTGCACTAGATTCGGCCAAACTCCTTCACTATCTTAGAACCCAAAACAGGCTCCTACACCTCAGGCCCAAGGCCCTACAACTCAGCTTCTTCCCAAAGCCTACACTCAGCCAGCATGGCCTACACTCAGCCACCAAGGCCTACACTCAGAGATTTCAATCTCTTACACTCAGGCACTCAAGCCCTACACTCAGCCTTTATAATTACAGGCTTACAAAGACTCAGATCCAAAGGATCCTACAAGAAAATATGAATACAATAATGTTAACTCAACAACTCAGAGACAAGAGAGGAGAGTTGTGAGTTTCTTGATGAGTTCTTGGAAGAACTCAGCTGAAATCAATCTGACTTGGCTTTCTTCAAAGCTTCTTGAATGTAGAACTCAATAAGATTGACTCCTTCTGCAGTTGATCCTTGATCTCTGCTACTTAAGATCCAGAATAAATCTGAACCCTTCTTCTCAGCCTGGTTCCAACGGCTGATTTCTTGGATGGAGCTCTCTCTCTCCAACTTCTTAGATCTTCACTTGATAGCTAGATCTTCTTTGTATTACTTGTCTGAACAACCACCTTCTGTACACAGCATAAGCCTATTTATAGGCCTTCTTTATGGTAACCGGCTGGTCCGGTTCATAATTGATTTCTGACAACTCTAACAGGTGCTGTATACCGGATGGAATGGCAGCTGTCAAGTCATCCAGTCAGTTCTTGAAAATTCTGTAACTATCTCCAAGTGTCGAGACTGTCTGTCTTTAAGTGTCGACACTTATAGACCAAGAGTCGACACATGTTATCTAAGTGTCGACACTAGCCTACAAGGTGTCGACACAACTCCTTGTGTTGTAGATTTTATATCTCGATACTACTTCTTCTTCATGTGTCGACACTGAAATTGAGTGTCGACACAAGTACTTGTACTTCAGTATTTTGCTGAATTCTTCTAAGTGTCGACACAACACCTTTGTGTCGACACATCTTCATGTGTTGAACTCGCTGAGTGTCGACACTTCTTCTTGGTGTTGACACATGTCTTCAGTGTTGATACTTGCTGAGTGTCGACACATTGCTCTGGGTGTCGACACATTCTTCTTCTGTCGAGACTCTGGCTGAGTGTCGACACTTCTTCTTGGTGTCGACATATGTATTCAGTGTTGATACTTGCTGAGTGTCGACACATTGCTCTGGCTGTCGACACATTGTTCTTCTGTCGAGACTCTGGCTGAGTGTCGACACATTCCCTTAGTGTCGACACTTGTACTTAGAATATTTTTGTTGAACTTTGCTGATCTTTACTAAGTGTCGACACAGCTCCTTGTGTCGACACTTTCTTCAAGTGTTGAGTATTCAGCTGAGTGTCGACACATTCTTTCTTGTGTCGACACTTCCTTCAAGTGTTGACTCTTCTGCTGAGTGTCGACACATTGTTCTGGGTGTCGACACTTGTACTTAGTTTCTGCTGACTTTTGCTGAGTGTCGACACAACCTCCAAGTGTCGATACTTTCTGGTGTAGACACAACTGCTATGTGTCGACACAACTGCTATGTGTCGAAACAGCTTCACTGGGTGTCGACACAACTGCTATGTGTCGACACAGCTTCACTGCACTCTTCTTCATTGAGTGTCGACACAGCTTCTTGTGTCGACACTTTCTGTCTGGTGTCGACTCAGCATCCCTGGTGTCGACACAAATACTCCAAGTGTCGACACTGCTTGCCTGGGTGTCGACACAAGTCTTCTTAAGTGTCGACACTTTCCCTCTGGGTGTCGACACATGGACTTAGAAACTTTTTCTTCTTTCCTGCAAATACTTAACCTGCACAAGTAAACTCAAAACACATCAAATACATTTTGATGTATATCATTGAGTTGGGTGAGGCTTCTTCAAATCAGGTATATTTAAACCAATGTACCCAACACAAAGTATGTAAAACTATGAAACAGGTATCGTGGGCTGATCATTCACCCTTACCGAGTGAAGAAAGGATCCCCCAGATTTGGATGTTAATCTAGCTACTAAAGAGCCGGGTGTGACTTTACCACCCTGACGCTCCTCTTCTATAGAATTAAAATGAAAGGAGTTGCTTCTGCGCAAAGCGCAGAGTTTTGCCCGCAGGCGCAGGATGGAGGAGGGTAGGGGCAGGGGAGACTTGTCTTCCTTGGGCCCTAAAGCTTTCCCCTCTTCCTCATCTCGCGTGTCTGTGGGGATCTATGACAAATCGGCGTTTAGCTGAAAAGTGAGGGATCTCCATGGCCGTTTCCTTTTGTCTTGTTGCTACTAGCGTTTTATTTGCTTAATGTTGTGTGTGACTTTGAATTCTCTTTCTCTGCATAATAAACTTTTTCTACCTGAACATTATATAAAACTGTTAATACATGTATTTGGTCCACCTTAAGGACGGTAAAGAAAAGGGCTTCTCGGAGACAATCCAATTTTGCTGCGTTTAAATTGTTTGCTTAGCTTTTTGAGAATGCTGGCCTATTATTTACATGGTTAGAGATGAGCTTCTTGCAGGTTATTTTGTCTGGGCCGTGGGCTTGTTGATCAAGTTTAAAGCCAATCTTCTGGTATGCTCATCTTCTGAGCATTGGGTAACTTCTCCCCTTTTCTCATTTTAATTTTAACTGCAACATATTTTGCTGTGCTTCTTAGGTTAAGTCCGGGGAAGAGCTTGTTGATGTTACCTTTGCACATGCCCTTCATTTGCATACTAGTAGGTGTTTTTAATTTGTTTGTTTAGTTCATTGCATTGCGCATCTTTGCACCCACATGAGCGTGTACTTAGCTTTTTGTGTACGACGAGTCAAACTTGTTTCTTTCGTTAGATTTAGAAAAATTACCTTGCTAACATAAGATTGTGAGACAGGGTAAAATGTTGACCTTGCTGTGCTCCTAGTCGAGTGCTCCCGTCTCATGTAGAAATTATAGTAGATTTAATTTTTCTGCATGCTTTTAGTTTTATATTTTTTTAATTGCGTAAATTCTTTTTATTCTACTCAAAAATTGTTGAATACTGTGTGAATCCGACAGTAGTTTAGGGATGTTGGTAGACAGCCGTTAGATTCATATTGCTCGAGTCGGGAGGATGGATAGTCTTTCTCGTTGGCTAAGAACTTTCCCCAAGCTACTCTCGAATCATTGGTGCATGGTTAGTTAAGCGTGAGCATGATGTAGGCCATCATTTTGGCCAGGTTGAGCTTTGTACCCATTCCTATCATTTTATCCTCGCTAACCCCATTGTGCCTACCCCTCCTTTGATTCAGCTCCACTTCTATTTCACCAAAGCCTAGTAGCCGACCATAGTCGTACACCCAAGTCTAGCTTTACTGTTTTGTAATTTCATGATTTGGGATGTTGATGCGGTGTTGTTCTTGGTGAAATGTGTGGTTGTGCTCCCATGAATGTATTTGCTGGAATTGTGCATAAGAAAAAGAAAAAATAATAATAAGAAGAAAAGTTATAAAAAAGAAAATTTGAAAAAGAAAGAAAAAGAGGAAGGCAAAGCATACCTGAAAATCTGATTTGAGTTAGTTTATTTTGTGGCGTAAGCGATGGACACACCCGTATTTCAAAAAATTAAGTCTGGGGGTGTGGTGTGCCCGCGTGTTTTGTGGGTAGCGAATAGACTATTTTGGTGCTAGCTCAGCTGGGTTTTGTGCGTAGCCTTCATTTTTATCCTTGATTACCCCGCGTCAACCCAAGCGCCATTATAACCCGAAGTCCTACGGACTTGCGCTTAAGGCAAACTAGTGTTGTGGAGAGAGTGCGAATGGGCAAGCATATGGACACCGACATTGGTGGATTCCTTTGGAGGTTGTCCCGAATCCCGATCTTTGGCAATACTGGCCTTAGCGAAAAGTCTATTTTCTCCCTACGCGTTACCGGAAGATTCACCGCGATTCTATTTTTGAGTAGTCATAGAATTTTTGTTATGCATGCTGAAAAGTATAAATTATTTTATATGCTTAGAAATTTTCTCTACTATATTTTTACACCCGCGAGTGTGCGACTTCGTATGGTACCCCGGATTACAATTACTCTGTTAGTCAGTTCTTTTTCTAGTCTGCAAGGATATTCTATGCTCGGGACGCGAAAATAGGTAAGTTTGGGGGTGTGATGAGTCTCATTTATATACGGTTTTGCGGACTCATCTGGGCTAGTTTTCCTGACTTTGCACTTCACTTTTCGGTTGTTTTCATTGATATTTCATTCCTACTGCATTTCACGATTAGTGCACTCTTCTAGCCCGTGGGTGTGCAATTGAGCATTGGATTGCTAGGGGTATGCACTTGGTGCTCCCCGGGGCTTGTTCCAGTAGTTTTTATTGCATTTTATTGATTGCTGGAGTTTCCTCCTTTTTGAGTTTTTCTTGTGTGCAGGTGGTGCATTTTCCCCAAGTTTGGAATGCAGTTTCGAGGAAAACGCACGGTTGTGCGTTTTCTTAGCATACGGTCCTTTGTGATCGTGCGTTTTGTTTGTGTAGGAGAAACGTCGAGCTGAGCTCGACGAACTGAGCTCGACGATCTTAACGCACGGTTAACGCACAGTTTCTTAAGAACCGTGCACGAAGGAAACGCACGGTTTTCCTATAGCCTTTTGGTTTCTCTCTGTTCTATGGCTGGACATGCGTATTCTTCACTCACGGGCAGAATCACCCGTGCGCGCGTTAAACGCACAATTGCAACTAGTTGCATGTGATTTCTGCTCGCTGTCGTTACCCGTATGAATTACTTCACGCACGCGCGGAACCTCCCATGCGCGAAGGAAACGCACGGGTCAATGCTTGTTCTTCCCCAGGTGTTTTCTAGATATTAATATCGCACGGTTCACAAACGGTCGTGCGCCAGACTGTGCGTGACCATTTTTTCTGACTTTTACTATTTAAGCCACAGGTTTCTCCTGGACCGGGACAACTTCATTTTCCCCCGCCATTTTCGCTACTTTGAGCGGGAACTCGCCAATCCAGCCGTCATTTTCTCTTTCCTCCTTGGAGGGTTGATCCGACCACCCTTTCTCCTCCAAAGAGCTTGCTAAAGCTTTGTCTCCGGCCACCATCGCCATTGTCGACCTCCAAGTTGCTCTTTGAGTTCTTAGTTGCAGAACTTGTGAAGCATTTCACTCCGATCCGATTAAACAACTACAACACGAAGAAGCCGGGTGTGAATAAGGAAGTGATAGCCCTTCGGGATCCCGGATACCTTCCCAAGACCGAGCTAGGACGAGTCTCGACAACCCTCTCTTCCGGCCATGAATCTTTGAGAGTCTTCAAGTGCATGGTTGTATTTCGTTCCCTATTTCTTGGATTTACTTTAAAATGATCTTGTGCTAGTATGCTTGAGGTTTATTAACCATGTTTTGTTCAAGTTCTTGATACGGTTTTGTATGGTGATTTTTTGTTCATGACGTATGTTGATGAGTTTCCTCCTTGTTAGAGAAAGTTGTGTTTGAGCCGTTCTAGTGACTGCTAGAAGCACGCGTTGTGAAGAGTTGTTTTCGACCCTCGTTAGTTTGTTCGTCCCCGCTATTACTCTTTGCAATAATTCACCCTCGCGACACGGTGACGGCGACCCCACACTAGTTTGATGCTGCTTAGTGTAGGAAAACCAAACTCAAACCCCTCGATATTATTTAGCATTTTCATTCATTTTTCTGAAAGCGAAATCCATGCTCACTACTTGCACTCCGTATGATATCGATATTTGGGGAAGCTACTCCTCCATTTTATTACTTGGCCGTGAACGGTAATCTTACCGCCAGCGCATCATTGGTCTTGTCTAACAAACTGATAAAAAGGTAGGAGGGACAGTGGATGTACTCATACTCTAGAGAACCACTATAAATAATTTGTGTGCTGATTGTGTGATCTTGAAAGCTAACCTAAACTAAAACACAACTCACCAAATCAGATGAAAGTATTAAAAAGATGGAAAAACCAATTCACCCCCTAGTTGTTTTGCTACTGTTGAAACTAAAAACTTTCAAGTGGTATCAGGGGGATCTTGCTCAAAAAGGACTTAACTGTCTGAGTTGATCACTAGGAGTAGCTTAATATATTCTTTATGGGTTCAGGAGAGAACCATAAAAAGTTAGACTCAATGAAGCTTCCAATCTATAAGAAAGAGAGCTTTGGGATCTGGAAGGAAAGAGTTAGATTGTTCATGCAAGCATCTGACCCAAGAATCTTCATAATAGTACAATAAGGACCTTTCATCCACATGAAAGCCTCACTTCTAGATTTTAATGTTCAGACACCTAAGAAGTATTCCGTGATGACCAAGGATGAGGTCATCTTAGTTACTATGGACAAGAGGGCATAAAACATTTTTGTTAGTGTCATTAATGATTCTTCATTCCAAAATCTTGTCTGCTGCAAGAATTCCAAGGAACTATGGGACACCTTGATTGTCTACATGGAAGGCACTGAAGAAGTTAGGGATGACAGGAAATCCCTACTCAATCAGGAACATGTGTCTTTCAGGCAGAGTAAGAAGAACAACATAGTTGAGTGCTATGAAAGTTCTTTAGACTGGTGAATGCGTTGAGGACCTATGGGAGGGTCTTCAACAATTATGAGTTGAATGATAAGTTCCTAAGGTCTCTAACCAAAGACTGGGAAACAAAGATCTATGCCATCAGAGAAGTGGCCAAGCTAGCTGAAACTCCTACTCACACATTATTTGGAAAGTTGCTCTCTTATGAGATGCAGCTATTTGCCAGAAAGGGGGAGGTGACCACCATTAGATCCCAAGCCAAGGAGAAGACAGTAGCCTTCAAGGTTGATTGCTCTAAGAAGAGCAAGGAGAGGATTACTTCTCCCCCAATAAGTCCTGCAGATTCAGACAGCTCTGAGTCAAGTTCATCTGAGAGCAAATTGTCAGATGGGGAGTTTGATGCCTTCTCTAGGCAGTTCTAGAAGATGATGAAGAGAAGGCAATGGAAGAACAAACCTTCCTCCTCTTCACACAACAAAAGGGATCACCACAAGCCTGAGAAGAAGTTCTCTAGGAGTGACGGGTATGATTCAAAACCTAGCAAGCCTGGGCATATCATAGTCGACTGCCCAGTCAAGAGAAAAGTGACTAGTGTGAAGAAAGATCACCACCAAAATGGTAAGAAGGAAAAAACCTTCATTGGCAAGAATGAGAAGAGTTGTATTCAAAGTGACTAAGCAACTTCAAATTCTAAAGAAGAAGAGGAAGCATATATTGGGTTGTTTATTGTTGTTGTTGATGAAGAAGATGAGGACTATCTTGATGCAAGAATAGGTATCAGGGCCCCTCTATCACACTCTAACAGTGACACTAAGGTGGATGAAGATGATAATAACAACTATGGTCTAATGGTCATGACAAATGGAGAATCGAGCCAGGATCAGCCTGGTCTAAATAAGGTACATTCTCAGTCTAGCTCCTCCTCTAAATCTGATTATGAGACTTGTCCCAATTCTGTGGATTCTTCATCCAGTGATCATGATGACTCAGAATCTAAGCAAGATATCAATCAATTGATTGATTGTTGGGTCCCTAGTTGGATTTGGGCTAGGTTCAAAAAATTAGGATGTCTGACCCAATATGTATAGCCAGGGTCATGATTGTGTCCTATAGTCTAGGCCATGTCCTTAGAGTCAACATCACATGGACCGGTCATCAACAGACTGCAAAAGACTCAAGACTTAGAGAAATATCAAAGACTCAGAAAATGAGTTCGACGTTCGTCGAACTCAGGTCGACGAAAGTCGTGCTCAGCTCGGCGAAATCAGAGACAATTCTCTGAGCTGAGCTCGATGAACATGAATCTCAGGTCAACGAATTCTAGAGTATACTTCAACACCAAGCATAGATTTCTTCACACTTAACTCCAATCGACGAAGTTAGTTCTCAGGTCGACGAACTTACTTCTCAGGTCGACGATCTCTAGATATTCTACTTCAACATCTTATTCCAGAAACATCTAAGTATTTTAAGTCGAGCTTCACACTCCAGTTGACGAAGTTATAATATTAGCTCGACGAATTTGGATCTTAGTTCGATGATTTATGGATCATCTACTTCAACACTATAATACCAGAAACAACTAAGTATTCTAAGTCCAGAATCACACTCCAGTCGACGAACTCACCTTCTCAGCTCGACGAACATAGACCACAGTCTTGGCAAGATTTATAGAGTAATAGTTAGAAGTTCTCAGCTCGACGAAACTAGTTCTCAGGTCGACGAACCCAGTTCTGAGGTCGACGATTTCTGGACACATTACTTCAACATTCTTAAGTCCAAGAAAAATGGAATTCTGTTATTATGTCGACGAAATCATATTCTCAGCTCGACAAACTTGATGCACAGAATTGAAAGGTTCTAGAGAAAGCAGTTGTCAGTTCTTAGATCGACGATCTTGTATCTTAGCTCGACGAACAAAGGATATCTGGTCGAAAAACCGGACTTCTCTACTCGACGAACTCTGGACACAGATCGACGAATTCTGCTCAATGAATTCTGTAAAGTTCCAGACTTAGAAATTTCCCTCCTTCTGTCCTTTTTTCTATTGCAATAATTCCTGAGTAATCAATGCCTAAATATTCTCTGAATATTATCGTTATAAGAAAACATTTATTACGGTCTTCATCAGGATTATTGCTTGCCATTTTTCCATGGGACAGTTGGGGAAATCAATCAATGCAAATATTCTCCAGGCCGTCAGAATTCAATGTAGAAAAGAATTCTAATTTCAAAAAGGAAATTTATATGGAAAATATAAAAGGGATTTTCTTTCTCTTCCTGAATAGCTCTCCAGTAGTAGTCAGAAATATACAGTGAACAAGAATTTTCTTCATCTCTCTGGACAGCACACAGAGAACATACAGACTACAGAGCTCATAGGGCAACAACACTGTCAAGAGACAAGAAGCCCTAGCCCGAGACCAGAGAAAGAACATCAAGCTGAAGAAGGAGAAGAACAACCATTCAAATCAAGAGTCTTCTTCTGTCTTCATTCCAGGATTCTTCAAAGGACAACTAACATTAAATCTGTCAAGGATTTCCTGGAATTCATCTGGTTAAAGAAAAAGCTTGAAGACCTATCACCTTGCAGCAAAGCTTCAACTTCTTGAACCATTTAATATCTCAGGGGGAGCTCTTTGCTAAAATTAAGATCCACAAGAGTCTTCTCAGTTGCATCTGAGAAAGAGAAGACAAAATCACTCTCTCATCCCCCACTGTATAAAGGGTTCTTAACTCCCTTCAAAAGTTATTCCTTGTTGCAAGTCACCTGATCAAAGTATTTGAGGTTTGGTTTTTGACCACCTGATCAAAAGCTCATTAGTGCCAGTCACCTGATCAAAAAACTGAGTGGATTCCTACCAGGGTGGTACAAGAGTGGATGTACCAAAGTTTAGGGGAACCACTATAAAATTCTTGTGTTGTCTAGGTTGCCCTTTTTCTTTTGTTCTTGCTGTGACCGTGATAACTAGGTTGCTGTGTTTGTGTTTTTTATTTAATTCCTGCAGCACTAGAACTATATTGAATTAATTAGCAAAAATTTTATAAACCCTAAATACTCTTTTCACCCTCACCCCACTCTAGAGTATTTCAGATCTAACCCTAACTTTCAATTGTTATCAGAGCAATGCTCCTGTAGTTGTGCAAGTTAACCCTTGAACCAAAGATCTTGAGTTAGATCTACTTTTTATTTCTATTAAGATTAAACACACAGCATGACACAGAACAAGGACTATGCAAGCACTAGACCTCCAGTATGCAATCTAAATAGGTTTACCATCTGGAAGACAAGAATTAAGTTATATATGAACTTTATTGATGAGGATATCTACAATTTGATGGCGAGGATGCCCCGCCATTTGCTCTTTCCGACGTGGATCTCATTGTTCGCCGCCGCTACATGTTCGTGGACATTGATGGCCGTTGCCGCAACTGTCGTCGTCGCCGCCGCCTCCGTCGCCGCCGCCTCCGTCACCGCCGCCGCTGTCGCCGTCGCCGCCGCCTACGCCGTCCTAATGAATATAATGTTATTTCCATTTTGAAATAATATTATATTCATAATGCTTTTTGAATTTATAAGTCCTAAGATTTATAAATTTCAAAATTATAAAATTTATATTTATGTTATTTTACAAGTGTATGTTTTATGTCATATTAAACACTTGAGTGGTTAGGATTAGATTAGATTTTGATGGAGGGTGGATGGAGAGGTGTGTGATAATATATATATGTGTTTGAGGAGTTGGAGAGATTATGTTGAAGAGAAAAAAAAAACATAATTTGAGTTGTGTGAAGCAGCCCCCATTCGGCCTGGCCGAACCCGAACCCGCCCCCTAGAAATCGCAGAAAAGGGCTGCTACCGCCGCCCCTCTTGGTGGCTGTTCCTGCTACTCCGGCGACCTCCTACCTCCTCCGGTGTGACTCCAAAGAAGGCGGCTCGGTTCTCTCCATCCGGTGTGACTCCGGTGGACCCGTGGAAGTGCGACTCTTCCATAGTTATCCTTCTTCCTCCTCTTCATTTTCAGATTTTGGGTAACGATTTCCTCTTCTCAAACTTGGGTAATGACTCATCTTAGATTGTGAGATATGTGGAAACTTGATATCATATTTTATCCTAAAGTTTGATCCTCCTTTGCTTTACAAAAATCTGAAGTTATATTGCGTTATTTCTGAATTTTCGCGAAGATTTTTGCAAGGATAGGTCCCCTTGGACGTTTGCAAGCCGGGGTTGGTTTAGCATTTGGTTTCGAATGGATCAAGAGGATTTGGTATATCCTCGTTTGATTTTGTTTTGAGGGCTGAATTTTGACTATTTTCCGAATCAAAGCTTTAGTCCGGATCACTCTCCATGTGGATGGAAACTGTTATGATGCGATGCTAGATGTATGGTTAGGTTATGATGTTAGTGTATGTCAATGTTTCGTGCAGGTTTGGATGAGAGATTCTCCCTTGTGAGATCGCGATATTTTAAACGAAACTCTGCCGAAATTTTGAATTTTGCGCGCACACCACATGTTCGTTGATATTCCTCTTAGGAACCCCCTTGCCACTTCGTGCCTTAACCCCATTCCCGGGAGTGTGCTACATCAATTTGGTATCAGAGGCGGCGCAAAGCTTTCTTAATCTTTGTCGGTCCTCCCGCGTCACCCCTTTTTTGCACTTAGGCACGCTTGTTGGTCTTCTATTTATTTTCTTAGTTATATATAAAAACAAATTGTGTTTCCTAAAATATCTCAAAAACCAAAAAAAAAAGTTTTTCGTGCTCCCTTAGTTTGAGTTTTCATTTAGACCTTATGACGCACATTGGGAGTTCCGCTAACCCACCTTCATTCGTTGATCGCAACGTTATGTTAGCCCAGTATTTGACACCACCACCGCGCACCTGTAGGCTTGTTAGCGTTCCTGTTCCGACCTATGATGGGATAGGTGGACCGCGAGTATTTTTAGGTTGGGTGAAGGATATTGAACGTTATTTTGAGCAGTATCATATTATGGACCCCCACAGGATTCCCGTTGCGAGACTACAATTATTAGGTCGAGCCCAAACCTTCTGGCTCAATGAAGAGAGACATTTTGGGACGTCCCTCGACGACTCACTTGTAGGTTGGAATATTATGAAGAATCTATTAACAGACGAGTATTACCCTCCCTACTGTCGCCCCCACTTTTCTGATTATATGAAAGAGTCGCCGCCTACGACTTTGCCTACGTCGACCCAGTATGTCCCATCGTACTCCCATACTCGGATATCTCATGATTTTGTTTCTCCCCGCCAGGGCACTAGACCCGTTTTTGATCCTAGGAGCGACTATAAGCCTCACGCTAGATCCTTGCTCCACCCTGATCTAACTATTTCGAGCACACGTACTCCAACCTTTAGGGAGAAAGAAAAGGTTAGGCCATCTGTCCCGCCACCAATCCTTGTCACTACTCAGAATGTTATAAAACCGCGGGTGAAGCCTAGGAAAGAAGTTAAGATTTGCAAGGAAGACACTACATGTTATGCTTGTGGGTTGATTGGCCATTACGCTGTGGAGTGCCCCACTAAGCCTAGGGTTTTGGATCTTTTAGCGTCGACGTCTAAGCCCGCCACTGAGGGCGATGTCAATTTTTCCAACGACTGTAGTGACGAAGACGAGAGTGGATATCCTAGTGACTTGGATGATGATATCTCCCCTGAGATATCCCTCCCTGGGATTAACCCATTTCCCCTCAACCTTATTTCAGGCCCGTCTCCTACGACCGTTGCGGGATCGTTCGATGGCCCTAAGTCGACGGATGTACCTATTATATTGGAAGATGTACCTGACGCGGGAAGATTATTTTTGGATGATGTTAGCGCTGAGGACCCGAACGATGTTACTTTGATGTTATCTCCGTTGCCTGAAGCCCCATGTGGAATAAAATTATTGTCGGGTTCGCTTTTGCCTCTTTTAGAGATCGTTACTGATTATGACTTGGATGACATATCTAGTGGGTTGGACGGCATTTCGGCTGAGTTGGAAGAGTCCACCTGTGATGCATGTTTATCTGAGAGTGAGTTAGGTGATGACGATCCATTTGAGTTTTCTATAAGGACGAATCCACTATTTGATCTTCCTCTTGATTTGGTGGGCTGGCACCCGGTGGATTTTTCTTGGACGTTAAATCCGTGTTTTGACGGTGAGTATGACTTAGCTCCTCCGGCATCGACCATGTCGACTCCCCTTCTGAGTCACTTGACTCGATTAGATGCTTTGTTAGGGACCGAGCTTGTCATTTCTAGTCCGAGCTATTTGGAGGTGCATATTTATCTAGCTCCCTCGTTAGACTTACCTAGACAGATGTGTGTGGGCGAGTTGTTAGTTGTTGCGTTCGCTCCTGCCACTCCAGTTCCTAGATCTGACTATGCTTTTCCTAGGATGGGCCGTTCATCTGACCGCGTGGCGTTTGGTGAGGCTTTGTGTTGGACTGCTAGTGCTTCCTTGGCTCTGGGGATTTTTGATGTGGTGTCCCCTAGACACACTTATTTGCCAAGCCCGGTCGCATGCATTATCCTCCACCTTTTGATGATCCATGCATGCACACGTTAGTGAACCTAGTTGGATATGTTGAGTTGTATCGCACGTGCGTCCTTTCCTAAACACCTAGAGGGGGGGTGAATAGGTGACCGGTTGGCAGCGTACAACACAGATTCTGAATAAGTTCTCATAGCAAACACAACAATTCACACCACAGCACAATCACAGCACAGAATGATTTTATAGTGGTTCCCCAATCTTTGGGTACATCCACTTTCCCCCTCGCTGCCGTTTACTAGCTCAGAACCCAACTAGGTTGGCCCAAAGCCTTACACTCAGCCACACAGGCCTACACTCAGCCACCCAGGCCTACGTTAAGGCCTGAGTTCGGCAATCAAGCCCTGCCTTTATAATATAGGCTTACAATTCTCTCAGATGGAGTTAAAATAGAAAGTACAATAGCAACGAAAATGACTTGTGGAAGAACTCAGTTAGATTGACTTTGGTTAGTCCTCACCTTGACATTATTGAATTCCTTCAGCCTCCAAATCAAATTGCATGCATATACTTATTTTTACCTGAACCTCTCTATCCTGGTACGATCTGCACGTCCACATGTCATCGCCTTATGCCTAGTGTCGGTGGGTTGCGTCACTTTCACGACTGTTTCACCTCCGAGAGCTCCTGACTGTTCAGAATGTGTTCGATTCCACATCTTAGTCTGGAGTGTGGTGTCCACACTTAGAGTGGCTATACACTCCTCGGGTTCTTCGTAACAAAATTTCTTCATTACTCTTCAGTAGTGTCGAGCGCCGAGTCCTTGTCATGATCTTTAAGTGTTGATCTTCTGCATAGTGTCACATTGTGTTGAGTGTCGATTTAACGCAACTTTTTTTGACACAGATTTTTATGATGCAAGTCGGTTTTCTGCATTCTTCTACACTGAGTGTCGACACAGCTCCAAGTGTCGACACTTTCTGTCTGGTGTCGACTCTTCATCCCAGGTTCGACACAATGACTCGTGTCGATTTACACAAGCTTTCTCAAGTGTCGACACTACACATGGACTTAGAAACTTTTAGCTTCAGTCTAGTGAATATCCCTGCACAAGTGATGTATATCCTCTTCAAATCAGCCGTACCCAACACTTCTACTCTATCGCACTTCAGTCTTCTCTTGCGTGTTCACGGCGACTGATTTGGTGACGACATTCCCATCAAATTTGCGGTACGATCTGCACGTTGTCATCATGCCAGTGTCGGTGGGTTCGTCTGACTGTTCTCCGCACTTTGTTGATGTCTGGTACGAGTGGATACCTTCGGGTAACAAAATTGCTCCTTTCATGATCTTCAACAATTTTGGATTTAACGCAATGGCAATCAAATTTTCGGATTTAATTTTGCGTTTCAACCCGAGTGGTTTCCTTCGCCGTGCTTCTCTTGCTTTTCACTTCCATCATTGGATGGTCTGTATTGCTTTTCTTTATGCTGGCACATCTACGAGATGGTTCCTATTGTGGATGCACTGCTTGTCCTGCCCCGTGGATGTTCGCTCTTGCTATGCTACCTGTGGACGCTGTTGTCTCCTGCTCTTCTCTCCCTGGCCACTCATCGGGGATGAGTGATTTTGAGCGGGGGAGGATTGATGGCGAGGATGCCCCGCCATTTGCTCTTTCCGACGTGGATCTCATTGTTCACCGCCGCTACATGTTCGTGGACATTGATGGCCGTTCCCGCAACTGTCGTCGTCGCCGCCGCCTCCGTCGCCGCCGCCTCCGTCACCGCCGCCGCTGTCGCCGTCGCCGCCGCCGCCTACGCCGTCCTAATGAATATAATGTTATTTCCATTTTGAAATAATATTATATTCATAATGCTTTTTGAATTTATAAGTCCTAAGATTTATAAATTTCAAAATTATAAAATTTATATTTATGTTATTTTACAAGTGTATGTTTTATGTCATATTAAACACTTGAGTGGTTAGGATTAGATTAGATTTTGATGGAGGGTGGATGGAGAGGTGTGTGATAATATATATATGTGTTTGAGGAGTTGGAGAGATTATGTTGAAGAGAAAAAAAAACCTAATTTGAGTTGTGTGAAGCAGCCCCCATTCGGCCTGGCCGAACCCGAACCCGCCCCCTGGAAATCGCAGAAAAGGGCTGCTACCGCCGCCCCTCTTGGTGGCTGTTCCTGCTACTCCGGCGACCTCCTACCTCCTCCGGTGTGACTCCGAAGAAGGCGGCTCGGTTCTCTCCATCCGGTGTGACTCCGGTGGACCCGTGGAAGTGCGACTCTTCCATAGTTATCCTTCTTCCTCCTCTTCATTTTCAGATTTTGGGTAACGATTTCCTCTTCTCAAACTTGGGTAATGACTCATCTTAGTTTGTGAGATATGTGGAAACTTGATATCATATTTTATCCTAAAGTTTGATCCTCCTTTGCTTTACAAAAATCTGAAGTTATATTGCGTTATTTCTGAATTTTCGCGAAGATTTTTGCAAGGATAGGTCCCCTTGGACGTTTGCAAGCCGGGGTTGGTTTAGCATTTGGTTTCGAATGGATCAAGAGGATTTGGTATATCCTCGTTTGATTTTGTTTTGAGGGCTGAATTTTGACTATTTTCCGAATCAAAGCTTTAGTCCGGATCACTCTCCATGTGGATGGAAACTGTTATGATGCGATGCTAGATGTATGGTTAGGTTATGATGTTAGTGTATGTCAATGTTTCGTGCAGGTTTGGATGAGAGATTCTCCCTTGTGAGATCGCGATATTTTAAACGAAACTCTGCCGAAATTTTGAATTTTGCGCGCACACCACATGTTCGTTGAAATTCCTCTTAGGAACCCCCTTGCCACTTCGTGCCTTAACCCCATTCCAGGGAGTGTGCTACATCACAATTCCATCTTGACAGGTCCTCCTCAAGCCACTACCTCTACATCTACAGCAGCTTCAAGCATAAATACAGTTCCACCACCTGAGTGGAGTAAAGCCCAAAAGAAATTAAATGTTGCTGATGCCAAGGCCATGAACATTCTGGCCCAAACTATGTCAGATGACATTTTTGAGAAAGTGGCTGAGTGCACATCAGCCAAGGCCATCTGGGATTCTATAAATCAAATGGTGGCTGGATCTGCTGATGAAAGAAAAGATAGAAGATCCAACCTCATATCACAATATGAGAATTTCAAGAAGGAGGAAACAGAATCAGTTGCTGATATGTACAATAGGCTGAGCTCAATCATCAATGAGCTAAAGACATTGGACAAGGACATCACCCTCACTGAGGTGTATGACAAAATCCTCATGTGCTTCCGAAGCTCATGGGATTTAAAGATCTATCCCATCAAGGATGTCAGGAGCTTAAATGAGATTTCCACAAAATCTCTTTTAGGAAATCTCAAGTCTTATGAGCAGCTGATCAAATCCAGAGAAGCAGCTGAGTACAGAACACCTCCACCAGCAAGGAAGGAGCACAATATAGCTTTCAAATCTGTTGAAGAAACTGAAGCATCCACTGTGAATGAAGAGCTGATGAGTCTCTTTGCCAAGAGATTCTATAAAATGGCAAGGAAGGATTTCAGAAGAAAGTCATCCAGCTAGGATGACAAACCAAGGTATGACAAAACCACCACTAAAGAAGTGGTTTGCTTTGGCTGCAGGAAACCTGGACACTTCATATCAGAGTGTACAGAAAATAAAAAGAAGGAAAAGAGAAGAGAGGAGGATTCTAGTAGACAACAAAGCAACATGCCTTCTTCCAGCAAATACAAGAAGAAGGAGAAAGGCTTTGTAGCTGAATCCTGGAGTGAAACTGAGGATGAATCCACATCCTCCAGCTCCAGTGAAGAAGAGTAAGAGGCATGGTCCAAGGAAGTATGCCTTATGGCAATTGATGCCTCCAGGAGTCAATTAGATGAAGTAGAGTCTGACAATGAAGAATCTTCAGAAACAGAAGCTGATCAGGTACTCTTATCCTTTGATTATAATTCTGATGCTTTTAAAATTGAGTTTAAAATAATGTGCATTGACTTAATAAATTTAGAAAAGGAAATCAAGGCACTTAGGGAAAAATTATCAAAATAGGAAAACATCATCTCTGAAAACATCAAGTTAAAAGAAGAACTAATATCAGCTAATAAACAAATTGACTCTTTAAAAACTGAACTATGTGAGGCCAAACAACTTGAGGAATCTCTCAATGGGAGAAGATTTAAGCTGATGGACATCACAAGCACAGTCAATGCCAGACTAAATGACAAGCTGGGCTTGGGTGCTTCATCAAGTTTGCCCCCCAATCTTAAGAAGAATATTTTATCAACCACCATTAAATTAGTTTCTGCTAAGGGAAAAGAAATAACAGCCATTAAACAAACCATAGAAGAAATGTCTAACTTAAAAGATCAAAATAACAGAAACCAGAAAACAAGTAAAAATAGAGTTCAGCAGATTTTGTCGAACTCAAATCGACGAAATGTGGCCAGTTCGTCGAACTCAAGTCGATGAACGCTGAACACAAATTTATGTAATAATCATTCATCTTACTGCGATCGACGAACTGTTTATGGTTCGTCGAGCAGAGATCGACAAACTTGGGGCACAAAAAATGAACTTGTTCATTCTCTAAGCAGAGATCGACGATCTCATCCAATTTCGTCGAACTCTGATTGACGAACTCACAAAAATTCGTTGAACCCAGTCAGACTTAACAAAAACTATAATTATAACACCAACTTAAATCAAACTAAGGAACCATTTAACCCACTTGCTGATTGGACAATTCCACCCAGAAGATATCATCCATTAGGATATAAATCACAACCAGAAGTTTCTATGATTTCAAGCTTCTCTTATCAACAATATAAAGGACCCAAGGTAACCTGGGTCAAGAATAACTAACTATTTATATTGCAGGAAAAAGGTTGTCCAGTGATTAATCAAAGATGGTACCTGGATAGTGGATGCTCCAAACATATGACTGGCAACAAGGACAACCTAATCAACTATAAGTCCAAGCTGGGACCACATGTTATCTTTGGTGACTCAAAGTGTGGCCAATCTGAAGGCTATGGAGAAGTAAGGATTGGAGCAGTCACACTCAAGAAGGTGACATATGTAAAAGTACTCAAGCATAACCTCATCTCAATAAGCTAATTATGTGATGAAGGTTATCAGGTACATTTCAACTCAAAAACTTGTATTATTTCTAATAAAGAGAAACAAAATATTTTAATTGGAAATAGACGAGGAAACATTTATTTACTTCATTTATATTCTGTGAATTCAGACATTTGTTTGCTTAATATAGTTTGCAATCAAAATGAATTATGACATAAAAGGCTAGGACATGTTAACATGAAAAATATTTTGAGGCTATCTAAAGACAACCTTGTGAGAGGTTTACCTTCTGGTCCCTACAAGAAGGAAGGCCTTTGCAGGGCTTGTCAACTAGGCAATCAAACAAAATCTAGCTTTAAGTCAGTTAATAAATGTGATTCACCTAGGATTTTGTATCTGCTACATATGGATCTCTTTAGACCCATTGCTGTACAAAGCCTAGGAGCGAAATCCTATACTTTAGTTATTGTAGATGACTTCTCAAGGTTGACTTGGGTGTTTTTTCTGAGATCTAAGTCAGATACCTTTAAAGCTCTTACAGATTTTCTCAGGACCATATAGATTGAGTACTCTACTCATGTTGCATTGATTAGAAGTGATTATAGTACATAGTTTGAGTCTCTTCTTATACATGAGTTCTGTGTGAAGGAAGGTATCAGGCACTGCTTCTCAGCTCCTAGAACTCCCCAACAAAATAGTGTAGTTGAAAAGAAAAATAGGACCCTAATTAAAGCTGTAGGCACATTACTTGCAGATGCTTACATGCCCCTATCCTTTTGGGCAGAGGCTGTAAGCACAACAAATTATGTACTGAACAGAAGTTTGATACATAAACTAAAGAACATGACTCCCTATGAATTACTTAAAGGGATGAAACCTAAAATTACCTATTTTAAAGTATTTGGATGTGTATGTTATATACATAATAACAACAAGAAATACATTAGAAAGTTTGAAGCTAAGGCTGAAGACGGAAATTTTCTAGGATATTCCCAAGTAAGCAAAGCTTATAGGGTATTTAATAAATCATTTTTAAAAATTAAAGAATCAATTCATGTTACTTTTGATGAGGCTAACATGTCTTGTAAGGAGAAAGAGATTTCTAGCAATAATCATTTGCAGGTACCTCACTTGTGTGAGAAATTGGATGGACTAAAGCTCACCCAAGAGGCTCCAACACATCCTTCTCCACAAGTTGATGAAGACAGTGAAGAAGAAAGCACTGAAGTGACTGAACTTCATCCAATAGCAAACATAATTCCATAAGAGGAATTAAATCCAAATGTTGTTGCTGAACCAACTCCACCCACTGATCTTGTCACACTAAGGGATCACACTAGATCCCAAGTGATTGGAGACATAATAGTAGTTGTAAAGACAAGACATCAACTCCACCATGACTTGATGCATGTCTGTTTTCTCTCTCAAGTTGAACCTCAATCCATAACAGATACTGAGCAAGATTCCCACTGGATCATTACAATGCAAGAAGAACTCAACTAGTTTGAGAGATGTAAAGTTTGGGATTTGGTTCCAAGACCCAAAGACTACCGAGTCATTGGAACCAAATGGGTATATAGAAACAAACTAGATGCCCAAGGTGCAATTGTGAGGAACAAAGCTAGGCTTATTGCTCAAGTATATAGGCAAGAAGAAGGCATAGACTATGATCAGACCTTTGCACCAGTTACAAGTTTAGAGGCAATCAGAATCTTTCTTGCCTATGCTGCTTACAAGAAGTTCAAGATATATCAGATGTATGTAAAGAGTGATTTTTTGAATGGAGTACTAAAAGAAGAAGTCTATGTTGAACAACCTCCAGGTTTTATCTCTCCAACCCATCCTTATCATGTATTTAAATTGCATAAAGACCTCTATGGTCTAAAGCAAGCTACAAGAGCTTGGTATGATACCTTAGCTAGCTTTCTGATAGAGCATGATTTCACTAGAGGCATAGTAGATAAAACACTATTCACTAGACACCATGAGGATAAAATATTGTTTGTACAAATCTCTGTGGATGACATCATATTTAGATCTACTAACTCTAAACTATGCAAGAGCTTTTCTGACCTGATGCATTCTTAGTTTGAGATGAGTAGCATGGGTGAGCTCTCCTACTTCCTTGGTATCCAAGTGAAGCAGCTACCTGATGGCATCTTCATCTCCCAAGCTAAGTATGCTAAAGAGCTTCTTAATAATTTTTTGATAACTGATGCCTTAGCAAAGAAAACACCTATGTCTACTACTGTTGTAATAGATTCTGATCCACATGGGAAACCTGTTGACAAGAAGTTATATAAGGGCATTGTTGGGTCCATATTATATCTTACAGCTAGAAGACCTAATATCATGTTTGCCACATGTCTTTATGCTAGGTTCCAAGTGAACCCTAAAAAATCTCACCTAATTTTTCTAAAAAGAATTTTGAGATATATAAAGAGTTGTCTCACTCTAGGCCTATGGTATGCTATTGTGTCAGAATTTGAGTTAACTGGCAGATGCTTACTTTGCTGGATGCAGGGTGGACAGAAAAAGTACCTCAGGAACTTGCCAGTTCCATGGTATGAGATTAGTCTCTTGGTTTTGTAAGAAGCAGTCATCTGTGTCCACATCAACTACTGAAGTAGAATATATTACAGCTGACAGTTGCTGTTCCCAGATGCTATGGATTCAAAACCAACTCCTAGACTGTGGTTTAAACTTAAATAATTCAACTCTCTTATGTCATAACACTAGTGCTATAGCCATAACACAGAATTCAGTCCATCACAGTAGGACTAAGCATATAGATATTAGGCATCATTTCATTAGAGAGTGTGTAGACAAAAACAAAATTAAACTTATCTATATCTACACTGATTTACAAAGAGCTAATATTTTCACCAAACCCATGGATGAAAGAAAACACTTGTTCTTTATAAATCAGCTTAGAATGATCAATGGAGAAGCCTTAGTTTAATTTCTGTCTGCACTCGATGAATTTGCCAAAGTTCGTCGAACGGAGCTCGACGAACTGAGGAAAGTTCTTGAGATATTCGTCGAACGGAGATCGACGAAATCTCTGTGAGTGAAGTTATTTTCGTCGAACGGAGATCGATGAATTTTCTTCAAAAAACTTTCATCGAATTTAGCTCGACGAAATGTCTTCAAATATTCAGACTGAGCTCGATGAATTATTTAACTATAAATTATTTCGTCGACCTCTGATCGAAGAATTATTTTATTTTTCGTGGAACGGAGTTTGTCGATTCATATTCTGAAAAACCTTATATCAAGGTTATCTTCGACCTTCATCCCGCGCTTTCAGTTTTTATGCACTTGAGCGTCGTTTTTCTCTTGCAGGTGCTCTAATGGCGATTTTAGCAGGAAATCTTGAGGCAATGAAATTCGACACCGGCTTTGATGTCGATTTTGATTCCTTCCAGAATTCTGACCCAATCTTCCTGGAAATACTGCAACTGCTTGAAGAATAGAAATTGAAGAATCTGTTGTCCACTAGGATAAAGATATCTGTCACTGAGATCAGAGAATGGGTCTATACCTCCTCCACCACAGATAAGAACACTATGACAGGAATAGTATCGGGTAATGATATTTCTCTTACTCTCGCCATCCTAACCAAAATTTTTGGATTAAGTAATGGTGAAGAAGAATTAGAAATGGATACTGAGGAGTTTGATATGATGCTGGGTATTATGGGTTATTCTAGAGAAACCCCAAATAAGTTGCTGAAGACAGACTTGTCTGCTGAGTTCAAATTTCTAGCAGACATTATGGGCAAAGTGTTGTTGGGTAAGCACACTGCACATGACTATATAACCAGGCACCAATTCCTGGTTATGTGTGCTGTGGTCAACAAGAAGAAGGTAAACTGGCTCAGATCATGTTTGATCTGATTAAGAAAAAGAATATAAAGAAAGAAGTGTGTTTTGGAAGAATATTAGGGTTCTTCTCGAAGGAAAAGTCTATTGAATCCCTGGTCACCCAGACCATATTCATAAATGCCTCTAAGAGGCTCACTTGTGCTCTCTTTGGCAGGTGAAAGAGGACAATCACTAAGACCTCCAAGTCTTCTTCCTCCTCCACCAGGTTTTTTGAGAGTACTAGGGCTTCTCCAGCCACTTCCCTCCCTACTGAAGAGATACCTCCTTCACCTCCCTCACCTTCAGCCATCCCACCTCAACATCAGATACTACAATAACCCTCTTCACAATTCCTTATCTTCAACAACAACAACAATAACCACAACAACTAACTCATATTCCTACTCCAGCTTCATCTCCTACAACCTCTCCACAAATACATATCACTGAAATTCCCTCCTCTCCCATTCAGGCATACCATCAACCCTCTCCTTCTTAATCACCACAACTAATCACACCTCAATCCCCCCATGGTACGCTTATTTCATCCACACCTTCATCCCCCTTACCCCCCCCCCCCATTTGGACAACATCCCGTTCTTCAATCTGCCTTCACCCCCCCCCCCCCCCGCCTCACTACCTCTACTCCTCAGGATGCATTAATGTAAGATGCACCACCTCCACCATCCTCCTCCATTCCTACCTCTGTCTCCACTGCTACACCTTTTACACCACCCTCTGCAGCTCCACTTTTGGAGCACTCCATCATACCACAACTCATTGCACTTCTCACTCCCCTTCTTAAAACCATCATAGCAGATGCCATTTCACCTCTTGCTACTTCCATGTCCTCCCTAGCTACCCAGATATCTGGTCTTTCTGCTCCTCCCTCTTCAGTTAGGGGCTTGGCTCCAGTATACACTGAAACCAGGCAAGGGGAGATACTCAATGAAGAAGAAGCAGCAGAAATGGCAGCAGAAGTAATAGTTATAGCAGCAGATGCAGTAAAAACAGATGAAGCAGTAGAAACAGATGAAGCAGCAGAAACAGAAGAAGCAGAAGCAGCAGCAGATGCTGATAAAGATTTAATTGATTTCATTAATTTTATTGAGACAGATATGGAAATAGATACTGTGGATGATACAGCAACAGTGGAAATAATACCTGCTGGTGGTTATGTTATAAATCCCACAGTAGATCTATCCAATTTATTGAGTATATTTGATATAGCTTATTTGAATAATCTGCCAGCAGACAGCATCAAGCCATTTATGGCTATAGTCCCATACACCTCTGCCATAAGTCCCAAAGTTGCCAAGCAACTAAAGGCCAATTTTGCAGTAACAGAGACTCCAGACATTCCATCTCCTCCCAGAGCTGTTTCACACATTATTTCATCCCCTCCAACAAATATTTATGCCCTAATTTTTATCATGGATGATTCGCCACTTCCTGATCTTAATGCACTGATCATGGCAGATATAAAAGAGGAAAATAAGTCATTTGCTAAAAGCACTGAAGTGTACAGTTCTCCAGTTCCAGCTCCTCCTCCAGCTACGTTCCAGGCTGAGAAACCACAGATATCTGCTTAAGCCCTGAAAGAGATAAATGCAATGTATGATAATCCTCAGGATTGTACTGATGATGATGATGAGGAGGAGGAGGACTCAGATGATGAGCACAAAAAACGAAAGTGTCTAAGAAGAGGAAATACCTCCACCTCCTACACCAAAATTAAATCCAGCAAATGACACACCATACTATATACTTCAAAAGATCGCACCTTATAAGGGCATGCCAGCATGGATGCGGCTGTCCAAGAATGAACAGAAAGAAAGGAAGAGAAGCAGAAGATATTCTCCTCCTCCATAGAGATTCAGAAAGGACCCTCCTCCTTCTCCTCCAGCTGCTGGTGCTTCAAGTTCATCAACTCAAAGAACTACCCAATTTCAAACCTATCAAAGACAGCATGGTAGGTCCTCATATTCAGGAAGCTGCCAGCAAAGGCAATATTCTTCAGGCAGATAACAACAACATCAACAGCAATAACATTTAAAAGTCCCTGAACATTAAAAGGCTGAAAGCCCCAAAAGTCCTGCTTCCCCACCTGTACCATTTGAGGATCCAGAGATAACTACAATAGCTAGAATGGGCCGATTCCAGGAATTAGTTGGCCTTTCCATGATTAACAAAGCTAAAGCTGAAGGGAAGGACACCTCTCAATACTCTACAATGTTCAAATACAGAAAGGAAGAACTGAACAGGTTTTCTAAGGCAAACAAGTTTTTTAATGTTGATGATTATATGAAACTGCATCCATAAGCAGTAGTGCACAGGGCTACATATCTTAATGCCATTGGGGCTACTGACATGACAATGACCATGGCTCAAGCTGCAGATCCTAACTGGGAAATTATATTTACACAATCTGGATACAAAGCCAAAGAGGAGAAGCACAAGAAGAAGAAGAAGAAATTAACTTTGAACAGTTTAAGTCCTTTAATTCTTTTAAAACTGTCTGTTTATATTTTGATACAAATCTCTTTGTATATATATATCTGCTGCACATTTAAATTTTTTCATGCAAGATATATGTTTTATTGTTTTGTTATTAATGTGAGTTTGTAATTATTGACCTTACCCATATAGGAGGAGATTGTTGGACCCCTAGTTAGATTTGGGCTAGGTTCACTAAATTAGGATATCTGACCCAACATGTATAGCCAGGGTCATGATTGTGTCCTAAAGTCTAGGCCATGTCCTTAGAGTCAACATCACATGGACCATCCATCAACTGACTACAAAAGACTAAAGTCTTAGAGAAATATCAAAGACTCAAAAAATGAGTTCGACATTCATCGAACTCAGGTCGACGAAAGTCATGCTCAGCTCGACGAAATCAGAGACAATTCTCTGAACTGAGCTCGACGAACTTGAATCTCAGGTCAATGAATTCCAAAGTATACTTCAACACAAAGTCCAGAATTCTTCACACTTAACTCTAGTCGACGAACTTATTTCTTAGGTTGACGAACTTAGTTCTCAGGTCGACGATCTATGGATATTCTACTTCAACATCTTATTCCAAAAACATCTAAGTATTTGAAGTCTATCTTCACACTCCAGTCGACAAAGTTAGAATATCAGCTCGACGAATTTGGATCTTAGTTCGACGATTTCTGGATCATCTACTTCAACACTATAAGACCAGAAACAACTAAGTATTCTAAGTCTAGAATCACACTCCAGTCGACGAACTCACCTTCTCAGCTTGACGAACATAGACCACAATCTTAGCAAGATTTATCAAGTAACAGTTAGAAGTTCTCAGCTCGACAAATCTAGTTCTCAGGTCGACGAACCCAGTTCTAAGGTCGATGATTTCGGTACACATTACTTTAGCATTCTTAAGTCCAAGAAAAATGGAGTTCTATAATTAGGTCGACGAAGTCATATTCTCAGCTCGACGAACTTGATGCACAGAATTGAAAGGTTCTAGAGAAAGCAGTTATCAGTTCTTAGGTCGACGATCCTGGATCTCAGCTCGATGAATAAAGGTATCTGTTCGACGAACCTGACTTCTCTACTCAACAAACTCTAGACACAGATCAATGAATTCTGCTCAACGAATTCTGTAGAGTTCCAGACTTAGAAATTTCCCTCCTTCTGTCCTTTTTTCTATTGCAATAATTCCTGAGTAATCAATGCCAAAATATTCTCTGAATATTACCGTTAGAAGCAAACATTGATTACGGTCTTCATCAGGATTATTGCTTGCCATTTTTCCATGGGATGGTTGGGGAAATCAATCAATGCAAATATTCTCCACGCCGTCAGAATTCAATGCAAAAAGGAATTCAAATTTTAAAAGGAAATTTATATGGAAAATATAAAAGGGATTTTCTTTCTCTTCCCGAATAGCTCTCTAGCAGTAGTCAAAAATATACAGTGAATAAGGATTTTCTTCATCTCCCTGGACAACACACAAAGAACATACAGACTACAGAGCTCATAGGGCAACAACACTGTCAAGAGACAAGAAGCCCTAGCCCTAGACCAGAGAGAACAACAAGCTAAAGAAGGAGAAGAACAACCATTCAAATCAAGAGTGTTCTTCTGTCTTCCTTCCAGGATTCTTCAAAGGACAACAAACATTCAATCTGTCAAGGAGTTCCTAGGAATTCATCTGGTCAAAGCAAAAGATTGAAGACCAATCACCATGCAGTAAAGCTTCAACTTCCTGAACCATTCAATGTCTCAGGGGGAGCTCTTTGCTAAAATAAAGATCCACAAATGTCTTCTCAGTTGTATCTGAGAAAGATACGACAAAATCACTCTCTCATACCCCACTGTATAAAGGGTTCTTAACTCCCTTCAAAAGTTATTCCTAGTTGCAAGTCACCTGATCAAAAGACTTGAGGTTTTGTTTTTGAGCACCTGATCAAAAGCACATTGGTGGCAGTCACCTGATCAAAAACCTGAGTGGATTCCTACCAGGGTTGTAGAAGAGTGGATGTACACAAGTTTAGAGGAACCACTATAAAATTCTTGTGTAGTCTGGGTTGCTCTTTTCTTTTGTTCTTGCTGTGGCTGTGATAACTAGGTTGCTGTGTTTTTGTTTTTAATTTAATTCCTACAGCACTAGAACTAGATTGAATTAATTAGCAAAAAATTTATAAACCCTAAATACTCGATTCACCCTCCCTCTAGAGTATTTCAGATCTAACCCTTACTTACATTAACAATTATATTTTAATATTAGATGCTCTGAAGAACAATAAGTTGCTTGTCAAAAGATAGGCCAAGGAGATTGTCTCCCTATAGCTAGCTACTTCCCTGCAGTCTGACTCAGCACCCCTACTTGACCAGATGATTATGGAATTCAGCCAGCTCAAGACTATATAAATCATTCAGATTGGGACTATTATCCATAAGAATAAAATCATTATGTATCTTGAAGAGAAGCTCCTCAAAGAGAGGATTCTAGTGTCTCAGTACTCCAAGCCTAAATATGTGTTGCCACTCATTGATACCTTCACCTCCCAAATAAATAAGAATGGATTGGGCTACATTGAGAGGAACAATGGAAGAAGGGATAGGAGGAATGTCAAGGCCACTATTCAGCCTGCTATATCCTTTGAGAAAGTTGTACTGCCATCCAACAGGTATGGCCAAGAAAGTATATATGGTTACTGGATGAATGGAAGATCCACCAGTGTGAACAAAAATGTTCACAGCTTTAGTGGAAAGAAGGGCATGGGTTTAAGTGCCTTTAAGGCTCCTTATGAGGAAATTCAGATGGCCCACTATGAACCATTTATTTTTGGTGCACCAACCCACACTCTTAGGAGTAAGGTAGTGGCCAGTAGTCAAGCTCCTCCAGTAAAGACCCAGACCAAAAGTAAGTTATCCAGCAAGCCTGACTTTGCTATCTTTGATGCAATCATCAGCTTATGTTATACAAAGAATAATGTTACAAGTGGCATTCATAGTAAGACAAGTACTACTGGAAGACTCACTTTCAGTCAGATCCTTGCTGAAAGAAATATGAAGAGAGTTGCTGCTCTCCCTTCTAAAAAGTCAACTTATTTCAACTTGTATACTAGAGCAATTTAAAAAAGGAGATACAATATTCATGAGTGTGGGTGCTGTGGAAAAGTAGGTCATTTTGTCATAAATTGTTGGCATAATCCCAATGGGCCTAGTGTAAGGGCAAGTCTACCTATCAGAAATGAAACATGCAGATAGGCAAATTTTTAAACTAACAAGAACCTAGGACCCAAACTCTTTTGGGGTCCTAAGGTATACTGAATTGTGTTTGTAGGATATTCTAAGTACCCTTACACCAATATGGTACTTGGATAGTAGATGTTCCAGGCACATGACTAGAACAAGAATACATTTAAGGGAATACACTCCTGTGAAGAATGGGCCTAAGGTGATCTTTGTAGGCTATTACAAAGGGGTCACCAAGGGTTATGGTATGATCACCAATGGCATAGTAATAATCACAGAAGTGGCTTATGTGGAAGGGTTACAACATAACCTGATAAGGATAAGCCAACTCTGTGATCATGGTTATATCATTGTCTTCCACAAGGATGAGTGTCTGATCAAAACGTAAAGTGACCAAGAGGTCAAGTCGACGGCCACTAGGAGAGGGAATATTTACTATTTAAACTTTTTGTGTTTAAGTTTTGACACTCATGTGTGTCTAGTTGCTAATGTGAAAGTCTCATATTGTGTGCAATGGTACAGGAGACTAGCTCACTTGAACTTCAAGTCCATTTGAAAGCTTTTAGTGGAGAGCTAGTCAAAAATGGTCCAAACATCAAATGCACCATGGAGGACATTTGCTCTACATGTCAAAAGGGCAAGCAGACCAATGCATATTTTAAGAGCACTGGGGCCAAAGATTCTGTGAGGTGCTTGTACCTCCTACATATGGACTTGTTTGGACCTATATCAGTTCACAGTCTATGTAGGAAAGTCTACACACTTGTGATAGTTGATAACTTCTCCTGGTTTTCTTGGGTGTTCTTTTTGATGAAAAAGTCAGAAACCCTTGACACTTTTGTGAACATTATTAGGCAAGTTCAGAATGAAAAAGACAGCTATGTTGTCAAAATTAGAACTGACCATGGTACTGAATTTTAGTCTGAAGGCATGACAAAGTTCTTTGAAGATCAAGCGATTCACCAGGAATTTTCTTCACCTAGAACTCCCCATCAAAATGGGATAGCTGAGAGGAAAAATTGAACTCTCATAGTGGCTGGAAGGACCCTACTCAATGAAACTTCTCTCCCATAATATTTTTGGGTTGAGGTAGTGAACACTGCATGTCATGTCCTAAATGGGGTCTCTATCAACAAATACCACAAGAAGACTCCCTATGAGATTATGAAGGGTAGAAAACCTAATCTAGCCTATCTCTGGAACTTTGGTAGTAAATGATTTGTGCTCAATAATGGAAAGTACCATTTAACAAAGTTTGCTGCCAAATCCTATGAAGGGATATTTGTTGGGTACTGCAACCATATCAAAGCCTATAGAGTCTATAATGTAAAAAATCAAGTTATAGAAGATTCGTTAATGTAGTCCTTGATGAGTCATCAATGATTAACAGTGAGCTACCCAGCTCCTCTAAATCTATAGGAGTAAAGATGAAGATGGACAAACTAACCATCAAGGAAAATCCTCCAACTACCCTAGTAGAAGATGATTGTGTATGCATTCCATAAGGAGATCAAAGTGCACCTGATATGGATGAATATCAGCAAGATCCAACCATTAAACTTCTTTATGTTGAAGTGAGAATGCCTCCAGTAGTCAGGTACTTAAGGGATCATCTAGTGATTAGATAATTGGAGATGTTAGCCAAGGGGTTAAAACAAGGAGAAGAAGCATGAATATTTCAATGTACTCCTGCTTCCTGTCTCAAGTTGAACACAAAAGGATTGAAGATGCCAACATTGATCTATTTTGGATTGTGCCTATACAAGAGGAACTAAACTAGTTCAATAGATGCAATGTCTGGAAGCTGGTTCCCACACCCCAAGGATATAACATCATTAGAACCAAGTGGATCTACATGAATTAGCTTGATGGAAATAGTGTTATAGTAAAGAATAAAGCTAGATTGGTATCCAAAGAATAAAGATAAGAAGAAGGTATTGATTTTGATCAAACCTTTGCTTGTGTAGCTAGATTTGAAGCCATTAGACTATTCCTTGCATATGCTGCTCACACGGGCTTTAAGGTCTACCAAATGGATGTCAAGTCATCTTTCCCCAATGATGACCTAAGGGAGAGGTCAATGTTGAGCAACCCCGGCTGCCACGCCAGCTCAATATTTTGGAGGCCGAAGACGTGGTCGAGGTCGTGGATACCAAGGCAGAGACCACTGACAATAGAGGGAGCAAGCATATGCACTGGATCTTACTCAACAATGGAATCCGTAGCAAGTGATCACAGGTACTGCAGTTAATTTTAAGTTTTCTTTTTCCTAGAAAATTAGAGTTATGAATGTAGAATTGATAAACTAGGAAAGAAAACCATAATTAGATTTCTAAGACTTTAAACTACCCCAGGCACAGTCTTCATCTGCGGCAAGCCAACCTATACATTGTTCGATACGGGTGCTTCCCACTCGTTCGTGTTAGAAGCCTTCGTGGAAGGGTTGGAAGGCGTGGAGCGGTTCACTAGCTTGATAATGAGGATACGACCACCAGATGGATCAGAGCTATTCACTACCGCCCGCTGCAACATGGAGGCGGAGATCGGATGAAAGATATTTGAAGCACCAGCGACGTTCATGAAGATGTCAGTCTGTGATTTGATACTGGTAATGACATGGTTGCATTGAAACTGTGCTCAGATTGACTGCATGTCAAAGAGGACTGCTGTGAGTCATGGGGATTCCTATATCGTCATTGAAGGTATTAGATCTATTCCCCCTCTCTTGCTATCATCTGCGTCGGCCGTCAAGGCCCACTTGCAGGGGGAGGAAGTTTATGAAGTGTTGTTTGAAATGGATGAGGCCAAGGGTTCCATCTCGGATATCCCGGTGGTGCGAGGTTTTGCCGACGTATTCCCAGAGAAGCTGCCAGGGCTACCCCCGCACGGGGAGTAGGACTTTCGGATACAGCTAGTGTCGGGGGCTAAGCTGGCGTCTAGAGCCCCTTACCGGATGGCCCCGAAGGAGTTGACAGAGTCTCGAAGCCCGCTCCATGAACTAGTGGAGTACGGATTTGTCCGGCCAAGCTCTTCACCATCGGGAGCCCCGGTCTTGTTCGTAATGAAGAAGGACGGGACACTTAGATTGTGGATCGACTACCGATCACTAAACCGGCTGACAGTCCAGAACACTTATCCAATACCAAGGATAGATAAGTTATTTGATCAGCTAGAGGGCGTGCATTTATTTTCAAAATTGGATTTGAGGTCGAGATACTATCAGCTGTGGATCCAGGAGGAGGACATACCGAAGACTACCTTCAGTAGCAGATATAGGCTGTTCGAGTTTACCGTGATGCCCTTCGGGCTCACGAATGCACCGTCAGCATTCATGATCCTCATAAATCGGGTGTTCGAGGCATATTTGGATGTGTTCGTCATCGTGTTTATTGATGACATCCTTATCTACTCGAGGACAGAGGAGGAGCACACATGACATCTGACGCTGACCCTGGAGAGACTGTGGGAGCACCAGCTTTATGCGAAGTTCAGCAAATGCTAGTTCTGGTTGAGGGAGGTGGCTTTTCTAGGCCATAACATCAGTGGTGCTGTGTTGGCAGTGGACCCAGGCAAGATTCAGGCAGTTAATGATTCGCCGCAGCTGAAGACAGCCACAGATATGCGGAGTTTTCTAGGACTTGTCGGTTACTACCGGAAGTTCGTGGAGGGCTTTTCTCGTATTGCACTTCCACTCACATCCCTGATGAGGAAGGATGTGCCCTTTGTTTGGACCATGCAATGCGAGGTGGCTTTTCAGGAGCTGAAAGATCGACTCACCTCGGCTCCTATACTTGCCCTCCCTTTGGGGAAAGCAGGATTCCAAGTCTACACTGACGCTTCCTACAAGGGCATGGGTGTGGTGCGGATGCAGACTGGTCATGTGATAGCATACACTTCTCGGTAGCTAAAGAAGCATGAGCAGAACTACCCAATTTATGACTTAGAGTCAGCCGTTCGGATGGAAGAGTGGCTGGACATTATGTATGAGATGCTGACTAGGATCCGGTGCCCGTGGGAAGAGAGGGTGCCCTTGGTAGTCTCTTGCTTGGAGTCTCATGCCAAGAGATGGTGGAAGATATCGTTGGACATGACGTTTGCTGACAGATGGGTTGTTGAGATAGTTTGGGGGGAATTCACGGCCGCACTATTGGAGCATTTTGTTCCGCAGTCGTCCAGAGACGAGCTGGAAGATAGATTTTTACAGTTGAGATATGGTAGCAAGACAGTGTGGAGTATCATCAGGAGTTCAACCGTCTGGCCCGGTTTTCGGATTCTTACCAGTTGGATGAGGCAGGTTACACTAAGAGGTTCTATAAGCGCCTGCGAGAGGATCTTAGGGAGGCTCTATTGTTCGTGTCTGACGGGCCTATTCCTCGGATATTGGAGATGGCGAAAAGGATCGAGGCAGATTGGCATAATACCCTAGGCTGTAAGTGGCCAACTAAGGATCAGGGCCGGGGAATCAGGAATGATCAGTGGCGGGGCCGCATCACAGATGGGAGAAGAGCAGAAGACCAGCCTCGGCAGGAGATGAGATAGGTGCAGAGGGAACTAGTAGTGGTGGCCCCTCAGCCACCCCAGATGTGGGAGGTGCAGAGACCTGGGGGTATGGCATATCCCCCGCCAGAGTGCTTCAACTGTCATCAGGTGGGGCATATCCGGAGGAACTGCCCCATGAGGGGGGTACCACCACCAGCACCGCCGGCTGCCCCGCCAGCTTAGTATTTTGGAGGCCGAGGATGTTGTCGAGGTCGTGGATACCAGGGCAGAGACCATAGGAAAGATAGGGAGCAAGTGTATGCACTGGATCTTACTCAACAATGGAATCCGGAGAAAGTGATCACAGGTACTCCAGTTAATTTTAAGTTTTCTCTTTCCTAGATAATTAGAGTTATGAATGTAGAATTTATGAACTAGGAAAGAAAACCATAATTAGATTTCTAAGACTTTAAACTACCCAAGGCATAGTCTTCATCAGCGGCAAGCCGGCCTATACACTATTCGATACGGGTGCTTCCCACTCGTTCGTGTCGGAAGCCTTTGTGGAAGGGCTAGAAGGCGTGGAGCGGTTCACTGTCTTGATGATGAGGATATGACTACCAGACTGATCAGAGCTATTCACCACCGCCTGCTGCAACATGTAGGAGGAGATCGGCGGAAAGATTTTTGAAGCACCAGCGATGTTCTTGAAGATGCCAGTCTTCTATTTGATACTGAGAATGACATGGTTGCACTGGAACCATGCCCAAATTGACTGCATGTCAAAGAGGATTACTGTGAGGCATGGGGATTCCTACATCATCATCGAAGGTATTAGATCTATTCCCCCTCTCTTGCTATCATCCGTGTGGGCCGTCAAGGCCCACTTGTTGGGGGAAGAAGTTTATGAAGTGTTGTTTGAAATGGCTGAGGCCAAGGGTTCCATCTCCGATATCCCAGTGGTGCGAGATTTTGCCGACGTATTCCCAGAGAAGCTATCAGGGCTACCCCTGTACCGGGAGTAGGACTTTCGGATACAGCTGGTGTCGGGGGCTAAGCCGGCATCTAGAGCCTCTTACCGGATGGCCCCGATGGAGTTGATGGAGTTTCGAAGCCAGCTCCAGGAACTAGTGGAGGCCAGATTTGTTCGTCAAGAAGAAGGACAGGACACTTAGATTGTGCATCGACTACCGGGCACTAAACTTACTGACAGTCCAGAATACCTATCCACTACCAAGGATAGATAAGCTATTTGATCAGCTGGAGGGCGTGTATTTCTTTTCAAAATTGGATTTCAGGTTGGGCTACTATCAGCTGCGGATCCAGGAGGTGAACATACCGAAGACTACCTTCAGTAGCAGATATAGGCTGTTCGAGTTTACCGTGATGCCCTTCGGGCTCATGAATGCCGTCGGCATTCATGATCCTCATAAATCGGGTGTTCGAGGCATATTTGGATGTGTTCGTCATCGTGTTTATTGATGACATCCTCATCTACTCGAGGATAGAGGAGGAGCACACACGACATCTAATGCTGACCCTGGATAGACTGCGGGAGCACCAACTTTATGCGAAGTTTAGAAAATGCCAGTTCTGGTTGAGGGAGGTGGCTTTTCTAGGCCATAACATCAGTGGTGTTGGGTTGGCAGTGAACCCGGCCAAGATTCAGGCAGTTAAGGATTGGACGCAGCTAAAGACGGCCACAGATATGTGTAGTTTTCTAGGACTTACAGGTTACTACCGAAAGTTCATGGAGGGATTTTATTGTATTGCCCTTCCACTCACATCCCTGATGAGGAAGGATGTGCCCTTTGTCTGGACCATGCAATGCGACGTGGCTTTTCAGGAGCTGAAAGATCGACTCACCTCGGCTCCTATACTTGCCCTGCCTTCGGGGAAAGAAGGATTCCAGGTCTACACTAACGCTTCCTACAAGGGCGTGGGTGTGGTGCTGATACAGAATGGTCATGTGATAGCATACGCTTCTCGGTAGCTGAAGAAGCATGAGCAGAACTACCCAGTTCATGACTTAGAGATGGGAGCGGTCATATTTGCTCTGAAATTCTGGCAACACTATCTGTATGATGTCCACTGTGACATTTACTCCAATCACAAGAACTTGAGGTATGTGGACACGTAGAAAGAGCTGAACATCAAGCAGAGATGATGGGTGGAGTTTCTAACAGATTAGCAATACGAGATGCACTACCACCCAGGGAAGGCGAATGTGGTGGCAGATACGCTAAGCCAGAAGGCCGCAAACCTTGGATCAGGAACGCAGTTGATGGCCTTGGAGTTTGTCCAGATGTTAGAAAATATGCAGGTATCCTTGGTGTCTGAGGATCACCCTGAGCTATACCGGAAGTTTCTAGCATCGTTGATTGCCCCTGATGACATTCGAGACCGAGTCACAGATGGGCAGAGGCAGGATGGCCAACTAGAGCTGATATTCCGAACCTTAGAAGCAGGCACTACTGGGGATTACTGGCTAAGGGATGGTCTATTGTGTTTCAGAGGACAGATTTACATACCAGAGGGAGGCCAGGTCCGGGAAGATATCACGACAGAGGCTCATTGTAGTCGGTATTCCGTACACCCGGGGGTTACTAAGATGAATGCGGACTTGAAGAAGACCATGTACTGGCCAGGCATGAAGAAGGATATTACCTACTTCATGACCCATTGCGAGGCATGCCAGTTGGTGAAAGCAGAGTGCAGAAACCCTGCAGGATTATTGCAGCCACTATAAGTGCTGGAGTGGAAGTCCGATGATATCGCGATGAACTTTATACATGGGCTTCCCCTATCGCAGATGGGGAATGATTTGATCTGGGTGATCGTCAACCAGCTGACGAAGGAAGCCAGATTTATTCCGATCAGGAAGGATTACTCGGTTGGTGTGTTGGTTCGGATGTTCGTGGAGCAGTTCATCTGGTATCATGGCGTGCCCAGGTCGATTGTATCGGACCGGGATGGACGATTTATGTCCAGGGAGTGGAGATTAGTATAGACTTACTTGGGCACTCGGCTAATATTCAGCACAACATTTCATCCCCAGACTGATGGGGAGATGGAACGCACTAATCATACCTTGGAAGATCTGCTACAACTTTGCATATTGGATCACGGTGAGCCCTGGGAGAAGCTATTGCCACTGATCGAGTTCTCATATAACAACATCTACCAATCCAGCATAAGGATGGCTACTTATGAGGCCCTATACGGACGAAGGTGTAGGACTCCGCTGTCATGGATACATGATGAGGATCCGAAGGCTTTGGGTTCGGAGTTTGTCGAGGACACTAAGGCTCAGTTGAGATTGATACGTGATAGGATTCTAGAGGCATAGAGCCAATAGGCTAAGTATTACAACGCTCGGCATCATCAGATGGAGTTCGGAGTGGGGGACCAGGTGTTCTTGAAGATCCTACCAATGCCTGGGGTTTCACGGGTACACGGTCGGAAGAAGAAGCACAGCCCAAGAAATATGGGGCCTTATAGGATCCGGGAGCGGATCGGTCCCTTGGCATACATGCTGGAGCTGCCACCGGAGCTGGCAAGTCTGCATGATGTGTTCCATGTATCCTCTCTTAGGAGGGCTCTACTACCCCGAAGCAATAGATTACGCCCCCGAATGGGCCGATAACATCTAATCAGTCAGTTCACCTGGAACCGATCCGGATTGACGATAAGGGAATACGAGTTTTGCGCCGCAAGAATGTTCCATTGGTCAAGGACCTGTGGAGGAATCATGGGAGAGAGGAGCACACATGGGAGCCTCAGGACCTGATGCAACAAAGGTACCCGGAGGTCTTCAGTCAGGTACTACTCACAACCTCTCGGGATGTTACAATTTACCTTTCATATTTGAAACCCCGTAGGCCTAACTATAATTTCGAGGACGAATTTTTTTTTGTTTATATATTGGGATTTGTAACAACCCTCAAACAACTAGACCCCTAAGAGTGCTTTTGCCATGACTAGGTCATGACAAAACCCTAGGAAGCCCAAGAGGGCCAAGTGAACCTAGGAATGTAGGTGAGACCACTATGGTATGCAAATAGTAAATTTTTGAACCCTAGTTTAAGATGACCATGGGGCTTCACCAAGACTTCAATACCCCACCATGGTATCATCAACCCATTGTAAGGTCCATTAGAGCCCTAAGGGTCCATTGAAGTCGACCCAGGGTGGCCAAGTTTACTTAGAACCACTCTAGGCCTAAATTGGGCAAGGTGCCCTAACTAAGGGAAGTGTGCCCTAGTAAAGCCCAACTAACTCTACCATGGCCTTCCTAGACCTAAAGTGGAGTCAATAGGTCACTAAGGACCCATGGAGGGCTGTCAAAGTGGTTAAGTTGACCAAAGTCAACTCTAATATTAAATGGGTCAAGCTAGCCTACTTAGGGTCAATTGACCATCCCCTAGCCAAGTGGACCCTACCCATGCCCTCCTAATCCTAGAGTGAGGTCAATGGGTCACCTAGGACCCATTGGGGTCCACCCAAGAGGCTAAGTTGACACGAGTAAACCCTAACCCTAAATGGGTCAAACTGACCTACACAGGGCCAATTGAAGTTCCCTTAGCCAAATGGACCCCACACATACCTTCCTAACCCTAGTGAGAGGCCATTGGTTCATCAAGGACCCATTGGGGTCAACCAAAAAGGCTTAGTTGACCCAAGTCAACTCTAGCCCTAAAATTATCAAAGTGCCCTGATTAAGGGTCAAGTGACCTCCAAAGGGCCAAGTCAACCCTACCTAGAACTTAGGGGTGGACAATGGGTCACCATGGACCCATTAGGGGCAACCGTAAAGACCAAATTGACCAGGGTCAACCATAGTCAAGGTTTAGGTCAAGCTAGCCCAAATGGGCTAACTCAAGCTTAAGCCCAATTCACTTGGGCTAACCTTGTATTAGGGGATGAAATGAACATGTAGGCTGCGATTGGGTTAGGTAGGAGTTAGATTTCAGGCTTGGTGAGTAGGAGAGAGAAAAAGTTACAAATGAAAGAGAGAGAAAGAGAAGGGAGTAATGGGGGAAGACTTTGGGGCTCATCCTTCCCCTTCCCCAAGCCCCCATTCAATTCATTAGGACAAGGGGAGTTCAGTCCCATGCCAACCAGCTGTTCTTTGACTGGTTTGAGCCATGCTTCATCCCCCACCCACCATGGCTGAAATTTGACTAAGGGCCATTAATGGCCATGGGATCCTACACCCACCTAACACCCCAACTCTTCTTCTTAAAAGCTTCACTGGACTCCAAGAATTCAGTTCCACACTTTAACTGAAGGAGCCAAGGAGGCCCACTGTGAAGTTGCAGAAATCCGACCACCACCACCACCACTATGACAATCCGGCGATTGGCAAGGCCTCATCCACCCACACAGGTCCTCCTCCACTACTTCTATGAGCAGTTCATAGCAATCTTTAGGACCAAGGTTCGGGCTCAATTGAGCCCGATTGGGAGAGCTTCTATCCATTAATTTCCGCAAAAAAACACTTGTCGGGTTCGCCGGAATAAGCCCCTCCGGCGGCTATGCGGCCGCCTGGCGATAGCCACCACCTCAACAGAGGTGGTGGTGGCGTTGCCCGGCCGGTGAGGTGGCCGGATGGCAGGCCGCAGTGGCTGGAAGAAGCTCCAGGCATGTTGAATCGGGACCATCGGCTGGAGTTTGAAGACAACCGAATGTCGTCCAATCTGCATCAAGATTCCCGTTGGGAATGATATTAAACTATAGGATATGAATTTTTGATATTTAAATTCTGTCACACAATTTGTATTTAATGTTTTGATTTATTAAAAATACCTAGATGATAATTCCAAGGCAATGGTCAACACATAAATTGTAGCCTTGTGGGTCTACTTTAATTGAGAATTGGTTTGAACCAATTTGGGTGCCTGGTTTGACCAGGGCACGCATTTTGGTGGCGTCTATACCTAGGGCTAGACAGAAATCAAAATGGATATCCACCCTTCATCTCTAGTCCAAATGACTTGAAGTTTTGGCAGGGAGTCATCCTTTTCTATATATAGGTTCTGCCCAAAAATGAGAATTTTTGGGGACTATTTTCTATAGTTTTTGAAATTATATAATTTATATAGGGTTAATTAATTTAGGGAACAAATGACCTCCAAACTCACCCAGCTTTTGGTGAATGGTGCTTTGGGTCATTATAAATCTCTGGTTAAAATTTCATCTCATTTGGAAGTGATTTGAACTGAAATCATGCAACCATAGCCTTGCCCTAAAAAGGGTATTTTGGTCAAAAAGTGCACTTTGGGTTTTGAGTGGCCAAATCACCTCAACAAGGGTTGAAATTTGGGCCACTAGCTTGGCATGGCTTTTAGCACCTCCCCATGGAAGATGTGGTAGATTGGAATAGATTTTCCCTAAGATATAAGGCCAAACCCTAACGAAGGGTTTTTGTGCCTTGTGAAGGGCATGAGGCCAAAAGACATTGAATGAACTTCAAAATTGGTAGGGAGGGTGCTAGGGTAGCTAAATCCCTCTGGTAAAAATCTTAGGGGATTTGGGAAAGGGTAGGTCCAATAAAACCCTAACACTAGTTTAGGGCACAAACATTATAGTGCTAGAATAGGTTAGTAAAACTCCTTGAACAATAATGAAATTTGGGTAGTATGGTCATAAAGATAGATTGAACTTCGGGTAATTTAATTGGGAATTTTGGATCAATAATATTAGCCCTAATTAATTATTTGGTCCTTATGATCCCACTGCCTATTGGAAGGTTATGAAAATTAGGCAGAGGGAGTTTTAGACTATATTGCTTATGTATGAATTTTATTAGCATTTTTGAATACATATTTGTAATACCTACTTGACAAGCTCATCATCTTGGAAAATTATTCAATATTTTGATTAGAGCTCATTACTTCATGATAAATTATGAAACTTGACATAGAGCATATATATGTCATTACAATCACCCCTGAATTTTCTCAGAATTTATTGAAGTTTTTTTTTCTGCACTTGCCTCTTACAATTGATTAAAATATGTTATATTCAAAATTATATTTAGAGGCTTTAACCTTGCTGGAAAATTGGGATACTTTGCATTCTATGTTAAATAATCCTCTTGAATTTATAATAAATTTTGTGGGGCATTTTCTTGTCTCAAATGGGCACTTCATGTTCAAACATGGGTTTCTGATTTGCTAGAATAATTAAATAAATTATTAGATAATTGTGAAAATTATGAATTTATGGATTTAAGCTACAACTCTCATTATAGCCCTCCAGTAATTATTATAGGGGTACTGGGTGAATATTTAGTATACCACCCATTTTACACGTCATATAGCTTAACGTGGTCTGCATTTATTAAAACTGCAGAAGTTATGTTGGAATATAAATTTGGGCACATGGGTTGGGGTTAGATGTTTGCTAGTTTGGATAAATAAAAATGAGTTCATCTTTGGAAGTTAGGATGAGTAGAGTGTTGGGTTGACTAGTCATAGGTGGTGCTCGGGATCGACGAAGGATCGTCTTTCCCGTGGATAGTAAATGTCAAATACACTAGGATTAGATACAGTACAACATTTAAGGGACTATGAGATGGGTATTAACCAACAATAGTAAGTGGCTTGCAAAAGAGAGCTTTGGGTGTAATCCCATCATAGTTCCTAGTGCCCTTGAGAGCCCTTCACGGGGAATACCTTGGACAGTCCTGGGCTAAACCTAAACTGTAGGCAAAATTGGAATGCAAGAGTAACTAGTAAATCTAGGGTTTCACCTTCACACACCTCAATGTCTCGGGGAGATAGGTTGGGTCACTCGGGCAGTAGGCCCAGTGGTTTTGGTGATGGGCAGGTTAGCCCGACGAGCTTTGGCTCGGTAATGGTTTGTGATGGGCAGGTTAGCCCGGAGAGCTTTGGCTCGGTTGTTGTTTATGACGGAAGGGATGGTCCGGGGAGCTTTGGCTCGATAGCTGATACATAAAGTTGCATGTGCATAAGGTATAAGGTGGTGGGTCTTCGGTATTGGTGAGTCGATGCACCGACGCCAATACGTTGACTCGGCAAGTGTGGTTTAGCACTTGGCCAAATAAAGTCCGGTGCGCCAGCCGGTAAGAGTACGCAGGAGCTCCACTTTGTGCACCAGCATTGAGGCGTACGATAGGTCTGACTGGTAGTGCAATTACCATTTTAGAGGTGGGCGAGGCCCGACCGACCGCTTCCGTTTGCCACTACGGAGGTATCCAGGGAGGTTCGGCTCCAGAAAGGGGGAACTAAAGGTCTGTGCAGACAGAGTCGAGTTGGTGAGTTGCACTTGCATGATCACATCATGGCATAATTGTATTTCATAGTATAACCATTGCATATAACCCTGACACCTATTATATAATTGGTATGGGACGCTTTATACAATAGGCCGTTCAAAACGACCCCTTGGTTTATATGTTCGTGCGAGCGTTCTTATAAGTTAAGATTTTAATTCAGTAGTATAAATATATGCTTACTAGAGAGCTGACACCCTATCGTATAAATTGGTATGAGACTTTTTATATGATAGGAGCCCTGCAAAAGAACCCTTGGCTTATGTATTTTCATATACGTTAAGGTTACTTTCTTGTTCAATTTTTCGTACCTTATTTACTGCCATATATACTATAGAACTGCTAGATTAGTTCCGCCGCCATCTGTTTATTTGTTATTCTCCACTTTCATGTCCTCTCCTTTCCTTCTCCCCGCTCGGTGCCTAGGAGCCATAGGGGAAGGGGCGGGGGATGATAGGACTTTGTTTTTTAGACTAACTTTTTTCGAACCACATTATTTTAGGGGATCATGGAGCCCATCATGGAGGACCAGCCCCAGAGGTCGGCACACTTGGATATGGGGCAGTCTAGTACCGGAGTTCAAACGGCAGGGACTGTGAGTCCTATCCACTACTAGTTGTTTTAGTTTTGCTTCCACGATGAGAGATTTGTATTGAGGCATTGATGTACTGGGCATGAGCCCAAGATTTTAGTATTTCATTATATCTGTGGACACTCCCATCGTGGAGTTTATTTATTATTTATGTGATTTCTATGGACTTGCCTTTATTATTTTGCTACAGTTGTGATCGATTTTGCCGGTAGGATCGGCGTTTTGTAGTGATGACCTTCCGGGTGCGAAGGTGTCACCGCAAAGTGGCGGTTCTGGGCCGAAGACCCCGGTGTCTCAAAAAAAGGGGGGTCTTACAACTAGCATCAAAATGCAACGTCGCCTCACTGGATTTAAGGAAGGGGACCCCAAGGATGGGTTTTGACGTGTTACCCCTGGGTCCAAGCACCTGAAAATCTGTGAGGACAGCTGCCCCATTCAAAACCAATTCTACACCCTTCACCTCTCCATTGGTCTCAACCACAGATCCATCAGCTAGCATTAAGGATTTCCTTCCATCAGATTCGATATTAAAATTCATCTTTTCAACATCTTGCAAAGCAAGAATGTTGCAAGATGAATCAGAATCACAAAGCGCTAGAGTTTCTACGACATTTATCTCACATTTAACAATCGTTTCATGGGCATTACATTCCCCCACATCCTCAACACTCTTACCCTACTCACGGGGATTCTTCTCCGTGTCGCTAGGAAGTGTGCCTCGGGTGCGCTCAGAAAATATGTGGGCCAATTGTCCCAATTGCGTTTCCAAATTCCTCATGGAAGCAGTCTGAGTAGCCATATTCGACTCGGCCATTTCAACAAACTTTTCCATCATCTCCTCTAACGCGCTCTTTCGCGACCCTTGCAAATTCTAATTATAACCCGACTGATACAGTAGCGGATGGCTTCCAGAAGCCTGAGAATCGAATTGATGCTGGCCCCCTGCCATCTTTGACCAGGCGCATTTTGGTTCCACTAGAAATTAGGATGGTTTCTCGTGTTAGGGTTATAAGTATTATTGTAAGGTAGAGCACGATTTTGATTATTTATAAAATTAACATTTTCTTTACAAGCTATACCTGCATGTTCAGCAAACAGTTCACCCGCAGGGCACTTATAAGCATGGTGGCCAGAGTTACCACAACCCTGGCACGATATGCACATCATAGGAGCAGGTGATAGGGTCGATCGGATCAACATCATCTTCCCATCCAAGGTAGGATGGCTCGTTTTAGCGTGCAGCCCAACCACATTTACATTGAACAAATTTCTCGCCCCTCTAGGAGCATTCCTACCTGCTGTCTAGTACATGCTGTGGGAGGCCGTGTCTTTAAGGAGTCTCAACGCTTCCTCAGGAGATAAGTTCATGATCGTGCCACCCACCGCCCCATCGAACATTGCCCTGAAATTTGGCTCAATTGCACAATAGAATATCTCCACCAAATTCCAAGGCTCACAGCTATATTGAGGACAATGGCGCTGCAGGTCATTAAATCTCTCCCATGCCTCAGAAAGAGTTTCTTAATCCAGTTGACTGAACGTGGCTATTTCCCTGTGAGCATTAACAATTTTATCAATAGGATGAAACTTAGCCAAAAACATGGAAGATAAAGCTTCCCAGGTGCTAGCGGTGTCAGGCACGATCGTATGCAGCCAAGTCTTGGCCCTATCCCTCAATGAAGAAGGGAACAACTTTAGTTTCACAACTTCATCCGCAATTCCCGCATAGCGGAAAGTACCGTATATCTCAGAAAACTCAGCCAAATGTAGTTGTGGATGCTCGCTCGGCAGACTCGAGCACTGAGTATTGTTCCTAATCATATTCAAAATCGCAGGCTTGATCTCAAAATGATTATTGGCTATGGCTGGCCCGAACCCCGGATAAACACTCCACACAGTAGGGGTAGTGAAATCACGCATTGTCCTAATGCGAGGCTGGGCCACATCCTGGTTCTGAATAATTCGTTCCCCATGGTAGTTTCCAAAATGGCCCAAGTAATCCATCCTTCACTCAGCTACAGTAGCACGCAAGCGAGCTCTCCTTGCTCGTGCATTCTTAGGATCAGCACACAAATCTTCGCGTCTTCCATCAGGGTTCAGATCTGTCATAAAACACTCACAAAATGGAAACACTAAAAACACCAAAACACTCACAAATTTTTCCCAAAAGAAACAAAATCCAGGCAACAGTTGCACTCCTCGGCAACGGCGCCAAAACTTGATGCGCTGGCGGTAAGATTACCGTTCACGGCCAAGTAATAAAATGGAGGAGTAGCTTCCCCAAGTATCGATCTCACACAGAATGCAAGTATGGAGCATGGATTTCGTTTTCAGAGAAATGTATGAAAGTGCTAAGTAAAATCTAGGGGTTTGATTTTTGTTTTCATACACTAAGCAGCATTAAACTAGTGCGTGTTGCCGTAACCACGTCGCCAGGGTGAATTACTCCAAAGAGTAAAAGAGGAGACGAACAAAATAACGAGGGCTGTAAACACCTCTTCGCAATGCGCGCTTCAAGCAGTCGCTAGAACGGCTCAAAAACTTGACTTTCTCTAACAAGGAGGAAACTCATCAACATACATCATGAACAAGAAATCACCAGACAAAACTGTAACAAGACTTTGAACAAAACAGGGTTAATAAACCTTAAGCATACTAGCACAAGATTAGTTTAAAGTAAATCCAAGAAAAGTGGGGATGAAATACAACCAAGCACTCGAAGACTCTCAAAGATTCACAGCCGGAAGCAAGGGTTATCGAGCCGCGTCCTAGCTCGGTCTTTGGAAGGTATCCGGGATCCCGAAGGGCTGTCACTTCCTTCTTCACACCAGGCTTCTTCATGATGTAGTTGTTGATTCGAATCAGACCGAAATGCTTCACAAGTTCTGCAAGTAAGAACTCAAATAACAGCTTGGAGGTCAGCAATGGCGAAGGTGACCGGAGACAAAGCTTTAGCAAGCTCTTTGGAGGAGAGAGGGTGGTCTGATCAACTCTCCAAGGAGGAGAGAGAAAATGACGGCTGGAGGGGCGAGTTCCCACTCCAAGGGGCGGAAATGACGGGGGAAAATGAAGTTTTCCGGATTTAGGAGAAATCTGCGGCTTAAATAGTAAAAGTCAGAAAATATGGTCACGCACGGTATGGCGCACGACCGTGCATGAACCGTGTGATATTAATAACCAGAAGGTGCCTGAAGAAGAAGAAGAATTGACCTGTGCGTTTCCTTTGCGCACGAGTGATCAGCCCGTGCGTGAAGTAATGCGCACGGGTAACGACAGCGAGCAGAAATTGCAGGCGACCGGGTGAAATTGTGCATTTTACGTGCGCACGGGCGCTTCCGCCCATGCATGAAGAAGACACACGACCAACCATAGAACAGGGAAAACCAAAAGGCTACAGGAAAACCATGCATTTCCTTCACGCACTGTTGCGAAGAAACTGTGCGTTAAGATCTTCGAGCTCAGTTCGCCAAGCTTAGCTCGTCATTTCTCCTGCACAAACAAAACACACGATCATAAAGGACCATGTGCTAAGAAAACGCACGACCGTGCGTTTTCCTCAAAACTGCATTCCAGAGTTAGGGAAAACGCACCACCTGCACACAATAAAAACTCAAAAAGGAGGTCCATATAGAAAAATGCAATAAAAACTACTAGAACGAGCCCTGTGAAGCACCAGGTTCATACCCCCAGCAATTGAATGCGCAATTGCACATCCATGGGCTTGAAAAGTGCACTAATCGTGAAATGCAGTAGGAATGAAATATCAATGAAAACAACCAAAAAGTGAAGTGCAATGTCAGGAAAATCAGCCCAGATGAGTCCGCAAAACCCTATATAAATGGTACTCATCAATAATTCTTCCCATTATCTAAGACATATCACTTACTTCCAATGATTTTGAAATAGGACAAACTTGGTTTTTTTTCATTTCATTAGCTCTTAGGGAGTCTTGTTATGATTTTTGTGGATCAAGGCCCTATTCTGAACATAACAAGCTGTGTTTACAGCCTCAGCCCAGAAATATTCTAGGAGATATGTGTCACTTAGCATAGTTTTAGCAGCCTCAATGAGAGTTCTATTTTTCGTCTCAGCAACCCCATTTTGCTTGGGAGCTCTAGGAGAGGAGAATTCTTGAAGGATCCCTAGTACTTTATAGAAATTTTTCATTTTTTTAGATTGAAATTCTGTGTCATGGTCACTTCTAAACATGACCACAGAACATCCCTTTTCATTTTGAATTTGTTTAACAAAATCAGCAAGAATGTCTAGAGTTTTAGACTTTCTCTTTAGGAAGAATACCCTAGCAAATCTTGAATGATCATCTCCCATCACATAGGTGTACTACTTCCTACCTAAACTAAGAATTTGCATATGAACAAATAGGTCCATATGAATTAAGTACAGACACCTCTTAGTGTCTTTGGACGGAATGCTCTTAAAGGATACTTTTGTCCGTTTACATCTTTGACATGCTGAACACATGCCTTCTTTGGAGCATTTTAGTCGGGGTCCATTTCTAACTAAGTCCCTAAAAACAATTTGCTCGTAGCTTAATAATTTAACTAAGCTAGCAGATGGGTCCGATATTTATAGGGTTTTTCAGACTTATCTGGACTGGTTTTCTCACTCGTGCACTGCATTTCAACTAGTTAACGGTTATATTTGTATCATTCGATCATGGATCATTTTGTGCATTGTTTTGGCCCGAGGATGTGCAATTGAGCATTCTGTTGTTGGGGGTATGCACATGGTGCTCCGTGTGGCCCTTTTCGGCTATTCTTTGAAGTATGTTTGTTGTTTGGAGCTTGTGCTCCAGCTTGGTTTCATTGCTGTGCAGGTAGTGTGTTTCCCCAAGGCAGGAATTCTGATTTGTGGAAAATGCATGGTCGTGCGTTTCTTTCACGCACGGTTTATGCCAGATCATGCATTTTGTTGAGCTAGAGAAACATCGAGTTGAGCTCGACAAAATTCGTCGAGCTGAGCTCGACGATCCTCACACACGGTTGACGCATGGTTTCATCGTAACCGTGCACGAAGGAAATGCACGGTTTTCCAGTAGCTTTATAGTTTGTTCCATTTTGTGGTTCATCGTGCTCTTTGCTCAAGCACGGGCGCCAGCTCCCGTGCGCGAGTAAAACGCATGGTTCCCCTATAGTGCCCTGAATTCCTGCTCTCTATCGCTACCCGTGTGATTTCCTTCTCGCACGGGCGCAAATGTCCGTGCCCGAGTAAAATGTACGGGTCAACGCTTCTCCTTCTGCAGGCTTATTCCGAAAGTTAATATCGCACGGTTTGCGCACGGTCGTGCCCCAAACCGTGTGTGCCTGTTTTTTTGACCTGCTTCTATTTAAAGCACAGATTTCTTCTTCCTGAAGGCAGTCCGTGAGAGTTCTGATCCAGTCTGCCTTTTCTTCTCCTTTAAGCGAGGAAACTTTCCCCCAGCTTCCATTTTCTCTCTCCTCCTGGAGAGTTGATCCGGCCACCTTTCTCCCTCCAAAAGCTTGCAATAGCTTCATCTCTGGCCACCATTTTCTTCTACAAACTCCAAGCTCGGTTTCAAGCTCATAAGGTGCTGCATGCATTGAGTTCTTCGGACAGATTTAACCCAGCGACTCTTCACAAAGAAGATGGGTTATTGGAAGGAGGTGACAGCCCTTCTGGACCATAGACGTCATCTGTAGGCCAATCTCGGACAAGGCCCAAAAACCTTTGACTCCGGCCGCAAATCTCAGAAAGCCTTTGTGCGTTTGGTTGTATTTCTCCCCCTCCTCTTGTAGTTACTTTGTTCTGAACAAGTGGTTGTGTGAATGTTGCTTAAGAACACTGTTTATTTTAGTATTTCAGCATGTCTATGTGTTGTTATATCTTAGATCATGATTATGTTGGTTAGCTTCAGTTTTCCATGTTCTTGTTGAGATAGTGTCATTCTAGCGATTTCTAGAAGCATACGTGGCGAAGAGATGATTAGGACCCTCATTGGCTCATCCATCTTTTATATTACTCTCTTGAGTAATCCACAAAAGAGACGTGGTGACGACGACCCGCCATAGATTTATTAGTGTTAAACTTTGGAAACTCCAAAACAAAACACCCTGTGTTACGTTAACACTTGCAATCACTTTTTCAATAGTGAAATCACACTCCCTACTTGCACTCCTCGAGAGATCGATATCCAGGGATTCAACTCCTCAACTTTATTACTTGAGTACGATCGGTACACTTGCCGACACATCAAGTTTTTGGCACTGTTGCCGGGGAGTGCAACCGTTGTGTACACTTTTTCTTTTTGAGATAGATGATTGTTGTTTGACCATTCTATTCTCTTCGTTACTCGTTCTTTTTAGTTCAATTTTGTCCACAACTAATTCAAAATGTCGGAACCTCAGCTACCCTCCAACCACGATGAGGACAGCATTGAGCTATCTACGGAGCTAATCAAGTTTATCTTGCAGCATTGTTAGTTTCATGGGTCCAGGGATAGAATGCAAAGGTTCATATTGATAGCTTCCTGGAGCTTTGTGGCACCTTTTGCTATGTTGGGGACGTATAGGACAAGGCAATGATTAGGCTTTTCCCATTTTCTCTTGCTGGAAAAGCTAGACTATGGTATAAGGATATCCTCCAGAGCGAGCTAACTTCATGCAAGTGCGTTGAAGACCAATTCCTCAGAAAGTATTGTTTGTGTGCGCAGTTGACGCAGGCGAATTTAGATTTGGTCACATTCGCGCAGATCCCTGAAAAGTCTCTCTGTGAGGCTTGGGAAAGATTTCGGTTATTGCAATCCAGGTATTCTGGTCAGGATGCAGTTAGAATGTCGTTCTTGCAAAAATTTTATTTCAGTATTCAAGAGTAGTTTCAGTACATGTTCGACACTGCCGCTGGAGGCTCCCTCTTTAATAGGACTATGGATGATGCTTGGCGGATCATGGATGACATGGTGCACTCCAGCAGTTTGTGGAAGATGCCTCCCGTGCCCGAAGCCGTGGGGGACTCGCAGTCCATAGTTAGCAATGCTGGGGAGAGCGAGCATCATATCCATCATTTTATAGTATGGGTTGGAAAGTGGTGGCGATCTCAAGCAGTAATATTGCAACAGTTACAAGCTATTATTTCCGCCGTCGGGAAAATGTTGGAATTATGGGTCTGCCATCCAGCCGAGATAGTAAACACCATGAACCTCAAAAGCGGTATGTTGGTGGATGATTCTGTACGTCGGGAGGACCAACCCTCTGAATGCAGGGATGAGCCGAGTGCTGATGAGCCGCCCAAGGACCCTCGGTCGCTATTACACCTGAAGTCCAACTCCCGTGGGCAAGGCCGGCATTTCCACATAGGCTGCAAAATATCAGAAAAGAGAGGCAACAACAAAAGTTTCAAGAAATTCTGAAGGGTCTTCAGGTGAGCATTCTCATAGTCGACCTGCTGACATAGGTGCCACACTATGCGAAGTACTTGAAGGATCTTCTGGCAAAAAATCAAGCTTCTGAGTTATGCAGCATCATCTTGATCTAGGAGGATTGCCCCACTATGGCGGTGCGGGATTGGCCCATAAAACAAAAAGATCAAGTGAGCTTCACGATTGCGTGTACCATTGGGCGATCCGCGCTTAGTCATGTGCTGTGTGATTGTGTAGAATCCATTAATCTCATGTCGTTATCCATCTTCCGTGAGCTGGGCTCTGGTGTTCTTCGGTCCACTAATGTCATTCTACAGCTGGCTGATCGATCAAAGAAGAAACCAGTTGGAGTGGTTGAGGATCTCACGGTTGTGGTTAACAGGTTATCCTTTCCGGCCGACTTTGTTATCCCCGATATTGAGGATGCAGATGGGACTCTGATTATTCTGGGGCATCCGTTCCTTTTCACTTCTAGAGTCATCATCGATGCGTAAAAGGGTTTGCTGACGTTGCGCCTAGGATCAGAGAAGGCTGTTTTTCATATGTATAAGGCGTCAAGAGGCGATAGTCGTGCGGAGCTGGGTGCTATGATGATTGACGACAGCCAGACTTTTCAGCCTGATGGGGTTGAGGGTGAGTTTTGTGACCTCGATATAAATATTCAGGAAGTGTCGTGAGAGGCGCCGGTTGGAGACCCCAAGCTTCGGGCGGTACCCCCGTTTGACTCAGACGGATCTCGCGAGCTCAAGTCGCTCCCATGCATGCTGAAGTATGTCTTTTTAGGAGAAAAATAAACTCATCCTGCCATTATTTCGGCTCTTCTTACAGCTGATCAGGATGTTTGTCTCATTGAAGTGCTGAAGTTACATAGAAAATGCTCTAGGTGGAAAATCTCGGATGTCAAAGGAATTAGCCCCACGGTGTGCATGCACAAGATATTGTTGGAAGATAACTTCAAGCCTTCAGCTCAACCACAGCGCAGATTGAACACTATTTGTAAGAGGTGGTTAAGAATGAGGTTAAGAAGCTTTTGGATGTCGGTATTATATATCCCATAAGTGACAGTGAGTGGGTGAGTCTGGTGTTGTTGGTGCCCAAAAAGGGAGGAATCACAGCCGTTCGTAATCAGAACGGCGACCCGCTTACTACGAGGCTTGTCGTTGGATGGAGAGTTTGTATCGATTATCGAAAGCTTATTGAGGCAACCAGGAAAGACCACTTCCCGCTACTGTTCATGGACCATATGCTGGAAAGCCTGGCTGGGCATGATTACTAATACCTCCTAGACGGCTACTCGGGCTATTATCAGCTAGCAATTTCCACCAAAGGATTAGGAGAAGACAGCGTTTACCTGCCCGTCTAGGACCATTGCTTCCACGCGGGTACCTTTTGGGTTGTGTAATGGGGTAGCCACCTTCCAGCGATGCATGACCGCGATTTTTCATGAGATGGTTGGGGATTTCTTGGAGGTGTTCATGGATGACTTCTCCATGTTTGGTGATAACTTCGATGTAGCACTGCACCGCCTCGCTTTGGTCTTGCAATGTTGTGAGGATACTAATCTATTGCTCAATTGGAAGAAGTTCCATTTCATGGTGTGAGAGGGGATCGTTCTGGGGCACAAGGTTTCTCAACATGGGCTTGAGGTTAATCCGGCGAAGGTCGAGGTGATTTGAAACATGCCCCCTCGGTCAACACTTCATGGCATTCGTAGTTTTTTGGGGCATGCTCGATTTCACCGGCATTTTATTCGAGACTTCTCGGCTATAGATAAGCCCCTATCTAATCTATTGGCGAAGGATGTCAAGTTTATGTTCGATGAGGATTGCAATCGGGCGTTTAATTGCTTGAAGGATCGATTGGTTTCAGCCCCGATTCTCTCATCCCCAGATTGGGCAGTGCCTTATGAGTTGATGTGTGTTGCTAGCGATGTCGTGGTTGGGCAGTGTTGGGACAGCGTAAAAATAAGACCTTTCATACAATTGCCTACGCGAGTCGGACATTGAACGGTGCACAACTGAACTATACCACGACAGAGAAGGAGTTTTTAGCTATTTTTTTCGCCTTTGAGAAGTTCCATTCCTTTTTAATTCTTTCCATGGAGGTGGTACATTCAAATCATGCAGTTATTCGTTTTCTCATGCACAAGAAAGATTTGAAAGAAATAGTACCTAATCACCTAGAGGGGGGGGGGGTGAATAGGTGAACTGAATCTTTTTAAAATTACAGGCAGAAACACTGAATAATAAGACCTGTATTCGCAATTCTCTACAACAATTCAGCACAGATAATACAACAATCACAAAAATAATCACACACAGAGTACACATAGATTTTTATATTAGTTCCCCAAGGTCTGGGTACATCCACTTCCCCCTTTACCTATCTAGTAGTGTACTAGATTCGGCCTAACTTCTCCACTTATTCTCAGATCCTTAGATCTTACAACTCAGAACCCCAAACAGGTTCCTACAGCTCAGAGTGTCCCCACTCCTACAACTCAGACGCAAAGCCTTACCACTCAGTCTTCACCAAGACCAACACTCAGGCTAAATAGCCCTACCTCAGCCTACAATCAAGGCCTACACTCAGAGAATATAATCTCCTACACTCAGACACAATAGCACTACCTCAGCCTTTATAAAATAGGCTTACAGCTCAGATCCCTTTGGATCCTACAGAAAATAAAGTTTACAAAGTATATAACCACAACTCAGAAAGAGAGAGATGAGTTGACTGGATTCTTGATGAGTTCTTGAAAGAACTTTGCAGAGATCAACCTCGCTTGGCTTTCTTCAAAGCTTCTTGAATTAGAACACAGTAGGGTTGAGTCTCCTCTGAAGATGATCTTCAATCAACTTCTGTCTTGAGAATCATATCTCAATCTGAAACTTACTTTTCAGCCTGGTTCAACAGCTGTTCTTCTTAGAAGGAGCTCTCTCTCTCCAACTTCTTAGATCTTCTCTTGAAGGTCTTCTTCTTGTTGTGTTGTTTGTCAATTCATTGATCACTTGTTTTGGTGTTGTTGAAAATAATCCTCCTTTGTTGTTGAAGTTATAAGCCTTTATATAAGCTTTCTCCATGGTGACCAGCAGATCTGGTTTCTAACAACCTTCTGACAGCTCTGACAGTAGCAGTTGACTAGTTGAAATGGCAGCTGTCAAGTCATCCAGTTACTTCTTGAAATCTCTGTCACTGTCTGAAAGTGTCGGGACAGATAGTCATTATGTGTCGACACAAATAGACTAAGTGTCGACACAAGTAGACTAAGTGTCGACACTAGCCTTCATGGTGTCGACACAACTCCTTATGTTGTTGTAACAGCTACTCGACACTGCTTCTTCAGAATGTGTCGACACTGATTGAGTATGTCGACACAAGTACTTCCTCAATACTTAGTTGATTTCTGCTGTATGTCGACATGACTCCTTTGTGTCGACACTTGCCTTCATGTGTTGAAACTTTGCTGAGTGTTGACACATCTCCTTTGTGTTGACACATTCTTCATGTGTTGAAACTTTGCTTAGTGTCGACACATCTCCTTTGTGTCGACACATTCTTCATGTGTTGAAACTTTGCTGAGTGTCGACACTGTTGGTTATTGTATCCACACTTGCTCCCAACTTGCTCCCACCTTAGCCTTAGCCGAGAGGGTATTGTATCCATAAGCTTAAAATTGAGTTGAGTGAGTGATCCATTACCATTACCAATACGATTCGGCGAGAATCATTAGTGATTCTCGCCGAATCGGCGAGAATCACTTGGTGATTCTCGCCGAATCACTTGTTGATTCTCAACGATTTTCACTTGGTGTTCATGATCTGCTTAGCGACGGGTTCGGCGAGAATCACTAGTGATTCTCGCCGAATCTTACTTGGCACCGTTTTGAGGTAGCCAGAAAGAGTCGGCGAGAATCACTAGTGATTCTCGACGATTCGGCGAGAATCATTAGTGATTCTCGCCGAATCGGCGAGAATCACTTGGTGATTCTCGTCGAATTATACTTAGACGAATTTTCGTCTTTCCTCCCAACAGCTGCTCCTTGACCCATCCTTGCTCCTTGTCTTCTCTTGCATAAACCCTGCCCTGTACTTGAAAGTAAGTGCACTCTAATAGAGAGAGAGTACACGTAGGCCAACACACTGATCTGCTCAACGAGGGATTACGTCGTGCAGACCCGTGTATATTGACCTACTTCACCCTGACATTGGTGTGCACCTAGCGTGGAATAGCTGCAAGTACAACTTGAAAGATTTTATCAAATACATTGTCTATTGACCTTAGCTTGTCCAGAGGCTTCTTCAAATCAAGTACATTGTGGATACAATACCCAACAATCTCCCCCTATTTGAAGAAGCCTAAAACCTACAAGCTAAGGTGAATAGAGCATACGGGAATGAAAACCATAAGCTTAAAATTGAGTTGAGTGAGTGATCCATTACCAATACCAATTTCTTGGGAGCAAGTTTGGAGCCACCTTAGCCTTAGCCGAGAGGGTAATCTCCCCCTTTTTGGCTTCTGCAAATCGGGGTCGGTAGCATTTGACCGCTTCCTCCCCCTCAGTTCTTGCGTCTGTGCTCACACTTGAGTTCCTTGCTCCCCCTCAGATCGTGCATGAGCCTGGAGCTTATGTAGTCTTCATTCCTCACAATTGAGCATCCCCAATTCAGTCTTGAATAGATTGAACTTGGCCTCGTCTAAGGGATTTGTGAATATATCAGCAATCTGCTTGTCCGTGGGGACATAACAGAGAGAGATGTCCTTGTTTTCCACGTGCTCCCGAATGAAGTGGTAGCGCACTTCAATATGCTTCGTTTTGCTGTGCGAGACCGGATTGTTGGCAATGGCAATTGCACTGGAGGAGTCGCAGTACATTGGTATGTCTTTGAACTGAAGGTCGTAGTCGGCTAACTGGTTTCTGATCCATAGGAGTTGTGCGCAACAGCTGCCTGCCGAGATGTACTCAGACTCTGCTGTGGAGGTAGCTACACAATTCTGTTTCTTGATGTTCCAAGAGATAAGTCTCCTGCCGAGGAATTGACACGTCCCGGAGGTGCTTTTCCTGTCATCCCTACTTCCTGCAAAATCAGCATCTGAAAAGCCTATTAGCTCGACATCATTGTTTCTCGGGTACCACAAGCCAAGATTAGGAGTACCTTTAAGGTATCTTAGAATTCGCTTTGCAGCGACATAGTGAGATTCCTTAGTGTTCACCTGATATCGTGCACAGACACATGTGGAGAACATAATATCCGGTCTACTGGAAGTAAGATAGAGCAGGGATCCAATGATGCTTCTGTATTTGGTTTCATCAAAAGGTTTACCTTTCTCATCCTTATCCAGAGACATAGTGGATCCCATTGGAGTCCTCATAGAGGTTGCATTCTCCATACCGAATTTCTTGAGGAGTTCATTTGTGAACTTCGTCTGAGAGATGAAGATTCCATCCTCAGACTGTTTCACTTGAAGTCCCAAGAAATACTTGAGCTCTCCCATACTGCTCATTTCAAACTTTCCTTGCATAAGTTTAGAAAACTTTTTGCAAAGATTGTTGTCCGTTGAGCCGAATATTATGTCATCGACATAGATTTGCACCAGTAAAATCTTGCCTTTGACTTCCCTAAGAAACAATGTTTTATCTATTTTACCTCTGGAGAACTTGTTCTCTAGACGAAAACTAGATAAAGTCTCATACCAAGCTCGTGGAGCTTGTTTTAACCCATATAAAGCTTTGTTAAGAAAATAGACATGATTGGGAAAAGTAGGATCGACAAAACCTGGGGGTTGAGCGACGTATACTTCCACTTTCAGTTCTCCGTTCAGGAATGCTGATTTCACGTCCATTTGATAAACTGTGAATGCTTTGTGCGAAGCATACGCCAGGAACAATCTGATTGCCTCGAGCCTTGCTACTGGTGCGAAGGTCTGGTCGATGTCAATCCCCTCCTCCTGTCTTTAACCTTGAGCCACCAGCCTTGCCTTGTTCTTTATGATGACCCCATGTTCGTCCAGCTTGTTTCTAAAGATCGACTTGGTGCCATGTCGGTGATAGAGATTATACCGTTCAACATAAGCCACGTCGGTGATAGAGATTATACCGTTGGAAATCATACCGTAACCTCTGGTGACTCCCCGATTTGACCCTCCAAAGATGACTTTGGGTCCATTCTCGACTGGAGTGTAATCACGCAGCAGGCTTCTTGTCTCAGTCATATGCCGGGAGAATCGACTGTCCAAATACAAAATCGGCGTTTTGGTTGCCTTTGGACATTCCTGCAAAACAAAATTAATTTGCCTTAGGAACCCAATCGAACTTGGGTCCTAGATTCCTGGTTAGCACACTCCCCCTTGGTTGGTTAACCCTACGAGTGGGAAGCCTCGCATTGCTAACATGGGGAGTCTCGTAATGCCTTGGATTAAACCAACAATCCACGGCAAAGTGACCGACTTTGCCACAGCACCAACAGTCGAATCTGTTGTACCTCTTCCTAGGCTCCTGCCTTACCCTGAGAACGGTGGGTACAGCTGGGGCCTTGGATCTAGAGGTGGAGGCCTCATGGTGACAGCAGTCACATGACTTTGTCACCTTCTGTATAACAGGCTTGGCTTTTGGTGCCTGCTTTCCATTATGGTCGCTAGAGAACGGACCATAATTTCCCATGTGGATTTCCTCATAAGGTGCCTTGAAGGCACTCTCACCGAAGTTCCGGGGATAGGTCCAACCGTCATATCGGCTCTTTGGCTTTGCAACCGAGGGCCGGAAATGATGGCCAAATGTTGACTCAAAGTCATGTTGGTTGCAAGGAAAGCCAGGCTTTCTGAACGCAACAGGACTAAGCGGAGCCTTTCCCTTTTCATCAGCATAGGCCTTCTTGGCGGCCTTATTCTTCCTCTGATTCCTGTTTCTCCTGGAGGAGGAACCAGATACCCCTACATGCCCCAAGCCAGCTCCTTTGGCCTGATCAGAGAAGGTATCAACAACTGGAAGAACTGTTTTTGGCATAGAGAAGCTCTTGACGATTTTCCTTTCTGCCGCAAGTTGTTCTTCCAACTTGTCGACTTCCTCCTGCTTAAGATCAAGGAGATTCAGAGACTCTGAATGCTTTGAGGTCAGGTCAAGGTGCTCCTGTCGGAGAGAGATCAAACTGGTGACCTCTTCCTTTAGGGAAACACACTCACCCTTAAGGAACTTTACTTCCTTTTTCTCAGCCTTCAATCTCTTTCGGCACTCCTCGAAAGTGTTGAGCAGAAGCTCATACTTCTCGAGGAGCTCAGCTTCACGGGCCGAAAGGCTATCCTCAGGTTCATCATCCTGAGACTCAGGATCAGAGTCGGAGTCGGAGAGAGGGGTGTGAGCTTTTACCTTCCCAGTAAACGGGGGGCATTCTCCTTCTGAGTCAGAGCGACCCACCAGCCCGAAGTAGGCTTCCTCATCATCACTGGAGTCTGAGGAATCAGACTCACTCAGTGTCTTTGGCCTTTTGGCGATGTTGCTCCGCTCCTTCTTCTTATCTCTAGAGGATTTGTTCTCCTCTTCTTTCCCTTTTTCTCTCTTGCCTTGATAGCAGTCGGCCACGACGTGTCCTGGCTTATTGCATCCTAAGCAAATAATGTCAGAGGAGCGATGTTTGTTCGGTCTAGATGCATACCTGTCAGAAGAATAATTTTTCTTCTGATGCCTGGAGGAGGAGCCGTCTCTCTTTCTTTGATTCCTCATCTTGAGGAACTTCTTGAACTCTCGAGTGATGAGGGAGAAATCCTCCTCCGACAGCTCCGAGCTGGAGGAGCATGGCTCGGAGTCCTCCTCCTCATCCTTTTTCCTGGCACGGTATGAAACCGCACCCTTGCCTTTTCTGGAGTGACTGGCTTTTAGAGTCACAGTCTTTTCTTTGGCTGTCGCCTTCTCTGCTTCTTCTTCTGCTTTTCTGGTGTTCAGCTGAAGCTCATAGGACATCAGCTTCCCAAACAGAATTTGTGGATTAGTTTCTGCTAGTCTGCCAAATTCTCTGATGGCGTAGATCTTTGTGTCCCATTCCTTAGTAAGGGACCTAAGGAATTTGTCATTAAGTTCATCATTAGTGAACACTCTTCCGTAGCCCTTGAGGGCATTGACAATCTTTAGGAAGTTCTCGTAGGTGACTCCGATCTCTTCCTTAGGCCCTTGTCTGAAGGCCTCATATTTTTGGTTCAGGAGGGATCTTCGATCATCCCTCACTTCATTCGTGCCCTCCATTAGGATGATCAGGCACTGCCAGATCTCCTGTGCTGTCCTGCAGTTGCTGAAGTTTTGCATCATTGAGTCATCAACTGCACTGACCAGAATGTTTCGTGCCTTCTTGTCAAGTCCCACTAGCACCATCTCGTCCTTGTCCATTTCAGAAAGTGTCTTCAGCACCTTCATGGTGGGATCAATGGTGGAGGCCTTAGTGGGGACATAAGGTCCCTCCTCCACGATCATGAAGAGTCGAGGATCAACTGCTTCCATGTAGAACCTGATCCTTTCCTTCCAGATAGGAAAGTTGAGCCTGGTGCACACTGGGATCTTGCCGGAGAAATTGAGCCCGTCCATAGTAGATGTTTGTCTTCTTCTTGACACTAGGGGCAGGATTCAACTCAAGGTGTTAACCATTTTGATGAGCAACCTCCCTCTGATACCACTTGAAAGTCCACCTAGTGTCAAAAAAGTTCACCTATGGGGGGGGGGGGGAATAGGTGACGTGCAACGCTTTTGCGGAATTTAAGACGGTACATGCACAATAAAAATAAAAAGCACAGCACACAGAATACACAGACAATTTATAGTGGTTCCCCGACTTGGGTACATCCACTTTCCCCCTTCGACCTATCTCCCAACAAGGGACGACTCGGTCTCTTCTCCAACAGGATTGAAATCCAATCCCTACACTATCGGAAGGAACCCTTCCACACGTAGGAGTCAACACTACCACAAGCCGGGTTGCACCCAACCCTTACAACACGGAACAATCGTTCCTTTACAACAAAAGTAAAATAGAATGTACACGAGATACAAACTTCGTTTGGAGACTACGGTGTTCCTCTTCATTCGACGACGTGTTCGTGAAGTCAACGAAGAGTCTACAACCTTGGTCTTTCTTGGAAAGGATGTCCCCGGAACCGGCGGCGTCAAGACGAGCGGCGGCTTGCTTCGGGATCGGCGGCTATGATGATGAGCGGCTGCTGAACTTAGAGATCCAATCTTCGTAGTGAAGCTAGCTTGGTCTTCCAACGGTCACACGAGGATCGATCGTCTCGATCGATTCGGACGGGGAAGTTTTTGCCGATCAACAAATCGAGAGACAAGAGATCTCTGGATAGACACGTGAGACTCAAAGCTTGGCTAAGCTTCTGTCGCCGGAGATCGGGAAGAAACATGATCAACAGCGGCGACCGACTAGCGCGAGCGGCGACGGCGGCGGCGGAGCAGTTTCGCGATTTTAGGGTTTGATCGTGCTCAGCTTCTTTTCTGTTTGTGTATACTGTTCAAAATACCCGTATATATACTGTAGATACTACTAATTTGACCGTTGTAGGACCCACAAGAAGAATCCCAAAATCCTGTTCAAAATAGTCCAGCGGCAGAATCCGGTCCAGCAGCTTCCAGAGAAAATGCCAAGTAAAATTCGTCGAGAATCATTGGTGATTCTCGACGAATCGGTGAGAATCATAAATGATTCTCGACGATTCGTCGAGAATCACTGCTGATTCTCGACGATTCACTTGTTGATTCTCAACGATTTTCACTTGGTGTTCATGATCTGCTTAGCGACGGGTTCGGCGAGAATCACTAGTGATTTTCGCCGAATCTTACTTGGCACCGTTTTGAGGTAGCCGGAAAGAGTCGGCGAGAATCACTAATGATTCTCGATGATTAGGCGAGAATCATTAGTGATTCTCGTCCGAATCGGCGAGAATCACTTGGTGATTCTCGTCGAATTATACTTAGACGAATTTTCGTCTTTCCTCCCAAGAGCTGCTCCTTCACCCATCCTTTCTCCTTGTCTTCTCTTGCATAAACCCTGCCCTGTGCTTGAAAGTAAGTGCACTCCAATAGAGAGTACACGTAGGCCAACACACTGATCTGCTCAACGAGGGATTACGTCGTGCAGACCCATGTATATTGACCTACTGCACCCTGACATTGGTGTGCACCTAGCGTGGAATAGCTGCAAGTACAACTTGAAAGATTTTATCAATTACATTGTCTATTGACCTTAGCTTGTCCAGGGGCTTCTTCAAATCAGGTACATTGTGGATACAATACCCAACAATCTCCCCCTATTTGAAGAAGCCTAAACCCTACAAGCTAAGGTGAATAGAGCATACGGGAATGAAAACCATAAGCTTAAAATTGAGTTGAGTGAGTGATCCATTACCAATACCAATTTCTTGGGAGCAAGTTTGGAGCCACCTTAGCCTTAGCCGAGAGGGTAATTGGTATCACTCAGCAATTACCAGTGATTCTCGATGAATCGTCGAGAATCATTAACTGATTCTCGCCGATTCGTCAAGAATCACCAATGATTCTCGACGAATTTTACTTGGCGTTTTCTCTGGAAGTTGTTGGACCGGATTCTGCCGCTGGACTATTTTGAACCGGATTTCGGGATTCTTCTTGTGGGTCCCACAACGGTCAAATTAGTAGTATCTACAGTATATATATACGGGTATTTTGAATAGTAGACACAAACAGAAAAGAAGCCGAGCACGATCAAACCCTAAAATCGCGAAACTGCTCCGCCGCCGCCGTCGCCGCTCGCGCTAGTCGGTCGCCGCTGTTGATCGCGTTTCTTCCTGATCTCCGGCGACAGAAGCTTAGCCAAGCTTTGAGTCTCACGTGTCTATCCAGAGATCTCTTGTCTCTCGATTTGTTGATCGGGAAAAACTTCCCTGTCCGAATCGATCGAGACGACCGATCCTCGTGTGACCGTTGGAAGACCAAGCTAGCTTCGCTACGAAGATTGGATCTCTAAGTTCAGCAGCCGCTCATCATCATAGCCGCCGATCCCGAAGCAAGCCGCCGCTCGTCTTGACGCCGCCGGTTCCGGGGAGATCCTTTCCAAGAAAGACCAAGGTTGTAGACTCTTCGTTGACTTCACGAACACGTCGTCGAACGAAGAGGAACACCGTAGTCTCCAAACGAAGTTTGTATCTCGTGTACATTCTATTTTACTTGTGTTGTAAAGGAACGATTCTTCTGTGTTGTAAGGGTTCGGTGCAACCCGGTTTGTGGGAGTGTTGACTCCTACGTGTGGAAGGCTTCCTTCCGATAGTGCAGGGATTGGATTTCAATCCTGTTGGAGAAGAGACCGAGTCGTCCCTTGTTGGGAGATAGGTCGAAGGGGGAAAGTGGATGTACCCAAGTCGGGGAACCACTATAAATTGCCTGTGTATTCTGTGTGCTGTGCTTTTTATTTTTATTGTGCAGGTACCGTCTTAAATTCCGCAAAAGCGTTGCACGTCACCTATTCCCCCCCATAGGTGAACTTTGTTGACACTAGGTGAACTTTCAGACACATCTCCTTTGTGTCGACACTTGTATTTAAACTTTGTTGAAGTTCACTGAGTGTCGACATAGCTTCCTGGTATAGACACTTTTGATGTCGACAAAGTTTCTCTGGGTGTCGACACTGCTTCTAAGTGTCGACACTGATTATGTAGACAATTCTTCACTATGTGTCGACACTGCCTGTATGTGTCGACACATTTCTTCTGGTGTCGACTCTACCTTCCTGGTGTCGACACAATTACTCCAAGTATCGACACAGCTTCTCTAGGTGTCGACACAAGCCTTCTTAAGTGTCGACACTTTTCTTCTAGGTGTGGACACATGGACTTAGAAACTTTTCCTGCAATTTTGCAATTACTTAACTTGCACAAATAAACTCAAAGCACATCAAATACACCTTGATGTATATCATTGAGTAGGGTGAGGCTTCTTCAAATCTGGTACATATATTCCAATGTACCCAACAAGATGCTAATCCATGGCTCATGCGTTAGATTCTATTGCTGTAAGGATATGATATTGAAATCCGGGATCGTCGTGGAGTTGACAATGTGATTGTCGACCATCTATCGAGACTTGAAGGTGGAGAAGGCGAGGGCTCACAGGGAATTCCAATTTCGGATGATTTTCCGGATGAGGTCCTGTTCGCCCTTTCTTCAATTGCTTCTACTCTATGGTATGCTGACTTTGCTAATTTCTTAGCAAGCAAGGCGTTGCCGTAGCATTTAACATATCAACAAAAGAAGAAGTTTTTCTCAGACGTCAAGTATTATCTCTAGGAGGATCCCCTACTTTTCTGCACCGGTGCTGATAGTGTTATCCGACGTTGTGTTCCCGAGATGGAAGTTTAAGGGATTCTGAGGCATTTCCATGATCGTGAGGTTGGCGAGCATTTTGGTGCTGCACGGACTACCCGCAAGGTTCTACAGTGCGGTTTGTTTTGGCCTACATTATTCTGTGACCCTTTTACACACGTTAAAGAGTGCAACGAATGTCAGCGCATGGGGAACATTGCTCGATGAGACGAAATGCCCTTGAACAATATTTTGGTTTGCGAGTTATTCTATGTATGGGGGATTGACTTTATGGGTCCTTTCCCCATATCGCATGGGAAGCAGTGCATCCTAGTTGTTGTGGATTATGTGTCTAAAAGGGTGGAGGAGGAGGCAGTTGCATCGAATGATGTCCGCACTGTGCTCCACTTCCTTCGTAGGAATATCTTCTCCCGCTGTGGCACACAAAGAACTATTATTAGCGATGGGGGCGTCCATTTCTGCAACCAGCAATTCACGCAACTGTTAAAATAGTTTGGTGTTCACCACAAGGTTACTTTACCCTACCATCCCCAGACATGCGGGCAAGTGGAGATTTCAAATATAGAACTGAAGCGGATTTTAGAAAAGTCTATCCACTCCAACCAGAAGGAATGGGCAAAGAAGGTGGATGATGCACTTTGGGCTTACCGAACTGCGTTCAAGACAATGATAGGGATGTCACCCTTCCATGTGGTATATGGCAAATCATGCCACCTTCCTGTTGAATTGGAGCACAAGGCATTGTGGTCAACCAAATTGCTCAACATGGATTTTAGAGAGGCTTCTGACAAGTGACGTGGTCACCTTTGTTAGCTCGACTAATTCCGCTTGGGCGCTTATGAGAGAACGAGCATATATAAGGAGAGAACCAAGTGCTGCCATGATAGACGTATCTCACCTAGGTAATTCAAGCCGGATGATCGGGTTCTTTTGTATAATTCACGCCTGCAGCTATTTCCCGAGAAGTTAAAATCAAGACGGAGAGGCCCTTACATGGTTGTGAGTGCCTCTCCATACGGCGCGATAGAAATTTGGGATGACAAGGATGACACTTTCAAACAAAACGGGCATCGCTTGATGCGATTTGAGGGGAAGTTCATCGATAAAGACGTGCACTGCATATTGCTGCAAGACCCCGATGGATGTAACCTCCATTAGTTGTTTTGATTACATTTGTTGCTTGGTTTTTCTTCTGCCTAGGATTGTAAAACAATATTTATATAAATGCTAATACATGTATTTGGACCACCTTAAGGACGATAAAGAAAAGTGGCTTATGGGAGACGCCCCAATTTCCCTGCTTTTAATTTGCTCAATTATGCTACTATTATTATATGTTTATAGTATGTGTGGTTGGAGGTGTTCTCTTATGCATGTGGAGTTCATTTGGGTCGTGGGCTTTCTGCTGAAATTAACGTCAATCTTCTGGTATGGTCAATTGCTGAGCATGGGTTAACCTCTCCCCCAACTTTTATTTCTCTATTTTTATTGCAAATTTTGGATAGATTGTTTAGTTTAAGGCTGGTGGGGAGAGTTATGCGGGTTACCTGGGCACATGCACTACTATCACTTTCAACCAAAAGCATATTTTTATTTTTTTTGTTTTCTTAATATCTTGTCCGCATTGTGCACCTACACCCACTTGAGCGTGATCTTAAACACGATCTCGGCTCAAGTCAAATTTATTTCTTTTGTGTCAACATTAAAATAGTAGTGTTGGCTTATGATTTTAGGATAGATTAGTTCGAAACTCATGCAGTGCTCCTATTCGAGTACTCATGGTGTGTAGAAATAGTATAGATTTAGTTTTTTTATGCTCATAGATTTATACTTTTATGCATTTGTAAATATTGTTTGTACTACTCAAAAGTGTTGAATCTAGAGTAATCAAACGGTAGTGTAGGAATGTGTGTAGCCGCCACTAGCCTCGTATTGCTCGAGTCGGAGGAGGGATCATTTTTCTCGATGGATAAGAACTTGCCCCAAGCAACTCTCGAAGCATTGGTGCATGGTTAGTCTAGCGTGAGCGTGATGTTGGCCGTCTTTTTGGCCCAGTTGAGCTTTGTACCGTTCCTAATGTCTTATCCTCGCTAGCCCCGTTGTGCATACCCTTCTTTTGATTCAGCTCAACCATTATTTCACCAAAGCCTCATAGTCGATCCTAGTCGAACACCCAAGTTGAGCTTTAGTGTTTTACATTTTTATGATCGGATGTTGATGTGGTGATATTCCTTGTGAATATTTGGATGCACTCCAAAGTTTTTATCTGCTAAAGTTCTTAAAATAAAAGATGATAAAAAAAGAAAATATAGGTAGAAAAATTAAAAGTGAAAAGAAAATGTGTAATTGAAAATCCTATTTGTGATTTTGTTGCGGTAGGCAGTGCACACACCTGTGTTATCAAGTTCAATTCTGGTGGTGTGATGTACCTGCATGTATTGTTGGCGTGACGATATCTTTTTGTTGAGCTTATTTGGGTTTGGTGCGTAGCCATCTTTTTTATCTTTGTTTACCTCACTGAAACCCAAGCCCCTTTTCTACCCTAAATTCCTATGTATTCATGCTTGAGTCATACTAGTGCCGTGGAGAGAGTGTGAACGGTTAAGCGTATGGTCCACGACATTGATGGATTTCTTTGGAGGTGATCCCGAGCACCGATATTTGGCAACGCTCAACTGAGTGGCCTGACTACTTTCTTCCTACGCATGACCGAACGATTCTCTAGGATTTTATTTTTGAGTTGTTATAATACTTATTTACGTCTGTCGAAATTTATAAACTTCAGAGCATAATTACAAATTGTATCTATTGTATTTTCTATACTCATGCAGTATTTGATTTCTCGCTTTACTTTATTTGGAAATTTCTATGCTAGCTAGCTGTTTTCTAGTTCAAGGAGAAATAATTTGCTCGGGACGAGCAAATGCTTAAGTATGGTGGTGTGATGATTCTGATATTTATAGGGTTTTTCGGACTCATCTGGGCTGGTTTTCTCTCTCGTGCACTGAATTTCAACCGGTTATCAGTTATATTTGCATCGTTCGTTCATTGAAGATTTTGTGCACTGTTTTGGCTCATGGGTGTGCAATTGCGCACTCTTGTGTCGAGGTTAAGTTCTTTGAGCTCCTCACACTTGTTTATTCTCTTTTATATGTTTATTTGTATGGATTTATTGCTGTGCAGGTAGTGCGTTTTCCCCAAGGAAGGAATTCTGATTTGTGGAAAATGTACGGTCGTGGGTTTCTTTCAAGCATGGTTTGTGCCCGATCGTGCGTTTTGTTCAGCTGGAAAAACGTCGAGTTGAGCTCGATGAATTTCGTCGAGCTGAGCTCGACAAACTTCACGCACGGTTGACGCACTATTTCATCATAACCGTGCGCGAAGTTAACACACGGTTTTCTTGTAGCTTTCTTGTCTGTTCCAATCTGTGGTTAATCATGCGATTTGTTCACGCACGGGCGGCAGCGCCCTTGCGCGAGTAAAATGCACGGTTCCCCCATATTGTCCTGAATTCCTGCTTTTTGTCGTTACCCGTGCGATTTCCTTCACGCATGGGTGGAAACGTCCGTGGGCGAGTAAAACGCACGGATCAACGCTTCTCCTTCCGCAGACTTGTGCGGAAGTTATATTTGTATCGTTCGATCATGGGTCATTTTGTGCAATGTTTTCTCCCGAGGGTGTGCAATTGTGAATTTTGTTGTTGGGGGTATGCACATGGTGCTCCCCATGGCTTCTTCCGGCTATTCTTTGTTGTATGTTTGGTGCTGGGAGCTTGTGCTCCAGCTTGGTTTCATTGTTGTCCAGGTAGTGCGTTTTCCCCAAGGCATGAATTCTGATTTGTGGAAAATGCATGGTCATGCGTTTCTTTCAAGCACAGTTTGCACCATATCGTGCATTTTGTTGAGTTGGAGAAACGTCGAGTTGAGCTCGACGAATTTCGTCGAGCTGAGCTCGACGAATTTCGTCGAGCTGAGCTCGACGATCCTCACGCACGGTTGACGGATGGTTTCATCGTAGCAGTGCGAGAAGGAAATGCACAGTTTTCTTGTAGCTTTATAGTTTGTTCCATTATATGGTTAATCATGTGCTTTGTTCACACACGAGCGGCAGCGCCGGTGCGCGAGTTAAACACATGGTTCCCCTATAGTGTCCTGAATTCCCGCTCTCTATCACTACCCGTGTGATTTCCTTCTCGCACAGGCGAAAACCTCTGTGCGCGAGTAAAACGCACGGGTCAATGCTTCTCCTTCCGCTGGCTTGTTCCGAAAAGTAATATCACACGGTTTGTACACGGTCATGCGCCAAACCGTTTGGGCCTATTTTTCTGACCAGCTTCTATTTAAAGCGCAGATTTCTTCTTCCTCAAGTGTAATACCCCGATTTTTCTACGATTATTTAATTCTCGTTTGGCGTTACGTTGACGGATTTCTGGCATGTGCTGTTTGTTAGAGCGTGGTCTTAGCTCTTTAGGTTCCTTGTGTGGTTGTTGGTAGCCTTTTTGGCAAGATTACCTAGCAAGCCGGGTCTGTTTTGGTGACCGGTGAGGCCTCTCGGGGGATGCTTGTGTTTTGTCTTTGGGTAGTGATAACCCAAGTTTTGTTCGTCAAAAGTTGATTTCGACTTCGTCGTTGCGTTTGTAGCGTGGGTATTTAGCTATGGTGCAAATTTTGTCGAATTCCGAGGATGTTCAGGTTTCGCGTCGTTTTGTATTTTATTTATATTAATGCGATATTATATATTATATATGGATATTTTGTTTAGATAGTAGCAGTTACGGTGAATAGGTGGCTGACAGCGTTTGTTTTGGCTAAGAATAGAAAATATTTGGGATCTAGCCGCTATCTATATATAGCCTTAATTAGAAAAGCGATTGTTGATGATTCTTTGTCTTTCTCGGAATACAACCGCCGTCCCTATGCAAGAGAGGAAAACTGGCGGACTGCCCTTGCCTTCCACCACCGATTCCCGGAGTTTTAGCTGGTGGAATTCGATTTTGAAGGAGGATTTGGATTGCTCTCGGCTACACCTACACTCCGACGAAATTTTCGTCTTGTTTTGTGTTGTTGGTGCCGAGTGGGAGGAAGGGGCCGACCAAGCTTCGCTGGAATTTGAGGCAAGTAGAGCTCCTACCCTTGCCAAGTTTTTCTCCTTTTATGTTCATATTTGCAGTTATCATACATTTTCCAGAGATCATTTATTTTGCCCTATTTTTCGGTCAAAATCATCGAATCTAGAACCATGAATGTCCCTCTATGTTTTTTTTCTTACTTTCTCATGTTCTGGAACTCCAAGTTTTTCAGCTGGGCTGTTATAATCTTGTCTTTTATCAAATTGTTCCTTATTAGATCTCGGATTGGGTAGTATTTTAGCCTAATTCTTAATCTTCCCCTATTGTTAAGGTTTGCCCAGTTCGGGTGCTGGGAGTTGTGTAGATGAGTGCTGGAATTGACCTTCATGTTGGTAGTCGTTGCCTAGTAAGTTAGGTAGTATTAGATTTTAATGTTTGCAGAAGTTCTGTGGGTAGTGTTGACAGCGTTGATTGCACTCAACGCTGCCAGATCGACGAAGATACTCGATCTGAGTTCGACGGAAATCGTCGAACTGAGATCGACGATCTCCGGCTGCCAGATCGACGAAGATCGTCGATCTGAGTTCGATGGAAATCGTCGAACTGAGATCGACGATCTCCTGCTGTCTGAGTTCGACGAAGATCGTTGATCTGAGTTCGACGACAATCATCGAACTGGGATCGACGATCCCCGGCTGTCTTAGATCGACAAAGATCGTCGATTTGAGTTCGACAACAATCGTCGAACTGGGATCGATGATCCCCGACTGTCTTAGATCAACGAAGATCGTCGATCTGAGTTCGACGACAATCGTCGAACTGGGGTCGACGATCCCAGGCTATCTTAGATCGACTAAGATCGTCGATCTGAGTTCGACGATAATCGTCGAACTGGGATCAACGATCCCCGGCTGTCTGAGTTCGACGAAGATCGTCGATCTGAGTTCGACGACAATCGTCGAACTGGGATCGACGATCCACGGCTGTCTGAGTTCGACGATAATCGTCGAACTAAGATCGGTGTTTCCCTATGTCCTGAGTTCGATGAGAAATCGTCGAACTGAGCTCGACGATTCCTATAAGATATGTTCGATGATTTTTTCCCTCTGTCTTCCCTTATTTTCCCGAGTGAATCCCATTAGGTTTGGGGTTGTTTGTCGATTATTTTCTGAATGCCGAATCTTGAGTTATGGCAGGTAGTGGTATTTTGACACTCTAAAGGAGTGGGATGGTTTTGTGTGCGAGCCGTGGCCGCAACCTTTTAATTCGAGGTACGGGCTGGGTATTGCCGTGGCCGCCACCTTTTAATCCGAGGTACGGGATGGGTATGTGGTGGCCTTGTGCTGATACAGTGAATTTTTAGTTGGAACTGTTTTATTTGGGGGACTGTTTTTGGTCACCAACTCAGGTCCATGTTGTTTAGTACTGTCATTAACTCACAAATTAGGATTGTTAGGTGTTTCTTCCTTGTAGAAGGCAGCATATTGTGGCAAGTTCTCTTTTATTTTACCTTATAGCCCCGTCAGGGGGGGTCAGCTTCTCCTCCCCCTCTTGCTCCCCTGAGACCTCCAGTGGTGGTGCCAGCAGAGGTGGCCTTTATTTCTCAGTTTCAGCGACTTAGCCCTCCTACATAAGATGGGAAGGCAGATTTCATGGTCATAGATGATTGGCTGATCTCCATGGAGGAGATTTTCTCGTACTCCAGTATTGCAGATGATCAGAGAGTGCTGATAGCTGCCTATTAACTAAAGGGTTTGACTAAGAGCTGGTGGCTTAGGGAAAAGGAGAGCTTGGTGGCTGGTTGCTCTTGGGGATTATTCAAGGAGATGCTGTTTAGGAAGTTCTGGCCTTCGGTCAAGCGTGACCGACTAATGAACGACTTCCTCCACCTGAAGCAGAGGTAACTCACGGTCAGTGAGTAAGATATAGAGTTCAGTAAGTTGAGTCGGTTTTCCCCTGGGTTGTTGAGTGTTGAAGCAGATCGAGTCAAGCGGTTCCTTGGTGTCTTGAGGAGCGAGGTTCAGCAGTTGGCCAGTGCATATGGATCAAAGACTTATGCAGGTGTAGTGGAGGCTACTTGGAAAGTGGAGGCAATTGAGACCGTAAAGAATAGAGGCCAGCAAATAAGGAAGGACAAGAGGAAGTCTGCTGAAGAGAAAGACCCCCAGGTACCCGGAGCTGCTTCGGGAAAGAAGAGCAAGGTAGAGTGTATCTTCTGTGGTCGGCCAGGCCACCCTGTTGAGAGGTGTTTCAAGAAGGCGGGAGTTCAAAAGAAGGAGCAAGTTCATGATATTCAAGGTGCTCCTAGGAAGGATGTTTCCTGTTCTGTTTGCAAGCGACCCGAGAATGATGCTGCCCAGTGCTTGTCCAAGGATAAAGTCTGCTATCAGTGTGGACAGAAGGGTCATATCAAGACAAGGTGTTCTCAGATCCAACCTATTCTTCAGGCAGTTCCACTTCAGGCTTTACCTCCGCCTCAGCATGTGGACAAGGGCAAAGGAAAGCTGAACGTGATCTCTTCCGAGGAGGCTCAAGCTTCGACTAAGGTCAACTCAGGTTAGTTGTTTTCCTAGCCTAATAGTTTTATTTTCTAGAATGGTTATAGTTTTGTTTTGGTAGTTCCTTAGTTGCTTATATATACTCCTATAGGGAAAATTAAGGTGAAGAACATCTTGGCGCGTGTTCTGTTCAACTACGGTGCTACCCACTCGTTTGTGGCTAGAGCTTTTGTAGAGCGTTATCGGTTGATTCTAGATAAAGTTCATGATACCTTCCGAGTCAAGTTCCCTTCTGGTGAATATGTGTTATCAGATTTGGGCATTCTGGATTGCCCTATTTTGTTGGGGGAATTTCTTGCGAAGACAAACTTGAAGATGATTGATCTATAGGACTTCGATGTTATTCTGGGCATGGACTGGTTGTCTAAGTATGATGCGGTTATTCAGTGCAAAGGGAAGCACTCGGACTTCATCAAGGACAACGGTCAGCCTGGAAGTGTGTATGCTGATCCGTGTCAGGATTCCCCTGTCATTTCTATGGTATGTGCTCAAAAGCAGTTTTGTTCTGATTGTTTTGCTTGTTTAGTCTCGGTGGTTGGGACTGCTGTTAGTGTACCGCACTTGGAGGAGATTCCTGTTGTACGTGGTTTCTCTGATGTTTTTCCTGATGACCTTCCTGGTCTTCCCCCTGAGCGGGATGTTGAGTCTGTGATTGATTTGGAACCGGGTACGCGTCCTATTACTAAGGTGCCGTATCTGATGGCCCCTCGTTAGTTGGAGGAGTTTCGAGTCTAGTTGGACGAGTTATTGGCAAAAGATTTTATCAGGCCGAGTTCGTCGCCTTGGGGTGCTCCTGTTCTATTTGTGAAGAAGAAAGATGGGTCGATGAGGCTGTGCATTGATTATAGAGAGCTAAACAAAGTCACCATTAAGAACAGATACACTCTGCCGAGGATCGATGACTTATTTGATCAGTTGCGTGCTAGAACGGTGTTTTCCAAGATCGATCTTTGTTCTGGATATCATCAGCTCATGATCCGTGAGGAAGATATTCCACGGACTGCGTTTAGATCGAGGCATGAACACTTCGAGTTTTTAGTGATGTCGTTTGGTTTGACCAACGCACCATCAGCTTTCATGGATATGATGAACCGGGTGTTCAAGGACTTTCTAGACAAGTTCATGTTGGTATTCATCGATGATGTGTCGATCTACTCTCGCAATGCTGAGGAGCATGAGCAGCATCTGCGCTTGGTTCTATCGGAGTTGAGGAACCACAAGTTATTCGCCAAGCTGAGCAAGTGCGAATTTTGGTTGCCTTAGGTCTTGTTTCTGGGCCACGTGGTGAATAAGGATTGGATCTCGGTCGACCCGGAAATGATCGCGCAGTGATGGATTGGAGCAGTCCGGGCACGCCCAAGGAGATTAGAAGCTTCCTAGGGTTGGCCGGCTACTAGAGGAGGTTCGTGGAGGGTTTTTCTACCCTGGCTGCACCTTTGACCAGATTGACTCAAAAGAACACGACCTTTGTTTGGAGCGAGAAGTGTGAAGCAGCCTTCCTGGAACTAAAGAACATATTGTGCACTGCTCCCATTCTGACCCTACCTACCGAGGGTGCGGAGTATGATGTGTACATGGATGCTTCGCATGTTGGTCTGGGTTGGATTTTAATGCAGGCTAGAAAGGTGATTACGTATGAGTCAAGGCAACTAAAGACTCATGAGAGAAATTACCCAACGCATGACCTTGTGTTTGCAGCAGTGATTTATGCGCTAAAGCTATGGAGGCATCGACTTTACGGTGCTCAGTGCAAGATCTTCACAGATCATAAAAGTCTAAAGTACGTGTTCACTCAGAAGCAGTTGAATCTGTGCCAACGGCGGTGACTAGAGTATGTGGCCGATTATGATGTGGAGATACAGTATCATCCAGGCAAGGCCAATGTGGTAGTCGAAGCCCTGAGCAGGAAGACGTGGAAGATCTTTAATCTCACCGCGGATCGTTTAGTGGCAGAGTTCCTCCTGATGGATATCTCTGTGGGACGCTGTGACATGTAGAGCAGTTTGGCGTTGGCAGAACCGTCTTGGATTGCACTTACCAGGTTGCACCAGAAGGATGATCCGAATCTTTTGCACTTATACCTCAGGACTGAGAGAGGGGAGTTGCCGGATTTTTCTATCGATGATGCGGGTACTTTGAAGTACCGCGACAAGTTTTGCATCCCCGTTGTTGGGGACATCAGGGTTATGATTTGCAGAGAGGCTCATGGATTCAGTGTTGCCTACCATCCAGGATCTACAAAGATGTATCATGAATTGAAGCAGATTGCCTGGTAGTATAGGATGAAGGGTGATATAGCCCGATTTGTTACTGAGTGCCACACTTGTAAGCGTGTGAAGGCCGATCATGGAAGTCCTGGTGGCAAGTTGACTCCGTTGGAGATCCCGACTTGGAAGTGGGAGAGTATTTATATGGACTACATTATGGGCTTACCGAGATCTCCAAGGGGATTTGATTCAGTTTGGGTGATCGTGGACCGATTGTCGAAGTGTGCGCACTTCATACCCTATAAGATAGATTACCAGATGAAGAAAATAGCAGAGCTGTACTTGAACGAGTTCATCAGATTACACGGTGTGCCAGTTAGCATCATTTTAGATCGAGACTCTCGTTTTACATCTCGCTTCTTGAGGAGTCTGCAAGAGGGTTTGGGTACAGATTTGAGGTATTCTACAGCTTACCGCTCTCAGACCAATGGTCATACTGAGCGGGTGAACCAGATAGTTGAGGATATGATCAGGTGCTACATCTTGGACAACGGTGGAGCATGGGATGAGCGTTTGCGGCTTATGGAATTTTCATACAATAACAGTTACCAGGAGAACTTGCAAATGGCTCCGTTTGAAGCTTTGTATGGGAGGCGCTGCAGAACTCCCTTGTTTTGGACCGAGGTTGGTGAGAGGCATGTGTTGGGTCCGAATGCGCTCAAGGAAATGGACGTTGCGGTGAAGCTGATTCGAGAAAAGCTTTGGATAGCTCGAGAGCGGTATGAGAAGAACGCCAACCGACGTAGGTCTGACTTGGAGTTTTATGTAGGGGACCTTGTGTTTCTTAAGGTTTCCTCGATGGTTGGTGTTAAGAGGTTTGGTAAGAAGCGGAAATTGGATATGAGGTATGTGGGCACATTTAAGATTGTTGAACGAATTGTCATGTCAGCATATATATTGGATTTGCCAGCAAATTTCCCATATGTTCACAATATGTTTCATGTAAGCCAATTACGGAAGTGTGTGCGAAGTAGTGGGCAAGTCTTGGATGTTGTGCCCCAGTTGGAGCCTAATCTTTCATATGTTGAGGTGTCGGTCCGCATCTTGGATACTCAAGATCGGGTGTTACGGACAAAGTCTATCCCGATGGTGAAAGTTCTATGGAAGAATCATGATTTGGAAAGCGCAACTTGGGAGCTAGAGTCGGCTATGAGGGAGGCTCACCCTCATCTGTTCCCTTGATTTGATTGGTACGTTTTCTTTCTATTAGCTCTTGTTTTGTTACTTTCCTTCTATAGTAGAAGTAGTGTATATAAAGTTTCAGGACGAAAATTTCTTTTAGGGGGAGTGACTATAACACCCCCGATTTTTCTACGATTATTTAATTCTCGTTTGCGTTACGTTGACGGATTTCTGGCATGTGCTGTTTGTTAGAGCGTGGTCTTAGCTCTTTAGGTTCCTTGTGTGGTTGTTGGTAGCCTTTTTGGCAAGATTCCCTAGCAAGCCGGGTCTGTTTTGGTGACCGGTGAGGCCTCTCGGGGATGCTTGTGTTTTGGCTTCGGGTAGTGATAACCTGAGTTTTGTTCGTCGAAAGTTGATTTCGACTTCGTCGTTGCGTTCGTAACGTGGGTATTTAGCTACGGTGCATATTTCGTCGAATTCCGAGGATGTTCGGGTTTCAGGTCGTTTTGTATTTTATTTATATTAATGCGATATTATATATTATATATGGATATTTTGTTTAGATAGTAGCAATTACGGTAAATAGGGGGCTGGCAGCGTTTGGTTTGGCTAAGAATAGAAAATATTTGGGATCTAGCCGATATCTATATATAGCCTTAATTAGAAAAGCGACTGTTGATGATTCTTTGTCTTTCTCAGAATACAACCGTCGTCCCTATGCAAGAGAGGAAAACCGGCGGGCTGCCCTTGCCTTCCACCGCCGATTCCTAGAGTTTTAGCGGGCGGAATTCGATTTCGAAGGTGTATTTGGATTGCTCTAGCATAGACCTACACTACGACGAAATTTTCGTCTTGTTCTGTGCTGCTGCTGCCGAGTGGGAGGAAGGGGCCGACCAAGCTTCGCTGGAATTTGAGGCAAGTTGTGCTCCTACCCTTGCCAAGTTTTTCTCCTTTTATGTTCACATTTGCAGTTATCATACATTTTCCAGAGATCATTTATTTTGCCCTGTTTTCCCTTCAAAATCATCGGATCTAGAACCATGAATGTCCCTCTATGTTTTTTTTCCATACCTTCTCAAGTTCTGGAACTCCAAGTTTTTCGGCTAGGCTGTTGTAGTCTTGTCTTTTATCAAATTGTTCCTTATTAGATCTCGGATTGGGTAGTATTTTAGCCTAATTCTTAATCTTACCCTGCTGTTAAGGTTTGCTCAGTTCGGGTGCTAGGAGTTGTGTAGATGAGTGCTGGAATTGACCTTCATGTTCGTAGTCGTTGCCCAGTAAGTTAGGTAGCATTAGATTTTAATGTTTGGAGAAGTTCTGTGGGTTGTGTTGACAGCGTTAAGTGCACTCAACGCTGCCAGATCGACGAAGATCGTCGATCTGAGTTCGACGGAAATCGTCGAACTGAGATCGACAATCTTCGTCTGCCAGATCGACGAAGATCGTTGATCTGAGTTCGACGAAAATCGTTGAACTGAGATCGACGATCTCCGGCTGTCTGAGTTCGACGAAGATCGTCAATCTGAGTTCGACGACAATCGTCGAACTGGGATCGACGATCCCCAGCTGTCTTAGATCGACGAAGATCGTCGATCTGAGTTCGACGACAATCGTCGAACTGGGATCGACGATACCCGGCTGTCTTAGATCGACGAAGATCGTCGTTCTGAGTTCAACGACAATCGTCGAACTCGGATCGACGATCCCCGGCTGTCTGAGTTCGACGAAGATCGTCGATCTGAGTTCGATGATAATCGTCGAACTTGGATCGACGATCCCCAACTGTATGAGTTCGACGATAATCGTCGAACTAAGATCGGTGTTTCCCTGTGTCCTGAGTTCGATGGGAAATCGTCGAACTGAGCTCGACGATTCCTGTAAGCTGTATTCGATGATTTTTTCCCTCTATCTTCCATTGTTTTCCCGAGTGAATCATGTTGGGTTTGGGGTTGTTTGTCGGCTATTTTCTAAACGCTGAATCGCTGGTTATGGCAGGTAGTGGTATTTCGACACTCTAAAGGAGTGGGATGGTTTTGTGTGCGAGCCGTGGCTGCCACCTTTTAATCCCAGGTACGGGCTGGGTATTTCCGTGGCCGCCCCCTTTTAATCCCAGGTACGGGCTGGGTATGTGGTGGCCTTGTACTGATATAGTGAATTTTTAGTTGGAACTGTTTTAATTGGGGGACTGTTTTTGGTCACCAACTCAGGTTCACGTTGTTTACTACTGCCATTAACTCACAAATTAGGATTGTTAGGTGTTTCTTACTTGTAGAATGCAGCATATTGTGGCAAGTTCTCTTTTCTTTTGCCTTGTAGCCTCTATAGGATTTGAGCAGGGCTTGTTGTTGTTTCCTTTTACTTGGTGTACTTTGACTTACTTTGGACAGCATTTGCTTTTATTGTCATGTTCACTTACTCTCTTTCATTCCATTTTGATATTATGCTATAATTCAGATTTTTCTTATTTTACTTGCTGAGGTATTCTTTTCTTCTCTGAATGCCTCAGGTTCTGATTAGTAACTGAGTAGGCGGCTAGTTTTACTGTGTTATTGCTGGCGTTCTCTTGTACTGTAGAGATCAGTTTCTTGGTCTTGTGAGGTAGTTTTCTGTTTTTCTTACAGACATACATGCTCGCCAGTGGGGTTGTGTCAGGTTGTTGACGCCCGCTGGTGGTTTTTACTTATGATACTAGATATGTTTCTTTTACTGCTACCTTTCTGGAGATAGTTTATTTACTCTTGGGAAGATTTATGCTAGGTTGCTAGTTACTTTTAAACCTAAAAACATTATTATAAGTATATCTCATGATCAGCATGTTTATAAAACTCGTACACTACTTTCCAAGCAACGTAAAAAGGATAATTTTCTACTTATAATATAAAATAAATCTATAGTCTTGCATGGTATAAGTTGACCTCGGGGGTCGTTTATGCACTCTCATAGGATGTCAAATATAAAAAAGGTATTTTTTTGCTGCGTATAAGTATAGTTTTTAAACTGTGTACTAGATGATCCACTGAGCCGATGGATACGGCCATTATAATATAACTGATTTTTCTAATCATTAAACTTATGAAATTTCATAGTCTAGTTAGATGGTGTTCGCCTGAGCGTCGACAGTTATCGCCTGCTCGACGTGGAATCACGACGCGTGTTTTCTCATACTCTGATACTTCTCAAATTCGGAGAAAATGCGAGTTGTGACATCAAGGCAGTCCGTGAGAGTTCTGATCCAGTCCGCCTTTTTTGCTCCTTTCAGCATGGAATCTTTCCTTCAACTGCCATTTTCTCTCTCCTCCTTGTAGAGTTGATCCAACCACCTTTCTCGCTCCAAAATAATGCAATAGTTTCATCTCCGGCCACCATTTTCTTCTAAAACTCCAAGATCAGTTTCAAGCTCATAAAGTGCTGCATCTATGGAGTTCTTCCGACAGATTTAACCCAGCGACTATTCACGAAGAAGACTGCTTATTGGAAGGAGGTGACAGCCCTTCTGGACCCTGGACATCATCCGTAGACTGAGGTCTGACAAGGCCCGACAACCCTTGACTCCGACTGCGAATCTCAGAAAGCCTTCATGAGTTTTGTTGTATTTCTCCCCCTCCTCTTGTAGTTACTTTGTTCTGAACCAGTGGTTGTGTGATTGTTTCTTAAGAACCCTTTTTTTAAGTATTTTAGCATGTCTATGCATTGTTATATCTTAGATCACGATTGTTTTGCTTAGCTTCAGTTTTCCATGTTCTTGTTGAGATAGTGTCGTCCTAGCGATTGCTAGAAGTGTATGTGGCGAAGAGGTGATTGCGACCCTCATTGGTTCATCCATCTTTCATATTACTCTCTTGAGTAATCCACCAAAGAGACACAGTGACGTCGACCTGCCATAGATTGATTAGTGTTGAACTTAGGAAACTCCGAACCAAAACCCCCTTTGTTACGTTAACACTTGCAATCACTTTTTCAATAGTGAAATGACACTCCCTACTTGCACTCCTCAAGAGATCGATATCCAGGGATTCAACTCCTCAACTTTAGTACTTGACTACGATCGGTACACTTGCCGACGCATCACTAGCCTCTTGTTCCATTGCACACACAAAGAGTCTTTCTCACTTGCTACTAGGCACGCAGGAGAATCCTCGTTTAAACTTAAGAATTTTAGATAATAAATGGTTTCACTCCTAGAGCCTGACAAGATGATCTCTTGATCACTTGCATTCATTATCAAAAACTTATCATTGTGGAATATGAAAGATGGTATGAAAGATACCACCCCAGGTTAAAATGTTTAACTCTAGACGGGGGGGGGGGGGGGGGGGGTGAATAGAGTCTTTTAAAATCTTATTAGATTTTTATTGCATAAGTAAATTAGTGATACTTATAAGTATAATCAGAGAGTGCAGAAATAAAACTAAGCTATTCAGCAATAAGCACACAGAAAGAAATAAGATAACATCACAGACGACACGAGAATTTTATAATGGTTCTCCTAAAACTTGGGTATATCCACTCTTTTACCACCCTGGTAGGAATCCACTCAGGTTTTTGATCAGGTGTCATGCCACCAATCAGGTTCTTGCTCAGGTGCCTATCATCACAAGATCTGCTTTAAGTAGATCAGGAAACCCTTCAGGCTTTGATCGGGTGCCAGAAAAACAAATCAAGTCTTTTGATCAGGAGACTTGTAACCAAGTGTTTAACTTTTGAAGGGAGATAGAACCCTGTGTACAGTGGGATAATACAAATAAAACTAGATGTTGTCTTCTCTTTTCTCAAAGCAACATAGAATACTTGTGGATCCTTGATGGTGTCAAAGCTCCCCATGAGATGAAGTTCTGTTCAGGAAGATTGAGAGCTTTGCAGGGTGAGTGGGTCTTCAAAAGGTTTCTCCAGAAAGTTGTAGACAGATAGAAGTTGATTGTCTCTAGAAAGCTTGCTGGAGGATGACCACTTGATGTAGACAGAGCAGAAATTTTCTTTTTGTGTATATTAGTTCAGTCCTGTTCTCTATTGTGTTCTCGGTGTGCTATATTCTTCCCTAGTCTCTGTCGACTGAAGGACAAAATTATTTTTTATATCTCTGTCTAATTCTCCTTTGAATTTTGAAAATCTTTTTGCATTAAATGCTGACTGCCTGGAGAATGGAAATGCGGCTGGAGAGAATAAGGCATTAATGAATTTCCCCAACTGACCTGTTAAAAATGGCGTGTAATATTCCTGATGAAGACCATAATCAATGCTGCCACTAACAGCTATATTCAGAGAATATAAGCATTAATTATTCAAGAATTACTGCAAGAGAATAAGGATAAAATGAGGGAAAATTCCAAGTCTGGAACTGCACCGCAATCATCGACCAAAGAACAATTTCTTCGACCTAAGGTCAAAGTTCGTCGACCAGAGAAATCATGTTCGTCGACCTGCGAATTCTTGTTCGTCGACCTGAGAACCAAGTTCATCGACCTGAGTTTAACTAACTAATTTCTGTGACAAACTTCCCAATTCTGTGCTCCAAGATCGTCGAGCTGATAACATAACTTCGTCGACCTGAGTTCAGAGAAAGTATTCTGGACTTAATTAGTTGAAGTTAAACTTTCAGAATTCGTCGACCTGAGCTCGAATATCGTCGAGCTGAACTCAGAGAATTTACTCTGAGTTCGTCGACCGGAGCACGACTATCGTCGAGCTGAGTTCGATGAACCTCGAACTCACTTTCTGAACTGATTTTCTTCTAATTCTGAGTCTTCTGCAGCCTTCAGTTGGCTGGTCCATGCAAGGTTGAATCTAAGGACTTAACCTAAACTCTAGAACACAAATATGATCCTGGCTATACATGGTGGGTCAATTATCCTAGTTATTGAACCTAACCCAAATCAAATAAGGGATCCAACAATCTCTCCCTATTTGGGTGAGGTGACTAAAAGGCAGAAATAAAAAGCATTCACAAAGCAAAAAAAAAAAATATCTGCCAGAAAATTAAAAATATGCAGCAGATATTTACAAAGTAGCTTTGTGACAGTAAATAAATAAAAAGTTCAGAGAGAAAGAAACTTAAACAGAATAAACTCACTTTTTTTCTTCATTTTTTTCCTTTTGCATGTCCTCTTTTTCTTTGTCAGAAGGCTGTGTAAACTTGATTTCCCTATTTGGATTAGTTGCTTGCTTCTTGTACATTGACATATCAGCAGCTCCAATAATATTGAGAGATGTGGCTCTATGCACAACAACATCTGGATGTAGGTTCATATAAGCATCTATATTAAAGAATTTATTAGCTTTCTCATATCTGTTTAATTCTTCTTTTTTGTATTTGGAAATTGTTGAATACTGGGAAGGATCTTTTACTTCAGCTTTAACTTTATTTATCAATGATAATCCAACCAGTTCCTGAAACCTGGCCATTCTAGCAGTAGTCTCTGTCTCTGGATCCACAAAGGGAATGGGAGGAGAATTTGGCCTTTTAGGACTGTCAGCTTTTACTGGTTCAGGAACTTGTTGTTGTTGTTGTTGATGATGTTGTTGTTGTTTATGTTGATGCCTGCTTGAAGAGTACCTCTACTGGCTGCTTCCATGATGAGAAGAGGATCTACCTTGTTGTCTATGATATGTTTGAGTGTATGAGGTAGACCTCTGAGAGATGTTGCCTGAAGCACCAGCAGTAGGTGGAGGAGGGGGAGGAGGTCCTTTCCAATGTCTCTGAGGAGGAGGAGAATATCTTCTACTTTTCTTTCTTTCCTTTTACTGATTCATGGACAGCCACATCCAGGCTGGCATCCCAGGGTAAGGAGTAATTTTCTGAAGGATATAGTAAGGAGTATCATGAGCTGGATTTGGCTTAGGAGAAGCAACTGGAGGGGCCTTCCTTTTCTTTGAAACTTTCTTCTTTGCAGAAGGGCTATCATCAGAATCATCATTGTCAGCTACAAGACATCAACACTGACACATTCTTATCATCCCCCATATTCAATCTGCTCACATCATTACCATCTACACCTACTTCTCCTGTCCATGACATTCCCAGTCACACACCATCCCCTGCACCATCCTCTCCTTATGATGACATCCTCCCTGATGTCACTCCTTCTGCTAATCCCTCTATATCCACCCAAACTCCACCTAAGTTTATGGATACAGCTTCTCCTTCCCTATCCACCATCCTAGAGCACATCACTATAATGATTAGGACTCTTATAGCAGTGGCCATTACACCGATTGCGAATTCTATTTCTTCTCTTGCTGCCCTATTTGCTGCCTCTTCTATCCCTCGTTCTTCCACTAGGGGCCTGATTCTAGCTTCTGCTGAAATTAGGCAGGGGGAGATGCTCAATGAAGAAGCTTCTCCAGTTTCAGCAGCAGCAACAGAAGTTTAAGATACAGATATTTATATGGCTCTAGATACAGATACAACTATAGAGGATACATAAATAATAACTGTTCGTGATTGCTTTGTCCATCCCATAGTGGATTTGCTCAGTTTGTTGAATTCTTTTGTTATTATTTATTTAAATTATGTTCTAGTTGTCAATCTAAATCCATCCTTGGCTATTGTACCTTACATAGCACCTATTAGTCCCACAGTTGCCAAGAAACTGAAGGATAGTTTTGCAGTTGTAGAGATTCATACAATTTTAGCTCCCAAAGATATCTCTTCTCCAGAAGCCATCTCAGCTCCAATATATAAGATGGATGACAGTCCACTGCCAGATTTGGATGAAATCATCATGGCAGAAATAGAAGAAGAAAATTTGTTAATTGCTAAAAATAAAACAGTTGCTGAAAGCACTGCTGAAATAGTTGTTCTTGAAGCTCCAGAACCTCCAGTCTAGCCTCAGGCTAAAAAGCCTATTGACAAAGAACTCCTAAAAGCTTTGGATGCCTTATATGATGATCCTCAAGGCTCCTCTGAGGATGATGAAGATGACAATGATGATTCTGATGATAGCTCTTCTGCAAAGAAGAAAGTTTCAAAGAAAAGGAAGGCCCCTCCAGTTGCTGCTCCTAAGCCAAATCCAGCTCATGATACTCCTTACTATATCCTTCAGAAAATTACTCCTTACCCTGGGATGCCATCCTGGATGTGGCTGTCCAAGAATCAGTAAAAGGAAAGAAAGAAAAGTAGAAGATATTCTCCTCCTCCTTAGAGACATTGGAAAGGACCTCCTCCCCCTCCTCCACCTGTTGCTGGTGCTTCAGGCAACATCTCTCAGAGGTCTACCTCATACACTCAAACATATCATAGACAACAAGGTATATCCTCTTCTCATCATGGAAGCATCCAGTAGAGGTACTCTTCAAGCAGGCATCAACATAAACAACAACAACATCATCAGCAACAACAACAGCAAGTTCCTGAACTAGTAAAAGCTGACAGTCCTAAAAGGCCAAATTCTCCTCCCATTCCCTTTGTGGATCCAGAGACAGAGACTACTGCTAGAATGGCCAGGTTCCAGGAACTGGTTGGATTATCATTGATAAATAAAGTTAAAGCTGAAGGAAAAGATCCTTCCCAATATTCAACAATTTCCAAATACAAAAAAGAAGAATTAAACAGATATGAGAAAGCTAATAAATTCTTTAATATAGATGCTTATATGAACCTACATCCAGATGCTGTTGTGCATTGAGCCACATCTCTCAATATTATTGGAGTTGCTGATATGTCAATGTACAAGAAGCAAGCAACTAATCCAAATAGGGAAATCAAGTTTACACAGCCTTCTGACAAAGAAAAAGAGGACATGCAAAAGGAAAAAATGAAGAAAAAAAGTGAGTTTATTCTGTTTAAGTTTCTGTCTCTCTGAACTTTTTATTTATTTACTGTCACAAATCTACTTTGTAAATATCTGCTGCATATTTCTATTTTTCTGCCAGATATATTTTTTTTGCTTTGTGAATTCTTTTTATTTCTGCCTATTAGTGACCTCACCCAAATAGGGAGAGATTGTTGGATCCCTTATTTGATTTGGGTTAGGTTCAATAACTAGGATAATTGACCCACCATGTATAGTCAGGGTCATGTTTGTGTTCTAGAGTTTAGGTTAAGTCCTTAGATTCAACCTTGCATGGACCAGCCAACTGAAGACTGCAGAAGACTCAGAATTAGAAGAAAATCAGTTCAGAAAGTGAGTTCGAGGTTCATCGAACTCAGCTCGACGATAGTCGTGCTCCGGTCGACGAACTCAGAGTAAATTCTCTGAGTTCAGCTCGACGATATTCGAGCTCAGGTCGACGAATTCTGAAAGTTTAACTTCAACTAATTAAGTCCAGAATACTTTCTCTGAACTCAGGTCGACGAAGTTATGTTATCAGCTCGAAAATCTTGGAGCACAGAATTGGGAAGTTTGTCACAGAAATTAGTTAGTTAAACTCAGGTCGATGAACTTGGTTCTCAGGTCGACGAACAAGAATTCGCAGGTCGACGAACATGATTTCTCTGGTCGACGAACTTTGACCTTAGGTCGAATAAATTGTTCTTTGGTCGATGATTGCTGTGCAGTTCCAGACTTGGAATTTTCCCTCATTTTATCCTTATTCTCTTGCAGTAATTCTTGAATAATTAATGCTTATATTCTCTGAATATAGCTGTTAGTGGCAGCATTGATTATGGTCTTCATCAGGAATATTACACGCCATTTTTAACAGGTCAGTTGGGGAAATTCATTAATGCCTTATTCTCTCCAGCCGCATTTCCATTCTCCAGGCAGTCAGCATTTAATGCAAAAAGATTTTCAAAATTCAAAGGAGAATTAGACAGAGATATAAAAAATAATTTTGTCCTTCAGTCGACAGAGAATAGAGAAGAATATAGCACACCGAGAACACAATAGAGAACAAGACTTAACTAATATACACAAAAAGAAAATTTCTGCTCTGTCTACATCAAGTGGTCATCCTCCAGCAAGCTTTCTAGAGACAATCAACTTCTATCTGTCTACAACTTTCTGGAGAAACCTTTTGAAGACCCACTCACCCTGCAAAGCTCTCAATCTTCCTGAACAGGACTTCATCTCAGGGGGAGCTTTGACACCATCAAGGATCCACAAGTCTTCTCTGTTGCTTTGAGAAAAGAGAAGACAACATCTAGTTTTATTTGTTTTATCCCACTGTACACAAGGTTCTAGCTCCCTTCAAAAGTTAAACACTTGGTTACAAGTCTCCTGATCAAAAGACTTGATTTGGTTTTCTGGCACCCGATTAAAGCCTGAAGGGTTTCCTGATCTACTTGAACCAGATCTTGTGGTGATAGGCACCTGAGCAAGAACCTGATTGGTGGAATGACACCTGATCAAAAACCTGAGTGGATTCCTACAAGGGTGGTAAAAGAGTGGATATACCCAAGTTTTAGGAGAACCACTATAAAATTCTCGTGTCGTCTGTGATGTTATCTTATTTCTTTCTGTGTGCTTATTGCTGAATAGCTTATTTTTATTTCTGCACTCTCTGATTATACTTATAGGTATCACTATTTTACTTATGCAATAAAAATCTAATAAGATTTTAAAAGACTCTATTCACCCCCCCCCCCCCCCCCCCCCCGTCTAGAGTTAAAAAGTTTAACCTGGGGTGGTATCTTTCATACCATCTTTCATATTCCACAATGATAAGTTTTTGATAATGAATGCAAGTGATCAAGAGATCATCTTGTCAGGCACTAGGAGTGAAACCATTTATTATCTAAAATTCTTAAGTTTAAACGAGGATTCTCCTGTGTGCCTAGTAGCAAGTGAGAAAGACTCTTTGTGTGTGCAATGACACAAGAGGCTAGTGATGCATCGGCAAGTGTACCGATCGTAGTCAAGTACTAAAGTTGAGGAGTTGAATCCCCGGATATCGATCTCTTGAGGAGTGCAAGTAGGGAGTGTCATTTCACTATTGAAAAAGTGATTGTAAGTGTTAACGTAACAAAGGGGGTTTTGGTTCGGAGTTTCCTAAGTTCAACACTAATCAATCTATGGCAGGTCGCCGTCACTGTGTCTCTTTATTGGATTACTCAAGAGAGTAATATGAAAGATGGATGAACCAATGAGGGTCGCAATCACCTCTTCGCCACACATACTTCTAGCAATCGCTAGGATGACACTATCTCAACAAGAACCTGGAAAACTGAAGCTAAGCAAAAAAATCGTGATCTAAAATATAACAACGCATAGACATGCTAAAATACTTAAAAAAAGGGTTCTTAAGAAACAATCACACAACCACTGGTTCAGAACAAAGTAACTACAAGAGGAGGGGGAGAAATACAACCAAACGCATGAAGGCTTTCTGAGATTCGCAGTCGGAGTCAAGGGTTGTCAGGCCTTGTCAGACCTCAGTCTACGGATGATGTCCAGGGTCCAGAAGGGTTGTCACCTCCTTCCAATAACCAGTCTTCTTCGTGAATAGTTGCTCGGTTAAATCTGTCGGAAGAACTCCATAGATGCAGCACTTTATGAGCTTGAAACTGATCTTGGAGTTTGAGAAGAAAATGGTGGCCAGAGATGAAACTATTGCATTATTTTGGAGGGAGAAAGGTGGTCGGATCAACTCTACAAGGAGGAGAGAGAAAATTGCAGTTGGAGGAAAGTTTCCATGCTCAAAGGAGCAGAAAAGGCGGACTGGATCGGAACTCTCACGGACTGCCTTGATGTCACAACTCGCATTTTCTCCGAATTTGAGAAGTATCAGAGTATGAGAAAACACGCGTCGTGATGCCACGTCGAGCAGGCGATAACTGTCGACGCTCAGGCGAACACCATCTAACTAGACTATGAAATTTCATAAGTCTAATGATTAGAAAAATCAGTTATATTATAATGGCTGTATCCCTCGGCTCAGTGGATCATCTAGTACACAGTTTAAAAACTATACTTATACACTACAAAAAAATACCTTTTTATATTTGACATCCTATGAGAGTGCATAAACGACCCCCGAGGTCAACTTATATCATGCAAGACTATAGATTTATTTTATATTATAAGTAGAAAATGATCCTTTTTACGTTCCTTGGAAAGTAGTGTATGAGTTTTATAAACAAGCTGATCATGAGATATACTTATAATAATGTTTTTAGGTTTAAAAGTAACTAGCAACCTAGCATAAATCTTCCCAAGAGTAAATAAACTATCTCCAGAAAGGTAGCCGTAAAAGAAACATATCTAGTATCATAAGCAAAAACCACCAGCGGGCGTCAACAACCTGACACAAACCCACTGGCGAGCATGTACGTCTGTAAGAAAAATAGAAAACTACCTCACAAGACCAAGAAACTGATCTCTACAGTACAAGAGAACACCAGCAATAACACAGCAAAACTAGCTGCCTACTCGACTACTAATCAGAACCTGAGGCATTCAGAGAATAAAAGAATACCTCAGCAAGTAAAATAAGAAAAATCTGAATTATAGCATAATATCAAAATGGAATGAAAGAGAGTAAGTGAACATGACAATAAAAGCAAATGCTGTCAAAAGTAAGTCAAAGTACACCAAGTAAAAGGAAACAACAACAAGCCCTGCTCAAATCCTGTAGAGGCTACAAGGCAAAAGAAAAGAGAACTTGCACAATATGCTGCATTCTAAAAGGAAGAAACACCTAACAATCCTAATTTGTGAGTTAATGGCAGTAGTAAACAACATGAACCTGAGTTGGTGACCAAAAACAGTCCCCCAATTAAAACAGTTCCAACTAAAAATTCATTATATCAGTACAAGGCCACCACATACCCAGCCCGTACCTGGGATTAAAAGGTGGCGGCCACAGAAATACCCAGCCCGTACCTGTGATTAAAAGGTGGCGGCCACGACTCGAACACAAAACCATCCCACTCCTTTAGAGTGTCAAAATACCACTACCTGCCATAACCAGCGATTCAACGTTTAGAAAATAGCCGACAAACAACCACAAACCCCACAGGATTCACTCGGGAAAACAAGGGAAGATAGAGGGAAAAAATCGTCGAATACAGCTTACAGGAATCGTCGAGATCAGCTCGACGATTTCCCATCGAACTCAGGACACAGGGAAACACCGATCTTAGTTCGACGATTATCGTCGAACTCAGACAGCCGGGGATCGTCGATCCAAGTTCGACGATTATCATCGAACTCAGATCGACGATCTTCGTTGAACTCAGACAGCTGGGGATCGTCGATCCCAGTTCGACGATTGTCATCGAACTCAGTATGACGATCTTCGTCAATCTAAGACAGCCGGGTATCGTCGATCCCAGTTCGACGATTGTCGTCGAACTCAGAACGACGATCTTCGTCGATCTAAGACAGTCGGGTATCGTTGATCCCAGTTCGACGATTGTCGTCGAACTCAGATAGACGATCTTCATCGATCTAAGACAGTCGTGGATCGTCGATCCCAGTTCGACGATTGTCGTCGAACTCCGATCGACGATCTTCGTCGAACTCAGACAACCGGAGATCATCGATCTCAGTTCGACGATTTCCGTCGAACTCAGATCAACGATCTTCGTCGATCTGGCAGATGAAGATCGTCGATCTCAGTTCGACGATTTCCGTCGAACTCAGATCGACGATCTTCGTCGATATGGCAGCGTTGAGTGCACTCCACGCTGACAACACAACCCACAAAACTTCTGCAAACATTAAAATCTAATGCTACCTATCTTACTGGGCAACGACTACCAACATGAAGGTCAATTCCAGCACTCATCTACACAACTCCCAGCACCCGAACTGGGCAAACCTTAACAGCAGGGGAAGATTAAGAATTAGGCTAAAATACTACCCAATCCGAGATCTAATAAGGAACAATTTGATAAAAGACAAGACTACAACAGCCTAGCCGAAAAACTTGGAGTTCAAGAACTTGATAAAGTAAGGAAAAAAAACATAGAGGGACATTCATGGTTCTAGATCCGATGATTTTGAAGGGAAAACAGGGCAAAATAAATGATCTCTGGAAAATGTATGATAACTGCAAATGTGAACATAAAAGGAGAAAAACTTGGCAAGGGTAGGAGCACCGCTTGCATCAAATTCCAGCGAAGCTTGGTCGGCCCCTTCCTCCCACTCGGCACCAGCAGCACAGAACAAGACGAAAATTTCGTCGGAGTGTAGGTCTAGGCGAGAGCAATCCAAATCCACCTTAGAAATCGAATTCCGCCCGCTAAAACTCTGGGAATCGGCGGTGGAAGGCAAGGGCAGCCCGCCGGTTTTCCTCTCTTGCACAGGGACGGCGGTTGTATTCCGAGAAAGATAAAGAATCATCAACAGTCGCTTTTCTAATTAATGCTATATATAGATAGAGGCTATATCCCAAATATTTTCTATTCTTAGCCAAACCAAACGCTGCCAGCCCCCTATTTACTGTAATTGCTACTATCTAAACAAAATATCCATATATAATATATAATATCGCATTAATATAAATAAAATACAAAACGACCCGAAACCCGAACATCCTCGGAATTCGACGAAATTTGCACCGTAGCTAAATACCCACATTACGAACGCAACGACGAAGTCGAAATCAACTTTCGACGAACAAAACTCGGGTTATCACTACCCGAAGCCAAAACACAAGCATCCCCCGAAAGGCCTCACCGGTCACCAAAACAGACCCGACTTGCTAGGGGATCTTGCCAAAAAGGCTACCAACAATCCACACAAGGAACCTAAAGAGCTAAGACCACGCTCTAACAAACGACACCTGTCAGAAACGTGTCAACGTAACACCAAACGAGAATTAAATAATCGCAGAAAAATCAGGGGTGTTATAGTCACTCCCCCTAAAAGAAAGTTTCGTCCTGAAACTTTATATACACTACTTCTACTCTAGAAGTAAAGTAACAAAACAAGAGCTAATAGAAAGAAAACGTACCAATCAAATCAAGGGAACAGATGAGGGTGAGCCTCCCTCATAGCCGACTCTAGCTCCCACGTTGCGCTTTCCAAATCATGATTCTTCCATAGAACTTTCACCATCGGGATAGACTTTGTCTGCAACACCCGATCTTGAGTATCCATGATGCGGACCGGCACCTCAACATATGAAAGATTAGGCTCCAACTGGGGCACAACATCCAAGACTTGCCCACTACTTCGCACACACTTCCGTAATTGGCTTACATGAAACATATTGTGAACATATGGGTAATTTGCTGGCAAATCCAATATATAAGCTGACACGTCAATCTGTTCAACAATCTTAAACGGGCCCACATACCTCGAATCCAATTTCCGGTTCTTACCAAACCTCTTAACACCAACCATCGGGGAAACCTTAAGAAACACAAGGTCCCCTACATAAAACTCTAAGTCAGACCTACGTCGGTTGGCGTTCTTCTCATACCGCTACTGAGCTATCCAAAGCTTTTCTCGAATCAGCTTCACTGCAACTTCCATTTCCTCGAGCGCATCCGGACCCAACACGGGCCTCTCACCGACCTCGGTCCAAAATAAGGGAGTTCTGCAGCGCCTCCCATACAAAGCTTCAAACGGAGCCATTTGCAAGCTCTCCTGGTAACTGTTATTGTATGCAAATTCCATAAGCTGCAAACGCTCATCCCATGCTCTGCCGTGGTCCAAGATGTAGCACCTGATCATATCCTCAACTATCTGGTTCACCCGCTCAGTATGACCATTGGTTTGAGGGTGGTAAGCTGTAGAATACCTCAAATCTGCACCCAAACCCTCTTGCAGACTCCTCAAGAAGAGAGATGTAAAACGGGAGTCTCGATCTGAAATGATGCTAACTGGCACACCGTCTAATATGATGAACTCGTTCAAGTACAGCTCTGCTATTTTCTTCATCTGGTAATCTATCTTATAGGGTATGAAGTGCGCACACTTCGACAATCGGTCCACGATCACCCAAACTGAATCAAATCCCCTTGGAGATCTCGGTAAGCCCATAATGAAGTCCATAGAAATACTCTCCCACTTCCAAGTCGGGATCTCCAACGGAGTCAACTTGCCACCAGGACTTCCATGATCGGCCTTCACACGCTTACAAGTGTGGCACTCAGCAACAAATCGGGCTATATCACCCTTCATCCCATACTACCAGGCAATCTGCTTCAATTCATGATACATCTTTGTAGATCCTGGATGGTAGGCAACACTGAATCCATGAGGCTCTCTGCAAATCATAACCCTGATGTCCCCAACAACGGGGATGCAAAACTTGCCGCGGTACTTCAAAGTACCCGCATCATCGATAGAAAAATCCGGCAACTCCCCTCTCTCAGTCCTGAGGTATAGATGCAAAAGATCCGGATCATCCTTCTGGTGCAACCTGGTAAGTGCAATCCAAGACGGTTCTGCCACATCCAAACTGCTCTACATGTCACAGCGTCCCACGGAGATATCCATCAGGAGGAACTCTGCCACTAAACGATCCGCGGTGAGATTAAAGATCTTCCCCGTCTTCCTGCTCAGGGCTTCGACCACCACATTGGCCTTGCCTGGATGATACTGTATCTCCACATCATAATCGGCCACATACTCTAGCCACCGCCGTTGGCACAGATTCAACTGCTTCTGAGTGAACACGTACTTTAGACTTTTATGATCTGTGAAGATCTTGCACTGAGCACCGTAAAGTCGATGACTCCATAGCTTTAACGCATAAATCACTGCTGCAAACTCAAGGTCATGCATTGGGTAATTTCTCTCATGAGTCTTTTGTTGCCTTGACTCATACGTAATCACCTTTCTAGCCTGCATCAAAATGCAACCCAGACCAACATGCGAAGCATCCACGTACACATCATACTCCGCACCCTCGGTAGGTAGGGTCAGAACGGGAGCAGTGCACAATATGTTCTTTAGTTCCAGGAAGGCTGCTTCATACTTCTCGCTCCAAACAAAGGTCGTGTTCTTTTGAGTCAATCTGGTCAAAGGTGCAGCCAGGGTAGAAAAACCCTCCACGAACCTCCTCTAGTAGTCGGCCAACCCTATAAAGCTTCTAATCTCCTTGGGCGTGCCCGACCTGCTCCAATCCATCACTGCGCGATCTTTTCCGGGTCGACCGAGATCCAATCCTTATTCACCACGTGGCCCAGAAACAAGACCTAAGGCAACCAAAATTCGCACTTGCTCAGATTGGCGAATAACTTGTGGTTCCTCAACTCCGATAGAACCAAGCGCAGATGCTGCTCATGCTCCTCAGCATTGCGAGAGTAGATCGACACATCATCGATGAATACCAACATGAAATTGTCTAGAAAGTCCTTGAACACCCGGTTCATCATATCCATGAAAGCTGATGGTGCGTTGGTCAAACCAAACGACATCACTAAAAACTCGAAGTGTCCATGCCTCGATCTAAACACAGTCCGTGGAATATCTTCCTCACGGATCATGAGCTGATGATATCCAGAACAAAGATCGATCTTGGAAAACACCGTTCTAGCACGCAACTGATCAAATAAGTCATCGATCCTCGGCAGAGTGTATCTGTTCTTAATGGTGACTTTGTTTAGCTCCCTATAATCAATGCACAGCCTCATCGACCCATCTTTCTTCTTCACAAATAGAACAGGAGCACCCCAAGGCGACGAACTCGGCCTGATAAAATCTTTTGCCAACAACTCATCCAACTGGACTCGCAACTCCTCCAACTCACGAGGGGCCATCAGATACGGCGCCTTAGTAATAGGACGCGTAACTGTTCCAAATGAATCACAGACTCAACATCCCGCTCGGGGGGAAGACCAGGAAGGTCATCAGGAAAAACATCAGAGAAACCACGTACAACAGGAATCTCCTCCAAGTGTGGTACACTAACAGCAGTCCCAACCACCGAGACTAAATAAGCAAAACAATCAGAACGAAATAACTTTTGAGCACATACCGTAGAAATGACAGTGGAATCCTGGCACGGATCAGCATACACACTTCCAGGCTGACCGTTGTCCTTGATGAAGTCCGAGTGCTTCCCTTTGCACTGAATAACCGCATCATACTTAGACAACTAGTCCATGCCCAGAATAACATCGAAGTCCTATAGATCAATCATCTTCAAGTCTGTCTTCGCAAGAAATTCCCCCAACAAAATATTACAATCCAGAATGCCCAAATCTGACAACACATATTCACCAGAAGGGAACTTGACGCAGAAGGTATCACGAACTTGATCTAGAATCAACCGATAACGCTCTACAAAAGCTCCAGCCACAAACGAGTGGGTAGCACCGTAGTTGAACAGAACACGCGCCTAGATGTTCTTCACCTTAAATTTCCCTATAGGATTATATATAAGCAACTAAGGAACTACCAAAATAAAACTATAACCATTCTAGAAAATAAAACTTTCAGGCTAGGAAAACAACTAACCTCAATTGAACTGAGTCGAAGCTTGAGCCTCCTCGGAAGAGATCACGTTCAGCTTTCCTTTGCCCTTGTCCACACGCTGAGGTGGAGGTAAAGCCTAAAGTGGAACTGCCTGAAGAATAGGCTGGATTTGAGGACACCTTGTCTTGATATGACCCTTCTGTCCACACTAATAGCAGACTTTATCCTTGGACAAGCACTGGGCAGCATCATTCTCGGGTCACTTGCAAACAGAACAGGAAACATCCTTCCTAGGAGCACCTTGAATAGCATGAACTTGATCCTTCTTTTGAACTCCCGCCTTCTTGAAACACCTCTCAACAGGGTGGCCTTGCTGGCCACAGAAGATACACTCTACCTTGCTCTTCTTTCCCGAAGCAGCTCCGGGTACCTGGGTGTCCTTCTCTTCAGCAGACTTCCTCTTGTCCTTCCTCATTTGCTGGCCTTTGTTCTTTGCGGTCTCAATTGCCTCCACTTTCCAAGTAGCCTCCACTACACCTGCATAAGTCTCTGATCCATATGCACTGGCCAACTGCTGAACCTCTCTCCTCATTCCACCAAGGAACCACTTGACTCGATCTGCTTCAACACTCACCAACCCAGGGGAAAACCGACTCAACTTACTGAACTCTATCTCTTACTCACTGACCGTGAGTTGCCTCTGGTTCAGGTGGAGGAAGTCGTTCATTACTCGGTCACGCTCGACCGAAGGCAAGAACTTCCTAAACATCATCTCCTTGAATAATCCCCAAGAGCAACCAGCCACCAAGCTCTCCTTTTCCCTAAGCCACCAGCTCTTAGTCAAACCCTTTAGTTGATAGGCAGCTATCATCACTCTCTGATCATCTGCAATACCGGAGTACGAGAAAATCTCCTCCATGGAGATCAGCCAATCATCTATGACCATGAGATCTGCCTTCCCATCTTATGTAGGAGGGCTAAGTCGCTGAAACTGAGAAATAAAGGCCACCTCTGCTGGCACCACCACTGGAGGTCTCAGGGGAGCAAGAGGGGGAGGAGAAGCTGACCCCCCCTGGCGGGGCTATAAGGCAAAAGAAAAGAGAACTTGCCACAATATGCTGCATTCTACAAGGAAGAAACACCTAACAATCCTAATTTGTGAGTTAATGACAGTAGTAAACAACATGGACCTGAGTTGGTGACCAAAAACAGTCCCCCAAACAAAACAGTTCCAACTAAAAATTCACTGTATCAGCACAAGGCCACCACATACCCAGCCCGTACCTCGGATTAAAAGGTGGCGGCCACGGCAATACCCAGCCCGTACCTCAGATTAAAAGTTGGCGGCCACGGCTCGCACACAAAACAATCCCACTCCTTTAGAGTGTCAAAATACCACTAGCTGCCATAACCCAAGATTCGGCATTCAGAAAATAGTCGACAAACAACCCCAAACCCAATGGGATTCACTCGGGAAAACAAGGGAAGACAGAGGGAAAAAATCATCGAACACATCTTACAGGAATCATCGAGCTCAGTTCGACGATTTCTCATCGAACTCAGGACATATGGAAACACCGATCTTAGTTCGATGATTATCGTCGAACTCAGACAGCCGGGGATTCGTTGATCCTAGTTCGACGATTGTCATCGAACTCAGATCGACGATCTTCGTCGAACTCAGACAGCCGGGGATCGTGGATCCCAGTTCGATGATTATCGTCGAACTCAGATCGACGATCTTCGTCGATCTAAGATAGCGGGGGATCGTCGACCCCAGTTCGACGATTGTCGTTGAACTCAGATCGACGATCTTCGTTGATCTAAGACAGTCGGGGATCATCGATCCCAGTTCGACGATTGTTGTTGAAATCAAATCGACGATCTTTGTCGATCTAAGACAGTCGGGAATCGTCGATCCCAGTTCGATGATTGTCGTCGAACTCAGATCGACGATCTTCGTCAAACTCAGACAGCCGGATATCATCGATCTCAGTTCGACGATTTCCGTCGAACTCAGATCGACGATCTTCGTCGATCTGGCAGCCGGAGATCGTCGATCTCAGTTCGACGATTTCCGGCGAACTCAGATCGACTATCTTCGTCGATCTGGCAGCGTTGAGTACACTCAACGCTGTCAACACTACCCACAGAACTTCTGCAAACATTAAAATATAATACTACCTAACTTACTAGGCAACGAATACCAACATGAAGGTTAATTCCAGCACTCATCTACACAACTCCCAGCACCTGAACTAGGCAAACCTTAACAATAGGGGAAGATTAAGAATTAGGCTAAAATACTACCCTATCCGAGATCTAATAAGGAACAATTTGATAAAAGGCAAGATTACAACAGCTCAGCCGAAAAACTTGGAGTTCCAGAACTTGAGAAAGTAAGAAAAAAAACATAGAGGGACATTCATGGTTCTAGATTCGATGATTTTGACCGGAAAACAGGGCAAAATAAATGATCTCTGGAAAATGTATGATAACTGCAAATATGAACATAAAAGGAGAAAAACTTGGCAAGGGTAGGAGCTCCACTTGCCTCAAATTCCAGCGAAGCTTGGTCGGCCCCTTCCTCCCACTCGGCACCAGCAACACAAAATAACACGAAAATTTTGTCGGAGTGTAGGTCTAGCCGAGAGCAATCCAAATCCGCCTTCAAAATCGAATTCCACCCGCTAAAACTCCGGGAATCGGCGGTGGAAGGCAAGGGCAGTCCGCCGGTTTTCCTCTCTTGCATAGGGACGGCGGTTGTATTCCGAGAAAGACAAAGAATCATCAACAATCGCTTTTCTAATTAAGGCTATATATAGATAGCGGCTAGATCCCAAATATTTTCTATTCTTAGCCAAAACACACGCTGCCAGCCACCTATTCACCGTAACTGCTACTATCTAAACAAAATATCCATATATAATATATAATATCGCATTAATATAAATAAAATACAAAACGACGCGAAACCCGAACATCCTCGGAATTCGACGAAATTTGCACCGTAGCTAAATACCCACGCTACAAACGAACGACGAAGTCGATATCAACTTTCGACGAACAAAACTCGGGTTATCACTACCCGAAGACAAAACACAAGCATCCCCCGAGAGGCCTCACCGGTCACCAAAACAGACCCGGCTTGCTAGGGAATCTTGCCAAAAAGGCTACCAACAACCACACAAGGAACCTAAAGAGCTAAGACCACGCTCTAACAAACAGCACATTCCAGAAATCCGTCAACGTAACGCCAAACGAGAATTAAATAATCGTAGAAAAATCGGGGGTATTACACTTGAGGAAGAAGAAATCTGCGCTTTAAATAGAAGCTGGTCAGAAAAATAGGCCCAAACGGTTTGGCGCATGATCGTGTACAAACCATGTGATATTACTTTTCGGAACAAGCCAGCGGAAGGAGAAGCATTGACCCGTGCGTTTTACTCGCGCACGGAGGTTTCCGCCCGTGCAAGAAGGAAATCACACGGGTAGCGATAGAGAGCGGGAATTCAGGAAACTATAGGGGAACCATGTGTTTAACTCGCGCACGGCCGTTGCCGCCCGTGTGTGAACAAAGCACATGATTAACCATATAATGGAACAAACTAGAAAGCTACATGAAAACTGTGCATTTCCTTCGCGCACTGCTACGATGAAACCATGCGTCAACCGTGCGTGAGGATCGTCGAGCTCAGCTCGACGAAATTCGTCGAGCTCAACTCGACGAAATTCGTCGAGCTCAACTCGACGTTTCTCCAACTCAACAAAATGCACGATCTGGTGCAAACCTTGCTTGAAAGAAACGCATGACCATGCATTTTCCACAAATCAGAATTCATGCCTTGGGGAAAACGCACTACCTGGACAACAATGAAACCAAGCTGGAGCACAAGCTCCCAGCACCAAACATACAACAAAGAATAGCCGGAAAAAGCCATGGGGAGCACCATGTGCATACCCCCAACAACAAAATTCACAATTGCACACCCTCGGGACAAAACAATGCACAAAATGACCCATGATCGAACGATACAAATATAACTTCCGCACAAGTCTGCGGAAGGAGAAGCGTTGATCCGTGCATTTTACTCGCGCATGGACGTTTCCGCCCTTGCGTGAAGGAAATCACACAGGTAACGACAAAAAGCAGGAATTAAGGACAATATGGGGGAACCGTGCATTTTACTCGCGCAAGGGCGCTGCCGCCCGTGCGTGAACAAATCGCATGATTAACCACAGATTGGAACAGACAAGAAAGCTACAAGAAAACCGTGTGTTTCCTTCGCGCACGGTTATGATGAAACAGTGCGTCAACCGTCCGTGAAGTTTGTCGAGCTCAGCTCGACGAAATTCATCGAGCTCAACTCGACGTTTTTCCAGCTGAACAAAACGCACGATCGGGCACAAACCATGCGTGAAAGAAACCCACGACCGTACATTTTCCACAAATCAGAATTCCTTCCTTAGGGAAAACACACTACCTGCACAGCAATAAATCCATACAAATAAACATATAAAAGAGAAAAAACAAGTGCGAGGAGCTCAAAGAACTTACCCTCGACACAAGAGTGCGCAATTGCACACCCATGAGCCAAAACAGTGCACAAAATGGTCAATGAACGAATGATGTAAATATAACCGATAACCGGTTGAAATGCAGTGCACGAGTGAGAAAACCAGCCCAGATGAGTCCGAAAAACCCTATAAATATCAGAATCATCACACCACCATACTTAAGCATTTGCTCGTCCCAAGCAAATTATTTCTCCTTGAACTAGAAAACAACTAGCTAGCATAGAAATTTCCAAATAAAGTAAAGCGAGAAATCAAATACTGCATGAGTATAGAAAATACAATAGATACAATTTGTAATTATGCTATGAAGTTTATAAATTTCGACAGACGTAAATAAGTATTATAATAACTCAAAAATAAAATCCTAGAGAATCGTTCGGTCATGCGTAGGAAGAAAGTAGTCAGGCCACTCAGTTGAGCATTGCCAAATATCGGTGCTCGGGATCACCTCCAAAGAAATTCATCAATGTCGTGGACCATACTCTTAACCGTTCACACTCTCTCCACGGCACTAGTATGACTCAAGCATGAATCCATAGGAATTTAGGGTAGAAAAGGGGCTTGGGTTTCGGTGAGGTAAACAAAGATAAAAAAGATGGCTATGCACCAAACCCAAATAAGCTCAAAAAAAAGATATCGTCACACCAACAATACATGCAGGTGCATCACACCACCAGAATTGAACGTGATAACATGGGTGTGTGCACTGCCTACCGCAACAAAATCACAAATAGGATTTTCAATTACACATTTTCTTTTCACTTTTAATTTTTATACATATATTTTCTTTTTTTATCATCTTTTATTTTAAGAACTTTAGCAGATAAAAACTTTGGAGTGCATCCAAATATTCATAAGGAATATCACCACATCAACATCCGATCATGAAAATGTAAAACACTAAAGCTCAACTTGGGTGTGCGACTAGGATCGACTATGAGGCTTTGGTGAAATAATGGTTGAGCTGAATCAAAAGAAGGGTATGCACAACGGGGCTAGCGAGGATAAGACATTAGGAATGGTACAAAGCTCAACTGGGCCAAAAAGACGGCCAACATCATGCTCACGCTAGACTAACCAGGCACCAATGCTTCGAGAGTTGCTTGGGGCAAGTTCTTATCCATCGAGAAAAATGATCCCTCCTCCGACTCGAGCAATACGAGGCTAGTGGAGGCTACACACATTCCTACACTACCGTTTGATTACTCTAGATTCAACACTTTTGAGTAGTACAAAAAATATTTACAAATGCAGAAAAGTATAAATCTATGAGCATAAAAAAATTAAATCTACTATTTCTACACACTATGAGTACTCGAATAGGAGCACTGCATGAGTTTCGAACTACTCTATCCTAAAATCATAAGCCAACACTACTATTTTAATGTTGACACAAAAGAAATAAATTTGACTTGAGCCGAGATCGTGTTTAAGATCACGCTCATGTTGGTGTAGGTGCACAATGCGGACAAGATATTAAGAAAACCAAAAAAAAAATATATGCTTTTGGTTGAAAGTGATAGTAGTGCATGTGCCCAGGTAACCCGCATAACTCTCCCCCACCAGCCTTAAACTAAACAATCTATCCAAAATTTGCAATAAAAATAAAGAAATAAAAGTTGGGGGAGAGGTTAAACCATGCTCAACAATTGACCATACCAGAAGATTGGCATTAATTTCAGCAGAAAGCCCACGACCAAAATGAACTCCACCTGCATAAGAGAACACCTCCAACCACGCATACTATAAACATATAATAACAGCAGCATAATTGAGCAAATTAAAAGCAGGGAAATTGGGGTGTCTCCCATAAGCCACTTTTCTTTATCGTCCTTAAGGTGGACCAAATACCTGTATTAGCATTTATATAAATATTGTTTTACAATCCTAGGCAGAAGAGAAACCAAGCAACAAATGTAATCAAAACAACTAATCGAGGTTACATCCATCGGGGTCTTGCAGCAATATGCAGTGTACGTCTTTATCGATGAACTTCCCCTCAAATCGCATCAAGCGATGCCCGTTTTGTTTGAAAGTGTCATCCTTGTCATCCCGAATCTCTATCGCGCCGTATGGAGAGGCACTCACAACCATGTAAGGGCCTCTCCGTCTTGATTTTAACTTCTCGGGAAATAGCTGCAGGCGTGAATTATACAAAAGAACCCGATCATCCGGCTTGAATTCCCTAGGTGAGATACGTCTATCATGGCAGCACTTGGTTCTTTCCTTATATATGCTCGTGCTCTCATAAGCGCCCAAGCGGAATTCGTCGAGCTAACAAAGCTGACCACGTCACTTGTCAGAAACCTCTCTAAAGTCCATGTTGAGCAATTTGGTTGCCCACAATGCCTTGTGCTCCAATTCAACAGGAAGGTGGCATGATTTGCCATATACCACATGGAAGGGTGACATCCCTATCATTGTCTTGAATGCAGTTCGGTAAGCCCAAAGAGCATCATCCACCTTCTTTGCCCATTCCTTCTGGTTGGAGTGGATAGACTTTTCTAAAATCCGCTTCAGTTCTATATTTGAAATCTCCACTTGCCCGCATGTCTGGGGATGGTAGGCTAAAGTAACCTTTTGGTGAACACGAAACAATTTTAGCAGTTGCGTGAATTGCTGGTTGCAGAAATGGCCGCCCCCATCGCTAATAATTGTACTTGGTGTGCCACAACGGGAGAAGATATTCCTATGAAGGAAGTGGAGCACGGTGCGGGCATCATTCGATGCAACTGCCTCCGCCTCCACCCTTTTAGACACATAATCCACAACAACTAGGATGTACTGCTTCCCATGCGATATGGGGAAAGGACCCATAAAGTCAATCCCCCATACGTAGAATAACTCGCAAACCAAAATATTGTTCAAGGGCATTTCGTCTCATCGAGCAATGTTCCCCATGCGCTGACATTCGTTGCACTCTTTAACGCGTGTAAAAGAGTCACAGAATAATGTAGGCCAAAACAAACCGCACTGTAGAACCTTGCGGGTAGTCCGTGCAGCACCAAAATGCCCGCCAACCTCACGATCATGGAAATGCCTCAGAATCCCTTAAACTTCCAGCTCGGGAACACAACGTCGGATAACACTATCAGCACCGGTGCGGAACATTAGGGGATCCTCCTAGAGATAATACTTGACGTCTGAGAAAAACTTCTTCTTTTGTTGATATGTTAAATGCTACGGCAACGCCTTGCTTGCTAAGAAATTAGCAAAGTCAGCATACCACAGAGTAGAAGCAATTGAAGAAAGGGCGAACAGGACCTCATCCGGAAAATCATCAGAAATTGGAATTCCCTGTGAGCCCTCGCCTTCTCCCCCTTCAAGTCTCGATAGATGGTCGACAATCACATTGTCAACTCCACGACGATCCCGGATTTCAATATCATATCCTTACAACAATAGAATCTAACGCATGAGACATGGCTTAGCATCTTGTTGGGTACATTGGAATATATATACCATATTTGAAGAAGCCTCACCCTACTCAATGATATACATCAAGGTGTATTTGATGTGCTTTGAGTTTATTTGTGCAAGTTAAGTAATTGCAAAATTGCAGGAAAAGTTTCTAAGTTCATGTGTCGACACCTAGAAGAAAAGTGTCTACACTTAAGAAGGCTTGTGTCGACACCTAGAGAAGCTGTGTCGATACTTGGAGTAATTGTGTCGACACCAGGAAGGCAGAGTCGACACAAGAAGAAATGTGTCGACACATACAGGCAGTGTCGACACACAGTGAAGAATTGTCTACATAATCAGTGTCGACACTTAGAAGTAGTGTCAACACCCAGAGAAACTTTGTCGACATCAAAAGTGTCGACACCAGGAAGCTATGTCGACACTCAGCGAACTTCAACAAAGTTTAAGTACAAGTGTCGACACAAAGGAGATGTGTCGACACTCAGCAAAGTTTCAACACATGAAGAATGTGTCGACACAAAGGAGATGTGTCGACACTAAGCAAAGTTTCAACACATGAAGAATGTGTCAACACAAAGGAGATGTGTCAACACTCAGCAAAGTTTCAACACATGAAGGCAAATGTCGACACAAAGGAGTCGTGTCGACACACAGCAGAAATCAACTAAGTATTGAAGAAGTACTTGTGTCGACACACTCAATCAGTGTCGACATATTCTGAAGAAGCAGTGTCGAGTAGCTGTTACAACAACACAAGGAGTTGTGTCGACACCATGAAGGCTAGTGTCGACACTTAGTCTATTTGTGTCGACACATAATGACTATCTGTCTCGACACTTTCAGACAGTGACAGAGATTTCAAGAAGTAACTGGATGACTTGACAGCTGTCATTTCAACCAGTCAACTGCTACTATCAGAGCTGTCAGAAGGTTGTTAGAAACCGGATCTGCTGGTCACCATGGAGAAAGCTTATATAAAGGCTTATACCTTCAACAACAAAGGAGGATTATTTTCAACAACACCAAAAGAAGTGATCAATGAATTGACAAACAACACAACAAGAAGAAGACCATCAAGAGAAGATCTAAGAAGTTGGAGAGAGAGAGCTCCTTCTAAGAAGAACAGCTGTTGAACCAGGCTGAAAAATAAGTTTCAGATTGAGATATGATTCTCAAGACAGAAGTTGATTGAAGATCATCTTCAGAGGAGACTCAACCCTACTGTGTTCTAATTCAAGAAGCTTTGAAGAAAGCCAAGCGAGGTTGATCTCTGCAAAGTTCTTTCAAGAACTCATCAAGAAGCCAGTGAACTCATCTCTCTCTTTCTGAGTTGTGGTTATATACTTTGTAAACTTTATTTTCTATAGGATCCTAAGGGATCTGAGCTGTAACCCTATTTTATAAAGGCTGAGGTAGGGCTATTGTGCCTGAGTGTAGGAGATTGTATTCTCTGAGTGTATGCCTTGATTGTAGGCTGAGGTAGGGATGTTTAGCCTGAGTGTAGGTCTTGGTGAAGACTGAGTGGTAAGGCTTTGTGCCTGAGTTGTAGGAGTGGGGACACTCTGAGCTGTAGGAACCTGTTTGGGGTTCTGAGTTGTAAGATCTGAGGATCTGAGAAGAAGTGGAGAAGTTAGGCCGAATCTATTACACTACTAGATAGGAGAAGGGGGAAAGTGGATGTACGCAGACCTTGGGGAACCACTATAAAAATCTGTGTGTACTCTGTGTGTGATTATTTCTGTGATTGCTGTATCATATGTGCTGAATTGCTGTAGAGAATTGTAAATACCGGTCTTATTATCCAGTGTTTCTGCCTGTAATTTTTAAAAGATTAAGTTCACCAATTCACCCCCCCCCCTCTAGGTGATTAGGTACTATTTCTTTCAAATCTTTCTTGTGCATGAGAAAATGAATAACTGCATGATTTGAATGTACCACCACCATAGAAAGAATTAAAAAGGAATGGAACTTCTCAAAGGCGAAAATAATAGCTAAAAACTCCTTCTCTGTCGTGGTATAGTTCAGTTGTGCACCGTTCAATGTCCGACTCACGTAGGCAATTGTATGAAAGGTCTTATTTTTACGCTGTCCCAACACTGCCCAACCACGACATCGCTAGCAACACACATCAACTCATAAGGCACTGCCCAATCTGGGGATGAGAGAATCGGGGCTGAAACCAATCGATCCTTCAAGCAATTAAACGCCCGATTGCAATCCTCATCGAACATAAACTTGACATCCTTCGCCAATAGATTAGATAGGGGATTATCTATAGCCGAGAAGTCTCGAATAAAATGCCGGTGAAATTGAGCATGCCCGAAAAAACTACGAATGCCGTGAAGTGTTGACCGAGGGGGCATGTTTCAAATCACCTCGACCTTCGCCGGATTAACCTCAAGCCCATGCAGAGAAACCTTGTGCCCCAGAACGATCCCCTCTCGCACCATGAAATGGAACTTCTTCCAATTGAGCAATAGATTAGTATCCTCACAACATTGCAAGACCAAAGCGAGGCGGTGCAGTGCTACATTCAAGTTATCACCAAACATGGAGAATTCATCCATGAACACCTCCAAGAAATCCCCAACCATCTCATGAAAAATCGCGGTCATGCATCGCTGGAAGGTGGCTACCCCATTACACAACCCAAAAGGTACCCGTGTGGAAGCAATGGTCCTAGACGGGCAGGTAAACGCTGTCTTCTCCTAATCCTTTGGGGGAAATTGCTAGCTGATAATAGCCCGAGTAGCCGTCCAGGAGGCAGTAGTAATCATGCCCAGCCAGCCTTTCCAGCATATGGTCCATGAACAGTAGTGGGAAGTGGTCTTTCCTGGTTTCCGCAATAAGCCTTCGATAATCGATACAAACTCTCCATCCAATGACAGGCCTCGTAGTAAGCGGGTCGCCGTTCTCATTACGAACGGCTGTGATTCCTCCCTTTTTGGGCACCAACAACACCAGACTCACCCACTCACTGTCACTTATGGGATATATAATACCGACATCCAAAAGCTTCTTAACCTCATTCCTAACCACCTCTTAGAAATAGTGTTCAATCTGCGCTGTGGTTGAGCTGAAGGCTTGAAGTTATCTTCCAACAATATCTTATGCATGCACACCGTGGGGCTAATTCCTTTGACATCCGAGATTTTCCACCCAGAGGATTTTCTATGTAACTTCAACACTTCAATGAGACAAACATCCTGATCAGCTGTAAGAAGAGCCGAAATAATGGCAGGATGAGTTTCTTTCTCTCCTAAAAAGACATACTTCCGCATGCATGGGAGCGACTTGAGCTCGCGAGATCCGTCTGAGTCAAACGGGGGTACCGCCCGAAGCTTGGGGTCTCCAACCGGCGCCTTTCACGACACTTCCTGAATATTTATATCGAGGTCACAAAACTCACCCTCAACCCCCTCAGGCTGAAAAGTCTGGCTGTCATCAAACTTCACAGCACCCAGCTCCACACGACTATCCCCTCTTAACGCCTTATACATATGAAAAACAGCTTTCTCTGATCCTAGGCGCAACGTCAGCAAACCCTTTTCCGCATCGATGATGACTCTAGAAGTGACCAGGAACGGATGCCCCAGAATAATCAGAGTCCCATCTGCATCCTCAATATCGGGGATAACAAAGTCGGCCGGAAAGGATAACCCGTTAACCACAATCGTGAGATCCTCAACCACTCCAACTGGTTTCTTCTTTGATCGATCAGCAAGCTGCAGAATGACATTAGTGGACCGAAGAACACCAGATCCCAGCTCACGGAAGATGGATAACGACATGAGATTAATGGATGCTACACAATCACACAGCACATGACTAAGCGCGGATCGCCCAATGGTACACGCAATCGTGAAGCTCACTTGATCTTTTTGTTTTATGGGCCAATCCCGCACCACCATAGTGGAGCAATCCTCCTAGATCAAGATGATGCTGCATAACTCAGAAGCTTGATTTTTTGCCAGAAGATCCTTCAAGTACTTCGCATAGTGCGGCACCTGTGTCAGCAGGTCGACTATGGGAATGCTCACCTGAACACCCTTCAGAATTTCCTGAAACTTTTTTGTTGCCTCTCTTTTCTGATATTTTGCAGCCTATGTGGAAATGCCGGCCTTGCCCTCGGGAGTTGGACTTCAGGTGTAATAGCCACCAAGGGTCCTTGGGCGGCTCATCATCACTAGGCTCATCCCTGCATTCAGAGGGTTGGTCCTCCCGACGTACAGAATCATCCACCAACCTACCGCTTCTGAGGTTCATAGTGTTTACTATCTCGGCTGGATGGCAGACCCATAATTCCAACATTTTTCCGACGGCGGAAATAATAGCTTGTAACTGTTGCAATATTACTGCTTGAGATCGCCACCACTTTCCAACCCATACTATAAAATGATGGATATGATGCTCGCTCTCCCCAGCATTGCTAACTATGGACTGCGAGTCCCCCACGGCTTCGGGCATGGGAGGCATCTTCCACAAACTGCTGGAGTGCACCATGTCGTCCCTGATCTGCCAAGCTTCACCCATAGTCCTATTAAAGAGGGCGCCTCCAGCGGCGGTGTCGAACATGGACTGAAACTGCTCTTGAATACTGAAATAAAATGTTTGCAAGAACGACATTCCAATTGCATCCTGACCAGAATACCTGGATTGCAACAACCGAAATCTTTCCCAAGCCTCACAGAGAGTCTTTTCAGGGATCTGCGCGAATGTGACCAAATCTAAATTCGCCTGCGTCAACTGCGCACGCAAACAATACTTTCTGAGGAATTGGCCTTCAACGCACTTGCATGAAGTTAGCTCGCTCTGGAGGATATCCTTATACCATAGTCTAGATTTTCCAGTAAGAGAAAATGGGAAAAGCCTAATCATTACCTTGTCCTATATGTCCCCAACATAGCAAAAGGTGCCACAAAGCTCCAGGAAGCTATCAATATGAACCTTTGCATTCTATCCCTGGAGCCCATGAAACTAACAATGCTGCAAGATAAACTTGATTAGCTCCGTAGATAGCTCAATGTTGTCCTCATCGTGGTTGGAGGGTAGCTGAGGTTCCGACATTTTGAATTAGCTGTGGACAAAATTGAACTAAAAAGAACGAGTAACGAAGAGGACAGAATGGTCAAACAACAATCATCTATCTCAAAAAGAAAAAGTGTACATAACGGTTGCACTCCCAGGCAACGGTGCCAAAAACTTGATGCGTCGGCAAGTGTACCGATCATACTCAAGTAATAAAGTTGAGGAGTTGAATCCCTGGATATCGATCTCTCGAGGAGTGCAAGTAGGGAGTGTGATTTCACTATTGAAAAAGTGATTGCAAGTGTTAACGTAACAAAGGGTGTTTTGGTTTGGAGTTTCCTAAGTTTAACACTAATAAATCTATGGCGGGTCACCGTCACCACGTCTCTTTTGTGGATTACTCAAGAGAGTAATATAAAAGATGGATGAGCCAATGAGGGTCGTAATCATCTCTTCGCCATGTATGCTTCTAGCAATCGCTAGAACGATACTATCTCAACAAGAACATGGAAAACTGAAGCTAACCAACATAATCATGATCTAAGATATAATAACACATAGACATGCTGAAATACTTAAAATAAACAGTGTTCTTAAGCAACATTCACACAACCACTTGTTCAGAACAAAGTAACTACAAGAGGACGGGGAGAAATACAACCAAACGCACAAAGGCTTTCTGATATTTGCGGCCGGAGTCAAATGTTTTTGGGCCTTGTCCGAGATTGGCCTACGGATGACTTTTATGGTCCAGAAGGGCTGTCACCTCCTTCCAATAACCCATCTTCTTTGTGAATAGTCGCTGGGTTAAATCTGTCTGAAGAACTCAATGGATGCAGCACCTTATGAGCTTGAAACCGAGCTTGGAGTTTGTAGAAGAAAATGTTGGCCAGAGATGAAGCTATTGCAAGCTTTTGGAGGGAGAAAGGTGGCCGGATCAACTCTCCAGGGGAGAGAGAAAATGGAAGCTGGGGAAAGTTTCCTCACTCAAAGGAGAAGAAAAGGCAGACTGGATCGGAACTCTCACGGACTGCCTTCAGGAAGATGAAATCTGTGCTTTAAATAGAAGCAGGTCAAAAAAACAGGCACACACAGTTTGGGGCACGACCGTATGCAAACCATGCGATATTAACTTTCGGAATAAGCCTGTGGAAGGTGAAGCGTTGACCCGTACGTTTTACTCGTGCACGGACATTTGCGCCCGTGCGAGAAGGAAATCACACGGGTAGCGATAGAGAGAAGGAATTCAGGGCACTATAGGGGAACCATGCGTTTTACTCGCGCACGGGAGCTGTCGCCCGTGCTTGAACAAAGAGCACGATGAACCACAAAATGGAACAAACTATAAAGCTACTAAAAAACCGTGCATTTCCATCGTGCACGGTTACGATGAAACCATGCGTCAACCGTGTGTGAGGATCGTCGAGCTTAGCTCGATGAAATTTGTCGAGCTCAACTCGATGTTTCTCTAGCTCAACAAAATACACGATCTGGCACAAACCGTGCGTGAAAGAAACGCACGACCGTGCGTTTTCCACAAATCAGAATTCCTGCCTTGGGGAAACACACTACCTGCACATCAATGAAACCAAGCTAGAGCACAAGCTCCAAACAGCAAACATACAGCAAAGAATAGCCGAAAAGGGCCACAGGGAGCACCATGTGCATACCCCCAACAACAGAATGCTCAATTGCACACCCTCGGGCCAAAACAATGCACAAAATGATCCATGATCGAATGATACAAATATAACCATTAACCAGTTGAAATGCAGTGCACGAGTGAGAAAACCAGTCCAGATAAGTCTGAAAAACCCTATAAATATCAGAACCATCGGCTAGCTTAGTTAAATTATTAAGCTACGAGCAAATTTTTTTTAGGGACTTAGTTAGAAATGGACCCCGACTAAAATGCTCCAAAGAAGGCATGTGTTCAGCATGTCAAAGATGCAAACGGACAAAAGTATCCTTTAAGAGCATTCAGTCCAAAGACACTAAGAGGTGTCTGTACTTAATTCATATGGACCTATTTGTTCATATGCAAATTCTTAGTTTAGGTAGGAAGTAGTACACCTATGTAATGGTAGATGATCATTCAAGATTTGCTAGGGTATTCTTCCTAAAGAGAAAGTCTAAAACTCTAGACATTCTTACTGATTTTGTTAAACAAATTCAAAATGAAAAGGGCTGTTCTGTGGTCAAGTTTAGAAGTGACCATGACACAGAATTTCAATCTGAAAAAATGAAAAATTTATATAAAGTACTAGGGATCCTTCAAGAATTCTCCTCTCCTAGAGCTCCCAAGCAAAATGGGGTTGCTGAGACGAAAAATAGAACTCTCATTGAGGCTGCTAAAACTATGCTAAGTGACACATATCTCCTACAATATTTTTGGGTTGAGGCTGTAAACACAGCTTGTTATGTTCAGAATAGGGCCTTGATGAACAAAAATCATAACAAGACTCCCTAAGAACTAATGAAATGAAAAAAAACCAAGTTTGTCCTATTTCAAAATCATTGGAAGTAAGTGCTATGTCTTAGACAATGGGAAGAATTATTGATGAGTCCCATTTATATTTGCGGACTCATCTGGGCTGATTTTCCTGACATTGCACTTCACTTTTTGGTTGTTTTCATTGATATTTCATTCCTACTACGTTTCACGATTAGTGCACTTTTCAAGCCCATGGATGTGCAATTGTGCATTCAATTGCTGGGGGTATGAACCTGGTGCTCCACAGGGCTCGTTCTAGTAGTTTTTATTGCATTTTTCTATAGGGACCTCCTTTTTGAGTTTTTATTGTGTGCACGTGGTGCGTTTTCCCTAACTCTGGAATGCAGTTTTGAGGAAAACGCATGGTCGTGCGTTTTCTTAGAACATGGTCCTTTGTGATCGTGCGTTTTGTTTGTGCAGGAGAAATGACGAGCTAAGCTCGACGAACTGAGCTCGACGATCTTAACGCACGGTTAACGCACAGTTTCTTCGGAATAGTGCGTGAAGGTAATACATAGTTTTCATGTAGCCTTTTGGTTTTCCCTGTTCTATGGTTGGTCGTGTGTCTTCTTCATGCATGGGCGGAAGCGCCCGTGCGCGCGTAAAATGCACAATTTCACCCGGTCGCCTGCAATTTCTTCTCGCTGTTGTTACCCGTGCGCATTACTTCACGCACGGGCTGATCGCTCGTGCGCAAAGGAAACGCACAGGTCAATGCTTCTTCTTCTTCAGGCGCCTTCTGGTTATTAATATCACACGGTTCACGCACGGTCGTGCGCCAGACCGTGCGTGACCATGTTTTCTGACTTTTACTATTTAAGACGCAGATTTCTCCTGGATCCGGAAAACTTCATTTTCCCCTGTTATTTCCGCCCCTTGGAGTGGGAATTCGCCCCTCCAGCCATCATTTTCTCTCTCCTCCTTGGAGAGTTGATCCGACCACCCTCTCTCCTCCAAAGAGATTGCTAAAGCTTTGCCTCCGGTCACCTTCGCCATTGCTGACCTCCAAGCTGCTATTTGAGTTCTTATTTGCAGAACTTGTGAAGCATTTCGCTCCGATTCGAATCAACAACTACATCACGAAGAAGCCTGGTGTGAAGAAGGAAGTGACAGCCCTTCGGGATCCCGGATACCTTCCAAAGACCGAGCTAGGATGAGGCTCAATAACCCTTGCTTCCGGCTGTGAATCTTTGAGAGTCTTCGAGTGCTTGGTTGTATTTCATCCCCACTTTTCTTGGATTTAATTTAAACTGATCTTGTGCTAGTATGCTTAAGGTTTATTAACCCTGTTTTGTTCAAAGTCTTGTTAAAGTTTTGTCTGGTGATTTCTTGTTCATGATGTATGTTGATGAGTTTCCTCCTTGTTAGAGAAAGTCAAGTTTTTGAGCCGTTTTAGCGACTGCTTGAAGTGCGTATTGCGAAGAGGTGTTTACAACCCTCGTTATTTTGTTCGTCTCTGCTTTTACTCTTTGGAGTAATTCACCCTGGCGACGTGGTGACGGCAACACGCACTAGTTTAATGCTGCTTAGTGTATGAAAACCAAAATCAAACCCCTAGATTTTACTTAGCACTTTCATTCATTTCTCTGAAAACGAAATCCATGCTCCATACTTGCATTCTGCGTGAGATCGATACTTGGGGAAGCTACTCCTCCATTTTATTACTTGGCCGTGAACGGTAATCTTACCGCGAGCGCATCAAGTTTTGGCGCCGTTGCCGAGGAGTGCAACTGTTGCATGGATTTTGTTTCTTTTGGGAAACATTTGTGAGTGTTTTGATGTTTTTAGTGTTTCCATTTTGTGAGTGTTTTATGACAGATCTGAACCCTGGTGGAAGACGCGAAGATTTGGGTGCTGATCCTAAGACTGCACGAGCAAGGAGAGCTCGCTTGCGTGCTGCTGTAGCTGAGTGAAGGATGGATTACTTGGGCCATTTGGGAAACTGCAATGGGGAACGAATTGTTGAGAACCAGGATGTGGCCCAGCCTCGCATTAGGACAATGCGTGATTTCACTACCCCTACTGTGTGGAGTGGTTATTCGGGGTTCGGGCCAGCCATAGCCAATAATCATTTTGAGATCAAGCCTGCGATTTTGAATATGATTAGGAACAATACTCAGGGCTCGAGTCTGCCGAGCGAGCATCCTCAACTACATTTGGCTGAGTTTTCTGAGATATACGGTACTTTTCGCTATGCGGGCATTGCGGATGAAGTTGTGATACTAAAGTTGTTCCCTTCTTCATTGAGGGATAGGGCCAAGACATGGCTGCATACGATCGTGCCTGACACCGCTAGCACCTGGGAAGCTTTATCTTCCATGTTTTTGGCTAAGTTTCATCCTGTTGATAAAATTGTTAATGCTCACAGGGAAATAGCCAAGTTCAGTCAACTGGATTAAGAAACTCTTTCTGAGGCATGGGAGAGATTTACTGACCTGCAGCGCCATTGTCCTCAATATAGCTGTGAGCCTTGGAATTTGGTGGAGATATTCTATTGTGCAATTGAGCCAAATTCCAGGGCAATGATCGATGGGTCGGTGGGTGGCACGATCATGAACTTATCTACTGAGGAAGCGTTGAGACTCCTTAAAGACACGACCTCCCACAACATGTACTAGACAGCAAGCATGAATGCTCCTAGAGGTGCGAGAAATTTGTTCAATGTAAATGTGGTTGGGTTGCACGCTAAAACGAGCCATCCTACCTTGGATGGGAAGATGATGTTGACCCGATCGACCCTATCACATGCTCCTATGATGAGCATATCGTGCCAGGGTTGTGGTAACTCTGGCCACCATGCTTTTGAGTGCCCTGCGGGTGAACTGTTTGTTGAACAGGCAGGTATAGCTTGTGAAGAAAATGTTAATTTTATAAATAATAAAAATCATGCTCTACCTTACAATTATACTTATAACCCTAACACGAGAAACCATCCTAATTTCTAGTGGAACCAAAATGCGCCTGGTCAAAGATGGCAGGGGGCCAGCATCAATTCGATTCTCAGGCTTCTGGAAGCCATCCGCTACTGTATCAGTCGGGTTATAATAAGAATTTGCAAGGGTCGCGAAAGAGTGCGTTAGAGGAGATGATGGAAAAGTTTGTTGAAATGGCCCAGTCGAATATAGCTACTCAGACTGCTTCCATGAGGAATTTGGAAACGCAATTGGAACAATTGGCCCACATATTTTCTGAGCGCACCCGAGGCACACTTCCTAGCGACACGGAGAAGAATCCCCGTGAGTAGGGTAAGAGTGTTGAGGATGTGGGGGAATGTAATGCCCGTGAAACGACTGTTAAATGTGAGGCAAATGTCGTAGAAACTCTAGCGCTTTGTGATTCTGATTCATCTTGCAACATTCTTGCTTTCCAAGATGTTGAAAAGATGAATTTGAATATCGAATCTGATGGAAGGAAATCCTTAATGCTAGCTGATGGATCTGTGGTTGAGACCAATGGAGAGGTGAAGGGTGTAGAATTGGTTTTGAATGGGGCGGCTGTCCTCACAGAATTTCAGGTGCTTGGACCCAGGGGTAACACGTCAAAACCCATCCTTGGGGTCCCCTTCCTTAAATCCAGTGAGGCGATGTTGCATTTTGATGCTAGTTGTAAGACCCCCCTTTTTTTGAGACACCGGGGTCTTCGGCCCAGAACCGCCACTTTGCGGTGACACCTTCGCACCCGGGAGGTCATCACTACAAAATGCCGATCCTGCCGGCAAAATCGATCACAACTGTAGCAAAATAATAAAGGCAAGTCCATAGAAATCACATAAATAATAAATAAACTCCACGATGGTAGTGTCCACAGATATAATGAAATACTAAAATCTTGGGCTCATGGCCAGTACATCAATGACTCAATACAAATCTCTCATCGCAGAAGCAAAACTAAAACAACTAGTAGTGGATAGGACTCACAGTCCCTGCCGTTTGAACTCCGGTACTAGACTGCCCCATATCCAAGCGTGCCGACCTCTGGGGCTGGTCCTCCATGCTGGGCTCCATGATCCCCTAAAATAATGTGGTTCGAAAAAAGTTAGTCTAAAAAACTAAGTCCTATCATCCCCGTCCCTTCCCCTATGGCTCCTAGGCACCGAGCGGGGAGAAGGAAAGGAGAGGACATGAAAGTGGAGAACAACAAATAAACAAATGGCAGCGGAACTAATCTAGCAGTTCTATAGTATATATGACAGTAAATAAGGTACGGAAAATTGAACAAGAAAGTAACCTTAACTTATATGAAAACACATAAGCCAATGGATCTTTTGCAGGGCTCCTATCATATAAAAAGTCCCATACCAATTTATACGATAGGGTGTCAGTTCTCTAGTAAGCACATATTTATACTACTGAATTAAAATCTTAACTTATAAGAACGCTCGCACGAAATTATAAACCAAGGGGTCATTTTGAACGGCCTATTGTATAAAGCGTCCCATACCAATTATATAATAGGTGTCGGGGTTATATACAATGGTTATACTATGAAATACAATTATGCCATGATGTGATCTTGCAAGTGCAACTCACCAACTCGACTCTGTGTGCACAGACGTTTAGTTCCCCCTTTCTGGAGCCGAACCTCCCAGGATACCTCCGTAGTGGCAAACGGAAGCGGTCGGTCGGGCCTCGCCCACCTCTAAAACGGTAATTGCACTACCAGTCAGACCTATCGTACGCCTCAATGCTGGTGCACAAAGTGGAGCTCCTGCGTACTCTTACCGGCTGGCGCACCGGACTTTATTTGGCCAAGTGCTAAACCACACTTGCCGAGTCAACGTATTGGCGTCGGTGCATCGACTCACCAATACCGAAGGCCCACCACCTTATACCTTATGCACATGCAACCTTATGTATCAGCTATCGATCCAAAGCTCCCCGGACCATCCCTTCCATCATAAAGAACAACTGAGCCAGAGCTCTCCGGGCCAACCTGCCCATCACAAACCATTACCAAGCCAAAGCTCGTCGGGCTAACCTGCCCATCACCAAAACCACTGGGCCTACTTCCCGAGTGACCCAACCTATCTCCCCGAGACATTGAGGTGTGTGAAGGTGAAACCCTAGATTTACTAGTTACTCTTGCATTCCAATTTTGCCTACAGTTTAGGTTTACCCAGGACTGTCCAAGGTATTCCCCGTGAAGGGCTCTCGAGGGCACTAGGAACTATGATGGGATTACACCCAAAGCTCTCTTTCGCAAGGCACTTACTATTGTTGGTTAATACCCATCTCATAGTCCATTAAATGTTGTACTGTATCTAATCCTAGTGTATTTGACATTTACTATCCACGGGAAAGACGATCCTTCGTCGATCCCGAGCACCACCTATGACTAGTCAACCCAACACTCTACTCATCCTAACTTCCAAAGGTGAACTCATTTTTATTTAGCCAAACTAGAAAACATCTAACCCCAACTCATGTGCCCAAATTTATATTCCAACATAACTTATGCAGTTTTACTAAATGCAGACCACGTTAAGCTATATGACGTGTAAAATGAGAGGTATACTAAATATTCACCCAGTACCCCTATAATAATTACTGGAGGGCTATCATGAGAGTTGTAGCTTAAATCCAGAAATTCATAATTTTCACAATTATCTGATAATTTATTTAATTATTCTAGCAAATCAGAAACCCATGTTTGAACATGAAGTGCCCATTTGAGACAAGAAAATGCCCCACAAAATTTATTATAAATTCAAGAGGATTATTTTACATAGAATGCAAAGTATCCCAATTTTCCAGCAAGGTTAAAGCCTCTAAATATAATTTTGAATATAACATATTTTAATCAATTGTGAGTGGCAAGTGCAGAAAAAAAACTTCAATACATTCTGAGAAAATTAAGGGGTGATTGTAATGACATATATATGCTTTATGTCAAGTTTCATAATTTATCATCAAGTAATGAGCTCTAATCAAAATATTGAATAATTTTCCAAGATGATGAGCTTGTCAAGTAGGTATTACAAATATGTATTCAAAAATGCTAATAAAATTCATACATAAGCAATATAGTCTAAAACTCCCTCTGCCTAATTTTCATAACCTTCCAATAGGCAGTGGGATCATAAGTACCAAATAATTAATTAGGGCTAAGATTATTGATCCAAAATTCCCAATTAAATTACCAGAAGTTCAATCTATCCTTATGACCATACTACCCAAATTTAATTATTGTTCAAGGAGTTTTACTAACCTATTCTAGCACTATAATGTTTGTGCCCTAAACTAGGGTTAGGGTTTTGTTGGTCCTACCCTTTCCAAAATCCCCTAAGATTTTTACCAGAGGGCTTTAGCTACCCTAGCACCCTCCCTACCAATTTTGAAGTTCATTCAAGGTCTTTTGGCCTCATGCCCTTCACAAGGCACAAAAGCCCTTCGTTAGGGTTTGGCCTTATATCTTAGGGAAAATCTATTCCAATCTACCACATCTTCCATGGGGAGGTGCTAAATGCCATGCCAAGCTAGTGGCCCAAATTTCAACCTCTGTTGAGGTGATTTGGCCACTCAAAACCCAAAGTGCACTTTTTGACCAAAATACTCTTTTTAGGGCAAGGCTAGGGTTGCATGATTTCAGTTCAAATCAGTTCCAAATGAGATGAAATTTTAACCAAAGATTTATAATGACCCAAATCACCATTCACCAAAAGCTGGGTGAGTTTGGAGGTCATTTGTTCCCTAAATTAATTAACCCTATATAAATTATATAATTTCCAAAACTATAGAAAATAGTCCCCAAAAATTCTCATTTTTGGGCAGGACCTATATATAGAAAAGGATGACTCCCTGCCAAAACTTCAAGTCATTTGGACTAGAGATGAAGGGTGGATATCCATTTTGATTTCTGCCTAGCCCTAGGTATAGACGCCACCAAAATGGGTGCCCTGGTCAAACCAGGCACCCAAATTGGTTCAAACCAATTTTCAATTAAAGTTGACCCACAAGGCTACAATTTTTGTGTTGACCATTTCCTCGGAATTATCATCTAGGTATTTTTAATAAATCAAAACATTAAATACAAATTGTGTGACCGAATTTAAATATCAGAAATTCATATCCTATTGTTTAATATCATTCCCAACGGGAATCTTGATGCAGATTGGACGACATTCGGTTGTCTTCAACCTCCAGCCGATGGTCCCGATTCAACATGCCTGGAGCTTCTTCCAGCCGCTGCGGCCGGCCATCCGGCCACCTCCCCGGCCGGCCACCGCCACCACCACCTCCGTTGAGGTGGTGGCTGTCGCCAGGAGGCCGCATAGCCGCCGGAGGGGTTTATTCCGGCGAACCCGACAAGTATTTTTTTGCGGAAATTAATGGATAGAAGCTCTCCCGATCGGGCTCAATTGAGCCCGAACCTTGGTCCTAAAGATTGCTATGAACTGCTCATAGAAGTACTGGAGGAGGACCTGTGTGGGTGGATGAGGCCTTGCCAATCGCCGGATTGTCATAGTGGTGGTGGTGGTGGTTGAATTTCTGCAACTTCACAATGGGCCTCCTTGGCTCCTTCAGGTAAATTGTGGAACTGAATCCCTGGAGTCCAGTGAAGCTTTAAAGAAGGAGAGTTGGGGTGTTAGGTGGGTGTAGGCTGCCATGGCCATTAATGGCCCTTAGTCAAATTTCAGCCATGGTGGGTGGGGGATGAAGCATGGCTCAAACCAGTCAAAGAATAGCTGGTTGGCATGGGACTGCACTCCCCTTGTCCTAATGAATTGAATGGGGGCTTGGGGAAGGGGAAGGATGAGCCCCAAAGTCTTCCCCCATTACTCCCTTCTCTTTATCTCTCTTTCATTTGTAACTTTTTCTCTCTCCTACTCACCAAGCCTGAAATCTAACTCCTACCTAACCCAATCGCAGCCTACATGTTCATTTCATCCCCTTATACAAGGTTAGCCCAAGTGAATTGGGCTTAAGCTTGAGTTAGCCCATTTGGGCTAGCTTGACCTAAACCTTGACTATGGTTGACCCTGGTCAATTTGGTCTTTGAGGTTGCCCCTAATGGGTCCATGGTGACCCATTAGCCACCCCTAAGTTCTAGGTAGGGTTGACTTGGCCCTTTGGAGGTGACTTGACCCTTAATCAGGGCACTTTGATAATTTTAGGGCTAGAGTTGACTTGGGTCAACTAATCCTTTTTGGTTGACCCCAATGGGTCCTTGATGAACCAATGGCCTCTCACTAGGGTTAGGAAGGTATGTGTGGGGTCCATTTGGCTAAGGGAACTTCAATTGGCCCTGTGTAGGTCAGTTTGACCCATTTAGGGTTAGGGTTTACTCGGGTGAACTTAGCCTCTTGGGTGGACCCCAATGGGTCCTAGGTGACCCATTGACCTCACTCTAGGATTAGGAGGGCATGGGTATGGTCCACTTGGCTAGGGGATGGTCAATTGACCCTAAGTAGGCTAGCTTGACCCATTTAATATTAGAGTTGACTTTGGTCAACTTAACCACTTTGACTGCCCTCCATGGGTCCTTAGTGACCTATTGACTCCACTTTAGGTCTAGGAAGGCCCTGGTAGAGTTAGTTGGGCTTTACTAGGGCACACTTCCCTTAGTTAGGGCACCTTGCCCAATTTAGGCCTAGAGTGGTTCTAAGTAAACTTGGCCACCCTGGGTCGACTTCAATGGACCCTTAGGGCTCTAATGGACCTTACAATGGGTTGATGATACCATGGTGGGGTATTGAAGTCTTGGTGAAGCCCCATGGTCATCTTAAACTAGGGTTCAAAAATTTACTATTTGCATACCATAGTGGTCTCACCTACATTCCTAGGTTCACTTGGCCCTCTTGGGCTTCCTAGGGTTTTGTCATGACCTAGTCATGGTAAAAGCACTCTTAGGGGTCTAGTTGTTTGAGGGTTGTTACAAATCCCAATATATAAACAAAAAAAAATTCATCCTCAAAATTCTAGTTAGGCCTACGGGGTTTCAAATATGAAAGGTAAATTGTAACATCCCGAGAGGTTGTGAGTAGTACCTGACTGAAGACCTCCGGGTACCTTTGTTGCATCAGGTCCTGAGGCTCCCATGTGTGCTCCTCTCTCCCATGATTCCTCCACAGGTCCTTGACCAATGGAACATTCTTGCGGCGCAAAACTCGTATTCCCTTATCGTCAATCCGGATAGGTTCCAGGTGAACTGACTGATCAGATGTTATCGGCCCAATCGGGCGCGTAATCTATTGCTTCGGGCGTAGTAGAGCCCTCCTAAGAGAGGATACATGGAACACATCATGCAGAATTGCCAGCTCTGGTGCCAAGGGACCGGTCAGCTCCCGGATCCTATAAGGCCCCATATTTCTTGGGCTGTGCTTCTTCTTCCGACCGCATGCATTGGTAGGATCTTCAAGAACACTTGGTCCCCCACCCGAACTCCACCTGATGATGCCGACCGTTGTAATACTTAGACTATTGGCTCTGTGCCTCTAGCATCCTATCCCGTATCAATCTCAACTGAGCCTTAGTGTCCTCGACAAACACCGAACCCAAAGCCATCGGATCCTCATCCTGTATCCATGACAGCGGAGTCCTACACCTTCGTCCGTATAGGGCCTCATAAGTAGCCATCCTTATGCTGGATTGGTAGCTGCTGTTATATGAGAACTCGATCAGTGGCAATAGCTTCTCCCAAGGCTCACCATGATCCAATATGCAAAGTCATAGCAGATCTTCCAAGGTACGATTAGTGCGTTCCGTCTGGCCATCAGTCTGGGGATGAAATGTTGTGCTGAATATTAGCCGAGTGCTCAAGTAAGTCTGTACTGATCTCCACTCCCTGGACATAGATCGTCCATCCCGGTCCGATACAATCGAACTGGGCACGCCATGATACCAGTTGAATTGCTCCACGAACTTCCGAACCAACACACCAACCGAGTCATCCTTCCTGATCGGAATAAATCTGGCTTCCTTTGTCAACCGGTTGACGATCACCCAGATCAAATCGTTCCCCATCCGCGATCGGGGAAGCCCATGTAAAAAGTTCATCGCGAAATCATCGGACTTCCACTCCAGGACTGGTAGTGGCTGCAATAATCCTGCGGGGTTTCTGCACTCTGCTTTCACCAACTAGTATGCCTCGCAATGGTTCATGAAGTAGGTGATATCCTTCTTCATGCCTGGCCAGTACATGGTCTTCTTCAGGTCCGCATTCATCTTAGTAACCCCCGGGTGTACGGAATACCGACTACAATGAGCCTCCGTCGTGATATCTTCCCGGACCTGGCCTCCCTCTGGTATGTAAATCCGTCCTCTGAAACACAATAGACCATCCCTCAGCCAGTAATCCCCAGTAGTGCCTGCTTCTAAGGTTCGGAATATCAGCTCTAGTTGGGCATCCTGCCTCTGCCCATCTCTAACTCGGTCTCGAATGTCATCAAGGGCAATCAACGATGCTAGAAACTTTCGGTATAGCTCAGGGTGATCCTCAGACACCAAGGATACCTGCATCTTTTCTAACATCTGGAAAAACTCCAAGGCCATCAACTGCGTTCCTGCTCCAAGGTTTGCGGCCTTCTAGCTTAGCGTATCTGCCACCACATTCGCCTTCCCTGGGTGGTAGTGCATCTCATACTGCTAATCTGTTAGAAACTCCACCCATCGTCTCTACTTGATGTTCAGCTCTTTCTGCGTGTCCACATACCTCAAGTTCTTGTGATTGGAGTAAATGTCACAGTGGACATCATACAAATAGTGTTGCCAGAATTTCAGAGCAAATAAGACCGCTTCCATCTCTAAGTCATGAACTGGGTAGTTCTGCTCATGCTTCTTCTGCTACCGAGAAGCGTATGCCATAACATGACCATTCTGCATCAGCACCACACCCATGCCCTTGTAGGAAGCGTTAGTGTAGACCTGGAATCCTTCTTTCCCCGAAGGCAGGGCAAGTATAGGATCCGAGGTGAGTCGATCTTTCAGCTCCTGAAAAGCCACCTCGCATTGCGTGGTCCAGACAAAGGGCACATCCTTCCTCATCAGGGATGTGAGTGGAAGGGCAATACGATAAAATCCCTCCATGAACTTTCGCTAGTAACCTGCAAGTCCTAGAAAACTACACATATCTGTGGCCGTCTTCAGCTGCGGCCAATCCTTAACTTCCTGAATCTTGGTCGGGTTCACTGCCAACCCAGCACCACTGATGTTATGGCCTAGAAAAGCCACCTCCCTCAACCAGAACTGTCATTTGCTGAACTTCGCATAAAGCTGGTGCTCCAGCAGTCTCTCCAGGGTCAGCATTAGATGTCGTGTGTGCTCCTCCTTTATCCTTGAGTAGATGAGGATGTCATCAATAAACACGATGACGAAAACATCCAAATATGCCTCGAACACCCGATTTATGAGGATCATGAATGCCGACGGCATTCGTGAGCCTGAAGGTCATCACGGTAAACTCGAACAGCCTATATCTGCTACTGAAGGTAGTCTTCAGTATGTTCACCTCCTGGATCCGCAGCTGATAGTAGCCCAACCTGAAATCCAATTTAGAAAAGAAATACACGCCCTCCAGCTGATCAAACAGCTTATCTATCCTTGGTAGTGGATAGGTATTCTGGGCTGTCAGTCAGTTTAGTGCTCGGTAGTCGATGCATAATCTAAGTGTCCCGTCCTTCTTCTTGACAAACAAATCTGGCCTCCACTAGTTCCTGGAGCTGGCTTCGAAACTCCATCAACTCCTTCGGTGCCATCCGGTAAGGGGCTCTAGACGCCGGCTTAGCCCCCGACACCAACTGTATCTGAAAGTCCTACTCCCGGTACGGGGGTATCCCTGACAGCTTCTCTGGGAATACGTCGGCAAAATCTCGCACCACTGGGATATCGGAGATGGAACCCTTGGCCTCAGCCATTTCAAACAACACTTCATAGACTTCCTCCCCCTACAAGTGGGCCTTGACGTCCCACACGAATGATAACAAGAGAGGGGGAATAGATCTAATACCTTCGATGATGATGTAGGAATCCCCATGCCTCACAGTAATCCTCTTTGACATGCAGTCAATTTGAGCATGGTTCCAGTGCAACCATGTCATTCTCAGTATCAAATAGAAGACTGGCATCTTCAAGAACATCGCTGGTGCTTCAAAAATCTTTCTGCCGATCTCCGCCTCCATATTGCAGCAGGCGGTGGTGAATAGCTCCGATCAGTCTGGTAGTCATATCCTCATCATCAAGACAGTGAACCGCTCGACACCTTCTAGCCCTTCCACAAAGGCTTCCGACACGAACGAGTGGGAAGCACCTGTATCGAACAGTGTATAGGCCGGCTTGCCGCTGATGAAGACTATGCCTTGGGTAGTTTAAAGTCTTAGAAATATAATTATGGTTTTCTTTCCTTGTTTATAAATTCTACATTCATAACTCTAATTATTTAGGAAAGAGAAAAATTAAAATTAACAGGAGTACCTGTGATCACTTGCTCCGGATTCTGCTGTTGAGTAAGATCCAGTGCATACACTTGCTCCCTCTCTTTCCTGTGGTCTCTGCCCTGGTATCCACGACCTCGACCACCTCCTCGGCCTCCAAAATACTAAGCTGGCGGGGCAGCCGGTGGTGCTGGTGGTGGTGCCCCCCTCATGGGGCAGTTCCTCCGGATATGCCCCACTTGATGACAGTTGAAGCACTCTGGCGGGGGATATGCCATACCCCCAGTTCTCTGCACCTCCCGCATCTGGGGTGGCTGAGGGGCCACCAATACTAGTTCCCTCTGCACCTGTCTCATCTCCTGCCGAGGCTGGTCTTCTGCTCTTCTCCCATCTGTGACGCGGCCCCGCCACTGATCATTCCTGATTCCCCGGCCCTGATCCTTAGTTGGCCACTTACAGCCTAGGGTATTATGCCAATCTGCCTCGATCCTTTTTGCCATCTCCAATATCCGAGGAATAGGCCCGTCAGACACGAACAATAGAGCCTCCCTCAGATCCTCTCGCATGCGCTTATAGAACCTCTTAGTGTAACCTGCATCATCCAACTGGTAAGAATCTGCTTGGTGGTCTTGCGCACTACGGCCAGTGCTCGTGCGATTACCCGAGCAGGATTAGTAAAATGAGAATGTAATGCGCACGATCCGTGGCGCACGACCAGTGGTCGTGCGCAATACGTCTAGTGGTCGTGCGCAGTATTCCTGCATCGTCGGGGTCTCCCGAGCGGTTCTGGAGCACGCACACAAACCCTGCACTTATAGAAGAGGCAGATAGGCCACCAAATGTGCACACCACATTCCCGAGACAGGGCTAAAGAATAACAAAAACACAGAAACACAAAAAGCACACAAAAACGGGCGTATAGTGCACTTAATCGTGAAATAGGCATGTAAGCAAATATAAGCAATAATGGCTCTCAAGTGTAGTGCTAAGATGATAAAACTGGCGCAGATGAGACCAAACATCAGTGTAAAATGTGGACTCATCAGTGACCTACATTTTACATGTTAGTTCAAGTACCTCTCAAATCAGATATGGAACTAGGACAGTGGGTGTTCTAGACATATGATTGGGACAATGAGCTTACTTAAACACTATACTCCAATAAATAATGGACATAAAGTCATATTTGGTGGCTCTGACAGGGGCATCACCAGAGGCTATGGTATGATTACAAATGTCATAGTCTCAATAGCAAGGGTATCATATGTGGAAGGGTTGCAACAAAACCTTGTAAGCATAAGTCAACTATGTGACTTGGGCTATGTCATTGAATTCCACAATGACAAGTGCTTTATCAAGAAGTCAGTTGACTTGGAGATCATCCCCTCAGGCACTAGGAGTGCAAATGTGTACTGCTTAGATTTCATTTGTAATAACTCATTAACTCCTATGTGTCTTGTAGCTAATGAGAGAGAGTCTCTTCATGTTCAATGGAATAAGAGACTTGCCCACATTAACTAAAAGCCAATGAACAAATTATTTTCTAAAAATCTAATTAGAAATAGACCAAATTTAATATGTGTTAAAAGTGATCCATGTCATGCATGCCATGTGGGAAAGCAAACAAGGGCCACCTTTAAATGTATTGGCTCCAAAGACACTAAAAGATGTCACTATCTGTTGCATATGGACGTATTTGGTCCTTTGCCCATTCAAAGCCTAGGTGGGAAGTTGTATACCCTAGTGATAGTAGATTATCACTTTAGGTATACATGGGTATTCTTCCTTAAGAAGAAGACAGATACCATAAGTGTTTTTATGAACCATATCAAGGCTATCCTGAATGAGTTATAATGTACTGTGGTCAAAATTAGAACTGGCCATGGTACATAGTTTCGATCTGGGGCTATGACAATATTTTGTCAAGACCTTGGTATCACCCAAGAGTTTTCCTCTCCTAGATGTTGAAGCCAAAATTTGAATCCGACAAATGTTTGCAAAATAGGGGCGTAGCCGACACCTACTAGGCCCAAGCTCCGACCTCCGACTGGTCGTGAAGGACTAGAAAACTGGCTCAAAGCCGTAGCAGGGAGGTCCCACCGCTTACCCGGAAGGTCACTGAGAGCTTCCCCTCCAAAGCAAAAAGCTGCGCTTAGAGTTCCTCAGAAGATAATGTCGATGATTCCCTCAGAGTGGAAGAAAAAATATCCTTTTGAAGAACCCCTATGGGCTTATTTATAGATTTCGGAATCAAAACTGCCAATAACAAGACTGTACTGGTCTGAAATTACCGGGGTACCCCTGGCTCGATCTGCCTACAGCCAAACTCTGCTGTTCTGAGGGGCTATACGCAGGCCACTAAGGGTAAGAGTGTAAAAATACCAGGGGTAGAAGAGTAAAAAACCCATGTTGACATGGAAAATATAAAAATGGTCTCTTCTTGCTCTAGCGAGTGGAGAAGCGCCTGTCGGCGAGATGGACCCCACTGCATGTCTCGCCGGCACCATTCGCTATGAGGTCTTCTCGCCGATGGAGGCCCTCTCGCCTCTGGAGGCCCTCTCCCCTCTAGAGGACCTCTCGCCTCTGGAGGTCTCCTCGCCACAAATGGGGTACCTTACTCACTGAAGAGACAATCATCTCACCTCTTGCGAGTGGGCCCCCTGGTCCCATTCGCCTGCCTCGACTTATTTGCTCTTTGAGGGCTTCTTGCGAGCCCGAGGTTGTACACAATCCCCGCTCTTTTTGAGATTATTCTAAGCTCGAAAAGAATGTCCAACCGAGGCTCGTTATTTAAGGCGCATTAAAAACGTATTTATGAGGAATCTTTTATGAGGCCCCCACCGGGGCCTATAAATATAGGATTCCTGCTCCGCACACCGGGCGTCCTACTTTGCACATCCTTCCACCCCCAGCTTGAAACCTTCGTCATGACACACAGTTAGAGCTTTCGTGAACGTCTCGCACTGGTGCGCGTGCAGCACATGGCCAATGTGGCCTCTTTTACCTCTTCATTAGTTCGCCCTCTCCCTCCATCGTCTCGCCTAAAAAAGATAAAGGCCGGTGGTCCGTCGCCTGCCGCAGGAGACCTGTCTCGCGCTGCCCTGGAAACCGTTCCCTCCCCTCATGCATCTTCCAAGGAGATAGAGGTGGGTACTTGCTTCTTCCGCTGTCATCTCTGCAATCGTGTGCTCTCTTTCGTTGACTAGTGTTTTTTCATGGAGTAATTGTGACTTCGCAGCACCCGGAGAGCCCGTGAGATGGTTCTGCCGTCCACCGCGAGGAGTACGATTCGCAGCCCTCTTCTACTCCCCCAACTACTCCCAGCGAGAGGAGGGACGACCCTTCCCCGGTCGCCGAGACCTCTCGCCTTCCTGGTAAGAGACCTTCCCTCGCCCTTTTGAATCCTCTTCGCTATTCTCACACCCTTCTGCGAGTGCCTCTTCCACCCTGCCTCTGCACCCCTTGCGTAGATTCTCGGTCCAACATGCCTGTTGAGGAACAACCAAAGCGACTCTCCGTCTCGACTCCTCCTGTAGATGGGATTGAAGACTATCTGGGTGACCCTTCGAATCGAGCGAAAATGAAGCGCAAGACAGCTGAGCTTTTTCGGAAGCACGCGCGCATCATCCACTCCTTGGCGCAGGATAAGCAGGTCGCGAAGAGGCGCATCGAATCGCTGGAGAACGAATGCGCTCGCCTATCCTCCGAAGCTAGTTACGAGCTAGATGTCGATGTCACCAACCCTGAAGCCATCATTAATGAGACTGATATGCAGCTTCGTCTCGCGCGCCGTGGTCTTGAATCCATTCGCGCCATCCACTCGCGGAGTAGACCTCCCTGTGTGGGAGCTCGCGATGGCCGCTAGGAATGGCGCCCGTATTGAAGGACGTCCGTCTCGCCGCTTCTTTTTATTTTTGAATGTTGTAATAATATCAGTCTTGTAACGTCGTCTCGCCTAATCATGAAGGAACTGGCTGCCTGCTGTATGCGGGATGATCTCTGAATACATATCTTTACTGCTGGTTTTTTATTCCCTTTCTAATTTATTTTTTGATTATATTATACATATATTCTTTTTTGATTGTGATGGGTCGCGACGATCGAGATTTAGGAGAGAGAAATGAACGCCGACTCTTCCCCTCCCCTTATACTTTTTTCCCGCCCATCAATCATTGCTCTGTATCGGTTATAAATATGCTTGGCCCGGGATCAGATGGATACCGCACTTTTTACTCCTGCCGCTACCCAACCTCTTGCCTCTCTGATTCTTTCATCTCGCCGAGCCCTCTCGCTCCTCTCTCTCGCTTCTCTCTCCAACTTCTTCTTTTCCTTCCGTCTCGCCGAAGATCGTCTCGCAGCAGGAGATGGGTAAGAAGAAGGTTGAGGAAGGTGAGGGGCGCAGTCGCTGTGGGAAGAGGTTCACCGACCACGACTTCCCGCTTGGCCGGCTCCCTCATGAAGATTATCATAGGTTTTCCCACAAGTACCTGGGGGATGGTGTCGAGTCGCATCCCCCCAAAGTCGGCAAGTGCATCAATACCTACTACCCGGGAGAACTCGCCTTCCCCGTCTCGCATTTTGAGGCGGGGTTGCGGCTACCCCTTTGGCCTGAGGTAAAACAGGTCTTCAAATATTTTGGTGTCGTCCCGGCGCAGTTCAACCCTAACACCATCTCGGTGTTGATCGCTTTCGCCTGCTATATGCGCTGGGAGCGCATCGAATTCAGCTTGATAGCCTTCCGCAAGCTCTTTATCTACCACGCCAACGTCGATGGCGTCTCGTACTTTAATGGGCAGGGGCTTAATGTGTGCGAGATGCCCAATAAGAACCACCATTGGCTCACTCGATTTGTCTTCATCCGGGGAGATCGTGCTGATTTTAGCGGCATCCCTCTCGTGACGGTGTCTCCGCCACAGAGCTTCTACGTCACCCCACAAGTCAGTGGCCTAGAGAAGCTGCTGTGCGAATACCTAATCGGCAAGAATTTCGAGGTCAACTTATTGCGGCGAGGTCTCGACTCGCTTCCCCCTATGCTACCTGGTGAAGGTATTCTTGTTCTTTCGTTCTCGCGTCTCGCTATTTGCCGTCTCACCGCCTAATAACCCTTGCTTGCTTTTAGGTGAGCGAATCATTCCAGCCCTCCCTCCTTATAAGAGTAACATCCACCAAGCGAGAGGTCTTGATCTCGCTAACGCAGCGGCAGAGGCGGCGAGATAATACTTGGCGCCCATCCCACCGAAGAGGCTCACAGGCAACACGGCCCCCTCTCACTCCAGCCCTCCCAAGAAAAAGATGAAAAAGGTCGTAGTCAACTCTAAAGAAAAGAAGAAAGCTCCCCAAGGGAGCCCTATTTCTGTAAGGGAATCTCCACCGCCCCTCTCGCCTAACCACCAGACCGTCTCGCCTACTCGCGGGACGATACTCCCTGATCAACCGGTCGCCGCCTCCAACTTGCCTGCTACGACGTCCAACCCACAAGCTGCTATTCCTGAATAGGCGACTGCCACTTCCTCTCGCGAAGGCGATTCATCTAGTCGTCCCGCCCCCTCCTCCCATATGAATTACAACCTGGGTCCCGTGGTTTATGATGTCGTCGGCGACACAGTTCTATTGTGGGGGCGGGACGCCAACCGCATGTCCATCTCCACTCTCCTTCCTTCTTGGAAGGAGCAAGAGGTTCCCACCAGCCATGCCTTCACCATGTGGTACAGCCTCTATGGCGGCCTTGACGCCGTCTCGCCTGAAAGCGAGTCCACCAAGGATCTCGTGCTAAAAACTTCCCACCATCAGATGCGGGCCTTGGAGTTCTCACACCGCTCCTCTCGCCGCATTATTTACATCAATTAAAAGTGGAAAGCAAGTGAGTAGAACCTGGAGGCAGAGTGAGAGAAGTCCACCGGGCTAACGAAAAGGCTATCTGAAGCCGAGTCCCTCCTTGCGAAGGCCCAAGGCGGTGTGGTAAGCCTCAAGACTTTTTCCTTTGGTTTCTTTTTCCTTTTCCATCATTCTTGGCTAACTGTTGGGTCGTCCCGCAGGATGCCGAGACGGCGGAACAATTGCGCTTGCGCGTGGCGGCTTTGGAGGAGGAGGTCCGGGTATTGACAGATGAGAATGTGCGTCTTCAGGCTGACGCCGCGTCGTCGTCTCGCCGCGAGCCCATCCAGACATCTCCGCCACATTACTCTCATGAGGAAGTCGAGGAGCAATGCCGAGACGCTGGCGTTCGGGCGGCAGAGCTGGTGCTGCAAATGATGAAGGATCTGGGGTTTGTAAAAGATGATTCCGTGACTGTGACTGCTCGCAACTTGGTCCCAGAACTCTATAGCGAGGAGAGCGATGATTCTTCATCTGGCGAGGAGGAATGATGTGCCGTTTCCAAGATTTAGAATCACTCTCTCCACCTTTCATTGTTATAAAACATTAAATCATACATATTTTGTGGTATCTATCAAGTGATGAGCGAATGCTCATTTTTGTCCTGTCTTTATTTTTGTTCTTTATTTTGTGAAGTTAATCCTTGGCTTGCTCCGGCCTGCGGGACGGTGGTATCCCTCCGTCTCGCCGCCTAGCCTTTTCTGTTTTGCCTTTTTCTCTGACTTACGCGAGACGCCTCCTTGATCCCCTCACACCCACGAGACGGTGCGATACCTTGTCTCGCGAGTGTCCTCTTGCAAAAGGCGAGACGATCCTTGAGATCTCCTGCTGCGAGTGCCGCCACACGCCTTACTCTTCCCCCTTTTACCTTAGTTTATTTTTTGTTCCCTAGGACCAAGCTGAGATGCTAAGGTGTAATGTCTCTTTCAAGGAGACTTTCCCCATTATTCTGCCAAAGTGAATTTACTGACCTGTCAGCTTGATGCCGATGAAGATATCTCAATCCAAACCTATCCCCCACAGGCGAGCCTTCGGACCTGCAAACTAGATGAAAGCCTGCGCAGCGGGTCTACCTGGGCCGAGCCGAGCTCGGGGTGCCGATGAAGATACCTAAATCCGAACCTATCCCCCACAAGCGAGCCTTCAGATCTGCCAGCTAGATGAGAGCCTGCGCAGCGGGTCTACCTGGGGCCGAGTCGAGCTCGGGGTGCCGATGAAGATACCTCAATCCAACCATATCCCCCACAGGCGAGCCTTCGGACCTGCCAGCTAGATGAGAGCCTGTGCAGCGGGTCTACCTGGGGCCGAGCCGAGCTCGCGGTTCCAATGAAGATACTGTTGGAGTTACCATTGTGATCTGGAAGTGATCAAGCATGTAATCTCACTGCCAACGCGATATGAGCCTGCAGGGTCGCACATAAGAGATGTGGAGAAGTTGGATGACTGACTGTGTTGGTAAAGATTACCAATCACCGACCTGAATAGGGTTATGGGCAAAGTGTTGCCTTATAGGATCATCGGGTTGGGCAAATGTTGCCTTGAAGGGCTGGTTGGGATTGTCGTCCGAGGGTCGATGACATTAGTTGAGAATCGTCTTCTGATTCCCGCCGATCGGCGAGAATCGTCTCTCTGATTCTCGCCGATCGATGAGAATCGTCGAGAATCAATTGTTGATTCTCGACGATCGACTACTTCGACAATTGTCGTCGACCGCGGCTCGATGATCGTCGAGTATCGTTGTGTATCGTCGAGCGCGGCACGACGATCGGCGAGAATCGTCGAGTATTGTACTCTGATTCTCGCCGATCCTGTATGATACTCGTCGACTGATTCTCACCGAACCTGCTTAGTGATTCTCGCCGATTGTCGCCGATTCTCACCGATTGATACTCGCCGATTCTGAACCCTATTTTCGGGTGGTCTGCGGATAGCGATTTTCCTGGGTTTATTTATACCTTTGGTATAAATAGGACACTTAGGGTTTTCGGGATCACACACTCTCGCGATTTTCTCCTGTAGCAGATCGAAACCCGACGGAAGTTGTTCCGCCTTTCGATCCGCCGATCCCGATCCCCGCCGCCGACGGAAGAGTTCCGCCGCCGCCGTGTTTGCTCCGTCGACCGCCTCTTCTCCAGCGACTGTCGCTGGTGCTGCTCTTCCTGGCGCGGACCTAGCAGTCCGTGGAATAGCCGAGGTGCGGTCTTCTCCTTCCCGATCTTCCGTGCGACGGAAATCTCGGCGTTCTCCCGCTCGTGTGGACTTCTGCTGAATCGTGGACACTATTCCACGAAGAACTCGCCACCAGCAGAAATCAAAGTTTGGAGCATCTCCGTTGAGTTGTGACTCAACGCCACCGAGGTAATTTTTGCCTAGTTTTCGCTAATTTCTTGATTCAACGTTCATAGCCCGATCCACATCTCTTTGGGTTTTTCTTGATGTTTTTTTTTTCCGCTGCGTGCACAAGCATTGTGCCATCCACATAGAGAAACCCAACAGTGGTATCAAAGCGAGGCTCCGGCCATGATCGTTGTTTTGGAAGTTTGTTATTCCAGTGCGTGTAAACCTAAGGATTTAGAAGTGTTCTAAATGTCTAGATTTAGTCTTGGTACCTCGCCAAGAACGATTGGAATTTCGGTGGATTTCTAAGTGTTAGAAATTGTGATCTCCTTAGCAGTAACCATCCCTCGATTTTGTTTTGGATTTTGAGTACAACAAAGAGAGATGAGCTTGTCTACTGCTTTAAGTTGAGCTGTCTTTGCCTTTGTCCAATGCATGTAAATCTGAGGATTTGGAAATTTCTGGATGTTCAGATTTAGCCCTTCCTTCTATCAAATGTTGATGGTGTCAGGATGTGCACATAAGGGATGCATGTGGTTTTAGAAGAATTGTTTTTCTTTGGATGTGCACGTCGATCAAATGTTGATCATGGTTAATTGTTAACCTATATTTGAAATACCTTCATCAAATATTAAGTGTTCGGATGCCTTCCGATGGATGACATTCTTCCTGCCTCGATCGATGAAGTGTGGGCTTGCCAAAGCAAGGTGCATTAATCTATCTTGGTAAGGGTGCGAGCGGATAATTATGATATCCCACTGTCGACATCGGGTCCAGCTTAACTAGGTGACCTCAAAGGTTGAGTGCCTAGAGGCATAGGGTTGACATGCACCATATGATGGATGCGAATAAGGAGTTATTCACCAACCATACAAGAATTGCATGAGGATGCAATTGGCAAGCGTTGCCTACCTAAATAACCGCATCGTGAGAGGAACGCCAAAGCGGACTCATAGTGTTGGTGAAATACGGATCTTGTCCACTAAGAGAGTAGCTCGCATGAACTCTCCGAATTGTTAGTGAGGGCTATCATTTCGAATAAAATAGTGGGAGTATTTTAATTGAAATCCTAATTAGAATAAATTATAATTGAAATTTAGGTACTGATTTTATTCTGCATAAACTCTTGTAGAATTCCATGGCAAGCGTTGTTCACTCCACGTTGTCTCTGAGAGCCATCCTTGAGAAGGATAAGCTCAGTGGGACAAATTATATGGACTGGTATAGGAACCTGAGAATTGTTCTCAGGCAAGAGCAAAAGCTCTATGTCTTGGAAGAAGAAGCCCCCGAGGTGCCGACCGAGAACTCTTCCCGTGCTGAGAAAGATACTTATAAGAAGTATACTGACGATGCTTTGGATGTCGAGTGCCTTATGCTTGCCACCATGAACTCTGAGCTTCAGAAGCAACATGAGAACATGGGGTGCAAGGAGATTGACGAGCATCTCAAGAAAATGTTTCAAGGGCAGGCTCGTCAAGAGAGGTTCGACATCACGAAAGCGTTGTTTCAGTGTAAGATGGGAGTTCGAGACTCAGTAGGGACTCACGTACTCAAGATGATTGGGTATATAGAGAACCTTGAAAGGCTGGGTTTTCCTCTTGGTCAAGAGTTGGCCACGGATCTGATCATACAATCGTTGTCGGACAGTTATGAGCAGTTCGTCTTGAACTACAACATGAACGAGATAGACAAGACACTGTCCGAACTCCTAGGCATGTTGAGAACTGCCGAAATCAATATGAAGAAGGCCAAGCCTGCCAGCCCCATACTGATGGTGCATAAGGGCAAGGGCAAAGCCAAGGGCTCCAAGAAGACGAATGTAGGACCTAAGTCATATCTTGATCCCAAGTCTTCAGCACTGATGAAAAGGAAGAGCACAGTGAAGGATGGGAAATGCCACCACTGTGGCAAGGCTGGTCATTGGCGGAGGAACTATCCTTCGTATATTGAGGGTCTGCAGAAATTGAGGGGAGGTATGACTTCCGCTTCTAATATCTACGTTATAGAGATAAACCTTCCTGCTCCTTCATCTTGGGTATTGGATACCGGATGTGGTTCTCACATTTATACAAATGTGCAGGAACTGGGAAGGAGAAGATTGCTGAGTAAAGGGGAGGTGGACCTCCGCGTCGGCAATGGAGCAAGAGTTGCTGCTATAGCCGTAGGAGTTTACCGTCTTTCTTTGCCCAGTGGGCTTGTAATAGAACTAGATAACTGTTATTTTGTTCCGGCGATAACTAGAAACATTATATCTATTTCATGTTTGGACATGATTGGATTTTCTTTTATAATTAAGAACAATTGTTGTTCTATATTTAAGAATGATGTTTGATTATGCTGTAGCCCAATTGTTTAATGGTCTTTACGTTTTGAACTTGAACCATCTGATCTGTAATGTAGAAAACAATAAAAGACTAAGAACAAATGATTCGAACCCTACTTTTCTCTGGCATTATCGTTTGGGCCATATCAACGAGAAGCGCATATCCAAGCTCCATAGAGATGGACTTTTGGACTCATTTGATCTTGAATCATTTGAGCGATGCGAATCTTGTTTGTTAGGCAAGATGGCTAAAGCTCCTTTCACTGGTTATACTGAGAGGGCTGAGGATCTCTTGGGTATTGTACATAGTGATGTATGCGGACCCATGAGTTCCATGGCTAGAGGAGGGTATTTCTACTTTGTTACATTTACTGATGATTTCAGTAGATACGGATATGTGTATCTTATGAAGTGCAAATCCGAGACCTTTGAAAAGTTCAAAGAGTTCAAGAATGAAGTAGAAAACCAGTTGGGTAAAAGGGTTAAAGCACTCCGATCTGATCGAGGTGGCGAATACCTGAGTCATGAGTTCCGTGATCATCTGAAAGAGTGTGGTATTGTATCACAGCTCACTCCACCTAGAACACCACAACATAATGGTGTGTCTGAGAGGAGAAATCGTACTCTGTTAGACATGGTACGTTCGATGATGAGTCATGCATACTTGCCTGTTTCCTTTTGGGGTTTTGCTTTAGAGTCTGCTGCAATGACATTGAATCGCGCTCCAACTAAAACGGTTCTGAAGACAACATATAAGATATGGACTGGGAAGCGTCCTAGTATGTCGTTCATTAAAATTTGGGGCTGTGAGGCATACGTGAGACGTCAAATGCCTGACAAGCTGGAACCCAAATCGGATAAATGTTATCTGGTGGGATATCCTAAGGAAACGAAAGGGTATTACTTTTAACTACCGTCTGAGGGCAAAGTGTTTGTCGCAAGGACTGGTGTCTTCTTGGAGAAAGAGTTCTTATCAAGAAAGACTGAAAAGGTAGAGCTTGAAGAAGTTCAAGAACCACATGTAGTGAATGAACCGGAATTGGATTCTGAGACAGGACTACAAGATGTTGTAGCTAGAGAACCTGCTCAGGGAACACAAGTCCTACGTAGATCTGGTAGACCGAGGTTTGAGCCTGAGAGATATGGATTTCTCGTGTCTCAAATAGGTAATGTGTTGCTCATGGATCATGATGATGAACCAGCAACCTACCAAGAGGCTATGAATGGACCGGACTCCGACAAATGGCTTGAGGCTATGAAATCCGAAATGGACTCCATGTATGCAAACCAAGTTTGGAACTTGGTGGAACCACCTGAAGGGGTACGACCCATAGGGTGCAAGTGGGTCTTCAAGAAGAAGACCGACATGGATGGGAATGTACAGACATTCAAAGGGCGACTAGTGGCTAAGGGTTTCAAGCAAATTCATGGTATTGACTATGATGAGACCTTTTCCCCTGTTGCCATGGTAAAGTCCATTAGGATATTGCTTGCTATTGCTGCGTATTATGACTACGAGATCTGGCAGATGGATGTCAAAACGGCTTTCCTTAATGGAAACCTCCTTGAGGAAGTGTATATGACACAACCCGAGGGTTTTGTATCCACAGATGAAGCCACTAAAATATGCAAGCTGAATAAGTCCATTTATGGACTGAAACAGGCCTCTCGAAGTTTGAATCTTCGTTTTGATGAGAAAATCAAAGAGTTTGGTTTCATCAAGAATGAAGATGAGCCTTGTGTTTACAAGCGAATCAGTGGGAGCATTGTTGTCTTCCTGATATTGTATGTAGATGACATACTGTTGATCGGGAATGACATTCCTACACTGAAAGTTGTTAAGAACAACCTAGGGAACTGCTTTTCAATGAAGGATTTGGGTGAAGCGACTTATATACTCGGTATTAAGATCTATAGAGATAGATCGAAGAAGTTGCTGGGTTTGACCCAGAGTATGTACATCGAAAAGGTGTTGAAGCGGTTCAACATGCTTGAGTCCAAGAAAGGATTTTTGCCCATGTCTCATGGCGACCGGAGAAGGACTAAGGACGTGTTCTTGGTGTATGGTGGAGAGGAAGAGCTCGTTGTAAGTGGTTACACGGATGCTAGCTTCCAAACTGATCGAGACGACTCCAAGTCTCAGTCAGGTTTTGTGTTTTGCCTGAATGGAGGAGCTGTGAGCTGGAAGAGTTCCAAGCAAGAGACAGTTGCTGATTCTACAACAGAGGCCGAGTATATCGCAGCAGCTAATGCGGCGAAGGAGGCTGTATGGATTAGGAAATTCATCGGCGAGCTTGATGTAGTTCCTAGCATTATTGGTCCCGTAGTTCTCTACTGTGATAACAATGGTGCAATTGCACAATCTAAGGAACCTAGATCTCATCAGCGCTCCAAGCACATACTCCGGCGTTTTCATCTTATTCGTGAGATTGTCGAACGAGGAGATGTAAACATTTGCAGAGTGCCGACTGAGGAAAATATTGCGGATCCGCTGACAAAGCCTCTCGCGCAGAGAAAGCATGATGATCACACTAGATCGATGGGTATACGATACCTAAATGATCAACTCTAGCGAGAATCTTGTGGGTTGCATGCAATCTTGTATTTTGTTGGCTGTTTGTTCATATGATGAACTGTGTACCTAGTTTTTCTTTTATAATTAATGGCAAATTCTTTTATTATGATTTTTTCTATATATGATAGTTAAATGTTAACATAATAGATACCCTTAGAATATTCGCTTCCATGGGACATCAAGTACGTGACTTGAATGTGAGAGCCCATGATTTATTTGAAGCTTCATTCTTAAAGGTCCCTGGTCGAGTATCATCATAGAAGCTAAGGGTGATGATGGTACATGAAGACTAGCACGTGTGTTGACTGATGACTGGTTGTCACAGGTCATGATATTGTGATATCAAGTCATCACGTGGGTACTTGTTAGTGAACAAGTTGTATTGGACAGACCCAACCTGAGACTACTCTGTGGATTGTCATCCAATCGTGTCACGAGTAGGTCTCAATTGACAATGGTGTTGTGATCCTTTGACCTGAAGTCACAGCATTCATCAAGTGAGGAAGAGCGTGCTTTGATGCCATCTAAAGTCTTCCTTGAGAAAAGTTGATGATAAGGGTGGTTGTTGGGCATGTTACGAATCATTTGGGTGTTTGTGTGTGAGCAGATATGGGATTTGTCCTCCTGTATGACAGGAGTTGCATCCATGGGCCCCTTGATGGAACTGGACTGAGAAATGCATGGCCATGCTTGGTTGAGTCAATATGTGATATTGGACTCACCATTCTCTGGAAGTCCGTCCTGGATCAAGAAACTTGGATTGAGCTATTACGAGGGTGACATGGTCCATACCTCTAGTTCTTTCCGGATGTAAAGGACAAAGGGACAAAGACAACGCTGATACATTGGTCATAAAGGCTTATGAGTTATAAACTCATATTGCTTGGGGAGCAATGATGCATTGCTAGATGCCGCTCATTGTTTGTAAGGTTTTTGGTTTGATACTTTCGAGATCAAGTTGGAGTCTGTTGGAGTTACCATTGTGATCTGGAAGTGATCAAGCATGTAATCTCACTGCCAACGCGATATGAGCCTGCAGGGTCGCACATAAGAGATGTGGAGAAGTTGGATGACTGACTGTGTTGGTAAAGGTTACCAATCACCGACCTGAATAGGGTTATGGGCAAAGTGTTGCCTTATAGTATCATCGGGTTGGGCAAATGTTGCCTTGAAGGGCTGGTTGGGATTGTCGTCTGAGGGTCGATGACATTAGTCGAGAATCGTCTTCTGATTCCCGCCGATCGGCGAGAATCGTCTCTCTGATTCTCGCCGATCGACGAGAATTGTCGAGAATCAATTGTTGATTCTCGACGATCGACTACTTCGACAATTGTCGTCGACCGCGGCTCGACGATCGTCGAGTATCGTTGTGTATCGTCGAGCGCGGCTCGACGATCGGCGAGAATCGTCGAGTATTGTACTCTGATTCTCGCCGATCCTGTATGATACTCGTCGACTGATTCTCGCCGAACCTGCTCAGTGATTCTCGCTGATTGTCGCCGATTCTCACCGATTGATACTCGCCGATTCTGAACCCTATTTTCGGGTGGTCTGCGGATAGCGATTTTCCTGGGTTTATTTATACCTTTGGTATAAATAGGACACTTAGGGTTTTCAGGATTACACGCTCTCGCGATTTTCTCCTGCAGCAGATCGAAACCCGACGGAAGCCGTTCCGCCTTTCGATCCGCCGATCCCGATCCCCGCCGCCGACGGAAGAGTTCCGCCGCCGCCGTGTTTGCTCCGTCGACCGCCTCTTCTCCAGCGACTGTCGCTGGTGCTGCTCTTCCTGGCGCGGACCTAGCAGTCCGTGGAATAGCCGAGGTGCGGTCTTCTCCTTCCCGATCTTCCGTGCGACGGAAAGCTCGGCGTTCTCCCGCTCGTGTGGAATTCTGCTGAATCGTGGACACTATTCCACGAAGAACTCGCCACCAGCAGAAATCAAAGTTTGGAGCATCTCCGTTGAGTTGTGACTCAACGCCACCGAGGTAATTTTTGCCTAGTTTTTGCTAACTTCTTGATTCAACGTTCATAGCCCGATCCACATCTCTTTGGGTTTTTCTTGATGTTTTTTTTTCCGCTGCGTGCACAAGCGTTGTGCCATCCACATAGAGAAACCCAACAGATACCTCAATCCAACCCTATCCCCCACAGGCGAGCATTTGGACCTGCCAGCTAGATTAGAGCCTGCGCAGTGGGTCTACCTTTTGCCGAGCCGAGCTCGGGGTGCCGATGGAGATACCTCAATCCAAACCTATCCCCCACAGGCGAGCCTTCGGACCTGCCAGCTAGATGAGAGCCTGCGCAGCGGGTCTACCTGGGGCCGAGCCGAGCTCGGGGTGCCGATGAAGATACCTCAATCCAACCCTATCCCCCACAGGCGAGCCTTCGGACCTGCTAGCTAGATGAGAGCCTGCGCAGCGGGTCTACCTGGGGCCCAGCCAAGCTCGGGGTGCCGATGAAGATACCTCAATCCAACCCTATCCCCAACAAGCGAGCCTTCAGACCTGCTAGCTAGATGAGAGCCTGCGTAGCGGGTCTACCTGGGGCCGAGCCGAGCTCGGGGTGCCGATGAAGATACCTCAATCAAACCCTATCCCCCACAGGCGAGCCTTCGGACCTGCCAGATAGATGAGAGCCTACGCAGCTGGTCTACCTGGGGCCGAGCCGAGCTCTGGGTGGCGATGAAGATACCTCAATCCAAACTTATCCCCCACAGGAGAGCATTCGGACCTGCCAGCTAGATGAGAGCCTGCGCAGCGGGTCTACCTGGGGCCGAGCCGAGCTCGGGGTACCGATGAAGATACCTCAATCCAAACCTATCCCCCACAGGCGAGCCTTCGGACCTGTCAGCTAGATGAGAGCCTGCGCAGCGGGTCTACCTAGGGCCGAGCCGAGCTCGGGGTGCCAATAAAGATACCTCAATCCAAACCTATCCCCCACAGGCGAGCCTTCGGACCTGCCAGCTAGATGAGAGCCTGCGCAGCGGGTCTACCTGGGGTCAAGCCGAGCTCGGGGTGCATATGAAGATACCTCAATCCAACCCTATCCCCACAGGCGAGCCTTCGGACCTGCCAGCTAGATGAGAGCCTGGACAGCGGGTCTACCTGGGGCCGAGCCGAGCTCGGGGTGCCGATGAAGATACCTCAATCCAACCATATCCCCCACAAGCGAGCCTTCGGACCTACCAGCTAGATGAGAGCCTGCACATCGGGTCTACCTGGGGCTGAGCCAAGCTCGGGGTGCCGATGAAGATACCTCAATCCAACCCTATCCCCCACAGGCGAGCCTTCGGACCTGCCAGCTAGATGAGCGCCTGCGTAGTGGTTCTACCTGGGGCCGAGCCGAGCTCGGGGTGCCGATGAAGATACCTCAATCCAACCCTATCCCCCACAGGCGAGCCTTCGGACCTGCCAGCTAGATGAGAGACTGCGCAGCGGGTCTACCTGGGGCTGAGCCGAGCTCGGGGTGCCGATCAAGATACCTCAATCCAACCCTATCCCCCACAGGCGAGCCTTCGGACCTGCCAGCTAGATGAGAGCCTGTGCAGCGGGTATACCTGGGGCCGAGCCGAGCTCGGGGTGCCGATGAAGTACCTCAATCCAAACCTATCCCCCACAGGCGCGCCTTCGGACTTGCCAGCTAGATGAGAGCCTGCGCAGCGGGTCTACATGGGGCCGAGCCGAGCTTGGGGTGCCGATGAAGATACCTCAATCCAAACCTATCCCCCAGAGGCGAGCCTTCGGACCTGCCAGCTAGATGAGATCCTGCACAGCGGGTCTACCTGGGGCTGAGCCGAGCTCGGGGTGCCGATGAAGATACCTCTTCCTGTCATTAGGACTTCACAATAAACAATATACAGGAAATAATTTGAGAAGTATATTATATTGACCATGCTTTGAGTACATATCTACCGCTCTCCCTTTTCATGGGTAGAAGAGTTTTAACTCATCTCCACTCCAGGAGTGGCTCAAGGTCCTACCCTCCACATCCTGGAGGTAGTAGCCTCCTACTTTTAACACTCTCTCTACAATATAAGGTCCCTCCCAATTTGGATTGAGCTATCCTACCGGGGCGGACCTCCGTGCCGCATCAACCTTTTTTAGCACCAGATCTCCCTCCGCGAATTGCTTTATCCTGATATTTTTGTCGAAGTGCTTTGCCATTCGATGCTTGATCTCTTCTTGTCTGAGGGCTGCTACGTCTCGCAGTTCCTCTGCCAGGTCTAGCGAGATGCGCAAGCCTTCTTCATTTTCCATCCTCCCCGCCTCGTCCCCATCACCTGCAGCCGCAACTCGTGGGGATCGGACCTCGAACTCCACGGGTAGGACTGCCTCATATCCATGGGAAAGCTTGAAGGGAGTCTTGCCATTGGCCGTGTTCGGGGTTGTTCTCAAAGCCCATAGGACCGAGGGGAGCTGATCTACCCAATTCCCTCTCAAATTCTCCACCTTCTTTTTTAGCAGGTTTACGATAATCTTGTTTGCCGCCTCCACCTGACCGTTGCTCCTGGTGTTGTGTACGGAGGCAAACCTGAGGTCGATGCCCAGTTGAGTGCAGAAGCTGATGAACTCTTCATTAGCAAACTGGGGACCATTATCCGTGACAATGGACTGAGGCAGCCCGTGCCTGCAGATAATCTCCCCCCAGACGAAGTTCCTGATGACTTGGGAGGTCACCTTTGCTAGCGCCTTAACCTCCAGCCACTTGGAGAAGTAATCTATCATGACCAGCAGGAATCTTCTTTGTCCAGTAGCTGGAGGGAAAGGCCCAACTAAATCCATTCCCCAGATACCGAAAGGCCATGGTGTTGTGATACTTCAGAGCCTTTGAGCCGACAAGAGCTGGAGGGGGCGTAGAGCTGGCATTTTCTGCACTTCCTTGCAAAATCTGCCGCGTCCTTCCTCAGGGTTGGCCAGAAGTACCCCTGTCTGACCACCCTTGCTTCCAACGTCCTCCATCCGGAATGACTACCACATTCCCCGGAGTGCACCTCCTCCAAAATGTGTCTGGTCTCCTCCTCCGACACGCATCGAGCTAGGAGACCCGAAAGCATCCTTCGGTGCAATCCTCCCACATGCATTAGATAATGAGTTGCCTTATGCCGGAAGATTCTTGCCTCCTTGATCCCCTGAGGGAGGGTTCCTGTCAAGAAGAAGGTAATGAAGGGATCCACCCACGAGGGTCGCCGATCCACCTCCATTAGCTCCCCCTCTTCAATCGCGGGATGGAATAAATCAGTCAGGGTACCCCCTCCCCGAGGTCCGAACTTAGCCAATCGATTGACAACATCACTCTCTTCTCTGGGGACATGCTGGATGGAGAACATTCGGAATCCCCCGATGATTGCCCTCACCTTGGATAAATATTTCACAAGGGTGGGCTCTCGAGCCTCGAACTCTCCTCGTATCTGAGATTCCACCACCAATGAATCTGTGAAAACCTCAACATCCTTAATCTCGAGCTCCTTTGCCAAGCGAAGGCCGGCTATCACTGCCTCGTATTCTGCTTGGTTGTTGGTTGTGGGGAAATGCAAAGCGACCACTTATTCTATGGTCACCCCTTGAGGACTTGTCAGTACCACCCCCGCTCCGAGGGAGTGCTTTCCCGAGGCCCCGTCAACCGTCATCTTCCATGTTTCTTGTGGCCGTGACTCCCCGGCCCCGACTTCTGCGACGTAATCTGCTAAGAACTCGGCCACTACCTGTACCTTAATGGAGAGCATTGGTACGAATGAAATGTTGAACTCACTCAACTCGATAGACCACTTGGCCAGCCTACCCGAGTGCTCCACTCCTTCGAAAATCTTACAGAGAGGATGGTCCGTCACCACTCTGATCGAATGGTCTTGGAAATATGGCCGGAGATTCCTGGCCGAAATAATCAAGGCGTATGCCAGCTTTTCTAGGATAGGGTAACGAAGCTTCGCCTGCCTTCTTTAGGATCCTGCTAACATAATAAATTAGCAGCTGCTTTTTCCCCTCTTCTCTAACTAGGACGGAGCTCACCGCCTCTGCTCCTACTCCTAGGTACAAGGTCAGATCCTCCCCCTCCTTTGGGCTTTGAAGCAGAGGAGCCAGGGAGAGTTGCTCCTTCAGATTTTGAAAAGCTTCTTCACACTCTGCGGTCCACTCAAACCTCTGATTCCCACATAGGACTTTATAGAAAGGTGAGCATTTCTCCCCTGACCTGGAAAGGAATCTGGTAAGGCCGGCCAGCTTTCCTGTCAAGCGCTCCACCTCCTTAGCATTTTGCGGTGATTCTAGCTCTAGAATGGCCTTTACTTTATCTGGATTAGGTTCTACCCCTGCCGGTGTCAGAAGGTGCCCAAGGAACTTCCCACGACTTGCTCCGAAAACACATTTTAAGGGGTTCAGCCTCATTTTGAACTTCCTCAAGGTGGCGAACGTCTCCTTCAGATCCTGGAGATGCGAGTTCACTCCCTTGCTCTTCACCATGAGATCATCAACGTAGACCTCTAGGTTCCGGCCCCTCTGGCCCTGGAAAACTCGATCCATCATCCGTTGGTAGGTAGCCCCTGCATTTTTTAACCCAAAGGGCATCATGTTATAGCTAAAGCACCCTTCCCTTGTGATGAAGGAGATGTCCTTGACGTCAGGAGGGTGCATCCGGATCTGATGGTAACCTGAAAAAGCATCCAGAAAACTCATAATAGAAAAACCGACAGCTGAATCAAACATCGCGTCGATTCGAGGCAGGGGGTAGCAATCCTTAGAGCATGATTTATTTAATAAAGAAAAGCCGATACACATTCTCCATTTTCCACCTCCCTTCTTCACCATTACCACATTGGAGATCCAGCCTGGATAATGGATCTCTGAGATGAAGCTCGCCTTCAGGAGCTTCTTGACCTCCTCGCGTATTGGCTCCTCTAGCTTTGTTACGATGGTCCTCATCTTCTGGCTTATGGGGCGCGTCCGGGGGTCCAGATTCAGGTGGTGGCAGGCCATGTCTGCATCAATGCCCGACATGTCTGCCGCACTCCAAGCGAAGACGTCGATGTTGATTTGAATGCAGGCCCGCATCCGCTCCTGGTCCTCGGGGCTCAAGCCCCCGCTGATCCGCACCCTTTGTACCTGCCCTTGGATGGTGTAGACCGCCATCTCCACCACTTCCTCGGCCACCTCCAGCCGCGACTGCTCCCAGCCATCCCTTGCTTCTTCCTCCAGCTCCGGCTCTTCCTCCCCTCCTGCTCTCTCAACTTCCATCGCCTCACCCTACTGCAGCTCAATTTCCACGCCTCTCTGGGATTCCTCCTCAGTCCTTTCTCCTTCCACATCCTCCTGCCTTCCTTCCTGTGGCTCCGAGTCCCCGCTCCTCTGGACCTCCTGCACACCTCCTCATTATTGCTTCTCAATCTCCTCTCCCCCGACTTCCTCTTTGGTTCCTTCTCTCGTTTCCTCTGGGCTCACCTCCTCTTCCCCGACAGCTTCTTCACGCGCTGCCATCTCTTTCTCCAACTTCTCTGCTTCCACCATCCAAGATATGGTGTTGACCGTCGTGACGTAGCACTGCCTTGCCACCTTCGGATCCCCCCTGACCCTGACCTACACCCCTCCATTGTTGAACTTGAGACATTGATGAAAAGAGGAGGGGACGCAGCGAAAGGCACTGATGAGGGGATGCCCAAAGATGGCGCTGTAGCTACTCGGGGAGTCTATAATCACGAACCTGCAGTTCCGTGAAACGCCCCCAACCTCACGTGCAGGCCTACTCCCCCTTCCACTTCTTTTCTCTCTCCGGAGAACCCGAACAACTGTCCATCCGATGCCAAGATCCTTTTCACTTCCACCTGCATCTCATCGAAGGCCCTATTGAAGATCACGTTTACAGAGCTCCCATTATCCACCAGGATCTTGGAGACCGTAAAGTTTTCCACCGCCGTCTGGATTACCAAGGCATCGCAGAACAGGTCCTCATACTCCGGCATGTCCTCTGAAGAGAAGGTAATTTTTTCTTGCGGGGGCGGGGTTTGGGAGGTTGAGGCTACCCCCTTTCGGAACATGGTCTAGAGGCTCCCCTTTCGGGTGGCCTCGATCCCAATCCCTCCATGGATTGCCCTGATTCCTCCCCGGGTTCCCACATCCACCCGGTCCTCGCACCTATCCTCCATCTCCCCTTGCTGCACTTCCACGATCCTTATTGGCGGATCCTGCCTCCTCAATCCTCTAGCCTCTGTCATCTCCAAGAACTCTGGGTAGGTGGCCGTTGCGTGACCTTCCTCCTGATGGAAGTCAAAGAAAGGCAATGCCACCGCACCCCTTCTTCCTTCTCCTCTTCCTCTTCTTCCTCCTCCTCGAGCTCCTCTTCCTCGACCGATCCCCTTTGCCTCCTACTGATGCTGAAAACGATCCATCACCCCTTGTCTCCATGCCGGTTGATCAAACCTCCTTGGCTCACGGAAGTTATCCCTTCCCTGGAAGCCTCCTCCTAACTCCTGGGGGCGACCCTCCCGAGGCCTCCAACCTATCCGGCTATTCGGCTCTCGGGCCCCCCGATGATGTTGTCCTTGCTGCCCCTGACCTCAGGGTTCCTCTCTTCTTCTCTCCTCTCTCTGCTCCCTCTGCTCCTTCTGCTTTCCCGCTCTTGGTTCCTTTACATCGTCTTCTACCAACCTGGCTAACTTCTTTGCAAACGCCGGATTGGCCCTATCAAAATCTGTCTCCTTCGCCGCCCTCTCCATGAGCTCCTCAAAAGAGAGGGGGGCACCCTTTTCAACTCCATACTAAAGAATCCTGGCCTCAGTCCCAGGGTGAACGCAAGAATCAGCGTATATCCAGGGATCTCCTGGACCAGGAGGATCTCCTCCTGAAACCGATCCACGTAGTGTCCCAATGTCTCATCCTGCCTCTGCCTTACCGAGAACAAGAACTCCGCATCCTTCATAGGCTTCTTCGATGTTGAAAACCTCAACAAGAAACCCCTCTGCATATCCTCGAAATAATAGATCGACCTTGCCGGTAACTGGTGGAACCAGTCTCGCGCCTTCTCCTTCAAGGTGATGGCAAACAACCTACACTTAAACGCATCTGTCAGCTGCCTTATCGAAACCACATCTTCAAACCACTACACAGGCTGTACAGGATCATCCTTCCCCGAGTAGTATGACATGTCGGGCTCCCGGAACCCCTCCGGCACCGGAGCCGAGATGATGAGTTCACTGAACGGGCTCTCGCCGGCTGCTTACCGAGAGGGCATGTCTCGCGGCCTCGGCTGGCTGGCCTGATCCGCGAGACTGTTCCCAGGGAAGAGCTCTCGCACAGCTGCCTCCTTCTCGTCGTCTTCTGCCGGGATCTCCTTCCCGGGACACTGGCCTGGGAAGAGTTCTCGCGCCGCCACGTCCCTATCGCCAGCCTCTGCCGAGACCTCCTTCCCCGGGCGCTGACCTGGGGCGTTCTCGCCTAAGAGCGAGACCACCTCGATCGGGACCTGAGGCGTCACCCACTCGCTCCTTGCGGAGAAGGCCAAACTTATGGTATACATGACCTCTCGCCTGAAGTCCTCCAGCATCTTCCTTGTCGCCTGTTCTACCTGGGAGGGGGAACCTCCGGAACCAGATCCTTCACCTTCACCTCCTGCCATAAGACCAAACCTCAACCTTTTCTTCCACCGGCTACCTTCCACGCTCACCGCACCAGAACTGTTGAAGCCAAAATTTGACTCCGATAAATGTTTGCAAAATAGGGGCGTAGCCGACACCTACTAGGCCCAAGCTCCGACCTCTGACTGGTCGTGAAGGACTAGAAAACTAGCCCAAAGACGCAGCAGGGAGGTCCCACCGCTTACCCCGAAGGTCACTGAGAGCTTCCCCTACAAAGCCAAAAGCTGGGCTTGGAGTTCCTCAGAAGACAATGCCTATGATTCCCTCAGAGTGGAAGAAAAAAGATCCTTCTGAAGAACCCCTATGGGCTTATTTATAGATTTCGGAATCTAAACTGCCAATAACAAAACCGTACTGGTCTGAAATTACCGCAGTACCCCTGGCTCGGTCTGCCAACAGCCAAACTCCGCTGTTCTGAGGGGCTATACGCAGGCCACTAAGGTTAAGAGGGTAAAAATACCCGGGGTAGAAGATTAAAAAACACCTGTTGACATGGAAAATATAAAAATGGTCTCTTCTTGCTCTGGCGAGTGGAGAAGCGCCTGTCGGCGAGATGGACACCACTGCCCGTCTCGCCGGCGCCCTTCGCTATGAGGTCTTCTCGCCGCTGGAGGCCCTCTCGCCTATAGAGGCCCTCTCGCCTCTGGAGGCCCTCTCGCCTCTAGAGGTCTCCTCGCCCCAAATGGGATACCTTGCTCACTGAAGAGAGAATCATCTCGCCTCTTGCAAGTGGGCCCCCTGGTCCCATTCGCCTGCCTCGACTTATTTGCTCTTTGAGGGCTTCTTGCGAGCCCGCGGTTGTATACTAGAACTCCCCAACAAAATGGAGTGGCTGAGAGAAGAAATAAGACCTTAATAGAGGCTGTAAGAACACTACTTTGTGACTCCTCACTCCCAGAATACTTCTGGGCTGAGTCAATCAATACAGCTTGTTATGTTATGAAAAGAGCCTCCATTAATAAGTCTCATGAGAAAACCCCCTATGAAAATATAAAAGACAAACAACAAATCATTTCATATTTTAGAATCTTTGGTTGCAAGTGCTATATTTTAAACAATGGGAAATCTCAACTTAATAAATTTGTTGAAAAATGCAATGTAGGCGTTCTTGTTAGATATAGCTCACATAGTAGATCCTATAGATTAGTCAACAAGATGACTCATGTAGTTGAAGAGTCAATGCATTTTGTTTTAGATGAGACTAGCCTACTTTATCAGGGCTGGTCCAGCGCACCTGTCATTATAGTAAATGATCTGATGATGAAAGAGCTCTCTATTAAAGACATACCCAACTCAAGCAAGGTTTCTTCACAAGTTTAAGCACTCATAGAGGAAGTTTTAGGTGATCAGATTGAAGAAGTATCAAATGTTGTAGATAAAGTTCAGTAGTATGAAGACAGGTTGCTTGCTGCAACCTGGCTTCTGAGAGATCCCCAAGAAATGTCATCATTGGGAATGAACAAGGTGTGACCACAAGAAGCAGAGTTCACAAGAAAGAAATATTCCTGACCTTCCTATCCCAGATTAAGCCCAAGAAGTTTGAAGAAGCAAACATTGACAACTTCTGGATCAATGGCATGCAAAAAGTGTTACATCAATTCAAGAGGTGCAAGGTTTGGAAGTTGGTGCCAAAGCCACTTGGACATAACATAATTGGCACTAAGTGGGTTTACAGGAACAAGCTTGATGAGAATGGGGCAGCCACCAAGAATAAGGCAAGGTTGGTAGCCAAAGGTGATGACTTGTTTTAGTCATCGTTTTTGGGGTAGTTTAGTATGCAAAATTCCTAGTTTAATTATATGTTTTAAGTATTTTTATGCATGTTTTGTTTTATTTCTTCTTAAAGACTTTTTATGTTAGGATATTATAATTCCTAGTTTTATTATAGTTTTATCTGCTTGTTATGTTGCAATTTTATTTTGTTATGTTTTGATATAAAAATCTATAGTTTTATGTTTTATGTTTACTTGTGTTTTGTTATGAATATAATTAATTAATAGTATGATATGTTATGTTTGTAATGTTTAGTTCTATTTGTATTAACTAAAGTTTTGTTTTGTTTTATTTGTACGTGCAGCACGACCACTTCAAGAGCAGCCCACTTCTTCACCATGGTACATCCCGACCTTCTTCGTTAGTGCAACCCGTGTCCATGAAGCCTTCAAGATCAGCCCACTTCAATGATGAAGCAGCCCACATGATGCAAACCGAGCTCCTCCTCTTGGTGAACCCAAGCCCATAAGAAATAGCCCATTTATCCAAGGCATGGCCGACCACCTCATGCTCTCCACCTCACTTAATTTCATGCATGTACCTTCCAATTCATGCATTTTTCTCCCATTCATATGTTGGCCGGCCACTTTCCTCTCTCTCTCTCTTATTTATTTCTCATTCATCTCCCCCTATTCATTTAATATTCTCTATTTTATTTCCTCAAAAATAAAATACAATGAACCTCCTTTCTCTCTCCACCTCATTAAATATCATGCATGCATTCTCTCCACTTCATTTAATTCATGCATGCACCCTCTCCCCTTTAGATGGCCGGCCAATCCCCCTTGCCCCCTCTTCTTCATTTCATTCTAGAACTTTCTCCCTCTCCTATAAAAGGAACCCATGTCTCATGCATTGGGAGGGAGGATTTTAGAGAGCAAGTGAGATAGCGAGTTCTAGTGCAAGTACTTTTCTTCATTGTTGTTATAGTTCTTTTCTTTATTGTAATTTCCTTTTTGTAGTAGAATAGCATTATCCTATTTTAATTGTTTTGTATTTCCTTTTCTTAAGCAATGCAAATGACTTCTCTATCTTCTATTTTGTTTTCTTCCTCTATTATGCTTAGCTAATTATATTTTGCGCCCGATCGCGATGAGCTTTGCGATAAAATAACACATCTTTAATTTTATGTTTGCATTTGAATTTTTCCTATTTTTGAACCTTCTTTGATTTTTATCGTGTCGACTCCGAATTCAGGTATACGTTAGTAGGAAATTTGATCTCATTTCATAGTAGTCGAGAGACTTGTTGATTTGAAAGATCACTTAAAGAGGGAAGGAGTTGATCGCAACCCTAGAGATATGATGACGTAAATCCTCTGGATTGGAGTCAAATCCAATAGTGCGGGTCACTTCGGTAATGCGACTTTAGGCCATTTTGACTTGTAAAGAGATTTCGGTCAAAACGTCTATAAGTTAGGGGATTTAATGCTCCAGCGAGATTACTTCCTAATATCGGATCCGTCACGGTCTTAATAGTACGGCAAATGCTAAACTAATTTATTTCGTTATTTTATTTCAAAGTGAATCGTCGATCGAGCACTCTTTCGCAATATTTTTATTTCTCTTTTAATTAAGCTTAGTTCATTTTAATTTTCAAAGCCATCAATCGTTCGGTAGGATAATAGAATCGTTGTGAGTAATAGTACTTGCCTGCCCCCAGTTTTTATACGACCTTGATATATTTTTAACACTATACTATAAAACGATGGGTACACTTGCATATTCAGATTGTAGTCCGTGAGACGATTTTTACGCATCATGTTTTTGGCGCCGTTGTCGGGGACATAACATAATTGGCACTAAGTGGGTTTACAGGAACAAGCTTGATGAGAATGGGATAGTCACCAAGAATAAGGCAAGGTTGGTAGCCAAAGGCTATTGGCAAGAAGAGGGAATAGATTTTCACCAAACCTTTGCCTCAGTTTCAAGGTTAGAGGGCATAAGGATGTTACTTTCTTATGTTCCACACAAGGGATTCAAAGTCTACCAAATGGATGTCAAGTCAGCATTCTTGAATGGTAATCTCAAGGAAGAGATATATTTGGAGCAACCCTTAGGGTTTGTGCATCCTACTCTAGTAAATCATGTTTACAAATTAAAGAAAGCTTTATATGGTTTAAAGCAAGCTCCTAGGGCTTGGTATGAAACATTGTCTACCTTTCTCATCAAGAGCAAATTCTTCAGGGGAAAGATAGATAGCACATTGTGTCTTACGAAAATAAAGTGCAAGTGTCTCCTAGTCCAAATTTATGTGGATGACATAAAATTTGCATCTACTGATGATAACCTTTGCAAAATATTTATTAACCTTATATAGGGGGAGTTTAAGATGAGCAGTATGGGGGGCTCAAATACTTCTTAAACCTCCAGGTGAAACAGTCTAATGAAGTGAGTTTTATCACTTAGACCAAGTATATTAGGGAGCTTATTACGAAATTTGGGATGGAAACAGCTTCCACCATGAAAACTCCCATGGGGTCCAACATTTTCCTGGACTAGGATGAGAAGGGTAAGCCCTTTGATGAATCCATGTACTGATGTATCATTGGATCCTTATTGTACTCAACTACTAGTAGGCCAGATATCATGTATGCAACATGTGTTTGTGTTAGATACCAAGAATATCCTATGGAATCTCACTACTCAGCTGCAAAGAGGATTTTTACATTTCTCAAGGGCACCCAACACCTTGGCCTATGGTACCCTAGAAACAATGATTTTGAACTAATTGGCTATTCAGATGCAAAATTTGCAGGTTGCAAGGCAGATAGAAAAAGCACAAGTGGAACTTGTCAATTCCTAGGGAGAAGACTGATCTCACGAAGTAGCAAGAAGCAGACTATTGTGGCTATATCCACTACTGAGTCTGAGTATTTCTTTGTAAGAAGCTATTTTGCACAACTACTATGGATACAACATCAGCTAGAGGACTACAACCTCAAGGTAAGTCATTCTCCTTTATATTGTGACACATCCAGTGCAATATTTATTGCTAAGAATCTTGTCTCACATAGCAGGACTATGCATATAAAAATTAGATATCACTTTTTTAGGGAACATGTGGAGAGTGAAGATATCTTCCTTGAATTTTTCTCCACTAACAATCAAGTTATTGATATCTTTACTAAGACATTGGATTAGTCTAAGTTCAATTTCTTCAAAATTGAGTTAGGAATGCTTAATATTGATTGATTCATGTACATTAAGTGTTTCATTTGTAGATTAAATTCTCTATATTTCTACTTTACCTTCAAGCTTAAAAAAGTGTGTTATGTTGGTAGATTAATAACTTTAAATTACCTTAACTTGCTAGTTTTCATAGTTATTTCTCTAAAATTTGTAGCTGCTTGCAAACCCTTAGTAGTAGGTTATGTTAACAACCTTTACCATAATAAAAATAACAAGATGGCTCTGCCAACTATCAACTATCAATGGATGTCTAACTTATTTTGACAATGTTCATAAAAAAACAGTTAGGTCAGCTGAAACAGCTAAGAAATGTTTAGCTGAACAGCTAGGATAGCTGAGACAGTCTTAGCGATTCACATAGGTATATGAATTATCTTGTGCCTACGGGTTATCAATGGTCTCAGCGAAACCACTAAGATGGGCTGATTAAAATTAAATCAACTTATTTTAATAATCAAATCAGTAGAAATAATAATCAAGGTCGTCCTCTCAACTCCACAACACTACATATAAATAAAGGCTCAGTAAATCGAAAGCCATTAAACATTAATCTCATTCCAAGCCATCGAGTCCAAAACCATCTCAGTGTATTATCTTCTATCTTCAATGGCGCAAAAGTCTTCAAAAGATCTGCAGGAAGGCTATGAGATCGTAAGGAATAGATTTATACATGCCTCAGTGGAGATTAGAGAAGTCATCAGGATGTTGGATGCCTAGGTTAAGAATATATCCTCTCTGAACCTTTTGCCATCTTGAGAGAGGAACTATTGGAATTTTTCTCCAATGTAAATCTTTTCCCAAATAAGACATCACTGAAATCCAAAATTAAAGGGATGATGATCAAGATTACTCCAAGGAAGTTGGCTTAGGCCCTTCAGTATCCCTCTCTTAATAGTGATGAAGAAGAGTACATCTCCAACAAGGATAGAGATAGTGCGTTGGAATGGTGTGAGTAAAGTGATGCCAATATTGGATCACTAAGAAGGAAAAACTTCAGCCAGAGATAAAAATTACTTGCAGACATAGTTGGGAAAATCATTATTTGGAAGCCAGGATCACATGACACCATATCTAAGCCCATTTCTAAGATAATCAGTATGATTATTCTACAGAAGAAAACTTTATGGGCCAATGTCATCTTCGAGAGGATAATTGACTATCTACAGGCTCCAAATATAGGAAGAAACTTGTCCCTTTATTTGATGAACTACTATCCAAACATCTTCAACAAGAAGTAAGGAGTCAGAATTCACTACCAAAAAAAGATGGACATCAAGATATTGGAAAGATTCTCCAGAGTTCTTCGCCTGAGTCAAGCCTCTGAAGGAAAGTAGAAGTCCAAGGATAAATGGAAGAAAGTTGCGGGGGCTATTAACACAGAATTTAGTTCAGAATATGATTTAGAATCTGCATCCCCAACATATGTTGGTATTCAGGTTAACATTGATCATAGTCAGTCCTCTACAAGTGTTCAAGCCAACAATAAAACAGTTAGAAATTCAATTAGAGGAGAGCATGTTAATGAAATCCATGTTGCTCATGATTCTATAGATGATGCTTCAGAAAGTGTTGCACATATTGTGCTTAATGCTCCAATTACTTCTAATAAGGAAGAGCCAATGGAACCAACAAATGATCTTGAAGACTATCTAGAATCATCTATACCAGTAGAGGTGAATGTACCTTCTGATTGGGTTCTTGTACCAATAGATGAGACAGTGATGCTTAAGATCACGGCAGTGAACCGGTCGCACAAGTAATATAAAATGGGGGTTTTCCCAAGTATCGATCTCTCAAGGAACACAGTAAGGTGAAGTTAATTTCGAGGACTTGAGATTGAAGTCCTCAGGTCGGAGCTAATTAAGGGGGGTTTTTATGTTTGCGGAAACAGAAAATAAAAGGCTAACAACTACTCGTATGCAACGCCGCTATGCGATGCTTCGCCAGGCGGGATGGAAGAATAGTCGGGTCGCTATGCACCGAATCACGGGGTGGATGGACGAGAAGTCTAGCGGATGAGGTGGTTAGAATAGCGGAATGAGGGTCGTGAGCACCTCTTCGCAACGCACGCCACTAGCAATTGCTAGTGCGGCAAGGGTGGATGGTGGTGGATGGAATATGGCGCAACTCAAGTAAATAACGAAAACATACAAAATCACATAGACATGATTGTATAAAAATGTTTTACAAACTAAGCATACTTCATCAATACAAGTAGAGTTAAACACCAATATTCAACAAGAAAGCAAGAACAAGTCAAGAGATCGACCGAATCTGAAGTCTTGCTGAGGATTCACGGTTGGAGTCGTCGGGTTGTCTTTCCGCATCCAAGCTCGGTCCTCAACTGCGTCTGGGGTAGAGAAGGGCTATCACCACCTTCCAATGGCCCGTCTTCTTCATCTCATGATAGCGGACAAAGTTTGCTAGCTTTCCTTTGCTTGATGGCTATGCCGTCAAACCCTACTTGAAGCTCACGGATGAAGGAGAAGGCCGAGAGGAAGCTCCGGCTTGGATTTGGCGGTGAAGCTTGCCCGGAGCACCTCCCTAGGGTGGAAGATGATGGGGAACGGCGGAGAAGGCGGAAAACGGCGGAGAAATGTCGAGCTCCGGATCCTCTTTTTTAATTAGGGCGAGACCTGCACTATTTATACAAAGAAGAATTGAACAATGCGCATGATCACAGGCGCACGACCAGTGGTCGTGCACACTATGTCCGGTGCTCGTGCGCACTGGCATGGAAGATTAGGAAGAAGAACTGGGATAACGCGCACGAGCAGTGGCGCACGACCAGTGGTCGTGCGCACTAAGTTCAATGGTCGTGCGATTACCCCAGACAGGACTCCAGAAAAGAGGAATCAATGCACACGATCAGTGGCGCAGGACCGGTGGTCGTGCACATTATGTCCAGAGGTCGTGCACTTACCCCAGGCTGATTCTGGAAAACGAAGAGTAGTGCGCACGATCAGGGGCGCACGACCAGAGGTCGTGCGCATTAGAACCGATGATCGTACGTAGTATTCCTATTTCACAACCATCCCGGAACACGCACACGACCGCTGTACCGAAAGGAAAAACCAATCACTGATATGTGCAGACATTGCAGGCAATCACAAAAAGGAGTACAAAGAATAAAAGTAACAAAATACACAACCACGGGCATAAATGTGCACTTCCTATGGAAATAAAGATAAAATGAAATATGAACGATATAGAACTAAAAGTGAAGTGCAATCGCGTTAAAACTAACCCAAATGAGTCCAAAAATAGGTATATAAAGTGGACTCATCACACCCCCAGACTTAACTATTTGCGCGTGCCGAGCAAACCAAATCTAAGTAGATACGGAAAATACTAGTTAACAAAGAAATTGCAATACGGAGTACCATGCGAAGTCGCATCCTCGCATGCGTAAAAATATAATAGAAGAAATTTCTAAGTATACAAAATAGTTTATACTTTTCACAATGCGTATCAACATTTTATTATTACTCAAAAATGGAATCACGGTGAATCATCTGGTCATGCGTAGGGAGAAAGTAGACTAATCGCTAGGCGAGCATTGCCAAAGATCACGACTCGGGATAACCTCCAAAGGAATCCACCAATATCGGTGACCATATGCTTGCCCTTTCGCATTCTCTCCACAGCACTGGTTTGGTTCACACACAAATCAGTAGGACTTTAGGTGAAGAGATGGGGCTTGGGTTTCGGTGAGGTAAACAATGATAAATAAGAATGACTATGCACCAAACCCAAATGAGCCAATATAAAATGAATCCATCAGCTAACCAAAAGACATGCGGGTACACCATACACCCAAACTTAACTTTTAACATATGGGTGTGTGCACTGCCTACTCCAAAAATACTCACATCTCAAATAGAATTTTCAATTTTTATTTTCACTTTTCACTTTTTCACAATTAACATCATTTTTTTAACTTTTCTTTTTTTCTTTTTCAAATTACCTCTCTTTTAACAATTTCAGCAAATATAAGCTTTGGAGCACATCCACATATTCACATGTAACAGCACCACATCAACAACCCAGCATGAAAAATGTAAAACTCTAAAGCTCAACTTGGGAGTGCGACTAGGATTGGCTTTGAGGCTTTGGTGAAATAAATGTGGAGCTGAATCACAAGAATGGGTAGGCACAATGGGGTGAGCGAGGATAAGACGTTAGGAATGGTACAAAGCTCAACTGGGCCAAAATGATGGCATACATCACATTCATGCGAGTGAACTAACCTATACACATGCTTCAAGAATAGCTTGGGGAAAGTTCTTAGCCAACGAGAAAGACTATCATTCCTCCCGACTCGAGCAATACAAAACTAACGGCTGTCTACACACATCCCTAAGCTACCGTCAGATTCACACCGGATTCACCAATTTTTGAGTAAAATAAAAAGATCTTTACGCAAATAGAAAAGTATAAAACCATATGCATACAGAAAAATAAATCTACTCGAATTTCTACACGAGACGAGAGCAGTTGACTAGGAGCACAGCAAGGTCAACATTTTACTCCGTCCCACAATCCTATGTCAGCACCATAATTTTCCCAAATCATACAAAAGAAACGAGTTTAACTCGCAGCACGCAAAAAGCTAAGCACGCTCTCATGTGGGTGTAGTGGTGTGTGATGCAATGAACTAATCGTAATAAATCTATAAAAACTTCTAGTATGCACAAGAAATGTGTGCGTGCAAAAGGTAACAAAACTGACTCTTCCCCAGACTTAAACTAAACTACACAGCATATGATAGAGAAATTAAAATCATAAAGAGCTAAGGGAAGAGGTTACCCAATGCTCATCCAGTGAGCATACCAGAAGACGCGTGGAAACCTGAAGCAGGCCCGCCATACGAAGAATCACAACCCCGCCAATGCGATTTGCTATAAATACCTGCAGGGGTGAGCTCCGCAAAAAGAAAAATAGAAAATACAAATAAATGCTAAAACTAAAATAGACATGAAAAAAAATGCAGGAAATAAAAGATAAGTACTGGGATTATTGTCATCCCAGCACGACTTATTTGGCTACGAAAAGGTTCTAGCTAATGGGCCCATGAAAAGAAAATGCACAGGTAACTGACCTAATATCCGTTGCGATAGCAAGTACCGATACAGAGATAGAGCAGTTACCCCTCTACCTAAATAGTAATACCTGCCCAACACAGGAAGAGGAAATAGGAAGTATGATAAGGAGGAAGTCTGGCCCTCACTCATCTCACCACAAAACAAATCCTTGCATAGCAAGGTTTCATCCACCACAAGTTCGCTGGGGGCAAAGGTGACGACAAGGGATTCCACTGTGAAGGAGGTAGGAACCTCCTCACACGAGAGGATGCACTCGTCAACAGCCTGAGCGCAAGGCTCAACGTCAACCCAACTTACCCATGGAGATTCAACCTGCACAGGCTCAGATAAGGAAGGGGGATCAAGACATAAAAGAGACGAAGAACATAAAGAAATAATCGGCGGAGTGATTCCGGTTTCACTGCCCAAAGGCTGAGGTAGAAAAATATCGTCAGCAATGTCGACAATGCTACAAGGCTCGGCCGGATCCATAGAGGCCTCCACCAAGACTTGGACTTCGTCCTTTGGTATTTAGGGAGAATCCTCGACACCAAGAAGGTTGTCCTCCTCCATGGGAGTGGAAACAACCCATGTATCACAAGCCTCAACTTGTGTTGTATCATCAAAAATGTCGCCAGAGGCGACTGAAGTAGAATGCACAAAAGGCGGAAGAACTTTGCTTGGATAAAAGTCAAGCGCAGGTTCCTCACAAAGAATCGGCTCCACACTTGGAGATGTATACACAAGAGAGATAGGCTCAGCCATGTCGAAGCATAGATTAGCCACACATCTGGCGGTTGTGTGCACATAATTCCCTTCGACAAATCAAGATGATAGGGATACATAACCAGAAGATGAAGGTGTGCCACCAAGGGTAGGAGTCGGGATGATCCGGATGTCCGGCTCATCCTCTTCCATAACACGGAGGTACTCTGCACAATCCTTCAGGACATGATCTGTTCTACGACAATATAAACACTTTCTCCCATTACGCTGCGGTCCTTGTAGGGCCGGAGAGGAATAGGAGAACGGTGTATGTGGCGAGGACGATTGAGCATAAGCTCAGGGCACAGTGTTCGAATGGCTGTACGAATACAGCATCTCATGCATTGTGCGTTGAGGCTTATGCTCAATATCTCTCATAGGGCATTCATGACTACCGTGGGAAGGATTCCCACACCAACGACATTGGGCATACGAATATCCCCACATGGTGTCGAAACAGCAGATTCAAAATAAATTATGCAAATTACTAAATCCAACAATATATTACTACAATTGCCTAAACAAACAATAGAAAGGAAGGCAAAACAGAAATAGAACAAAACAAAAGAGATTTCCACAGGAAAAGGAAAGCAATCTCATGTCACCCTCTCTAGAAACTCACATGACTGTGTTCCCTGGCAACGGCGCCAAAAACTTGATGCTTAAGATCACGGCAGTGAACCAGTCGCACAAGTAATATAAAGTGGGCGCTTTCCCAAGTATCGATCTCTCAAGGAACACAGTAAGGTGGAGTTAATTTTGAGGAGGACTTGAGATTGAAGTCCTTAGGTCGGCGGTAATGATGGTGGTTTTTTTATTTGCGGACAAAGAAAATAAAACACTATCAACTACTCCTATGCAACGCCGCTATGCAATGCTTTGCCAGGCGAGATGGAAGAATAGTCGGGCCGCTATGCACCGAATCACGGGGCGGATGGACGAGTAGGCTAGCAGATGAGGTGGTTAGAACAGCGGAATGAGGGTCGTTAGCACCTCTTCGCAACGCACGCCACTAGCAATTGCTAGTGCGGTAAGGGTGGATGGTGGTGGATGGAATATGGCGCAACTCAAGTAAATTACGAAAACATACAAAATCACATAGACATGATTGTATAAAAACATTTTACAAACTAAGCATACTTCATCAATATAAATAGAGTTAAACACCAATATTCAACAAGAAAGCAAGAACAAGTCAAGAGATCGACCGAATCCAAAGTCTTGCTGAGGATTCACGGTTGGAGTCGTCGGGTTGTCATTCCGCGTCCAAGCTAGATCCTCAACTGCGTCCGGGGTAGAGAAGGGCTGTCACCACCTTCCAATGGCCCATCTTCTTCATCCCACGATAGCGGATGAAGTTTTCTAGCTTTTCTTTGCTTGATGGCTATGGCGTCAAACCCTACTTGAAGCTCACGGATGAAGGAGAAGGACGAGAGGAATCTCTGGGTTGGATTTGGCGGTGGAAGCTTGCCCGGAGCACCTCCCTGGGGTGGAAGATGAAGGGGAATGGTGGAGAAGGCGGAAAACGGCGGAGAAATGTCGAGCTCCCGATCCTCTTTTTTAATTAGGGCGAGACGTGCACTATTTATATAAAGTAGAAATGAACAATGCGCACGATCACATGCGCACGACCAGTGGTCGTGCGCACTATGTTTGGTGCTCGTGCGCACTGGCATGGAAGATCGGGAAGAAGAACTTGGATAACGCGCACGAGCAGTGGTGCACGACCAGTGGTTGTGCACACTAAGTTCAATGGTCGTGCGATTGCCCCAGACAGGACTCCAGAAAAGAGAAATCATGCACACGATCAGTGGCGCACGACCGGTGTTCATGCGCATTATGTCCAGTGGTCGTGTGCTTACACCAAGGTGATTTTGGAAAACTAAGAGTAGTGTGCACGATCATGGGCGCACGACTAGTGGTCGTGCGCATTAGATCCCATGATCGTGTGCAGTATTCCTGTTTCACAACCATCCCGGAACACGCACACGACCCATGTACCAAAAGGAAAAACCAACCAATGATATGTGCAGACATTCCAGGCAATCACAAAAAGGAGTACAAACAATAAAAGTAACAAAATACACAACCACAGGCATAAATGTGCACTTCCTATGGAAATAAAGATAAGATGAAATATGAACGATATAGAACTAAAAGTGAAGTGCAATAACGTTAAAACTAACCCAGATGAGTCCGAAAATAGGTATATAAAGTGGACTCATCAGCCAACACTCAATAAGATTGATGTTGCTAAATATGATCATGGTATTTCAAATAATGTTGCTAATGATGATATGGATGATAATGATATCATTTTGGTTAATGATGCAAATGTTGAGGGGGAGTTGTAACGCCCCCCGCCCCCCCCCCCCCCCCGATTTTTCGACAATTATTTAAATCCTTGTTTGGCGTTACGTTGGCGTGTTTCCGGATTGTGCCATTATTTGAGTACCTCGTTAGGTGTTCTTAGTGGTCGTATCCTATTTGCAGGGTTCCCGAGCTAGCCGGAGTCAGTTTTGGAGACTCGGCTGAGTCTCTCAGGGAATGCTTGTGCTTCGGCTTCGGGTTGTGTTAGCCCGAGTGTTTGGTCGTCAGAGGTTGCTTTCGACTTTGTCATTGTTCTCGTAGCATGAATGTTTAGCTACGGTGCGAGTTGGGTCGAAGTTCGAGATCGTTCGTTTTGGCATCGTTTCGACGTTTGCTGGTTAGCTAGTAGTAGTTTCTTTTCTGTGCACGGCTTTATGTGGCCAAGCTTGGTGAGGCCTGCGCCTTATCCTAGGCTAAGGTTTGAGTTAGCTAATTTCATATAAGTATATGTATTTGTGTGTTTTTGAACGCTTGGGTGCGGATATCAAGTGTATGTAAGCGTTTATATTTATGTTTACGCATTTTAGCATGAGGAGTGATTTTGGCGTGCCGGGGTATAAATGCACACGTGCGTGCGTGCTAGGCTTTATAATAATTTATATGTGTATGTTTATATGGGAAGAGGCGGAATACGCATAGTAATAAGCGTGGAATTATGTGTACTACTAAATGATTTTATATGTGCACTATTATACGTGTATACACTTAAGTATGTATATGTGTAGGTATATAGTATATACGTATATTTAGAGTGAATGAATATATTTATATGTGCATATTGTATAAATATATTTATAGGTGTGCGGATATACTTGTATGGGTTTAAGTATACACTTAGGTATTACTTCATTAGTTAATAGAATTGAGGATTATGTGTTTAATTTTTAGGTGGTCATATATAAGAGGATGCCTTAGGTTTAGGTTTTTTTCCCTTTCTTTCCCCAACCCGGCGGCCTGTTGCTGCAGCCCGAGCGAAAGGCGGATAGGGCGGAACGGGAGGCTCTCCCACTGACCTTCTTCCCCGCCCAGCAGTGCTCGAAACCCATGTTTGACGCCGGATCTGAGCTCCTCTAGGCAAGGCCTTCGTTCCAAGGTAACCATCTTGAGATTTCACCATCGTCTTTTCCGACCGGGTGTTGGGGGTTCTTATTCTTTTCATGCTTTGATCGATCATTTCTTCCCAGGTATTCTTAGGTGGATGTTGTGATCTTTTCCTGTTGGGAAGAGGGTGCTTGGCCGAAATTTTCAAAGGGCAAACCAAGGCAAGTCCATCCTTTGCCCTTGTCAAAGTTATTGCAATATAGTTCCCTTGATTTTGATTTTAGATCTACTCTCCTAATTTTTTCCATGCCCACCCGCAATTTTGGGGGCTAATCCTCATTGCTTTAGGTTGCGGTTTCATGGTTCGGGGTGTTAGATCTGATTTTGCACCAAATGAGTTACTAGTTTAAATGCTGCATTTTGGGGACTTTGAGTCGTGCCTGGATTCTGTTAGGGGTTGTACCTTAGTTTTGTTCAAAATCTTTTGATTGCTAAATTAGCGGCCGAATTGAATCAATAGGTTGTTGTTCATTCTTTCGTGTTGTCAGAACTTGTTCAATAATCTCCGTTAGAACGTGTCCAAAAGTTGGAGGTTATGGATGTTAGAACTTGCTCGTGTGTTCAATAATTTCGGCTGTGCTCACTTGCTAGAATCTTGTCCATTTCCATTTAACTTCTAGGTTGTGGTTCCTTTCCTTGGGTGTGAACCAAGACCAGCTCGTTTCATTATGAAATTAATTGTTTATGTTACCGACAAATTAATCATTATGTTGGTACCAAATTAATCGTGCGTGGATAGGTATCAAATTAATTATGTCTTTGTATCAAATTAATTATGCCTGTTTCGATGTCTAACCTATTTCTTTTGTTATGGTGACCAACTAATGGTACATGTTTAATTGAGTGTCGTACTACTTGCAAAATTACAGTATCGTTCTGCTTTCAATTTATTTGTGTCAAACTACTTGCTTGGACAAACTCGATGTTTAGTCCGTTGGTATGAATATAAGGCTCTTAGGTGGGTTGCTCTAGAGTGTTTATGGTTCAGTGTGACTTTTTGGTGGTTCATGGAACCACTAGTGAGGGCTTTCCCGAGTCACTTAGTGTTGGAGTAGGATGTGATTTGAGGTGGGTCGGACCGATGCCGCCACCCTTGTTTTACTTCTTGTCTTATTAAGACGATATGGGTTGTTTGGTTGAGTTGGACTGATGCCACCACCACAACACCTTGAGATATTTAGGTCTGTTAGACTTGGTTGGACCGTTGCCACCAGCCTAGGCCCTGGTTACTGATTTTGTCCATCTCCAGTACCAGGTGACTCTTTCTGCTCTAGCTTTATGCTGGGATTTATTTATTTTTTTGCTAATCCCTTTTGCAGAGATAGTTGAAGTTCGGCTTCATTTGTTCTCTTGATGTACTCCCTTTCCACTTACCTTTGTGGGAATCAGTTTTACCTGCTTTACTTACCATCTTCTACCTGTACCTGTTTTACTTCACCTTCACTTATTTCTGACCTGATTTCTTTTATCCTGTATAAATCTATTGTACCTTTGTTTTTCTTTCGATAGTTGTTTTGCTGAGGTGTTCGTTTTTTTTCTGAATACCTCAGGTACAGGTATTTAGCCGACTGTGCTGCTAGTTTGCTCCTAGAGATTTTCTAGCATTTCAGCTGCTACTGTGGTTCTCAGTTCCTCTTGTTTGGGAGGTAGCTTTTCTTTAGACTTGTAGTATAGACATACCTACTCACCAGTGGGTTCGTGTCAGTTGGTGACGCCCACTGGTGGTTTCTCTTTTAGATACTTTGCGCTTGCTTACACTGTTAGTTTTCTTCTGTTTTTGAGATTCATTAAACTTGCTCCTAGGATGATTTATGTTAGGTTGCTAGTTACTTTAAAACCTATAAAAAAGAGAACAATTATTTTATCTAAAACATAATCCTCATGTTTTCTTTTCTAAAAAAAGCTTAATCACTACTTTCAAAACCACGTAAAAGGTTATTTTCCATATATATCATATAAGTTAAATCTAGGGTCTTGCATAGTCTTAGGTGTTCCCTGGGGATGCTTATGCATTCTCTTAGGATGTTAAAAAGTGAATAAAGTATTTTCCGCTATGTATAAGTATAATTTTGAAGGGTGGACTAGTTGATCCACGAAGCCGAGGGATACGGCCTCTAAAATACATTTGATTTTCACATCATTAAAGCTTATGTTTTTTTATTAGTCTTAGTAGTTGGTGGTTGGCTGAGCGTCGACAGTTATCCCCTGCCTGACGTGGCATCACAATGCGTGTTTTCTCCTACTCTGATACTTCTTAATTTCGGAGAAAATGCGGGTTGTGACAGTTGGTATCGGAAGGAGGTTGCTTGACAATTTGTCGGGCAACCTTTCCTTGTAGGTATTAGAAGTTTAGCATCATGTCATACATACACCGATATATCATCAAAACATCTTGGCTGAAGCATGAACACTACACTCATAGCATAACATGAAGTATACGGGGCATATTATGTAGTATGGGATGCATAATATGTGTTTGTATATGGATCCACCATAGGAGGCAACATGTAAGGGTTATGTAGTATGGGATGCATAACCTCACCACATGAATGCAACTGGCACGTTTTCTTTTTCGTTGCATGGGAATGTTATGTAGTATGGGATGCATAACATTTTCATGTGTACGCCGCTCATAACATGCATTAGGGCCTTTTTAGAATGCATAGCACAATCATGCATAGTATAACATTGCATAAGCACAACGTGCCAAGATAAAGACTTGCAGGATGACATATGTACACACATTGTTTTGAGTCAAAAATAATATAAATTCATGCATTCTCGATTTAGGCACAAGAGTTAGTGTGATGGTGGTGAACCATCTTAGGTTAAGCATGACATTATTCCCTCTCTATAAAACAATATATATATATAAAAACCCCAGAGCAAGTTGGCAGTCAAAGCAAGTACTTATGTAGGTTTGTATGTACCTGTTTGTTTTGTCCTAGTAGTTGGACTAGGGTCTGATGATTGCTTGTTTGTTCCTTTCAGTATGCCGCCTAAGCGTAGAGTGGCGAGGTCGACTCCCCAATCTAAGGGTTAGTCTTATGGTGCTCAAAGCAGTGCAGTTATGGAAAGTCTGAGGCAGAGCAATGAGGCTCTATCGAGGCAGATGGTGGACATTCAGTCTCAGATCCAGTCCCTGATATCTGTGGTGGCAGGACTATCCCCGAGGGCGCAGGATCCTGCTGTAGGTATAGCTGTTCCCGCACCTCCTGCACCCCCAGCCCCTTTCGTGCCTCCAGTGGTGGTGCCCCCGGAGATGGATTTCATCACTCAGTTCCAGCGACTCCGACCCCCTACCTACGATGGTAAGGGGGACTTCATGATATTGGATGACTGGTTGATTTCCATAGAAAAATTATTTCATTACTCTGGAGTGTCTGAGGATCAGAAGGTGATTTTGGCCGCCTATCAGCTGAAGGGGTTAGTGAAGAGCTGGTGGATGAGGGAGAAGGAGGGAATGGCTGGATGAAGCACTTGGGCTTCCTTCAAGGAGATCTTGATGCAGAAATTTCTACCGTCAGTGGAGCGAGACAGGCTGATGAATTACTTCTTGCATCTGAAGTAGAGGCAGCTCTCAGTCATCGAGTATGAGATTGAGTTTAGCAAACTCAGTCGCTTTGCCCCTAGTTTGGTGTGCTCAAAGGAGGATAGAGCGAAGCATTTCCTCGGAGGCCTGCGTAGCGATGTACAGCAGCTAGCAGTGGCTCATGGAGTGATGAGTTATGTTGGGGCAGTGGAGGCCGCTTTGAAGGTAGAGGCCATTAAAAGCGTGAAGCAAAGAGGACAGCAGGTGAGGAATGAGAAGAGGAAAGCTGTTGAAGCAAAGAGCCCCCAAGTGCCCGGTGCTCCTTCGAGGAAGAGGAGCAAAGAGGTCTGTAGTTTTTGTGGCCGGTCAGGCCATCCTGCTGAGAGATGTTTCAATAGGGCGGCGACGTAGAAGGAGCATGTGCATGCTATTCAGGGTGCTCCCAGGCAGAATGTGGTGTGTACTCTGTGCAAGAAAGAGGGGCATGATGTTGCCTGTTGCTGGTTGAAGGACAAGGTCTGCTATCAGTGTGGACAGAAAGGTCATACCAAGGCCCGATGCCCGCAGCTCCAGTCTGTGCACCGACTAGTTCCTCTTCAGGCGTTTCCACCGCCTCAGTCTATGGATAGAGGCAAAGGGAAGCTGAATGTGATATCATCAGCAGAGGCTCAAATTTCGATGCAAGTCATTGCAGGTAGACCTTCTCGGTAGTCTTTTACTTCCATTGCAGATTATTTTGGCTTTTGTTTTCTTAAATGATTGTGCAATTTTTCCCCTTTTATATTTATATAGGGAGTTTTAAGGTAAATAACTGTTGGGCGCATGTTCTCTTTGACTCAGGTGCTACCCACTCATTTGTGGCTAGGGCCTTTATAGAGCGGTGCCAGCTGGTTCTTGATCATGTCGGTGATGACTTTTGCGTCAAATTCCCCTCGGGTGATTCCGTGATATCAGATCAGGGCATTTTGAATTGTCCTATTATGTTGTGGGATTTCCCGGCCAAGGCAGATCTGAAGATGACAGACTTGGAGGATTTCGACGTCATCCTGGGTATGGATTGGTTGTCCAGATACGATGCAGTGACCCAGTGCAGGGGTAAGCGCTTGGATTTCAAGAAGGACAACGGTCAGCCTGGGAGTATTTATGGCGATCCGCTCCAGGTATCTCCAGCGATTTCTGCGGTATGTGTTTAGAGGTTATTCAGTTCTGATTGTTTTTCTTGCTTAGTCTCTGTGCTGGGGACTGCTAGCAGTTTGCCGCAGTTGGATGAGATTCCTATTATTCGTGAGTTTTCTGATTTGTTTCCTAGAGACCTTCCCGGTCTTCCCCCTGTCAGAGATGTCGAGTTTGTGATCGATTTGGAGCCGGGTACGCATCCTATTGCTAAGGCGCCATACTGGATGGCCCTGCGAGAGGTGGAGGAGTTGCGTACCCAACTGGATGAGTTATTGGAGAAGGGTTTCATAAGGCAGAGCTCGTTGCCCTAGGGTGCGCCTGTTCTCTTTGTGAATCAGAAAGATGGGTCGATGCGCCTTTGCATCAACTACAGAGAGCTGAAAAAAGTCACCATCAAGAACAGGTATCCCCTGCCCAGAATCGATAACTTATTTGATCAGTTGCGTGGCAGCTCTGTGTTCTCCAAGATTGACCTTCGATCAGGATATCATCAGCTCAGGATCCGGGAGTTGGACATTCCACAGACGGCTTTCCGATCGAGGCATGAACATTTCGAATTCCTAGTTATGTCTTTTGGGTTGACCAACGCTCCATCAGCATTCATGGACATGATGAATCGGGTGTTCAAAGATTTTTTGGACAGGTTTTTGGTCGTATTCATAGACGACGTTTTGATTTATTCACGGAATACTGCGGAGCATGATCAGCACTTGCAGTTGGTGTTATCTGCCTTGATAGATCATCAGTTGTACGCCAAGCTGAGTAAATTTGACTTCTGGTTGCCTCAGGTTTCCTTCCTAGGTCATGTGGTGAACAAGGATGACATTTCATTGGACCCGGAGAAGATTTCTGCAGTGATTGATTGGCATAGTCCGAGCAAACCCAAGGAGATTAGGAGCTTCTTGGGGTTGGCCGGCTATTATAGAAGGTTTGTTGAGGGATTTTCTACCTTGGCAGCGCCCTTAACTAAGCTGACGCAGAATCATGCGGCGTTTATTTGGAGCGAGCAATGCGAGGAGGCCTTTCTGGAGCTAAAGAGGAGACTGTGCACTGCTCCTGTTTTGACATTGCCTACGAAGGGCAAGGACTATGATGTATATGTAGATGCCTCGCATGTTGGGCTCGGTGGCATGTTGATGCAAGAGGGGAAGGTGATTGCGTATGGGATGCGGCAGTTGAAGACTCATTAACGGAATTACCCTACGCATGACCTCGAGTTTGCGGCAGTGATTTTTGCGTTGAAGCTGTGGATGCATCTACTCTATGGGGCCCAGTGCAAGATTTTCACAGATTATAAGAGCCTGAAGTACGTGTTTACTCAGAAGGAGCTGAATCTTCACCAGCGGCGGTGGCTAGAGTTTGTGGCCGATTATGACGTGGAGATCCAATACCATCCAGGCAAGGCCAATGTGGTGGCCGACGCCCTGAGCCGCAAGACAGGGAAGATTTTCAACCTCACGGTAGACCTTTTAGTGGAGGAGTTTTTGTTGATGGACATCTCCGTGGGGTGCTGTGATTTGCAAAACAGTTTGGCAGTGGCAGAGCCATCTTGAATTTCACTCACCAGGTTGCACTAGAAGGATGATCCGGGTTTTTTACACCTGTACCTCAGGGTTGAGAGAGGGGAGTTGCCGGATTTCTCCATCGATGATTCGGGTGTAACATCCCATTTCCAACTAGACCCCTAAGTGTGGTTATTGGCCATGACAAGGTCATGACCAAACCCTAGGAAGCCCAAGAAGACCAAGAAAACCTAAGAATGTGGGTGGGACCACTATGGTTTGCAAATAGTAAATTCCTGAACCTTTGTTTAAGATAATCATGGGGCTTCACCAAGACTTCAAGACCCCACCATGTTCTCATCAAACCATGGTAAGATCCATTAGATCAATAAGGACCCATGGAGGGCAGTCAAAAGGGTTAAGTTGACCGAAGTCAACCCTAATCCTAAATGGGTCAAACCAACCTACTTAGGGCCAATTGACCATCCCCAAGCCAAGTGGACCCCACCCAAGCCCACCTAACCATAGAGTGAGGTCAATGGGTCACCTAGGACCCATTGGGGTCCACCAAAGAGGCTAAGTTGACTAAAGTCAACTCTAACCCTAAATGGGTCAACCTAGCCTACATTGGGTCAAACTGGCCTACACAAGGGCCAGTTGAAGTTCCCTTAGCCAAGTGGACCCCACACATATCTTCATAACCATAGTGAGAGGCCAACGGGTCACCAAGGACCCATTGGGGCCAACCAAAAAGGCTAAATTGACCAAAGTCAACTGTAGCCCTAAAGTAGTCAAAGTACCCTACTTAAGGGTCAAGTGACCTCTAAAGGGCCAATACAACCCTACCTAGGCCTTAGGGGAGGCCCATGGGTCACCAAGGACCCATTTGAGCCAACCTCAAAGACCAAATTGACCTAAGTCAACCCTAGCCTAGGTTTGGGTCAAGCTAGCCCAAATGGTCTAACTCAAGCTCAAGCCCAACTCACTTGGGCTAACCATATTTTGGTGGATAAAATAAACATGTGGGCTGCCAATATGAGATTTACCAGCCAACTTAGTGACTAGGAGAGAGAGAGAATCTCAAAATTAAAGAATAATTTAGGAGAGAGAAAGGGGTATATTTGAGGGTATTTAGTGGAATAAGCCACTTGGACCCATGCCATCAGCCCCCACATGGGCTGGCCGACCCATGGAGTCATGGAGGAGGAGGTGGATGGAGTGGGGCCCACCCATGCATACATGGTGACAAAAACAAGGCAAACCCTCCACCTCTCACATAGGAATTATCACCCACCCACCTCTATACTTCATCTCCTCATTTCCCCTCTCTCCTTTTAGTTTCATCTCTCTCAGGACAAGAAGAGCAGCAGAGAGTGAGATAGAACCCGAGTCTTAGCCGTGAAAACCAAGGGAGAAGCACCGCCGCCGCCGCAATGGTTCCCCGCCGCTCCTCACGTCGCAAGGCCGCCGGGAAGGTCCTCCCTCACCTCTCTCTTCATGCTTAGATCTTAGGAATACCTAGGTTAGGGTTTGGGATCGAATGAGCCCGAGCCCAACACTTATTTTTCACCCATTAATGGCAGTTTTGAAGCTCTCGGGTGAGGTGGCGCCGCCAACTCCGGCCGCCCTAGCCGCCAGAAAAGCTCGCCCCCACCACCGTGAGGGGAGGGGAGAAGTTGGCCGGTGGAGGCGCCGCCGGAGGCGGCCGGGAAAAGCCCCGTGAAAATCGGGCTGAGATCTAGGTGTTTGGAGAAGAAAACACAGCAGCCGTCCATCTGCTTCAAGATCTGTGCCATGCAAAAATATTAAATCCAGGAATTATTAATTATATGAATAGTGTATTTAATATCCTTTTATATCCGACTTTTGCATGTCAAATGTTAGGGCCCTTACACCCTTTTCCATAAAATGTTCTCAACATCAAAATTGTAGGTCTTGGAGTCACCTTTAATTTGATATATTACACATAATTGTTGGTTAAGTCTACTGCCCTATAGAGCCATTTTCCTACGGCTGGTCGTAGGATAGGTCAGAAACTAAAATGGGTGCCCTGCCCAAACCATAAGTCCAAATGGGCTTAACTTTTGGGCATGTGTCCGAATTAGGTATATCTAGGCCCTACCAAAAAATGGGAATTTTGGGGAAAATAAGTATATAGTTTTAGTTCAAATATGATAAATCAAATTTTGTTGATATTTGGAGCTTATCAATTCCAAAATGCCCCAACCTTTGGTGTCATGTCCTTAGGCGTATATTAGACCTATGGTAGAAATATTAGACAATTTAACCATCTGCATGTTGAGATATCTCACATGCAAGATCTAAACATTAAATGGCCTTGGGCTGCAAATAGCAAAATGCAGAAATGTGAAAGTGATGCCCTAGCCCATCCAGAGGCCCAAATGACCTGCAATTTTGGGGAGTAACTGGTTTAGGGCATATTTAGGTTCTGCCAAAAAATGGAATTAATTGGAATTAAAATAAGGGTGGAATTACCAAATTAACCCTAGGCTTGTTTCGGTGATTCTTGGAGTAGTTCAACTCCAAAAGGCCCCAAAGTTTGGTGGCATGTCCATGCGGACATTATTAGGGCATGGTTAAATGTTTAGCCCACATGGATCACAGCAAGTTAGGGAAACCCCTTGCATGTGTTGGCTTGTAAAGGACTTGGTGTGCTTATAGCCAAAAGAAGAAAAAAATAAAATATTGAAGGCACAGCCTTTTTAGACCACTGACTTAGTATTACTTTAAGTACCCTCCCCTATTTGGGGAAAATAGATGACTTAGTATTACTTTAAGTACCCTCCCCTCTTTGGGGAAAATAGATTAATTAGGGTTGACTTACCCTTGGACCCAAGTTCACACCCTAAGGATGGACCTTTAGGGGGTTGTGAAGGACATAGGGGCAAATGCCCTTGTATGGCCTTGTAAATCAGTAGAGAGTTAGTTTAGATATATTTAAGACTCTGGTTGAAATATTAGGGAATTTTGAAGTAGTTAAGTAACTCCAAAGTCAAACCCTAGTTTTAGGGTAGAAGTACTAATAGGTCAAAATGGTAAATTAACCTCGTCTAAAAACTATGAAAATGGGGTAGAATGAATATTAGGGTGAGTTGAACCCCTAGATATTTTTAGTGGAATTTTACGGATTATATTCATGGTAGTTCCTTTGTTAATTATCAAAGTATCCAATTCAGTATTTGATTTAATTTGATCATTTAGTTTAATTGGAATCTAGTAGAACTTGGCTAGTAGAGGTTTTTGACCTAAATAGAGGTCTCTGAATTTTATTATAATTTTTAAAGGATTTTATATATTGCTTCCTTCATAAATTTTGTAAAGGCCATATTTGATAAATAAATCATTTATAGAATAATTTAGTATTTAAAAATGTGAAGTTGGGCCACTGATGATTTTAGGATGATATCTATTATTAGGAATTTAATTAGAAATTTTGAAGTATATTTATAGTGCTTGATTCACAATTATGCTCTTTGTTGATTTTGGTATTGAATTTATTTAAAATTAAATATCTTGTGAAAAATCATGAAAGTTTGGCAAGTGAAAATTTTAGGACTGTAGTAGTGTAATATAGATTTCTCAAATTATTTGGATGATAATTTCAAGTAGTTGCTTTACAAATTTTGGAATATGGGAATTTACTGCAAAAATAATTTTAGGCCCCATAAATGTTTGTATAAAATGTCAAGTTTGGAAATTGTCACTTTTGGATATATGGAATTTTATCATGAATTTATGGAACATTAATGATGTCTAAAATATATACTTCATGATCAACTCGACTATAATTGGCCCTTGTAATAAATTATTTAAATAGAAGATTAATTGAGGAAAATACAATATTCGGGAATTAAATCATTTATGTCATGATAGGACTCCAGTAATAATCCTAGGTCATTTGGATGAAAACTCGAAGGACATCCTATCATGAACATCACTTAGTATAGGTCGGTCTGCAAATAGTAATTTGGTGAAAAGTTGTATTAGGATAAGAGTTGGAATAGGGTGGTGTTAGTCGTGTTGAATTGTTTGAATAAAAGTGGATGAGTCACCTAGAAAGTTCTAAGGAGTGGTGGGAATCGTGTGGATGTGTGTTAGAAGGTAAGCGAGTTCGACGAAAGATCGTCGTGCCCGCGAGAGTGAAAGGTCTAAACTACCTTAGGATTAGCCTATCGCAATATGAGAAGGTAATGGGTAAAGGAAATCAACCAATGATATTAATAAGTACCTTGCGAAACGGAACGCTGGGCGTAATCCCAACACAGTTCCTAGTGCCCCTTGAGAGCCCTTCACAGGGAATACCGGGAGCATTCCTGGGATTAACCTTAAATCTCTAAGTATAATAACCCGTAGACAAGAGTAGTCTAATAGGTTAAGACATTTGTTGTACCTTCTCACCCGTGTAGGGTTGGAGAGTTTCATGATATATGCTCACCCGTGTAGGGTTTGAGGGAGTTGGTATAAAGGCACTAATGTGCGTTCTCACCCGGGTTGGGTTTGATGGTTTTCAGGACGGGTTTGGTCCTGCGAGCGGAAGGCTCGGAGTAAAATACTTGCATGTGCATAAATCTAGTGGCAGGGCATGCGGTACTGGCCGTTCGTCACAACGATGGCAGTACAGTGCACCAGGCGGTTGTGAGAGTTAGAGGGGCCAGTGGGTTGTTTTACACTGCGGTCTGGAGGACGACCCCCGATAACGCACATCCGACCCAACAAGACTGACGTGTTGTCAGCAAAGTACGTATGCGAGACTCTAGACTGTACCTTGGACGTGTACAGAGGCATATGAGAGGGGTCTAAGGCTTGGTATTGTGCATAACGGCCTAGAAGCGGAGACGCCCGCTCCGCTGCTACCATAGCCACAGCAGTGGTACCCGAGAGTGATGCTAGCTCTCAAAAAGTGGGAACTAAAGGTCTGTGTGCACAGAGTCGGGTGTGTGTGTTGCACTTGCATGTCCATCATACCCACTTGCATGTCATAGCATAATCGATTCATTTAACCCTGACACCTAAAGTATAAGTGGTATGGGACGCTTATACATTAGGCCCTGCAAAACGACCACTTGGTCTATAAGCTTGTGTGGGCAAGTTTATAAATTAAGGTTATTTCAATATTTATATGCTGCTAGTGATAACCGACACCCCAACGTATAAAGTGGTATGGGACATTTTATACGATGGTAGCCTTGTAGAACATCCCTTGGCTTATGTGTATTCACATAAGTGAAGGTTATATTCCTTTCTTACTTTACTCATTATAACCTGATTATAAATTGCTAGCTAGGTCCCCCTGTCACCTGTTTTTGATTTCTCTCCTCTTTCACGTCCTTTCCTTTCTTCCTCCCCGCTCGGTGCCTAGGAGCATGGGGGAAGGGGTGGGGGATGATAGGGCTTAGTCTTTTTAGACTAATGGTTTTCTAACCACATCATATTAGGGGATCGTGGAGCCGAGTATGGAGGAGCAGCCTAGGAGACCGGTGTAGTTGGAGATAGGGCAGTCTAGCTCAGGAGTACAGCCAGCTGGGACCGTGACTTCCGACTTCTAGTAGTTATTTTGTTTTGCTTCCCCATCAGGGATCTGTAGTGAGGATATGGATGTACCGGGCTTCAGCCCTTTTATTTCTGTACACTTTATTATTCTGTGGACACTCCCTTCGTGGAGATTTTTATATATATGTGATATGTTGTGGACTTGTCTTCTCTTGTACTGCTACTTTTGCGTCAGCTGCGATCGATTTGGCCGGCAGGGTCGGCGTCTTGTAGTGACGACCTTCCCGGGTGCGAAGGTGTCACCGCAAGGCGGCGGTTCTGGGCCTAAGACCCCAAGGTTTTAAGAAGAAGAAAAAAAAAGAGGGGTCTTACAAGTGGTATCAGAGCGCAAACCTCGATCCAAAAGTAACAGTACACAACCCCCGGGTCACCCCCGCGCGAGTTTAGTTTGAGGACAAACTAAGCAGTGGAAGTAGTGGTATGCCCATGTGGGGATCACATATATAATTGTCCATTTTAGTTAAGGTTGAAAAAGTTCTGACAATAGATTTTGTGGCGCATCCTCCAGTACTGCCCACACAGATTATAGAAGTTGCACCACCGCCGCCGGTTCCCACTCAATTCCTACAGTCTGACATGAGACAGACTCTGACGGCTATCCTGGAAGCCTTCAGGAACCAACAGGCCCCGGCTCCGCATCCTATTCCGGGAGCCAACTGGCTCAGCCTCTTTCGAGGACTCTCTCCCCCATCCTACTTGGGGACAGAGGGGGTATTTCGGACATAGGAATGGCTAGACATCATGGAGGATATGCTGACAGGGATACGGAGCCCTTGGGAGGAGAGGGTGCCACTGGTTGTTTCCTGCTTGGAGTCCCATGCCAAGCGGTGGTGGAAGACAGTTCTGGAGACTACCTTTGCTGATAGGGAGGCTGCCGAGGTGACGTGGGAGGAGTTCAGGCTCATGCTGTTGGATCACTTTGTTCCGCAGTCGGCCCGAGATGAGCTGGAGGACCTCTTCTTGTAGTTGAAGCAAGGTTCCAGGACGGTGGTGGAATACCATCGAGAATTCAACCATCTGGCCAATTTTGCAGACTCCTACCGGCTAGATGAGGCAGCGTACACCAAGAGGTTCTACAAAGGTTTACGGGAAGACATGAGGGATGCACTTATTTTCGTTTCGGACGGGCCTATCACTTGTATTCTGGAGATGGCAAAAAGGTTAGAGGCAGATTGGCTCACCACCAGAGGCCGGAAACGGCCAACGGAGGATCAGAGCCGGGGAGCCCGAAACGATTAGCGGCGAGGTCGTGCGCTAGAGGTACAAAAGGTGGAGGATCAGCCTCGACAGGAGGTGAGGCAGGAGCCGAGGGGCCAGGTGACGATGGCCCCTCAGCCTATTTAGATGAGAGATGTGCAGAGACCGGGAGGTGGGGCTTACACTCCGCCGGAATGTTACCACTGCAATCAGGTGGGGCACATCAAGAGAAACTATCCCGTGAGAGGGATGCCTCCACCAGCACCACAGATTGCCCCACCGACGCAGCATTTTGGAGGCCGAGGATGTGGCCAAGGATGCAGATATCAGGGTAGAGATCGCAGGCCGGGAGGACAGCAGATTTATGCACTGGACCTGGCTCAACCCAGGAACCCGGAGCAAGTTATTACAGGTACGACCAAAAGTTTTCTTTTTTTTACTTAACTTCTTTTCTTCCTAGAAAATTAGTTTCATGAACTTGAATTATTAAAGACTAGGCAGTAAAACCAGAAAATAGAACTCTAAGCAAATATTCAATCTCAGGCATCGTCTTCATTTGCGGCAAGCCCGCACACACAGTCTTCGACATGGGTGCTTCGCACTCGTTTGTGTCGGAGACCTTTATCCAAGGGTTAGGAGGCATGGAGAGGATCACCGCCCAGATGTTACGGATACGGCTACCCGACGGGTCGGAGCTGTTCGCATCATCCCATTGCAACCTGGAGGCATGGATAGGCGGAAAACCCTTCGAAGCTCCAGTGAAAATTTTGTTGCTGCCTCCAAGCCCAGACAGATGGGCAAACAGAGCGCACAAACCGGACACTGGAGGACCTGCTGAGACTGTTTATTGTGGACCGTGGAGAGCCTCGGGAGAGGATGTTGCCCCTAGTGGAGTTTTCATACAATAACAGTCATCAGTCTAGTATACAGATGGCTCCATATGAGGCATTGTATAGGCGGAAATGTAGGACTCTGTTGTCTTGGATACAAGATGAGGGTCCAAAGATTGTGGGCACAGACTTTATCGAGGATACTGAGGTGCAGGTACGACTGATACGGGATAGAATGCTGGAGGCGCAGAGCAGGCAGGCGAAGTATTGTGACGCTCGACATCGTCTAGTGGAATTTCAGGCAAGGGATCGGGTGTTCTTGAAGATCCAGCCGATGCATGGGGTTTCACGAGTACGTGGTCGGCGGAAGAAGCTTAGCCCGAGGTACATGGTGTCGTTCAAAATCCTGGAGCGGATCTGTCCATTAGCTTACCGGCTGGAGCTGTCACCGGAGCTGGCCGGCTTGCATGACGTCTTTCATGCGTATTCACTTAGGAGGGCTCTACTACGCCCGGAGTTGCAGATTATGGCCACTGATGGGCCGGTAGCTTCGGATCGATCTGTACATTTGGAGCCGATACGGATCGACGACCAGGGGATACGAGTCTTGCGTCGTAAGAAGATCCAGCTAGTCAAGGTCCTGTGGAGGAACCACAGACGAGAGGAGCATACTTGGGAGCCACAGGACGTGATGCAGGAAAGATATCCGGAGCTATTTAGTCAGGTATACCTCACAACCTCTCAACATGTTCATTTTACTTTCCTGTTTTTAAACTAGTAAGGCTACTCTAGGAAGAGTAGGGGCTAATCTTTTGTTTATTGGGGTCTTGGCTTTGCCAATTGGGAGAATTGGTCATATATCTAGGTTTTTTTTTCCTTTAAACCCCACTTAGCAAACATGGCGTCGAAATGTAATCTTCCACTTCTTATGGGATGTTGCAAGTTTCTTTTCTTCGGTAGAAATTCCCGTAGCCCTAACCTGGATTTCGGGGACGAAATCTTTGTTTTGTTTATTGGGATTTGTAACATCTCATTTCCAACTAGACCCCTAAGTGTGGTTATTGGCCATGACTAGGTCATGACCAAACCCTAGGAAGCCCAAGAAGACCAAGGAAACCTAAGAATGTGGGTGAGACCACTATGGTCTGCAAATAGTAAATTCTTGAACCTTTGTTTAAGATAACCATGGGGCTTCACCAAGACTTCAAGACCCCACCATGTTCTCATCAAAGCATGGTAAGATCCATTAGATCAATAAGGACCCATGGAGGGCAGTCAAAAGGGTCAAGTTGACCGAAGTTAACCCTAACGCTAAATGGGTCAAACCAAACTACTTAGGGTCAATTGACCATCCCCAAGCCAAGTGGACCCCACCCAAGCCCACCTAACCATAGAGTGAGGTCAATGGGTCACCTAGGACCCATTGGGGTCTACCCAAGAGGCTAAGTTGACCAAAGTCAACTCTAACCCTAAATGGGTCAACCTAGCCTACATTGGGTCAAACTGGCCTACACAAGGGCCAATTGAAGTTCCCTTATCCAAGTGGACCCCACACATACCTTCATAACCATAGTGAGAGGCCAACGGGTCACCAAGGACCCATTGGGGCCAACCAAAAAGGCTAAGTTGACCAAAGTCAACTCTAGCCCTAAAGTAGTCAAGGTACCCTACTTAAGGGTCAAGTGACCTCTTAAGGGCCAATACAACCCTACCTAGGCCTAAGGGGAGGCCAATGGGTCACCAAGGACCCATTTGGGCCAACCTCAAAGACCAAATTGACCTAAGTCAACCCTAGCCTAGGTTTGGGTCAAGCTAGCCCAAATGGGCTAACTCAAGCTCAAGCCCAACTCACTTGGGCTAACCATATTTTGGTGGATGAAATAAACATGTGGGCTGCCAATATGAGATTTACCAGCCAACTTAGTGACTAAGAGAGAGAGAGAGAGAATCTCAAAATTAAAGAATAATTTAGGAGAGAGAAAGGGGTATATTTGAGGGTATTTAGTGGAATAAGCCACTTGGACCCATGCCATCAGCCCCCACATGGGCTGGCCGACCCATGGAGTCATGGAGGAGGAGGTGGATGGAGTGGGGCCCACCCATGCATGCATGGTGACAAAAACAAGGCAAACCCTCCACCTCTCACATAGGAATTATCACCCACCCACCTCTATACTTCATCTCCTCATTTCCCCTCTCTCCTTTCAGTTTCATCTCTCTCAGGACAAGGAGAGCAGCAGAGAGTGAGATAGAACCCGAGCCTTAGCCATGAAAACCAAGGGAGAAGCGCCGCCGCCGCCGCAATGGTTCCCCGCCGCTCCTCACGTCGCAAGGCCGCTGGGAAGGTCCTCCCTCACCTCTCTCTTCATGCTTAGATCTTAGGAATACCTATGTTAGGGTTCGGGATCGAATGAGCCCGATCCCAACACTTATTTTTCATCCATTAATGGCGGTTTTGAAGCTCTCGGGTGAGGTGGCGCCGCCACCTCCGGCCGCCCTAGGCCCCGGAAAAGCTCGCCCCCACCACCGTGAGGGGAGAGGAGAAGTTGGTCGGTGGAGGCGCCGCCGGAGGCGGCCGGGAAAAGCCCCGTGAAAATCGGGCTGAGATCCAGGTGTTTGGAGAAGAAAACACAGCAGCCGTCCATCTGCTTCAAGATCTGTGCCATGCAAAAATATTAAATCCAGGAATTATTAATTATATGAATAGTGTATTTAATATCCTTTTATATCCGACTTTTGCCTGTCCATTTTAGGGCCCTTACACCCTTTTCCATAACATGTTCTCAACATCAAAATTGTAGGTCTTGGAGTCACCTTTAATTTGATATATTACACATAATTGTCGGTTAAGTCTATTGCCATATAGAGCCATTTTGCTAGGGCTGGTCCTAGGATAGGTCAGAAACTAAAATGGGTGCCCTGCCCAAACCCTAAGTCCAAATGGGCTGACATTTTGGGCATGTGGCCAAATTAGGTATATCTAGGCCCTACCCAAAAATGGGAATTTTGGGGAAAATAAGTATATAGTTTTAGTCCAAATATGATAAATTAAATTTTGTTGATATTTGGAGCTTATCAACTCCAAAATGCCCCAACCTTTGGTGGCCTGTCCTTAGGAGTAAATTAGATCTATGGTAGAAATATTAGACAATTTAACCCTATGCATGTTGAGATATCTCACATGCAAGATCTAAACATTAAATGGCCTTAGGCTGCAAATAGCAAAATGCAGAAATTTGAAAGTGATGCCCAAGCCCATCCAGAGGCCCAAATGACCTGAGATTTTGGGGAGTAACTGGTTTAGGGCATATTAAGGTCCTGCCAAAATTGGAATTAATTGGAATTAAAATTAGGGTGGAATTACCAAATTAACCCTAGGCTTGTTTTGGTGATTCTTGGAGTAGTTTAACTCCAAAAGGCCCCAATGTTTGGTGGCATGTCCATGCAGACATTATTAGGGCATGGTTAAATGTTTAGCCCACATGGATCACAGCAAGTTAGGGAAACCCCTTGCATGTGTTGGCTTGTAAAGGACTTGGTGTGCTTATAGCCAAAAGAAGAAAAAAATAAAATATTGAAGGCACAACCCTTTTTAGACCACTGACTTAGTATTACTTTAAGTACCTTCCCCTCTTTGGGGAAAATAAATGAATTAGGGTTGACTTACCCTTGGACCCAAGTTCACACCCTAAGGATGGACCTTTAGGGGGTTGTGAAGGACATAGGGGCAAATGCCCTTGTATGGCCTTGTAAATCAGTAGAGAGTTAGTTTAGATATATTTAAGACTCTGGTTGAAATATTAGGGAATTTTGAAGTAGTTAAGTAACTCCAAAGTCAAACCCTAGTTTTAGGGTAGAAGCACTAATCGGTCAAAATGGTAACTTAACCTCGTCTAAAAACTGTGAAAATGGGGTAAAATGAATATTAGGTTGAGTTGAACCCCTAGATATTTTTAGTGGAATTTTATGGATTATATTCATGGTAGTTCCTTTGTTAATTATCAAACTGTCCAATTCAGTATTTGATTTAATTTGATCATTTAGTTTAATTGGAATCTAGTAGAACTTGGCCAGTAGAGGTTTTTGACCTAAATATAGGTCTCTGAATTTTATTATAATTTTTAAAGGATTTTATATATTGCTTCCTTCATAAATTTTGTAAAGGCCATATTTGATAAATAAATCATTTAAAGAATAATTTAATATTTAAAAATGTGAAGTTGGGCCACTGATGATTTTAGGATGATATCTACTATTAGGAATTTAATTAGAAATTTTGAAGTATATTTATAGTGCTTGATTCACAATTATGCTCCTTGTTGATTTTAGTATTGAATTTATTTAGAATTAAATATTTTGTGAAAAATCATGAAAGTTTAGCTAGTGATAATTTTAGGACTGTAGTAGTGTAATATAGTTTTCTCAAATTATTTGGATGATAATTTCAAGTAGTTGCTTTACAAATCTTGGAATATGGGAATTTACTGCAAAAATAATTTTAGGCCCCATAAATGTTTGTATAAAATGTCAAATTTGGAAATTGTCACTTTTAGATATATGGAATTTTATCATGAATTTATGGAACATTAATGATGTCTAAAATGTATACTTCATGATCAACTCGACTATAATTGGCCCTTATAATAAATTATTTAAATAGAAGATTAATTGAGGAAAATACAATATTCGGGAATTAAATCATTTATGTCATGATAGGACTCCAGTAATAATCCTAGGTCATTCGCATGAAAACTCGAAAGACATCCTATCATGAACATTATTTAGTATAGGTCGGTCTACAAATAGTAATTTGGGGAAAAGTTGTATTAGGATAAGAGTTGGAATAGGGTGGAGTTAGTCGTGTTGAATTGTTTGAATAAAAGTGGATGAGTCGCCTAGAAAGTTCTAACGAGTGGTGGGAATCGTGTGGATGTGTGTTAGAAGGTAAGCGAGTTCGACAAAAGATCGTCGTGCCCGCGAGAGTGAAAGGTCTAAACTACCTTAGGATTAGCCTGTCGCAATATGAGAAGGTAATGGGTAAATGAAATCAACCAATAATATTAATAAGTACCTTGCGAAAGGGAACGCTGGGCGTAATCCCAACACAGTTCCTAGTGCCCCTTGAGAGCCCTTCACAGGGAATACCGGGGGCAGTCCTGGGATTAATCTTAAATCTCTAAGTATAATAACCCGTAGACAAGAGTAGTCTAATAGGTTAAGACATTTGTTGTACCTTCTCACCCGTGTAGGGTTGGAGAGATTCATGATATATGCTCACCAGTGTAGGGTTTGAGGGAGTTGGTATAAAGGCACTAATGTGCGTTCTCACCCGTGTTGGGTTTGAGGGTTTTCAGGATGGGTTTGGTCCTGCGAGCAGAAGGCTCGGAGTAAAATACTTGCATGTGCATAAATCTAGTGGCGGGGCATGCGGTACTATCCGTTCGTCACACCGATGGCAGTACGGTGCACTAGGCGGTTGTGAGAGTTAGAGGGGCCAGTGGGTTGTTTTACACTGCGGTCTGGAGGACGACCCCCGATAACGCACATCCGACCCAACAAGACTGACGAGTTGTCAGCAAAGTACGTACGCGAGACTCTAGAGTGCACCTTGGAAGTGTACAAAGGCGTATGAGAGGGGTATAAGGCTTGGTAGTGTGCATACCAGACTAGAAGCGGAGACGCTCGCTCCGCTGCTGCCGTAGCCACAGCGGTGGTACCCGAGAGTGATGCTAGCTCTCAAAAAGTGGGAACTAAAGGTCTGTGTGCAAAGAGTCGGGTGTGTGTGTTGCACTTGCATGTCCATCATACCCACTTGCATGTCATAGCATAATCGATTCATTTAACCCTGACACCTAAAGTATAAGTGGTATGGGACGCTTATGCATTAGGCCCTGCAAAACGACCACTTGGTCTATATTCTTGTGTGGGCAAGTTTATAAATTAAGGTTATTTCAATATTTATATGCTGCTTGTGATAACCGACACCCCAACGTATAAAGTGGTATGGGACATTTTATACGATGGGAGCCTTGTAGAAGATCCCTTGGCTTATGTGTATTCACATAAGTGAAGGTCATATTCCTTTCTTACTTTACTCATTATAACCTGATTATAAATTGCTAGCTAGGTCCCCCTGTAACCTATTTTTCATTTCTCTCCTCTTTCACGTCCTTTCCTTTCTTCCTCCCCGCTCGGTGCCTAGGAGCATGGGGGAAGGGGTGGCGGACGATAGGGCTTAGTCTTTTTAGACTAATGGTTTTCGAACCACATCATATTAGGGGATCGTGGAGCCGAGTATGGAGGAGCAGCCCAGGAGAGCGGTGCAGTTGGAGATAGGGCAGTCTAGCTCAGGAGTACAGCCAGCTGGGACCGTGAGTTCCGACTTCTAGTAGTTGTTTTGTTTTGCTTTCGCATGAGGGATCTGTAGTGAGGATATGGATGTACCGGGCTTCAGCCCTTTTATTTCTATACACTTTATTATTCTGTGGACACTCCCTTCGTGGAGATTTTTATATATATGTGATATATTGTGGACTTGTCTTCTCTTGTACTGCTACTTTTGCGTCAGCTACGATCGATTTGGCCGGCAGGGTCAGCATCTTGTAGTGACGACCTTCCCGGGTGCGAAGGTGTCACCGCAAGGCGGCGGTTCTGGGCCTAAGACCCCGGGGTTTTAAGAAGAAGAAAAAAAAAGAGGGGTCCTACATCGGGTACCTTGAAGTACTGCATCCGGTTTTGCATCCCCGTGGTTGGAGACATCAGGAGTATGGTATGCAAAGAGGCTCATGGATCCAGTGTTGCCTACCACCCAGGATCCACCAAGATGTATCATGATTTGAAGTAGATCGCCTGGTGGTATGGTATGAAGGGGGATATAGCTCGGTATGTTTCAGAATGTTACACTCGCAAGCGGGTGAAGGCCGACCATGGGAGGCCTGGTGGCAAGTTCACTCCTTTGGAGGTCCCGACTTGGAAGTGGGAAAGTATCTCCATGGACTTCATTACGGGCTTACCAAGATCTCCAAGGGGATTTGATTCAGTTTGGGTGATCGTGGATCGATTGACGAAGTGTACGCACTTCGTACCTTATAAGATCGACTACCCGATGAAGAAGATAGCAGAGTTGTATTTGAGCGAAGTCATCCGATTGCATGGAGTTCCCGTAGGTATCATTTCAGACCGAGACTCCAGATTTACGTCCCGTTTTTGGAAGAGTTTGAAGGAGGGTTTGGGTACAGACATGAGATATTCTACCGCTTACCACCCACAGACAAATGGGCAGACCGAGCGTGTGAACCGGATTATGGAGGATATGATCAGGTGCTACATTCTAGACCACGGTGGGGCATGGGATGAGCGTTTGCGGCTCATGGAGTTTGCCTACAATAACAGTTACCAAGAGAGCTTGTAAATGGCTCCCTTCGAGGCATTGTATGGGAGGCGCTGCAGAACTCCGTTGTTTTGTGCTGAGGCCAGTGAGAGGCCTTTGTTGGGTCCTGATGCTCACGAGGAAATGGAGGTTGCTGTGAAGCTCATTCGGGAAAAGCTTCGGTTAGCTTAGGAGAGATATGAGAAGAACGCCAACCAGCGTAGGTCCGATTTGGAATTTTCGGTGGAGGATTTGGTCTTCTTGAAGGTGTCTCCGATGGTTGGAGTGAAGAGGTTCAGCAAGAACTATAAGTTGGATCTGAGGTATGTGGGCCCATTCAGAATTTTGGAGCGTATTGGTGTGGCGGCATATAGGTTGGATCTACCAGCCAACTTCCCAGGCGTACATAATGTTTTTCATGTAAGCAAGCTGCAGAAGTGTGTGCGGAGCAGTAGGCAAGTCTTGGATACCGTGCCCTAGTTGGAGCCCAACCTCTCGTATGTTGAGGTGCCGGTCCGCATCTTGGATACTCAGGATCGGGTGCTGCGGACAAAGTCTATCCCGATGGTGAAGGTTTTTTGGAAGAATCAAGGTTTGGAAAGCGCGTCTTGGGAGCTAGAGTCGGCTATGAGGGAGGCTTACCCTCGCTTGTTCTCCTGATTTGTTGGGTATGTTTTCTTTCTAGTAACTTTTGTTTGTTACTTTCCTTCTATAGTAGAAGTAGTGTACGTAAAGTTTCGGGACGAAACTTTCTTTTAGGGGGAGTGACTGTAACGCCCCCCGATTTTTTGGCAATTATTTAAATACTTGTTTGGCGTTACGTTGGCGTGTTTCCGGCTTGTGCCGTTGTTTGAGTATCTCATTAGGTGTTCTTAGTGGTCGTAGCCTATTTGCAGGGTTCCCCAGCTAGCCGGTGTCTGTTTTGGCGACTCGGCTGAGCCTCTCATGGAATGCTTGTGCTTCGGCTTCGGGTGGTGTTACCCCGAGTGTTTGGTCATCGGAGGTTGCTTTCGACTTTGTCGTTGTTCTCGTAGCATGAGTGTTTAGCTACGGTGCGAGTTGGGTCGAAGTTCGAGATCGTTTGTTTTGGCATCGTTTCTACGTTTGCTGGTTAGCTAGTAGTAGTTGCTTTTCTGTGCACGGCTTTATGTGCCCAAGCTTGGTGAGGCCTGCGTCTTGTCCTAGGCTAAGGTTTGAGTTAGCTAATTTCATATAAGTATATGTATTTGTGTGTTTGTGAACGCTTGGGTGCGGATAGCCAGTGTATGTAAGCGTTTATATTTATGTTTACGCATTTTAGCATGAGGAGTGATTTTGGCGTGCCGGGGTATAAATGCACACGTGCGTGCGTGCTAGGCTTTATAATAATTTATATGTGCGTGTTTCTATGGGAAGAGGCGGAATAGGCATAGTAATAAGCGTGGAATTATGTGTACTACTAAATGATTTTATACGTGCACTATTATACGTGTATACACTTAAGTATGTATATGTGTAGGTATATAGTATATACGTATATTTAGAGTGTATTAATATATTTATATGTGCATAGTGTATAAATATATTTATAGGTGTGCGAATATACTTGTATGGGTTTAAGTATACACTTAGGTATTACTTCATTAGTTAATAGAATTGAGGATTATGTGTTTAATTTTTAAGTGGTCTTATATAAGAGGATGCTTTGGTTTAGGTTTTTTTTCCTTTCTTTCCCCAACCCGGCGGCCCGCTGCTGCATCCCGAGCGAAAGGCGGAAAGGGAGGAACGGGATGCTCTCCGACCGACCTTCTTCCCCGCCCAGCAGTGCTCGAAACCTATGTTTGAGGCCGGATCCGAGCTCCTCTAGGCAAGGCCTTCGTTCCAAGGTATCCATCTTGAGATTTCACCATCTTCTTTTCTGACCGGGTGTTAGGGGTTCTTGTTCTTTTCATGCTTTGATCGAGCATTTCCTCCTAGGTATTCTTAGGTGGATGTTGTGATCTTTTCCTGTTGGGAAGAGGGTGCTTGGCCGAAATTTTCAAAGGGCAAACCAAGGCAGGTGCATCCTTTGCCCTTGTCAAAGTTATTGCAATATAGTTCCCTTGATTTTGATTTCAGATCTACTCTCCTAATTTTTTCCTTGCTCACCCGAAATTTTGGGGGCTAATCCACGTTGCTTTAGGTTGCGGTTTCATGGTTCGGGGTGTTAGATCTGATTTTGTACCAAATGAGTTACTAGTTTAAAAGTTGGATTTTGGGGACTTTGAGTTGTGCCCGGATTCCGTTAGGGGTTGTACCTTGGTTTTGTTCAAAATCTTTTGATTGCTAAATTAGCGGCCGAATTGAATCAATAGGTTGTTGTTCATTCTTTCGTGTTGTTAGAACTTGTTCAATAATCGACGTTAGAACGTGTCCAAAAGTTGGAGGTTATGGTTGCTAGAACTTGCTCGTTTATTCAACAATTTCGGTCGTGCTCGCTTGTTAGAATCTTGTCCATTTTCATTTAACTTATAGCTTGTGGTTCCTTTCCTTGGGTGTGAACCAAGACCAGCTCGTTTCATTATGAAGTTAATTGTTTATGTTAGCGACAAATTATTCATTATGTTGGTACCAAATTAATCGTGCGTGGATAGGTATCAAATTAATTATGTCTTTGTATCAAATTAATTATGCATGTTTCGTTGTCTAACCTATTTCTTTTGTTATGGTGACCAACTAATGGTACATGTTTAATTGAGTGTCGTACTACTTGCATAATTACAGTATCGTTCTGCTTTCAATTTATTTGTGTCAAACTACTTGCTTGGACAAACTCGATGTTTAGTCCGTTGGTATAAATATAAGGCTCTTAGGTGGGTTTCTATAGAGTGTTTAGGGTTCAGTGTGACTTCTTGGTGGTTCATGGAACCACTAGTGAGGGATTTCCCGAGTCACTTAGTACTGGAGTAGGATGTGATTTTGAGGTGGGTCGGACCGATGCCGCCACCCTTGTTTTACTTCTTGTCTTATTAAGAGGATATGGGTTGTTTGGTTGAGTTGGACTGATGCCACCACCACAACACCTTGAGATATTTAGGCCTGTTAGACTTGGTTGGACCGTTGCCACCAGCCTGGGCCCTGGTTACTGATTTTCTCCATCTCCAGTACTAGGTGACTCTTTCTGCAATAGCTTTATGCTGGGATTTATTTTTTTTGATAATCCCTTTTGCAGAGATAGTTGAAGTTCGGCTTCATTCGTGCTCTTGATGTACTCCCTTTCCACTTACCTTTGTGGGAATTAGATTTACCTGCTTTACTTACCTTCTTTTACATGTACCTGTTTTACTTCACCTTCACTTACTTCTGACCTGATTTCTTTTATCCTGTATAAATCTATTGTACCTTTGTTTTTCTTTTGATAGTTGTTTTGTTGAGGTGTTCGTTTTTTTTCTGAATACCTCAGGTACAGGTATTTAGCCGACTGTGCGGCTAGTTTGCTCCTAGAGATTTTCTAGCATTTCAGCTGCTACTGTGGTTCTCAGTTCCTCTTGTTTGGGAGGTAGCTTTTCTTTAGACTTGGAGTATAGACATAACTACTCACCAGTGGGTTCGTGTCAGTTGGTGACGCTCACTGGTGGTTTCTCTTTTAGATACTTTGCGCTTGCATACACTGTTAGTTTTCTTCTATTTTTGAGATTCATTAAACTTGATCCTGGGATGATTTATGTTAGGTTGCTAGTTACTTTAAAACCTATAAAAAAAGAGAACAATTATTATATCTAAAACATAATCCTCATGTTTTCTTTTCTAAAAAAAGCTTAATCACCACTTTCAAAACCACGTAAAAAGTCATTTTCCATATATATCATATAAGTTAAATCTAGGGTCTTGCATAGTCTTAGGTATCCCCTGGGGACGCTTACGCATTCTCTTAGGATGTTAAAAAGTGAATAAAGTATTTTCCGCTAGTTTAAGTATAATTTTGAAGGGTGGACTAGTTGATCCACGAAGCCGAGGGATACGGCCTCTAAAATACATTTGATTTTCACATCATTAAAGCTTATGTTTTTTTATTAGTCTTAGTAGTTGATGGTTGCCTGAGCGTCGGCAGTTATCCCCTGCCTGATGTGACATCACAACGCGTGTTTTTTCCTACTCTGATACTTCTTAATTTCGAAGAAAATGCGGGTTGTGACAGGAGTCTTTAAAGGTATTTGATCAGGATAAGCATAATCCATCCACACTGTATGAGTGTGATGATCAAGAGGACCAAGGGAAAAATTCTCTTATGATCAATCCACCACCTTGAATAACTACATATACCTCCCTTCTTAGTTCTATCAAGGCTCAATTGGATGATCATGCCATTTTAGTTAATTATTATATAGACAAGTCCATTTCTAAAGTAAAAGCTGAGTTTCTGATAGAAATCTAGACTGTGAAAGATGAGACAATTCACCTGAACAGAGAGATGACTAGCTGGTTTGATAAAGCAGCCAACATAGTCAAAGCACAATCCTTAATACTAAGCTTAATGGACAAAAGCTTAAAATTCTTTGCTACTGATATGGGGTATGTAAAGAACTTTGTAAGTCAGACTGATGATGTTATCAGGCCAGCTGTAGATCATGTAAATAATCATATTACTAATACTACTATATCATCAATGCAAGAATCCTATAGGATCAAAGATGAAATATTAGCTGATAGTGACAACACATTCCAGACACTATCGAGCAAGATTGAGTTTAACTCCCTTCTATTGAAGAACCAACTAATTGAAGAAGCCAAAAAGGGGGAGGAGGAGGGAAATGCTAAGTTTGCTAAGCTCATTGATGAGCATGCCTTCAAAGTGCTTTTAAGGTACAATGATTGCACTACAACTTCCTCTATTGGACAAGAATTGGCCAGAAGATGTTGATTTCCCTACTCAAGCTAGAGTTGCATAGGTTGCATAGCTTGCATCCAGGAGAAAGGGAGAAGGAACACTCTTGGCTGAAGAGTTCATGGCAAGAAGTAGAGCTGAAAATGCAGATGATCCAGACTATGAATATATTAGTGATGCCTCAGAGAAAATAATTATCAATGCTTGGCTAAACCATGGATAGCTTCTTAAGAATATTGACAACATATATTCTTCTAAAGAATGTATCAAGCACTTGGAAAGGAATTCTTTAAGAGAAAGAATCTTCAAGGAGAATTTGGTAAGAAAGAACAACCCTAAGAAGATGCCTCCCAAATACCTACCAGAACCATTTCTTTACTTTAGGAGGCAGGAGAGCAAAGCCCACAGTGCAAAGTTGATATGTGATGCTGAAGATGAAGGCTCAAGATCTACAAAGAAGAGGAAATCTAAATTGTAGTTTAAATTCAATTAACCAATCTTGAATATTGTATATCAACCTTCATATATTAGCTCATGAAATTAAATCTAAAAACTTTGAACTATTATATAAATGTTAAACTATTCTTTGATGGTTTAGGTTATTTTCTGGTGGATGAATGAAAATTTTATAGCTTATATCCTTTAGCTATGTTTTTATGTTGATTAATCATGTTGTTAAGTTGTGCCTAAAATGGTTAAACATCTAACAATTGTGGTGTTATCCTTAGATTAGTCAGGTTGTTTAGCTTATGTTTAACTTTGGCTAAACATTTATTTTTCCCAATAATGTTGTCATGATGTTGTTGAATTAAAGTTCCCAATTTATCATGATATGTTTATGTGTTAAAATGCAACTTAGCATTGCTATGTGTTTTACCTTTTTCAAATATGGGAGATTGTTGGGAATATTGCCCTTCAATTTTCCTTATATTCGAAGACGCATCACCTTCAATTCTAAGTGCATAATGTATTCTAACATTGTTGTACTTGTCTCAGCTGTATTGGAGAAATTCATCAAGAAGATGGTCTGGTCTCAGCAGAACCGTTGAGACTCCGCTAACAGCTGTTGATATAGTAGCATGTCCCAGCCCAGCTATGATAGCAGTGTGCTCTCAGCGAAACCCCTGAGATGCAGTGAATCTTTTGCTGAGATAGAAACCAGTATCAGCTAAACTGCTGAGATAATTATGAATATAGCCGTTGAGATTGCGCGACCCATTTTTGGCGGAAGACAAATAAATAAAAAGAGCTTTATCCATTCTTGGCCATGTAAGGTAAAATCAATCCAAGAGCCGTTGCAGATTGATGGAGCCTATATATAGCTGAAAGTATCTATTATCTACCTAAATCACCTAGAGAGGGTGAATAGTTGAGGTCTATTTCTTTTTGCGAATTAAAATACTTTAAAAATATAAACACACAATACACAGAGATCTATAGTGGTTCCCCGAGTTGGGTACATCCACAGTCCCCCCTCGCCTATCTACAATGAAGGGCTAGATTCGGCTATTTCACCTTTCTCAGATTTCAACAAATCTTACACCTTGGAGCAGCAACTCTTACAACTCAGAGATGACGCTCCTAAAACTTGAAGAACAACCTCTCTTACAACTCAATCCAAAATCGGTTCGACAACTTGATCCACAAATGGATCTACAACACGGAGGAAAATCGTGCTACAAATGTAAACGAGTCTACACACAATAATTACAATTAATCTAGGCAAGATCTAAGGTCTTCAAGTCTTCGTTCTTCTATAACTTTTGAACTTGAATATCTTCAAAAACACTTGAACCCGAAACTTTGAGGACTTAGATCTTGAACCTTGGATCGACTAGATCTAAGAGAATAGAAACCTTTAGAAAGGACGGATCCAGTCGAATAGGTTGAAGATGAACGAATCGTGCAGTAGCAAGCGTCGACCGATCAGAATTTGCAAGAACTTGTATGGGAGCCGACGGGAATAATTCGCATGGGTTCTTTCTTGGAATATGTTGAGCACGATTAGGGTTGATGATAAATCCACCGTAAGCATTTATAGATTTCCTCAATTTTAATGGCTATAAAAGAACTTCTAAACCACTGTACATGGCATATCGTTCAACTCGAGATGAATTTTGAAAAACAGACGGAAAAATAACATAAGTCATTTTCGTCGAGTATCGTCGAGTATTGCTGTGTATACTCGCCTAACTAGTCCTATTCGACGAAATTCACGTATAGAAATTTAGCCCGTTCCAACTTGCCAATCCATTCCAGGTAGTAGCCATACTCGATGAATTCGACGAGTATCAGATAGTATACTTGACGAATTCGATGAGTATCGGCTAGCTCACTCGACATATTCGACGCCTGACACATTAATAGTCGACGAATTTGACATAGAAAATCCTGAGAAGTAAATTTGAATTGACTCAACGAATTATTCGGGTATCAACTAGTATATTAGACGAATTCGGTGAGCTTCATTAGATACTTTCGACAAATTTGACGACTATACACGAAAATACTCGACAATTTTTACTTGGCAGACTTTCCAACTCTCGGAGTATTTATCTCAAGTACAATATGTTGAATTCGACGAGTATTAGTAAGTATATACGACGAATTTGACAAATATCCCTTATAATGCGTGACGAATTTTACTTGGGTAAAATTTTTGTTTATCTGATTACAAGTCCTTCTTCTTCCTGGATCCTCATGCACTTGGGATAAAAGTACACCCCAATATAGAGATTACACGTGAGTCAACAAATTGGACTACACAATGAAGGATAACATTGTATAGTCATGTGTATACTGACCCACTGTAACCTGAAATTTGTGTGTACTTAGCAATGTAGATCTGCAAGTACATAACTAAAAATACAACATCAAATACAATCTCAATTCATCTTTGCTTAACGGGAATTTTAGATGCAATTCCCAACAATCTCCCACTATTTGAAGAAGTCAGAATCCTACAAGTTAAGGTGAATTACACAACAATAAAAATAAAGCATAAACTTGAAAAGATATATGAATTAAAGAAAATAAAACAAAGCGCACATTCCAGTCAAAACATTTAAATCATATATATATATATATATATATATATATATATATATATATACATATACATATATATATATATATATATATATATATATATATATACATATACATATATATATATCTTTATTATATAAAGAAACCCCTAAACATCTCATGGTATAACTTTTAAATCCCAAAATACCCTCATTAAAATATGTTTTTTGGCTTTACTTTGAGGCCTTTTGGTCTTTTGTCCGGCTCAACACTTAATTTTATTTTAAATCTTGGTTTCCTGCGTTGTTCGTCCACCACAAAATCACTATATCCGCGATTCCTTCCTCGATTCTTCTGCGCAGGTAGGGCATCGGAATCCCTCAGTTTGGTTCTTTCGCGGCTTCTTCCTCGGTTCTTCCTGGCCCCCAACTTTTGACCAGCCAATAAATTACTCCTCCCTCCGGCAAAGAAGTCCTCCCGCCAGCTTTTTGCCTGCGCCCTAAGGTACTTGATTCTCCGGTATGGCAAGCCCATGCTTTTCTCTCCTCAAGCAACATCCTCCTCCATTAATAAAGAAGGAGAGCTCCTCCTCTACAACTTTCACAGTCATTCGCCTCCTCTATAACTTTCACGGTCATTCTCCTCCTCCAGCAATCTACCGTGCCCAGCTTTCTTCCATTGACAGTCTACTCTAAGCTTTCAGTATAAATTTTATCTTCAGTATTGTACTCTCCTCTAAAGAGACATTCATATTTCATCTTCAGTTTTTAAGCTTTCAGTTTCTTACTCTGCATATTTTCCTCCACTGACCCTGCTCCACAGCTCATCCTCGGCTGCTTTGCCACCAGTATCGCCACCCGTCCAGTTCTCTCCTCAACGCCACTGCACTCCATGGGTAATCACATTCCTGAACCTTATTTATGGTGCGTCGCTACGTCGGGATCTAAGCCTTTTTGGTTCTACAGAACTCCTACTCGCCCCTCCTTGCAACATCGCCCATCAACTCCGCCTTCACAGTCATTTCTGCCATTATTTCCCGGCTTGCTCACTTTTTCGCAACAAAGGTATGAGCTCGACATCCTGGATTTCTCCATTCTCACTTTTTTCATGCGCTTATTTCAAGTTCCATTGATTCCCTGTTTAGCAATATTCAGTAATGTTCAGCAATGTGTTTTACCATTGCAAGATGTCTTTTAGCACCAATGCAAGATATGTGTTTTACAATTTTCAGTGCACGATTTGTATTTTACAATTTTCATTCTCATTTTGATTTTTAGGCTTGGCTTTGTCAAGATCAGTGTGATTTTTTTCGATGTGATTTTGATTTTCAATGTCAAGATCTTCAATAACAGCCGAACATATCTGCAAAAATTTCTCCATTTTTAATTTTATTTTAATACTAGGCTTTGTCAATGTGTTTGTATGCAACAACAACAAAAAAATTTTACTGCTCACTTGGTGTTTGTCTGGATGCTCCAATAATTTTACTGCCCACAACATGCTTCATGCATATTCCCATTTAAAGGTCTACTTTATTTCTTTTAACTCTATTTTTATTTTCAGTGTCGGCCCTCTGCACAAAGGTCTATTTTATTTCTTTTAAGTCTATTTTGATTTTCAACGTAGGCACTCTGCATATGAAGATTGCACCAACAATTCACTTTAAACAATGAAAAATAAAACCTATTTGTATGTTCAGTGGTCCTGGAAGCTGTAGTTATGGTTATGGTTGTGGTTTTGGAAGATTGCAAGGATAAGCTGGGAATTGCTGAGAATAAGTTGTTTGTATCGGCACAATGAATGAATTCATTGATAGACCATAACAGGTGAGAATAAGCTGTTTGTATTGGCGCACTGAATGTTGTCATTGATCAACCATAATAAGATTGCACAAAGCAAACATCTGAAAACTGCTCCGGGAGAATAAGCTTTCGGTGGAGTGACGAGAATACACTATCTGTATCGGCGCACTGAATGCAGTCATTGCAAGGATAAGCTTAATCTTAGCAATTTTCCAGGACCAAATATTTCACCTTGCAATAATGAAAAATAAAACCTGTTTGTATTCTCAGCAATTATATTTTTTCGGGGCGGGGGGGGGGGAGGGGGGTGGTTATGGTTGTGCTCATGGAACGAGGAGGTTATTTTTCTGGTAATGGAATGAGCAATGTTCAGCAGGTTATGGTTATGATTATGTTCATTTGTTTTCATTTGCTTCAAGAATTGATCAACTTAAGTATTATATTCAATACGATAGTTTATAAATGAGTTCATTAATTACAGCCACAAATTCGATCTCTAACTTCCTTCTGTTTTCAATTTCAGCTATAAATTATAATAGTATGTGTCTATAGAAATCATTGTCTTGATCATCTTAACTTAGATATGTGTATTAGTCTTTTAGTGTTATATTGATGTTTTGTTTTTATTTTTTTAAGTTTTACTTTCATATTAGATTTCCAACACAACATAAAAATATAAAATATATCCCTATGCAAAAGCCACCATAGAGAATCTATATACAAAAGCCACCATAGATATTTTTAAAGGATTTTTGTACATGTTAACAATAATATTTTCCTTCATCGAATGTCGCTGATCAGGATCGATGTTGCCGCTCACGACTGATATCACCGCCAACGATCGATATCGCCGCTCCCGATCGATGTCACCGACCACGACAGATTTCGCCGCCCCCGAACGACGTCGCCGCCCGCGACCCATGTCACCCCCACGACTCATATCACCCCCACGACCAATGTCGTCGTCCACAACCAAATGTCTCTGTCCACGACTAATGTCTCTCCCCCAGCACCAATGTCGCCCCCACGACCAATGTCGCCATCCTCAACCAATGTCACTACCCACGCCCAATATAACCGCCCATGACCAAAGTCGCCCCCCACGACCCCAATGTCGCTTCCCCCGGCCAATGTTGCTTCCCCCAACCAATGTCATCGCCCCCGACCAATGTTGCCCCCACGACAAATGTTGTCCCCACGACCAATGTCTCCCCCACGACCAATGTCGCCCCCACGACCAATGTCGCCCCCATAACCAATGTCGCCCCCACGACCAATGTCACCTCGCACGGGGTCCCCCGTGCACGACTGCTTGTATATATATATATATATATATGTTCAACATCTGGGGCAACCATATCCACATATATTAATAGAAGATATATAAAACCATCAGCCCTGCCTGCCATGTCTCTTCTGACATTGTCTGATAAAATATGCCCTGGTCTTTGGATAGTATCTTCGAGGGGCTGGAGGTGCAGTTGGATCATCATGCTTGTTATTTTTGAAATGAATTCTCCTCTTTGCACTGGCCATCTCATACTTCTGCCACTCATCTCTATCATAGTGGTTCCACCTAGTCTCATTAATTAGCAAGATCAACCAAAGTAAAGGTGTCCAAAATAATTCCTTTTGAGATCGGTCTCTAGACTTCAGACATTTCTCAGTTTTGCATATCGTTGACAGGCATGTCTCTGACAGGCTCTGATCTCACAGAAGATGGACCTTCACCATATTTTCTTCTGTTATGTGCTGGTCGAGGAAAGTCTTTAATTACTCGAACATTTGGAAAATCAGCAGCAACAACAGGTCTGTCCTGAGAAAAATCCTGTGAGTCTGATCAGTATTATGAGTAATCTTGAGCAGGATGAACTTCGACATATACTGGTGCGGGCCCAACAGTTACTTGAAATCTTGAATCAACTAGAATAGGTCTGCCAAAACTCTCATTATGTTGTTAAGAGAAGTTGTCATAATAGTACTCATTGACTCCTTTGAAGTTTCCAACCATGGCAGCCTCAACAACATCTACCTTAGCTTTCAGGGCTTCCTCCACCTTTCTGACTTCAACAGCTATATCATTTGCATAAGCTTCCATCGTCATGTCAAAATGAGGTATTGATCTATTGTGAGCATCAATCGTGGTCACTGCATTCTTATCAACATTCACAAGAAAATCTAGATTACTTTTGAGCCCAGCCATGGTATGAACTAGAGCTTGTCTACACTAGATGAACCAAAAATCCAACATTGCATCTAATTTGTCAAAATGCACATTGACAGTTGCAAGGCTGTTGTTGAAATCTTTTAGTGTCTCCTTGACCTTTTTCAGAACTTTCTATATTGAGGAGTCAAAATGTGCTTATTGTTTAGCCAACATGGCATCTATCGCCTTCAAATGGAACTATCTGAAATGGAACTGGGAACATCTTCAGTAGGAATGTTGGGAAGAGATGGAAGATCTGCATGGATTTTTGAATCACTGGTGTACTCATCTATCAGAGATAAATGAGCCTTAGCCATCAAACTGAGATCTTCAGTAGGTAGGGCAGGAGTATGCTCCTCTGCATCTCTGTCCTCGTCAAAAATATCAACTGCTTCCTCTGGAACAACTGGAGAAATACCGGACACCTTTGCAACCATTTTCTCTAGGTTGCGGATAAGCCTATCAACCTGTGTAGCAACAGATATCAAAGATTGGGTTGCCTCCACCTTAGACAATGCAGTAATGAGAATCTCTGGAAGAGGGACAATCATGTACTCTACTGAATCTTACTCAGAGACATCATTAGCATTATCAGTATCTACCATTACCTCATCAGTATCTATCTCATAATCAACAATATCTACATCATCCTCAGCGGCAGCATCCAAATCATCATCAATCTCATGCACCGAAGGAGCCGGAACATCATCATCAGCAATAGTCTTAACCTCGGACTCATTAGGCACTATCGCATCAATAGGAGCATAACATATAACAACGACCTCAGACAACAGATCAACTAAATCTTCAACTGTCTCTAGAGCATCTAGAACTGAATCTAAACCTGGCACTTCTACAGCTGGGACTTTTGAAACTGTCTCAGTAGAAACACTCATGGGCACTCTCTGAGTAGCCACCTGTGTATCAGCTGGCTCCTCAATTCATGTACTCAAACTGTCAGGAATCTCACTATGGGTGGAATTAGGAATCCTATCAGTAGGAGCATCCTCTTTTTATAACTCATGTAGATCTCTGGCTCCCCTATCCTCTGGATCCTCCTATCATACCTCAAGAATATAGTGGTGTCGATTTTCTTTAGGTGATGGATAGGCACACCTTTAGTCATATCAAACTTGTCTATATTCATTTAGTTCAAGAACAAGCGAATAGTCTTTCCAAAGTTCGGAATTCGGAGATTATATTTGAACTTAGAAAATAGTACCGCACCCCAATAAAGTTTCTTCTTGCAGATAATAGCCAACAAGATCTTAAACATATCTGAAGATACATAATCATATGAACCTATCTTGCATAAGAGAACTTTATCAGAGATATATGATAGTAACTTTCCTTCCTCATTCATGCATTTGCGCTTCACTACCTTTGTACCTCTGGGCATACCACAGAACAGCATGGCTCTGGTAAAATCCTCCTCTTTGAGTTGATCTTCCTCAACACAACTTGGAAGCCTCAAAAGCCGAATGAGCAGATAAGCTTTCACTTTAACCTTTATCTGTCGAACTTTGCTCTTTAACACAAAATCCTCCCTGTAGAGTTTAGCATTCTGAAAGAATTCCATGACATCTTTTTCTATAATTTTTCATGGGTGTTCTACTACAAAGGAAAGGCAGACAGATTCAAACATCAGGATAACATTTCTGAACTCATTGGATACAAAGGCAAATCCTGTACGAACCAATTCTCCACCGCCTAGCAAGCCAATGGTGCTTTGAGGAGCAATGGAGGATAGAAATCTAAAAATTAAGGATTCATCTTTGGAATGAACTGTCGGCTTGGAACTTGATTGCTGTCACGGACAGAATCGACGAGGAAAGAGTTTTCTGCATCAAAGCTCTGGAAGTAATCGGCAGTAGAACTCTGCTGGACTGTCAGCTATGGCTTGTACTGACTTAACCGACGAAGAACGATAGTAGTATGATCGGAGGAAGACAATAAACAGTGCTGGAAGAGGAATCATCGTGAGGAATGTTCGGCGAGTCGGCTGTCTGGTTTGGACGAAATGGAGAAAGTTTTCCTCGAACCCTTATATATATATATATATATATAAAATTATAAATTTGACAAGGGAAAGGCGCATACCTGATAAGTCGTGACTCTTTGGATCCAATATAAGAAAGAAAGTTTGACCCAAGTGAAATTCGGCAAAATTAATCGGACTTAGAGTCAGATTCATCAAGTTTAGGCGTGTATATCAAACAAATTGCCGAATTCTGCTAGCTGATATTCGACGAATTTGCCATGGAAAATTTTTTTGCTTTCGGAAGTACTTCTCGAGTGAATTCCTATCTTATTGGCCATCTTCACGAGTTCTTGTTCAGCATAACCAGTTCTGTTTTGAAAAATGAGAACTTGGCCTCATCTAGTGGCTTTGTGAATATATTTGTGACCTTTATACCCATCGGAACATAGCTGTGGGCTATATCCTTATTCTCCACATGCTCCAGGATAAAGTTATATCTTACTTCGATGTCCTTTTTCCGGCTGTGGGAGACCGAATTGTTTTCAATCGCTATTGCATTGGAGGATTCGCAGAACATCAGAATCTCTTTAAACTTCAGGTTGTTGTCCTAAAGCTGATTCCTAATCCAAAGAAGTTGTGCGCAACAACTACCATTAGAGATGTACTCTCACGCGGGAGTTGATATTGCCATACAATTTTGCTTCTTGCTACTCCAGATCTAACTAGAGGGATCTTTGTGGTTCAAGTGTTAGCCTGTACAACCAATAAGGTGTGGTATTTTAACCAACCTGCCTCTGATACCAATTGAAAGTGCAGGTTAGATATGAAATACTCTAGAGGGGGGTGGGGGTGGGTGAATAGAGTATTGTGCTTACTTCAAAACTTTTTAAAACTTTTGTTGTAAGCCTAGGTGAACAAGTCAATAAGTGAAATAAACTAAGCACATCAAACTAAATAATCACAGAACAACACAGAACAACACAGCCAAAACACAAAGAAGGGCAACCAGACGACACAAGAAATTTTATAGTGGTTCCCCAACCTAGGTACATCCACTCTTCTACCACCCTGGTAGGAATCCACTCAGGTTTTTGATCAGGTGTCTGACACCAATGAGCTTTTGTTCAGGTGCTCAAAAACCAAACCTCAAGTATTTTTGGAAGGAGACTTGCAACCAGAATAATTTTGAATGGAATTAAAACCATGTACAGGAATTGGAAATAATCAGATGGTGTCTTCTCTTTCTCAATATCAACTGAGAAGACTTGTGGATTGATTGTAGTAGGTGTTGCTTCCCCTGAGATCTTGAATTAATCAGGAATGCTGGAGCACTGCTTCAGGGTGATAGGCCTTCAAAGACCTAGAATGCCTGGACCAGAATTAGCTTCAGGAACTTCTTTGACAGATAGTGTTTGTTGTCCTTTGAAGTAGTCCTGTAGAGTTGGAAAGAAGAAGACTCTTGATAGAATTTGATTATTCTTCTTCTTCTTCTTGAAAATGTTCTCTAGTCAGGCTGATTGCAGTAGAACTTTTGATTTTAGAATGATTGTTCTTCTGTGCAATATGAGTGTCTGTCTGATTATTTGTATTGCTTGCTGTTGTGTTATGTTATTTCATGATTCTCTTCTGTTATGTGTGTCTCTCTTTCTGACTGAGGAGCATTAAAAAATTTTGAATGTGAGCAGTAATTACAGTCGGCCTTGGAAGGAAGCAGCAATCAATAATTTCCCTAACTATCCCATGGAAAAACGGCATGAGATAATCTAAGATTAATGCGCATTCCAATGGTAACATTCAGAGAAGATCTGACATTAATAACTCTGGATTCATCGCCAAGAAATGGGACGGGAAACTGAAGAAGACCTAGTCTGGAATCGTCGACCGAATAACATAATTCGTCGAGCTGAGCTTGAGTTCGTCGAGTTGAGCTTGAGTTCATCGAGCTGAACTTGAGAGAGTTCGTCGACCAGACATTCTTCATTCGTCGAACAGACAATCTTCATTCGTCGAGCTGAGAACCCTCATTCGTCGAGCTGATAGTTATCACTGTCAGACAGTATTCGTCGAACTGAGTTCCAAATTCATCGAGTGAGGAAAGACTGTGGACTTAGCCAAATATTCTGCATCTGCTGATATCCAGTGTCGACATAAGCTGGTGTCGACTGATTGATCTTGGTGTCGACTCAAATCTTCTGGTGTCGACAAGAACTGGCGTTGACTAATATCCTGGTGTCGACACAAATCCTCTGGTGTCGACATAAATTGATTGGTGTCGACACATGACCTAAGTTTCGACACAAATACTCTGAGTTCAGATTTCGTCGAGTAGAGTACAGCATTCGTCGACCTAAGAAGTTGACTTCGTCTCCCTGAGAAGCTGAGAGCTTGAGGTCCAAGTTCGTCGAGCTCAGAATCTAATTCGTCGACCAAAGTTTGAAGCTGGACTTAGAAAAATTCTGAAGTTGTCCTGACTTTAGGTTGATGTAGAAACTGAGATTTCGTCGAACAGAGAACTAAGATCGTCGAGCTTAGCACTGAGAATTGTCTCACGATCGTCGAGTGCAGAACTCCTTTCGTCGAGCTAAGTTCGACGAACGTCAAACTCACTTTACTTAGTCTTGAAATCCTTTAAGTCTGAAGTCTCTGATGGTCTTGTTGAATGCTGGTCCATCTGAAGTTGAACCTAAGGACTTGACCTAGACTCTAAGCCACAAACTTGACCATGGCTATACCTGTGGGGTCACATCCTAAGTCAGTGAACCTAGCCCAAACCAACTAGGGATCCAACACTATCTGTTCAGTATACGTTTCTGGCATATATTATTGGTAAGGTCTTGCTGCGCAAACACACGGCCGATGATTATATAATCAGGCACTAGTTCTTGGTGATGTGTGCTCTGATAAATAAGAAAGCAGTCAATTGGGGAAAGCTATTATTTGAGTTGATTAAGAAGAAAAATTCCAAGAAAGAGGTTTGTTTTGGGAGGATTTTAGTAATTTTCCTCCAGGAAAAGGCACCTGAATTATTGGTCTCCCAGACCATATTCATCAATACCAGCAAGAGGATAACCTCTGCCTTGTTTGGCAAATGGGAGAGGTCTATCCCAAAGCCATCCAGGGCTTCCTCCTGCAGGACTTTTGAGGACACTAGGGCAGTAATATCCTATCCACAACCTCCAGAAGAAGTTCTTCCATCCACCAGCATTCCTTTACCTCCTCAACAACAACAACAACTACCATCTTCAACTCTTCCACCACCATTACCTCCACATTCTCCAATCATCCCTGAGCACATTCCATCTACACCACCTAGATCTCCACTTCCAACTCATGTATCTAATATTCCATCCACATCCTCTCAGCCTACTTTCAATCTGCTATCTCCTCCTCCACCATCTCCACACCATTCAGCAGTTCCATCTCCTATTTAAGAAACCACCTCAACACCCACTACCACAATTCCTACCTCCACTACTAAAATTTCGTCCAACCCTACTTCCACATTTCCAGAATACCCCCATACAGATTTCTCCCATGCCTTCTCTGTATGTACCAACTGTGGTCATCATACCCCTTACACTATCTCTGCTCCTGAACCTCTATACTTAAATTTCTCTAAAATTGCCCAGGATGTTCTAGCTTTCATTTCTCCAACTCTGGAGCACCAAATAGCACAAGCTATTGCTCCTCTTTCTGCCTCCATCATTTCTATCTCTACCAGAGTTGCTGCTCTTACCTCTGTTCCTTCTTCTGTGGAATTAGATTCAGGACCCTCTGAAACCAGCCAGGGGGAGATGTTCTATGAATAAGTTCCAGTTCGTCCTCCAGCTCTAGCAGCATCCTGATGCTAAAGATCACGATAGTGAACCGGTTGCACAAGTTATAAAAAATGGGCGAGTTTTCCGAAGTATCGATCTCTCAAGGAACACAGTAAGGTAGAGTTAATGTCGAAGAGGACTTGAGATTGAAGTCCTCAAGGTCGGCGGTAACGATGGGGGTTTTGATTATTGCGATAAAAAGAAAGTAAAAATCTAATAACTACTCCTATACAATGCCGCTATGCGATGCTTCGTCAGGCGTGATGGAAGAATAGACGAGCCGTTATGCACTGAATCGCTAGGCAGATGGATGAGTAGGCTTGCAGATGAGGTGGTTAGAACGGCGGAATGAGGGTCATGAGTATCGCTTTGCTACGCACGCCACTAGCAATTGCTAGTGCAGCAAGGGTGGATTGTGGTGGATGGAATATGGCACACCTCAAGCAAATATAACGAAAATACAAATCACAAAAACATGATTTAATATAAGCATTTTACAACTAAGAGCACATCGTCTATAAATAAAGTTTACTACAACACATAAATAACAATAAAGGAAGAACAAGGCAAGAGATCAACCAAATCCAAAGTCTTGCTGAGGATTCACAGTTGGAATCGTCGGGTTGTCCATCCGCGTCCAAGCTCGGTTCTCAACTGCGTCCGGGGTTGAGAAGGGCTGCCACCACCTACTAATGGCCCGCCTTCTTCGTGTCACGATAGCGGACGAACGTTGCAAGCTTCCCTTTGCTTGATGGCTATGGCATTGAAGATTGAAATGAGCCCAAGAGATGATGGAGGAGGCCGAGAGGAAGCTCCAGCTTGGATTTTGTAGTGAAAGCTTGCCCGGAGCACCTCCCTAGGGTGGAGATTGAAGGAGGACGGAGGAATACCTACTCGGAGATGAAAACGGCGGAGGAAAAATGCGCTATCCTGGAATTAGGGCGGCACCTGCATATTTATAGAAAGCAGATTTGAATAATGCACATGATCTCGGGCATACGACCAGTAGTCGTGCGTACTATGTTTAGTGTTCGTGCGCACTGGCATGTCATATTAGGAAGAAGAACTGGGGTAACACGCACGAGTAGTGGCGCACGACCAGTGGGCGTGCTCACTATGTCCACTGGTCGTGCGATTACCCAGACAGGACTCAAGGAAAAGAGGAATCAGTGCACACGATCAGTGACGCACGACCGGTGGTCGTGCGCACTATGTCCAGTGGTCGTGCGATTACCCCAGGCAGATTCCTGAAATCAGGGTACATTGCACACGATCATCGGCGTATAGCCAGTGGTCGTGCACCCTATATCCGATGATCGTGCGTAGTATTCCTGCTTCCAAACGTCCCCGGAACACGCACACGACCCCTAAACCCAGCACTTATATATGCAGACATTCCAGACGAGCCCAATAAGTAGTACAAACAATAAAAGTACAAATATACACAACCACGGGCCAAAGTGTGCACTTCTTATGGAAATATAGACATGATGAAATATGAACGATATAGAACTAAAAGTGAAGTGCAAATGCGTGAAAAATAGCCCAGATGAGTCCGAAAAACCCTATATAAATCGGACTCATCACACCCCCAGACTTAACTGTTTGCGCGTCCCGAGCAAACAAAATCTAAGCAGATAGGAAAATTTACTAGCTAATAAAGAATTTGAAAAACAAAGTACCATGCGAAGTTGCATGCTCGCGTGCGTAAAAATACAATAGAGAAAATTTCTAAGTATGCAGAATATTTTATATTTTTCACAATGCGTATCAAAATTTTATTACTACTTAAAAATAGAATCACGGTAAATCAACCGGTCACGCATAGGAAGAAAGTAGACATGACACTAAGGTGAGCTTTGCCAAAGATCGGAGCTTAGGATCATCTCCAAAGGAATCCACCAATGTCGGGGACCATACGCTTGCCCGTTCACACTCTCTCCACGATACTAGTTAGACTCAAGCGCAAATCCGTAGAAATTTAGGATAATCACGGGGCTGGGTTACGGTGAGGTAAACAATGATAAAAAGAAAGGCTATGCACCTAACCCAAATGAGCTAGCCTAAAAAGAATCCAACCGCTAACCACAATATATGCAGGTACACCACACCTCCATACTTAACTTTTAACATATGGGTGTGTGCACCGCCTACTCCAAATATAATCACATTTCCAAAAAGATATTCAATTTAAACTTTTTCTTTTCACTTTTTTTTTTGTTTTTTGTCTTTACAAATATTTTTCTTCTTTTTTTCTTTTCTTTATTTTATTTTCACAATTCAGCAGATATAAACTTGGGAGCACTTCCACATTTTCACAAATAATAACACCACATCACGTCCCAACATGAAAATATAAAACACTAAACTCGACTTGGGTGTGCGACTAGGATAGGCTATGGGGCTTTGGTGAATGAAGGTGGAGCTGAATCAAAAGATGGCTAGGCACAACGGGGCTAGCGAGGATATGATGTTAGGAACAGCACAAAGCTCAACCGGGCCAGAATGATGGCCTACATCACGCTTACACTAGACTAACCAAGTTCCCATGCTTCGAGAGTAGCTTGGGGCAAGTTCTTAGCACCCAAGAAAGATGATCCTTCCTCCTGACTCGAGCAAAATAAGTCTAGTGATGGCTACACACATTCCTATACTACCGTTTGATTCACACCGGATTCACCAACTTTTGAGTAGAATAAAAAGATCTTTACGCAAATAGAAAAGTATAAAACCATAAGCATACAAAAAAATTAAATCTAATCAAATTTCTACACAAGACTAGAGAAGTTGACTAGAAACACAACAAGGTCAACATTTTACTCTGCCTCACAATCCTAAGCCAGCACCACAATTTTCCCAAATCTAATGAAGAAATGTTTAATTCGCGGCACACTAACAGCTAAGCACGCGCTCAAGTGGGTGCAGTGGTGTGCAGTGCAATGAACTAATCAAAATAAAACTATAAAAGCTTCTAGTATGCACATGAGATGTGCACGTGCAAAAGGTAACAAAACTGGCTCTCCCCTAGACTTAAACTAAACTACACAGCATATGATAGAGAAATTAAAATCATAAAGAGCTAAGGTAAGAGGTTACCTAATGCTCAGCCAGTGAGCATACTAGAAGACGCGTGGAAACATGAAGCAGGCCCGCCATACGAAGAATCACAACCCTGCCAATGCAATTTGCCATGAATACCTGTAGGGGTGAGCTCTGCAAAAACAAAAGAAAAATACAAAATACAAAAAAATGCTAAAACTAAGCTAGACATGAAAAATAAAAATGCAGGAAATATAAGATAACTACTGGAGTTATTGTCATCCCAGCACGACTTATTAAATTCTATATAGTTCAAGATAATGGGCCTATGAAAAGAAAAATGCACAGGTAACTCGCCTAATATCCGTTGTGGTAACTAGTATCGATACGGAGATAGAGCAGTTACCCCTCTACCTAAATAGTAATACCTGCCCAACATAGGTAGAGGAAATAAGAAATAAGAAGAGGAGGAGCACTGGTCCTCGCTCATCTTATCATAAAATAAATCCTTGCCTAGCAAGGTATCGTATACAGGGAGACTGCAAGAGGACAAAGCGATGAATGGAGCTTCCTCAATAGAGGAGGAATCAACCTCCTCGCAAAAGAGGATGCTATCATCCATGAATCGAGCTGAAAGCTCCAAGTCCTCCTGAAGCACCTGCGAAGACTCAACCCACACAAGCTCAGATACAAAAATGGGATCAAGAAATAAAGGATATGAATAACTAAAAGAATCAGAAATAGGGGGAGTGGTACCGGTCTCACCCCCAACAGGATCCAAACATAGCTCATCGTCGGTGTCATATGAGTCATGGCGAGGGGAATCCGAGAGCTCGAGGTCCTTGGTGGCAAGAGAAACGGCCTCGTCTAATAAAGAGGTGCAAACCTCCACATCAGAAAGAGGGTATTCCTCATCCCATCGGGGTGCGTCATAGTGCTCTAAAGATCCACACTCTCCGTCGGAGATAGTGGAGTCCTCATCCCACTTCGGCGCAGCCTCGGGCTCTGAATCACAATCCAGCCTAACATCATCAACTGACTCACTAAAAATAGGGATAGATAATTCTTGCAACGAAGGCATAGGAACAACAACATCAAAGAAAATATGTGCGGGTTCCTCCGGTGGTGAATCAACAAGAGGGGAAGAATGCATAGTGAGAGACGGCACCGCACTGTCGTCACACAATTCAGCAGAAAGTCTGATGGGTATATCTGTTGTAGTCCCCCATAGACAAGGTGGTGCTGTGAATATATCATCAGAATCAGAAGGGGCGGCCATTTGAAAGGGTGACAGAGTGAATCAGATATATGGTTCATCATCCTCCTCCAACTGGCGCTGAAATTCTGCGCAATCTTTCAACACATGCTCGGTGCTACGACAACACTGTTTTCCATTACTCCTCGGTCCAGGTGGGACCGGAGAGGAATAAGAAAAGGATGAATGTGTAGAAGAGGAGTGACCATAAGACCTGGTTTGGGTGTATGAAGTACCATAGGAAGACGGTGCTCCATACACAGAACCACGAAAATTATGCTCACAATCATCAGTGGGGCACTCATTAGTACCATGCCTATAATCCCCGCACCATCGGCAACATATATTAATATAAGAATACATGGTGCAACAAGAAGAATTCACCAATAGAAAGTTTCTAAGCACCAATTAACTACACAACAGAGATAAAAGAATAAGAAAACCTGCTACAGAAAAATTAAAACTAGAAGAGGAACAAGTAAAAACAAGAAACAGATTCTAAAAACTAAAGCAAAGAAGAAACATGAAATATACAATGGAAAAGGTCTTTAATCTCCTATCTCCATCTCCAAAAACTCACACGACTGTGTTCCCCGGCAACGACACCAAAAACTTGATGCTAAAGATCACGGCAGTGAACCGGTCGTACAAGTAATATAAAATGGGCAAGTTTTCTCAAGTATCGATCTCTCAAGGAACACAATAAGGTGGAGTTAATGTCGATTAGTACTTGAGATTGAAGTCCTCAAGGTCGGCGGTAACGATGGGGGGTTTTGATTGTTGCGATAAAAAGAAAGTAAAAATCTAACAAATACTCCTATGCAACGCCACTATGCGATGTTTCGCCAGGCAGGATGGAAGACTAGACGGCCCACTATGCACCGAATCGCTAGGCGGATGGATGAGTAGGCTTGCTGATGAGGTGGTTAGAACGACGGAATAAGGGTCGTGAGCACCTCTTCGCGATGCACGCAACTAGCAATTGCTAGTGCGGCAAGGGTGGATGGTGGTGGATGGAATATGGCACACCTCAAGTAAATATAACAAAAGTACAAATCACAAAGATATGATTTAATATAAGCTTTTTACAACTAAGCGCACATCATCTATAAATAAAGTTTACAACAACAAATAAACAACAATAAAGGAAGAACAAGGCAATATATCGATCGAATCTGAAGTCTTACTGATGATTCATATTTGGAATCGTCGGGTTTTCAAACCGCATCGAATCTCGGTCCTCAACTGCATCCGGGGTAGAGAAGGGCTGTCACCTGTAACACCCCCATCTGTCACATGGCACATAACAGAAGGTCCAGCTGGAACCCGACGCCATATACCACAGACAGTCGGAAATGATACTAAATGAATAATCAAACCAACCAACTAAGACTACTCGTCCTAATCACAGAGCATTCTAGCGGAAGATTTTAAAGGTTGAAAGAACCCAAAATTAATTCCATCAATATGAATGTCCACAGCTACAACAACAGGAATGAAACCCCAGATACACAGAAACAGGAACATGGCCTTAAGGCCTTACAAATGTTCACTTCATGCATAGTGTTTTACATACATCGGCTCGCAGGCCGGCCACACATGAAATATATAAATAAAACTATTCTACGGCCTTCTAGGGCCAGCACAGCAACATGGGCTCCAGCCCGCTATTTGGCGCTCGGCTCCGCAGCACCTGCAAGCACATACCACCGCACAGTGGCAAATAAAGCAACGGTCAGCTAAAAGCCGACCAAATTATAACGACCCCGCCCCTTACTCGGGACGGCGGTGCTCTTTCCCTGCATAACATTAGCCCAACAATATATATATATCGCAATTATAATTCGCCACAGGTGTAGGCTCGCACGGCCAAACACCCCGTGCACTCAGGGCACATTCATGGTGAACCCTGACAAATCAGTGCATTCACCACCATCCCCAGGATGGCAACAACATGTGAGCATTTAGCCTTTCTGACCACCGTCTAAGGCTCCGACTATGCCAACGGCCAGTCCCCGTCTTCGGGTCTCTCGCACCGAACCACATAGCCTAGGTCCAATTCCACTTGCCCGTTGCTCACGCCGCATGTCCAATTTAAGGAACTTTGCGCGGGCCAAGCTTCTCTCGGATCCCAAATTTTCCAAAACAATCTCATAACCCAGTTATGATCAAGGTCGGTTCCCAGACCGCCAAGTTAGCAGAACACGTTTCCGCTCAATTTTCCGGGTGCGCCTTGAAGCTAACCTTCAACGATCCCTGCTGCAATCTACCGCGTGGAAACCCGAAAAAATCCAAAGCACGGAGTCTTCTCCGGCAAAACCATATCAAATGCAACATCACCGATCCAGACAAAACACGTCCGGGTAGGCTTCACACACAATGCCTATGCCCGTACTTACGATTCCGGGCTCTACATGCAACACAAGGGGGACTATTCCCGTCAACCCCAAGGAACACCACGCACTCACCGCATACTCGCGGGAGCGGGATTCCTTATGCAGAAGGAAAGAGATTCAAGCGCTCGAGTTGAGAATCGTTACCCTTGTAGTCCGTTTTGGCGCCATGGAAAAACTACGCGGTTAGAACTCTTCGCAATGACCTTCCCTCCACGGATCCGCTCTCCGATTTCGAAACGGCGCTCCGATGCTCCGCCGGCGGCCGGAAACCTCCTTCTTCTTCCTCTCCTCTCTCACTTTGGAAGGGGAGAACTTTGGAGAGAAAATGAGGGAATAACTCCCTATTCCCGGCCTTAACAGAGCAGGATCTCATCTGGGCCATTGGATCCTAATTAAAGAAAATGAACGGCTCGGATCTGCACAAAATTCCCCAGACCTGGGCCGCACACGGCTTGGCACACGGCCGTGTCCAAGGCCGTGTGCCTCGATCCAGGCACGATCGTCGAACTCAGAAATGCACACGGGTCAAGACACGCCCGTGTCTGACCTGACACACCCGTGTCGGGTTCCTCGACACGCCCGTGTTCGTGGGCGTGTCACGCATAACCGCCACGGCAACGGACACGACCCATCAGGACACGGGTAGGGACACGGGTTGGCACACGCCCGTGTCGGATGACACGCCCGTGTCATCCGGCCGTGTTCCTGGCCGTGTCCTTCTCGGGTTGGAAACGGCCAAAAAAATCACCAGCCAGACACGGCCTTGAACACACCCGTGTCCTAGGCCGTGTACCCCTACAGGCACCAAAAACTCTTTTTCCGCGACCGACTCGCACACAAAATTCGGGGCGTTACAAATCTACCCCACTTAAGGAATTTCGTCCCGAAATTAAGCAAAGGTACACAGAAGCTAAATGATACCTGAGTGGAATAACTCGGGGTATTCCTCCAACATAGCTTGCTCTCGCTCCCAAGAAAGCTCCTCACGTCCGCAATTATCCCAACGAACTTTAACCATTCTGACCTCCTTGTTGCGGAGTCGTTTGACCGCAACATCTTCAATTCGTACTGGTCTGACCCTTGTTGTTAACTCATAATCAACCGGTACCTGATCGTCTGCAATGATCTGCGAAGCCTCTTGAACTGCCTTACGCAACACCGATACGTGGAATACGTCATGCAGCCCACTCAACTCCGTCGACAGCTTTAATCTATACGCCGCCTCGCCAACACGCTCCAGGATTTCAAATGGTCCAAGGTATCTCGGACTTAGCTTCTTCAAGCGTCGAACCCGCGATACACCCTTGAACGGCTTGATCTTCAAATATACCATGTCGCCAACGTTGAATTCCACATTTCTATGTTTGGCATTGTAATACTTTGATTGTCTATCCTGAGCAATCTTCAGCCTTTCCTGGATTGTCCGTATCATTGAAGTGGCATCTTCCACCGCTTGACGTTTATACAACTTTGATTCGCCTGCCTCCAACCAAGACAACGGCGTACGACACTTCCTCCCATACAAAGCTTCGAAAGGCGCCATTCCAATGCTTGCCTGAAAGCTATTGTTGTACGCAAACTCCACCATGTACAGGTGATCCTCCCAATGCTTCCCGAAATCTAGGACGCACATGCGAAGCATGTCCTCCATAGTCCTGTTGACTCTCTCGGTTTGGCCATCCGTCTGCGGGTGAAAGGCTGTGCTGAACTTTAGCTTAGTACCCAATAGACCATGCACTAACCTCCAGTCATTTGACGTGAAGCGTCCATCACGATCACTAACAATACTGCGAGGCACACCATGCAGTCGTACAATATTATCCACGTAGAGTTTGGCTAACCTTTCTACTGGATCTTCCTTTCTCATTGGGATAAAGTGCGACACCTTTGTCAATCTATCTACGACCACCCAAATGGCGTCATTTCCTTTCTGCGACTTCGGCAAACCGTGCACAAAATCCATAGATATGTCGTCGAACTTCCATTCTGGGATAGGAAGGGATTTCAAGAAACCTCCAGGCTTCTGGCATTCCGCCTTCACTAATGCACAAGTACGACACTTGGCCACATAAAGCGCCACATCCTTCTTCAAACCCGGCCACCAGAATAATTTCTTCATGTCTCTATACATCTTCGTGCTTCCCCGGTGGATTGAGTATTTGGTATGATGAGCCTCATACATCAACTCCTCCCGAATATTATCCGCACTAGGAACGCATAGACGACCGTCCTTCCTTAGCAACCCATCTTCAACCACAAACTGGGAATTTGACCCATCCAAAGATCCATCTAGTATTTGCTTCATGTTGTTGCCATCCTGAACCAAAGCCCGCCGAACTCTATCCGCTAGGTCACACTGCACCTCTGTCCAAAACAGTTTCGCCTTGGCACTAGACTGCTTGTCAACGCAAGATATCTCCAATGCCTCCAACTCTTGGACCAATCTCTCATCATGTACTGATAACCAATTGGCTTGTGTGGGAACCTTACGACTCAACGCATCCGACACTGCATTTCCCTTCCCAGGTACATAGTGTATCTTGAAGGTGTAGTCCCCTAAGAACTCCATCCACCTTCTCTGCCTCATGTTCAGATCCTTTTGGTCCAATAGGTACTTCAAACTCTTATGATCGGTGTAAATATTCACCTTCACACCGTACAGATAGTGCCTCCAAAGCTTTAGAGCAAAAATCACGGCCGCTAACTCTAAGTCGTGGACCGGATAATTCCTCTCGTGAACCTTCAATTGTCGTGAACCATAAGCTATCACTCTCCCATGCTGTAGCAGAACACAGCCCAAACCACTGCCTGAAGCATCACTATAAATCTCGAACCCTTCGGTACCACTTGGCGAACATAAAATAGGCGCCGTGGTTAACCGCCTCTTCAACTCTACAAAAGCCTGTTCGCACTCCGGAGACCACACAAACTTCTGATCCTTTCTTGTCAACGTCGTGAGTGGTAGTGCTATCCGCGAGAAGTTCTCTACGAAGCGCCTGTAGTAGCCAGCAAGTCCCAGAAAACTCCGGACCTCTGCCACCGTAGTCAAAGTAGGCCACTCCCGTATCGCCACTATCTTCGCCGGATCCACAGCTATTCCTTCTCCACTGACAACATGACAAAGGAACGCTATCGAGGATAACCAGAATTCACACTTGGAGAACTTTGCATATAACTGACTTTTCCTCAATGTTTCCAACACCATGTGTAAATGCTTGTAGTGATCCTCCTCGCACTGCGAATATACCAGGATATCATCAATAAATACTATCACGAACTGATCCAAGTATTCTCTGAACGTCCTATTCATCAGATCCATAAACACGGATGGAGCATTCGTCAACCCAAACGGCATGACTGTGAACTCAAAATGCCCAAACCGCGTACTGAATGCTGTCTTTGGAATGTCGCTCTCCCTTATCCTCAACTGATAGTAACCAGACTTCAAATCTAACTTCGAATATACAGTTGACCCAACCAACTGATCAAATAGATCGTCAATCCTTGGGATTGGATATTTGTTCTTCTCCGTAAGTTTGTTCAATTCCCGATAATCGATACAAAGCCGCAAGCTCCCATCTTTCTTCTTAACAAAGAGAACTGGTGCGCTCCAAGACGACGAACTTGGATGCACATAACCTTGCTCTAGCAACTCTTGCAGTTGCACCTTCAACTCTGCCATTTCTCTTGGGGCTATCCTATAGGGGGAGCGTGACACCGGTTTGGCACCCGGTACCAGCTCTATAGTAAAGTCTATCTCCCGCTGAGGAGGGGCTCCTGGGAGATCATCTGGAAACACATCAGGGTACTCGGACACAACAGGGATGTTGCCCAAACTAGGTTTAGGCGTCGAAGTCTGCACTAGAGTGACATACAGTTCTGCCCCAGACCGAACTGCCTTAAACACCTGAAGGGCCAATATCAGAACTTTCCCTGACCCCTTCATGCCCGCAAAAGTAGTCTCCCGATCAGTGTCCAGACCCAACTTGACTTCTTTACGGTTGCAATCAATGCATGCACTCTGCTCCGAGAGCCAATCCATACCGAAGATTACATCGAACTCCACTAATGGTAGAACCAACGCCCGTAAATCAAACTCCCGGTCTCCAATCCGAATCTTTACAACACAGATCATATCCGCACGCATTGAGCACCCATTAGGCAACAACACATCCAACTTGTTTTCTGCCATCGAGAACGGAACTCCGATGCGCGATATAAACTTTTCAGACAAGAAGGAATGTGATGCTCCCGTATCAAAAAGGGCTCTCGCCGAAAACCCAAAGATTAACACAAAGCCTAGCACTAACAAACGTAAGCTACAAATACACAGGTAATAACTATAAAAGTTAAACCACTGAATTTAACTCATACCTGTCACCACGTCTGCTTGCTTTATGGCCTCCTGTAGACCAAGGTTGTAGACTCTAGGCTGGGCTGGAGCATGATGGGATGCGGTTGACTCCACCGCCTTCCCTTTCTCCTCATAAGTCACTCCAGGTCTCCTCTCGGACTTTGGACGTCCGCTCCAACACTCCCGAGCAAAATGCCCCGTCTTCCCGCAGTTGTAGCAAGCTCTGAGGACTCGACTTGTAGTTGCCCCCGATGTATCAGCCGAAGGGGCTGAGTTTGAAGTCCTCCGCTTCTTGTTCCATCTGCGGAAACCTGTCTTGTTACTTGGCACCTTGAACTCGGTCTTCCTTTCTCCTGGGTCCCTCTTCTCTTGAACTTTCTTCGCAACCTTTTCCAACGATCGGGCCGAATTGACCAAGGCTAGGAAGCCCTGCGCCTTAGGCCCAGCAAGGAGTAACTGTAAATCGCCACGAAGACCCTCATAGAATCGGTTGGTCTTCCTCTCTTCTTCAAAAAACATAGCACCAGCATAACGACCCAACCGTGTGAACTCATGCAGATATTCGTCCACGCTTCTGGATCCCTGAGTCAACCCAAGAAATTGATTCTCCATCTCCAACTTCTGAGCAGAAGGTACAAATCTGGCTAGGAACAATCTTGAAAATTCTTCCATCGGCACATCCGCAAGTTGCCTTCCCACTAGAAGATGAAACTCCAACTCGTCCCACCACAGCCTCGCCTCACCTTCCAAAAGAAAAGTCGCTATGGTGGTCTTCTGCCACTCCTCAGTCATTGTGGCCGTCAACACCCTCTTTATGGAAGAAAGCCAGTCCTCAACTTGAGTTGGCGTTCCAACCCCATTAAACCTCGGAGGATTAAAGCCCATCACGTGCTTTAGCTGCCGCTCCGTAATTCTCCTCGGCTCTACTAACTCAACTGCTGCGCGTTCAACCACTCTCGGCTCTGCCGCCCTAACCGGTTCTTGCTCATCCGCAGGAGGTGCACGATGCATTTGCCCCGCAGGTTGGGCATTTATCATTGCGAACACGGCTTCAGCCACCATCCTGATGGTTTCCGCTGAAGGAGGTGTAGCCGGCACGTCCCTTGGTGCACTACTTTCCGCTGATTGCGGACGCTCTGACTGACCAGCACCGCTCCTAGCAGCCTATAAAAGCAAAGACACACGATTAGACGACAAACAAATTGCTAAAAGCAATCATTGGAACACTTAGGTTCCACAAAACAAGTGTATTTTCATTCCTAAGTGGACATTCATGGGTTCTTTTTAATGTTATAACGATGACGCACACATGTGCTCACCACCCCTTAAAAGAATTCGCCCACGAATTCATTTAAGATTGATCGTAACCAGAAGTCTGATACCAAATTGTAACACCGCCATCTGTCACATGGCACATAACAGAAGGTCCAGCTGGAACCCGACGCCATATACCACAGACAGTCGGAAATGATACTAAATGAATAATCAAACCAACCAACTAAGACTACTCGTCCTAATCAAAGAGCATTCTAGCGGAAGATTTTAAAGGTTGAAAGAACCCAAAATTAATTCCATCAATATGAATGTCCACAGCTACAACAACAGGAATGAAACCCCAGATACACAGAAACAGGAACATGGCCTTAAGGCCTTACAAATGTTCACTTCATACATAGTGTTTTACATACATCGGCTCGCAGGCCGGCCACACATGAAATATATAAATAAAACTATTCTACGGCCTTCTAGGGCCAGCACAGCAACATGGGCTCCAGCCCGCTATTTGGCGCTCGGCTCCGCAGCACCTGCAAGCACATACCACCGCACAGTGGCAAATAAAGCAACGGTCAGCTAAAAGCTGACCAAATTATAACGACCCCGCCCCTTACTCGGGACGGCGGTGCTCTTTCCCTGCATAACATTAGCCCAACAATATATATATATCGCAATTATAATTCGCCACAGGTGTAGGCTCGCACGGCCAAACACCCCGTGCACTCAGGGCACATTCATGGTGAACCCTGACAAATCAGTGCATTCACCACCATCCCCAGGATGGCAACAACATGTGAGCATTTAGCCTTTCTGACCACCGTCTAAGGCTCCAACTATGCCAACGGCCAGTCCCCGTCTTCGGGTCTCTCGCACCGAACCACATAGCCTAGGTCCAATTCCACTTGCCCGTTGCTCACGCCGCATCTCCAATTTAAGGAACTTTGCGCGGGCCAAGCTTCTCTCGATCCCAAATTTTCCAAAACAATCTCATAACCCAGTTATGATCAAGGCCGGTTCCCAGACCGCCAAGTTAGCAGAACACGTTTCCGCTCAATTTTCCGGGTGCGCCTTGAAGCTAACCTTCAAGGATCCCTGCTGCAATCTACCGCGTGGAAACCCGAAAAAATCCAAAGCACGGAGTCTTCTCCGGCAAAACCATATCAAATGCAACATCACCGATCCAGACAAAACACGTCCGGGTAGGCTTCACACACAATGCCTATGCCCGTACTTACGATTCCGGGCTCTACATGCAACACAAGGGGGACTATTCCCGTCAACCCCAAGGAACACCACACACTCACCGCATACTCGCGGGAGCGGGATTCCTTATGCAGAAGGAAAGAGATTCAAGCGCTCGAGTTGAGAATCGTTACCCTTGTAGTCCGTTTTGGCGCCATGGAAAAACTACGCGGTTAGAACTCTTCGCAATGACCTTCCCTCCACGGATCCGCTCTCCGATTTCGAAACGGCGCTCCGATGCTCCGCCGGCGGCCGGAAACCTCCTTCTTCTTCCTCTCCTCTCTCACTTTGGAAGGGGAGAACTTTGGAGAGAAAATGAGGGAATAACTCCCTATTCCCGGCCTTAACAGAGCAGGATCTCATCTGGGCCATTGGATCCTAATTAAAGAAAATGAACGGCTCAGATCTGCACAAAATTCCCCAGACCTGGGCCGCACACGGCCGTGTCCAAGGCCGTGTGCCTCGATCCAGGCACGATCGTCGAACTGAGAAATGCACACGGGCCAAGACACGCCCGTGTCTGACCTGACACGCCCGTGTCGGGTTCCTCGACACGCCCGTGTTCGTGGGCGTGTCACGCATAACCGCCACGGCAACGGACACGACCCATCAGGACACGGGTAGGGACACGGGTTGGCACACGCCCGTGTCAGATGACACGCCCGTGTCATCCGGCCGTGTTCCTGGCCGTGTCCTTCTCGGGTTGGAAACGGCCAAAAAATCACCAGCCAGACACGGCCTTGGACACGCCCGTGTCCTAGGCCGTGTACCCCTACAGGCACCAAAAACTCTTTTTCCGCGACCGACTCGCACACAAAATTCGGGGCGTTACATCACCACCTTCCAATGGCCCTACTTCTTCATGTCACGATAGCAGACGAAAGTTGCAAGCTTCCCTTTGCTTGATGGCTATGGCGTTGAAGCTTGAAATGAGCCCATGAGATGATGAAGGACTCCGAGAGGAAGCTCCGGCTTGGATTTGGCGATGAAAGCTTGCCTGGAGCACCTCCCTAGGTTGGAGATTGAAGGAGGACATCGGAATCCATCCTCAGAGACGAAAACGGCGGAGGAAAAATGCGCTATCCCGGAATTAGGGCGGCACCTTCATATTTATAGAAAGCAGAATTGAACAATGCGCACAATCACGGGCGCACGACCAGTGGTCGTGCGCACTATGTCCAGTGATCGTGCGCACTGGCATGGCAGATTAGGAAGAAGAACTGGGGTAACGCGCACGAGCAGTGGCGCATGACTAGTGGTCCTGCGCACTATGTCCTATGGTCATGCGATTACCCCAGACAGGACTCCAGGAAAAGGGTAATCAATGCACACGATCAGTGGCACATGACTGGTGGTCGTGCGCACTATGTCCAGTGATCGTGCGATTACCCTAGGCAGATTTTGGAAATCAGGGTACATTGCGCACGATCATCGGCGTACAACCAGTAGTCGTGCGCACTATATCGGATGATCGTGTGCAGTATTCCTGCTTCCAAACGTCCCCGGAACACGCACACGACCACTAAACCCAGCACTGATATGTGCAGACATTCTAGACGATCACAATAAGGAGTACAAACAATAAAAGTACAAAAATACACAACCACGGGCAAAAGTGTACACTTCCTATGGAAATATAGACAAGATGAAATATGAACAATATACAACTAAAAGTGAAGTGCAAACGCGTGAAAACTAGCCCAAATGAGTCTGAAAAACCCTATATAAATCGGACTCATCACAGCAACAACAGCGATAGATTAAGATATGATTGATGAATCAACAGAGGCAGACATTCCAACTAAAATAATATATATAGTTGATGATTTAGATACTGGCATGACTTGTGATATAGTTGATGAAATAACCACCGTTGTTGATTTTATTATAAATCCCACAATTGATTTGGATTCTTTACTAATTTTTTTTTAATTTAGTTTACAGAAATACTTTACCAAGTCTTGATATTCAGTATTCTAAGGCTATTGTTTGTTATACTGCTCCAATAAGTCTTGTAGTTGTACATCAACTAAAGGCAAGTTTTGCAGTTCCTGTGATTATAGAAACTTTAGCTGTTGAAGATATTAGTGAGCCCGCTATTGAGCATAAGGCCTTCTCTCCACCAACTTTTGACTGGTGTGAATCTCCAATGCCCAATCTTGATGATATTATGTTTGTAGACATGGAATAAGAAGAAGTAAGTGTTCAGACTGCTACAGAAAGTTTTACAGAGGTATCAAGTCAAGCACAACCACAGGTTCCAGGAATCTCAGATGAATTGCTAAAGCAGTTGGATGCTCTTTATGAAAATCCAGAAAATTCTTCTAATGATGATGATAATGAGTCAGATTACTATGAAAATATATGTACTAAGAAAAGAAAGGCTCCTGCCAAGGATTCTCCTCCAAAGGCTATTCTTAAGCCCAATCCTTCTGCAGATGTTCCTTAATATATCCTGCATAATATAACTCTCACTCTAGACACCCCAAACTGGATGAGATATTCCAAGAATGAGCTGAAAGCCAGGAAGAAGAGCAGGAGATACTCTCGACCTCCTAAATTTAGGAGAGGTCCTCCTCCTCCTCGTGTAGCAGGATCATTTGGAAGTGTTGCTCAAGTTCAGAAATCTACATCTTCTCATCAGTCCAAACTATGCTACAGCAGATAGCATCATAGTTCTAGCAGCAGCAGGCAGCATCATTATCAAAAGCACAGTAGATAGTAGAAGACTTCTGAAGATGCTCAACTAGATAAAGCAAGTCCTAATAGGCCTCTATATCCAGTTTGTTATCTAGAAATGGACCCCAACTCCAGAATGGCTAGATTTCAAGAATTAATAGCACTTTCTCAAATCAGAAAAGCAAAGGAAGAAGGATAGGACACCTCACAGTATACTACTATGTCCTCCTACAGAAAGAAAGAACCTTTTTAATGCTGATGTTTATATGTCATTACATCCTGAAGTAATGGTACCAAGAGCTGCTTCTGTGACAATCTTAGGAGCAAGTGATATGAAAATGACAAAACTATAAGCTGCAGATCCCAAAAGAGAAATCATCTTCACCAGACCAACTTCAGATGAATAGAAGAAAGACTCAAAGAAAGCTTGAAAATTTTCTTTCTATATTTTGATTTAAACTGTTATCTATTATTTGTACTTCACAAGGCCCCGTTGTTAATATCTGATGAACAATTTTAATTCTGCCTGATATCTTTTTATGCTTTGTGGTTTTTCTCTTTTCTGTTGTTCATAGTGACCTCACCCAAATAGGGGGAGATTGTTGGATCCCTAGTTTGGATTTGGGCTAGGTTTACTATTAGATTCATGTATAGCATAGGGTCAAGTTGTTAGTTCTAAGGTCTAGGTCAGCCTGACTAGGTTAGACAAACTTTGATCCAGCCCTCAGATGAATTCAGAGATACAAAATTAGAAGAATAGCGGTCTATAAGAGTTCAGATAATCAGTTTGAAGTTCTTCATACTCAGATCGACGATCATCGATCGCAAATCGACGAACTCAGAGTCTCTACTCTGAGATGAGCTCGACGAACTTGAAGCTCAGGTCCATGATCTTCCCTCTTCTCTCATGTTCTCTGGTCGACGAAATTATATCTCAGCTAGACGAACTTGGAGCTCAGCTTTGACAGTATATTTTCCAGATCAACTTTCACTGATCTCAGCTCGACGAAGACAATTTCTCAGCTCGACGAACTTGAAGTTCAATTCGACGAAATTTCTTCTGAGTTCGATAATTTTTGTAAGTATCACTTTGGCATTTTTTCTCAGTTTGATTTCAGTTTGGATTATTATAAGGCAGTAATTCTCTGATAATTAATGCTCATATTCTCAAGAATATAGTCGTTGCTTGGCAGCATTAATTATGAATTTCACAGAGTAATTACTTGACTTATTTATTGAGATAATTAAGGAAACACATTTAAGACTAATTCCAGCCATCCAACTCCCAGGATTTCAGCATTAATTCAGGAATTCAAATTCCAAATGGCAGAAATTTTTCAGAATATTAAAAGAAAATTCTTCTCTTCGGGACAATAATAAGGAAAAGGGATTGACAAGAGTTTTTTTTTTACTCAACAACTTATACAAGTTTTATAGAGAAAAAAGGATTGCTATCTACAGGAAATTGAAGAAGAACATCAACGCATAGATCTTTAGTCTTTTTCAGTTTCTGCTTCAGACTTCAAAAGGACAACTCATCAACACTAGTCTAAGAAGTTTCTGAAGATCTCCATCAAGGCTTACACCCTATACAAAGCTCTCATCTGCATGAACCATTTTACATCTCAGGGGGTGCTTGACAACATCTTCCACTAAAGTCTTCTCAGTTTTTTGAGAAAAAAAGTCAACATCACTTTTCATTTCCGACTGTGTACAGGGTTATAACTCACTTCAAAATTTAACCCCTTTTATTGGTAAGTCTCCTGATCAAAAGACTTAGTTTGGTTTTGTGAACCAGATCAAAAGCTAAAAAGTGTTGTGAGATCTCCCTTGAAAAAAATAGATCTTATGTTGACAAGGCACCTGAGCAAAAACCTGTTATGGCATCGCACCTGTTCAAAACCTGTTAGTAGATTCCTACCATGGTGGTAGAGGAGTGGATGTACCCAGTTTTGGGGAACCACTATAAATTTCTTGTGTCGTCTGGATTGCTCAATTGTTTATTTATGTGTGCTCTGATTGTTTTGTTTTTATTCTCTCTTTATACATAAACTTATCACTTATTTTAATCCACTGTAAAAATTAATTAAAGTTTTAAAATAATCTATTCACCCCCCCTCCTCTAGAGTTAAGCGGATATATCCCTCACTTTCAGAGTATAACTTACTGTGAGTTGTAGAGCAGTGGCCTGAGGTAGGGTTTGGAGGAAACTTGAGAGATCCTGTGAGATCTATGTTGTAAGCTCTTTGAGCTGAGTTTGGAGAAGGTTGCATTGTCTAACACACTGTTAGAAATATGGTGAGGAAAACTTGATGTTCCCAGATCTTGGGGAACCACTATAAATTTTTTGTGTACTTTTTGTGATGCTTAATTAAGACTAAACAATAGAAAAAAATGGAAACAACCTATTCACCCCCCCCCACCCCCCGCCTCTAGGTGATTTAGAATACTACCCAGTTAACTATCACTAGTATCTTTCCTAGTCATGCACATGAAGTTTAATTCATCTCAACCCGGCAACCAGAGTCCATCAAGCCATTTTATTTCATAACATGCCTGTGACATATATGTCATGCCTGTGTTCAGTGACTTAGCATCATAGTTAGCTCATCATACAGTCACACCAGCCACATGGTGCATTTAATTCAGCCGCCCAAATACATGCTCGTGACATGGTCATAAAATGAAGGTCACAAATGTTTTCTCTCCGATTTTAGCTGCATCTTAGCACAAGGCGCACGCCACCATCCCAGCTGATGCCAAACAGATGTTACATGCCCTAGGTCACCGGTGTGACCTCGGGCGTGTAATTTGATTTTTTTCCCCAATAAATTTGCAGCTCCTCCTAAGGTTAAGATTTAAGAATTTTGTAGTGTTGGGGGTTATTAGTTGTTATTTTTACTATTTTTTAGTGTTTCTTGAATTCCTCTTTCTATTTCTTAATTTTCTCCTTCTAGTTCTTGCACTTCTCCCTCTATTTAACTTGTAATCTTCTTTCTAAATTGCTTGAAATTTCATTTCTAAGTCCACTTGTAATGTTTTTCTCTTTCCTACTTGTAAACACTTTCAATTAATAATAAAGTTAACTTTTTCATTAATCTCCCTTACATATTATGCATATTTGCTATCTGCCTTTCAATTCCTCTATAACTATGAGTAGCTAAATGACTTTTAGTACTTGATCAAGAAAATCCAAATGTTAAGGATCGCTTAACCCTCTGGTAGACCGGACTAAATTGGATGGCCTTAGCCCGAGAGTGGTCGAGCACGCCAATAGTCACAAAAAAAGGGAAAGCTGACAAGGCAATTTTTAACATGGAAAACCCTACAACCTGGTGAAAAACCACGCAGTTAGGTCTGTGCCGGCCAAAACTCCATTATTTACATGTTGATGTACAAGTCTTTCTTAAAGAACTCAAGGGAGACAAGCTGCCTCTCAGTAAAATTATGGAGAGAGAGAGAGAGAGAGAATGGGAAGGATTGAAGGGTGACAGACCACCACTCACTTAGTTTTTTTGCTTCTGCTGTAATCAAGAGATTTATGATATGGAGGCTTTAGAGCCTTGGAGGAGCGTGCAGAGGCATGCTTGAAACAGTCTTGATTGCAAAGCGCGCTGAGGTGCACTTGGGTGGTCTTGACGGCATAGCGCATAGAGATGCGCTCGAAACAGTCTTAACGACAGAGTGCACGGAGACGCTCTTGGAAGGTCTTAACGGCAGATCACAGGCTAAAGGCATATGTGCAGAGCACTAGCTGGCAGAGAGTATACGGGGTTCTATCAGGAAGAGAGTGTATGGGGCGCTTACTGGAGGAGAGTGCGCGGGAAACTTGCTGGAGTAGAGCCCGAGGGGCAATTACTGGAGGAGATTGCGCGGGGCGATTGATAGAGGAGAGCTCGCGAAGCGTTTGCTGGAGGAGAGCGTGTGGGGCGCTTGTTAGAGGAGAGTGTGCAGGGAGATTGCTGGAGGAGAGATTGTGGGGCTCTTGTTGTAGGAGAGCATATGGGTTGCTTGCTAGAGGAGTGCACATGGGGAGCTTGCTGAAGGAGAGCGTGTTTGGCGCTTATTGGAGGAGAGCGCTCGGGGAGCTTACTGGAGGAGAGCGTGGCACTTGATGGAGGAGAGCTTACTCGGAGAGCTTGCTGGAGGAGGAAGCGTGGGGCGCTTGCTGGAGGAGAAAGCACGGGTCGCTTGTTGGACGAGAGCGCATGGGGTACTTGCTGTAGGAGATCATGGGGGGTGCTTGCTGAAGGAGAGTGCGCGGAGAGCTTGATGAAGGAGAGAACGTGGAGCGCTTGCTGAAGTAGAGGGTGTACAGGGTGCTCGTTGGAGGAGAGTGTGCTCGGTGCTTATTGAATGAAAGTGCACGCAAGGCACTTACTGGAGGATAGTGCGTGGGGGCGCTTACTGGAGGAAAGCACGTGCGGCGCTTTCTGGAGGAGAGCGTGTGCGGGAAGGTGCAAGGAAGAGGTGTATGCAAGAGCGCCCAAGGAAGAGGCGCGTGGGAGCACACAGGGAAGAGGCGTGCGTGGGAGCATGCAGGGAAGAGGCGCGCGCTGAAGAGGGGCGAGCAGAAGCATGTATGGAAGAGGGGCACGCGGGAGCGTGCATGGAAGAGGCGTGCGGGAGTGCGCACAGAAGAGGGGAGCACACGTAAGATGTGTGTGTGGGAGCGCATATGGAACTGTGGTGTGCAGGAGAATGCACGGAATAGCGGCGCATGAGAGCCCTCACGGAAGCATGCAAGAAAGTGAAGCAGTGCAGAGAGAAAATCATGGGAGTTGGAGTGGAGAGAGAAAATCTGTAGGAGTATTTTTCAGGCTGAGAAGAAGATGAAAATGAAGATGGAATGGGGCTACTTATAGATTTTAGGAGGGGCAAGCCGGTTATTTCTCCTAATAACAACTGGTTGGGCCAATATAATTGTCTGAATTGGGTCACACGGATCGCCTCATTTACGGAAATGACAAGATTACCCCCGGCCGGAAAATAACCGCGCTCGAAGAAAAATAACTACTCCTCCTGCAAGGGGTGGGGCGACTAACGAGGGCAGCGACCGGAGGAGACCGCCGACCTGGAAAGGCCGCCGACTAGGCAATGCCTCGGGCGACAGGATGGTGGCTAAGTGACCTCCCCTCCAGATAGGAGACAGCCGACTAGAACTGGGTGGCTAAGAGGCCTCCCTAATCTGGGAGGCCAAAGAGGCGGCACCTAAATGGCTGCCCGCTTCTAACGCGGGATGTCCATCCAAAACTGGGCAGCCAAGAGGTCGCCTAGATCTTAGCAGATATAGGGGTGGGTGTCCTTGTTCAAACCCACTTCTGACAATGAATGGCCGCCTAGAACTGGGTAGCCAAGGGACCTCCTAGATCAGGATGGCAATAAGTTCGGGCGGCCAAAGGGGCTGCTTGCTCCTAACAGGTCACAGTAGCCCAGGTCTGGGCGGCCAGAAGGCGGGATGGCAAACTGAACTCCCACTCTGCCAGAAAACGATTGCCAACTTTTTGGCAGCTGGAGGGTGGTTAGGCCACGAGAGTGGTGAGGCTAGAATGCTGGTGAGACACGCAGAGGTGTGAGGCTAAGGCCGCAAACGGTCTTGTGCTCTCATGGACGTGTACGGCAAGACAGGTCCAAGTTGGCACGTGGCAACATGCTTGAGGCTCTAGTGGTCGTGCGTAGTTCTAGAGGCTTGGTCGAACCGGCTCGAGGGAAACCCATCATTTTCCCCCCAATTCCCAAAATCCTAGATCTGAAGCGATAGAGAGACGAAGACCTTTAATTGAATGTTGGGTTATACGTGTGATGTTTTCTGGTGATGCTTGCATGATGAAATGTTACAGGTGCTGCGTGTGTGAAGTGTAGTGTACATGGTGTGAGCGCATGGCATAATGTGCACCGTGCGTACAATGTGCAAAGTTTGTTATGTGCGCTATGAGGTGGTGCGTAATATACACCCTGCGTGCAAGTTGTAATGTTTGTGATGCGCGCTATGTTGGCGCAGAGCGCAAGGTGCACTGTGCGTGCAAGGTGTAATTTTCTATGTTACCATTGTGATCTGGAAGTGATCAAGCATGTGGCCTCACTACCAACTCAGTATGAACCTATCAGGATTGCACATAAGATAGCGGAGAAATTGAAGAGATTGGATTTGTATGGTTTAGCTCATATGATGTGTTGAAAAAACTTAGTTCAAACTAGCTAATTGGCATTGAGTGCATTGAGACCAGTCAATGCTTTCATCGAGTTAAGTGTTAACTCGTCGAATGGCAGCGTTGAGTGAGCTAGGTGTATTCGACGATTCATCGAGTCAACTATTGATTCAACGAGTATGACACTTAAGCGTTGAGTGTATTAACTATGCTCGGCGGTTCATTGAGTCAAGGTGTTGATTTGATAAGTCTGGGTCTCAGTCATTGAGTGTGTTGAGCTCACTCAACGCCTTCGTTGAGTAAAGGGTTACTTGATGAATCTGGAACTTAGGCTTTGAGTGCGTTGAGTGCACTCAACATCATTCGACGATTCGTCGAGTATGGCGCAGGAAGCGTTGACAGCTTTTAGTCCACGCAACTGCTTCGTATAGACAAGCATTGATTTAGCTGACGATGACATTAAGTTCATCGTGTATCTTATGGATACTCGTCAATTTGCCGAGTATAAGATGTTACTAGACGATTCGTCGTATATGCCATGGATACTCGACGATTTGTCGAGATAAGGGTTGTCTAGCCGAAGTTTTGTAATCTATGTCCTGGGTCTGGAAATAGCGGCAGAACTGTTCTGTTTATTCCTTGGGTATAAATGGGAAGTTTTAGGGTTTCTACTAGGGTGATATTTCTATCCAAGCACATGATTCATACTGGACGAAAGTCGGTAGATCTAAAAACCCCGACCGAAGCCGTTCCGCCTTCTTCGTCGCTATTGCCGATCCCAATCCCAGTGAGTGTCGTTGCAACCTCCCCTTCAACAGATTTAGTACTCTGTGGAGACACTAAGTGTCCTATCACGACCTAGTGCTTTTTCGACAAGTGGATGCAGGTTCTCCCGATCGTGTGGATTTCCTATAGAGGCACGGATATACTTTCTACGCTCAGGACTCGTGTCGCTTAGTGGCCGGCTGATTTTTTTTGGAGCATCTTGGTTGAGTATAGACTAAATCCCTCAGAGGTAATTTTATTTATAGCAAGCTTTACTTATTGATTCATGAATATTTCCAGATTTGAATCCTTTGTGTTGAAAATGGTGAAGTGAAAGTGGGTGATTGGGCGACCATGGCGACCTGTCCGCGGAGTCTATATGGATAGGACTGGCGGTTAGCCAGGTCAGTAATGTTGTTTCAGTTGGCTTGTTCTTTGGCAGCCTGGGTGGTCTGTTCATATGGTCTATATGAACAGAGGTGGCAGCCAGCCAGGCCGAGTTATGCTAAGCATGCAGTTTGTTCCCAGAAGGTAACCGGGAGGGTAAATTCTCTATTCGTAGAGTGCAGTAAGATGCAGACTGGACTGGAGCTTGGTAGATCGGTATGACAGGTGCCTTGGTCTACCTATGGTGGTGTGGCAGGTGGTAGCTACAGAGTTCGCCGGATATAGCAGACTGGTGCTGGAGTTCGCTTGGATTGGCAGACTGGTACAAGTGTCCGCCAGTAAGCGCGGACTGGCCCTTGTGTCCAGTGGTGTGGACTTGGTTGGTTCTGAACCAAGTCTAGGTTTACTCAGTCCGAGGATATCGTGCGATTAAGTGCAGACTACTTCTCAGTCCGCCAAGCTCGGCAGCAGTTAGCTTTGTGCCTTTGTTACGAGCTAGAGTTATATCAGCAGGGCATGCAGACTGGAGCCATGTCCGCTGGCATGCGGACAGGTGGTGTTTCCGCTGGGTATGTTGGTGGCAGCTTGTCAGGCTGGCCTTTGGAGACAAGGTGGATAGGGTAGCTATCCGTCCTTGGTGATTCTATTGGCTGTCTGGCTATCCTACACACGTTGCGGTGGACTAGATGTGTATCCGCGGCTTGCGGATACACTTAGTGCTTGCCGCAAGATGGGGCGGTTATCCTATCGGCTAGGGAGGTGAACACACTGCACATCGTGCCTATAAATAGTACCCCCTGTCACATCAATAATAAGCGAATGAACAGTAAGTGAACTCGTGGATAGTTATTGCTGACAGGATTTTGTATCCGTGTGGTTTGAGGAGGTTGATCGATTTATGCTGTGCAGGTTATGCAGATAGCACTAGAAGCTAGAGACTCAGTTATGATTTCAGTCAGGGATAGTGCGGACTCTGCGGTTAGAAACAGGCGGTAAGAAGCAGGTTGCGGTTAGCGACTAGGCGGTCTTCTTTTCTGCAAATAGTTTCCCGGTTCAATAAGTTGTCTGGTTCTGGCGGCCTGTTCAGTTCGGCCACAGCAGATCATGTGCCAGATGGCTAGGCGACCTCGTGGTTAGGTGGCTTGTTGATCGGTGAGTAGTGCTTCTTCTTGCATTGGAATAATGTGTAGTCTGCGAGGCGTGGTTTGTAGTTTGGCGACCCTCCCGTCTCGAAGGACTCCATAGTGTAGTAGTAGTTCTGGTGGTTACTGCTGAGTCTGTGCGGTTTGAGTTTTTCCTTGTATTGTTTCTGCTTCCTTTGGATACATCGACAAACCATATCTTATCATTTATGTATCGCGTTGTAGAGCAGTTTATAATAGTACAAGATTGTTGCTCTTCTGTTTTGAATGTAGTTTATTTGGGCTCGGATAGGTTGACTGTTCCTGCACCTGGTTTCCCATCTTCTGCTATACCAAATTCTCACCTTATATCAGAGGTGTCCTCTTAGTATCTGTGAAATTCAACATGGTATCACAGGGAATAGAGGCTTGACCAGTGGATGAACCGGCAGTTTGCTTCAGTGCTTTTGTGAGTCTAAGTGAATTATGGTTAAGTGTAATGGAAGGTGATTTGGCAAGAAATCTTGGAATGGAACTTCTTACATGGACTAACTTTGATAAGTGGAATTCATGTATGGAAAGCTTTCTTCTTTTTGAGGACCTTTGGTAGGTGGTTTGTGGAGCAGAAAGGCAAGAAGTTACAGATGTTACTAGCAATGCTGCAGCGGTGAGAGCTTGGAAGAAGACAAACACAAAAGCAGAGGTTATTCTCAAGTTGGTGAACTCATTGGAGCTCTTGGACCACATCAGCGGATATAGGTAAGCTATGGAGGATTGGAATTCCGTTGATGGGTTGTTCATAAAGGAGGTGAAGTTGGCTACTGAGCTTGGTCCCTCTACTTCTAATCAGCAAAAGAGGAGTGTTTCTCTTAGGCATGATGGGAAGAGGAAGGAAGGACCAAGGTGATATAGATGCCAGCAGCCTAGTCACCTCAACAAGGAGTGTAAGGTTGTCTTGTACTCAATGAACTTTGCTCATGTTGGGAGTAAGGAGAATAACTTGGTTTGGTTGTCAACAAGTTCTGATGTTGATCGGATGAAGGCCAATGATAATGCAACTATCTGGCATGAAAGACTTGGGTATGTTGCGATGGACAAGCTGAAAGCAATGGTGGTGAGGAGACTTATGAAAGGATTGCCTAGATTGTCATCCTACGATGCCGGTCAAGCTTGTGTGGGATGTCAACTCGGTGAAGCTTATTGCTTTACGTTTGATAAGGCGCAGTCCAGATGCAAAGCACCATTAGAGGTTGTCCATGGTGATCTAGTGGGACTGACTGTCAGCACCAGTCATGGAGGCAGCAGGTACATGCTGATATTGTTTGATGACTATACGAGGTTTACTTGGGTATAGTTCATGAAGGAGAAGTCAAACATGTTCCTCTTATTTGTGGAGTTCAAGAATCTTGTGGAGGTCTAGCTTGGCCTGCGGATCAAGAAGTTCAGAATGGGCAATGGAGGTGAGTTCGGCGCAACCGTGTTCTCAAACGTTTGCAGGAAGCATGGGATCTGATTGCTATTTTCGCATCAAGTCCGAAAACTTAATGCGGTTAAAACTCCAAAAAGATTACGAAGCGTGGCGCCCCGGGCAGTTTTATTTCAGGTGAAAAGCGGATTTGGTTTTTTATTTAGAAAACGAGGCGCGCGTAATTTTTTATTTGGATATAAAAAGTTGTGATCGAGTTTTAACGAAAGGAGGCAAGTGCACCTATCGTGAGTAGTACAGGATATTCCGGGTGGAATATCGAGGTCGTATTGTTCTCGGGGTCGGTACGATTATTTCTACTCTTCCCTGGAGGGGACTATTATTTTGCCAATAATTTTATCTTGTCGGGATATTATTTATATAAAGAAAAAGCAGAAAATAAAAGCATAATAAAGGTGGAGCCGATGAAGAGCTTAGCTCGATGGCACCAAATGAAATTCGAAGTAAAATAGACTTTTAATAAAAAGAGATCCTAAGTTTCTAAATAATTAGGGCAGAGACTTGGTCGTGGAGGCTCCACTAAAATGAGTTCACCTATCTCTAGGACTATCGCTCACCTGAACATTAAGACTATTCGACCGGGCTCTCGTCTGATGAAGGATTCCTCTTAATTCCCGCATTACGCTAAGAACCCCGCTATTGTGTGGGGAACCCAATCCGGTAGAGTTGGCGCGCCTCCTCTCTCGAGGGTTAGTGCGGAACTCCATTTACCAAGGGGTGATCGGTCCATATGCACTGCCTCTCGGCTAGCTAGCGTATGGACTACGGAAATAGGGCCAACACATCGATTATGTGGTCCTACACGTCATAAACCCACGACAAACCTTAAGTGTTTTTAATTAATTAGAAAAATAAGGACCTTTAATTATTTTAAGTTATTTTATTTGTCCCAATGCTCTTCGATACTGAGGGCTAAGAACGTTAGCCACTCATCGGAATGGGGACGACAGCGGTGAAAAAGCAGAAAATTAAAGCAGTAAAATAAAGCAGGAAAATGAAAGCAGTAAATGGAAAGCAGTAAATTGCAAGTCCTACTCAAACGAGTAGGACTGAAATGAAAGCTGTAAAAGTACAAGTCCCGGCGCAAATGCGTTGGCGGGAAAAAGAAAGCAAGTCCTACTCAAACGAGTAGGAGAAAATAAATGCATTTACAAGTCCATTCCAAATTATTACAGTCCAATAAAGACCGACCATTTAACTCAAGTGAGTAGGCGGTAAATAAAAGATAAAACTCACGCACTCGACATAAAATTAAAACACACCCACTCTACAGAAAGTAAACACACTCTACTGGAATAAAATCCTGCCATTTAACTCAAGTGAGTAGGCGAAAAAATAAAAATACACACACTTGCTTGAATAAAATCCAGCCATTTAACTCAAATGAGTAGGCGGAGAAATAAAAAACAACACACGCACACACTCTACGGGAATTGAAATAAAGCTATAAAAACTACTCATACATGCACACACACGTACAAAAATAGGAAAAACAAAGTGACTGAAAAATTAAAACGACTACATTTCTACCGCTAGAATGCGGTAGAAATGAATAAAACGTGAAAATAAAATTAAAAGGAGCAAAAGTTTTTGCAAATAAACGAAAAGTGCAAGTGCTCGAAAAATTGAAATGAATACATTTCTATCGATGGAATGCGATAGAAATGCGTAAAAAGAAGAAATAAATTTTAAACGGGCAAAACGTTTTAGTAAATAAAAGCAAAAATGAAGTGTTTGAAAAAGTAAAACGACTATATAAACGTTCTATAACTCCGCAAAAGTGATTAAAAACTGAAAATAGAGTGAAAAGGAAGAAAAGTTTTACGACCTGAAATGGAAAATCTAAGTTAGCAAAAATAAAAATCACTTTGAAAACGCTTTTTACGGGCTTATAGGAATGCATAAAAGCTAGAAAAATTCTAAGTCTAACCAAAACTAAGTGAAGCATGAAAATTAATCTCATATACACACACACGCTTACAAAAAGAAAACGAAAAATGAAGTAAAAAAACAAATAAGATTGCTTAGAGATTGCATGAAGTCCATAACAATGTAAAGGAGAAAATATACAAATTTTATTGAACTAAACAGGAGATTACAAAGCTAAAAATAAAGGAGAGGGGGAGAAAACAACTTTACATAGCATTTGGAAGCACCTAACAGCAAAGCCCTAAGCAAAATGGATCCAAAAAAACGGAACCCTGATCTCAGACAGAAAATCTGAATTTATAGACAAAATTTCATGTGACACGCCCTCGGACACGGGCGTGTCAGGGGGCGTGTCGACACTGTACATATGGCGGCTGAATTCAGTGAAGTGACGGATTTGACGGCGATTTGTCTTTGCGGCCGAAAACGCGACGGTCATACCCCTGGTCACGGGCGTGACGGTGGGCGTGTCGTGCGGCGATTAATGGCATTGTTGACTTAGGGAGATTACCGGCCGCAGTTTGTCGGGCCAGGTGGAGGAGTCACGTCCAAGGTCACGGGCGCGACTCTAGGCGTGACGCAGAGTCAACGATCGTCGAGTTGAAATCGTCAAACGGGATGGACACGGGCTTGGTCACGCCCCGTGTCGGATTGACACGGGCGTGTGGCCGGGTGTGTCAGCTGGGTCGACGATCGTTGAGCGCGATTTCGTCGATCTGGATGGTCACGGGCATGGGTCACTGGCGTGACTCCGGTGACACGGGCGTGACATGGGCGTGTCACACTATTTCTTCAAAAATTGTTCATTTCTCGGGATTTTGACGTATCACGCCCTGGTCACGTGCGTGACCAACAGTACACGGGCGTGTACTTTGAATTTTTGACAATTTTTCCTGAAAAATTCAGGAAACAAAAATAACTCTAAGTTAGAAAATATTTACAAAGAGGAAGCAATTTATTAATGAAAAACAACTAAAAATCACAAAAAGAAACTAATATGTCTTATTTAATGTATATAAAAATACGTATATTTACAACTCATCAAATACCCCCATACTTAAGCTTTTGCTATTCTAGAGTAAAAGTTGGAGATGAACTTATAAGGAATAAAAGAAATCCTAATTTTAACTACCGCTTGACTTAATTGAAAGAAAGATCAAAATGAATAGCCGAGGTATACGAGTTAAATCCTAAATTATGCCAAAAATTTAAATAAAGGAAGAGTTTTAGCAAAAGACTTCTCGTTATAAGCAAATAGATAGCAAAAATTTTATTTGTGAGGCTAACAAAAATAGATTGGATTTATGAAACTGTAGCTTGGAAAAAATTAAAGGAAATAATTTAATTTACAAATTATGCTCTCAAAAAGATTTTAAAAATAAATCTAGAATTTTTTTGAATTTGGCGGAGGGAGATATCGTGGTATATGAAGAAGGCTTAGAATTTTTAGAGGCGAGGGTATATTTTTTCGCTCGAACCTCTAATGATTTTTTTTTTCGAATATGGATGTTAGGAAAACGAAATCTTATTTTCCATAACATAATTTTTGTACAATCTTAATAATAATCCAATGTATATGTATAGGAGTAATGAATTTTATCCTCTTACTCCATAATATATAATATTTTCAAATATTGGATGCCTATGTTTACGGAATGAAATCTTATTCTCATTGACATAGGATCTTTTAAGGATCGAAATTATGTCAAGTATGATATGAAAAAAAGTGATAGTGTTTTTTCAAAAATAAAACTAGATTTTAAAAAAACTTTTGAGAGCAACTTTTATAAATTAAACATTCCTAAATTTCAAAAAAGGCTTGGAGTTATCATAACATGAAATCTAAGATTGTTATTTCTAACAAAATAAATAAGAAACTATTTAGATAAGTAGAAGTGATTCTGAAAACAGGTCTATATCTAAATAAAAAAAGCATACAAAAAATTTTTAAAACTTAACCCCAGATATCTAAATATATCAATCTCCAATTAATAAACGAATTGTAATCAAAGAATAACTAAAATTCGCTTATAAATTAACTCTCAGCTATATTTTTGGAGAGCGAAAAATGGTTAAGAATTGAGATATTCGAATTATTCGTTACATAATTAACAATATTTTTTTTATTTTTAGGGTTTTTATCTTTTTTTTTTGAATTTGTGATTATCAACTTTTTTGAATTTGTGATTATTAACTTTTTTGAATTTTTGTTTATCATCTTTTTAGGATTTTTGGATTTTCAAATTTTTTTGATGTTTTTAGATTTTTTTATCAAATTATTTACAAAAATTTTACAAAGTAAACAAATTTTTTTGACTTTTTAGTTATTGGCCCGCGAAGAGACTCTTATTAAGGTGGTTGGTTCGATGAGTCGAACGGCGCGGGCTTGCTAAAAAGTAATTTTTTTTTACAAATAAGAAGAGTGTGGGAGGAAAGAGAAAGATTTAAAAATGTTTACAAAGTAAAAATAAACTATTTTTTTGTTTTAATTTTTGTTTTGTTTTATGGATTTTTTAGATTTTTGACTATGAAAACAAAAAAGAACAAAAAATATTTTGAGAAAATTTTTTTTGGAGGTTTTAATTTTTGCAATTTTTTTGTATTTTTGATGATTTTTGTTATAATTGTAGAATATAAAAATGGATAAATAGAAAAATAAGAAAACACCCCCATACTTAAATCCAACATTGTCCACAATGTTGCAATCTAAGTATGTGGAACAGTAATATACAAAATGAAATATGGACAAGAATAAAAAGGAAGGTAGAAGCTTCCCTAAGACGAGTTCGGGGAGGCCCATATGGAACCCTGCATTATTAAAAAGAAATAGCGAAAAAGAGAACAACAAAAATGATAAACTCGGCGAAAAGGTTGCGGGCGATAGGGGTCAAGTGAGTGTGACTCGAAGCTAACGTCTTAGCTATAGGAGCGCTACAGAAATGCGGACCCCTAGCGTGCACAAGAGTGTAAAGTGCCGAAGCGACAAAAAAAAGATTTATTTATTTCGAGTGTTGTTTTTTTTATTTTTTAATCAAAGAACAAAATATATAAGAGAATTTTTTTGTGATGTTTTTTTGTGATGTTTTAAGATTTATAGATTTTTTAGATTTTTAGTTTTTTAGAGTTTTTAGTGTTTTTTAGATTTTTAATTTTTTTAAAAAGTTTTTAGAGTTTTTAATTTTTTAGTTGTAGAGTTTTTAGATTTTTAAGGTTTATAGTTTTTCAAGTTTTTAGAGTTTTTTGATTTGATTTTTTTAGTTAGATTTTTTCCGAAATGACGTCATTTCAATTTTTGTGTTTTTATAGATAATAATAAGATAATAATAATTTTGTTAAGTTTTTGTTTTTTTTGCTTTTTATGTTTTTTTAAGGTAGTTTAGTATTATTATTATTAGTAGGTTTTTTTGCTGGCCATTTTAAATTTTGTTTTGTGATATATATAGATATAGGTAAAATTAATAGATTTCCAGGGTTCAAAATAACGACACGAATGTCCCCAGCAACATCGCCAAAAACTTGATTGCTATTTTCGCATCAAGTCCGAAAACTTAATACTGTTAAAACTCCAAAAAGATTACGAAGCGCGGCGCCCCGGACGGTTTTATTTCAGGTGAAAAGCAGATTTGGTTTTTTATTTAGAAAACGGGGCGCGCGTAATTTTTTATTTGGATATAAAAAATTGTGATCGAGTTTTAACGAAAGTAGCCAAGTGCACCTATCGTGAGTAGTACAGGATATTCCGGGTGGAATATCGAGGTCGTATTGTTCTCGGAGTCGGTACAATTATTTCTACTCTTCCCTGGAGGGGACTATTATTTTGCCGATAATTTTATCTTGTCGGGATATTATTTATATAAAGAAAAGACAGAAAATAAAAGCATAATAAAGGTGGAGCCGATGAAGAGCTTAGCTCGATGGCACCGAATGAAATTCGAACTAAAATAGACTTTTAATAAAAAGAGATCATAGGTTTCTAAATAATTAGGGCGGAGACTTGGCCGTGGAGGCTCCACTAAAATGAGCTCACCTATCTCCAGGACTATCGCTCACCTGAACATTAAGACTATTCAACCGGGCTCTCGTCCGACGAAGGATTCCTCTTAATGCCCGCATTACGCTAAGAACCTCGCTATTGGGTGGGGAACCCAATCCGGTAGAGTTGGCGTGCCTCCTCTCTCGAGGGTTAGTGAGGAACTCCATTTACCAAGGGGTGATCGGTCCATACGCACGGCCTCTCGGCTATCTATCGTATGGACTACGGAAATAGGGCCCACACATCGATTATGTGGTCCTACGCGTCGTAAACCCACGACAAACCTTAAGTGTTTTTAATTAATTAGAAAAATAACGACCTTTAATTATTTTAAGTTATTTTATTTGTCCCAATGCTCTTCGATACTGAGGTCTAACAACGTTAGCCACTCATCGGAATGGGGATGGAAACGGTGAAAAAGCAGAAAATTAAACCAGTAAAATAAAGCAGGAAAATGAAAGCAGTAAATGGAAAGCAGTAAATTGCAAGTCCTACTCAAACGAGTAGGACTGAAATGAAAGCTGTAAAAGTACAAGTCCCGGCACAAATGCGTGGGCGGGAAAAAGAAAGCAAGTCCTACTCAAACGAGTAGGAGAAAATAAATGCATTTACAAGTCCATTCCAAATTATTACAGTCCAATAAAGACCGACCATTTAACTCAAGTGAGTAGGCGGTAAATAAAAGATAAAACTCATGCACTCGACATAAAATTAAAACACACCCACTCTATAGAAAGTAAACACACTCTACTGGAATAAAATCCTGCCATTTAACTCAAGTGAGTCGGCAGAAAAAAAAAATACACACACTTGCATGAATAAAATCCAGTCATTTAACTCAAATGAGTAGGCAGAGAAATAAAAACAACACACGCACACACTCTACAGGAATTGAAATAAAGCTATAAAAACTACTTATACACGCACACACACGTACAAAAATAGGAAAAACAAAGTGACTGAAAAATTAAAACAACTACATTTCTACCGCTAGAATGCGGTAGAAATGAATAAAACGTGAAAATAAAATTAAAAGGAGCAAAAGTTTTTGCAAATAAACGAAAAGTGCAATTGCTCGAAAAATTGAAATGAATACATTTCTATCGATGGAATGCGATAGAAATGCGTAAAAAGAAGAAATCAAATTTAAACAGGCAAAACCTTTTAGTAAATAAAAGCAAAAATGAAGTGTTTGAAAAATTAAAACGACTATATAAACGTTCCTATAACTCCGCAAAAGTGATTAAAAAGTGAAAATAGAGTGAAAAGGAAGAAAAGTTTTACGACCTGAAACGGAAAATCTAAGTTAGCAAAAATAAAAATCACTTTGAAAACGCTTTTTACTGGCTTATAGGAATGCATAAAAGCTAGAAAAATTCTAAGTCTAACCAAAACTAAGTGAAGCATGAAAATTAATCTCATATACACACACGCGCGTACAAAAAGAAAACGAAAAATAAAGTAAAAAAAACAAATAAGATTGCTTAGAGATTGCATGAAGTCCATAACAATGTAAAGGAGAAAATATAAAAATTTTATTGAACTAAACAGGAGATTAGAAAGCTAAAAATAAAGAGAGGGGGAGAAAACAACTTTACATAGCATTTGGAAGCACCTAACAGCAAAGCCCTAAGCAAAATGGATCCAAAAAATGGAACCCTGAACTCAGATAGAAAATCTGAATTTATGGACAAAATTTCATGTGACACGCCCTCAAACACGGGCATGTCAGGGGGCGTGTCGACACTGTACAAATGGCGGCTGAATTCGGTGAAGTGACGGATTTGACGACGATTTGTCTTTGCGGCCGAAAACGCGGCGGTCACGCCCTTGGTCACGGGCGTGACAGTGGGCGTGTCGTGCGGCGATTAAAGGCGTTGTTGACTTAGGGAGATTACCGGAGGCAGTTTGTCGGGCCAGGTGGAGGAGTCACGCCCAAGGTCACGGGCGTGACTCTAGGCGTGGCGTAGAGTCGACGATCGTTGACTTGAAATCGTCAAACGGGATGGACACGGGCTTGGTCACGCCCAGTGTCGGATTGACACGGGCATGTGGCCGGGCGTGTCAGCTGGGTCGACGATCGTTGAGCGCGATTTCGTCGATCTGGATGGTCCCGGGCATGGGTCACTGGCGTGACTCGGGTGATACGGGCGTGACATGGGCGTGTCACGCTATTTCTTCAAAAATTGTTCATTTCTCGGGATTTTGACGTATCACGCCCTGGTCACGGGCGTGACCAACAGTACGCGGGCGTGTACTTTGATTTTTTGACAATTTTTCATGAAAAATTCAGGAAACAAAAATAACTCTAAGTTAGAAAATATTTACAAAAAGGAAGTAATTTATTAAGGAAAACAACTAAAAATCACAAAAAGAAACTAATATGTCTTATTTAATGTATATAAAAATACGTATATTTACAACTCATCAGGATGCGAAGAGAGCTCCCTCATGGACATACTCCACAACAATGTGGTGTTGTAGATTGGATGATTCGTCTTTTGACAGAGACCTGCAAGTGTTGGCTTCAGTACAAAGGAATTCTTATGGCCTTTTGTACGAAAGGAATGGCCTACGCAGCTCATGTCATCAAACAGATGCCTCTGAGTCTGATCATCATAAAGTCTCTGTTTGAGCTGATATTCATGGTGAAGACCAGCATGAAGCACCTTCGAGTGTTTGGTTTCACCTGCTATGTACACTCTTTGGGTGCTCTCAAGATGAATCTATTCTTTGTTGGGTATGATGAGCAGAAAAGGAGATGGAGATGTATGAATCCTCCGACGAAGAAGTTCATCATGTCGAGAGACATTGTCTTCGATGAAATGACATTATACTGGGTTGCTCATGTGTGGACCTAGAGGTGAGAAGGTTAGATGGTGGGCTGGAGGAGGCTGCTGCTAAGGTTTAGATGGAGTTTCTTGTGTCACTAGGAGCTCCGGGTAATTCTAACTCCGGGGCAAAGGCCTCTAGTTCAAAAAGCAGGGGGAGTGTTGCTCCAGGTGCTTCTGGTTCTAGTATGAAGTCTTCTGGTCGAGGAAGCAAGGAGAGCGATGTTCCAGGCTATTCTAGTTCAGGAGCGGAGGCTTCTGGTTCAGGAAGTAGGGGGTGCATTACTCCAGGTGCATCTGGTTCCAGTGCGATGGATTCTTGTTCAGGAAGCAAGGGGAATTATTCTGGGTTTGCCAGGGAACGGAGCTTGTTCAGAAGGAGCAGCGGAGGTGGTTAGCTATGATCATGCTCTTCGGAGGTTGGAGCGCATCATCAAAACACCAGCTCGATATTGTGGAGGAAACTAGGTGAGCTTGGCCTCATGTTTCCTTGAAAGCCCTCAGATCGAGCAAGTGTCTTCTAGCTGTGACGACAATACTGGAGTTAAGGAGGTGTATGATGCCAAGGTTGAGGAGGTGACTACCCTCAGAGGAGACGGGGCTTGGGATCTTAAGCCCTAGGTGGTTGGTGTTACTCCTGTGGCATGCATGTGGAGGTTGAAGCTGAAGAAGAAGGCAGAGACAAGGACGGATACTTTCGGGGGATGCTGGAGGGATCCCTTATGGTCTGGGATATGCGGGGCGAGGACTATGTCTTTCCATAAGAAGAGACCATGTACAAGGTTACGGGAACTGCTAGGGTTGCTCACCACTTCTCACTTCAAGGGGAGTGTTGAAAATGATGAAGTGAAAGTGTGTTATTCGGCGACCTGGGCCACCTGTCTGTACGGTCTATGCAGACATGACTGGCAGTTAGCAAGGTTGGCAGAGTTGTTTCAGTCGACTTGTTCCTTGGCGGCCTGGGTGGTCTGTTCGCGTGGTATGTACGAACCGAGGTGTCGTCTAGCTAGGTCAGCTTATGCTAAGCAGGTAGTTTGTTCCCAAAAGGTAACCGGGTGGATAGAATCCCTATCCGTGGAGTCTGGCAATATGCGGACTAGACTGGAGCTCGGTAGATCATCATGGCAGGTGCCTTGGTCTACCTCTAGTGGTGCGGCAGGTGGCAGCCACGAAGTTCGACGGTAGATCAGACTTGTGCTGGAATTTGTCAGGATTAGTGGACTGGTGCCAGTGTCTGACAGTAAGGGCGGACTAGCTCTTATGGCCAGTAGTTTGGACTTGGTTGATTCTGAACCAAATATAGGTTTGATCAGTCCAGGGATATCATGCGATTAAGTGCGGACTGCTTCTCAGTCCGCCAAGCTCGGTAGTAGTTAGCCTTATGCCTTGGTGGCGAGGTTGGGGAGTGTGGACTGGAGTTATGTCTGTAGGGCATGTGTACTGGAGCAGTGTCCGTTGGCATACGGACAGGTGATGTTGCCACATGGTCTACTGGTGTCAGTTTGTCTTGGATGGCATTTGGCCATAAGGAGGATAGGGTTGCTATCCAGCCTTGGTGATGCTATTGGTGGTCTGGTTATCCTACACAGGTCATGGCGGACTGGATGTGTATCCGCTGCTTGAGTATACACTTGGTGCTCGCCGTGAGATGGTGTGGTTATCCTATAGGCTAGGGTGGTGACCACATTCCTAATCGAGCCTATAAATAGGACACCATACCACATCAATCATAAGCGAATGAACAGTAAGTGAACTCGTTGATAGTTGCTGCGAACATGATTTTATATTCGCACAGTTCGAGGAGGTTGACCGGTTTGTGTTGTGCTTGTTGTGCGGATAGCGCTGGAAGCAAAGGACTTGGTTCTAATTTCGGTCATGGACAGTGCGGACTCTGTGGTTAGCAACAGGCGATAAGCAGTAGCTCGCGGGTAGCGACTAGGCGATCTTCTCTTCTATAACTAGTTTCCAGGTTCAATAAGTTGTTCGCTTCTTGCAGCCTATTCAGTTCGACGGCAGCAGATCGTACGGTCAGGAGGCTAGGCAACCTCATGGTTAGGCGGCTTACTGATCGACGAGTAGAGCTTCTTCTTGCATGGGAATAATGGGTAGTCTGTGTGGCGTGGTTTACGGTTTGGCGACCTGCCGGTCTCAGGGGACTCTATAGTGCAGCAGTAGTTTCGGCAGTTACTCTTGAGCCGCGCGGTGTGAGTTTTTTCCTTTTATATTTTTGCTTCCTTTAGATACATTGGCGAATCAAGTCTCGCCATGTCTGTCTCGCATTTTAAAGAAGTTTATTGTAGTACAAGATTATTGCTCTTCTATTTTGCATCTGGTTTATTTGGGATCGGATAGGTTGAGTGTTCCTACACATGGTTCCCGTCTTCCGATATATTAAACTCTTACATGATATCATTGGTGTGCTCTTGGTATCTGTGAAATTCAACACTTTGCGCTATTCTTGTTCATTATTTCCTATTCGCACGAGTGTTGTGTCATGTAGAAAAATCCAACAGTGGTATCAGAGGCAGTTTTTGGCAATATTCATCGTTTCAGAAGTTGCTAAATCCATGGCATGTAGATTTCGAGATTTTAAAAGTGTTTTAAAATGCCTAAATCTATTCTTTAAACTCCACCAAGAATACATGTGATTTCTTTGTTGCTACTCCATAACAGTAAATGTCACTCTTGTTAGTTTATGTAACCAAGTATGTGGTAGAATTTGAATCTCACACATAAAGTGACGAGCTTGTCTATTGTGTAAGTGGAGTTGGTGTTGCTCATGTCCAGTGCATATAAATCTGAGGATTTAGAAGGGTTCTAAATATTCATATTGAGTCGAGATCATCAAGTGCTCATGATGATTTTACTGCGCACATCTGGGATGCATTTGGATTATGATTGTTGTTATTTCATTTTATAGATGTGCACATTGGTTAATTATTAACCACGATTAAATGTTAATCAAAAATTTAAAAATCCCTTAAGTAATATTAAGTATTCAGATGTCTTCTGATGGATGACACTCTTCCTGCCTCGATCGATGAAGTGTGGGCTTGCCAAAGCAAGGTGCACTAATCTATATCGGTAAGGGTGCGAGCGGATAATTGTGATATCCCACTATCGACATCGAGTCAAACTCAACTATGTGACCTCAAAGGTTGAGTGCCCAGAGGCATCGGGTTGGCATGCACCATATGATAGGTTCGAATAAAGAGCTATTCACCGGCCATATAGAAATTGCATTGTGATGTAATTGGCATGCATTGCCTACCTAAATAGCTGTATTGTGAGAGAAAAGCCAAAGCTGACTCATAATGTTAGTGGAATATGGATCTTATACACTAACACTACAAGGAAAATGATTTATGGCGACATTTTCTTTTTGCAACGCTTTATAAAACGTGGCGAAAACTATTAATTTTAATAGTGCTTATTATGTAAGTGTTGCTGTAACATTCTTTTAGCTAGTTTTTTAAAAAATGCCTCTAAATTTTGCTACCCTAATTAAAAATACGTGCACCTCTAAAACTTTGTATTTTATGGACAATTTTATTTTCTTATTAAAAATGAAAAGAGATTATTATAAAATATATATCTTCATGATGATTGGTAATCTTGATATAATTGGAATTAAGTCTAGATATTTTTCCTCTCAAGATTTGCATATTTTTCAGCTTGACATTGTTAAGGCTCGCCACATTTACACTATGAAATCTGGACAAAGTGCGCCACATTTATTAACGTAAATGCGGCTAATGTCAGGCGACGAGTATATAAAAAATGTCAAAAAAACTTTTAGGTACAATTGTATTCGCGACGCCTATGGCTTGCGCGACGTTTATAAAAACGTTGTAAAAACATTAGCGATGTTTGAAAAATGTCACCAACGCCTCTTAAAAACGTCTTTGATGTTCATATTTGTTGTAGTGTAAGTTGGTTACTCGCTAAAGTCTTCAAATTGATATTGAGAGTCATCAGTTTAATAAAAATAGTGGTAGTTATATTGATTAAAGCCCTAATTGAAAGATAAATTATATTTTTGAAATGCAGTACTAATTTGCTTTGCTTGATCCTTATAAAATTTCCATGGAAAGTGGTTCACATTCTACCCTGTCCATCCGAGCAATCCTTGAGAAGGAAAAGCTGAGTGGGACAAATTACTTAGACTAGTACAGGAGCTTGAGAATTGTTCTCAAGCTAGAGCGCAAGCTCTATGTTTTGGAAGAGGTATCCCCTGATGAGCCTGCCGGGAATGCATCACGTGCTGATAAGGATGGTTATAAGAAGTATCTTGACTACTCCTTAGATGTCGAATGTCTCATGCTGGCAACCATGAGCTCTGAGCTCAAAAAACAACATGAGAACATAGGTTGCAAGAAAATTGATGAGCATCTCAACAAAATGTTTCAAGGGAAAGCTCGTCAAGAGATATTTGACGTCACTAAGGCATTATTTCAGTGTAATATGAGAGCTTGGGACCAAGTAGGTACTTACTTACTCAAGATGCTTGAGTATAAAGAGGACGGTGAGAGACTAGGATTCCCTTTGGGTCAAGAGTTGGCCACATACCTAATCCTGTAATCATTGCCAGACATTTATGAGCAGTTTGTCTTAAACTATAACATGAATGAAATAGACAAGACAATACCTGAGCTCCTAGGCATGTTATGAACTATCGAGATAACTATGATGAAGGCTCAAATCCTATATATCTTTGACATTGTCGTTTGGGCCATATAAATAAGAAACGTATATTCAAGCTCCATAGAGATGGACTATTGGATTCGTTTGATTATGAATTATTTGAGATATGTGAATCTTGTTTGTTAGGCAAGATGACTAAGGTCCTTTTCACTAGGAACAATGAGAGGGCAGATGATCTCTTGGGTATAGTACATAGTGATGTATGTGGACCCATGAGTTTTATGGCTAGAGGTGGATGTTTCTACTTTGTTATATTTATTGATGATATCAGTAGATACGGATGCGTGTATCTTATGAAGTGCAAATCTGAAACCTTTGAAAAGTTCAAAGAGTTTAAAAATGAAGTAGAGAACCGGTTCGGTAAGAAGGTTAAAGCACTCCGATCTGATTGAGGTTGAGAATACCTAATTCATGAGTTATGTGATCATCTGAAAGATTGTGGTATTATATCATAGCTCACTCCACCTAGAACACCGCAGCATTATGGTGTGTCTGAGCGGAGGAATCGTACTCTGTTAGACATGGTATAGTTAATGATGAGTCATGCAGATCTGCCTATTTCCTTTTGTGGTTTGCCATTGAAACTGCTGATTGTACACTAAATCGTGCTCCAACAAAATCGGTTCTAAAGATACCATATGGGATATGTACTAGGAAGCATCCAATCATGTCGTTCATTAAGGTTTGGAGCTGTGAGACATACATGCGACGTCAAATGCCTGACAAGCTGGAACCCAAATCAGATAATTTTATCTATGGGGTATCATAAGGAAACTAACAGGTACTATTTCTACCTACTGTCCGAGGTCAGATTGTTTCTCGCAAGGACCAGTGTCTTTCTTGAGAAAGAGTTCTTAAGTAGAAAGACTGTCAGGGTAGAACATGAAGAATTTCAAGAACCACAAACTGTGAATGAATTAGAATTGGAATATGAGCCAGGACTACAAGCTGTTGTAGCTAGAGAACCTTCTCAGGAAACACAAGTTCCATGTAGATCTGGTAGACCAAGGTTTGAGCTTGAGAGATATGGATTTCTCGTGTCTCAAATAGGTAATATGTTGCTTATATATCATAGTGATGTGCCTGCAACCTACGAAGAGGCTATGAGTGGACTGGACTCCGAGAAGTTGCATGAGGCCCTGAAATCTGAAATGGACTTCATGTATGAAAACCAAGTTTGGACATTGGTGGAACAACCTGAAGGGGTACGACCCATAGGGTGAAGTGGGTCATCAAGAAGAAGACCGACATGGATGGGAATATATAGACATTCAAAGGGCGACTAGTGGCTAAGGGTTTCAAGAAAATTCATTGTATTTACTTTGATGAGACCTTTTCCCCTATTTTCATAGTTAAGTACATCTGAATTCTGCTTGCTATTATTGCATATTATGACTATGAGATCTGGCAAATGGATGTCAAAATGGCTTTCCTAAATGGAAACCTCCTTGAGGAAGTGTATATGACACAACCCAAGGGTTTTGTATCTCTAGGCGAAGCCACTAAAATATGTAAGCTGCAGAGATCCGTTTATGGATTAAAATAGGCTTCTCGAAGTTGGAATCTTCATTTTGATGAAAAGATGAAAGAGTTTGGTTTTATCAAGAACGAGGGTGAACCATATGTTTACAATAGGATTAGTGGGAGCATTGATGTCTTTCTGATATTGTATGCGGATAACATACTGCTGATCAGGAATGACAAACTGACCCTACAAGTTGTTAAGAATAACCTAGGGAACGGATTTTCTATGAAGGACTTGGGTGAAGCGACTTATATAGTTGGTATTAAGATCTATAGAGATAGATCGAAGAAGTTGCTGGGTTTGACCCAAAGTACATATATTGATAAGGTGTTGAAATAGTTCAGCATAGTTGAGTCCAAGAAAGGATTCTTTCCCATATCTCGTGGTGTGAGTCTCTCTAAGGACCAGTGTCCTATGTCTTGTGAAAATAAGAACCGCATGAAGTGGATTCCATATGTTTCGGCAATTGGCTCAATCTTGTATGCAATGATATATACTAGACCCGATGTCTCTTATACTTTGATCATGACTCGCAAGTATCAATATGATCCCGGTGAAAGTCATTGGAATGTCATTAAGAATATATAGTCCTAGTTTTTCAGTTTTCACTTCATTTCCTTTGGAGTGGATTTCTTGCCTGGTTTTCCTGGAGAATGTGCTGCAGTACCAGAAGGAAGTTCTCACCACCGTTGGAGTTCTAAAGCTCTGATTCGCGAGCCAAGTCCAGATCTGTGGAGGCAAGATCGTTGCGGTCATTTTCATCCGTCTAGATCTTTGGCATGGCACCAAAGAGAACGCAAAGGGTAACGATTCTCAACTTGGACATGTGAAGTCCTCTTACTTTGTATAGGAAACCCTCTCCCACGAGTGTGCGGTGAATGTGGGGATTTCCTTCTGGTAGATGCGGTATAATCCAGTAGTTTTGTATATAGAGTTCGGAATCGAAGTACGAACATAGGTATGCTGTGTGAAGCCAATTTGGACAGGTTGATCTGGATTGGTGATTCTCATTATGCGTGTATTGGCTGGAGAAGACTCCATGATGTTTTTTTTCGGGTTTCTACACGGTAGATTGTAGCAGGGGAACCTTGGGGACTTACTCTAAGGAGCACCCAAAAAACTGGGCAGAATCGTATTTCTACCAGATACCGCGCGGAGATAGTGATACCGCAGGCGGTAGCTCCTTGGGAGCAATGATTGCAGCCTTTATCATGGAGAGACCTGAGGGCTATTGATATGAGGACGGTCTCGGGGAGACTTGGGGCTGTATGTTGGAGCATGAGCTTAATCTGCTCAGTTTTGGTGGCCGTGTGTGCCAGCCATGGGCATAACCGGGTTATGCATGTTATGATGGGTAAGAGGATGTTGAACCCGCGTCATGTATGGGCCATGAATGTTTTGTCTTTCGACGCATGTCGGTGTGAGAAACGGGCATCAGCTAAACTGCACCCACTCTAGAGCATTCTTCTTGGAGTGAGCCATTGGATTGTATTCAGTAGAGAGCGCCTTGACTTTGTCAAAGCAAAGAGAGAGAGAGACTTTGGTTATATCCCTAGGAAGTCTTTTAATGCTCATAGGTGTCGTTGTGAGAACGGTGGTGGGGCCTGAAAGCTCGGCACAACAATAATGTGCCCTGAGTGCACGAGGTGTATGGTTAGTAGTGCCAATGTCTGTGGCGAACGTTTCTTAGCTTGCACTTTTTTGCTTTCATATTATTATTGATAGTAATGACTACAGTGAAGGAGTACGGCCACCCCAGGCAAGGGGTGGGGTCGTCATAATTTGGTATGGTAATGCTGACCGATTCTTTTGTTTTCCACTATTGTGGTGGGATGTTGCTTGCAGGTGCAGTGGATCCGAGTGGGAAATAGCGGGTTGGAGCCCCGAATAGCTATGTCGGCCTCAAAGGCCAAAGTGAATAGCTAGTGTTTACCTTACAGTTCATGTCTGGCAATCCATCTTGCCGATGTTTGTAAAACATTAACTTTTGTGTAAACCTTGTAAGGCCATGACTATGCTTTTGTGTATTTTCAGTACTTGTTCCTATTTCTCTGTTTACTGGACATTCATGTTAGTATGGTTTCTGTTTTATAACCATTAAAATTTACTTCTGCTAAAATGTACTCTGTGCTAGGATATGTTGTATCTGATGATGGTTTCAATTAGTAACTCCTTAGTCTATCTATAGTATATGGCATCGGTCCCCAGCCGGACCAATTGTTATATGCTATGTAATGGATATGGGTGTTACAATTTATTATCAGACTCTGGTCTCGATCTTTATTATTTGAATTCGTGGGTGAATTCTTGAAGGGATGGTGATCACACGTATGTGCGTTACCATTATAACATAAAAGAACCCATGAATATCCACTTAGGAATGAAAATACACATGTTGGAGGAACCTGAGTGTCCCTATGATTGCTTTTTTCAATTTTGTTTGGTCACTTAATGGTGTATCCTATAATAATAGGTGACAAGAAGTGTTGTTGGACAGTCGGATCTTCTGGACTCTGAGGAAAGCCGTGCACCTAATGATGCGCCTGTAGCCCCTCCTTCAGCAGAGAAGATAAGTCTTTTTTCTGAGGCAGTGTTTGTAATGATAAACGCCCAGACAAGGAGGCGAGCACAACCTCCTGCCCCGGTTGTGGAGCAAGTGCCGCTTCGTGCGGCAGAGCTAGGACTGGTGGAAAGAGTGGTTTATAGAACCATTGATGCCGAGAAGAGCGACATAAAGGTAACTCAAACACGTGATGTGCTTCAATCCTCTTATATTTACGGGGACTGGAACCCCAACCCAAGCCGAGGATTGGCTCTCTCGTGTTAAGAGTCATGATAGTGACTGAAACAGAGGAATGAGAGAAATCAACCATAGCCACTTTCCTTTTGGATGGAGAGGCGCGACTGTGGTGGGAAGAGCTGGAGCTGCATCTCTTGGTTGGAAGACAAATCACTAATGTTTCTATGGGTGAGTTCTCAAGGTTATTCCTGGCTTGATACATCCCCTCAGTGCAGAGGATTGACATGGAGAATCAGTTTCGGAGACTGACACAGGGAGATAATAGAGTTGATGAGTATCTACATGAATTCACTAGGTTGGGTCGTTATGCTAGCATTACTTTTGATAACATTGAGCGTAAGACCATCTGGATCTACGAGGGTCTGTGTGATAACCTAAGGCTACTGCTCTCTGGGTCAATGATGCAGGTATTTCTAACTCTGGTCAACACTGTCAGATCTCTGGAGAAGGATATGAAGAGAGTTCAAGAGAAGAAGGACTCATGCTCGAAGAAGTAGGAGTTCAAAGTACCAAGACCGGTGAAGTCTGGTGACCGGAAGTGGAACAAGAAGGCCAAGCCTTCCGAACCGGCTTCTTCTTCGGTTATATCTGGTGTGTCGTTTGGACGTGGAGGCCCGATTCATTATTTTACTTGCGGCAAGCCGGGGCATATAGCCCGGGAGTGCCATAGTGGCCCTCCTAAATGTAACATCCCTCAAATAACTATACCCCTAGGAGTGGTTTTGTCATGACTTGGTCATGACAAAACCATAAGAAACTCAAAGGACAAAGTGAACAAGGGCCAAGGTGAAAATTACCTTGGTATGCCTATAGCACAGCCTCACCACCAGACATAGGGTTGGACTTTAGGGCTCCAACTTGACCCCATGACCCTACCACAACACCCTAAACACCCTTGGGTGGTCCATAGGGTCGCTAAGGACCCAATGGGGACAGGAAAACTTGCCAAGTTGGCTTAAGTCCACCATAACCCTAAATGGGTCAAACTGTCCAGTTGGCCTTCCTTAGCCAAGTGGACCCCACACATGCCCACCTAACCCTAAAATTAGGTCAATGGGTCACTAGGGACCCATTGGGGTCAATATAAAAGGCTAAGTTTACCCAAGTCAACCCTTGCCCTAAATTGCCAAAAGTGCTCTTACTAAGGGGCAGGTGACCTACAAGGTACCAAGACAACCATACCCAACCGTACCTAGACCCTAGGGGAGGCCAATGGGTCACCAAGAACCCATTGGGGTCCACCCAAAAGGTCATTTTGACTAAGGTCAACTCCACCCTTGAAATGGGTCAAACTAGCTAGAATGGCTAGCTCAAGCCCAATCCACTTGGGTTAAACCCAATTAAGGTGGCTCATTGGTTTATGGGGTCAGAAAAATATCATATTAGCCATCTAATTCCTGTAAATGCTGACTATGAGAGAGAAGCTTTATTTGCCCTTTAATGGAGGAGAGAGAAATTGGAGGAAGGCCATTAATGGCTTGGAAGGCCAAAGGCCCTATTTTCTTGTTGGAATCATCTCCCATGGCTAGTTAGGAGAAGGCCAAGGGTTTTCCCGGCCATGGCAGTGCCTGGGGGAGGAGTATTATCATGGCCGAGCCAAGCTTTCAATGGACATTAATGGCCATTGATGGCTTGGCCTCTCCCCTCCCCAACTGGTGTTTTAAACAAAATCAGTGGCATGAGAGGAGCCCTTCCCACCATTTACCTGAATATTTCGAGCCACTTGACTGTATTGTTGCAGAACTTTGGCGACACCTCCACCGCAAATGGCAACCCGGTGATCTGCTCGACTCCAGACCACCAATATGGTCCTCCCCATCTCCTTCTTCTATGGGTAGATCCTAGGATTCATTTAGACTGAGAATCGGGCACAATTGAGCCTGATCAAAGCTCTCGTTTTCCTGGTTTTGTGGGAAAAACTCAAGTGTCTGGATCGCCGGAAACGACCCCTCATGCGGCCGTGCCGCCACCCAGCGATGGCCACCACCTCGACGGAGGTGGTGGTGTCGGTGGCGGGCCAAGGAGGTGGGCGGGTGGACGACTGTGGCGGCTGGAACCTGCTCCAGGTCGGGTACATCCTACCCATTGGCTGGAGGTAGAAGATGAGCCAGCGTCGTCATTTTTGCGTCAAGATCTGTGCAAGATCAAGATTTTTATATTATATTAAATGTATTTTCTGCACTTATAAATCAGTCATTTTAAGAATTATTTTAAAAATATCTAGGTGATATTTAAGAGAAAATGATCAACATGAAAATTGTAGCTCTATGGGTACTTTATGTAAAATTTATTTCAACAAATTTGGGTAAGCGGTTTGACCACAACACTCATTTTGGTGAGGTCTTTACCTATGACTAGCTAGAGATTTAAATGTGTGCCCCCATTACACCACAAGTCCAAATGACCTGAAATTTGGACAGGAAGTCATTCTAACCTATACCTTGGTCATGCCCAAAAATGGGAATTTTTGGAGACACTTTTTCTAAAGTTTTTGAAATTATTTAATAATCATAGGGTAATTTAATTAGGGGAGCTAATGACCTCAAAACCCTCCCAAATTTTGGTGAGTGGTCATTGGTGTCATCATAAGGCTATGTATAACTTTTCATCCCTTTGGAGATGAATTATTTTGGAAATAAGCAAACCCTAGTCTTGCCCTAAAAGGGGTATTTAGGTCAAAAGTGCCCCTCGTGGGTTTAAGTGGTCAAACCACCTCAATAGAGGTTGAAATTTGCGCCACAGATTTGACATGATATTTAACATCCTCATATTGATCATGGGGTGGATTAGGGTGGATTTGCCCTAGGACCCTAGTTCTAACACTAAGGTTGAACTTTGGGGGCATGTGAAGGACATATGGGGTTATGTTTTTGGATTGACTTGGGGATTAGACCATGAGATCCTAGGGTGGTGAAATGCCCTAGGAAGGGTTTTGGTGGTATTTAGACACATACACCCCACATAAACCACTTAATAAGTATTTAGGACTTTAAACCCTAGGAATTATCTTACGGGTCAAATGACCTTGAATCTTGATGATATTTTGCTATGGATAATTTCATAGTATTATTAACCTTTGGTATTTTTCTTATGGTGTTTAGAGACCTGTAGATCATCCTTGTAGTAGTAACTTCCATATTGCCCATTTGATGTTAATGATGAGAATACGATGTATAGGTGGTAGAATGGTTTGAAATTCTAGAATAGATAATCAAATGACATTCGGTTGCACTAGTACTTTATTTAGAGTGATTGAAGCTTTATTTGTAGTACCACCTTTGTAAAGTTAATTAGTGCACCTTACCTGGATAAATAGGAAATAAATATCATAGTTTGCTGGAAAATTATGATACTTAGTCAAGGAACATATTAGGGCATATAGAAGGATGGAAAAATTGTTAAATGTTGTTTAATTGAGATTACAACGGTGTGTCTTCATAAAGTGTCTTGTGATGGTTTTCCTTAGGATAATCTTTTACCTGATTTACTAACTTGTGAATTTCATGAAACTTAGGAAGTGAAGTATTAAGATCATAATGTAGCTCTGCTAATTTTTGAGGAATTTTTGGGCTAGTATTTTTGGTACTTCTTTCAATACCCCTATTTATAAGAATTATTTTGGAATAAATATTTGGAGGTTAAATATTTTATGAAAGTTTATGATATTTAGTATTCACTGATATCTTGTTATCCTACAATGTTCATAATTTTTGAATGGTCATACCATAAGTAAATCTAGTACTTCATGTTCAAATCACCCATGAATTAATTTTGGGAAATCTTAATTAAATATCAAATTTAATTAGAAAATTATAAATTTCTGGATTTCGGCTAATCATGTCATGATAGACCCCCATTAATTATCTTAAGGCTTTTAGATGAAAATTTGGAGTACCTCCTATCATGTACATCATATAGCCTATGATGGTATGCACATAGTGAAACTGCAAAATGAACTCAGAGAGTTGGGATATTAGGCTATTGGCAGGAACTAAGGAGTTCATCATTGAGAATAATGATGGGTTAACTAGAGTAGGTGGTGCTCAGGATCGATGAAAGATCGTCTTTCTCGCGGAGATGAAGAGTCAAATACATTAGGGTTAGTTGCAATATAACTCTAGAAGGAATAAGTTAATGGATAATAACCAATAATAGTAAGTGCCTTGCGAAAGGGAACGATGGGCTTCACCTACCATCATAGTTCCTAGTGCCCTTGAGAACCCTTCACCGGGTATAACGGGGGCAGTCCTAGGCTAACCTAAATTATAAGAATAAATTTAAAAGAGCAATTAGTATAAGTTGGGATTCGCAATTCACACACACAGGTAGCTCGGGAGGTTCGTTAGGTTAGTTTGATTAGTCATCCGAACGGTAGGTTTGGAAGGTAGATGTAACGAATGGGATAGTCCGGGGTGCCGGTGGCTCGGAAGGATTTGTATACATAAATAAGGTGGTGGGTCATCAGTATTGGACGGTCGTTCACACCGACATCGATACGCTGACTTGACTGGAGTGGTTGACACTTAGCCAATGAAATTCTGGTAGATATGGCCAGCATTAGTACGTGGTGACTCTAGTTTGTGTCCTTCTAGTGACATACGTAAGGGCTATGCCTGGTAGTGTGGATACCCGCCTAGGAGTGGGGGGCCTGACCCAATGTCTTTGTTTGCCACTACAGAGGTTACTAGGAGTGAAGCTAACTGCCCAAATGGGGGGAACTAAAGGTATGTGCACATAGAGTCGTGTGTGTGGGTTGCACTTGCATGAATCATGGCATAACATAGCACCACACTCATACTTGCATATAAACTTGACACTCTATCGTATAAATCGGTATGGGACTTTTTATATGATGGGAGCCTTGCAGAAGACCTCTTAACTTATAAGTGTTGGGTACATTGGTTAAATGTACCTGATTTGAAGAAGCCTCACCCAACTCAATGATATACATCAAAATGTATTTGATGTGTTTTTGAGTTACTTGTGCAGGTTAAGTATTTGCAGGACTGAAGCAAAAAGTTACTAAGTCCATGTGTCGACACCCAGAGGGAAAGTGTCGACACTTAAGAAGACTTGTGTCGACACCCAGACAAGCATTGCCGACACTTGGGGTGATTGTGTCGACACCTGGGATGCAGAGTCGACACCAGACAGAAAGTGTCGACACAAGGAGCTGTGTCGACACTCAATGAAGAAAAGTGCAGACAGAAAGTGTCGACACAAGGAGCTGTGTCGACACGCAGTGAAGCTGTGTCTACACCAGAAAGTGTCGACACTTGGAGCTGTGTCGACACTAAGCAAAAGTCAGCAGAGACTAAGTGTATGTGTCGACACTCAGAACAATATGTCGACACTCAACAGAAGAGTCAACACATGAAGTAAGTGTCGACACCTAGAACAATGTGTCGACACTAAGCTGAAGACTCTACACTTGAAGAAAGTGTCGACACATGGAGCTGTGTCGACACTTAGCAAAGAATAGCAAGATCGACTAAATATTCTAAGTACAAGTGTCGACACTAAGGGAATGTGTTGACACTCAGCTGAAGTCTCAACAGAAGAATCAAGTGTCGACACGAGGAGCTGTGTCGACACTTAGCAAGTATCAACATAGAAGACTATGTGTCGACACCAAGAAGTAGTGTCGACACTTAACAGATTCAACACAAGAAGTTGTGTCGACACAAAGGAGATGTGTCGACACTTAGAAGAATTCAGCAAGTTACAGAAGATCAAGTACTTGTGTCGACACTCAATTTCAGTGTCGACACATGCAGAAGAAACTGTGTCGAGACATAGAATCTACAACACAAGGAGTTGTGTCGACACCTTGTAGACTTGTGTCGACACTTACACAACTTGTGTTGACACTTGGTCTATATATGTCGACACTTAAATACAGAAAGTCTCGACACTTTTAGACAGTTAGAGAACTTTCAAGAACTGACTGGATGACTTGACAACTGCCGTTCCAGCTGGTCTACAACACCTGTCAGAGATGTCAGAAGACAGTTATGAACCGGACCAGCCGGTTACCATGAAGAAGGCCTATAAATAGGCTCATACAGTCTACAGAAATAGTTGTTGTTGAGGTTGTTGAAGCAATTCAAAAAGTGGTTCACAGAGTTGTTCAAGTTATTGATCAAGGATCAAATCAAGAAAATCTAGCTGTCCAAGCGCAGATCTAAGAAGTTGGAGAGAGAGTGCTCTATCCAAGAAATCAGCCGTTGGAACTAGGCTGAGAAGAAGGATTCAGATTCATTCTGGGTCTTAAGAAGCAGAGTTCAAGGATCAACTGCAGAAGGAGTCAATCTAATTGAGTTCTACTTTCAAGAAGCTTTGAAGAAAGCTAAGTCAGATTGAATCCAGCTGAGTTCTTCCAAGAACTCATCAAGAAACTCACAACCTCCCTCTCTTGTCTTTGGGTTGTTGAGTTAACAATTGTAAATTCATTTTTATCTTGTAGGATCCTTTGGATCTGAGTGTTTTGTAAGCCTGTAATTATAAAGGCTGAGGGTAGGGCTTGGGAGCCTGAGTGTAGGAGATTGAAATCTCTGAGTGTAGGCCTTGGTGGCTGAGTGTAGGCCTTATTGGCTGAGTGTAGGCCTTTGTGGCTGAGTGTAGGCTTTGTGGAAAAGCTGAGTTGTAGGGCCTTGGGCCTGAGGTGTAGGAACCAGTTTGGGTTCTGAGACAGTGGTGAAGTTTGGCCGAATCTAGTACACTGCTAGATAGGCGAAGGGGGAAAGTGGATGTACCCAAAGCTTGGGGAACCACTATAAAACTCTGTGTCTGCTGTGCTGTGCTTTGTTGTGTATGATGTGTGATTGCAAAAGTAGAGTAGATTCCGTGTTATAACTGATTGCTCCCATTAAAGTTTAAAAAAGAATTAGGTCACCTATTCACCCACCCCCCTCTAGGTGTTTAGGTACTATATCTTTCAAGTGGTATCAAAGCGAGGTTCCTTAAAAAGGACTAACAGTGTAAGGAGATCCTGATTTGCAGATTCAGTCTAAGACAAATTACAGATTCAAGAAAATCAAGAACCATGGGTTCCTCTGAGAATCACAAGGAATTGGGTTCCATGAAATTACCTCTATGCAGGAAAGAGATATTTGGGATCTGGAAGGAAAGGGTAAGGCTATTTATGGAAGCCTCAGACCCTAGGATATACATCACAGTAAAGGTAGGGCCTTATGTGCCCATGAAGATATCAGTTCTAGATGCAAATCAGATAACCCCAAAGGATTTCTCTAAAATGACTAAGGATGAGATTGTCCTAGCCACCATGGACAAAAGGGCACAAAACAATATAGTGAGTGCCATAGATGATACAACTTTTCAGAATCTAATACACTGTAAGATAGCCAAAGAGATGTGGGACACTCTTATTGTGTATATGGAAGGTTCTGAAGAAGTTAGGCAAGATAGAAAATCTTTGCTAAATCAAGAGTATGAGAGTTTTAGACAAGGAAAGGGTGATAGCATAACTGAGTGCTATAAGAAGTTCTACAGAATAGTGAATGAACTCATGTCTTATAGAAGAGAGTTCAGCAATTATGAACTAAATGACAAGTTCCTAAGGTCCCTAACTAAAGATTGGGACATAAAGATTTGTGCCATTAGAGAAATGGCTAAGTTGGAGAAATTCCTCCACCTACACTGTTTGGCAAGTTATTGTCTTATGAAATGCAGTTGACAGTGAGGAAAGAGGAGGAGAAATCAACAAGAACTGAACACAAGGAAAGAACTGTAGCTTTCAAGACAGAAGCCTCCAGAAAGTACAGGAATAAGTCACTAACTCCACCTCCAAAGGTTGCTGAATCAGAGTTAGATGAGTCAGTCAGCACAAAATCTGAAAGCAGTGAAGGTGATGAAGACTTTGCTGCCTTCGCTAGACATTTTCAGAAGTTCTTGAAGAAGAAACAGTGAAGGTCTAGGCCTTCTACTTCAAAGGGAAAAGAAGATTTTTATCAGGATAAAAAGGCTTCAAAGAAGGACAGGAAGATGACTAAATCTAGCAAGGCAGCTGTTTCAAAAATAGTGTGCTATTGTTGCAATAGACAAGGCCATGTTGTTGCAGATTGTCCTGAGAAGAGAAAAGAGTCTAGTGACAGGAAGAAGACTCATTTCAAAGGCAAGAAAGAGAAGTCTTTTGTTGGCAAGAAGGAGAAGACTCTATCAGATATCTCTTCTTCAGAAACTGAGTCTGATGCTGAGGCATACATAGGATTGTTTGCTGAAGAAGAAGAAGAAGATTTCATGCAGATCATGGAGTCTATTTATGAACAAGAAGACAGTCAATGCCAAGGGCTAATGACTTTGACAGAGAATGACAAAATCCTGGAGCAGCCAGGACCCAGTAAGGTACAAAGTTCAACTTTAAGTTCAGTTTCTTGTTCTAGTATAGAATCAGATTCATCATCATCTAGTGATGAGAGTGTATCTGAGTCTGAGGAAGATATTCATCAGCTTATAGATGAATATAAAGTACTGTTGCAAGCTTACAAGAAAAGCAAGTCCCAAGCCAAAAGTTAGGCAAAGGAAATTGCTGATCTTAAAGCTGCTGCAACAGATTCTGAGAAGCTATTTGATCAAAAGCTTAATGAGATAGCCAGGCTGAAACACATAACTGTGATTCAGATGGGGACTATCACCTTTAAGAATGATCAAATCAAGAGTCTGGAGATAAATCTTCAGAAGGAGAGAAAGCTTGTTGCTAGGTTTTCTAAACCTAAGTCAGTGTTACCCATAATTGATGAATTTGTTCATCACAAGGGTAAGGCTAGACTGGGTTTTATTAATCCTGCAAGGACTGAGCAGTCCAAGTCCAAGTCCAAGGGCAAAGCCTCAACATTCAACAAGTCTGCTGTAGATAAGACAACAAAGACAGTACCTAAGCAAAGGTACAATAAGTTTGAATGTTGGTGCTGTGGCAAAGTTGGCCATTTTGCAATGGACTGTTGGCACAATGTTAGTGCTAAAGTTAGTTGCAAATTACCTGTTGGAAAGCCAGTAGGTAGTTTTGTCAAGTTGCAAACTAACAAGTACCAAGGACCCAAGAATACTTTGGGTTCTAAGGTTCACTAATCTGTTTTGCAGGTGAGTCCAAGTGGCCATGCCCCAATATGGTATTTGGACAGTGGATGTTCCAGACATATGACTGGAACTAGGGGACTACTAAAGGACTACATTCCAATTAAAGATGGTCCAAAATTAACCTTTGGTGGTTATGAAAAAGAAATCATCAAAGGATTTGGTAACATTTCTAGTAACTTGGTTACCATTACTCAAGTGGCTTATGTTAAAGGGTTGAAACACAACCTAATAAGTATAAGTCAATTAAGTGATGTAGGGTATGACATCTCATTTGTTAAAAATGGTTGTCATATCAAGAGGTCAACTGATCAAGAGATCATTTTGACAGGTTATAGAAAGAGGAATGTCTACTGCCTAGACATTATGTGTGAGACCAATGGTTCTCAAGTGTGTCTTGTAGCTGATGAGACAGTCTCTCATTGTGTCAAATGGCACAAGAGGCTTGCCCATCTTAACTACAAGACAATTGGCAAACTCTTTAGCAAAGAGTTAGTGAGGAATGGTCCTCAAGTTAAGTGTGTTAAAGATGGTATTTGCTCAGCTTGTCAAAAGGGCAAGCAGACTAAATCCACCTTTAGAAGCATAGAAAACAAAGATGCTGTGAGGTGTTTATACCTCTTGCATATGGATCTCTTTGGTCTAATGCCAGTTCACAGCTTAGGTAGGAAGGTCTATACCTTTGTAGTTGTAGATGACTACTCAAGGTTTTCCTGGGTGTTCTTCTTAAGACAGAAATCTGAAACACCTAGTGTCTTCCATAACTTTGTCAAGCAAATTCAGAATGAACTAGATAGTACAGTAATCAAGATTAGAAGTGACCATGGTACTGAGTTTCAGTCTGATAGCATGACAAAACTTTGTGAAGACTTTGGGATATTTCACGAGTTTTATTCACCAAGAACACCTCAGCAAAATGGCATTGCTGAGAGGAAGAATAGGACCTTGATAGAGGCTGGTAGGACCCTATTAAGTGATACATCACCACCAGAATATTTCTGGGCTGAAGCAGTTAATACTGCATGCCATGTTATAAATAGGGCTACCATCACTAAAAGCCTCAACAAGACCCCCTATGAAGTTGTGAAAGGCAGGAAACCAAACCTATCCTACTTCAGGATCTTTGGTTGCAAATGCTTCATACTTAACAATGGAAAGTCTTACTTGACTAAGTTTGCTGCCAAGTCCCAAGAGGGAATTTTTGTTGGGTACAACAATAACAGTAAGGCTTATAGAGTTTACAACTTGACTACACAAGTTGTAGAAGAATCTGTGCATGTAGTTTTTGATGAGACTAAACTTATTAACAATGAGTTGTCTAGTAGTGTATGCAGCCCCACAGGTTTAACAAAGAAGATGGACAAGCTCACTTTAGAAGAAGAATCTACTGCAAGACAGCAAGTAAAAGACAGTGGCTATTGTCCAGGGGGAGAACTACATGTACCAATTGCAGAAGAAGTACAAGGAGTACAACATGATGGAGATGCTGAAAAGGTTCAACCAAAAGTTAGGATGCCTCCAGCCAACAGGCATCTTAGAGATCATCCAGTAGAGAATATTATTGGAGATCCAAGACAAGGGGTACAAACAAGGAGAAGACATCAGAATGCAGCAATCTACTCCAGTTTTCTATCTCAAGTTGAACCTAAGAAGTTTGAAGAAGCAATACTAGATCCACAATGGACTGAAGCAATGCAAGAAGAGCTTAATCAGTTCAAGAGGTGCAAGGTCTGGGAACTTGTTCCTAAACCTAAAGACCACAATATAATAGGAACCAAGTGGATCTACAGGAATAAGATGGATGAACAAGGGGTCATCATTAAGAATAAAGCAAGATTGGTTGCTAAAGGATATAGGCAAGAAGAAGATATTGACTTTGATCAAACCTTTGCTCCAGTAGCCAGACTGGAAGCCATAAGGATGTTCTTAGCCTATGCAACCTATCAAGGATTCAAGGTTTACCAAATGGATGTCAAGTCAGCATTTCTGAATGGTAATCTTAAAGAGGAAGTCTATGTGGAACAGCCTTCAGGTTTTGTTGATTCAACTCTACCTCATCATGTCTATAGACTTAGGAAAGCTTTATATGGGTTAAAGCAAGCCCCTAGGGCTTGGTATGAAACCCAATCTAGTTTCCTCATTGAGAACAAGTTCTCAAGGGGAAAATAGATAAGACTCTATTCCTTAGGGAATCTAGAGGCAAAGTTATACTTGTCCAAATATATGTTGATGACATTATATTTGGGTCTACTGAAAGCAGCCTTTGCAAAAAGTTTGCAAAACTTATGCAAGGTCAATTTGAGATGAGTAGTATGGGAGAGCTGAAGTTTTTCTTGGGTCTCCAAGTTAAACAGACTGAGAGTGGTTTATCCATATGTCAGTCCAAGTTCACCCTAGAACTCATAAGGAAGTATGGTATGGATTCATCCAGTACCATGAAGACTCCTATGGGGTCAAGTATGTCTCTTAGCAAGGATGATGCAGGGAAACCTGTAGATGAAACCTTGTATAGAGGGATAGTTGGCTCCCTATTATACTTGACTGCTAGTAGACCAGATATCATGTATGCTACATGTGTCTATGCAAGGTATCAAGCCTGCCCTAAAGAGTTTCATTTGACAACAATCAAAAGAATATTGAGATATCTAAAGGGCACTCCCTATCTAGGCCTCTGGTACCCTAGGAATGGAGATTTTGAACTAACAGGTTATTCAGATGCAGACTTTGCAGGATGCAAAGAAGATAGAAAAAGCACTACTGGAACCTGTCAATTCCTAGGTGGGAGACTAATTTCATGGAGTAGCAAAAAGCAAACCAGTGTGGCTATCTCCACTACAGAGTCAGAGTATGTGGCTGCAGGAAGTTGCTGTGCTCAACTTCTGTGGATACAACATCAGCTAGAGGACTATGGATTTCAGGTAAGTAGAAATCCACTCTTCTGTGATTCTACAAGTGCTATTTCAATAACTAATAATCCTGTATCCCATAGTAGAACAAAACATATTGAAATTAAATATCAATTTTCTTAGGGAGCATGTAAAAAAGAGAAGATATTTTATTAGAATATGTTAAAACTGATAATCAAGTAGCTGATATGTATACTAAGCCCCTAGAAGAAGCTAAGTTCAATAGATTTAAAATTGAACTAGGAATGATAAACTTAGAGTAAGTTTACAGAATTGAAATTGGCTAAGTAAAAAGGTGTCGACACATAGACAAGTCTATGTCGACACAGAATAGTGGTGTCGACACTTCAGGAAATAGGTGTCGACACATCTAGGAAGTTGGTGTCGACACTTCAGAATATTAGTGTCGACACATGCCAAGTAGGTGTCGACACATCCAAGTGGTGTCGACACTTAGTATTTACTCAGAATTTTCTAAGTAAAGTCTCGACAATGTGTCGAGTTATGTTGTGTCGACACATAACCAAGTGTCGACACATAAAATCTGTTGACTAACCTTGTGTCGACACATATGTGTCGAGACATTATAAGTCAGTGTCGACACTTATTGCCAGTGTCGACACATTTTAAGTTTGCTGTCCGCCTGTTCATCTTCAAAATTAGAAAGGTATAAATAGGGCTTTGTCTTTGTTTGTCGACACGCTTTCAAAGTTTCGAGACCAAACTTCTGTGTCGACACCTCTCTTCTCTCAAGACAAATTCTACAAACCCTAATGGCGCCTAAGCTAGAGGAGAATGTCAACGAAGGTTACGAGCTGGTGCGCGGCGCCTTTGAGGATGCTGAGCAAGAAATCAAGCACGTGATAACCCTAGTTGCCGATTCTGGGTTAGAATATCTCGTTTCAGAACCTACTAAGATATGGAAGAAAGAGGTACTTGAATTCCTCAATGGAGCAAAGGTGGACGAATCTGGATACAAAATCAAATCCAGAGTTCATGGTGAGAAGGTCAAGGTATCACCAAAAAGTCTGAGGAAGATTCTACAGCTTCCAAGAACTCAAGAGGAAGATGAAGTTACTGCATCAAAGACCATGGAAGCTCTAACCTGGTGTGGACTTGATTCTAAGCTGAAGATGGGTTCTGTTTTCAACAGAAAAGGCATGAACAGTCAAGGAAAATTTCTTTCTGAAATTGTTGGCAAAGTACTACTCAGCAAGCTAGGAGGGCATGACAGAGTGTCTGCCCATATGTTTGGTATAATGACAAGGATAATCTTCACACTAAAAACTGATTGGTCTATTATAGTATTTGAGAAAATAAAGGAAAGTCTGAAGAAGCCCAACCTGGACAGAATCATAAGTCTTTATCTTGCTGGAACCATACCTAAGGTAATGCAACAATCTGCTGGAAGCAAAATTAATCACATGAGGAAAATGGACATGAGGTTGTTCTCAAGATGGCACAGGGTGTTGTCTAAAGAGATGCCAACCCCTGAGAAGATCGTTGTTGAGAAAGAAATTCCTCCCAAGAAGAAAAGGAAGACAGTTCCAGTGGCTCAAAAGTCCACTAGCAGCTCTGAAAGTGAAGAACAGGTTGTCTTCACACCTGATGAGAATGTGGAAGAGCCTGCAGTGAAATATCCTGCTCCTCAAGAGGTTGATGAGATCCAGGGGGAGCTACCTCAAGCTAGCCCAATCCACAAGGATCACAGCCAGGGGGAGCTTCCAGTTGTAGAAGAACCAACTACACTGGAAAGTGAACAAGCAACCACCATCATACTAGAGGTAATCACTGAACTAAACACTTTAGATTTTCTATGGAAGATACTGATTTGTCTGATGATCATCAGCAAACTCAGCTGAATAATCCAGTTCCAGATGCTGTTATAGAAGATACATCTGCTGTTGTTCATGTGGTTCCTGATCCAGTGGTTGAAGAACCTAGAATTACTCCAGCTCCTTCACCACAAGAATTCTCCATGGAAGATTTATTTTTAAATCTAGACCAACAAGATTTTGACATGGACAAGGCTGCTGCTGAAGAAGAGAATGCTTCACTTGAGGTGGAGCAAGTGCAAGTTCATGAAGAGCCTGTGAGGCAAGAAACTGAGAAGGCACCTGATGTGCAAGCTGAAAGGCCTCCAAGCCCTAAGGAGAGGGTTGACATAGCCAGCTCCTCAGAATCTGAAGATGAGGAGGCTACAAGGGCTAAGCAAAAGAAACTTTATGTATTCAAGAGAAGAAGCCAAAGTTATAAGAAAGCTCCACAATCTATTGCACCACAGCCTATAGTTCAGCAAGCCCCATCAATTGATTATAGTGCTTTAATGGTGGCAATGCAAATTAAACTGGATGAGCACAGGCAGGCAATTGAGAAGTATGTAGATGAAGGACAGAAATCTTTGCAATAGGATCTGGCCCAAGATATCAAGTCTATAAGGTTTGAAATGAACCTTAACAATAAAGAGATGACAGACTGTTTTCACAAGGGTGGAAATGCAGTGGTGTACTTGGCCACACACCAAGAGAAGATAAAAGCACAAGTGGATGACATAGCATTAAAGCAAGGGTATGTTCTTGAAAATCAGCTAAGGATGAATGACAATCTTACTGCTTCCCATAATGTTATTGTCACAGAATTAAAGAACCAGGCTGCTGGACCTTCTACCTCTACTGCTACTGTTAAAGCTGAATTTGATAAGGTATTTCAAGAAGAAATCAATGCTGTTAAGACTGCCATTGAAAACTCCCAGAAGGCCATATCTGAACAACTTAAAAAGCTCAAACCTTTCTTTAAAGATGGAGTCAGATACTTGGATAATCAAATCAGATTTCAGAAGGATGATGTCAGAGATCACATGGCTAGAGAAGTCATAAAGGGGGAGAGAGTGTTAGTCAAGGCAAGCTTTGACCATGCTAAGTGGATATCAAATTCTATCAGAGCAACTCTTGGATATCCTCCTCTGTGTGATGACAATGATGTTGCTGAATCTGGAATTAACCCTGCCTATCTTGGAGGTGAGCAACCAGAAGTAGCTCAAGTCATATATCCTCCTCCAGATTTTGAAATGGTGCATGCTGATGTACAGACCATGTACAGCCCACCTGGGGGCAAGGACAATGTAGTTATTGAAAAGGTTGTTCAGCCTATATCTGAAGCCATGCAAGAGGCATTGCAGAAAGAAGAAGAGACAAGACTGTCAAAGAAGAGGTTTAGGGAACAAGCTGAACAGAGATCAGATTTTGAGCAATGGAGACCTACCTCTAGAAACATTATTTTGACTGCCTGGAAAGCTGCCAAAGACAACATTCATGACAGGAACAAGTGGTTCTCTGAGGCTGAATGGAGGAAACATAAAACCAGGCAAGAGGCAATAGTACAATATAGAAGGAAGGCAAAGATGGGAAAGCTACCTCCTACTACCCAGGAGCCTAGCAAGTACTTTCCTAAGCCATACCATTATTTTGAAAGACAGAAGATCAAAGCTGAAGAGCTTAAGAAGAAAGATCTGAAAGGCAAGAAGCCTGCTGATGCTGAAACTGCTGATGCTCCTGTCCAAGCTAAGGTTCATGCTGGCAAAGGGATATTTATCAAGGAACCAGAACTGAAATAGATTTAGAATTTTCTTGAAGTTTACTGTGTAATCTTTTTGATGTAAAACATTTTTGTGAACTTCTGAAACTGTATAAGACAGATATTTGAACAATATATGATTAACTATTTCATGTTTGTTCTGTGATAATGTCTATGTCTATTTCTTATTTGTTCTGAGATGATGAATTTGTATACATGTGAAATTAATACATGTTTATGTTTACCCTGCTGTACATTATCTTGATGTACATCATTTTGTAATCTTAATTATGAATGGTGTATATCATTGACTAAGGGTTATGACTTCTCCAAATAGGGGGAGATTGTTGGGTACATTGGTTAAATGTACCTGATTTGAAGAAGCCTCACCTAACTCAATGATATACATCAAAATGTATTTGATGTGTTTTTGAGTTACTTGTGCAGGTTAAGTATTTGCAGGACTGAAGCAAAAAGTACTAAGTCCATGTGTCGACACCCAGAGGGAAAGTGTCGACACTTAAGAAGACTTGTGTCGACACCCAGACAAGCAGTGTCGACAATTGGAGTCATTGTGTCGACACCTGGGATGTAGACTCGACACCAGACAGAAAGTGTCGACACAAGGAGATGTGTCGACACTCAATGAAGAAAAGTGCAGACAGAAAGTGTCGACACAAGGAGCTGTGTCGACACCCAGTGAAGCTATGTCTACACCAGAAAGTGTCGACACTTGAGCTGTGTCGACACTAAGCAAAAGTCAGCAGAGACTAAGTGTATGTGTCGACACTCAAAACAATGTGTCGACACTCAACAGAAGAGTCAACACATGAAGTAAGTGTCGACACCTAGAATAATGTGTCGACACTAAGCTGAAGACTCTACACTTGAAGAAAGTGTCGACACATGGAGCTGTGTCGACACTTAGCAAAGAACAGCAAGATCGACAAAATATTATAAGTACAAGTGTCGACACTAAGGGAATGTGTCGACACTCAGCTGAAGTCTCAACAGAAGAATCAAGTGTCGACACAAGGAGCTGTGTCGACACTCAGCAAGTATCAACATAGAAGACTATGTGTCGACACAAAGAAGTAGTGTCGACACTTAACAGATTCAACACAAGAAGTTGTGTCGACACAAAGGAGATGTGTCGACACTTAGAAGAATTCAGCAAGTTACAGAAGATCAAGTACTTGTGTCGACACTCAATTTTAGTGTCGACACATGCAGAAGAAACTGTGTCGAGACATAGAATCTACAACACAAGGAGTTGTGTCGACACCTTGTAGACTTGTCGACACTTACACAACTTGTGTCGACACTTGGTCTATAAGTGTCGACACTTAAAGACAGAAAGTCTCGACACTTACAGACAGTTAGAGAACTTTCAGAACTGACTGGATGACTTGACAGCTGCCGTTCCAGCTGGTCTACAGCACCTGTCAGAGATGTCAGAAGACAGTTATGAACCGGACCAGCCGGTTACCATGAAGAAGGCCTATAAATAGGCTCATACAGTCTACAGAAAACAGAAGTTGTCTGGCATATGAAATCATATCTCAAAAGTTCACGATTCAGTTGGTTGTAAGGTTGTTGAAATCAATTCAAAAAGTGGTCACAGAGTTGTTCAAGTATTGATCAAGGATCAAATCAAGAAGATCTAGCTGTCCAAGCGCAGATCTAAGAAGTTGGAGGAGAGGGCTCCATCCAAGTAATCAGCCGTTGGAACTAGGCTGAGAAGAAGGATTCAGATTCATTCTGGGTCTTAAGAAGCAGAGGTCAAGATCAACTGCAGAAGGAGTCAATATAATTGAGTTCTACTTTCAAGAAGCTTGAAGAAAGCTAAGTCAGATGAATCCAGCTGAGTTCTTCAAGAACTCATCAAGAAACTCACAACCTCCCTCTCTTGTCTTTGGGTTGTTGAGTTAACAATTGTAAATCATTTTTATCTTGTAGGATCCTTTGGATCTGATGTGTTTGTAAGCCTGTAATTATAAAGGCTGAGGGTAGGGCTTGAGAGCCTGAGTGTAGGAGACTGAAATCTCTGAGTGTAGGCTTGGTGGCTGAGTGTAGCCTTGTTGGCTGAGTGTAGGCTTTGTGCTGAGTGTAGGCTTTGTGGAAAAGCTGAGTTGTAGGGCCTTGGGCCAGAGTGTGTAGGAACCAGTTTGGGTCTGAGACAGTGGTGAAGTTGCCGAATCTAGTACACTATAGATAGGCGAAGGGGAAAGTGGATGTACCCAAAGCTTGGGGAACCACTAAAACTCTTTGTCTGCTGTGCTGTGCTTTGCTGTGTATGCTGTGTGATTGCAAAAGTAGAGTAGATTCTGTGTTATAACTGATTGCTGCCATTAAGTTTAAAAAAGAATTAGGTCACCTATTCACCCCCCCCCCCCTTTAGTGTTTAGGTACTATATCTTTCAATAAGTTTGTATGAACATTCATATAAGTTAAGGTTACGTACTTCTTAGTTTGTCTTTCTTACATATGCTGCTTATTCTACTTGTTTACCATGCTGCTTGCTATTATAGAACTCCTAACTTACACCTTCCTCCCTTAGCTGTGTATACATTATAAATAACTACTAGATTAGTTCCACTGTCACCTACTTGTTTTATTCTCCACCTTCATAGCTTCCCTTTCCTCCTCCTGGCTCGGTGCCTAGGAGACATGGTGGTGGGGTAGGGAATGATAGGACTTAGTCTTTTCGACTAACGGTTTTTGGACCACAACATTCTAGGGACTCAGGATGGGAGACAGGGAGTAGCAACAGGAGGTACAGCACCAGCGGAGTACGGTGCACATGGAGGTGGGCCAGTCTAGCACAAGAGCACCGAATATTGGATCTGTGAGTGATTAGTTTACTTAGCTTTCGCGAGAGTTTGTAGTGAGGATTGATGTACCGGGCTTGAGCCCGTTTATATTTCTTTGTACTATTTTATTTCAGTACTTTTATTATCTTGTGGACTCATGGTGGTTTCTTTTTATATGTGATTGTTGACTAGTTTTATCAAAACCCGTTGAAGCTTCTTTCTCTTTGGAGACCTTAAAAGCCGGCAGGATCGGTATTTTGTAGTGGAGACCTTTCCGTGTGTCAGTGTCACCGCAAAATGGTGGTTCTGGGCATAAGACCTCGGTGGTTTTAAAAGAAAAAAAGGGTTCTTACAAACTGGTATCAATAAAAAACATCGGTCCAAGAGAAGAAGTCCACAAAAACCCTGGGCCACCACCACACGAGCTTAGTTTGTGGACAAACTAGCAGCGGAATCAGTGGTGGGCCCATAAGATAAATCACTTGTAAAAGTCCACTTTATCTCTTCCATTCATTCCATTTGTACGTTATCTAACAATTGGAATTCTTCCTTGTAGCCTGCGACAAACCCTACCCCACAGCAGGGAACACCTCAAGAACAGAATATGGTTCCACCCACGCAGGCTCCTGCTCCATTCTAGCAGACGGAGATGGGACAAACATTGACGGTCATTCTGGAGGCCTTCAGGGCTCAGCAGGCCCCGGTTCCACAGCCAAATCCTGGGGCCAACTGGATGAGTGCCTTCCGGGGGCTTTCTCCTCCATCCTACCTAGGGATGGAGTCGGCAGTCCGTACGGAGGAGTGGTTGGATATTATCTATGAGGTGCTTGCAGGGATTCGATGCCCGACAGAGGAGGCGGTTTCTTTGGTAGTTTCTTGCCTAGAGTCACATGGGAAGAGGTGGTGGAAGCCATAGCTGGACACCACCTTTGCTGGAGTGGATTGCGCAGACATCTCCTGGGAGGAGTTCGGAGCAGCTTTACTGGGATATTTTGTACCTCAGTCTGCGAGGGACGAGCTGGAGGATAGGTTCCTGCAGTTAAGGCAACGCAATAGGACCGTGCTACAGTACTACCAGGAGTTTACTCACATAGCCCACTATACAGATTCGTATCAGTTGGATGATACGGGCTACGCAAAGAGATTCTACAAGGGTCTTCATGATGATATGAGACAGACCCTCCTCTTTGTCTCTAAGGGGAGCTTGGCTAGGACTTTGGAGATGGCCAAGAAGAGAGAGGAAGATCAGCTCACAGTCAGGAGCCAGAAGAGATCAGCTGACGACGCAGTGATTGGAGGCCATAGAGACAGTCCTCGAGGTCAGGTTATTATGTAAAGGAGGAATGGGGATCAAACTGGCCGAGAGGATAGGCAGGAGCAGAGAAACCCGGCCATGTTGGCTCCTCAACCTTTATAGATGTTAGAGAAGCCAAGGATACTGGAGAAGGCACCGACATGTTTTCGGTGCAACCAGCCAGGTCACTTCAAGAGGAACTGCCCCATGAGGGAAGCACCTCGACCAGCACTTCAGGATGCCCCACCACCTCAGCAGTTTGGTGGCCAAGGACGCGACTGAGGACGTGGATTTTAGGATAGAGACCGTAGTTAACTTTAAGTCTGCCAAATCTGAAATATGCCTATTTAATCAAACTAGTAACAATAATGACCTTTGGCATATGAGATTAGGACATGTTAACTTGAAAAATATTGTTAAACACTCTAGGGATAACCTTGTTAGAGGATTGCCTTCTTGCCCCTCAAACAAGGAAAGCCTTTGTAAGGCTTGTCAGTTAGGCAAGCAAACTAAAAATAGTTTTAAATCTGTAAAAAAAGTGACTCACCTACAATATTTTACTTGCTATATATGGATCTTTTGGCTTTATTGTTGTACAAAGCCTAGGAGGGAGATCATATTCTTTAGTGATTATAGATGACTTCTCAAGATTCACTTGGGTATTCTCTCTGAGATCTAAGTCAGATAACTTCAAGGTTCTTACAGATTTTCTCAAGAACATATAGACTGAGTACTCTACTCCAGTTGCATTGATCAGAAGTGATCATGGTACTGAGTTTGAGTCTCTTCTGATGCAAGAGTTCTGTGAGAAGGAAGGTATCAGGCACTGCTTTTCAGCTCCTAGAACACCTCAACAAAATGAGGTTGCTGAAGGAAAAATAGAACCCTAATTGAATCTACAAGCACATTACTTGCAGATGCTCATTTGCCTCTATCCTTTTGTGTAAAGGCTGTGAGCACAGCAAATTATGTTCTAAAGAGAAGTCTGATACACAATCTCAAGAATAAGACTCCTTATGAGCTACTTAAACGGAAGAAACCTAAAGTAGATTACTTTAAAATTTTTGGTTGCATTTGTTATATTCACAACAATAATAAGAAACACATTAGAAAGTTTGAAGCCAAGGCTGAAATAGGATTTTTTTCTTGGATATTCCCAAGTAAGCAAGACTTATAGGGTATATAATAAATCAATTATGAAAATAGAGGAATCTATTCTTGTTTCATTTGATGAGGCTAACATGTTTTACAAGGAGAAAAAAATTTCTACCAATAACACTTTGTAGGTACCTCACTTGTGTGTGAGATTAGATGATTTAAACCTCACCCAAGAGGCTCCATCACTTCCTTCTCCACAAGTTGAAGAAGTGAGTGAACAAGAAAGTTTGGAAGTGGCGGAACTTCCTCCAACGGCTATAATTCCGCAAGAGGAATTAATTCCCCAATCTGTTTCTCAACAAACTCCTTCTACTGAATTTGTCACACTTAGAGATCACCCTGTATCTCAAGTGATTGGAGACATTTCCATTAGTGTGCATACAAGGTGCCAACTCCACCAAAACATCATGCATGCCTTCTTCATATCTCAAACTGAGCCCCAATCCATCAAACATGCAGAGCAAGATCCACACTAGATTATTGCAATGCAAGAGGAGTTCAACCAATTTGAGAGATGCAGAGTTTGGGATTTAGTTCCAAGACCAAAGGACTATACAGTCATTGGAACTAAGTGGGTATTTAGAAATAAGCTAGATGCTCAAGGTCTTATCATAAGGAACAAGGACAGACTAGTTACTCAATGATACAGATAAGAGAAAGACATAGACTATGATCAGACATTTGCACCTATTGTAAGGCTGGAAGCAAACGGAATTTTCCTTGCATATGTTGCATACAAGAAGTTCACTGTATACTAGATGAATGTTAAGAGTGCATACCTCAATGGTGAACTTAAAGAAGAGGTCTATGTAGAACAGCCACCAGGTTTTATTTCTCCTACTCATCCCTCTTATGTTTTCAAATTACAAAAAGCTCTCTATGGTCTAAAGCAAGCTCCAAGAGCTTGGTATGAATCCTTAGGGAGCTTTCTCCTAGAGCATAAATTTTCTAGAGGCATAGTAGATAGGACTTTATTTATTAAGCATCATCATGATAAAATATTGTTACTACAAATATATGTAGATGACATCATATTTGGTTCTACAGATTCCAAACTATGCAAAAGGTTCTCCAACCTTATGCATTCAAAGTTTGAAATGAGTAGCATGGGTGAGCTCTCATACTTTCTTGGTATCCAAGTGAAGTAGTCACCTGATGGCATCTTCTCATCCCAATCTAAATATGCTAAGGAGCTAATTAAAAGGTTTGGGATGACTGATGCTTCAGCAAGGAAAACACCTATGGCTACCAATGATGTAATTGATTCTGATGAACATAGGAAACCTATAGATCAGAAATTATATAGGGCCATTATTGGGTCCATGTTAAATCTTACATCAAGTAGAGCAGATATTATATTTGATACATGTCTTTGTGCAAGGTTCCAGGTGAAGCCTAAAGAATCTCACCTTATTTTTCTAAAAAGAATTTTTAGATATATAAAAATTTGCCCTAATTTAGGCCTCTAGTATCCAACTGTGTCAGAATTTGAGTTAACTGGATACTCTGATGCTAACTTTGTTGGATGTAGAGTAGACATAAATAGCACATCAGGGACATATCAGTTCCTTAGTGATAGGGTAGTTTCATGGTTTTGCAAGAAGCAAACATCTGTGTCCACCTCAACAGCAGAAGCTGAATATATTGCAGCTGACAGTTGTTATTCATAGATGTTGTGGATTCAGAACCAACACCTAGATTATGGTGCCAACTTAAATAATTCAACTCTACTGTGTGGTAATACATGTGCAATGTCTATTGCACAGAATCCAATACATCATAGTAGGACTAACATATAGATGTAAGGCATCATTTCATTAGAGAGTGTGTAGATAAAAAGAAAATTAATCTCACCTTTGTGTCTACTAATTTGCAAAAGGCATATATCTTCACCAAATCCTTGGACGAGAAGAAACATTTGTTCTTTATGAATCAGTTAGGTATTATCAATGGTGATGCATTAATTTAATTTTTTGTCTGTGGTCGAAGAATTTGCCATAATTCGTCGAATGGAGATCGACGAACTGAGAAACATTCTTGAGAAATTCGTCGACTTGAGATCGATGAACTCCCTGTGTGTGAAGTTCTATTTGTCGAACGGAGTCGACAATATTGCTTCATTAAATGTTTCGTTGGCCTGAGATCGACGGAATGTTTTCCCTTCTTCTGATTGAGATCGACGAAGTCTTTTTTCAATAAAATATTTCGTCGAACTGAGATCGAAGAATTTTTTATTTTTCGTCGGACGGAGTCTGCTGCTTCATATTCTGAAAACCATATATCTAGGTTTTCTTTGAGCTCCGTCCGTGCTTTCTGTTCCCCTTGCACATGATCTCTCTATTTTCCTTTGCATGTGAATAATGGCGATTCCAACAAACTCTCTAACGGCAATGAAGTTTGATATGATATTCGACATCGATTACGATTCATTCCAACATTCAGACCAGATCTTTTTGGACATACTGAAACTGTTTGAGGAACAGAATCTGAAAAATTTCATGACACACAGAATCAAGATAGCAGCGACAGAGGTTAGAGAATGGGTGTTCACTCCACCATTCCAGATGCAGATACAATGATCTGGACTATATTCGTTAATCAAATCCCTCTTTCCCCCGTAATAATAACCGAAATTTTTGGTTTGATGAATGGAAATGAAGATATTGAGATGGACAATACTGAATATAATAATATGCTGATAAAAATGGGTCATACTGGAGAGAACCCAAATAAATTACTTAAGAAAAATTTATCTTCTGAGTATAAATTATTAGCTGATGTACTGGGCAAGGTGTTGCTTGGCAAGAACACAACCCATGACTACATTACCGGGCACTAGTTCTTAGTGATGTGTGCCTTGGTAAATAAGAAAGCAGTTAACTGGAGAAAACTGCTGTTTGATTTGATTAAGAAGAAAAACAATAAGAAAGAAGTATGTTTTGGAAGAGTTCTGGTAATATTCCTACAAGAAAAAGTAACTGAATCCCTGGTCTCCCAGACCATATTCATCAATGCTTCCAAAAGCCTGACATGTGACTTGTTTGGAAGGTGGGAGAGGACCATCTCTAAGCCATTCAGGGCTTCCATCTCTTCCACACCTTTTGAGAGCACAAGGGCTGTACCATCCACTCCCCACCCTATTATTGAAGTAGTCTCCATTCCTTCTCGTTTAACAACACCTCTTCCTACATCAACTCCTTCATCTCCTCAGTCATCACCTCCTCCTAAACAACCATCTGCCTCACCAATACATCTACCAACACCAGTTCCATCTCCAGAACACATCACACCACCTCCATCTCCATTACCATCTCATCTTAATGACATACATCCTGAAATATTCATGTGATCCCCACTTTTGATCAGCTCACCTCCTTACCATCTACACATACCTCACCTCTACATGACACTTCCACTCCAAATTCCATCTCCTGCTGCATCACCTTCACATGATGACATCATGCTAGATGTCACTCCCTCTGATGTTATTCCTTCTCATCATCCATCTGTATCTACTCAAACTCCTCTAGAGTTTATGGATTCTCCCTCCCTTTCCACCATCCTGGAGCACATCACTCCAGTGATCAGGAAACTTATAGCGGAGGTAATTACACCTCTTGCTGCCTCCATCTCCTCCCTTGCTACTCTCATTACTGTCTCACCTGTCCCTTCTTCTTCTATGGGCCTGGTTCCAGTATCCACTGAAATCAGGCAGGGGAGATGCTCAATGAAGAAGCAGTTCCAGCTCCAGTAGCAGCAAACATTTTGCAGAAAAATGAGCCTGCAGATGTAGAGACAGATGTATATATGCTTACAAAGGCTGAGACAGTGGCAGTTGATATGTTTTGTACAGTTGAGCAAGTAAACTTGCTAGAAGTTTTGACTGTTGGTGATTGTATTATTAATCCCATAGTTGATTTATTTTATTTATTAAATTCTTTTGCTACAGTTCATCTAAATCATCTTCCAAAAGTTTGCTCACAGCTATCTAGAGCTATCGTATCATATTATGCTCTAATTAGCCCTGTAGTTACTAAGCAACTCAAGGCCAGTTTTGTAGTTCCAGTGTTCACAGAAGAACATATGATTGAGAATGTTCTTGAACCAGTATCAGTCTCTAAGGCTATTTCTCCTCCAAAGGCTATCTCTCCTCCTACCTATAAGATGGATGATAGTCCTTTACCAGATCTGGATTACATTATTCTGGTAGATATAGCAGAAGAAAGTTTAACTGTTCCTGAAAATGTTGTTGAAACAGAAGTTGCAGAAATAGAACTTCCAGTATAGCCTCAAGCTGAGAGGCAGATACCCGAAGATATTTTAAAGACCTTTGATGCCTTATATGATAATCCTCAAGGATCATCTGATGAAGAAGATGATGATGATGATGATTCTGATTAATCTAATAGTTCAAAGGCAAAGAAGAAAGTTGTCAAGAAAAGAAAAGTTGTTCCTATGACTGCCCCCAAGCTAAATCCCACCCATGATACTCCCTACTACATACTGCAGAATATCACTCCATATCCAGGGATGCCCTCATGGATGTGGCTATCCAAAAATGAGAAAAAAATCCAGGAAGAAGAGCCAGAAGGTACTCTCCTCCTCCTCCTTCTCAAAGGAACTGGAGAGGTCCTCCTCCTCCAGCTGCTACTTCTTCAAGAAGTATTTCTCAGAGATCTACCTCTTATACTCAAACTTATCAAAGACAATAGGGCAGATCTTCAAGATCTCAATTTCAAGGAAGTAGTCAGCATAAACATACAAGCAGCAGACAGCAACAGCAGCAACAGAAAGTATCAGAAATTGATAAAGCTGAAAAAGATAACAGTCCAAAAAGGCCAGAATCTCCACCAATTCCTTTTCTAGATCCTGAACAAGAAACCACTACAAGAATGGCCAGATTTCAAGAACTTGTTGGACTCTCCCTCATTAATAAAGCTAAAAAGGAATACAAGGATCCATCACAGTACACTACAATGTCTTCCTATAGGAGAGAAGAACTGAAAAGGTATGATAAAGCTAATAAGTTTTTCAATGTAGGTGATTACATGAATTTGCATCTAGAGGCTGTAGTAGCAAGAGCTAACTCTTTCAACATTATTGGAGCTGATGTCATGACAATATATAGAAGAGAAGCAGCCAATCCCAATAGAGAAATTAAATTCAGACAGCCCTCTGAAAGTTCTGAAAAATCTGATAGAGAAAGGCAAAAGAAGAACAAGTGATTTTTTGTCTAGCTTTCTTTCTGAACTCTATTTGTTTAATTTGTCACAAAGCTATTGTTACGTACATATCTGCTGAATGTTTTAAATTTTCTTCCAAATATATTTCGTTTTTCTTTGTGAATGTTTTCCTTTATTGTATTAGTGACCTCACCCAAATAGGGGGAGATTGTTGGATCCCTAGTTTGGATTTGGGGTAGGTTCATTAATTAGGATGTTTTGACCCATTTTTTATAGCCAGGGTCATATCTTTGAGTCTTAGAGTTTAGGCTAAGTCATTAGGTTCAACATTTATGGACCAGCCTGTCACAACCCACATTTTCTCGACGATTACACCGCATTAGAGCAAGAGAAAATACGTGTCGTGATGCCATGTCATGCAGTGGATAACTGCACACGTTCAGGCAAAACTCCAGACCTTAGATTTTAAGGAAAATCATAGTTTAATATGAAAGAAAATCAGTTATATTTAATGGCCGTATCCTTCGGCACAGTGGATCAGCTAGTCCACAATTAAAAATATATTTATACGCAGCGAAAAACACTTTGGTAAAATTGAGTTGACACCCTAAATGAGCATAAGTGTCCCCGAGGGACGACTCATGTTATGAACAACTCTAAGGTTAGTATAGTATATAAAAATGTAGTTTTTACGCTAAAGGAAAAGTAGTGTCTTAGTTTTATAAATATGACATGCATGAGATACATATAGTAACACTTTTAGGGTTTTAAAATATCTAACATGCAAAATAGCATAAAACATTCCCAGAATCAAGTAAACAACCACACATAGGCAAAAATAGCAGTTTTAGTTGATACCCAGCATCGCAAGAAGCCACCAGTGGGCGTCAACAACCTGACACGAACCCACTGGTGAGTATGCATGTCTATACAGAAAGGAAAAGAACTACCTCACAAAAATCGAGGATCAGTTATCTCAGCTACCCAAGAGGCCACAAGAAAGCCCCTCCAAAAGAACTAGCCACTCAACTGGCTATAATCTAGACCTGAGTCATTCAAGAAAAGAACACCTCAGCAAGAAAATAATCAAAAAGGGTAAATAGGGCATTAGATTTATGAACAAATAAGAAGGGTTTACCAACCCGGCACCAGAATGCTATCAGTAAAAGAAAGGACATGATAGTAAGAAAAGAACATTGTCTGAAGAACAGCAAAAGCACACCAAGTGCGAGTAATAAAAGCAACATTCTCTATAAAAGAGCCTGCAACAGCAACAATACATATACATATATGCCAAAAGAAATAGCCATAAATAGGAAAGGAACTAACAGTCCTAACTTGTGGGTTAATGGCAGGGGTCAAAACATGGATCTAAATACATAACCAAAACCAGATCCAAAAAGGGCTACGGGGTCAAATAGTGGCAACTCTAGGGTCCCACACACACCAGCCCAAACCGGGGAAAAAGGTGGTGGCCACAGCTCTCCACATAAAACCACCCCTCTAGAGGCGCCAAAACTCCACCACCTGCCACAACCCAAGAGTCGGCATGCAAAAACTAGCCGAACACCCAATACCCCCTCCCCTAGGGAAAAGTCACAATAACAATCCTAAGAAAACACACGAACCCAAGGCAGAAACATCGAGCCCACTCGACGCGGCGTTGAGTAAGCTCCACTCACTTGAAGCCAAAATACTTAGCCTCAAAACCTACGCTGAATGATGGAGTTGAGTGAACTCGGCAAACTCAACGCTGTCAGCGCTTTCTACTTAGGTTAAACATAAATTTTAGTTAAAACTGCAGCCTAAACTCTCTCAACGCGTGGAAATATACAGTTGAAAATTTAATTCCAACTCTCCCTTCTATCCTATCTACTCGGGGCTACCGCAACTGTACTTAAACTACAACTAAACGAAGCCATACCCTAACTCTAGCTACCCACTGGACACCAAACCGCGAATAAATAAAAAAAAGACTAGCCAAAATTCCTAGACAACCTAAATCAAACATGGCTGAATGAAGGAAAATATCATCCTGCTGCTCTAACTTCTAGGGAGGAAATAAAGAGAACAGAGCTATTGCACAAGAAAAGAAAAAAGAGTAAGGGTTAGAAATAATTTGGCAAGGGCAAGGGAGCCACTTGCCTCCACCTCCAGGAAAACAACAACTATCTCCAAGGCTTGGCACCGACGGCAAGATCGGCCACCAAGAAGACCAGAACTGAAGCTTTGAGGAAGAAGAAGAGAAAACCCGAAAAACCCTAGCTCTTAAAGACAACCTTAGAACAAAAGATACTTACCTAGGAAGGAAGATCTAGGTGAGAGCAAGCCAAATCCGCTATCACACGAGAAAAATCGAGCAAAAATCCTCAAGAAATCACCGGCCAAAACTCCAACACCACCACCGCCCAAAACCTTCCGCTGGAACTATTCCAGGATCGGGAAAGAAGAAAATGAAGAGGAATAGTCACGTAAGGCTAACAAAAGGGATTTTCTGAAAAAAGTACGGAACACACTCCAGACACGCCCGTGACACGCCTGTGTCAGGTCCGACACGCCCGTGTCGCAGGGCGTGTACTCACTCACTTACCCACTCGACGATCATCAAGCTCAACTCGATGAAATAGGGGTCACGCACTGTGACACACCCTTATCACAGGCCGTGTACCAACCTAACTAGCGCTCGACAATCATCGATCGCAGATCGTCGACCAGGAGTCACGCCCTAAGACACGCCTGTGTCAGATCCGACAAACCCGTGTTAGGGGGGCGTGAACTCACCAAAACGCCGCTCGACTATCATCAAGCGTAGCTCGACGAATCATCGAGCACAGCTCGACGAATCATCGAGTACAGCTCGATGAATCGTCGAGCGCAGCTCGACGAACAGAAGGGGACACACCCTGTGACACGCCCGTGTCACAGGTCGTGTTCCTACCAAAAATGCCCGTCGACTGAATTTCGTCGACCACACGACCGAGAGCTCTACCCGAGCTCGACACGCCCGGGGTCACGCCCGTGACCAAGGCCGTGTCACCCAAACATACACCATAAAACAGCTAAACTCTTTAGCTAAAAAAAAGAAACAAGGCACCAGCATAACATGCTCGGCCACACCTGGCCATGCACAGCACAGCAAACATACAACTAACATAACAAACGTCAAAACGACGCGAAAGAAAACAATCTCGGACTTCGACCAAATCCCACACCGTAGCTAAACACCCAAGCCACATAAACAACGGTGAGGTCGAAAACAAAATTCGATGATCTCACCCTCGGGCTAACACCTCCCGAAGCCAAAACACAAGCATTCCGTAAGAGGCCCAACCGATTCACCAAAATAGACTCCGGCTAGCTGGGGAATCTTACTAACAGGCTACAACCAGGCTACCCAAGGAACCTAAAGAGCTAAGACCATGCTCTATAACGGTGAAAGGCCGAAAATGTGTCATCGTAACGCCAATCAAAGATCAAACAAAACACAGAAAAATTGGGGCGTTACAGTCACTCCCCCTAAAAGAAAGTTTTTCCTCGAAACTTTACTCACAACACCCCTATCAAGAAGGAGAGAGAAATAGCCAAGAAGGGGCTATATAAAAAAAAGCACAAAACATACCAGGCACAAGATAAGGAAATAGATGAGGGTGAGCCTCCCTCATAGCCGACTCCAATTCCTAAGTCGCGCTTTCTACATCCTGATTCCTCCATAAAACCTTAACCATTGGAATTGTCTTCTTCCACAACGCACGAACCTGCGAATCCAAAATATGGACATGCACCTCCACGTAAGAAACATTCGGCTCCAACTGAGGCACAAAATCCTAAACCTGCCTGCCATTCAACATACATTTCTGCAGCTGACTGACATGAAAGACATCATGCACGCCAGGGAAATTTGAGGGCAAAGCTAGCCTATAAGCTAATAACCCAATCCGCTCAACAATCAGAAACGACCCCACATACCTCGGGTCCAACTTCCTGTTCTTGCCAAACCGCTTGACTCCGATCAACGGGGAAACCTTTAAGAACATCGAGTCCCCCACAACAAATTCCATGTCTGATCTACGCCGGTTGGCGTTCTTCTCATATCTCTCCCGCGCTATACGAAGCTTTTCCCGAATAAGCTTCACAGTAGTTTCCATCTCCTCGAGCGCTTTTGAACACAACAAAGGTCTCTCGCCAACCTCAGCCCAAAAAAAGGGAGTCCTGCAGCGCCTCCCATACAAATCTTCAAAAGGAGCCATTTGAAAGCTTTCTTGATAACTGATCTTATACGCAAATTCCATAAGCCGCAAGCGTTCATCCCACGCTCCTCCGTGGTCCAGAATATAGCATCGGATCATATCTTCCAAAATCTGATTTACTTGCTCCGTCTAACCATTGGTCTGCGGATTATAAGCTGTAGAATACCTCAAATCTGTACTCAACCCCTCCTGAAGGCTCTTCCAAAAACGAGACATGAAACTGGAGTCTCAATCCGATATGATACTTACGGGTACACCATGCAATCTGATAACCTCATCAAAATACAGCTCGGCTATCTTCCTCATCGGATAATCGATCTTAAAAGGTACGAAGTGAGCACACTTCGTCAATCTGTCTACAATCACCCAAACTGAATCATGCCCCTTAGGAGATCTCGGTAAGCCTATAATGAAATCCATCGAGATACTCTCCCACTTCCACGTTGGAATCTCCAAGGGAGTCAGCTTTCTACCAGGCCTCCCATGGTCTGCTTTCACACGTTTGCAAGTGTGGCACTCAGAAACAAATCTGGCTATGTCTCCCTTCATCCCATACCACCAGACAATCTGCTTTAAATCATGGTACATCTTGGTAGACCCTGGATGGTAGGAAACACTAGATCCGTGGGTTTCTCTGCACACCATATCCCGGATATCTCCAACAGCGGGGATGCAAAACCTGCCACGATACCTCAAGGTACCCGCATCATCTATAGAGAAATCTGTTAATTCACCTTTTTCAGCTCGAAGATACAAATGCAGAAGATCGGGATCATCCTTCTGATGCAGTCTCGTAAGAGAAATCCACAAAGGTTCTGCCACTGCCAAACTACTCTGCGAATTGCAGCTTCCCATAGAAACGTCCATTAAAAGGAACTCTTCCACTAGACGCTCGGCGGAGAGATTGAAAATATTCCCTGACTTCCGACTCAGGGCGTCGGCCACCACATTAGCGTTGCCCGGATGGTACTGGATTTCAACATCATAGTCGGCCACATACTCCAACCATCACCGCTGGCGCAAATTCAATTCCTTCTGGGTGAAGACATACTTTAAACTCTTGTGATCAGTAAAAATCTTGCACTGCGCGTCGTACAACAAATGCCTCCACAATTTCAGCGCATAAATCACAGTTGCAAACTCCAGGTCATGCATATGGTAGTTCCTCTCGTGAGTCTTTAGTTGCCTCGACCCGTACGCAATCACATTCCTGCCCTGCATCAATATGCAGCCCAGTCCAACATGCGATGCATCCACATATATATCATACTCACTACCTTCAGTAGGCAAAGACAAAATTGAAGCTGAACATAACCTTCTTTTTAGTTCCTCAAAAGCCTCCTCACACTTGCCATCCCATATGAAGGCTACATTCTTCTGCGTCAACTTGGTCAACGGTGCAGACAAGGTAGAGAATCCCTCTACAAATCTTCTATAATAGCCAGCCAAGCCCAAGAAGCTTCTGATCTCTCTGGGAGTAACAGGCATTGCCCATTCTATAACAACAGCAATCTTTTATTGGTCCACCGATATTCCCTCCTTGTTAACCACGTGGCCTAGAAAAGAAACTTGAGGCAACCAAAATTCGCATTTGCTCAGCTTGGCGTAAAGCTTATGGTCTCTCAGAGTCGCCAAGACCAGTCGCAAATGTCGATCAGCTCCTCCGCATCTTTAGAGTACACCAAAACATCGTCTATAAAGACAATCACAAACGTATCTAGAAAATACTTGAAAACTTTGTTCATCAAATCCATAAAAGCTGAGGGCGCATTAGTCAAACCAAATGACATAACCAAAAACTCAAAATGCCCATGACGAGAGCGGAACGCCGTCCGCGGAACATCTGACACCCGAATCCTCAACTGGTGATAGCCCGAACGAAGATCAATCTTGGAAAACACGGCACTACCACGCAGTTGGTCAAATAAATCATCAATCCGAGGCAGATGGTACATGTTCTTAATAGTATCCTTGTTCAGCTCTTTATAGTCGATGCATAGCCTCATCGACCCATCTTTCTTTTTAACGAACAGCACTGGTGCACCCCAAGGCGAAGAACTCGGCCTTATGAAACCTTTTGCCAACATCTCATCCAACTGGATTCGGAACTCTTCCAGCTCTCGTGGGGCCATCCGGCACGGCGCCTTCGCAATAGGATGCGTGCCTGGCTCCAAATCTATAACAAACTCGACATCTCGATCCGGTGGAAGACCGGGAAGATCGTCAGGAAACACATCAGAGAAGTCACACAACACATGAATCTCCTCCAAACGCGGCACACTAACAACTGTCCCTACCAGAGAGACAACACAAGCAAAGCAGCCAGAATCAAGCAACTTCCGAGCACGTACCACAGAAATGACTGGAGACTCCTGGAGAGAATACCCATAAATGCTCCCTGGCTGACCGTTGTCTTTGACGAAGTCCAAGCGCTTACCCTTACAATGGATAACTGCATCGTACCTAGATAACCAGTCCATGCCCAAGATAACATCGAAGTCCTCCAGGTCAATCACCTTCAGATTTACCTTTGCTAGAAAATCCCCCAACAAAATCGGACAGTCATGGACACCTAGGTCTGAAACCACAGAGTCACCGGAGGGGAACTTAACGCAAAAGGCACCACCAACACCATCCAGGCATAAACTGAACCGCTCCATAAAGGCTCTAGCCACAAATGAGTGGGTAGCGCCGGAGTCGAAGAGAACGCACGCCCAGCAGTTTATTACCTTAAATCGTCCTACAAATTGCGCATGCATCTAAGGCAACAAACGCTAAAATGGAAACTACAACTAAAAAGGGAACATGATAAAACGGCTGGGGAGGAGTCGAACCTGAGATAACCTGGGTCAAAGTCTGGGCTTCGTCTGCCAAAAGCACATTCAGCTTCCCCTGTCCTTTATGCATTTGCTGAGGCAGTGGCAAAGCCTGGAGGGGAACTGGCTGCAGAACAGGCTGGATCTGTGGGCACCTTGTCTTGAGATGACCCTTCTGCCCACACTGAAAACAGACTTTATCTTTTAACCAACAACATGTAACATCATTCCCCTTCCTTCCACATAAGGAACACGCCAAGTCTCCTCTAGGAGCACCCTGGATCGCATGCACCTGTTCCTTCTTCTGTGCTCCCAACCTTTTGAAACAACACTCAAAGGGGTGGCCTGGCCGGCCATAGAAGCTACAAACCTCTTTGTTCTTCTTTCTCGAGACAGCATCAGGCTCCTGAGGGTTCTTCCCTCCACCGGACTTCCGCTTATCCTTCCTCATCTGCTGGCCTCTATTCTTGGCATTCTCAATGGCCTCGACCTTCAAGGCAGCTTCAACCATGCTGGCATAACTGACTGCTCCGTAGGCATTCGCTAACTGCTGAATGTCGCTTCTTAGTCCACCCAAAAATCGTTTAACTCGATCTGCTTCAACACTCACCAGACCAGGAACAAACTGACTCAACTTGCTAAACTCAATCTCACACTCACTAACCGTGAGTTTCCTCTGCTTCAAATGAAGGAAGTCATCAATTAGCCGGTCTCGCACGACTGAAGGCAGAAACTTACTTAACAACATCACCTTAAATGACTCCCAAGTGCATCCTACCACCAAGCTCTCTTTCTCCCTAAGCCACCAACTCTTTGCTAAGCCCTTGAGCTGGTAGGCAGCGAGCATGACTCTCTGATCGTCCACAATCCCAGAGTAAGAGAACAACTCTTCAATGGAAATCAGCCAGTCATCCAAAATCATGAAATCTGGTTGCCCATCATAAGTAGGGGGCCTAAGACGCTGAAACTGCGATATGAACGCCATCTCCGGGGGCACCACAACTGAAGGCACTAGAGGAGCAGGAAGGGCAGGAACAGTTACCCCCTCAGCGGAGTCCTGAACTCTCGGAGTCTGTCCCGCCACCACTGCTACAAGAGACTGAATCTGAGCCTGCATATCCACTACCTGTCTCGATATGGCCTCATTACTCTGTCGCAGGATTTCTATCAATTCCTCGCTCTGCACTCCCGATGTCTCACCCTCGGATTGGGGAGTCGATCTCGTCGCAGGACGTCTCGCCGTCATATAATCACACACGCTTTAGACAAATCCTAGCCTAACAGGTAGAACAAAACTACCCGGCACAGACAAACACACTTAAATATGAACTTCAACTGCTAAACTTGCTTTGGGATTTGTTTTATCATGATGATGTTATGCTTAATCTAAGATGGTTCACCACCATCATACTAACTCATGTGCCTAAACCATGAATGCATGTATTTGTATTCTTTTTGACTCAAAATCATGCGTGTACATATGTCATCATGCAAATCTTTAGCTTGGCACGTTGTGCTTATGAAATGTTATGCTATGCATGATGTGCTATGCATTCTAAAGAAATCCTTAATGCATGTCATGGGCGCGGTACACATTAAAATGTTATGCATGCCATACTACATAACATTTCCATGCAACGAAAAAAAATATGCTAGACGCATTCATGTGGTGAGGTTATGCATCCCATAATACATAACCGTCACATGTTGTCTCCTATGGTGGATCCATATACAAACACATATTATGCATCTCATACTACATAATATGCCATGTATACTTCTTCATGCTCATGAGTGTAGTATTCATGCTTTAGCCAAGACATGCTGATGACATATCAGTGTGTGTATGGTATGACGCTAAACTACTAATGCAAACAAGGGAAAGGTTGCCCGACCAATTGTCAAGCAACCTCCCTCTGATACCAAATGTCACAACCCGCATTTTATCGACGATTACACTACATCAGAGCAAGAGAAAATACGTTCCGTGATGCCACGTCATGCAGGGGATAACTGCACACGTTCAGGCAAAACTCCAGACCTTAGATTTTAAGGAAAATCATAGTTTAATATGAAAGAAAACCAGTTATATTTAATGGTCGTATCCCTTGGCACAGTGGATCAGCTAGTCCACAATTAAAAATATATTTATACGCATCGGAAAATACTTTGGTTAAATTGAGTTGACAGCCTAAAGGAGCATAAGTGTCCCCGAGGGACGACTCATGTTATGCACGACTCTAAGGTTAGTATAGTATATAAAAATGTAGTCTTTATGCTAAAGAAAAAGTAGTGTCTTAGTTTTATAAATATGACATGCATGAGATACATATAGTAACGCTTTTTGGGTTTAAAAATATCTAACATGCAACCTAGCATAAAACATTCCCAGAAGCAAGTAAACAACCACAAATAGGCAAAAATAACAGTTTTAGTTCATACCCGGCATCGCAAGAAGCCACCAGTGGGCGTCAACAACCTGACACGAACCCACTAGTGAGTATGCATGCCTATACAGAAAGGAAAAGAACTACCTCACAAAAATCGAGGATCAGCTATCTCAGCTACCAGAGAGGCCACAAGCAAGACCCTCCAAAAGAACTAGCCACTCAACTGACTACAACCTGGACCTGAGGCATTCAAGAAAAGAAAACCTCAGCAAGAAAATAATCAAAAAAGGTAAATAGAGCATTAGATTTATGAACAAATAAGAAGGGTTTACCAACCCGGCAATAGAATGCTATCAGCAAAAGAAAGGACATGACAGTAAGAAAAGAACACTGTCTGAAGAACACCAAAAGCACACCAAGTGCGAGTAATAAAAGCAACATGCCCTACAAAAGAGCCTACTACAACAACACTACATATACATATATGCCAAAAGAAATAGCTATAAATAGGAAAGGAACTAATAGGCCTAACTTGTGGGTTAATGGCAGGGGTCAAAGCATGTATCTGAATACATAACCAAAACCAGATCCAAAAATGGCTAAGGGGTCAAACAGTGGCAGCTCTAGGGTCCCACACACACCAACCCAAACCGGGGCAAGAGGTGGTGGCCACAGCTCTCCACATAAAACCACCCCTCTAGAGGAACCAAAACTCCACCACCTACCACAACCCAAGAGTCGGCATGCAAAAACTAGCCGAACACCCAATACACCCCCCCCCCTAGGGAAAAGTCACACTAATAATCCTAAGGAAACACACGAACCCAAGGCAGAAACGTCAAGTTCACTCTACGCGGCGTTGAGTAAGCTCCACTCACTTGACGCCAAAATACTTAGCCGCAAAACCTATGCTGGATGACGGCATTGAGTGAACTCAGCTCACTCAACGCTGTCAGCGCTTTCTACTTAGGTTAAACATAAATTTTAGTTAAAACCGCAGCCTAAACTCTCTCAACGCGTGGAAACAGAGAGTTGGAAATTTAATTCCAACTCTCCCTTCTATCGTATCTACTCGAGGCTACCGCAACTATACTTAAACTACAACTAAACGCAGCCATACCCTAACTCAAGCTACCCACTGGACACCAAACCGCAAAAAAATAAAAAAAGACTCGCCAAAATTCCTGGACAACCTAAATCGAACATGGCTGAATGAAGGAAAATGTCAACCTGCTGCTCTAACTTTTATGGAGGAAATAAAGAGAACAGAGCGATTGCACAAGAAAAGAAAATAGAGTAAGAGTTAGAAATAATTTGGCAAGGGCAAGGGAGCCACTTGCCTCTTCCTCTAGGAAAACAATAGCTATCTCCAAAGCTTGGCAACAGCGGCAAGATCGGCCACCTAGAAGACCAAAACTGAAGAGAAAACCCTAAACCAAAGCTTTGAGGAAGAAGAAGAGAAAACCCGAAAAACCCTAGCTCTTAAAGACAACCCTAGAACAAAAGATACTTATCTAGGAAGGAAGATCTTGGCGAGTGCAAGCCAGATACGCTATCGCACGAGAAAAATCAAGCAAAAATCCTCAAGAAATCACCGGCCAAAACTCCAACACCACCACCGCCCAAAACCTTCTGCTGGAACTATTCCAGGATCAGGAAAGGAGAAAATGAAGAGGAATAGTCACGTAATGTTAAAAAAAAAGGGGTTCCCAAAAAAAGTACGGAACACGCTCCAGACACGGCCGTGACACGCCCGTGTCAGGTCCGACACACCCGTGTTGCGGGGCATGTACTCACTCACCTACCCACTCGATGATCGTCGAGCTCAGCTCGACGAAACAGGAGTCACGCCCTGTGACACGCCCGTGTCACAGGCCATGTACCAACCTAACTAGTGCTCGACAATCATCGAGTGCAGATCGCCTACCAGGAGTCACGCCATAAGACACGCCCGTGTCAGATCCGGCACGCCCATGTTCGGGGGGCGTGAACTCACCCAAACGTCGCTCGACTATAGTCGAGCGCAGCTCGATGAATCGAATCGTCCAGCGCAGCTCGACGAACCGAAGGGGACATGTCCTGTGACACGCCTGTGTCATAGGCCGTGTTCCTACCAAAAACGCCCGTCGACCGAATTTCGTCGACCACACAACCGAGAGCTCTACCCGAGCTCGACACGCCCTGGGTCATGCCCGTGACCAAGGCCGTGTCACCCAAACATACACAAAAAACATCTAAACTCCTTAGCTAAAAAAAGAAACAAGGCACCAGCCTAACAAGCTCGGCCACACCAGGCCATGCATAGCACAACAAACATACAACTAACATAACAAACGTCAAAACGACGCGAAAGCAAACGATCTCGGACTTCGACCAAAACCAGCACCATAGCTAAACACCCAAGCCACGAATATAACGGTGAGGTCGAAAACAACATCCGACGATCTCACACTCTGGCTAACACCTCCCGAAGCCAAAACACAAGCATTCCCTAAGAGGCCCAACCGAGTCACCAAAACAAACTCCGGCTAGCTGGGGAATCTTGCTAACAGGCTACAACCAGTCTACCCAAGGAACCTAAAGAGCTAAGACCACAGTCTACAATGGAGAAAGGCCGAAAAAATGTCATCGTAATGCCAATCAAAGATCAAACAAAACACAGAAAAACCGGGTGTGTTACACAGCCAGCAGAAGACTTCAGGAGACTCAAGGCTTAGAAGAAATCAAAGTTCAGTATATAAGTTCGACGTTCGTCGAACTCAGCACGACTATCGTCGATTACAGATCGATGAACTCAGAATCAATTCTCTGAGATGAGCTCGACAATATTCGAGCTTAGATCGATGATGTCTGGTGTTCAGCTTCAATAGTTTCTTTCCAGATTATTTTCGCTGAACTTTGCTCGACGAAGACAGATTCTCTACTCGACGAACATGGTCCGCAGAATTGGCAAGTTATTCGCAGAATGCAGTTCGATGAGTGCAGGTCGACGAACAGGATTTCTCAGCTCGACGAACTTGGATCGCCGGTCGACGAAATCTATTCAGAGCTCGACGATTTCTATCTAGTGCCCGACTTAGAGTTTTTCCTTATTTTCTATCCTTATTCCATATATTATTTGGTAGTGACTTCCGGAGTAATTAATGCATATATTTCCCTGAATATAGCCGTTATTTGCAGCATTAATTATGATCTTCATCAGGGTAAATTACCTGCTTAATTTATTGGGATAGTTGGGAAACTCATTAAAGACAATATTCTCCAGCCGTATTTCATTCTCCAGGCAATCAGCAATCAATACTGGGAATTCAAAATTCAAAGTAGAATTTTGAGAGAGAATATAAAAGAGATTTTCTCTTTTCAGTCAATAGCAAGGAAAAGATACAAGCAGTAATACAGAGAACACACAAACGTTCAGAATAATTCTCTGTGCAGAAAACAACTAGTTTTCTCCTTGTGCTTACTGAAGACTGAAGAAGAACATCAAACAAATATCAAGAGTATTCAACTTCAACTCCAGTAACTTTCAAGTACAACAAACTCTGAATCAGTCAAAAGTCCCTGTATCATTTCAAGACAAGGCTGAAGACCTACACCCTGAGCAAGGCTCCAAGTTATTTCAGATGGAGCCCTTGACAATAGCTATAATGCCCCCGATTTTTTCTCGATGATTTTATTTGAATTGGTATCGTCATATTTATGATGTCGTGGCGTTACTTTTAACGTCGAGTTGGTGGCGCAATGCCGTTAAGGCATTTTCGCGTCCGTGCGGTCGAGTCGGCCGAATTTTTGTCTTAGTTGGAAAATTTTGCATTTGGAATTTAAACTGAATTATTTTGGACTTGCTCGTCAAGTTTCATCGCAATCCGAGCATTTTTGGAGTCTCGGCGCGCTATTGAAGTTTTGGATTGTTTATGTTTGCCGTATACTTTAAAGATTAATATCTCGGGAATGCCTTGTCGGATTTTGTTTTTGACTTCACCGTTGTGTTCGTAGCGTCAGTGTTCGTCTACGGTGCGAGTTTCATTTAATTTGGCAAGCGTTTGGGCCTCCGTTTTGAGCTCATGTTTCCTTATTCAAAAATATATAAATATGATTATTTTAATATTATTGTACTATTCAAAAATGTCTTTTACTATTCATTTATATATATATATTAATTTTTTGATATATTTGCAAATAATGTACTGTTCATGGAAATAATTTTTTTGTACTCGAGTCTTTTGTTTTTAAGTACTCGAGTGATTCCAGAGTACTCGAGTCAATTGTTTTTAAGTACTCGAGTCATTTGTTTTAAGTACACGAGTGACCTTTTTTTATACTCGAGTAATCCTTTCTCCTTTACTCGAGTGATTTTTTTCCTCCTACACGAGTGGCTATTCTGCAACTCGAGTGAACTTTTCTGGACCTACACGAGTACCTGTAACTTGTTCTCGAGTAGTCTGTTGTTAACATGAAATTTGTTCTTCTCGACGAGATCTACAACTTTAATGCTGGGCACTTTTCGATGTGAAGCAATCCTAGGCCTCTATTTTCGATTTCTATGAACCCACTCATAAATAGTCCGTCCTGTGGTATTTTATCTCGAGAACTACTGATTATCTCGAGTGCTACTGATTTATCTCGAGTTTTATACCTATTATCTCGAGTTCTATTGATTCTCTCGAGTGTTGTATGTTATGTCTCGAGACAGGTATGTGTATCTCTAGTATCCTTAGTCTCCATCTCGAGTAAACCTATTCTTCTCGAGATTTTCATTTCAGTTTATGTTCGAGCGCCGTTTTGAGGGTCAAAACGGTGTCGTACAAAACAATGGTTAACATGAAATTTGTTCGTCTCGATGAGATCAACAACTTTCATGTTGGGAACTATTCTATTTGAAGTCATCCTAGACCCCTAGTGTTGTTTCCCGCAAAACTGCTCGTATTTGATCCGTTTTCCTTCCGGTTTAGACAAGAATATTTTATGAATACATATATATATATATATATATATATATATATATATATATATATATATATATATATATATATATATATATATATATATATATAAACTCTTATAATTAGGTTATTAGAAAGAAAAGAAAAGTCTTATCTTCATCTTCCCCGATCTTTTTTCCTCCCAAACCAGAGCGGCGTGAGCGTGAGAGAGAAAATATTCCGTGAACCTTCCGGTGGCCGCCGACGGTGCTTCGGTGCTAAAAATTTTCATCCAAACATAGATCTAGAAGGCTCTCGTCGAGAGTTATGCCATCGTGGTAATATCTTCCCGGTTTATTGAGATTTCTCGTTAGGATTTTTCAGCCCTAACCTCTTTTTCGGCCGTTCTTGTTCAGATTTCATCAAACCGAATCCTTTTGCCTAGATCAACGACGTGGAGTGATTCAGAGGACTTTTCCGGTAAAATCAAGGGAAGTGGTGGTTTACCCTCTTTTCTCCTTGTTCGATTTGATGGTAACGAATGAGTTTTGTTCATTTATCTTATTGTATTTTTTTATGTCCTTCCAAGTTATAGCTATATCTAATCTTTCGATCACTTGAAAATTTCTAAATCTTGTCTTGTTAACTGAATTTGGTAACTTCATAGAGGTTTGATAAAATGTTTTTAGTATTGCCTTTAATCGCCTTATTTACCGTTGTTAAAGAACGAGTTAGAGTTTATCTAAGATTGTAAATCGCTCTAGAGGTTGGTCAACCACGACTTTAATCTAGATTGTTGAGTAGAATCCGACGTGCCAAGTCTCGATATATATGTGTTGTAGTTTCTTTGGGTTTTTTGATTGCAGGAGTTAGTGGACAATACCACCTCCGCAATATTTGAATCCTTTATTAGTACCTTGTGGAAGTCTACCAGGTTTTTGGGCATCTGCGGTGTATGGTGGAGAGTATGAAACTCCCTCGTAGTTAGACGGATATTATATTCGTGAGGGTGTGTCCAGTTGAGTGACCACCTCGCCCGTGTTTTTGGGTAGAGTCAACCGTAGGTGCTTAATAAAGGTTTTGTACTTTTTCCTTATGATTTATTCATGTCGTCACCTTATAGCCTCGTACGTCTGGTGTACTCTTATTGAACATGACGAATCGCGTAAGAGTTCTTTTCTTGTTGATGCCCTGTTTTCTTTTTGTACTTTACTTCAGTGCTTTTGGTTTTGGGTTGGTATCGCTTTTGACCTTTGTTTATTTTGGCTTATTTTTCTGTCACCATTTGTACCTTCTTGCTGAGTTGTTTTGTCTTTGGAATGCCTCGGGTTCAGAGCAGTAGCAGTTAGCAGAGCTGGTTTTGGAGTTCCTGGGCGGCAGTGTTGGTCGTGGTTGTTGCCACGTCTTAGCAAGGTAGGTTGTTGCTTATTCTTATTTTACTGGTTCAGACATACTTTGTTGTAAGTGGGTTCGTGTCAGTTTGTTGATGCCCACAGTATTGTTACTTTCAGATATTTGCTAGCTACTTAGTTTTCTATATGTGGATGTGGATTACTTGCTCTCTACGAGGATTTATGCTAGTAATGCATCTTAAGTATTTTCAAGTATAAAATTTACTACTATTACTTCACACATTGCATAATTTAAAACTTTAACTTGTTATATTTAGCGACCGTAAAAGCTATCTTTACTACTATTATAAATATAGGGTCTTGCATAGCATGAGTTGTCCTTTGGGGACGTTTATACTCATGTAGGATGTTGGAGTCAATCTAAACAAGTATTTTCCGTAACGTATAGTTATATTTCGATTCGTGGACTAGATGAGCCACTAAGCCAAGGGATACGGCTATCTACTGCACTTAAAATGATTTTACCTTAAAATAATTTAAAGAATCTTTATTCATGATTAAGTAGGTGTTTGCCTGAGTGTCCGCAGTTATCCCCTGCTGACGTGGCATCATGACGTGCATTTTCCCTTACTCTAATAAGTTATTATATGTGGTGAAAATGTGGGTTGTGAAAGTTGGTATCAGATGGAGGTTGCTTGACAATTGTTTGGGCAACCTTCCCTTGTTAGTGTTAGTTGTTTAGTGACATTTCATATACACACTGATGTGTCATTTGTACGTCTTAGCCGAAGCATAGTCACTATACTCATAATATGATAAGAAGTATACGGGGCATATTATGTAGTATGGGATGCATAATATGTGTTTGTATATGGATCCACCATAGGAGGATACATGCGACGGTTATGTAGTATGGGATGCATAACCACCATCACATGGGTGCCCATTAGCACGTTTTCTTTTCTCCTTGCATGCGATGTTATGTAGTATGGATGTATAACATTTCATGTGTACACCGCTCATGCATGCATTAAGGCCTTTTTAGAATGCATAGCACCGCATACATTGCATATCATCGCATAAGCATGTCTGCTAAGTTAAGGTTTGCATAATGACACATGTACACACATGATTTTTAAATAAGAATAAAGAATACATGCATTCATGTCATCGGCACAAGAGTCAATATGATGAGAGGATATCATCCTAAGTAGGACATAACATCATTATAAAATCCCAGAGCAAGTTGCAGCATAAGCAAGTGTCTTTTAAGTATGGTCTGAACCAGCCGTGTGCCTTTGTTGTAAGCTAGGATTTTGATGAGTTGTCTGTTTGCTTTTAGAAATGCCGCCAAAGCGTCCTACGACGAGGTCGACACCCTAGCCGGAGGGTGAGTCATCAGGTGCGCAAAGTGATGCGATTATCGAGAGTCTGCGCTAGAGCAATGACGCTCTATCGAGGGAATTAGTTACGATGCAATCTTAAATTCTGTCTTTATTGTTTGCCGCTCCCACGCAACAACCTTTAGTGCAAGAGACTGACTTGGGCCAAGTCATACCTGATACCCCTGCTCCTCTGGTGCCCCCAATGGCGATACCACCAGAAATGAATTTCATATCGCACTTCCAATTGTTGGGACCTCCCACCTACAATGGGAGTGCCAACTTTATGGTTTTAGATGCTGGATCATCTCAATCGAGGATATTTTTTCGTATTCCAGAATTCTAGAAGCACAGAAGGTGATGATTGTAGCCTATCAGTTAAAAGGCTTGACAAAGAGTTTCTTTTAAGAAGATGCTGCTGAATAAGTTTCTTCCCTCTGTCAAGCAGGACCGCTTGATGAATAACTTCCTGCATCTAAAGCAGAGATAGCTCACCGTGAGCGAGTACGAGATTGAGTTTAGCAAACTGAGTAGATTTTCTCCTGATTTTGGTAAATTTTGAGGAGGGTAGAGTGAAGTGTTTCCTGGGAGGACTAAGAAGCGATGTTCAGTAATGGGCATGCGTTTATCGAGCTGAAAGTTATGCTAAAGCAGTGGAAGCCGCTCTGAAGGTCGAGGCGATCGAGAATGCCAAGAACTACGGTGCTGCGGCGAGGAAATAGAGAAGGAAAGGTGTTGAAGATGGTAGCTCCAGGGCATCTGGCCCTTCTTCGAAAAAGAAAAGTAAGGAAGTGTGTATATTCTATGGCCGTCCTGGCCACCTTTACGAAAGTTGTTTCAAGAGGATTGCCACCCTAAAGCAGCAGGTGCACGCCATCCAAGGTGCACCTAAGGGAGAGCTAGTATACACGTTTTTCGAAAGGAAGGGTCGTGATGTGAGTCGTTGCTGGATGAAAGAACGGATTTGCTTCCAGTGCGGGCAGAAGGGACACCAAAAATCTTCGTGCCCCCAGGCTCAGTCCCCATTGCAGCCTGCCCCGCTTCGAGCTCTGTCGCCGCCACCAAACCTGGATAAAGGAAAAGGAAAGCTGAACATAATGACCAGCAAGGAAGCCCAAACCTCTACGCAAGTGATAACAGGTTAGCCTCAGTTTAATTTATCTTTATTATTTATCATTATTTCCCTAGTTATCGTTCGTTTAGTTATGTATGTTTCGGTTTTAGGGGAGTTTAAGGTGCGGAATGGGTGGGCGCGCGTTCTTTTCGATTCGGGTGCCACCCATTCCTTTGTGGCCCGGAGTTTTATTGATAAACATCGCCTGAATGTGGATCAATTAGGAGACTCCTTCAATGTCAAGCTTCTCTCTAGTGATTCAGTGATATCTAATCAAGGAGTTCTGAGATGCTCTATTAATCTTGGCAATTTTCTGGCCATTGCGGATCTGATGATTTTATACTTGGCAGATTTTGATTTGATTTTGGGCATGGACAGGCTATCCAAGTATGATGCGGTCATCCAGTGCTAGGCTAAGCGACTGGATTTCAGGATGGACGATAGCCAACCTATGAGCATCTATGGATTTCAGGACAAAGTTTCCCCTATCATTTCTGCGGTATGTGCTTGTCATGCTATAGAGACAGCTTGCAAGGCATTTTTAGTTCTTATTTCTACTTAGAAATAGCTTCTATCACACCACGTCTTGAGGATGTCTCGATGGTGCGAGAGTTTCCTGATGTCTTTCCTGATAGTATTCCACGACTTCCTCCTGAAAGGAAGATAAAGTTTATGAAAGAGCTCGTGCCAGATAATCGTGCAATTGCCAAAGCACCGTACCGTATGTCTTCGCGTGAGTTGGATGAGTTGCGTACTCAGCTCGATGAGTTGTTGAGGTGTGGTTTTATTATACCAAGTTCTTCTTCGTGGGGTGCTCCTGTTTTGTTCGTCAAGAAGAAAGATGGATCGATGAGGCTTTGCATCAATTATAGGGAATTGGACAAGGTAACCACTAAGAATAGATATCCCCTGCCAAGGATTGATGATCTGTTCGATCAGTTGCGTGGTAGCTTGGTATTTTCAAATATCGATCTTCGCTCAGGCTACCACCAGTTGAGAATTCATGAGGCAAACATTCCACGAACCACTTTCTGTTCACGGCATGGACATTATGAGTCTTTGGTGATGTCTTTCAATTTAACCAATGCACCCTCTGCTTTCATGGATTCAATGAATAGGGTGTTTAAGGATTTCTTGGACCGATTTGTTATTGTGTTCATAAATAATGTCTTGGTGTATTCCCGTAATGTTGAGGTGCATACTAAGCATTTGCGTTTGGTTTTATCGACCCTAAGAGAGCATAGGTTATATGCGAAGTTGAGCAAGTGTGAGTTCTGGCTACCTCAGGTGTCCTTTCTGGGTTATGTTATAAGCAAGGATGGTATTTCTGTAGATCCGACCAAGATATCTGTTGTGATGGAATGAGAGAGACTTTCTACACCTAAGGAGATTAGGAGCTTCTTAGGCCTGGCTGGCTATTATAGATGGTTCGTGGAAGGGTTTTCGGTGTTGTCTGCTCCTCTAACTAGACTTACTCAGAAGAATACTGCATTCATTTGGAGTGACAAGTGTGAAGAAGCCTTCCAAGAGTGGAAGAAGAGAATATGTACTGCTCCGATTTTAACCTTACCTACTAAAGGAGTTGAGTATGTTGTGTATGTTGATGCATCACACATTGGACTTGGGTGTGTTTTAATGCAAGATAGTAAGGTCATCGCGTATGGATTGAGGCAACTAAAGATTCACGAGAGAAAGTATCCTACGCACGATTTGGAGTTTGCTGCCGTAATTTATGCGCTGAAGCAGTGGAGACACTTATTGTATGGCACTTTGTGCAAGATCTATATGGACCATAAGAGTTTGACGAATGTCTTCAATCAGAAGGTACTAAATCCGCGCCAGCGTTGGTGGTTATAATATGTGGCTGATTATGATGTAGAAATTCTTTACCATCCAAGAAAGGCTAATGTAGTAGCCGATGCTTTGAGTAGAAAGACCGCCAAAATTTTTAATCTGTCGGTACATTCCTTGGTAGAAGAATTCTTATTGATGGATATTGAGGTTGGGAGTCGTACTGTGCCGGCTAGTTTGGAAGTGGAAGAACCCTCTTGGATTTCCATTACTCGAGCACATCAGAATGATGATCCTGATTTGTGGCACCTCCGGAATAGAACTGTGAAGGGAGAGTTATCTTATTTCTCTTTGGATGAGTTCGATACCTTGAAGTATCGGGGTAGATTATGCATCCCTGTCTTTGGCAAAATTTGGGGTAAGATCTGTGAGGAAGCTCATGGTTCTAGTGTAGCCTACCACCCTTATTCCACTAAGATGTATAAGGATCTAAAACAAATTGTTTGGTGGTCAGGGATGAAGAACGATATTGCGAAGTTTGAATCAGATAGTTATACGTGTCAGCGTGTTAAGGCTGATTATAGAAGGCCTGGTGGTAAGTTGACACCGCTTGATATTCAAAGTTGCAAATGGGAGAGTATTTCAATAGATTTCATCACCGGTCTACCAAAATCTCCCTATGGGCACGACTCTGTTTGGGTGATAGTTGATAGATTGACAAAGTATGCTCACTTTGTCCCATTTAAGATTGGGTATTCGATGAAGAAGATAGCTGAGCTATATCTTGTAGAGGTCATCAGGTTACATGGAGTGCATGTTAGCATTGTATTAGATCGGGACTCCAGATTTAAGTCTCGCTTTTGGAAGAGTTTACGGGAGGGGTTGGGTACCGATTTAAGGTATTCAACTGCCTATCATCCGCAGACGAATGGTCAGATGGAAAGGGTAAATCAGATCGTAGAAGATATGATCAGGTGTTATATTTTTGATCATAGTGGTGCTTGGGACGAGCGTCTCAGACTCATAGAGTTTGCGTACAATAATAGTTATCAAGAGAGTCTGCAGATGGCCCCGTTTGAGGCCTTATATTGGAGGGATTGTAGAACTCCTTTGTTTTGGGTTGAAGTTGGTGAGAGACCGTTGCTAGGTCCGGAAGCCCTTGAGGAGATGAATTGTTTCGTGACTCATATTCGAGAAAAGCTATGTGTGGCTCAAGAGCGCTATGAGAAGTTTGCTAATCAACGAAGGGTCGATCTGGAGTTTGTCGTTGGAGACTTGGTTTTACTGAAGGTTTCTCCGATGTCTGGCGTTAAAAGGTTTGGAAGGAACCACAAGTTAGACACCCGGTACGTGGGACCTTTCCAAATTCTAGAGCACATCGGAGTGTCAGCCTATAGGCTGGATTTGCCTGCGACCTTCCCTGGTGTCCATGATGTGTTCCACATGAGCTAGTTGCGGAGGTGTGTTCGAAATGATCGTCAAGTCCTCGACTCGATGCCCCAGATTCAGCCCAACCTTACGTATATGGAAGAACCTGTTCGTATTCTGGATTCTCAAGAGCATGTGTTACGGAGAAAGACCATCCCTATGGTCAAGATTCTTTGGAAAAATCAAGATGTCGAGAGTGCGACGTGGGAATTGGAATCGGCGATGAGGGAATCTCACCCGCACCTCTTCTCTTTGTTTCGGCTATGTCGTTATAATTTAAGTAATGTTTGATTGTATCGTTTTGATTTGGTTTTAGAGTTGTGTTAAGTTTTGGGACGAAACTACTTTTTAGGGGGAGTGACTGTAACGCCCCCGATTTTTTTTTCGATGATTTTATTTGAATTGGTATTGTCATATTTATGATGTCGTGGGGTTACTTTTAACGTCGAGTTGGCAGCGCAATGCCGTTAAGGCATTTTCGCGTCTGTGAGGTTGAGTCGGAGGAATTTTTGTCGTAATTGGAATATTTTGCATTTGGAATTTAAATTGAATAATTTTGTACTTGCTCGTCAAGTTTCGTCGCAATCCGAGTATTATTGGAGTCTCGGCGCGCGATTGAAGTTTTGGATTGTTTATGTTCGCCGTATACTTTGAAGATTAATATCTCGGGAATGGCTCGTCGGATTTTGGTTTTGACTTTGTCGTTGTGTTCGTAGCGTCAGTGTTCGTCTACGGTGTGAGTTTCGTTTAATTCGGCGCGCGTTGGGGCCTCCATTTTGAGCTCGTGTTTCTTTATTCAAAAATATATAAATATGATTATTTTAATATTATAGTAATATTCTAAAATGTCTTTTACTATTCATTTATATAGTTTAATTTTTGGATATATTTGCAAATAATGTACTTTTCATGCAAATAATTTGTTTGTACTCGAGTCTTTTTTTTAAGTACTCGAGTAATTCCAGAGTACTCGAGTCATTTGTTTTTAATTACTCGAGTCATTTGTTTTAAGTACACGAGTGACTTTTTTTTATACTCGAGTAATCATTTCTCCCTTACTCGAGTGATTTTTTTCCTCCTACTCGAGTGGCTATTCTGCTACTCCAGTGAACTTTTCTGGACCTACTCGTGTACCTGTAACCTGTTCTCGAGTAGTCTGTTGCTTTTTTCATTCGGACGCTGTTTGGAGGGTCAAAACGGTGTTGTACAAAAAACTAGTTAACATAAACTTTGTTCGTCTCAATGAGATCTACAACTTTTATGTTGGGCACCTTTCGATTTGAAGTAATCCTAGACCACTATTTTCGGTTCACGCGAAACTGCTCGTATTTGGTCTGTTTTCCTTCAGGTTTAGACAAGAATATTTTATGAATACATATATATATGTATATAAACTCTTATACTTAGGTTATTAGAAATAAAATAATTGTCTTATCTTCATCTTCTCCGATCTTTTTTCCTCCCGAACTAGAACGGCGTGAGCGTTAGTGAAAATATTTCGTGAACCTTTCAGTGGCCGCCGACGGTACTCTCGTGCTCGAAATCTTCATCCGAACATACATACGGAAAGCTCTCGCCGAGAGCTACGCCATCATGGTAATATCTTCCACGTTTCTTGAGATTTCTCATTAGGGTTCTTTTGCCCTAACCTCTTTTTCGGCCGTTCTTGTTCAGATTTCAACTCCTCCGCATCTTTTTCCCCGATCTACAACGTGGAGTGATTCAGAGGACCTTTCCTATAAAACCAAGACAAGTGATGGTTTACCCTCTTTTCTCCTTGTCCGATTTGATAGTAACGAATGAGTTTTGTTCATTTATCTTCTTGGATTTTTTATGTCCTTCCAAGTTATAGCTATGTCTAATCTTTCGCTCACTTGAAAATTTCTAAATCTTATCTTGTTAACTAAATATAGTAACTTCATAGAGGTTTGATAAAAATTTTTTAGTATTGTCTTTAATCGCCTTATTTACCATTGTTAAAGAACGCGTTAGAGTTTATCTGGGATTATAAATCGCTCTTAGAGGTTTATCAACCGCGTCTTTAATCTAGAGCGTTGAGTAGAATCTGACGTGCCAAGTCTCGAGATATATGTGTTGTGGTTTCTTTGGGTTTCTTGAGTGTGGGAGTTAGTTGGCAAAACCACCTCTGCAATGTTTGATTCCTTTATTAGTACCTTGTGGAAGTCTACCAGGTTTTTGGGCATCTACGGTGTATGGTGGAGAGTATGAGACTCACTCGCAGTTAGACGGATATTAGATTCGTGATGGTGTGTCCAGTTGAGTGACCACCTCGCCCGTGTTTTTGGGTAGAGTCGACCGCAGCTGCCTAATAAAGGTTTTGTACTTTTTCCTTATGATTTATTCATGTCGCCAACTTATATCCTCGTGCGTCTGGTGTACTCTTATTGAACGTGACGAATCGCATAAGAGTTCTTTTTCTGTTGATGCCCTGTTTTATTTTTATACTTTACTTTAGTGCTTTTGGTCTAGGGTTGGTACCCCCTTTTGACCTTTGTTTATTTTGGCTTATTTTTCTGCCACCATTTGTACCTTCTTACTGAGATGTTCTGTCTTTGGAATGCCTTAGGTTCCGAGCAGTAGCAGTTAGCATAGCTCGTTTTGGAGTTCCTGGGCGGCAGTGTTGGCCGTGGTTATTGCCTAGTCTTAGCGAGGTAGGTTGTTGCTTATTTTTGTTTTACTGGTTCAGACATACTTTATTGTACGTGGGTTCGTGTCAGTTTATTGACGCTCACAGTATTGTTACTTTCAGATATTTGCTAGCTGCTTAGTTGTCTATATGTGGATGTGGATTACTTGCTCTCTGGGAGGATTTATGCTTGGAATGCATATTAAGTATTTTCAAGTATAAAATCTAGTACTATTACTTCATGCATTGCATAATTTAAAACTCTTACTTGTTATATTTAGCTACTGTAAAAACAATCTTTACTACTATTATAAATATAGGGTCTTGCATAGCATGAGTTGTCCTATACGGATATTTATACTCATGTAGGATGATGGAGTGAGTCTAAACAAGTATTTTCTGTAGCGTATAGTTATATTTTGATTCGTGGACTAGATGATCCACTAAGCTGAGGGATACGAGTATCTACAGCACTTAAACTGATTTTACCTTAAAATAATTTAAAGAATCTTTCTTCATGATTAAGTAGGTGTTTTCCTGACTGTCCGCAGTTATCCCCTGCTGACGTGGCATCATGACGCGCATTTTCCCTTACTCTGATAAGTTATTATATGCGGTGAAAATGCGGGTTGTCACAACAACAATCCACTAGTCTTCTCTGTTGATTAGAGAAAGAGAAGACAACATCAAACCTCTCACCTCCTGTATAAAGTGTTTATTAACTCCCTTCAAAAGTTTATTCTTGGTTTTTGGGCACCTGATCAAAAGCTCAAAGGGTTCTGTGATCTCCCTAGAAATAGATCTTGTGGTGGCAATCACCTAATCAAAAACCTTCTAGTGGATTCCTACCAGGGTGGTACAAGAGTGGATGTACCCAGTTTGGGGAAGCACTATAAAATTCTTGTGTCGTCTGGTTGTTTATTTTCTGTGTTGTTCTTGTTATGGCTGTGATAGGTTAGCATTGTCGTGTTACATTACTTTCCTGTGATAGTTTAGTTTTATTTACAATTTCTGTTACTCCTATAGTATCACCTACTTTACTCTGATATATTTAAAAAAAATAGCCAAAAGATTTAATTATTCTATTCACACCCCCCCCCCCCCCGCTAGAGTAAATCAGATCTATCCCTTCTTTCACGAGTCATTTTCTACCCTAAGAATTGATGAACCCCTGCCCTAAGAATGGAAGAACCCCATGTAGAGGAAGTCGTGCATTGGCCTATATCCTATTATGCACGACCGATCTAGAGGGTACAGAAACAAGCATAGTTCGCCCTGCTATAGCTAATAATAATTTTGAACTTAAGCCTAGCATAATTCAAATGGTGCATCAGTATATGAAATATGACGGACTTCAAGATGAAGATCTGAACGTGCATGTAGATAGCTTTCTTGATATTTGTGACACCTTTAAAATCAATGGTGTTACAAATGATGCTATTAGGCTAAGACTCTTCCCTTTCTCCATTATAACTAAAGCTAAATAGTGGTTGATGACTCTGCCAAGAGGGAGCATCACCACTTGGGATCAACTAACGAAAAATTTCTGACGAAGTATTTTCCGCCAGCTAAAACTGCAAAATTTAGGAACGACATTTTTGACATTTTTCAAATAGATTCTGAATCTCTTTATGAAACCTGGGAAAGATTTAAAGAACTCATAAGATGATTCCCCCATCACGCGTTGTCTGTATGGTTACAAGTGCAAACATTTTATAACGGGCTAAATCAAATTACAAAGCAAATCATAGACACAGCTTCCAGTGGTACTTTAAACCACAAAACCCCGGAAGCAGCTCTTGAGCTTTTCGATGACATGGTCATGAAAACATATCAGTGGAATATGCCTAGGTCCTGACCAAACAAACCTGCATATATATTTGAAGTAGACAATGTCTCCCAGCTAGCTCTGCAAGTGGAAATTTTAAGTAAAAAGATAACGGAGATAACTGCTGCCTCCGCCCCTCAGGTATGGGAATCTGCAACTACTACTCCCAAACACTTAGATTATGTTAATAATATGCCTAGAAATGCTTTTCATAATTTTTCTACTACTAATTTTCCTGCTCTGGGTTTCGATTTTCCGATTAGTTATAATCCCGCTTTACGGAACCTTACGAACTTTTCATGGAGTAATCCCTCGAACGCAATGAGCCCGCCACCACAAAATTATTTTTCTACACCACCACCACCTCCTCAAAATTTTCCAAAACCTCCAAGTTTGGAGGAAATGTTTTCAAAATATATGAATATTAATGACGTTACTACATGAACCCTAGCTGGAAGCGTTAAAAGTTTAGAGAATCAAGTGGGACAACTTGCAAAAATTATTTCTGAGTGACCTATTTGGTCTCTTCCTACCAATATTGAGCCCAACCCGAGAGTGCAAGCAAAAGCTATAACTCTTCAGAGTGGGAAGCAAGTTTCTGGTATGGTTAGGGAAGAGCCCGAGGCAAGCTTCGCCACCATTTCAAAAATTTCACCCTCTATTGAAAAAGAAGTTATCACCCCTCTCCCTGTTGAAGAAAAAGATCTCCATCCAACACCCAACTTTAAAAATAATCCAACTCCACCATACCCTTCCAAACTTAACAAACAACGTCAGGATGATCAATACTCCCGCTTCTTAGAAATATTTAAGCAAATCCACATAAATCTTCTATTCCATGAAGCGATCTCCCAAATGTCAAAGTACGCTAAGTACCTTAAGGACCTCCTGACTAATAAAAAGAAGTTAGAAAACTTATCTCATGTCAAACTTAATGTCGAGTGCTCTGTGGTCTTGACAAACGGTTTACCAAAGAAGATCAGTGATCCGGGTAGTTTTTCTATACAGTGTGTCTTTAGTGATGTTTTTGTTAAGCACGCATTGGCCGACTTAGGTACGAGTATCAACCTAATGCCCTTCTCATTATTTAAGAAGTTAGGAATTGGTAGCCTCAACCCTACACGTATGAGTATCCAGCTCATCGATAGATCCGTTAAATACCTGTTAGGAATCGTGGAGGATGTCTTAGTTAAAGTCGACAAATTCATGTTCCCGGTGGATTTCGTCATATTGGACATCGAAGAAGACGTTGAGGTCCCCTTGATCCTTGGTCGACCCTTCCTTGCCACCTCCCAATCCATCATTGACGTAAGTAATGGTAAGCTCTTCCTATGAGTAGGCGACGATGAAGTGACTTTCTTTATCACCCCGTCGATGAAGAACACCCTAGAAAATCACGACTCTTATTTTTTCTTAGATGCCTTAAGTAAAGAATCTTCCTGCTACCTTTCTGAAAGTAAAAATAAATTTTCTGATTTTTGTTTTTTCCTCTACTCTTCCATTTGAATCTCTGTAAGAAGCCACCATGGCCACTTGCTCCACTCCTTTCAATTTTTCGTATAAAGAAAAAGTCTACAAAGACATTGTTTTTTAAAAAGAAAGAGTTTCCAAAACATCGTATGAAGAACCCCCCACCATGGAATTAAAGGAATTACCCAAACATCTTAGGTATGCCTTCTTAGAAAAGGACTCCAAGCTACCAGTAATAGTTTCGGCCTAGCTAAATGAAGTGTAAAATGATAAGCTCCTACTAGTGTTACGTAAACATCGCCGAGCTATTGCCTGACAGATATTTGATATCAAGGGCACATGCCCATCTTTCTGCACCCACAAAATCCTAATGGAAGATAATTCGCGTTATTCAATCCAACCTCGGCATCATATAAATCTAAATATGAAATAAGTCATAAAGGGCGATGTTATGAAACTCTTAGATGCGGGAATTATTTATCTTATCTCTGATAGTAAGTGGGTTAGCCCTGTACAAGTAGTCCCAAAAAAGGTAGGGATAAATGTAGTTAGTAATGAGAATAATGACTTGATCCCAACAGGAACAGTGACTGGGTGGCGAATGTGTATTGACTATCGTAAGTTAAATGATGCCACCCGCAAGGACCATTTTCCCTTGTCGTTCATCGATCAAATTTTAGAGCGATTATCTGGCCATAGCTTTTACTATTTTCTCGATGGTCTCTCGGGGTACTTTCAAATCCCCATCTCTCTCGAGGACCAGGAGAAAACTATGTTTACTTTTCCCTTCTGCTCATTCGCTTACTGAAGAATGTTGTTTGGATTATACAATGCGCCAACTACATTCCAGTGATGTATGCTCGCTATCTTCGAGAAGTACATAGAAAGCATTATGGAGGTGTTTATGGATGATTTGTTCGTGTTCGGTGATGACTTTGATAGTTGCTTAGAGAACCTCGAGATAGTCTTATAAAAATGCGAAAAAACTAACCTTTTCCTAAATTGGGGAAAATGCCATTTTATGGTGAGGGAAGGGTTAGTTTTGGGTCATAAGATTTCTGCAAGAGGAATTGAAGTAGACATATCTACGATAGAAGTTATCGAGAACTTGCCGCCGCCTACGAATGTCAAAGCTATAAGAAGTTTCCTAGGACACACTGGCTTCTACCGGCGCTTCATAAAAGACTTCTCCAAAATCACCAAACCCCTTACTCATCTTCTGGAAAAAGACACCCCGGTTATTTTTGATTACCTTTGTCTATCTACCTTTGAATTAATAAAATAAAAGTTAATTAATGCCCCTATTATGATAGCTCCATTGTGGGACCTTCCCAATGAAATTATGTGCGCTGCGAGTAGTTTTGCTGTGGGAGCCGTACTAGGACAACGAATATCTAAAAACTTCCACCCCATACATTATGCAAGTAAAACACTTACATATGTATAAGAGAATTATACCACAACCGAAAAGGAGCTCCTAGCTGTTGTTTTTGCTTTTGATAAATTCTGTCAAGCCGCGCCTAATTTGCTGGGTCTTACTCCTCCAAGCGTTTGACTTAGAAATCCGTGATAAGCGAGCACCCGAGAATTTGGCCGCCGACCATCTTTCACGATTAGATAATTCGTATATAGAAAAATTAGATGAAAAAACTTTTAATGATTTCTTCCCCGATGAGAAGCTGCTTTTAATTAACACATCCCCTTCTCCTTGGTTTGCACACATAACCAACTATTTAGTGGCTCGTGTCCTACCGAAAGACTTCTCCTCTCAGGAAAAAAGAAATTCTTTTCTGAGTTGAAGAACTATTTTTGGGAGGACCCTCATCTTTTCTGAGTGTGTGCGGACCAAGTGATAAGGAGATGTGCCTCTTTTGAAGAAGGATTAGATATTTTAAAACATTTGCATGAAAGATAGACTGGTGGTCACTATCAAGCTGCTCGCACAGCCGGCAATATGCTTTGCGTGGGTTTTTACTGGCCTAGCCTGTTTAAAGACGCGCAAGCCTTTATGAGTAGGTGTGATAGTTGCCAACGGTCGGGAAATATTTCAAATAAAAATGAAATTCCACAAAATTATTTCCCTGTGTGCGAAGTTTTCGACCCCTAGGGAATTGATTTTGTTGGCCCTCTTCCTTCTAGCTTCGGGAACAAATACATTCTAGTTGATGTAGATTATGTTTCGCGATGGGCTGAAGCTCAAGCTATTCCTACTAACGATGCTCGAGTCATAGTTACTTTCTTAAAAAAATTATTTTCTCGATTCGGCATGCCATGAGCCATCGTTAGCGATAGGGGTTCACATTTTTGTAATGCACAGTTTTCTAAAGCTCTTATAAAGTACTACGTTACGGATAAGCTTTCAAATGCCTACCACCCCCAAATTAACGGACAAGTCGAGGTAGTGAATAGAGAGCTTAAGGGTCTGTTTGGGAGAGCTCTGGCGGCTGGAGAAGATCTTTCCCAGCTGCCAGAGCTGTTATTGTCACTGTTTGGGATTGCTCTTTAATGAAATCGCGTTTCAAAGAGCAGCTCCCAGAGCTCTTTTCTGGAAGCACCCTCCCCCCCGTGTTCAGCGGTCGACAAATCGAGCTTCTAATCCCGTGATCGAGCCTCTTGCTCGACATCATGCGCAGCTTCCTTGACGATGTGCTGCCAGGGATGTCATGATCTCGCTTGATGTAGAGCTCTAGGCTAGAATCTCCTCCCTGTTCCACAGGATCGGAATTAAGATGGCCCAATGGGACTTTCTGGAGGCGGCATGAGCTTGTGGAGAATTTGAAGAAGGATATGTTGTCGACATCAACGCGAGTCCGGTAAAGGTGACAGGATGAGTGGGAATCGAGCCATCGATCGATGCAGTCTATGTGAAACGCGTGCTTGCACCGGGGAAGAATGTGGAGCATCTTGGCATCATCGAACTGGGAGAGACAGATGGCGCACTCCAGTCCTTCACGAGACCCCTTGAGGGCGGACAATCAGAAGAAGGGAAGGGATTTGATCACCGCCTTGTTGATGCTGAAGGATCATCATTTCTCAGGATCAGTTTCGCCATTTCCTATGCCGGCAAAGATGGCGCCGGTGGTGGATAAGAGGCTGGTGGTGTTGGAGTGATAGAACTTGGCATACAAGAGCAGGAGGATAGTTAGGGAGAACATAACCGAGAAGATTCCAATCACGACGGCGATGCTCGGCCTGAAGCTAATTTGGACATTGTTATCTGTAGAGTTTCCTGCGTCGGAACTGATGGGTTGTGACGCTGCATCAGCAGTTGTTAGGAGGGCGAGTATTGTCAGAAGTGCGGCCTTTCCAAAAGTTGTTTCTCCAAACAGCAAAAAATTGAAAATCTCTATTCAAAGCGCACTTCTGCATAGAACACCCAAACAATCTGCAACTTTTAAAATCTGCTCCCCAGAGATCTATTTTAAAATAGCTCTATCCGGACAGCAGCTTTTCAATCCTCCAGAGCTGTACCCAACAGACCCTAAAAGGATTTTAGAAAAGACTGTTTTCACCTTTCGAGAAGTCTGGTCAACCAAATTAGATGACGCTCTATGGGCCTACATTACAGCGTACAAAACCGCCATCAGTTGTGCGCCATATCGGTTGGTCTATGGAAAATCCTGTCATTTACTCGTAGAATTAGAACACCGTGCTTTTTTCGCCTTAAGGTTTTTAAATGTCGATCCCCACTCTGTTGACGATTTTCGAAAATTTCAACTTAACAAACTCGACGAGTGCCGCTCTTACGCTTACGAAAATAACAAATTTTATAAAGAGCGGACGAAACAATTTCATGACAAACACTTAAGGCACCCAAAAACCTTCAAACCGGGCAACCAAGTTCTTTTATATAATTCACGTTTACGTTTATTTCCTGGAAAACTAAAGTCACGATGGTCTGGGCCGTTTTCTGTTAAAAAAGTTTTTCTATATGGCACTATGTTAATTTCACACCCTAATATGGATGATTTCAAAGTGAATGGGCAGCGTCTTAAACTCTATTTTTCTGGTGATGATGATGTCAGTCCGAACAATGTTAAGTTACGTCTGCACGAACTTTAAACTAACTTAAAACTATTTATTTTTGTTAAAAACTTTAATTATTATTTTGGACAATAATCTTTTGGACAATATTATTTTGTTGCGTCGAGCTCAAACGACATTTTAAACAATGGACGCTTTTGGGAGGCAGCCAAAATTATTTTTTCTGTTTTCTTTATTTTACACTTTTGCCCCGGACAGCTCCGACAAGCTGAAGCTTCTGCGATCTCCTTCTCCAATGCTGTTGAATCCATCACGAAGTCCAATGAAGACATTTCAAGAAATTCCAAGGTGCAAGCATGAGGGAGTGGCATCAATCAACATTCGCGATGCATAAATTCGGGGAAGTACCTGTTTTTCAATTCTGTACTTTCATTTCTATTTTAATTTCTCTCTCTCTCCTTCCCCTCCTTTCTCCATTGAGGAGAATGTCCATTTTAAGCTTGGGGGAGGATTTTCTCCTTCTCTTTTCTTTATTTTGTTTCCTTTAAAAAATCAAAATAAAAAAAACTATATATATCTTAAAAATACAAAAAACAGAATATCTTAGAAATACAAAAAAATAGAAATTATTTCAAAATCAAATATTTATATTTATATACTATTTGTTTTTACTTTAATAGTTTAAACGAATTTTGGTATTTCAATAGTACCGCTTTTTTTGTTTTGTTTTTCTCAATATTCCATATAACAACTTTGATAATTATGATCTTTCTAATCGTTCTTTTTAATTATGTTTCACAAGAAAAATGTGGGTCAGGTTGTATTTCTAATTCACGATAGCATGTCGACGTGAAATGTTTTTCTAAAACTCGCATTTTTATTATGGTTTTCGTTATTTATTTCTTTACTTTCTCAAAAATCTTTCATCCACTATTTTCCTTTTCATTTTTGGATAATTTTTGTAATGTCAACTTTTGATTAGCGTAGTAAATATGAACGATCCAATCCGCTTATTGTTTCTATTTTCAAGATAATTTCATTAGTCTTCATTTATAATCTAGGATTTTCTTTTTGAAATTTTTCAAAGCTTATGCTTTCGATAAATTTAAAAACATGAAAATGATTTATGCCATTTTTTGTTTTCGTTTGAGCCTTCTTGCTAACCTTAAACTTTTTATCCCTAGTTAGCCGTTTTCGAGCCTTTTTTTCGATTTCAATTGATAGCTCCACTTATCATTTCATTTTCACCAAACCTAAAATTTTCCAACCTATCTAATCACACTAACCTTTTGAGTTTCGTTAAAAAAAATCATGATTATGATAGGGTTCTTTTGTGATATATTTGGAGAACTTTTTGAAAAAGTTTTGCTCAAAAGAAGTGTTTACTTTTGCTTGGCCAATTCCAAAATGAAAAGAAAACTTATTTGTGGCCTTTGTTTTGAAAAATAAAAAAATGAGAAAAGAAAAATATTTTATTTATCATGAAATTTTTGAAACTCTTTATTTTGGTTTAGTGTGATATTTGAGCATCCTTGTTTATCTTTGAATTCCACTCCTAATCATAATCCTAAACCAAATATTTTTGTCCTAAATAGCCCTTTTGATTCATGTTTTTGAATTTTATTTTTTTAGCTAAGCAAAGAAGAAAAGTAAAATAGTAAAGTTTTGAATTTAAATTTAGATTTTTGTTATTTGATTGGTATAGTTATAATGTGTCTCTTGGATCTAGGAACAACTAAATGTGTTTTTTCATTTTGTTGCTTTGCTTAAATTTATTTAAAGAATTTTGTTAAAATTTTGGATAATTTAATTTCATGAGTAAAGTTTATAAATTGTTAAACCATATTTAAGTAATTATTTTAGGTTTATGTTTCACCATCTCCCTACTTAGAATTTCGCATAGTACTTGTGTAACCATAATTAGAACTTTTTGATTAGTCACTTTTTTGTTAGCTAGGTTTTATATCTTTTCTTAGGGACAAGCAAAGCTTAAGCTTGAGGGAATTTGATAGTACATTTTGTAGTCTAAACTATTAGGGTATTTTTAGGTTTTTAATACACAAATCATGTCTTATAAGCTTACATATTGACCTTTTTTATATATTTTATTGTCACTAATGTTTTCTCTTCTTTTTGGAGATTTTCTCAGTTTTCGACAAAAATGACCTGACACGCCCCCCTGACACACCCTCCCTGGGCGTGTATATTAACCTCTCCCTTTTTCTCATTTTAAGCTTTTTAATCCGAGTTTGTGTACTCCTTTTGTATTAGTTTTTGTAACTTCTTTAGTGGCTTAATGTTAATGCTAGCCTAGGTTTTATTTCATTGCACTTGTAATCTCTTATTTCAAGTTGTAGCTCCCTTTTTACATTAATAAAAAGTGCACCTTTTCTTTGTTTTCGTAATGTTCTTCTACCCAACTCTTTTCCTCCATTTCTCCATGATTAACTAATCCTCCTTGTACTCGATCTTGATGACTTGAAATTCGAGTTGATTAAGTTATGATGCTTTAAGATTACATTTTCTTTTTATGGTTTAGGCCTTCGATTTACTCTTGAAAAATCTTGTTTGGAGTTATATCATCGATATATAATTTCCATATTTGTTTTCACTCTTAGCTAGCTAAGAAGATCGTAGTTTGAAGTGAAGACTCAAGAGTAAACAGAGTTGCATGCACCCCTCGAGAGAGGCAGACGTTAAATCTCCAGGATTGGAGTGAAATCCAATAATGGGGTTCACTGCATAAAGCGAGCTTTAGGTCTCTGATTTGGACGAGAGTTCGGTCGGACCTTCCTAAACTCAGTTGGGCACGACTTGGAGAGAAGCGTATTCAAGCTTTAAGAACCTCGACGGTCAAGGTGGTTTGCCTTATTAAGTTACGGTTTATTATCTCATTTTTAATCAACTTTTGCACCGGTGATTCTTGGTCGAGTGCTTTTCTATTTCATTGTCTCAATCCCTCGTTATAATTGCTTTTAGTAGATCTCTATTTAACTGCAAGTAGTTCTCTTTTTAGCGCAATATTTCTTTTCTTAATCGCAATTAGCTTTCTCTTAAACCCTAAAATAATCCTTCGATAAGATAATAGTTTTCGTGTGAGTAAGATTACTCAACAGTTCCTAGATCTTAATACGACCCTTCTGTCCCCTAGTTACAATTCGATATGTATACTTGCCTAGTTGGATTGCTAGTTCGGTTTTTATTCTCTTCACAATTAGCAGACACCACAGAACGGGAGCGGGTGCTCAACAACGTGGGAGCGGGTGCTTAACAACACGGTAGCGGCTGCTCAACAATACGGGGGTATGATGCTAGGAGGGATTGGATGTGCCAGAACCATAAGTACGAATGGCGAGTGATGATGGAGAGGGAAGGAGGCCAAAGTGGCACACTGCTTGGCACATTTGTGCTCTTCAGAAATTATGTCACGAACTTCTTCTCGAGTTAGCCTCTCATTTGTATTGTTGAGTCCTGCTACTTCAGGGTGATTGTGATGATACCGAGCTTTAGGTCCTCCATCAGGATTGGCTCTATGGCCTTGGATATCCGCGATGCGGAGCATTTCTTCTAGCATGTTATAGAGCTAGTAAAGAAGAACTGGATCAATATGTCCCCTAAGGGCCATTCTTCTGGCTGTGCGGGCAGCTTTTCTTCTCATGCTATCAAGTCACAAGTACCGTTGTGTTGAGGGTACTGTCTTCTATCTCTCATAGGACTTCTAGGAATGTTGGGAACTCCATTCCTACAGACATTGCCAATCTGACAGGGATCGCTCAACGCTCCGGTAGACCGAACTAAATTTTATCTCCTTATCTCGGGAGCGGTCGAGGGAGCCAACAGTCACAAAAAAGGGAAACCTGACAAGACAAATTTTTAGCGTTGAAAACCATACAACCGGGATAAAAACCACCTGGCCAGGTCTGTGTTGGCCAAACCTCCATTATTTGCTTGTTGATGTACAAATCTTTCTTGAAGAACTAAAGGGTTACATGCTTCCTTTCATTTCAATTATGTAGTGAGAGAATGGAAATAACTTGGGGGTGATAGGTCATTGTACAACCCCGTGTCCGGCGAGCGGGTCCCGCCAGGGAAGTCGAGCAGACCTAGCCCCGTGACCCGCACCCAAGCGGCAAACAGATATACGACAGGAGGGCTGGCCCTCTCCCGCCCATTTCAGGCGAGCGAGCCGGGCGAGGCGAGCGAGCGGGTCGCGCAGAGAATCGCTGACCAAAGCGGACGGGTTCGGCGAACCGCGACTAGTGAGCCGATCGGGGGGTCGCGATGGCCGCCGGCCAGCCCCTACGCGCGACCTGGTCGCCTGTTTGCCCCGGCAGAAGACAGGCAGGTCGCGGCGGTACGGCTCGCGCTCGCCCATGAAGAATAGGCAGACCGCTGGAGCCAGGTCGTGCCCGCCTCCCGCGGAGGGGGATCGGAGGCGAGCCGACTCCCCAGGGGTGTGAATAGCCCCTTAGAACGGCGGAGCCACGCTATTGGCAGACCAGGTTGGACTGCGCATAGCCACTCAGGACAGCGGAGTTTGGCTGTTGGCAGACCCAACAAGGGGCTTTTTGGTATTTTCAGGTCAGTTCTTTTGGTTATTGGCAGTTCGGATTCCAGAAAACTATAAATAAGACCCAAGGGGTACCTCAGAGGGCACGCTTTGAGTGCCTCCTTACTCTCGTTTTCAAGTGCTCTCCGAGGGTACCTTAGCTCGGCTTCTGGCTAAGGAGGGGAAGCGCTCAGAGATCTTCCGGGTTTGTGGTGGTACATCCTTGTCGAGCCCTTGGGTCTGTTTCCTCTTGTCTTCTTCGTTGTTTTTCTTGTAGGAGCAAAGTAGGCGCGAGACCACCCCTTCTCCAAAGTTCAAACTCCACAAGAGGCCGGATTCCGGTTTCAACATTTTGGTGCGGTGAGCGTGGAGAGTGGTCAGTGCAGAAAAGCTTCGACGAGCTCAATGACGAGAGGACAAGGATCTGACAGGCAGGACTCGCCCCCCCCCCCCCACCTCTCGCAATGGTGGGGATGTTGGAGGACTTCAGGAACGAGGTGTTGGGCCTCGTCAAGTTCGCACTCGGCGCGCGGGCCGAGTACTCGACTCCGGCAACCCAGATCGCGGCCGCCGCCTCTTTGGGCGAGGACGCCCCTGGCCGGTGAGCTGGAAAGGAAGTGGCCGAGGAAGGCCGAGGGTGCGAGCTCCCGGGGCGCGAGCTTTTCCCCGGCTCAGCAAGCCGAGGCAGGTTCGGCGAGTTGGGCTCGCGAGACTCGCCGGCTCGCCCAGTGGGGGGGGGGGGGGGGGCAGTCCTTTCAGCGAGCTGGTCTCCTCAGCTCCAGTCCCAGATGGGTTCAGGGAACCCGAGATGTCTTACTACACTGGGAAGGGAGACCCGGTCCAGCATGTCCAATGGTTCGAGGATGTGGTGTCCATCCGACAGATGTCGGACGGATTCAAATGCCGACTCTTCGCCATCACTCTTCGGGAGAAGGCGAGGGAGTGGTTCCACCAGCTGCCGGCTAGTTCCATCTACTGCTTCGAGGACATGCGCCGAGGGTTCATGCTGAGGTTCACTACTTCGAAGAATAGGAAGAAGAACTCTGAGTCTTTGTTCCACATTAAGCAAGGAGTGAACGAGACGTTGGGGAGCTATGTGGATCGATTTCAGGAGGAGGTTACCCAGGTCCAGGAGATGCCGGGCCAAAGTCTGATGATGGCCTTTACCCTGGGCCTGCAGCAGGGGTTCTTCCGAATGGAGCTGAAGAGAGTTCCCCCTCTCTCCTACGAGGAGTTGATGGAGAGGGCGGCGAGAGAGGTCGACGGGGAGGCGTCGAATCCGGAGTTCGTAAGAAAGCTAGCCAGGTGGGCCATCGAGGAAGAGAAAGAGTCGAGAGGAGGAAAGGCACAGGAGGAGAGAAGGGGAGAACCTAGGCAGAGGGAGCAAAGTCAGCTCCAGTGGCAACAACAGCCAAGGTGGGGGCACATGGAGCCCGACCGCCGGTTGGGCTGGAGACCTGAGTGGCAGGGGCAGGGGCCACCAAGAGGATACTACGGAAGGGGTCACCATCCGGGGAGGCAGGAGCAGTTCCACCCTCCGGGCTGGATGCAGGGCCAGAGGCCCCGGCTCCCCGATCAAGAGGAGGCCATGGCCATAGCTTTGGGAGAAAAGAGGGGGATCATGAGGAGGAGGAGAAGGGAGGTCAGGGTGGAGCTGCCCTATTGCAACTTCCATCAGGAAGAGGGCCACGCAACAGCCACGTGCCCGAAATTCTTGGAGATGAGAGGGAATAGGGAGCGGCAGCAGTAGCGGCAGGAGGCTCGGCAAGAAGTGAGGATACAGGAGGTCCTGCCTCGGGCGGAGGAGGATTGTTGCGAAGGCCGGGTGGATGTCGGGACCCGAGGAGGGATCGGAGTGATCCACGGGGGAGTGGGGATCGAGGCTTCCCGCAAGGCAAGCCTCCACACCATGTACCGGCGGAGCGTCGCCTCTACATCCCAAACCCCGCCGCCGGAGGAGAGGATCACCTTCTCCAGGAGTGATATGCCAGACCACGAGGATACGTTCTGTGATGCGCTGGTCATCAAGGCCGCCATCAAGAATTTCACTATCTCTCGGGTCCTCGTGGACAATGGGAGCTCCGTCAACGTCGTCTTCAAAAAGGCATTTGACGCGATGAAGGTGGAAGCTAAGAGGGTGCTGGCCTCAGACGGGCCCTTGTTCGGGTTCTCAGGAGAAAGGAAGGAAGTAGAGGGAGGAGTTGGCCTCCATGTCACCTTGGGGGGCAGTCCTGAAACTGCAAGTTCGTCATTGTGGACGCCCCCAGCAGCTACAGCGCCATCTTCGGGAGGCCTCTGATCAGCGCCTTCCGCTGCGTCCCCTCGTCTTTCCATCAGTGTTTGAAGTTCAATGCTGAGGGGGTCCAGGTCAGGGTCAGGGGGGACCCAAAGGTGGCGCGAGAGTGTTATGTCACTGCGGTGAACACCATCTCTTGGCAGGAGGGAGCCGAGGAGATGGGGCAGAGGATGGAGGAGGTCGAGCAGGAGGCAGGAGGGGAGGAGCCAGAAGTGAAGGACCACGCAGGAGAGGCGGCAGGAGGAGATCTGGATGAGGTGGCCGAAGTGAGGGGCGCGGGAGAAGAGATGGAGGTAGAGGTCCCCATTCCAGAGGAAGGGGATGCCGAAGGATGGGGGGAGTAGTCCAGGCTGGAGGCGGCAGAGGAAGTGGTGGAACTGGAGGTGCTCACCCGGGGAGGTAGGATGGAGAAGGTTCGCGTCCAGACTGAGAACGTGGACATCTTTGCCTGGAACGCCGCGGAGAGGCCGGGGGTTGACGCGGATTTGGCCTGCCACCGCCTCAACCTGGACCCGGGAACACGCCCCGTTCAGCAGAAAAAGAGATCCACGGCGGACAAGCTGGCGGAGCCCATCAGGGAGGAGGTGGCAAAGCTTCTCAAAGCTGGCTTCGTGTCCGAGATTCAGTACCCCGGCTGGGTCTCCAACGTAGTGATGGTTAAAAAAGGAGACGGCCGTTGGAGAATGTGTATCGATTTTTCCTTACTTAATAAAGCTTGTCCTAAGGACTGTTATCCTTTGCCTCGGATCGACGCGCTGGTTGACTCAGCCGTCGGCTTTTCTGTAATGAGTTTTTTAGATGCCTTTTCAGGTTACCATCAGATCAGGATGCACCCCCCGGACATCAAGGATGTCTCGTTCATCACAGGGGACGGCTGCTACTGCTATAAGATGATGCCATTCGGGCTGATGATAATACGGTTTGCAGTCAATTTTATTAGGATATTTTCGGGGTTTTAAAGCACATCATGTCTTGTAAAGTACTTATTTTGATTCCCCTTTGTATATATTTTTGTCGCTAATGCATTTTTTCTGCTTTTTGCAGGTTTTCACGGCTTTCAGCCGAATTTTGCTGTGACACGCCCCAAGGTCACGCCCTACCCGGGCGTGTACCTAGGGCGTGTACCCAGAGGAATGAAGCAATTGGTCCGAAACTGCATTCCGTGGAAACTTAGTGTACACGCCCTCTGTCACGCACGTGTCACATCCGACACGGGCGTGTACTAGAGGCGTGTCCCCAGGTTCCGAGGAATCGCCGCAACGCGCTCGTTTTTCCCGCTCCACCGTCGCACCGAAAGTGTCACGCCCCAGGGTCACGCTTGACCCGGGCGTGACATATGGGCGTGTACTTCAGCAATTCCGCCCGTCACCTCCAGCATTCAATTTCAGCTCAACAAAGTCACGCCGCAAAGAACACACCCCAGGTACACGCCCTACCAGGGAGTGACTTGTGGGCGTGTACCTCAACTACTTCGTCAGAATTCAATTCCTGCCCAAAAAAGTCGTGCCGAATGTGTCACGCCCCAGGGTCACGCCCGACCAGGGCGTGACAGGGGGGCGTGACCCGACCCGAAAAATTCTATAAATAGAGCCCAACTCTAAGGGTTCAGGGACACCTTTTGCTTTGAGAGGGGAGGTTCTGTCCTTTGTATTTCTGAACTTTTTAAGCATGTATTTTCATTTTTAGTTCGTAGCTCTAGCTTTATGCTTTCCCTGTATTAGTTCCTAGCTTCGTTTTGTAGTATAATGATAATGATATCGTAGTTTACCTTTACATGCTCTTGTAATCTCTGGTTTTCAAGCTGTAAGCTCCCTGTTTCCATTAATAAAAAGTGTTGTTTTCTTTTTCATTTCTGCTCTGTTTTCATTATTCTTCTTCTACTCATCCCCCCTCTTCCACCTCACCATGATTAACTAATCCTCCATGTACTCGATCTTAATGATCCGAGGTTTGAGTGATTAGGTTATGATGCTTTCAATCTTACCTTTTGTTTTTAGGGTTTAGCTTTGAATTACTCTTGATTTATCGCGGGTTGGAGGTATATCATCGATATATACTCTCCACCTTTGCTTTCATTCTGGGCTAGCCGAGAGACCGAAAGTTTGAAATGAGCACTCAAGAGTAAAGGGAGTTGTTCGCACCCCTCGAGAGAGGCAGACGTTCAAATCTCCCGGATTGGAGTAAAATCCAATAGCGGGGTTCACAGCGTAAAGCGAGTTTTAGGCCTCCGATTTAGGCGAGAGTCGGTCGGACCTTCCTAAACTCAGTTAGGCACGGCCTTCGAGAGAAGCGTGTCAATATTCATGGAACCTCCACGGTCAAGGACCTTTACCCTAATTAGCTTAGGTTTATTTATCGTATTTTTCTAACCACTCTTGCCGAGGTGATTTCTAATCGAGTGCATTTTCCCTTCATCGTTACTAAGCTTAAGTTAATCGCTCTTTTAGCTCTCTTTATCTTTCATTGCAAGTAGTTCTCTTCCTTTAGCACGTTTAGCTTTCTTCTAAAAAAAACTCAATTTTTCCGTCGATAAAATAATAGATTTCGTGTGAGTAAGCTTACTCAACTGTTCCCGGATTTCAATACGACACTTGTGTCCCCTAGCTGCATTTCGATAGGTATACTTGCCTTGATGAATTGTTAGTTTGGTTATTTTCTCCTTGCAGATATCTAAGAGACAATCAAGTTTTTGGCGCCGTTGTCGGGGAAGCAACGCTCGTTGATAAATTGAAAACGCGAATATATTAATTTTATCACTTCTATTTCTCAGCCTCCTTCTTAAATTTTTTCCGCCTACTCACTTGAGTTAAATGGCTGGATTTTGTTAAGTGTGCGTATTTTTAATTTTTCCGCCTCCTCACTTGAGTTAATTGGCTGGATTTATTTCAAGCAAGTGTGCGTATTTTTTTTCCGCCTACTCACTTGAGTTAATTGGCAGGCTTTATTTCAGTAGAGTGTGTTTACTTTCTGTAGAGTGGGTGTGTTTTAATTTTCTGTCGAGTGCGTGAGTGTAGCTTTGACTTTCCACCTACTCACTCAGAGTTAAATGGCTGGATTTTAATTACCGCCTACTTAATAGAAACCTACATCACAAATTTTTCTACACCACCTAACTCTCTCGAAAAGGGCAAAGTGGCTCTAAATGCCACTATCTTGTCTAGTACCTTGTGAACCCTTCACCGGGTAGCCCTTGGGAAGTTCGGGAGTTAAAACATAAAAAATTCTATTTCAAAAAAAAAAATTCTAACTTCATTAGCTCTTTTATTTTCTAGTCTTTCTTCTCCTCTCTTCTTCTAGTGTATGACCCGCGGAAGTCCGTCGGTTATTTTGGACCTGGACCACGAAATTGAGCGTACTCTTTGGAGAAGATCGCGATTTCAAGGCCCTACTACCCAAGTGCCGGTTGAGGATTCCGAGTCATTTTCTACCTTAAGAATGGCAGAACCCAACATGGAGGAAGTCGTGCAAAGGCCTATGTCCTATTATGCACGACCGAATCTCGAGGGTACAGAATCTAGTATAGTTCGCCCTGCAATAAATAATAATAATTTCGAACTGAAGCCTAGCATAATTTAAATGGTGCAGTAGTATGTGCAATTTGACGGGCTTCAAGATGAAGACCCGAACGCACACATAGCCAGCTTTCTTGAGATTTGTGACACCTTCAAGATAAATGGTGTCACAAATGATGCTATTAGGCTAAGATTATTTCCTTTCTCTCTTAGAATTAAGGCTAAGCAGTGGCTGAACACCCTTCCTAAAAATAGCATAACTACTTGGATGCAATTAACTGAAAAATTTTTGGCCAAGTATTTTCCACCTGCTAAAACTGCAAAACTTAGGAATGACATTTCTGTCTTTGGACAAATAGACTCTGAGACCCTTTACGAAACCTGGGAAAGATTTAAAGAATTATTAAGACGATGCCCACATCACGCTCTGCCTGTATGGTTGCAGGTGCAGATGTTCTATAATGGGCTAAATCAAAGCACGAAGCAAATGATAGACGCAGCTTCTGGCGGTACTTTAAACCATAAGACCCCGGAAGCAGCTCTTGAGCTGTTTGAAGACATGGCCATGAACACTTACCAGTGGAATGTGCCTAGGTCGCGCACAAACAAACCTGCAGGTCTCTTTGAAGTGGACAACGTCTCCCAACTCGCACTGCAAGTTGAAATATTAAGCAAAAAAATTACGGAGATGACTGCTGCCTCCGCCCCTCAGGTTTGGGAATCTGCAACTCCTCCCGCTGAACATTTGGATTATGTAAATAATATGCCTAGAACTGCTTTTAATAATTTTTCTGCTGTGAATTATCATCCTCCTGGTTTTAATTTTCTGAATAGTTATAATCCTGCGTTAAGAAATCATCCGAATTTTTCGTGGAGCAATCCATCGAATGCTGTGCGCCCGCCACCGCAAAGTGATTTTTCTGCACCACCACCACCTCCTTAAAGTTTTCCAAAACCTCCAAATTTGGAGGAAATGTTTTCAAAATACATGAATGCTAATGACTCTACGATTAGAACCTTAACCGGAAGTGTTAAAAATTTATAAAATCAGGTAGGACAGCTCGCTAAAATGATTTCTGAGCGACCTGTAGGGTCTCTTCCTTCTAATACCAAGCCCAACCCGCGAGAGCAAGCGAAAGCTATAACTCTTCGGAGTGGGAAGAAAGTTCCCGGTATGATAAGTGAAGAGCCCGAGGCAATCTCCGCTTCCGCTTTAAAAAATCAAAGCTCCGTTCCCGTTTTAAAAATTCCACCCTCTGCCGAAGAAAGTATCACTCCTATTTTAGAACAACAACTCACTCCACCACCCACATTTAAAAATAATCCATCCCCGTCATACCCTTCCGAACTTAATAAACAATGACAGGATGATCAATACACCCGTTTTTTTAGAAATGTTTAAACAAATCCACATAAATCTGCCTTTCCACGAAGCCATATCCCAGATGCCTAAGTACGCAAAATACCTTAAGGACCTCCTAACCAACAAGAAGAAGTTAGAGAACCTTTCTCATGTCACGTTAAATGCCGCGTGCTCGGCGGTTTTGACAAACGGATTACCGAAGAAAATCAGTGACCCGGGTAGTTTCTATATCCCGTGTGTCTTTGGTGATCTCTTTGCGAAACACGCTTTAACCGACTTAGGTGCGAGTATTAATCTTATGCCCCTATCGTTGTTCAAAAAGTTATGAATTGGTAGTCTCAACCCCACACGCATGAGTATCCAGCTCGCCGACCGGTCAGTCAAATACCCGTTAGGAATAGTGGAGGACGTCCTTGTCAAAGTTGACAAGTTCATCTTCCCGGTGGACTTTGTCATTTTGGACATCGAAGAAGACGTCGAGATTCCCCTGATCCTTGGCCGACCCTTCCTTGCCACCTCCCGAGCTATCATTGACGTAAGCAATGGTAAGCTCTTCCTTCGAGTGGGCGACGATGAGGTAACTTTCTCTATCACCCCCTCGATGAAGAACACACTAGCTAATGATGACTCCTGTTTTTTTATGGATACCGTAAGTGAAGAATCCTTCTCTCACACCTCTAATTTTGAAGAAGAATTTTCCAATTTTTGTTTCTCTCCTACTCCTCCAACTGAATCTCTACACCTAAGTGAAGAATCCTCCACTTGTCTTTCTGATTTTGAAAAAGAATTTTTTGATTTTTGTTCCTCTTCTACTTTTCCAACTGAATCGCTGCACGAAGCTGCCATGGCCGCTAGCAACACCCTTTTTAATTTTACATATAAAAAAGTGTACGAGGACATAGTTTTTGAAAAAGAACAAATTTCCAAAACCTCGTATGATGACCCCCCTACCTTGGAACTGAAAGAACTACCAGAGCACCTTCGATATGCTTTCTTAGAAAAGGACTCCAAGCTGCCTGTCATAATTTCGGCCTACCTCACGGATGCACAAAAGGATAAACTTCTTTCAATTTTACAAAAGCATCGCCAAGCTATTGCTTGGCAGATATCTGATATCAAGGGCATAAGCCCATCTTTTTGCACTCATAAAATCTTAATGGAAGATAATTCACGTAACTCTATACAACCTCAGCGCCGAATAAACCCAAACATGAAAGACGTAGTCTAGGGCGAGGTTATGAAATTGTTAGACGCAGGAATTATCTATCCTATATCCGACAGTAAGTGGGTTAGCCCAGTACAGGTAGTACCAAAGAAGGGAGGGATAACGGTCGTAAGTAATGAAAATAATGAATTAATCCCGACTCGAACGGTGACCGAATGGCGAATGTGTATAGATTACCGTAAGTTGAATGACGCCACCCGCAAGGATCACTTCCCCTTGCCGTTCATTGATCAGATTTTAGAACGACTTTCCGGACATAGCTTTTATTGTTTTCTCGATGGCCTCTCGGGGTATCTTCAAATCCCCATCTCCCCCGAGGACCAGGAGAAAACTACGTTTACTTGTCCCTTCGGCACCTTCGCCTACCGAAGAATGTCGTTTGGATTGTGCAATGTGCTGGCTACATTCCAACGATGTATGCTCGCCATCTTTGACAAGTACGTAGAAAGCATTATGGAAGTTTTCATGGATGATTTCTCCGTCTTCGGGAATTCCTTCGATAGTTGCTTAGAGAACCTTGAAAAAGTCTTAGAGCGATGCGAAGAAATTAACCTTGCCTTAAATTGAGAAAAATGTCATTTTATGGTAAGGGAAGAGTTAGTTTTGGGACATAAATTTTCTGAATGGGGTATTGAAGTAGACGTTGCGAAAATAGAAGTTATCGAGAAGCTGCCACCACATACGAACATAAGAGCTATAAGAAGTTTCCTGGATCATGCGGGTTTCTATCGCCGCTTCATAAAGGACTTTTCCAAAATCACCAAGCCCCTTACCCATCTCTTAGAAAAAGACGCCCCATTCATCTTTGATGACCTCTGTCTAGCTGCCTTCAATTTAATAAAAGAAAAACTAGTTAATGCCCCAATCATGATAGCTCCGGTGTGGGATCTTCCATTTGAGATAATGTGTGATGCGAGTAGTTATGCGGTGGGAGCCGTACTAGGTCAACGTAATTCCAAAAACTCCCACCCCATTTATTACGCTAGTAAAACACTCACATCTGCACAGGAAAATTACACCACAACCGAGAAGGAGCTCTTAGCTGTAGTATTCGCTTTTGACAAATTTCGCCCTAATATTAATCTTTCGAAAATTATTGTTTTTACGGACCACTCGTCCCTCAAATATCTTCTCTCTAAAACGGATGCCAAGCCTCGCTTGATTCGCTGGGTCTTACTCCTCCAGGAGTTTGACTTAGAGATCCGTGATAAGCGAGGTGCCGAGAACTTGGCCGCCGACCACCTTTCGCGCCTAGACAACCCGTTTATAGAACAATTAGACGAAAATTCTTTTCATTACAATTTCCCTGATGAGAAGCTATTCATAATTAACACATCTACTTCTCCTTGGTTTGCCCGTATCGCCAACTATCTAGTGGTCCGTGTGCTCCCAAAAGAGTTTTCATCTCAGCAAAAGAAGAAATTCTTTTCTGAGCTGAAAAACTATTTCTGGGAGGACACGCATCTTTTCAGAATTTGTGCCGACCAAGTGATCAGAAGGTGTGTTTCTTTTGATGAAGGATCAGATATTATTAAACATTTGCATGAAGGACAGACAGGTAGTCACTATCAAGCTGCTCGCACCGCTCACAAAGTGTTAAGCGCGGGTTTTTACTGGCCCACCCTATTTAAAGACGTGCATGCCTTTGTGAGTAGGTGTGATAGTTGCCAACGGTCGGGGAATATTTCGAATAAAAATGAAATGCCACAAAATTATTTCCTAGAGTGCGAAGTTTTCAACCTCTGGGGGATTGATTTTGTCGGCCCTTTTCCTTCTAGCTTCGAGAATAAGTACATTTTAGTTGCCGTTGATTATGTTTTGCGTTGGGTCGAAGCCCAAGCTCTTCCTACGAATGACGCCCGAGTCGTAGTTAATTTCCTTAAAAAATTATTTTCTCGATTCGGTACGCTGCGCGCTATCGTTAGTGATAGGGGTTCCCATTTTTGTAACGCACAATTTTCAAAAATCCTAACTAAATATGGCGTTACTCATAAGATTTCCACTGCCTACCACCCCCAAACTAACGGACAAGTCGAAGTAGTCAATAGAGAAATAAAAATAATTTTAGAAAAGACTGTTTCAATATCTAGAAAAGACTGGTCGGCCAAATTAGACGATGCTCTATGGGCCTACCGAACAGCGTACAAAACCTCCCTCGGATGTACGCCATATCGGTTGGTTTACGGAAAGTCGTGTCATTTACCCGTAGAGTTAGAGCACCGCGCCTTTTGGGCCTTACGATTTTTAAACTTCGATCCCCACTCTGTCGGCGATTTTAGAAAATTTTAACTTAACGAACTCGATGAGTGGCGCTCTTATGCTTATGAAAATAACAGACTTTATAAAGAGCGGACGAAGCGTTTACACGATCGACATCTTAGGCACCCAAAAATCTTTAAGCCAGTCGACCAAGTGCTTCTTTATAATTCTCGTTTACGTTTATTCCCGGGTAAATTAAAATCACGTTGGTCGGGGCCTTTTACTGTTTTAGAAGTCTTTTCTTATGGTACTGTTTTAATTTCCCACCCTGATAAGGGTACTTTCCAAGTGAATGGTCAGCGTCTTAAACTGTATTTCTGTGATGATGTCAGTCTCAACCCTGTTAACTCTATCTTTCCGGTCCTGACATTTGATTAATCTGAACTTTATTTTTCTCATAAACCTTGAACTTTATTCGAACTTTATTTTTAAAACGATATTTAGGACACTCTTATTTTGATGCGTCGAGCTCAAACGATGCTTTAAACAAAGGGCGCTCTTGGGAGGCAACCCAAGTTATCTTTTTCTATTTTCTTTATTTTACACTTTTTGCCCCGAATGTCTCCAGCAAGCTGAAACTTCTGTGATCGCCTGCTCCAACGGTTCTGATTCCATGACAAAGTCCACCAGACGACGTTTCATGAAGATCCACAGCACACGCATGGAGGAGCGACATCACTCAGCTTTCCCTGCAACATAAAACCGGGGAAGTACCTGTTTTTCAATTCTGTCTTTCATTTCTGTCCTTTACTTTTCTCTCGTTCTCCGACCTCCTTCTCCATTGAGGACAATGTAGATCTTAAGCTTGGGGGATGAGTTCCTCCTTTTTGCTCCTCTTTTTTGCTTTTTGTAAATATCCAAAAAATCCAAAAAATTCAAAAAATTCATAAAAAAAACAAATATGTATATATCTAGCTGCATTTTGGTATTTCAATAAGTACCCCATGTTTATGTTTTGTTTTTCTCAAACTTCTTTATAAACAACGGCGTTAACTATAATTTTCCTAATCATTTTTTTTAATCATATTTCACAAGTAAAATGTTGGTCATGCTGTGTTTCTAATTCACGGTAGCATGTTAAGGTAAAATATTTCTCTAAAACGTGCATTTCTATTATGGTTTTCCGTTCTTTATTTTCTTTACTTTCTCTAAAAATTTATCATCCATTATTTTCCTTTTCGTCTTTAGATAATTTTTGTAAGAACAAATTTTGAATAACGTAGTAGATATGAACGATCCAAGTCACATATTATTTTTATTTTCAAGATAATTTCATCAATCTTCTTTTATTATCTCGAACTTGCTTTTTGAAATTTATCGACTCTATGTTTTAAATAAATTTAAAAAAAAGCATGAAAATGATTTAGGCCATTTTTGTTTACGTTTGAACTTTCCTGCCAACCTATAATCTTTTACCACTAGTTAGCCGCTTTTGAGCCTTTTTTCCAAATTCATTTGATAACTCCACACAGCATTTCATTTTCACCAAACCCCAAATTCCTACCTATCTAATCACGCTAATTTTTTTTGATAGTAACTTTTGTGTTATCTTTGGAGAAATTGTTGAAAAAAGTGTACTCAAAAGCAATATATTGAAAAAAAAAGAGAGAAAAAAAATGAATGAAAATAATACAAAAAAAGAGATAAATAATCATAAAGAAAAAAATAAATTTATTTATATATATTTTGTTTAAAATAAATTTTTTTTTTTTGAAACTCGTTGTTTTGGTTTAGTGTGATTTTTAAGCCTCCATGTTTATATTTGAATTCCACTCCTATTCATATTCCTAAACCAAAAGTTTCGGTCCTATTAAGTCCTTTTGATTCACGCCTTTTTTTTTAATTTTATTTAACAACTAAGAAAAGAAGAAAAGTAAATCAGTTTTAGTTTTGGATTTAAACTTAGATTTTTGTTATTTAATTGATATAATGATAATGCGTTGCTTGGATCTAGTAATAACTCAATACGTTCTTTTCATTTTCATTTCCTTGCTTAAATCTATTTAAAGAATTTCGTCAAAATTCTGGATGATTTATTTTTATTAAGTAAAGTTTATAAAAGTTAAACCATACCTAAATAATTGTTTTAGATTTACGTTTTACATTCTCCCTGCCAAGAATTTCGCATAGTACTTGTATAAGTATGATTAAAACTTTTTGAATTAGTCACTTTTATGATTAGCTAGTCTTTATATCTTTGCTTGGGGACAAGCAAAACTTAAGCTTGGGGGAATTTGATAATACGGTTTGCAGTCAATTTTATTAGGATATTTTCGGGGTTTTAAAGCATATCATGTCTTGTAAAGTACTTATTTTGATTCCCCTTTGTATATATTTTTGTCGCTAATGCATTTTTTCTGCTTTTTGCAGGTTTTCACGGCTTTCAGCCGAATTTTACTGTGACACGCCCCAAGGTCACGCCCTACCCGGGCGTGTACCTCGGGCGTGTACCCAGAGGAATGAAGCAATTGGTCCAAAACTGCATTCCATGGAAACTTAGTGTACACGCCCTCTGTCACGCCCGTGTCATATCCGACACGGGCGTGTACTAGAGGCGTGTCCCCAGGTTCCGAGGAATCGCCGCAGCGTGCTCGTTTTTCCCACTCCACCGTCGCACCGAAAGTGTCACGCCCCAGGGTCACGCCTGACCCGGGCGTGACATATGGGCGTGTACTTCAGCAATTTCGCCCGTCACCTCCAGCATTCAATTTCAGCTCAACAAAGTCACGCCGCAAAGAACACGCCCCAGGTACACGCCCTACCAGGGCGTGACTTATGGGCGTGTACCTCCACTACTTCGTCAGAATTCAATTCCTGCCCGAAAAAGTCGCGCCGAATGTGTCACGCCCCAGGGTCACGCCCGACTAGGGCGTGACAGGGGGGCGTGACCCGACCCGAAAAATTCTATAAATAGAGCCCAACTCTAAGGGTTCAGGGACACCTTTTTCTTTGAGAGGGGAGGTTCTGTCCTTTGTATTTCTGAACTTTTTAAGCATGTATTTTCATTTTTAGTTCGTAGCTCTATCTTTATGCTTTCCCTGTATTAGTTCTTAGCTTCGTTCTGTAGTATAATGTTAATGATAGCGTAGTTTACCTTTCCATGCACTTGTAATCTCTGGTTTTCAAGCTGTAAGATCCCTGTTTCCATTAATAAAAAGTGTTGTTTTCTTTTTCATTTCTGCTCTGTTTTCATTATTCTTCTTCTACTCATCCCCCCTCTTCCACCTCACCGTGATTAACTAATTCTCCATGTACTCGATCTTAATGATCCGAGGTTCGAGTGATTAGTTTATGATGCTTTGAATCTTACCTTTTCTTTTTATGGTTTAGCTTTTAATTACTCTTGATTTATCACGGGTTGGAGGTATATCATCGATATATACTCTCCACCTTTGCTTTCATTCTGGGCTAGCCGAGAGGCCGAAAGTTTGAAATGAGCACTCAAGAGTAAAGGGAGTTGTTCGCACCCCTCGAGAGAGGGAGACGTTCAAATCTCCCGGATTGGAGTAAAATCCAATAGCGGGGTTCACCGCGTAAAGCGAGTTTTAGGCCTCCGATTTAGGCGAGAGTCGGTCGGACCTTCCTAAACTCAGTTAGGCACGACCTTCGAGAGAAGCGTGTCAATATTCATGGAACCACCACGGTCAAGGACCTTTACCCTAATTAGCTTAGGTTTATTTATCGTATTTTTCTAACCACTCTTGCCGAGGTGATTCTGATCGAGTGCATTTTCCCTTCATCGTTACTAAGCTTAAGTTAATCGCTCTTTTAGCTCTCTTTATCTTTCATTGCAAGTAGTTCTCTTCCTTTAGCACGTTTAGCTTTCTTCTAAAAAAAACTCAATTTTTCCGTCGATAAAATAATAGATTTCGTGTGAGTAAGCTTACTCAACTATTCCCGGATTTCAATACGACACTTGTGTCCCCTAGCTGCATTTCGATAGGTATACTTGCCTTGATGAATTGTTAGTTTGGTTATTTTCTCCTTGCAGATATCTAAGAGACAATCAGCTGAAGAATGCTGGGGCCACCTACCAAAAAATGATGGATAAGGTCTTCAAGGAACAGAGGGGAAGGAACCTGGAGGTGTATGTGGACGACCTCATGATCAAAAGTCGGGATGTGGACTCCCACCTCCGGGACCTGGAGGAAACCTTCGCCACCCTGCGTAGATACAAGATGCGGTTGAATCCCCTGAAATGTGTCTTCGGGGCCAGCAGAGGAAAGTACTTAGGGCACCTCCTCACTCCCGCAGGGGTCGAGCAGAATCCAGATAAGGTCAAGGCTATCTTAGAGCTGGGGTCCCCACGGAATGCGAAGGAGGTCCAACGACTGACGGGGAAGCTAGCAGGGCTGAGTCGCTTCCTTTCTCGGGCAGGGGAGAAGTGCTCCCCCTTCTTCAAAACGCTGAGGGGTGGTCAGAGGTTTGAATGGACCAAGGAATGCGAGGAGGCGTTCCAGGCCCTCAAGGTGCAGTTGACACAGGCTCCGCTGCTCCAAGGGCCGAAGGAGGGGGAGGATTTGTTCTTATATCTCGGGGTCGGGGCAGAGGCTCTGAGCTCTGTCTTGGTTCGAGAAGGGGGAAAGAGACAGCTCCCTATCTATTACGTCAGCCGGGTCCTGAGGAAGGCCGAGCTCCGGTATCCGATCTTGGAGAAGCTTGCATTCGCCCTAATCATCTCGGCTCGGCGGCTGCGACCTTACTTCCAAGTACACTCAATCCGAGTGGTGACCGACCATCCCATCCGCAACATCTTCGACGAGGTGGAGCATTCAGGCCGGCTGGCTAAATGGTCGGTGGAGCTGAGCGAGTTCGATGTCTCCTTCGTTCCACGGCTCTCTATCAAAGCTCAGACGATGGCCGACTTCCTGGCCGACTACGTGGTGGAAGTAGCGGAGGAAGAGCTCACCCGCCCGACTCCTTGGAAAGTGAGAGTTGATGGAGCCTCAGGGAGGCATTCCCTTAGAGCGGGGGTGGTCCTAGAAAGCCCTCAAGGGACTCAGATTGAGCAGACGGTGGTGGTGCACTTCCCCATTACCAATAACCAGGCCGAGTACGAGGCCGTGATAGAAGGGCTGCGCCTGGCCAGGGAGCTGGGGGTGCTGGATGTGGAGGTCATAACCGACTCTATGGTGGTGACTTCCCAGATCAATGGGGAGTTCGAAGCAAGGGAACCCACCCTGAAGTTGTACTTGGCCAAAGTGAAGGTGGTCATAGGCACCTTCCAGACCTTCTCCATCCGACACGTGCCAAGGGGAGAGAACGAACAAGCCGACCAGTTAGCAAAGCATGGTCCCTGGGCAGGGGGCACCATCACCGACCTGTTCCGCCCCTCCATCGAAGAAGGGGAGCTCGTGGAAATCGACCAACAAGCTTCATGGATGGATCCAGTAGTAGTTTTCCTCTCCACGGGAGAATATCCGGAGGGGGTGGACATGAAGAAGATAAGTCACAAGTCAGCTTACTACCTCCTTAAGGACGGGCAGCTATACAGGAAGACCCTCTCCGGGATGCTGGCTCGCTGCGTGTCCGAGGGCGAGGCGCAGAGGATCTTGGAGGAAGTCCACTCCAGGGAATGGGGGAGTCATTCCGGGAGTCGGACCCTGGAGGGAAGGATAATCAGGCAAGGGTATTTCTGGCCCACCCTGGGCCGAGACGCCGCGGAGTTCGCAAAAAGATGTCATAAGTGCCAGTTGTTTGCCCCTCTTCAGCTACAGCCGGCCCAACGCCTCAAGAGTATCATGCCCCCCTGGCCCTTCGCAATCTGGGGAATGGATTTGGTTGGGCCGTTTCCCCAAGCCAGCGGTCAGAGAAGGTTCCTCCTAGTGATGATCGACTACTTCTCAAAGTCGATGGAGGTGAAGGCGTTGGCCAAGGTGACCTCCCAAGTGATCAGGAACTTTGTTTGGGGGGAGATCATCTGTCGCCATGGGCTGCCCCAGGCCATCGTCACAGACAATGGGCCCCAGTTTGCTAGTGCCGAGTTCACCAGTTTCTGCGAGCAGCTCGAAATCGACCTCAGGTTCGCCTCGGTCCACCACCCCAGGAGTAACGGGCAGGTGAAGGCCGCAAACAAGATCATCGTCAACCTCCTCAAGAAGAAGGTGGAGAACCTGAGGGGAGGCTGGGTGGAGCAGCTCCCCGCAGTTCTTTGGGCCCTAAGAACCACCCCTAACACTGCTACAGGGGAGACCCCCTTCAAGCTCTCCCATGGGTGCAAGGCGGTGCTCCCCGTAGAATTTGAAGTTCGGACGCTGCAAGTCGAAGCGGCCAAAGGGGGCCGAGAAGAATGGCAAGCCGGGAATGAAGAGGAGCTGAGACTCTCCCTTGACATGGTGGAAGAACTGAGGGACCTTTCTGCTGTCCGACAGGAAGAGGTAAAAAGAAGGATGGCCAAATACTTTGACAAGCATGTCAGGGTCAAGTAGTTCGCAGAAGGAGACCTAGTGCTGAAGAAGGTAGACGCGGCATGGAGGTCAGCGTCCGTAGGGAAGCTCAACCCCAGCTGGAAGGGTCCGTTTATTGTAAGGGAAGCCTTGAAGTCAGGGGGCTATCGGCTCCAAAAGGTAGAGGGCGAGACCCTGAGTCTCACCTAGAGTGGAGACGACCTGAAAAGGTTTTTTCCCTAAATGCCTGTAAGCAACATTTTGATTATAATGAATTCCTTTCCCCCTAGTATTGTCATAGCCGGTTTGCATAGAGAATTGGAATATGTTTGGACCCCGAGAAGATCCCGCTGCCAGGATCTCACCTAGCTGGCAGGGCCGGAAGTCACTCGGTGTCATCCTTGGCCTCGAGAAGATCCCGCTGTTAGGCTCTCACCTAGATGGAAGGGCCAGAAGTCACTCGATGGAATATGTCTGGACCCTGAGAAGATCCCGCTGTCAGGCTCTCACCTAGCTGGCAGGGCCGGAAGTCACTCGGTGTCATCCTTGGCCTCTAGAAGATCCCGCTGCCAGGCTCTCACCTAGATGGTAGGGCCGGAAGTCACTCGATGGAATATGTTTGGACCCCGAGAAGATCCCGCTGCAAGGCTCTTACCTAGCTGGCAGGGCCGGAAGTCACTCGGTGTCATCCTTGGCCTCGAGAAGATCCCGCTGCCAGGCTCTCAGCTAGCTGGCAGGGCCGGAAGTCACTCGATGGAATATGTTTGGACCCCGAGAAGATCCCGCTGCCAGGCTCTCAACCAGCTGGCAGGGCCGGAAGTCACTCGGTGTCATCCTTGGCCTGGAGAAGATCCCGCTGCCAGGCTCTCACCTAGCTCTCAGGGCTGGAAGTCACTCGATGGAATATGTCTGGACCCCGAGAAGATCCCGCTGCCAGGCTCTCACCTAGCTGGCAGGGCCGGAAGTCACTCGGTGTCATCCTTGGCCTCGAGAAGATCCCGCTGCCAGGCTCTCACCTAGCTGGCAGGGCCGGAAGTCACTCGATGGAATATGTTTGGACCCCGAGAAGATCTCGCTGCCAGGCTCTCCCCTAGCTGGCATGGCCGGAAGTCACTCGGTGTCATCCTTGGCCTCGAGAAGATCCCGCTGCCAGGCTCTCACCTAGCTGGCAGGGCCGGAAGTCACTCGATGGCAGCAGTTTGCGACCCAGAGCAAATCACGATGCCAGGCCCCCACCGGGCCAGCAGGGCCGAAAAGCTACTAAAATGGTGTTAACAATGGGTTGGAGTCGCGAACATTAGCCAAAAGGGGGGAGGCTCCAGCCTAACCACCGAGCCCACAGATTGGCGACCGGGAGGAGGCGAGAACCCGGGTCGCGCCTCAGCGAGCCACTTCGCCTCGCCCGGTCGGAGAGTGGCCTCGGCAGCGGAGACCGCGCCGCTGATGCAGGTCGCCCACAGCGGGACGGCCCGCCAAGCCACCTATAACTCCCGAGCCGAATCCATACACATATGACCCCGTTGACGCAACGCGGGGTGAGCGGCGTCGAGCGGGAAAACGGAAAAATTGCATCGCGCGACGACAGCGGACATACGTAAGTAACGATTGGGGAGGCATGTATATAAGCATTGATAGACGAGAAATCAAGAAGTAAATTCGCGGCCCGCGCTTACATCTCAAAATAGCATAGAGAACATAGTGAATACACTTAACAGACAAGTATCAAAAAGCCGGGGCGACACGAGGTCCGGGGGCATGAAGTCCTAAATGCGCTGGAAGGACTGGTCTCCAGGGTCCGGTACGGGAAGGAACAGCACCGAAACCACGTCGCCCGCCGAGAGTTCCACCGCCTCGCTCTTGAGAAAATCCGTGCGTCGCAGCATCTGTATCGTGTACTTTGCGGAGCTGGCGGCGTTCTTTTGCATCAGCACCTCCAACTCGTGGTCAGAGTGATGTGCGAGCGGGCAGCCCCTGTTATCTAGCAGGGGACAGCGGCGGCGGCCTCCAGCTCGCGTACCCGTACCTCCAGCGCTGACTTGTCCTGAGCAAGGGTGGCGATCTCAGCACCCATCCGACTGGCCGTCGCGGCATCTTGAAAAGCGGAAAAGGAAGTTATAAGGTGGATTCGCGAAGAGAGGCGGGTCGTTGGAAGTGAGCACGTACCACCCCTCCCAGGTACTGCGCGAGGGTCTCCTCGGCCGCGTCGGCCCGCCTTCTCTGAAGATCCGAGTCCTCCTGAGCGAGTTTCCGGGCCTCCTCCTTCTCGTCCGCCAACTTCTGGAGAGAGGCGGCGTTCCGCTCCAGCTGGGTGCAGCGCCTCCCCACCATGTGGGCCAACTCCAGGCCGCGTAGTTGTGCCCGCGCGCTCTCATGCACCAATACTCGCGTCGCCTCCTTGTTATAGATGGCGACATCCTCTCGCGAGTACAGGCCGAACGAAAAATTATATGCCGCCCCGCCGATGGTGTCCTGCTCCAGCCAACTCGGCAACAGAGTCGTGACCACTGCGCGGTTAGACTCCTTGTCCCATGACAGGAGCGGGACGCCAAGCTCGTCCAGATATTTCTCGCCATAGCCGAAGTTGCGATGCCCTCTCGGCACCGGCCTCGCGGCGGTTTGCGACCCATCCGGCGGCCCGGAAGTACCCGCCACCTTGGCGGGGATGTCGCTGGTCGTAGCGACTATGGGGGGGAGCCCTCGGCCGGTTGATCAGTCGGGGCCTTGCCTTTCCTCTAGCCCCCGGCTAGTTGCTGACCCGCGGATTTCGCCGTCTTTGGCGGGGGAGCGGGCTGCTCCCGGCCCGGCCTTTTCTTGGCAGTGATCGACGGGGCCTTGCGCTGAGCGGCGTCAGCGGCCTGAGCGCGAGCGAGGACCCCGGACGCGACCCGGGCACTCTCATAGGGGGTTGAAGGGGCACGTCTCGCTCGCCTGCAGAAAAGAGAGGGTGAGGCCTGAGGAGCAAAGAGCGAGACAAGGGTAGTGGCGAGTGGCAAACCTCCACCAGGTGGAACGGCGGCAAGGTCGTCGAGGTTGCGGCGCAGGTACGCGACCTCGAAGTTCTTCCCGGAGAAGAACCCGCACAAGTCGGCTTCATGGCCTCCCAGGCTCGGCGGGCAGTAACTCGCCTCGCTGAGCTGCACCGGCGAGTAGGGAACGTTGCCGAAATCCCCCTTGAGAAACAGAAATTTCTTGAGCCAGTTGTGGCTCTTGTTAACGGTCTCCCGCACCTTGAGGTGAGCGCTGGAGAAGTAGGCGGCGCCATCCCGGTTCGCACGGAAGGAGAATAGCTTGCGGAAAACCGCGAGGTTAAACTCGATCCGCTCCTCTCGCAGGAAGCAGGCGAACCCTACCATAACGGCTACAGAGTTCGAGGTCATCTGGCCTATGATGACCCCGAAGTACTTCAGTACCTGACGAACCTCTGGCCAGAGGGGGAGGTGAAGACCCACCTCGAAATGGGCCAGGGGAATGACGAGCTCGTTCCCGGATAGATCGTTGATCTTGTCCCCCTCCCCGGGTCGTCTCGCCGAGAACCCAGCCGGGATGTGGTCGCCTAGGGCCTCTAAGTATTCGCGCTCTGAGATAATAGCGCAGGGAATGTCGTGCTCCGAGAAGGTCCAGGCGCACTTGCTTCGCCCGTCCGCGTCGTCGCCGCCGCCGCCCATGCCGCCGTTCAAGCGAGATAACCCCGATGAGCGAGCGCGAATCGTGCTTAGCGAAGAACAGGAGGCGAGTGGATGCTCTGAAGCGATGAAAGGATAAGAACCGGCCACGCCTATTTATAGGGGGAAAGAAAGGGTGGGAATTTTCCCGCCAACGGGAGGGGTGCGAGTAGCAAAAATCGAGCCTGACGGTTCGACTCCCCAACGCGCAGCCACTGCGCCAGGACCGTTTAACAGTAGGTCTCGCTTGGCCACGTCCGCGCGAAGAACGAGCGGGCAAGTCTCAGCCCTAGCCCCGCCCAGGATCCCGAGCGAGTCGGGGAGACTCGTGGCTGGCGAGCTCCTCGGCTCGCTCCCGCCACGATCGAAATGACGGGTTGAGCGAGGTCGTCCCCAGACCTGCCCTCGCCACGGGAAGTGGATGAAGGGGGGGAAAGACGCGAGTACCCTCGAGCCCGCCTCAAGGAAAATAAAAATAGCAACATGATAATTTTGGCATACATTAGAGATCAAACAGTCAGGCCCATAGGCGGGAGAGGAGAGTCACAAATTGTTACAAACACAGGATGAGGCTTTGAAATAGTAGAAACTCCGCGATATCCCGCGAGTGGGGCGAGAAAGGCTGGATCAGTACTGGATCCACTTCCACCTGCCCCGTCGCTGCGTTCCCGATCGCGGCGGCACGCGAGGATAGTGGTAATCGCGAACCGCCACCAGCTCCCGCTGAGCCAGGCCGACTTGCTCTGAGGCATTCCTAAGACGCTGCTCGGCTCGCGTAATGTACACGCTCGGTGAAGTGACATCGTCGCCATCTGCTGCGTGCGGGGCTCCCTCCAAGGCCGCGAGCCGAGCCTCGGTGTCGGCCTTGTCTTGATCGACCCTCTTCACGAGCTCCTGAAGCAGCAGCGTGTGTTTCTGGAACAGCCGCGTCACCTGCCTCTTCATCCCCACCGCATCGGTCGGGTCGCCCAGGTAATCAGAAATACTGTCCACGTCGGGCGGAGGCGAATACCCTTCGCTCATCTTAGTTTCGGAGGAGACCATGTTGTAGCCTACAAAAGGGCGATTCAGAAGGAGCGAGCGAGGACAAAGCCCACGGTAAGTACTAGCTTACCAGGGGTTGGCACGTCGTCCGTGCCGATGGATGGACGAGAGGAGCCCGGCCGACCCTGAAAGGCTTCTCCCTCGAGGGCCTCAAGAGATTTTCCCAGTCCGTGGGGAGCCGGCGAGCGAGGGGTTTTCGGAGGTGGGCAGTCCAGAGCTGGGGGACTAGAAACCCTCTCAGACGACAAGGGAGGGGGGCGATCCTCCCCCCATTCCCCACCTCTTCACAAGGAATTGCCTGCAAGACAAAAGATCAGAGATACAACGATAAGCCAAAGAAGGTCACGTACCCCAGGAACGACCTCAACACCCGCCGCCGAGCTGGAGCCCGGACGGTCACCCGCTGGAGACCGCCTAACAATCTTTCCCTTCACCGGCCTAAAGAGAGGGCCGGGAGACCCACGTGCTAGCCAAGGTGCGGCCTCGAGGGCCTCCTCCCGACTCTTCTGGCCCGCTGCCGCCAGGCGAGCTCGCACCTCTTCGCTGACCGGCATCGAGAAACTGTAGTCTGTTCAAGAAAAATGAGGGGATCTGGGGAGCCCCCTGGGCTCAGCGGTATATTTATAGCCGGACAGTGGGGCCCCACCAGAAGATTCCCTGCCAGCTCAGCATAGTACTCGCCGAACACGCGGGTTGGATGATTCTTTCCGAGCTTGCATCAAGCTCAAAAAGAGCGGGGATTGTGTACAACCCCGTGTCCGGCGAGCGGGTCCTGCCAGGGAAGTCGAGCAGACCTAGCCCCGCGACACGCACCCAAGCGGCAAACAGATATACGGCAGGAGGGCTGGCCCGCTCCCGCCCATTTCAGGCGAGCGAGGCGGGCGAGGCGAGCGAGCAGGTCACGTAGAGAATCGCTGACCAAAGCGGACGGGTTCGGCGACCCGCGACTAGCGAGCCGATCGGGGGGTCGCGATGGCTGCCGGCCAGCCCCTACACGCGACCTGGTCGCCTGTTTGCCCCAGCAGAAGACAGGCAGGTCTGGGCGGTCCGTCTCGCGCTCACCCAGGAAGAATAGGCAGACCGTTGGAGCCAGGTAGTGCCCGCCTCCCGCGGAGGGGGATCGGAGGCGAGCCGACTCCCCAGGGGTGCGAATAGCCCCTCAGAACGGCGGAGCCATGCTATTGGCAGACCAGGTTGGACTGCGCATAGCCACTCAGGACAGCGGAGTTTGGCTGTTGGCAGACCCAACCAGGGGCTTTTTGGTATTTTCAGGTCAGTTCTTTTGGTTTTTGGCAGTTCGGATTCAAGAAAACTATAAATAAGACCCAAGGGGTACCTCAGAGGGCACGCTTTGAGTGCCTCCTAACTCTCGTTTTCAAGTGCTCTCCGAGGGTACCTTAGCTCGACTTCTGGCTAAGGAGGGGAAGTGCTCAGAGATCTTCCGGGCATGTGGTGGGACCTCCCTGCCGAGCCCTTGGGTCTGTTTCCTCTTGTCTTCTTCGTTGTTTTTCTTGTCGGAGCAAAGTAGGCGCGAGACCACCCCTTCCCCAAGGGTCGAACTCCACAAGAGGCCGGATTCCGGTTTCAACAGTCATCACTCACGGAGCTATTTCTTCTTCCACTGCAATCGGGAGCTTTATGTTGTGGCGGCTTTGGCGACTTGGCGGAGCGTGCAGAGGCGCGCTTGGATTGGTCTTAATGGCAGTACGCGTGGAGGCGCACTTGGGTGGTCTTGATGGAAGAGCACGTGGAGGCGTGTGATGAAGAATTTATATAGTTTTAAAAATAAATCCAAACTAAAATCCCAAAATAGGCAAGTGCACCTATCGAAATATAGTCTAGGAAATGTCGTATTAGACTCGGGGCCTATTGAGTAGTTCTACTCATTCAAAATAATATATTTTATCTGATAATATTTTAGAGGTAATTAAAACTAAATGAAGAAAAATGAAAATAAATCAAACACTTGATCAAGACTCCCTTTGAACTCAAATAAACTTCTATAAAATGTAAACTTTTAATTATCTACTTTGACCGTGGAGGTTCCTAAATTACAAAAGTGCCTCTCTCGAGAATACACTCTAGGCTAAACTTAGGTTGATCGATTAAGACCTCTCTGCTAGTCGAAACCCCTAAGCTTGCCTTATGAGGTGAACCCTGTTATTAGATTTGACTCCAATCCGGAAGATCTGTGTCATCCTCTCTCGAGGAGTGCATGCGCTCCTTCTACTTTTGAGTGATCTACTCGTATCCAAAACCTCTCGGTAAATTTAGGATATAGATCAAAAATCGAAGAACATATCCACGAAATATGAAATTGACGCAAAATAATTCAAAGATAAATCAAAGTAGAAATAAAGAATGTTTATAATGGAAAGAAATTTATTTAATTTTAAAGATTGTCGTGATCAAGTGCAAATGGAATTAGCTACATGACATGATTAAACAAAATATATAAAAATATAAAGGGAGACATGCTTACAATGAAAGAGTTCTTGAATTGTAAATAATAAAAGTTAAACAAAACTATGACTTAAAAAGTGCAAGAAAGAAGTGCAAAGATAAGAAAATAATGTGCTAAAACTGGCTAAGTAAAACTCCTAGATGCCTCTCGCAGCTTCTAGAATTGTGTGGAATTTATAGGCAAGTTTGCTGGATGGTCATGACCCTAGGTCACACCTGTGACCTAGGGGGTATATGGTTCGAAACCGTCGCCTTCAAGTCCTGGGAACGTTGGCACAAAACTGCCAAAATTGTTAATTTGTGGGTCACGCCCCTAGGTCACGCCCGTGACCTATGGCGTGTCAATTCTGTTACTAGAAACAGCGAGAAGGAGAAACTGTGGGAATTTACTTTGGCAGTTGTTGAAGACGTCACGCGCCTAGGTCACTCCCATGACCTAGGGCGTGAAGGCTTGAACGCTTTGCAACAGACACTGTTGATTGATGACCAAGTAACGCTAGGTAAACACGCCTATGGTTCACGCCCGTGACCTATAGGTCATGCTCGTTTATGGGGCGTGTAACTTGAAAACTGCCTGGAATCGAAACTGCATACCCGTCAGCTAGTCACGCCTGCTGGTCATGCCCGGGACCCATAGGTCATGCCCATGACCGGGGCGTGTAACTTTAATCCGACATGGCAAGTACTCTGGAGCTCCTTTATAGGTCACGGCAACATGTCACGCCCATGACCTGAACGTCACACCCGTGACCGGGGCGTGTAAACATGATTTTTCAAGAAATTCTCTACTTGTTCTCCTGATTAGCCTTGCATGCTCCAACTTGTTATCTACAGCCCAAATAGACCTAAAATACGAAAAGAAATGATTTATAATACATATTAATATAAAACAAAATAAACTATACTATTTATTTAATAAAAACTAAACTAAAATAACTATATAAATTGACTTATCAAATGCCTCCATACTTAATCTTTTGTTATTCCAGAGCAAAACTATTTGAAATATTTATAAGATATTAATACAATTTTTAATTAAACTAAATATTTATTAAATCAAAAGAAAGTTAAAAATAAACTTTAGTGATTTAAAATTGAGTCCTAAAATATGAAATTAAAATGTGAAGAGCCAAATATATTTAGCAAAATTTTCTCATATAAATTAATTAGACTTCAAAATTAAGTAGTTAGCAAACAAAATTAGATTAAAAATTTTTAACACTTTTGACTAAAAAGAAATTTTAAAGAAAATTTAAACTACTACTTATGCTTTCTCGGAATTTTAATTTAAACATAAAGCAATTATATTGGGTATTGGGTTTTTAGAATAAGAAAATTGAAGAGGATTTGGATTGGGGGTGATGAATTTTATTCTATCACCCCACACAATTTTTTTCTTTTTGATATTTGCATATGTTTTTTAAGAAAATGATGAATTTTATTCTCTCATTTTACATGACATATGAACAAATATATCCTTTTTTCTCTCTTCAAAAAAAAACAAATAATTGGGAGTAATGAATTTTAACCTCTTACTCCTTTTATTTTTGTTCAGGGTTGGATATGTATACGAAGGAATGCTTGATTCTTATGACATATGATCTAACAAAATAAAAATAAAAAATCGCATATGTGTATCAAGGGATAATGAATTTTATCCTATTATCCCCATGACATATGATCTAACAAGAAAGTTAAAAACAATGGAAAGGCTTAATAAAAAATTTTAGATTAAATTAAAATAATTAGAGAGCAACTACAGTAAATTTTAATTTCCCAAGAATCTTTAAGCATAAGTGATTATAATTTAAATCTAAAAATTATTTAACTAAGTACTATAAAATTGAAACTAATTTGAATTAGAGAGACAAAGTGCTAAATAGATTACTTTAACCAAATTTAATTCATAAAGTATTTCTCAAAATTAAATCACCTAAAAAATAAATCTAACTAACAATGATAAAATAAAAAATTAGAAAATCAAATATTATAAAAATTCTTATAAATTACCTCAAAATTATTTTCTGAAAATCACAAAATATTAACTAGGGGTTTATTATATTTTTTATATTTTCTTTTTTGTTCTTTTTTTTATATTTTTTGGTTAAAATTAAAAAAAACAAAATTTTTTAAAGATTTTTTTTAATATAATTTTTGAAATTTGTAATAAAAATAAAAAAGAAGTCTCCACCCCCATACTTAATGATAAACATTATCCTCAATGTTTATAGGCCAAATAGGATGGGGAAGCAAAAAAGAAATAAATTAAAAAATAGAATTTTTTTTAAAAAAAACGTTATAAAAGATAAACAAGGGGTGTCTCCCAAGAGCGCTTTTCTTTTTCCCATCTTTAAGCTAGACAGTTTGGGTTAGGAGAAGTGAAAGTAAAAATTAAAATGAATGAGCAACTCCCTTAATTCGCATTTCGGCGTATGTGCCGAAGTTGGTCTCCCGGGTACTCCTCCGCTTGATTCTTGATTTTTCTTCTTGTAACTGACTTGAAATGTAGATTCAAATCACCTATCCATACCTAAGGTGATTTGAATCTTTGTAGATGAGTGCCAAATGGAACGTTGACAACATTGGATTGCAACGGCTCATCGTCTACATGAAGATCATTAGAATAAGAAAAATCAAAAATAAACGTGTTAGAAACAGTTTCACATGGAGGAGGGTCGTGTGAAAGAAATTGATCAAGCTCCAGCTATTTATTTTCTAAACTGAAATTGTTATCCAAAAGATCATTAAAAAGAAATTTACTGGGCATAATATTTTCATGAATTTCAATTTCTATATATTCAGAAGTGGAGTTTGAAAATTCACGAGGAGAAGGAAAATCGGGAGAAATAGGAGAAGAAACATGTTTTTCTTCTATTTCACCCGGTGTGCCCATAACTTTAATAAATGCTTGATATAATAATTCTTCCTCTTCTTCTGAATAAGATACCGAGGGGGCACATGAAGATTCATGTTCTGTTCTTGGTGAACTATTTGAAGAGGGTGAAGAATCATTAGAAAAGTGATTAATAAATTCTTGATACAATAATTTCTCCTCCTCTTTGAAATAAACCACGAAGGGGGCACATAAGGAGTCATGTTCCGTCCTAGGTGAAATATTCAAAGAGGGGAAAGAATCATTAGAATAAGAAATATTTTCTTCTAAGTTTTGGGGAGGATTAACTATGAATTGTGTAAAATCCCCAAAATTAGAAGAAGAAGGTTGTGGTGTAATCAAAGTTGTACAAAAATTGGGATCTAAATAGGTATTCTCATAAATCAGGAATCGTTCTGGTTGATCTTTCGAACAAGAAAGACAAAAATTCGAGGTAGAAGAAAAATTATTTAAATCAAAATATTTATTCTCGTTAAAATTCAAAAAAATATTTTCATAAAAATTACAAGAATTGGAAAAATAATTTTCATGAAAATTAGAAAAAGAATTAGCATCAAAGTGAGAATAATTATTAATTGCAAAATTATTTTCATAACAAAATTTTTGATAATAATAATAATAACAATTTTCACTTCGATGTGGAGCACCACAATAATAACAAAACCTTGGCGCTTTTTGCGGCTTGCAAAAGATTAATTTTATGTGTAAGCTCGGCAACCTTACCGACCAATTGAGATAACATTTTTTATAAAAAGAAAATAAAATAACTGGTACTTAATAGAATGGAATTCGAAAAATTAAATGAAAAACGTGAATAGAGGTAGAGAAAGAGAATGATAAAATTAATACAATTCGCACTTTCAAAATATCAACAAAAATATCTCCGGTAACGGCGCCAAAAACTTGATGAAGAATTTATATAGTTTTAAAAATAAATCCAAACTAAAATTCCAAATAGGCAAATGCACCTATCGAAATATAGTATAGAAAATGTCGTATTAGACTCGGGGCCTATTGAGTACTTCTACTCACGCAAAATAATGTTATTTTATCTAATAATATTTTAGAGGTAATTAAAACTAAATGAAGAACATTGAAAATAAATCAAACACTTGATCAAGACTCCCTTTGAACTCAAATAGACTTTTATAAAATGCAAACTTTTAATTATCTACTTCGACCATGGAGGTTTCTAAATTACAAAAGCGCCTTTCTCGAGAATACGCTCTTAACTAAACTTAGGTTGATCGATTAAGAGCTCTCGGTCAGTCGAAACCCCTAAACTTGCCTTATGTGGTGAACCCCGCTATTAGATTTGACTCCAATCTAGAAGATCTGTGTCAACCTCTCTCAAGGAGTGCATGTGGCTCCTTCTGCCTTTGAGTGATCTACTCGTATCCACAACCTCTCGGTAAATCTAGGATACAAATCTAAAATCATAGAACATATCCGCGAAATATGAATTCGACACAAAATAATTCAAAGATAAATCAAAGTAGAAATAAAGAAAGTTTATAAAGGAAAGAAACTTATTTAATTTTAAATATTATCATGATCAAGTGCAACTGGAATTAGCTACAAGACATGATTAAACAAAATACATAAAGATATAAAGGGAGACATGCTTACAATGAAAGATTACTTAAATTGTAAATAGCAAAAGTTAAACTAAACTATGACTTAAAAAGTACAAGTAAGGAATGTAAAGATATGAAAATAAAGTGCTAAAACTGGCTAAGAACTACACCTAGATGCCTCTCCCAGCTTCTGGAATTGTGTGGAATTTATAGGCAAGTTTGTTGGATGGTCACGCCCGTGACCTAGGGCGTTTAAGGTTCGGAACTGTCGCCTTCAAGTCCTGGGAACATTGGCGCGAAACCTCCAAAAATCGTTAATTTACGGGTCACGCCGCTAGGTCACTCTATGACCTAGGGCGTGTCAAGTATGTTACTAGAAACGGTGGGAAGGAGAAATGGCAGGAATTTACTTTGGCAGTTGTTGAAGAGATCACGCCCCTAGATCACGCCTGTGACCTAGAGCGTGTAGGCTTGAATGCTTTGCAATAGACACTACTGATTGATGACCAAGTAATGTTGGGGAGTCACGCCTATGGTTCACGCCCGTTACCAATAGGTCACGTCAGTGTCCGGGGAGTATAACTTGAAACCTGCCCGGAATCGAAACTGCAGACCCGTCAGCTAGTCACGCATGCTGATCACGTCTGGTACCCATAGGTCATGCCCGTGACTGGGGCGTGTAACTTTAATCCAACGTGACAAATACTCTGGAGCTCCTTTATAGGTCACGACCACATGTCACACCCGTGACCTGAAGGTCATGCCCGTGACCGTGTCGTGTAAACATGATTTTTCAAGAAATTCTCTATTTGTTCTCCTTATTAGCCTTGCATGCTCCAACTTGTTATCTGCAGCCCAAATAGACCTAAAATATGAAAATAAATGATTTATAATACATATTAATTTTAAACTAAATAAACTATACTATTTATTTAATAAAAACTAAACTAAAATAACGATATAAATTGACTTATCAAATACCCCCATACTTAATCTTTTGTTATTTCAGAGAAAAACAATGAGAAGTATTTATAAGATATTAATATAATTTTAAATTAAGCTAAATATTTATTAAATCAAAAGAAAGTTAAAAATAAACTTTAGTGATTTAAAATTGAGTCCTAAAATATGAATTTAAAATGTGAAGAGCCGAATATATTTAGCAAAATTTTCTCATATAAATTAATTATACTTCAAAATTAAGTAGTTAGCAAAAAACAATTAGATTAAAAATTATTAACACATTTGACTAAAAAGAAATTTTAAGTAAAATTTAAACTACTACTTATGCTCTCTCAGAATTTTAATTTAAACCTAAAGCAATTATATTGGGTATTGGGTTTGGGGAATAAGGAAATTGAAGAGGTTTTGGATTGGGGGTGATGAATTTTATCAACAAGAAAATGATGAATTTTATTCTCTTATTTTTCATGATATATGAATAAATATATCCTTTTTCTCTCTCTTCAAAAAAACAAAATAATTAAGAGTAATGAATTTTATCCTCTTTCTCCTTTTATTTTTGTTTGGGGTTGCATATGTGTACCAAGGAATACTTGATTCCCATGACATATGATCTAACAAAATAAAAATAAAAAATCTCATATGTGTACCATGGGATATGAATTTTATCCTATTATCCTCATGACATATGATCTAACAAGAAAGTTAAAACAAGGGAAAGACTTAACTATATAAATTGACATATCAGCGCGCTTGGGTGGTCTTCACTACGAAGTGCACAGAGGTACGCTTGAATGGTCTTGACGTTGGAGCATTTGCTGAAGGTGTATGAGCAGAGAGCTAGCTGGAGGAGAGTGCACTGGGCGCTTGTTGAAGGAGAGCATGTTGGGAGCTTGCTGTAGGAGTGCATAGGGCGCTTGCCGGAGGAGAGCATGCATATCGCTTGATGGAGGAGAGCACGTGGGGCGCTTGCTGATGAGTCCTATTTATATACTGATTTTCGAACTCATCTGTGCTAGTTTTCCTTCACTAGCACTTCACTTTTCGTTCGTTATCGTATATATTTCATCTAATCTTTATTTTCATAGGAAGTGCACTTATAGGCCCGTGGTTGTGTATTTTTTTACTTTTATTGATCGTACTTCTTATTGTGTTCGCCTGGCATGTCTGCACATATCAGTGGTTAGTTTTTCCTGCAGGTACAGGGGTTATGTGGGTGCTCTGGCTTTTTTTCTGGCCCATTTATGCCTAATGGCTACTGATCATGCATTTTTACATGCACACACTAAGTGGACTCCATAGCACACGACCACTGGTCGTGCGCCACTGATCGTGTACATTGATTCCATTTTTACTAGGTTCTGCCATGCCAATACGCACTATCGCGGGACATAGTGTGCATGACCACTGGTCTTGCGCCACTGATCGTGTGCATTATAATTTATGCAAACTATAAATACGCAGGTTTCGCTCTAAATCCACATTCTGGACTTTTTCTCCGCCATGTTTATCGTCGAGGAGGGTTCTGCCGATCTACTTCTTCCTCCACCATAGGGAGGGATTCGGGCAAGCTTTCTATGCAAAATTCAAGCTGGAGCTTCCTCTCGGCCACATCCTTCATCCTTGAGTTTCAAGAATGGTTTGACCTAGCTTTCATCATCAAGCTCGGAGGTTTGTGTCATCCTTCACCGGATCATGACACGAAGAAGATGGGCCCATTGGTAGTTAGTGACAGCCTCCTCTACCCCGAACGCTGTTGAGGACTGAGCTAGGACACTGATTGAGAACCCGGAAATTCCTTCCTTGAATCCTCAGCAAGACTTCAGATCCGGTCGATTTCACACTCTCTTCTTCTTTTGTTGTTGATAGTGTAGTTTGATCTCTATGTATTTGATGAAGTGTGCTTAATTTGATATACTTTTGTGTACAATCATGTCTATGTGATTTTATATTCACGTTATTTGCTTGAGGTGCGCCCTTATCCATCCTCCACCACATAGTGCCGCACTAGCAATTGCTAGTGGCGTGTGTAGCGAAGAGGTGCTCATGACGCTCATTCTGCCATTCTCACCACCTCATCCGCAAGCCTACTCGTCCATCCGCATAGCGATTTGGTGTATAGCGGCCCATGTAGTTTTCCATCCTCCTGGCAAAGCATTGCAGAGAGGCATTGTATAGGAGTAGTTTATTAGTGTTTTACTTTATTTTTCCACAAACAATCAAAACCCCCTTCGTAAACACCGACCTAAGGACTTCAATCTCAAGTCCTCCTCAAAATTAACTCCACCTTACTATGTTCCTTGTGTGATCGATATTTGGGAAAATTCGCTCATTTTATATTACTTGTGCGATTGGTACACTTGTCGTGAAACACATCAAGTTTTTGGCGCCGTTGCAGGGGAACACAGTCGTGTGAGTTTTTGGAGAGGGAGATAGTAGATAGAAACCCTTTTCCATTTATTCATTTCAGGTTTCTTCTTTGGTTTAGTTTTTAGAATTTGTTGCTTATTTTTCTTTGTTCCTAGTTTTAATTTTTCAGCTGCAAGCATTCCTTTTCTTTTATCTGTTAATGTGTAGTTAATTTTTGCTTAGAATATATCTGTTGGTGAATTCTTTCTTATTGCACCAAGTTTTCTTAAATGAATATCCGTTGCAGATGGTGCAGGGATTATAGGCATGGTAGTGATGAGTGCCCCACAAAAGATAGTGAGCATAATTCGTGTGGTTCAGTGTATGGAGCATTGTCCTCTTATGGTACTTCATACACCATACCCAAGTCTTATGGTCACTTATCTTCTACGCCTTCACCTTTTTCTTATTCCTCTTCGCTATTACCAGGACTGAGGAGTAGTGGAAAATGGCGTTTTTGTTGTCGTAGCACCGAGCACGTATTGAAAGATTGCGCAGAATTTCAGTGCCATTTGGAGGAGGATGATGAACCGGGTATCTGATTCATTCCATCCACCTCTCAATTGGCTGCCCCTTCTGATTCTGATGATGTATTCGCAGTACCACCTTATCTATGGAGGACTACTGCGGATATACCCATCAGACTTTTTGTTGATCAGTATGACGATATTATGGTGTAGTCTCTCCTTATGCATTCTTCCACTCTTTTGGAATCACCCCCGGAGGAACCCGCAAATAATTTCTCAAATGTTGTTGTTCCTCTTCTTTCTTTGCATGAATTATCTATCCCATTTTTAGTGAGTCGGTTGATGATGTTATGACGGATTGTGATTCAGAGCCTGAGGTAGTGCCAATGTGGGACGAGGACATTATTCTCTCCAATGGAGAGTGTGACACCTTGGAACATGATGATGCACCGTGGTGGGATGATGTGGAGATCCTTTCTAATGAGGAATTTTTCACTTCCTTTTCGGATGAGGAGGTACAGAACACCACCGAGGACCTCGAGCTCTTGGATTCCCCTCGATATGACTCATATGACAACGACGATGATCTATGTTTCGATCCTTCGGGGAGTGAGACCTGGACCACTCCCCCTATTTCTGATTATTTTAGTTTCTCATCTCCTTTATTTCTTGATCCACTTTCTGTATCTGAACCAGTGTGGGTTGAGTCTTCGCAAGTGCTTCGGAGGAATTGGAGCTTTCAGCTCGAGTCTTGGATGATAGCATCATCTCTCGCGAGGAGGTTGATTCCTCCTCTGTTGTGGAAGCTCCATTAATTGCTTTCTCCTCCTGCTATCTCCCTGTAGATGATACCTTACTGGGCAAGGATTTATTTTATGGTGGGATGAGTGAGTACCAACGCTCATCCACTTCTTACTTCCTATTTCCTCTGCATGTGAGGAACAAGTATGATTATTTGGGCAGAGGGGTAATTGTTTTATCGCCGCATCGGTACCCATTACTGAAACGGATAATGGAACAGTTACCTGTGAACTTTTTTTTTCATAGTCCCATTAGCTAGAAATGTATAAAATTTAATAAGTCGTGCTGGGAGGACAATAACAACAGTAGTTATCTTATATTTCCTGCATTTTTATTTTTCATGTCGATCTTAGTTTTAGTATTTCTTTACATTTTGTCTATTTTTTGTTTTTGTGGAGCTCACCCCTACAGGTATTCATGGCAAATCCGTATTGGTGGGGTTTTGAGTCTTCGTTTGGCAGACCTGCTTCTGTTTTTTTTTTCACGCATCTTATGATATGCTCACTAGCTTTGCATTGGCTAACCTCTCCCCTTGTCTCTATCTGATTTTAATTTCAAAATCATATGCAGTGTAGCTTAGTTTAAGTCTGTGGGAGAGCCAGTATTTGTTACCGTGTTGCGAGTTAAACTCGTTTCTTTTGTATGATTTGGGAATATTATTGTGCTGACATAGGATTGTGAGACGGAATAAAATGTTGACTCATGCAGTGCTCCTAGTCGAGTGCTCTCGTCTCATGTAGAAATTGGAGTAGATTTAATTTTTTTTGTATGCTTATAGTTTATATTTTTCTAATTACGTAAATTGATGCGTTGAAACGGCAAGTGTACCGGTCGCACAAGTAATATAAAATGGAATGTCCCCAATTATTGAACTCTTCAAGGAACACAGTAAGGGGGGAGTTAATATCTAGGAGGACTTGAGATTGAAGTCCTTTTGTCGAAGTTAACTATGGGGGATTTGGTATGTTGCGGAAACAAAAAATAAAATGCTAACAACTACTTAAAGATCAAGTCGTTCAAGGGTGTCTCGTGGGTGCGGCGATTAAAAAATCTAAGCCTGAGGTACCTTGGGCCGTTTGAGGTTCTGGAGTGAGTTGGTGAAGCAGCCTATCGGTTGAAGCTTTCAGTGGAGCTTGGTGGATTACATGATGTATTCCATATTTCGGTGCTTCGGAAGGCGGTGCAAGAGACTACGCAAGTGATCGCGGTTGATCAAGTGTCGGTGGATAGTGGGCTGACGACAAAGGTCAATCCCGTGCGGATTGAGGACTACGAGGTCAAGCGGCTACGCAACAAAGAGTTCAGGATAGTCAAGGTCTGATGGGACAATTGCGGTCGTGAGGATCTCTCTTGGGAACGAGAGCAGACTATGCTTGACGAGTATCCGGAGTTGTTCCGCTCAGGTACAAATTTTGGTTTTGTACATGTCTTTCCTTTATATAATTTCATAGACGAAATTCTTTTTAGAGGGGGAGAGTTGTAATGCCCCGAAACTCAAAAGAGCGACGGGTGATGTTTTGGGCCAGTTTTGGGTTTTGGAAGGAGGCACACGGCCTGGGACACGGGCGTGTCCCAGGGCGTGTCAGGCTTGTGTCGTCGAGTTGGTCGAGAGGTCGACGAATTTCACTCGACGTTTTGTCGAGACATGGCACACGGCCTGTGATACAGGCGTGTCGCAGGGCGTGTCGACCCGTGTCGACACTCAACCCGCGAAGTCAACATTTTGCGCTCGACGAAGTGTCGAGACATGGCACACGGCTTACGACACGGGCGTGTCGCAGGGCGTGTCGACCCGTGTCGACACTATCCCGTAGAGTCGGCAAATTTTGCTCGACGAAGTGTCGAGACAAGGCACACGGCCTAGGACACGGGCATGTCCAAGGCCATGTCATGAGGTCGACGAACTTCGCTTGACGAAGTGTCGAGTGTCGAGACCATGTACACGGCCTGGAGCCCAGGCGTGTTGAGGTAGACACGGGTTAGTTCACGGGCGTGTCCAAGAACCCGTGTAGTTCTAGGGTCGTTTTCGGGATAAATGGATGGGGGCACACGGCCGACCACACGACCATGTCAGTTGGAACACGGGCGTGTCAGGTAGAACACGGGCATGTTCGATGCCCGTGTGTTATTCCAGGTGCATTGATTTTGACGGCGAATAAGGCACACGGCCCTGGACACGGGCGTGTGCCAGGCCGTGTTCGGTCCAGATTGGACATTTCAGGCCCGAATCAAGGCCGTTCGTTTCTTTAAGTTGGGATCCAACGGTTGGGGGTTGTTCCTGATGGCATATACCCGGGATTGGAACTTTGAAACCCTCACTTTTACTTGAGTGGTTATCTTTCTAAAGCGTAGAGAGAGAGGAGAGCCAAGGAAGGAAGAATAAGCTAGATCCGTCCATTGGAGGAGCTTCGAAGCTCCAAATCTCGAGCCGACTTCAGATCCACGGAGGCGAAGAGAGTGCGGTGCTTTTCATCCGCTTACTTTTCCATTGCACCAAAGAGAAGCGCAAGGGTAACAATTCTCTTCTTGAGCATGTGAAGCTCTCCTTCTTTGCATAGGAAGCCCGCTCTCGCGAGTTTGTGGTGAGTTGGAGGCGTTACTTCGGGTAGATATGTAAAGTCCCCATTGTGTAGAGTCCGTAAGCGAGAACGGACATAGGCATGATGTGTGAAGCCTATCTGAATATGTTGGTCCGGATCGGTGATGTTTCATTGCATAATGACGGAGAAGACTCTGTGTTATTGGTTGTTTTTTGGGTTTTCTATACGGTAGATTGCAACAGGGAGCCTTGGGGATTAACCCTATGGTGCACCCGTAAAACTGGGCGGATGCGTGATCTTGCCAACATTGGAAGCCTGAGAGCCAACTTGAACATAACCGAGTTATGTAAATTGTGATGGAAATGGGACTCGGGAGAAGTTTGACCCGCGCATATGGCTTAAACTGTCGTTGAGATGTGAGCACGGGTTAGATGGAACCGTACCCGTTCTATGTCATTCGGTTAGAGTCGTTGGCATAGATGAGGGTCTTCGGCGGTCTATGGCTTAAATTGTCGTGACCCATGCCGGTAAGACAAAATGCTCATAGGTTTGGCCGTCAAAGTGACGGTGGTGAGTCCGGAATGTCTATGGCTTTAATTGACGTGACATCGACCGGCTCACCGAGAATGTGCCCTGAGAGCACGGGGCGTGTGGTCGTACGAGCCAACGTTTGTGATGAAATGAATATTGATATATTGCTCGCTTATGCTAATGAAATACAGGGAAGGACCATCGCTGCCCCGAGCTGGGGGCGGGATCGTTATAATTTGGTCAGCATTGCTGACCGTTGCCTTGTTTTGCCACCGTGCGGTGGTTTGTTGCTTGCAGGTGCTGCTGGACCAAGCGGTCAATAGCGGGCTAAAGCCCAATTTGTGAAGCCGGCCCTCGAAGGCCTAATTGGAGTGTTTACTGCTTTTATTCATGTATGACCAGCCTGCGTGTCGTGGTTTGTAAAACATGTAACATGAAGTGAACAATTTTGCAAGGCCTTAAGGCTTGTACTTGTGTATGTACAACATTCCTATTTGGTATTAGTGGACATTCATGCTTTTGTGTTGGGTTCTTTGTTGCAACTTATTAAACTGCTTCCGCTAGAATGCTCTGTGTAGGACGTTATGATTGGTTGGATGGTTTCCATGAGTAACTTCACGTTCTGTCTGTGGTATATGGCGTTAGGCCCCTGCTGGACCTACTACTATATGCTATGCGACGGATAGGGGGTGTTACAGTAAGAAGAGTAGGAGAGCTAGTCCTCACTCTTCTCACCACAAAACAAATCCTTGCCTAGCAAGGCATCATCAACCACAGAGGTGTAGGAAGCGACGGCAATGGCATGGGCACCATGCTCATCGTCATCCCAATGTACCCGTGGAGACTCAACCTGCATAGGCTCCGATAAAGAAGGGAGATCAAGTAATAAAAGAGAAGAAGAACTAAAATAATCATAAGAAGGGAGAGTGATCCCGGTATCACTCTCAGTGAGATCCAATAAGTGATCCTCGTCGGTATCATACGAGTCGTAATGTGGGGAATTCGAGAGATCGAGGTCCTCAGTGGTGGTTTGGACCTCCTTATCTAACAAGGAAGTGAAAACTTCCTCATCAGAAAGGATCTCCTCATCATCCCACCTCGGTGCGTCCATATATTCCAAGACATAATACTTTCCATTAATGAAAATAATATCCTCGTCAGACATGGGCACAACCTCAGGCTCTGAATCACCCAAGCATACGACATCATCAGCCGACTCACACAAAAATGGCATAGCACCACCAGGCAAAAATTGAGGAGGGGTGAGATTGCACTCAAAATCAAGCATAGAATGAGCAGGCCCCATCACAAAATAAGTCGCAGATGCCATCCCATCGACCAGAACAACCTCATCGTCCCATATAGGAGTGCCCATGTGTTCCTGATCCTCCTTTTGCTGGATACCACAAGAGTTATCGTCATCACTCAAGGGAAGCTTGTAAAAAGGGGTCGAAGGAACCATGAAGGATCTGTATGTGGAGAGAGATTCTTCCGTAATCTCAACGGGTAAAGAACGACCAGCAAGCGCTATGTCAGTGTATGGGCCAGACAACACCCTGGTAGGCATGTCCACCACAGTCTCCTGCGAACGGGAGGCTGTTGCACACACGCCCTCAGAGGTAGAAGGTTCGTATAAGCGAGGGCAATCCTTTGCCATGTGGCCTATACCTTGACATAGCAAACATCTAATACAATGCTCGGCTTTCAAATCAGCCATGACATCGATGCATCGGCACAAAGCGTCATAAAGATGGCACTTTGCTAAAGAATACATCGCGAACAAGAAAATTTACCAAAGAGTGCTACACAACCAAAATAAAGAATAACACAGATCTGCTATCTAAAACAAAAATCAGAAAATGGTAAAGAGAAATACGCAAAATAAAAAATACTAACAACTAAAGAAAAGAAGAAATAGGAAATATACAAATGAAAAAGGGCTTAAATCTACTTCTCCCTCTCCAAAAACACACACGATTGTGTTCCCCGGCAATGGCACCAAAAACTTGATGCGTTGAAACGGCAAGTGTAGCGGTCGCACAAGTAATATAAATTGGGATGTCCCAAAGTATCGATCTCTTCAAGGAACAAAGTAAGGGGGGAGTTAATATCGAGGAGGACATGAGATTGAAGTCCTTTGGTCAGAGTTAACTATGGGGGTTTTGGTATGTTGCGGAAACATAAAATAAAATGCTAACAACTACGCCTATGCAATGCCGCTATGCGTTGCTTCGCCAGGCGGGATGGAAGACTACACGGGCCGCTATGCACCGAATCGCTGGGCAGATGGACGAGTAGGCAAGCGTAAGAACCAAACGAACCAAGGAAAATGAGGGTCGTAAGCACCTCTTTGCTATGCACGCCACTAACAATCGCTAGTGCGGCAAGAACAGATGGATGGAGGATGGAAAATAAGGGCGCAACTCAAGGAAATAACATATATAAGAAATCACATAGACATGATTAAATACATATGTTTTACAAAACTAAGCACACTTCATCAAATACAAGAGATTAACTATAATATCAACAACCAAACAAGAAAAGTGTGCGAAATCGCCCGGATCCGAAGTCTTGCGAAGGATTCGCTGTAGGATTCGCAGGGTTGTCAATCTGCGTCCTATCTCAGTCCTCAACAGCGTCCGGGTTAGAGGAGGTTGTCACTCACTCCCAATGGACCCGAATTCTTCGTGTCACGAGCCGGTGGAAAATGGCACAAGTTTCTCCTAGCTTGGTGGATAAAGCTAGATAAAATCCTTTCTTGAAGCACAAGGATGAAGGAGGATGCCGAGAGGCACCTCCGGCTTGGATTTGGCATTGAATGCTTGCCCGGATCTTCTCCCCTTGCTGCAACGGCGGATTTCACCCTAAAATCGCAGAGGAGAATGGATGGAATTGAGTATCCCTAAAATGGCAGAAAACCTGTGCTTAAATAGAAAAAGATCAGAAAAATAGTCACGCGTGGTCCAGCGCACGACCGTGCGCCCACCGTGCATTATTAACTCTCAGATCTAGATCGTGGAAGAAGAAGCATTGACCCGTGCGATTTTACTCGCGCACGGGCGATTCCGCCCGTGCGTGAAGGAAATCACACAGGTAAACACAGAGCGCAGCAATGCAGGAGAAAATAGTGGAACTGTGAGTTTTACTCGCGCACGGGCGCTTCTGCCATTGCGTGAACAAATCGAACGATTAACCACAGAATGCAATAACAAGAAGCTACAGGAAAACTGTGTGTCTCCTTCGCGCATGGTTCTGAAGAAGCCATGCGTTAACCATGCGTTGAGATCGTCGAGCTCAGTTCATCGAGCTCAGTTCGACGCTTCTCCTGCACAAATAAAATGCACGGTCACAACGGACCGTGTGCTAAGAAAACACATGACCGTGCGTTTTCCTCAAACCTGCATTCCAGCCTTAGGGAAAACGCACCACCTGTATACAAACCAATAAAACTAAAGAAAGCCCTCTAGCATCACAGAAATGCAATGAAAAACTTCTGGAAAGAGCCCTTGGGGAGCACCATGTGCTTACCCCCAACATTAGAATGCACAATTGCACACCCTGGGCCAAAACAGTGCACTTAGTGTGAAAAACTATATAAATGAAATATCAACGATAACATACTAAAATTGAAGTGCAAGTGCGTGAAAACTAGCACAGATGAGTCCGAAAAACGCTATATAAACCGGACTCATCATAAGTGTTATTTATTCTACTCAAAAATTGGTGAATCCTGCGTGAATCGAACGGTAGTGTAGGGATGTGTGTAGCCATCACTAGACTCACTTTTCTCGAGTTGGGAGGAAGGATCATCTTTCTCGGTGTCTAAGAACTTGCCCCAAGCTACTCTCGAAGCATTAGTGCGTGGTTTGTCAAGCATGAGCGTGATGTAGGCCATCATTTTGGCCCGGTTGAGCTTTGTACCATTCCTAATGTCTTATCCTCGCTAGCCTCGTTGTTCCTACCCCTTCTTTTGATTCAGCTCCACCATTATTTCACCAAAGCCTCATAGACGATCCTAGTCGCACACCTAAGTCGAGCTTTAGTGTTTTACATTTTCATTTTGGGGTGTTGATATGGTGATATTCCTTGTGAATATGTGGTTGTGCTCCAAAGTTTTATTTGCTGAAATTGTTAAAATAAAATGATGATTTGAAAAAAAAAATATAAAAATTAATTATGAAAGAGAAAAGTTAAAAGAAAAGGTATAATTTAAAATTCTATTTGAGAAGAGATTGTTTTTGGAGTAGGCGGTGCACACACCCATATTTTTTAAAAATTAAGTCTGGGGGTGTGGTGTACCCGCATGTATTTTGGTTAGCGGATAGATTCTTTTTTATGATAGCTCATTTGAGTTAGGTGTGTAGCCTTCTTATTTATCTTTTTTTACCTCAATGAAACCCAAACCCCATCTCTTATCCTAAAGTCCTATGGATTCACGCTTGAGGCGAACTAGTACCGTGGAGAAAGTGTGAACGGGCAAGCATATGGCCCCAGACATTGATGAATTTCTTTGGAGGTTATCTCGAACCCCAATCTTTGGCAATGCTTGCCTTATCTATTCGTCTACTTTATCCCTTTGCGTGACCGGAAGATTTACCGTGATTCCATTTTTGAGTAGTAATAAAATCTTGATACGCATTGTGAAAAGTATAAACTATTTTGTATACTTAAAAATTTCCTCTATTATATTTTTACGTGCGCAAGCATGCAACTTTGCATGGTACTCCAAATCTCAATTTCTATGTTAGCGAGTTTATTTTCCCTATCTGCATAGATTTTGTTTGCTCGGGTCGCGCAAACAGGTAAGTCTGGGGGTGTGATGAGTCCGATTTATATACTGATCTTCGGACTCATCTGTGCTAGTTTTCTTTCACTAGCACTTCACTTTTATTTTGTTATCGTATATATTTCATCTAATCTTTATTTCCATAGTAAGTGCACTTATAGGCTCGTGGTTGTGTATTTTTGTTACTTTTATTGATTGTATTTCTTATTGTGATCGCCTGGAATGTCTTCACATATCAGTGGTTAGTTTTTCCTGCAGGTACAGGGGTTGTGTGGGTGCTCTGGGTTGGTTTGGGGCCCATTTATGCCTAAGGGCCACTGATCGTGTGTTTTTATGCGCGCATGCTCAGTGGATTCCTTAGCGCACGACGACTGGTCGTGCGCCACTAATCATGTGCATTGATTCCATTTTTTACCAGGTTCTGCCATGCCAATACGCACTATCATAGGACAAAATGAGCACGACCACAGGTCGTGCGTCACTGATCGTGTGCATTATAATTTTTGCAATCTATAAATACGCAGGTTCTGCCCTAATTTTGCATTCTAGACTTTTTCTCTGCTGTTTTCGTCTCTGAGGAGGGTTTTGCCAATTCCGTTCTTCCTCCACCGTAGGGAGGGGCTCCGGGCAAGCTTTCAACACCAAATTCAAGCCGAAGCTTCCTCTCGGACCCCTCCTTCATCCTTGAGCTTCAAGAAGGGTTTGACCTAGCTTTCATCATCAAGCTCGGAGGAGTTTGTGTCATCCTTCATCGGATCGTGACACAAAGAAAACTGGTCCATTGGGAGTTAGTGACAGCCTCCTTTACCCCGGACGTAATTGAGAAACGAGCTAGGACACAGATTGACAACCCTGCGATTCTTTCTGTGAATCCTCAGCAAGACTTCAGATCCGGTAGATTTTGCACTCACTTGCTCTTTTATTGTTGATAGTGTAGTTTGATCACTATGTATTTGATGAAGTGTGCATAATTTGATATACGTTTGTGTACAATCATGTCTATATGATTTTATATTCATATTATTTTCTTGAGGTGCGCCCTTATCCATCCTCCACCACACAGTGTCGCACTAGCAATTTCTAGTGGCCTGCGTAGCAAAGAGGTGCTCCTGACCCACATTCCGCCATTCTCACTACCTCATCCGCAAGCCTACTCATCCATCTGACTAGCGATTCATTGCATAGCGGCCCGTGTAGTTTTCCATCCGCCTGGCAAAGCATTGCATAGCGCCATGATATAGGAGTAGTTTATTAGTGTTTAACTTTATTTTTCCACAAACAATCAAAACCCCCTTCGTAAACACCGACCTAAGGACTTCAATCTCAAGTCCTCCTCAAAATTAACTCCACCTTATTGTGTTCCTTGTGAGATCGATACTTGGGAAAATTCGCTCATTTTATATTACTTGTGTGACCGGTACACTTGTCGTAAATCGAATTACTTGCTCGAGGATAGTGTGCAGGGAGCTTGCTAGCAGAGAGCATGCGGGGCACTTGATGGAGGAGAGCATGTAGGGCACTTGCTTGAGGAGAGAGAGAGGGGCGCTTGCTTGAGGAGACTATGTGTGGGGCGCTCATTAGAGGATATCATGTGGGGTGCTTCCTTGAGGAGAATGCATGTGAGTCACTTGTTGGAGGAGAGCACGAGGGGCGCTTGTTGGAGGAGAGCCCGCAGGGCGCTTGATGGAGGAGAGCAAATGTGGAAAGGCGCAAGGAAGAGGTGCATACGGAAGAGGCGCGCTCAGGAGGGTGCGAGGAAGAGGCGTGCTCGGGAACGCGCATGGAAGAGGGGGGTTGCGTGTGTAATGACTAAGGTTTAAGCCCTTTAAACCGCCCCATGGCATCGCCCGGCCCACCACACAGCCCTGGAAGTCAACCTGGCACCACGTGTGGTACAGCAGGAATATACAAGGCTTGGAGGTCGTACACCCCAAAGCATCTCGCGTCTGTTTATCGGCCGCGTACATTATTTCCACGGGGTTTCGAACCCGAGACCTTGACAAGTAGCCTTTAGTACCGCTACTCATCACCAGCTGAGCTGTAAAGGCAACTTGTCAAGGTCTCGGGTTTGAAACAATGTGGCAATAATGCGCATGGCCGATAAACAGGCGTGAGATGCTTTAGGGTGTACGGCCTACAGGCCTTGTAGATTCTGGTTGTACCACTCGTGGTTCTAGGTTGCCTTCCTAGGCTGCGTGGTGGGCCGGGCGATGACGTGGGGCGGTCTAAAGGGCCTAAACCCGGGTCGTTACAAAAACATGCACTTTTTTGTAACGACCCGTGTTTTTTTCCCTTTAGACCGCCCCACGGCATCACCCATCCTAGCATGACACCACACCTGGGCCGGGTAGTACATCTGGAATATACAATTCCTACAGGCCATACACCCCAAAGCATCTTGCGCCTGTTTATCGGTCGCGCGCATTGTTGCTACGGGGTTTCGAACCTGAGACCTTGACATGGATCCTTTAATACAACTCCTTATCACCAACTGAGTTGTGGTGGGTTGGGCGATGCCATGGGGCAGTCTAACGGGCCTTAACCCAGGTCGTTACAGCGGGAGTGCACACGAAAGATGGGCATTCGGGACCGTGCAAGGAAGGGTAGCAGTAGAGAGAGAAAATTGTAGGAGAAGAAGTGGAGAGAGAAAATTTGTAGGAGGATTTTTCGGGCTGAGAATAAGATGAAAATGAAGAGGGGGGGGGACATATTTATAGATTTTAGGAGAGGCGAGCAGGTAATTTATCCTAAAAACCACCGGACGGGCCAACAGAATTTTCTGAAATGGGGCACACGGATCTCCACATTTACGCAAATGGTAAGGTCTCCCCTATCAAAAATAACCGACCTCACCAGAAAATAATCGCTCTTCCCATGAGGGGACGAACAAGTGACCAGGGCGACGGTCGGAGGAGGCCGGCGACCGGGCAAGGCCACCGGCCGGCAGAGATTAGAACCCCATTGGAGCGCAGGGCAGTCGTGCGGTCACCCTCCCTAGGCAGGAAAGGTGGTCATGATCTGGGCGGCCAAGAGGCCTCCAAGATCTGGGCGATCAGAGGGGAGGGCGGCTAAGTAGCCGCCCACTCCTGACAGGAGTCGGATGCCCAGAACTGGGCGGCCAAGAGTCCGCCCAGATCTAGGTGGCTTGATGGGAGGACGGCCATGTGGCCTCCAGCTTCTAATACGGGACGACTGCCGAGAACTGGGCGGCGATCTGGAAGGCCAGAGGGGCGGGCATCCTTGTGGTCGCCCGCTTGTGACAAAGTGAGGCTGCCCAGAACTAGGCGGCCAAGGGGCCGCCCACGTCATGGCGGTTAGAGGGGTGGGGGCTATGTGGCCGCCCGCTCCTAATAGATCATGATCGCCTAGATCTTTGTGGCCAAGAGGCCACCCAGGTCTGGGTGGCCAGAGGGGGGATGACCTCTTGGCCTCCCACTCTGCCAGAAAATGGTCGCCCACTTCGGGGCGGGCGGTCGACGGTGAGGCCACCAGGGCGATGAGATGCATTGAGGTGCGCGGCTAAGGCCACACACGGCCTGGTGCTCGCATGGATGTGTATGGTGAGATGCGGCCAAGTTGGCACATGTCGACTCGCCCGAGGCTCTGGTGGTAGAGTGCGGTTCCAGGGGCTTGGTCAAACCAGCTCTAGGGATGCCCATCACTAAGGAATGGATTGATAATCACTTCTAAATTTTTATTTTCTCTCTTTTAAACGAATGTTTAGGATTTACCTTTGATAAAAATTGTGTTCGGTCATATCAATAATATATGACTTTTACTAACTGTTTCCGTACTCTACTAGCCAAAAGGATCGTGTGTTCGGATCAATCACACATGGGTAAAGAGATTTGACTGCAATCCTTGAACGATGACGACGTAAATCTCTTAGATTGTAGTCAAATATAATAGCGGGGTCACCATATAAAATATGCTTTAGAGTTTTCGATTGTAGAATGAAAGTTCAATTGATCAACCTAAAATTAGTTGGGCATATCTTCAAAAGAGGTGTGTTCACAATTTGAGAACTTCCACGATCGAAGAATTTTCGTTAAAGAGATTTAGATATTTATTTTTTTGATTATTTTCATTCTGAGGTGAGTTAAGATCGAGTGCTAGATTTTTTATCATAATGTAAATCTTATTTAAATTGTAGTGATAAGAAAATAGTAATTTCCTCAAATTAAAAGTAATCAACGCAACTCGGGAAATACAACCTTGGTATTTGTTAATATTCTATACTATAATCAATAAAGTACACTTGTTGTCATAGGATATAGAATACAAATAACATCATCTTTTCTTAAAACCATAAATTTATCTATCATATATATCTTATTTACCTATAATCATCTTTGTAGTTCACTTATAATCTTCTCTTTAGCCTGCTTGAAACCATATTTTAGTAATTGTAATGTTTCTTTCTTTTTTTACATGTAGTCACTTTTAATTAATAATAAAATTAGCACTTTTCTCTTCACCTCCTACTCTTCTTATACATTTACTTTATACGATCTGAGGAATCTTCTTAATATTTATTGAAAGTGTTTTAAGTTGTCTTACCTAAATCACCTAGATGGGGTGAATATGTGAGTTCTGCGTCTTTCTGCAAAATAAAAAATTTAGCGAACTTGAAGGATGGTATGAAAGATACCACCCCTGGTTAGACTGTTTAACTCTAGAGGGGGGGTGAATAGAGTATTTTAAAATCTTGTTAGATTTTTATTGAGGAATTAAAATAGTGATACTTATATGTGTAAACAGATTGGTGCAAAAATAAAACTAAGCTAGACAGTAAGCAGCACACAGTAAAGAATAAGATAGCATCACAGATAACACAAGGATTTTATAGTGATTCCCCTAAAACTTGGGTACATCAACTCTTCTACCACCATGGTAAGAATCCACTCAGGTTTTTGATCATGTGTCCTATCACCAATCAGGTTTTTGCTCAGGTGCCTGTCACCACAAGATCTGCTTCATGTAGATCAGGAAACCCTTCAGGATTTTGATCTGGTGCCTAAAACCTAAATCAAGTCTTTTGATCATGAGACTTACAACCAAGTGTTTAACTTTTGAAGGGAGCTAGAACCCTGTATGCAGTGGGGTGAAACAAACAAAACTATATGTTGTCCTCTCTTTTCACAAAACAACTAAGAAGACTTGTGGATCCTTGATGGTGTCAAAGCTCCCTGTGAGATGAACTGTTCAGAAATATTGAGATCTTTGCAGGGTGAGTAGGTCTTCTAAACAATTCTCCAGAAAGCTGTAGACATATTGAAGTTGATTGTCTCTTGGAAGCTTGCTGGAAGATGAATACTTGATGAAGATAGAGCAGAATTCTTTTTCTTGAATAATTTCTTGTGTTCTGTCTCTGCTTATTACTACTGGTTGAATGAAAAGAAAATCTCTTTTATATGATCAGTTGAATTCTCCTTTGAATTTTGAAATCCTTTTAATTAAATGCTGACTACCTAGAGAATGTAATGCGACTTGGGAGAATATCTACATTAATGAATGTCCCCAACTGTCCCATTAAAAATAGCAAGTAATATTCCTGATGATGACCATACTCAATGTTGCCACTGCCGGCTATATTCAGAGAATAAAAGCATTAATTATTCAGGAATTACTGCTATACAATAAGGATAAAATGAGGGAAACTTCCAAGTCTGGAACTGCACTGAAATCATCGACCAGAGAACAGATTTCGTCGAACTGAGATCCAAGTTCGTCGAGCTGAGAAATCAAGTTCGTCGACCTGGAAGTTCTTGTTCGTCGACCTGAGAACCATATTCATCGACCTGAGTTTAGCTAACTGCTTTCTGAGAAAAAAACTTCACAATTCTGTGCTCCAAGTTCGTCGAGCTGGTAATATAACTTCGTCGACTTGAGTTCAGAGAAAGTATTCTAGACTAAATGAGTTGAAGTTGAAATTCCTGAATTCATCGACCTTAGCTCGAATATCATCGAGCTGAACTCAGCGAATTGACTTTGAGTTCATCGACCGGAGCACGACTTTCGTCAAGCTCAGTTCGACGAACGTCGAACTCACTTTCTGAACTTGATTTTCTTCTAAGTCTTTGAGTCTTCTGCAGTGTTCAGTTGGCTGGTCCATGTGGTTGAATTTAAGGGCTTAGCCTAAACTCTAGGACACAATGACATGACCCTGGCTATACATGGTGGGTAAAACATCCTAGTTAGTAAACCTAGCCCAAATCAAACTAGAGATCCAACAATCTCCCCCTATTTGGGTGAGGTCACTAATACAAATGAAATGAAAACATTAACAAAGCAGGAAGAAATATATCTGGCAGAAAAATTAAAACATACAGCAGATATTCACATAGTAGCTTTGTGATAGTACATAAATAAAGAGTTTTTAGACCAACAGAAACTAAACAGAATATATAATTTCTTTTTCTTCATCTTCTCCTTTAGCTTGTCATCTTTCTCCTGGTCAGCAGGCTGTGTGAACTTGTTTTCTCTATTGGGATTAACTGCTTGCTTCTTGGACATTATCATATCAGCAGGTCCAATAATATTCAGAGATGTAGCTCTAGGCACAACAACCTCTGGATGTAGGTTCATATAAGCATCAACATTAAAGAATTGGTTAGCTTTTTCATACTACTTTAATTCTCCTTTTTTGTATTTAGACATGGTTGAATATTGGCATGGATCTTTCCCTTCAGCTTTAGCTTTGTTTATCAATTAAAGTCCAACAAGTTCATGGAACCTGGCCATTCTAGCAGTTATCTCTGTCTCTGGATCCACAAAGGGAATGGGAGGAGACTCTGGCCTTTTAGAGCTGTCAGCTTTTTGTGGTTCTGGAGCTTGTTGTTGTTGTTGCTGTTGTTGAGGTTGTTGATGTTGATGTCTGCTTGAAGAGTACCTCTGCTAGCTACTTCCTTGATATTATGAGTATCTACCTTGATGTCTTTGGTAGGTTTGAGCATATGAGGTAGACCTCTGAGGAGTATTGCCTAAAGCACCAACATCAGGTGGAGGAGGAGGAGGAGGACCTCTCCTGTGCCTCTGAGGAGGAGGAGGAGGAGAATATCTCCTTCTTTTCTTTCTTGCTTTCTGCTCATTTTTAGAAAGCCACATCCAAGCTGGCATCCCAGGGTATGGAGTGATTTTCTGAAGGATATAATAAGAAGTATCATGAGTTGGATTTAGCTTGGGAGTAGCAAATGGAGGAGTCTTTCTTTTCTTTAAAACTTTCTTCTTGGCAGAGGGACTATCATCAGAATCATCATCTTTATCAGAGGAGGATCCCTAAGTATTATCATATAAATCATCTAGAGCTTTCAGAAGATCTTTGTCAATTTGCTTTTTAGCCTGAGGTTGCGCTTGAGGTTCTAGAGCTGGAGCAACTGTTTCAGGGAAAGGTTCAGCAACTGATACATTTTTTGCTTCTATATCTGTCATGATAATTTCATCCAAATCAGGAAGAGGACTATCATTCATCTTATAAGTGGGATCTGAGACAGCCTCTAGAGAAGAAATATCCTTGGGAGCTGATATTTTTTTACTCTAAGTAACTAGAAAACTATCCTTGAGTTGCTTGGCAACTGTGGGACTTTTTGGTGTTGTATATGGTACAATAGCCAAGGAGGGCTTTAGGCAGACAACTGGAAGAGAATTTAAATAAATTATTTCAAAAGAATTTAACAATCTAAACAAATCCACTGTGGGATGTACAATGCAATCACCAACAGTTATTTCTTCTGTAGTGTCTATAGCTGTATTTGTGCAGAGCATATAAATATCTGTAGTTGCTGTATCCGTAACCATGTAGATATCTATATATATTTCTTCTGCTGCTGCTGCTGAAACTGGAGTTGCTTCTTCACTGAGCATCTCCCCTACCTGATTTCAGTGGCAGCGGGAATCAGGCCCTTAGTAGAAGTGTAACGCCCTGGAACTCAAAAGAGCGACGGGAGGCGTTTTGGGCCAAGTTTGGAATTTGGCCGGGGCACGCGGCCTGGGACACGGGCATGTCCCAGGGTGTGTCGTGCTCGAGTCGACGATCTGGTCGAGAGCCTGGGAAGTCGACGATTTATACGGCCAAGGACACGGGCGTGTCTATGGCCGTGTCGGTTGGTCGACGAACTATACTCGACAAAGTGTCGAGACAGTGAACACGGCCTGGAGCCCAGGCATGTTCGGGTTTGACACGGGAGTGTCAAATGGGACGCGGTTGTGTCCAAGACCCGTGTGGTTCTCGGGTTAGTGTTGGTCCTGTGTCGATGGAGGAACATGCTTGGGAACACGGGCATGTACTTGATGACACGGGCGTGTCAGGTCAAACACGAGCGTGTCAGGTCAAACCCGGGCGTGTCGGGTGCCCGTGTGCATTTTTGGACGCGTCGGTTTTGACGGCAAATTGGGAACACGTCGCTGGACACGGGCGTGTCATAGGTCATGTTCAGCCCAGATTTTGCATGTCAGCTCCTGATCGTGGCCGTTCGTTTCCTTATTTTGGGATCCGACGGCTTGGGGCTGTTCCTGCTGTATTATACCCGGGAATAGGGTTCCAAATCCATCATTTCTTTCACTTAGTCTCTTTCTAAAGTCTAGAGAGAGGGGAGAGCAAGGAAGAAGAAAGGAGGCTAGATCCGGTTACCGGCGGAGCTTCGGAGCTCCAAATCGCGAGCCCACTTCGGATCTACGGAGGCAAGGAGATTGCAGTGCTTTTCATTCGCATACATTTTCATGGCGCAAAGGAAAAACACTAGGGTAATGATTCTCATCCTAGGACATGTGAAGTCCTCTTTTCCTTTGCATCGGAAGCCCGCTCTCGCGAGTTTGCGTTGAGTTGTGGCGTTCCTTCGGGTAGACATGAATAGTCCCTGTTGTGTACATGTAGAGTCTGTAATCGATAACGGATATATGCATGATGTGTGAAGCCTACCCGGACAAGTTGGTCTAGATCGGTGATGTTGCATTGCATGAATGGCCGGAGAAGACTCCGCGTGAATGTTTGTTTTTCGGGTTTTCGACGTGGTAGATTGCAACAGGGAGCCTTGGGGACTAACTCCAAGGTGCACCCGGAAAACTGGGCAGATGTGTGATTCTGCCAACATGCTGGCCTGGGAGCCAACTTGAGCATAACCGGGTTATGTGAATTGTGTGATGGGAACGGGACTCGGGGAAGCTTGACCCACGCAGACGGCTTAAGTTGACGTTGTGGTGTGAGTAAAAGGTTAGGTGGAACCGTACCCGATATATGGTTCGGTTAGAGAGACCTAATATACGTGGTACTCGCCGTTGGCATAGATGTAGGGTCTTAGGCAGTGGCCAGAAAGACCAAATGCTCACGAGATATTATCATCTAGGGGGCGGTGGTGAGTCAGCGGACTTTGACCGAGTTCACCGAGAATGTGCCCTGAGAGCACAGGGTGTGAGGTCATGTGTGCCCATGCGTGTGATGATGTGTTTATTCACTATACTGCTTGGTTATGCTAACAAAGTGCAGGGAAAGAGCATCGCCGCACTGTTATGGCGGCGAGATCATTATAATTTGGTCAGCATAGTTGGCCGTTGCTTTGTTTGCCACCGTTACGGTGGATTGTTGCTTGCAGGTGATGCGGAGCCGAGCGATAAATAGCGGGCAAAAGCCCAAGTTGCTGAGTCGGCCCTCGAAGGCCAAATTTTGAGTGTTTACTTGTTTATTCATGTGTGACCGGCCTGCGTGCCGTGGTATGGAAGACACATTTTATTTAAGTAAACAATTGTAAGGCCTTAAGGCCATTGTACTTGTGTATTGTACTTCATTCCTATTGGGTTTTGTAGTGTACATTCATGCTTATGGCTGGGTTCTTTATTTTGCAACTTTTAATAATTTCTTCTGCTAGAATGACTCTATATAGGACGTTGGTTATTAGTTGGATGGTATTCTATTGAGTAACCACCCGGTCTATCTGTGGCATATGGCGTCGGGCCCTAGCCGGACCTACTGTTATATGCTATGCGACGGATAGGGGTGTTACAATTTGTTATCAGACTACTGATTCCGGCCAGGCTTAAAATCAATTCGTGGACGAATTCTTTTTAAGGGATGGTGAGCCCATGTGTGTGCGTCATCGTTATAACATCAAAAGAACCCATGAATGTCCACTTAGGAATGAAAATACACGTGTTTGAGGAACCTGCGTGTTCCTATAATTGCGTTTTGAAAATTTGTTTGGTTGCTTATCTTGGTTTTGTACAACTATAGGTGACCAGAAGCGGTGCATGACCATCAGAACGTCCAGTTTATGAGGCTAGTAGTGCAGCAAATGATGCTTCTGCAACTCCTCCCTCAGCTGAAACCATACGATTATTGGCCGAAGCAGTGTTTGCCAAGATCAATGCGTAGCCTGCAAGGCAAATGCAGCAGCCCGCTCTTACGATGGAGCAGGTACCTCTTCAAAGGGATGAACCGAGAAGAGTGGAGCAGGTAGTGGTGGATCCTTTGGTGCCGAGGAGAGCAACAGAAATACAGCTCAAGCATGTTATGAGCTTTAATCCTCCTGTGTTCTCGGGGTTGGGAACCCCATCTCAAGCTGAATACTGGATCTCCCCAGTGAAGAGAGTCCTGACAGATACTGAAACGGAGGAGTCGCAGATGACCACTATACCTACGTTCCTTCTGGACGGTGATTCTAGGTTGTGGTGGGAAGGCTTGGAGCTACATCACTTGAGGGGTAGGCAAATTACGGACGTCTCGATGGAGGAGTTCTCGAGACTATTCTTGGCAAGGTACCTCCCTTCGGATCAGAGGATAGAATTGGAGAATGAGTTCCTGAAATTTGTTCAAGGAGAGAGTAGCGTGGATGAGTATCTCCACGAGTTTCCTCAGTTTGGTCGGTATGCTTACTCTACAATCGCGGATGAGGAGCATAAGACCAACCATTTCTACGAAGGTCTGAGAGATGACTTGATGTTACTGCTCTCAGGGCCGATGACGCAGGGCTTCTTGACCCTCGTCAACACGGCCCGGTCTTTGGAGAAGGACTTGAAAAATGTGCAAGCAAAGAAAAGCTTTGGTGATAATAGGACAGAGTTCAATGTGTCGGCTAATGCGAAGTTTGGGTATCGCGAGTTCAATAAGAATGCTAGGACTTCGGGTCCAGCCCCTTCTTCCGGTGCTTCTGGGGCGACTACGGGTCGGACCCCGGGCGCATGTTTTACTTGTGGGAAGCCGAGGAACTTTGACCGTGACTGCTGGAGCTGACGTCCCAAGTATGAAAGGAAGCCGAGAGCAACATATGAAAAGAATGGCAAGGCGGTGGAGTCAACCGTGTCCCATTATGATCCGGCTCAACCGAGAGTTTATAATATTGGCCAACAGGAGGCCATTAAGCAAGCGGATGTGGTGACAGGTATGGTTTAAATTTATAGCAAGTCAATTTTTAAATACTTGTTATGCGCATATTACCTTACCACTGCTTGTTTAGGATTTGTTTTGATTCATGAGAATCCGGCAAGAGCACTCTTTGATACGGGAGCTTTGCACTCCTTTTTGTCCGAAGGATTCATATCGCGCATCGGAGTACCTTCTTCAATGGCGAAGGACAAACTGGATGTGTTGTTGCTGAATGGGTGTTCGATGCACGCGGAGAGAAACTGTGGCGTTAAGATTCGTATTAGGAGTCAGGAGTTCCATTTGCTAGCGTCGTTACTACCGCTGGTGGAGTTCGATGTGATATTCGGCATGAACTGGCTCTCGGAGCAGCAAGCTTTTATTGATTGCGGTTGCACGGAAGTTAAGTTGGGAACAGGTCGTGAGACGACTTTTACGGGCTTGAAAGGGTCGAGCGTGACTTTGATGTCTGCTCTTCAGGTGGTGATGGCGGTTCGTACTAGAGCAGAGCTGTTCTTTACGCTAGTGGAGGTTGCAAAGCCGAAGCCTACGTTGGATATTATTTCAGTGGTAGCTGAGTACTCTAATGTGTTCCCTGTCGATCTTCCTGGTGCCTCGCCTCGACGGGAGATAGATTTCATGATTGAGCTTGTGCCAGGTGCGAAACCTATGTCACGCTCTCCGTATCAGCTAGCGCCTAAGGAAATGGCAGAGCTGAAGGTTCAACTGTAAGAGTTGTTGGAGCAGGGGTATGTGCATCCAAGATCGTCGCATTGGAGCGCACCGGTCCTCTTTGTTAAGAAGAAGTACGGAAGCTTGAGACTTTGTATTGACTATCGGGAGTTGAACAAGCTAACGGAAAAGAACAAGTACCCGGTCCTTAGGATTGATGATCTATTTGATCAGTTAGTCGGGTCGACGGTGTACACAAAGTTGGATCTTAAGTCCGGTTACTATCACCTGAGAATAAGGGAGAGTCATATCCCTAAGACAGAGTTCAGTACAATATACGGGCATTACGAGTTTACGGTCATGCCATTTGGGCTGACGAATGCACCGTCGGTGTTCATGGATTTGATGAACAGGACGTTCAGGGAGTACTTAGACCACTTTGTGATCGTCTTCATCGATGACATTTTGGTGTACTCGCAAAGTGAGGAGGATCACTTTAAGCATCTGCATTTGGTGCTGGAGACGCTGAGGAGGAATCAATTATACGCCATGTTCTCCAAATGCGAGTTTTGGTTATCCTCAATGGTGTTGCTTGGTCATATATTAAGTGGAGAGGGCATTGCGGTGGATCCGACGAAGATTGTTGCAATACGTGAGTGGCCTGTGCTGTCTACGGTAGCGGAAGTACGGAGTTTTCTGGGGCTTGCCGGCTGTTACAGGAGCTTCATGGAGAACTTCTTGTGGATATTGTTACCCCTCACTACTTTGACGAGGAAGGAGCAGAAGTTCATTTGGACCCGGAGTGCGCACGAACTTTTGAGGAGTTGAAGTGTCGGTTGACCACAACACCTGTGCTGAGTTCGCCGAGTGGGACCGAAGGCTTTGAAAGCTATAGCGATGCTTCGGGCAATGTCTTGGGTTGTGTGCTACTGCAGCACGGAAGTGTGATAGAGTATGGCTCGGGATAGCTGAAAGTGCACGAGAGGAATTATTTGGTCTATGACTTGGAGTTAGTGGCCGTGATTTTTGCCTTGAAGATGTGGAGGCACTACTTGTATGGGGTAAGGGTCGATATCTATACCGACCACAAGAGCCTGAAATATTTGTTTGATCAGAAAGATCTGAACATGCGGCAGCATAGATGGATGGAGTTCATGGGGGACTATACTTTCAAGATCCATTACGTGCCTGGTAATGGCAATGCATTTGCAGACGCGTTGACCCGCAGGGCCCCAACTCAAGCCTATTGGCTGTCGGTCCATGACAAGTGGTTGGTTCGGGAGCTGCAGGCATTAGAGATCTCCTGCGTAGACAAGCAGTCGAGTGCTGAAGCACTATTAAACTGGACAGAATTTTAGTATGACCTGGCTGGTCGGATTCGGCAGGCTTTGGATGTGTATGGCAGCATGAAGCAGCTCATAATAGAGGCTCTGGATGGGTCAAATTCCCAATTTGTTGTTGAGGATGGATTGCTTTAGAAAGACGGCCTTCTGTGCGTCCCAAATGTGGGCACTTTATGGGGTGGAATTGTTGTACGAGGCGCATCATACCAAGTACTCGATTCACCCTAGGAGCACGAAGATGTACCGCGATGTGATGAAATTATTCTGGTGGACAGGACTGAAGAAGGATGTGGCACTGTACGTGGCGAAGTGTCGGACATGCACCTTAGTGAAGGCGGAATGCCAAAAGCCGGGAGAATTCTTGAAGTCCTTGCCTATTCTGGAGTGAAAATTTGACGACATTACTATGGTCTTTGTGCACGGGTTGCCAAGGTCGCAAAAGGGGAACAATGCCATATGGGTGGTCGTAGATCGTCTAACGAAGGTGTCGTACTTCATTCCGTATAAGAAGGATGATCCGGTTGAGAAATTGGCAAAGCTGTATGTGGACAATATTATGCAGCTTCATGGTGTGCCCCGCAGCATCGTGAGTGACCGGGATGGGCGGTACACGTCTAATGATTGGAGGCTAGTGCAGCAGATGTTGGGAACAAAGTTGAGTTTCAGCACAGCCTTTCATCCACAGACGGATGGGCAGACTGAGAGAGTCAATAGGACAATGGAAGACATGCTTCGCAGGTGTGTCCTGGACTTCGGGAAGTAGTGGGAGGACCACCTATACTTGGTGGAGTTCACATACAACAATAGCTACCAGTCGAGCATACAAATGGTGCTCTTCGAGGCGCTTTATGGTTGAAGATATCGCACGCCGTTGTCTTGGTTGGAAGCGAGCGAGTCAAAGTTGTACAAGCGACAAGAGGTGGAAGATGCTACTTCGTTGGTGCAAACCATTAGGGAAAGTTTGCTAATCGCTCAAGACCGCCAGGCTAAGTACTATAATTCCAAGCACAGGAATGTGGAGTTCGCAGTGGGCGACTGGGTGTACTTGAAGATCAAGCCGTTCAAGTGTGTCTCGCGGGTGCGGTGCTTGAAGAAGCTAAGCCCGAGGTATCTTGGACCATTTGAGGTTCTGTAGCGGATTAGCGAAGCGGCGTATCAGTTGAATCTATCAGTGGAGCTTAGTGGTCTACACGATGTATTCTATATATCGGTTCTATGGAAGGCGGTGCAAGCGCCTTCGCATGTGATCGCGGTGGATCAAGTGTCGGTGGATAACGGGTTGACGACGAAGGTCATGCCTGTTCGAATTGAGGACTCGGAAGTCAAGTGGCTACGCAACAAAGAGATCAGGATGGTCAAGGTCTGTTGGGACAATTTCGGTCCGGAAGAGCTCTCTTGGGAGCGAGAACAGACCATGCTTGAGGAGTACCCAGAGTTATTCCACTCAGGTACCATTTAAGTTTTGTGTTTATCTTTCCTTTGTGTAATTTCAGGGATGAAATTCTTTTACGAGGGGGAGAGTTGTAACGCCCTGAAACTCAAAAGAGTGACGGGAGGCGTTTTGAGGCAAGTTTGTTATTTGGCAGGGGCACACGGCCTGGGACACGGGCGTGTCCCAGGGCATGTCGTGCTCGAGTCGACGATCTGGTCGAGAGCCCGGGAAGTCGACGATTTACACGGCCTAGGACACGGGCGTGTCCATGGCAGTGTCGGTTGGTCGACGAACTGTGCTCGATGAAGTGTCGAGATAGTGAACACGGCTTGGAGCCCAGTCATGTTCGGGTTTGACACAGGCGTGTCAATTGGGACACGAGCGTGTCCAAGACCCGTGTGTTTCTTGGGTTAGTGTTGGTCCTGTGTCGATGGAGGAACACGCCCAGGAACACAGGCGTGTACTGGATGACACGGGCATGTCAGGTCAAACACGGGCGTATCGGGTGCCCGTGTGCATTTCAGGACGCATCAATTTTGATGGCAAATGGGGAACACGGCCGTGGACATTGGCGTGTCACAGGCTTTGTTCAGCCCAAATTTTGCATTTCAGCTCTTGATCGTGGTCATTCGTTTCCTTATTTTGGGATCCCACGGCTGGGGGTTGTTCCTGCTAGGTTATACCCGGGAATAGGTTTTCAAATCCCTCATTTCTTTCACTTAGTCTCTTTCCAAAGTCTAGAGAGTGGAGATCAATGAATAAGAAAGGAGGCTAGATTCGGTCACCGGCGGTTCTTCGGAGCTCCACATCGCGAGCCGACTTCGGATCTACGGAGGCAAGTGGATTGCGGTGCTTTTCATCTACATACATTTCCATGGTGCCAAGGAAAAATGCTAGGGTAACGATTCTTATCCTAGGACATGTGAAGTCCTCTTTTCCTTTGCATAGGAAGCCCGCTCTCGCGAGTTTGTGGTGAGTTGTGGCGTTCCTTCGGGTAGACATGAATAGTCCCCGTTGTGTACATGTAGAGTCCGTAATCGAGAACGGATATAAGCATGATGTGTGAAGCCTACCCGGACAAGTTGGTCTGGATTGGTGATGTTGCATTGTATGAATGACAGGAGAAGACTCCGCGCTAATGTTTGTTTTTCGGGTTTTCTACGTGTTAGATTGTAACAGGGATCCTTGGGGACTAACTCCAAGGTGCACCCGGAAAACTGGGCAGATGCGTGATTCTACCAACATGGTGGCCTGGGAGCCAACTTGAACATAACTAGGTTATGTGAATTGTGTGATGGGAACGGGACTCGGGGAAGCTTGACCCACACATACGGCTTAAGTTGATGTCGCGGTGTGAGCAACGGGTTAGGTGGAACCTTACCCGATCTATGTGGTTCGGTTAGAGAGACCTAAAGTATGTGGTACTCGCCTTTGGCATAGATGGAGGGTCTTAGGCAGTGGCAGAAAGACCAAATGCTCACGAGATATTGTCGTCCAGGGTGCAGTGGTGAGTCAGCGAACTTTGACCGTATTCACTGAGAATGTGCCCTGAGAGCACGGGCTGTGAGGCCGTGTGTGCCCATGCCTGTGATGAAGTGTATATTCATTATACTGCTTGGTTATGCTATCAAAGTGCAGGGAAAGAGCATCGCCGCCCCGTTTATGGGGGCGGGACGATATAATTTGTTCAGCATAGCTGACTGTTGCTTTGTTTGCCTCTGTTACGGTGGATTGTTGCTTGCAGGTGCTGCGGAGTCGAGCGGTAAAAAGCGGGCTAAAGCCCAAGTTGCCGAGCTGGCCCTCGAAGGCCAAATTTTGAGTGTTTACTTGTTTATTCATGTGTGACCGGCCTGCGTGCCGTGGTATGGAAGACACATTTTAATTTGAGTAAACAATTGTAAGGCCTTAAGGTCATTGTACTTTTGTATTGTACTTCATTACTATTGGGTTTTGTAGTGGACATTCATGCTTTTGGCAGCGGGCCCCAGCCGGACTTACTGGTATATGTGTAGGACGTTGGTTTTTAGTTGGATGGTATTCCATTGAGTAACCACCCATTCTGTCTTTGGTATATGGCATCGGGCCCCAGCCAGACTTACTGGTATATGTTATGCGACGAATTGGGGGTGTTCCAAGAAGAAGTTGGGATAGATGAAGCAGCAAAGAGAGCAGCAAGAGAATAAAATGAATTAACAAGAGGGGTAATAGCCTCTGCTATAAAATTCCTAAGCACTGGAGTGATGTGGTCCAAGATGGAGGACAGGGAGGGAGAAACAGTATCCATAAACTCAGGTGGATTTTGAGTAAATATAGATGGAGGAGTAGAAGGAGTGACATTTGGTATGATGTCATCCTGTGGAGATGATCTGGTAGGGGATGGTGTTGGACTGGGAATGTCATCAATGGGAGAAGTAGGTGTAGATGGTAAGGAGGTGAGCAGATTGAAGGTGGGGGTGACAAGAATGATTCAGTGTGAATGTATTGTAGATGGGAGGGTAGTGGAGATTGAGGAGGTGTGATATGTTGTGAGGTTGAGAAGGTGTTAGCAGATGTGTTGATGAAGGGATTGAAATAATTGGTGGTTGTAGAGGAGGAAGTGATGATTGCTGGGGAGATGGAGGAGTTATTGTTGGATAAGATGTTGTTGAAGGAGGTGGTGGAGGAGGAACTGCTTCAACACTATGGTAGGGAGAGGCTGTTACAACCCCGATGCCCTCAAAAGGCCTGGAGGAGGATGAAGTCTGGGATGGCTTTGCGATTCTCCTCTCTCATTTGCCAAACAGGGCAGAGGTTAGCCTTTTGGAGGCATTGATGAACACTGTTGTAGAAACCAGATGTTCAGATGAATTATCCTGCAGAAAAATCCCCAAAACCAGTCCAAAGCAGACCTCTTTCTTATTGTTCTTCTTTTTAATAAATCAAACAACAACTTACCCCAGTTTATTCCTTTCTTATCAACCAAGGCACCCATAACCAAGAACAGGTGCTTGGTGATGTAGTTATGTGCTGTGTGTTTACCCAGCAGTACCTTCCCGACTACATCTGCTAAGAACTTGTATTTAGCAGAGAAGTTCTTCTTCAGCAGCTTGTTCGGGTTATCTCCAGAATGACCCATTTTGATTAACATATTGTTATATTCCTCAGAGTTCATTTCTATCTCATCATCACCATTTTGTAGACCGGAAATTTTGGTTAGTACAGTAGGTGAAAGGGAGACTTGATTACCAGAAATAGTTCATGTCATGTTATCTTCAGATGTTGAGGAAGTATAGACCCATTCTTTGATCTCTGTCATTGCAATCTTGATGTGGCGGGTCATAAACTGCTTCAGATTTTGATTTGCAAACAGTTCCAGAATATCCACAAATATTGAGTCAGAATGTTGAAAAGATTCGAAGTCTATATCGAAGCCCATGTCAAATTTCATTATGGAAAGAGCACTCGCCGGAATCGCCATGAGTGCTCCTGCAAGAGAGAAACAAAGATCAATTGCAAAGGAACTGAATGCGCAGGACGGGGGGTCGAAGAAAACCTAGATATAAGGTTTTCAGAATATGAACTTCCAGACTCCGTTCGATGAAAAAAGAAAAGATCTTCGATCTGAGTTCGACGATGTATTTTAATAAAAAATTAGTTCATCGATCTCAGTCTGAAGAAGATGAATAAATCATTGATCTCAGTTCGACGAAAACTTCATTGAAGCAGGGATCGTCGATCTCCGTTCGACGAAAACTATTTCACTAAGAAGTGATCGTCGAGCTCCGTACGACGAACTCCTCACGAGTAGTTCACAGATCGTCGATCTTCATTCGACGAACTGTAAATAAATCGTCGATCATAGATAAAATTTAAATTAACTCATCTCCATTGATCATTCCTAACTAATTTAAGAAAAACAAATATTTCTTCTCATCCAATGGCTTGGTGAAGATGTCTGCCCTTTATAAATCAGTGGAAATGAAGACAAGATTAATTTTCTTTTTGTCTACACGATCTCTAATGAAATGATGTCTTATTTCTATATGTTTTTTCCTACTATGATGCACTGGATTTTGTGTTTTTGATATAGCACTACTACTATCACAATATATAGCTGAATTATTTAAGTTGTATCCATAATCTAGTAGTTGGTTTTGTATCCACAAAACTTGTGAGCAACAACTGCCACTAGCTATATATTATGCTTTTGTAGTAGATATGGAAACAGAGGTTTGCTTTTTACAGAACCAAGACACTAGCCTATCTCCAAGGAATTAGCATGTTCCTGTCGTGTTTTTTCTGTCCACTCTACATCCAGCATAGTCAGTATCTGAAAATCCAGTTAAGTCAAATTCTGACTCTGATGGATATAGAAGTCCTAGATTTGGACAACTCTTTATATATCTCTAAATATTTTTTAGCAAAATATAGTGAGATTCTTTAGGGTTCACATGCAACCTAGCACAAATGCATGTAGCAAACAAGATGTCTAGACTACTTCCTGTGAGATATAATAAGGACCCAACAATGGCCCTATACAACTTCTGATCAACAGATTTTCCATGCTCATTAGAATGTATCACAACATTTGCAGTCATGGGCGTCTTCATTGATGAGGCATCACACATTCCAAATCTCTTAATAAGCTCCTAAGCATATTTAGATTGGGAGATGAAGATACCATTAGATGATTGTTTCACTTGGAGACCAAGGAAATATGAAAGTTCACCCATGATACTCATCTCAAACTTTGAATGCATAAGGTTAAAGAATCTTTTGCATAGTTTGGGATCAGTTGAGACAAAGATAAAATCATGTACATAAATTTGTACTAATAAAATTCTATCTTTATGATTCTTAATAAAAAGAGTCTTATCTACAATGCCTCTAGAAAATTTATGATATAACAAGAAGCTAGCTAAGGTCTCATACCAAGCTCTTGGAGCTTGCTTTAAACCATAGAGAGCTTTATACAATCTAAAAACATAAGAGGGATGGGTTGGAGAGATAAAACCAGGAGGTTGCTCCACATATACTTCTTCCTTGAGTTCTCCATTTAGAAAAGCACTTTTAACATCCATATGATAGACTTTGAACTTTTTGCATGCAGCATATGCAAGGAAGATTATTATAGCTGCAAGTCTTGCAACAGGAGCAAATGTCTGATCATAATCAATGCCTTCATCTTGTCTATATCCTTGAGCTACTAGCTTACCTTATTCCTCATAATGTTGCCTTCTGTATCCAACTTATTTCTGAACACCCATTTCGTTCCAATGATTGGGTAGTCTTAGGGTCTAGGAACCAATTCCCAAACTCTACATCTCTCAAATTGATTGAGCTCCTCTTGCATTGCAATGATCCAGTGAGGATCTTGTTCTGCATCTTTAATGGATTCGGGCTAATGTTGAGAGAGGAAACAAGCAAACATCAAGTCAGGGTTGAGTTGATTCCTTGTTTACACACCAGCTGAAATGTCTCCAATCACTTGAGATCTAGGATGATCTCTAAGTGTGACAAAATCAGTGGGAGGAGCTGGTTGGGCAATAGCTTGGGGAGTAAATTCCTCTTGTGGAATTTCATTAGCTGTTGGAAAGGGTTCAATCACCTTTATACTTTCTTCTTCACTTTATTCTTCAACTTGTGGAGAGGGATGTATTGGAACCTCTTGGGTGAGGCTTAGATCCTCCAATCTCTCACACAAGTGAGGTACCTGCAAAGTGCTGTTGGTAGAAATTTCTTTCTCCTTATAAGACATGTTAGCTTCATCAAAAGTCACATTAATATATTCTTCAATTTTTAAAGTATATTTATTAAACACACTATATGCTTTGCTGACTTGGGAATATCCTAGAAAAATTCACTTTTCAGCCTTAACTTCAAACTTTCTAGTATATTTCTTGTTATTGATATGAATATAGCATATGCAACCAAATATTTTAAAATAGGTGATTTTAGGTTTCTTCCCTTTAAGCAATTCATAGGGATTCTTATTCTTAATTTTATGTATTATGCTTCTATTCAGTATATAGTTTGTTGTGCTCACAACCTCTGCCCAAAAGGATAGGGGCATGTGAGCGTCTGTAAGTAATGTGCATGTAGCTTCAATTAGGGTTCTCTTTTTCCTTTCATCTACCCCATTTTGTTGAGGAGTTCTAGGAGCTGAGAAGCAATGACTGATACCTTCCTTCTCACAGAACTCATGCATAAGAAGAGACTCAAACTCAGTACTATGATCACTTCTGATCAATGTAACTTTAGTAAAGTACTCAATCTGTATGTTCTTGAGAAAATCTGTAAGAACCTTTAATGAATCTGACTTAGATCTCAGAAAGAACACACAACTGAATCTTGCGAAGTCATCTACAATAACTAGAGTATAAGATTTCCCTCCTAGGCTTTGTACAGCAATTGGGCCAAAAAGGTCCATGTATAGCAAGTACAAGATACAAGGTGTATCACTCTTATTAACTAATTTAAAGCTAGATTTAGTTTGTTTGCCTAATTGACAAGCCCTGCAGAGGCCTTCCTTCTTGTAGGGACCAGAAGGCAATCCTCTTACAACGTTGTATCTAAATAACCTAGCAATGTTTTTCATATTAACATGTCATAATCTTTTATGGCATAATTCATTTTGATTGCTAACAAGATTAAATAAACATATATCTGATGTTGCAGAATGAAAATCAACTACATATATATTGTCCTGTTTATTTCTAATTAAAATAGTTTGGTTTTCTTTAGTAGAAATAATACAAGAGATGGAGTTAAAATATACCTGATAACCTTTATCTCATAGTTGACTTATGGAGATGAGGTAATGTTTCAGTCCACTTACATATGTAACTTTTTTGAAGGTAACTGCTCCAATCTTAACTTCTCCAAAGCCTTCAGACTGGCAATAATTTGAGTCACCAAAGATCAACTTTGGTCCCAGGTTGGACTTTTAGTTATTTAAGTTGTCCTTGCTGCAAGTCATATGCTTGGAGAATCTACTGTCCAGATACCATTGTCTATTTGAAGTTGGATAGCTCTTTACCTGCAAGGGGCAAATTAGTTGTTCTTGACCCAGATTACCTTGGGCCCTTTATTTTTCTGATATGAAAAACTGGATATAACAGAAAATTCAGGTTGAGATTTATATCCTAAGGGTTGATATCTCCTAGGTGGAATTTTCCAAATTGGCAAATGGATTAACAGGTTTTCTAGGTTGATTAAAGTTCCTGTTAAAGTTATGATTTTTGTTAAGTCTGACTGGGTTCGACGAAATGTTATAAGTTCATCGATCCGAGTTCGACGAAATGGGATTAGATCGTCGATCTCTGCTCAGAGAATGAATATATTCATTTTTTGTGCCCCATGTTTGTCGATTTATGCTCGAAGAACAATACACAGTTCATCGATCGCTGTAAGACGAATTATTATAGCTAATGTTGCCTTTCATGGATCATCGTTCGGAGTTCGATGAACTAGCCACATTTCGTCGATCTGAGTTCGACAAAATCTGTTGAACTTTGTTTTTATTTAGATTTTTCTTTTTTCTATTCTTTTGATTTTTATAGTTAAGTAAATCTTCTGTGGGTTAATTATTGTTTATTACTTCTTTTCCTTTAGCTAAAACAAATTTTATGGGGGTTGATAATATCTGGCATTGACTGTACTTGTGATGTCCATCAGCTTAAGGCTTCTCCCATTGAGAGATTCCTCAAGTTGCTTAGCCTCACATAATTCTGTTTTCATAAAAATGATTTGTTCATTTGCTAAAACTAAATCATTCTTGAGCTTAGTGTTTTCAGTAAATAAATTATCAAATTCAGCTTGTCTATCTCTTAGCATTTTGATTTCTTTTTCAGATTTTATTAAGTCATTACATAAGGCCTTGAATTCATTTTTATAATCAATAGAATTAAAATCAAATGAAAAGATTACCTAATTCTCTTCTATCTCAAATTCCTCTTTTGATTCCTCAGAATGACTTTTTGCATGATCTTCAGCATCAGTCCTGCTGCATGAGGAATTAATTGCCATGAGGCAGACTTCTCTTTCCTTGGCTTCTTCTTCATCTTCACTAGAGCTGGAAGATGAGGTCTCTTCATTAGTATCACTCCAAGTTTCAGCAATGAAGACTTTCTCCTTTCTTTTATGTTTGCTGGAGGAGTGTTTTATTGAGTGCCTGCTTGAATTCTTCTTGTTCTTTTTCTTTTTTCTTCTATCTCTCCTCTGAGCTTCTGGGCATTCAGGAAGAATGTGCCCAGGCTTTCTGCAGCCAAAGCATATAACCTCCTTGGTAGGAGTTCTGTCATACTTAGGCTTATCATCACTCTTGGATGGTCTTCTCCTGAAGTCTTTCTTGGCCAGTTTGTAGAATCTTTGGGCCAGCAAACTCATCAACTATTCATTGGCAGGAAGGGTTTCTGGTTCTTCTGTTGCCTTGAAGGTAATATTATGCTCCTTCCTTAAAGATGTTGAGGCCTTCAGTTCAGCAGCATCTCTGGTCTTGATTAACTGCTCATAGGATTTGAGCTTTCCCAGAAGACACACAGTGGATATATCATTCAAACTTCTGGCTTCTTTGATTGGCCAGATCCTAGAATCCTAAGTGCTGGGGAAGCACATTAGGATCTTATCATTGATCTCAGTTAAGGAGATATTCGTATCCAAGGTTTTTAGTTCATTGATGAAAACATTAAGTCTTTTATACATCTCAGCCACAGTTTCGGATTCCTCCTTCTTGGAGTTCTCATATTGAGATATTAGGAGGTATATTCTATCCTTTCTTTCATCTGCTGAGCCTGCCAACATTTGGTTTAGAGAATCCCAGATTTCTTTGGCAGATGTGCATTCAGCCACCTTTTGAAAAATTTCATCTGACATGGTTTGGGCCAGTATATTTATAGCTTTTGCATCAGCTGTTTTGGCTTTCTTCTGAGCATCAGTCCACTCAGGTGGTGGAACTGCATGAGTGCTAGAAGTTGCTATAGATGTCGATGTTGTTGGTTGAGGAGGACCTATTAAAATAGAATTGAAAATATCATCATCAATAGAATTCATGTAGAGCTTTATTCTTGCCTTTCAGATTGCAAATTTGTTCAAGTTGAAGACTGGAGGACTGGTGATAGCATAATCTTTATTTTGTGCCATTACTGTAATAATAGAAAAACTAAAGATGAGAAAAATAATCTAACAAGGATCTTGGTTCAGATATGAATCTGTGAAACCAAAGAAAGCAAGGCTTTGATACCAATTGAAGGATGGTATGAAAGATACCACCCCTGGTTAGACTGTTTAACTCTAGAGGGGGTGAATAGAGTATTTTTAAATCTTGTTAGATTTTTATTGTGGAATTAAAATAGTGATACTTATATGTGTAAACAGATAGGTGCAAAAATAAAACTAAGCTAGACAGCAAGCAGCACACAATAAAGAATAAGATATCATCACACACGACACAAGAATTTTATAGTGGTTCCCCTAAAACTTGGGTACATCCACTCTTCTACCACCCTGGTAGGAATCCAGTCAGGTTTTTGATCTGGTGCCCTATCACCAATCAGGTTTTTGCTCAGGGGACTGTCACCACAAGATCTGCTTTAGGTAGATCAGGAAACCCTTCAGGCTTTTGATTAGGTGCCTAAAAACAAAATCTAGTCTTTTGATCAGGAGACTTGCAACCAAGTGTTTAACTTTTGAAGGGAGTTATAACCCTATGTACAGTGGGGTGAAACAAACAAAACTATATGTTGTCTTCTCTTTTCACAAAACAAGTGAGAAAACTTGTGGATCCTTGATGGCGTCAAAGCTCCCCCTGAGATTAAGATCTGTTCAGGAAGATTGACAGCTTTGCAGGGTGAGTAGGTCTTCTAAAAAATTCTCCAAAAAGCTGTAGACAGATTGAAGTTGATTGTCTCTTGGAAGCTTGCTGGAAGATGAATACTTGATAAAGACAACAGAATTCTTTTTCTTGAATAATTTCTTGTGTTCTGTCTCTACTTATTATTACTGGTCGATAGAAAATAAAATCTCTTTTATATGATCAATCGAATTCTCCTTTGAATTTTGATATCCTTTTCATTAAATGTTGACTACCTGGAGAATGTAATGCGGTTGGAGAGAATATTTGCATTAATGAATTTCCTCAACTGTGCCATTAAAAATAGCAAGTAATATTCGTGATGAAGACCATAATCCATGCGACCACTAACGGTTATATTCAGAGAATAAAAGCATTAATTATTCAGGAATTATTGATATAGAATAAGGACAAAATGAGGGAAACTTCCAAGTCTGGAACTGCACAGAAATCGTCGACCAGAGAACAGATTTCGTCGACCTGAGATCCAAGTTTGTCGAGCAGAGAAATTATGTTCGTCAACCTGGGAGTTCTTGTTCATCGACCTGAGAACCATGTTCGTCGACCTGAGTTCAGCTAACTGCTTTCTGAGAAAAAACTTCCCAATTTTGTGCTCCAAGTTCATCGAGTTGATAATATAACTTCGTCAACTTGAGTTTAGAGAAAGTATTCTGGACTAAATGATTTGAAGTTGAACTTCCATAATTCATCGACCTGAGCTCGAATATCATCGAGCTGAACTTAGTGAATTGACACTGAGTTCATCATGCGGAGCACAACTTTCATCGAGCTGAGTTCGACGAACGTCGAACTCACTTTTTGAACTTGATTTTCTTATAAGTCTTTGAGTCTTCTGCAGTTTTCAGTTGGCTGGTCCTTGTGGTTGAATCTAAGGACTTAGCATAAACTCTAGGACACAATGACATGACCCTGGCTATACATGGTGGCTCAAATATCCTAGTTAGTGAACATAGCCCAAATCAAACTAGGGATCCAACAGAACTATGCACAGAATAAAAACTAAGCATTCACTGAGGACACAGAGATTTATAGTGGTTCCCCGACCATGGGTACATCCACTTTCCACTCACTGATCTAGCAAATCACTAGACTCTTCTACTCCACTAATCTCGGATTGAAACCAATCCTACACCTCAAAACAAGGTTCCTACAACTCGATCTCAAATCTGGATCTACACTCGGAAGATAGAACTTCATACAATAACTTGGAGAAAACAACTCCTACAACTCGGAGAAAGATCTCCTACTAGAATAAAATGAAATAGCAAAATACAAACAGTGATTATTCTTAAATCTGAAATGATTCTGCCTGTTCTTCTTCCTTTTGAACTTTGCGGCTTTATCAGAATTTGTTGAAGAAGAATCGGCAATCTCTTGATCTGAAAATCTCTGGACTCATACGATCAAGTAGAGGATCTGTCGCTTGAAAAGAAAATCTTGATCTGTGAATCAACTTTTCTGAATCTGTCTGAATCAAAAGCCTTGGTGAAGAAGAAGAAGATCTGCAGCTCTCGATTTGGAAAGAAAAGTTGGATTTAGGAAACTTAGAATTTCTTCTTGCGGCGACTGAATTTTTTCTTAAAACTTCTTAGGGTTTGTCGAAAATGACAAGACCTTTTATAGGATTACCCTAATGGTCATAATCAGCATTAATGACATCCACGTGGACCAATCACGCGTTAACGATGTTTGAAATAATCATCTATCAGGACTTAGCAAATTTCAGAAATATCAGAATTGGTGTTCTCGAGAAGAAGGCTTTTACTCGAGAACAAATGAATTTTGTTACTCGAGAACAATACAGAAGTTCTCAAGAAGGAGACTTATATAAAATAGATGTGGAGAAAGAAAACAGCGTTCTCGAGAAAGAAGTAAATTACTCGAGAAAAATAGTTTATGGTTCTGGAGAAGAATTATTTTGGTACTTGAGAACTAAAGGCTATCTCGAGAAAAATACTTAGAAAAATATGTGGAGGTGGAAATCTGTATTTTCAAGAATAACAAGAAGTACTCGAGAATAATGATGTTTTGTTCTCGAGAAAAATATTCTGGTACTCGAAAATAATTAATCATCTCGAGAACAAAAGTCTGGCTCTCGAGAAAAGTACTCTACTTCTCGACAAATACATCCTGCATCTCGAGAACAAACTATAGTCTTCTCGAGAATAACTTTATTCTTCTCAAGAAAAAGCCTTAGAAAAATATTTATCTGGAAAACAAATATCCTGAGCAGAAATGCTATATATTACTCGAGAACAAAAGCCTTTCTCAAGAACAGCAAGATGCTTTCTCGAGAATAACTTATGTTACTCGACATGAAGACAAGTCTTACTCGAGAATAAGCATAAGTCCATCTCGAGTACAAATATAGTACTCGAGAAAAAGACTTAGACTTTGAAAGTTTATAGTTGCCTACCTAAATCACCTAGAGGGGGGTGAATAGGTGAATTGTGCATCTTTTTGCAAATTACAAACCAATGCACAGATCTATCTACCAATCAAACACAGACGAGGCAAGATTTATAGTGGTTCCCCAACCTTGGGTACATCCACTTTCCCTCACCGATCTAGCAATACACTAGACTCAGCTACCCCCACTATCTCGGATTGAAAAGCAATCCTACCCTCAGAATAACTTTCCTACAATCTCAATCCACAAAACGGATCTACACTCGGAAGATAAAACTTGCTACAATCTCGGAGACAAAAGCTCCTACACTCGGAGAAATTTCTCCTACAATAATGAAATAAAATTGTATAGAAATACAAACAGTGATCTTCTATTTCAGATCTGCAACAGTTCACCAGAAATTTCTTCTTCTAGTCTTTGCGGCTTTATCAAAATGATGAAGACAATCTCGGCAAGATTGGATCTGAAACTTCTTAGCTTCTCACGATCGATCGAATCAGAAAATAAGGAGTTGAGCAAATCTCGATCTGGAGAGCCTTCTACATTTGAATTCTCAAAAGATGAAAACCCTAGCCGGTGGGGAATCAGCGACTGCGACGGCGGCAGATTTCGTTTCTTGGAGAGAGAAAGAAGAGACAGAAAACTTGAGAGAGTACGGCTGCAAAACTTCTTAAAAAATAATCTTCTTAGAATTATTAGGGTTTGTCGGTTTAGACAAGACCTTTTATAGGATCAGAAAAGATTAGACATGATTGAGTCATTATGAGAGACACGTGGACCAATCATGTCAAAGTTTATGAATAAGACCATTACACTGGACTTAAAGAATTTTCGAAAAAGTCAAAGTAAAATACTCGAGATGTAACAGACTACTCGAGTACATGCAACACTACTCGAGTAGGTAGGAGATGACTACTCGAGTATATAAGAAAAACTACTCGAGAGAGTATGAGATGATTACTCGAGTACATGGAGTCAACAACTCGAGTAAATAAGAATAAACGGAATCAGCTACTCGAGTAACAAAAATAACATACTCGAGTACTTAAGTACTTACACGAGAGGTGGAGTAAATTACTCGAGTAAAAGAAATACTACTCGAGTATAAGAAAGAACTACTCGAGTATAAGAAATACTACTCGAGACAAAGACTTAAAAAATTTCTCGAACAGGAAAACTGTATTACTCGAGTATAGAAGATGAACTACTCGAGACAAATAGAACTACTTGAGTATATGGAGATGACTACTCGAGTAATTCACTTAGAGAAATTTTTTGGAATGAAATCCTGGATTACACGAGTATAAACATTGGACTACTCGAGTAGTAGATTAACTACTCATGACAAATGGACCTACTCGAGTATATAAGATAAAACTACTCGAGATAGAAAATAAAACTACTCGAGTATTATACATAGCTACTCGAGTATTTAACTTAGAAAATTTTAAGTAGAGAATTTCTGTAAAACCCGAGAGGAGAAAAGAAACTACTCAAGTAGTTGTCTTAACTACTCGAGAGCCATAATTGACTACTTGGGATATATCTTAGCTACTCGAGTAGGAGTATTATTACTCGAGTATGAACTTAGTAACTTACTCGAGTAAGTACAGAACTACTCAAGTACTTTACTTAGGAAATTTTCTTGACAGATTTTTCTTCTTCTAAAGGATGACCAACATCAAGTCTTTTCTCATAGTCCTAGAGCTTGAAAATGAAGTGTATTACAATAGAGAGGCTACACATGTGTCAACACCTTGGATCACATAATGAGGGATTACATTGTATGGTCCTGTGTTTGGTGACCCATTGTAGACTGACATTGGTCTACACTTCCCATAAGATTCCTGCAAACACATAACTCAAACCAAGCATCAAATAAAACTTAATTCATCTTATTTCAAGGATGACTTCATCAAATCTGGGTTAGTGTGGATACAATACCCAACAATCTCCCCCTATTTGTAGAAATCAGAACCCTTTACACTAAGGTGAATTATGGACATAAAAAGAATGCTAAGTATATAAAGCAGTGTAAGTAAGCAAAAGACTATGAAAAGGATAATAACATCAAAAACTTAGAATTATATAAGTGTGAATATCCAAAAATATCATTAACAACAAAACAAATTTCCACAACTCATAAGTCCTTTTGGCTAGTTCTGATGATGTTGTCTGTCTTGTTCTCTTGTTGTCTTCTTTGACAGCTGAAAGGCTTTGGGTAATACTTGGGGGGTCTTGGAGGATCAGGAGGATTGTTTCTTCCATATTCTTTGTCATATATCCTCCTTTTGGTCATAGATTTCTCATACAACTACCATTCCTGGGAACTGTAGTGAATATTTCTGCTCTCATGGTAATCCAAAAGTAATTTGAGTGTTTCCAGGATAAGGGACTTAGAAATAGGAGACCAAACCCCAGCATATTCAGGAGCTGGAGTAGTAATGGACTTGCTTGCAGAAGCACCATCACCATACTTTCTTTTCTTTTTGTAAGTCCGAATTTCAGGAGGAGATTTGAAGAAAATATCTGCAGGATCTTCATCCCAGCCCTGAGTGTAGGAATCAGGAGGGGCAACAGAATCACCAGGCCTAGGAGAAAAAGTGGGTTGAGGAGCTTGAGCAGAAACATCAGCAGCTAGTAGGTTCAAATGATGAGGGATAATGTTTGGATCAGCAGCAAATTCAAGAAGGATTTGGTTGTGCATCTAGACAGCAGTATCATAGGTGTGGAATTTGACACTCTGTACTTGTTTCATGACATCATTGTGAATCTCTGTCATCTTAGTTTCCCATAATTCTTTCTTGAGGCCATCAGATTTTCTAGATATTCTTTTACCAATCCCTCCCCCTTTCTGACTTCAATAGATAGCTTGGTAATAGCATCTTCTTTGAAGAGTCCAACTTCCTCACAAATCTTCACCTTGGTTACTTCGGTTCATTTGTCCAACTCTATTTGATTTCCAGCTAGGGTAACACTATGTTCCATAACTTGGCGAACACTAGTTATAGTGTGGTCTAAGGCTTTTCCACCATTTGGAAAAGATGTTCGAGTTGATCAGTATTATGCTGGATCTCAGCAAATCCTCTGCTCATCTCAGTTTCTAGAGCAATTACCTTATCAATGACAGTCTTTATACAAGTATCAAAGTAAGATTTTTGTTCTTGAAGGAGAAGTACAATCTGAGTCATCAAATCTGGGGAGGCAGGAGCTGCAGCAATAGGAGGAGTAGAAGTAGATGGAGCAGAAGGAATAGGAGGAGCTACCCATGAAGCTATTTCTTGAATGGTCACAGAACTCTTATCTCTTGTAGTATCTGAGGGAGAGAGAAATCCAAATTCCTGAGAGGAGCTTCAGCTGTCTCAGGTGAGAGCTCATCAAAAATGAAGATTTTTTCTGGTGATCTTGATGAGATTGAGCTGGAGTTCTTGCTAGAGGGATTTCTGGAGATTTTTTGGTGATGGCACTGGAGACTGTACAGGAGACTATACAGGAGTGGGGTCCTTGGGAATTTCAGTGGATAGAGCTTTTGGAGATAGAGGAGGAGGAGGAGGGGATTCAACTGCAGTTAATTCCTCTATCATCTCATTGATGGCATCATCAGTGGATAGTAGTGCTTCTTGAAGTTGTTGATCTATAGGGATATCTTCTGGGGTGACAGGTGGAGAAATAGGTGCCGATGGAGTAGGCTTCCTGGCTGAAACAGCAGGAGCATGCTCCCCCTCATTTGGTGCACCAGAGGAGCTGGGGACCTATGATGGAGAGGGAGATGGGGTCATGTCCTCTGTGTCTAGAACCTCAGTTACTTTGGCAGCTTGAGAGGGATTCTGCAACTTGAGTTGCCATCTTTGAATGGAGGAGATGGATACCATCTTCGTATGATGAAGGATACTTCCTTTAGAGAAGTTGAAGGTTACATGGTCTAACTCATGAAGGATTAATGAAATGATCCTTGCATAGTTGGGGGATTTAATGCCCTCCATTATTTTATTCAGGATGAGCAATCCAAACTGAAAGTCTTTTCTACAGATTATGGCTTGCATCATTTCAAAGAAATACAAAGGGATATATCTTATGGAGTTTGTTTTACACAAAAGAATTTTCCCTATAATATCAACCAGCAGTTTACCTTCTGCATTCATGTCAGCCCTTCTGATGTATTTTGCATCAGAAAAAATTCTACAAAATAAACAAGTTCTGGCATACTCTTCATCACCCAGAAAATCATCTGTATCTAAAACTGGCAGCCGAAGAAGTTGAGAAATAGAGGTTGAAGTAAGTTTGATCTTTATACCTCTGACTTTAGATTTTAGAACTGTCTCGTGGCGCTTCACCTTGACATTCCTGAAAAATTCTGCAACGTTGGGGAAGAGGATTCAACATTGTTCTTGGATAACGAAGGCTAATCCAGCGCTGGCGAGCAAAATAATGAGATTATGGAAGTCGTCGGAGAGTTCGGCAATCCCGGCGGCGACTAATTTCGAACCCACACCAATTTTAGAGGAGGCGGCCATGATTCAGACGTCTTGGAGATGTAGAGACCCTAGAAAGCTTCGACGGGGTGAAGGAAATTGCGTGGCTCTACAACTGACTGAGGAAGGAGAAGAGGCAGTCGGGTACTCGAGAGAGCGGAAATGATTTCGTGTAGGGAAATATCCGGATTTTCTTATTTATATAACCCTAGTTTTAGGTCTAATTATACGACAATGAAGAATTAAACCATAGAAGAGGCGGCATTAGCCTTGGTTTGTGCATAAGAAAATTTGAAAAACAAATGACTCGGTATGTACATGAGTGAGGAAATTTCTCGAGTAGATAAGTTTGGAATTACTTGAGTTGGGATACAGAAGTACTCGAGTAGATGTATGGAAGTACTCGAGTAGGTCAGTGAGGTACTCGAGTATGTGAAGTTGACTACTCGAGTATGTCAGTCTACTACTTGAGTAGGTCAAGTAGACTACTCGAGTATGTCATTCTACTACTCGAGTAGGTCATATTCTTACTCGAGTAGGTTGTATCTTACTCGAGTCAAGGAGTTAGAATTTTGTAAAATTTCAGTATTTGACTAACCTTTGAACCTTGAGCCTTCTTGAAAGTCCAGCTTCTCTAGTCTTCTTTATTGAGCATCCCAAGTTCTGTTTTGAAGAACGAGAACTTGGTCTCGTCAAGCGGCTTCGGGAAAATGTCTGCAAGTTGCCTATCTGTAGGGACATATTGAAGGTCTATGTCCCCATGCTCCACATGCTCCCAGATGAAGTGATACCTTAGCTCTATATGCTTTGTCCGGCTGTGCGAGACTGGGTTGTTGGCTATTGCTATTGCGCTGGAAGAGTCGCAAAACAAAGGAATCTTTTCAAACTTCATGTTGTAGTCCTCAAACTGATTATTTATCCAAAGTAACTGTGCACAGCAACTGCCAGCAGAGATGTACTTTGACTCAGCCGTTGAAATTGCCACACAGTTTTTCTTCTTGCTACTCCAGGAGATAAGTCTTCTTCCAAAGAATTGACATGTCCCGGAAGTGCATTTCCTGTCGTCTTTGCTCTCTGCAAAATCTGCATCTGAAAAACATATTAGTTCACTATCATTACTTCTTGGGTACCATAAGCCAAGATTTGGTGTACCTTTAAGGTATCTCAAAATCCGCTTTACAGCAGCGTAGTGAGATTCCTTAGAGTTCACCTAAAATCTAGCACAGACACATATTGAGAACATTATATTAGGTCTACTTGCAGTAAGGTAGAGCAAGGATCCAATAATGCTTATGTACTTGGTTTCATCAAAAGATTTCCCTTTTTCATTCTTGTCTAGATACATAGTTGAACCCATTGGATTCCTCATCGAAGTTGCGTTCTCCATTCCGAATTTCTTAATCAGCTTTTTGGTGAACTTGGTCTGTGAGATGAAAATTTCATCTTCAGACTGTTTCACTTGAAGCCCTAAGAAATACTTCAGTTCGCCCATACTGCTCATTTCAAACTTCCCTTGCATAAGTTTTGAAAACTTATTACAGAGGTTGTTATCAGTAGAGCCAAAAATAATGTCGTCGACATAGATTTGTACTAGAAAAATCTTGCCTTTAATTTCCCTAAAAAATAATGTCTTGTCTATCTTTCCCCTTATGAACTTGTTCTCAAGTAAAAAGCTAGACAGCATCTCATACCAAGCTCGAGGAGCTTGTTTCAGGACATATAACACTTTATGCAGTAAATAAACGCAATCAGGAAAGTTAGAATCAATGAAATCTGGAGGTTGTTCCACATACACCTCTTCTTTTATGTCACCATTAAGGAAGGAAGACTTCACGTCCATCTGTTAGACGGTGAAGCCTTTGAGTGCAGCATATGCTAGGAATAACCTTATTGCCTCCAGCCTTGCCACTGGAGCGTACGTCTGGTCCAAATCGATTCCTTCTTCTTGATGATAGGCTTTTGCGACAAGTCTGGCCTTGTTCTTTACTATCAATCCATCCTGGTCCATCTTGTTCTTGTAGACCCATTTTGTCCTAATGATGTTCTTTCCTTTGGGTCTTAGAACAAGCTTCCATACTTTGCAGTGTTTGAACTGTTTTAGTTCTTCTTCCATCACCATTATCCATGAAGTGTCTGAGTTTGATTCCTCAAACTTCTTTGGTTCAACCGGTGATAGAAAACTTAAATATATATTCTCATTAGTTGTACCTCTTCGAGTTCTGACACCATCTCGGCGATCACCTATGATCTGGTCCATGGGGTGATCCTTTAGATGTCCGAGCTCTAAAGTCCTTGCATCTAGATTATCTTCTATTACCAGAGTGACTTCTTCATCTTGGATGACTTCTTCATCATGATCATCAACCTCTTCAATAGGGGTTGGGCTGGTGATCTTGATGAACTTTTCACCTTTGTCTTCGGACGGTTCATCCAAGCTAATTTCTTTCATCTTTGCATCTGCATCTTCAATAAGCACACTAGAAGAACTGCTTTATAGAAAACTCGTCTCATCAAATACAACATGTATCGATTCTTTCACGACCAGGGTTTTTTTATTAAAGATCCTGTATGCCTTACTACGGCTACTATAACCTACAAAAATGCCTTCAAAACTCTTTTCGCTAAACTTAGTAGTATGATACTTGCCATTATTGAGCACGAAGCATTTACAGCTAAAAATTCTAAAATACGAGACTATCGGTTTCTTGCCCTTTAGAAGTTCGTCAGGTGTCTTATCGTGATTTTTGTTTATGAGGGCTCGATTTTGCATGTGGCATGCAGTGTTGACGGCTTCAGCTCAAAAGTACTCCAGAAGTGAAGCATCACTCAACATGGTCCTACAGGCCTCTATGAGCGTTCTATTCCTTCTCTTGGCTAGTCCGTTCTGTTGAGGAGTACGAGGAGAGGAAAACTCATTAAAGATACCTAGGCTTTCACAAAATTCTGTCATGGCCCCAGACTTGAACTTTGTTCCATTGTCAGTTCTAATTTTGACTATGGAGCAGTTGTACTTGTTCTGAACTTGCCTGACAAAATTAGTAAAGATGTTGAAGGTATCTGACTTATGTTTCAGAAAGAACACCCACGCAAAGCGCGAGTAATCATCAAGAATTACTAATGTATAATCCTTACCACCCAAACTTATAATTTGCAGTAGACCAAACAAGTCCATATGCAGTAGATGAAGATATGTATTAGAATCCTTACCAATAACGCTTTTAAAGGTATCCCTTGTTTGCTTTCCTTTTACACATGCATGACAAGATATATCTTTAATGTACTTGACATTTGGGGCATCACGTACTAAGTTCATTGAAAATAATTTATAAATAGTTTTGTAATTAATATGTGCTAGTCTCTTATACTATTGGTCAACAAGCGACGCACTATCTTTTGCTAAAAAGCACACTGGTGTCGAAGAATCTATACAAATGAAATTCAAGCAAAAAATGTTTCTACTTCGAGTACCAGATAGAATCGTTTCCATATTTTCAACATATTTTATCAAGCACTTATCAACGTGAAACTAAACTATGTATCCTTTATCGTAGAGTTGGCTTATGCTTATAAGGTTATGTTCCAAACCTTCAACATAAGCCACATCTGAGAAGGATACATTACCGTTCGTAATCATACCATGGCCTTTAGTGATTCCACGATCTGAACCTCCAAAGATGACCTTCAGTCCATTCACGACTAGAGTAAAGTTCTGAATTAGGCTTCTTGTCCCGGTCATATGCCAAGAGCATCCACTGTCCAAATACCAGATTGGCGTATTGGTGGCCTTTGGACATACCTTCAATCACAATCAGTTTGCCTTAGGAACCCAAATACGTTTGGGTTCTTGGTCTTGGGTTAGAACACTCCCCCTATGAATATTAGCATTTAGAGTGGTCTTCCTCATATTGTCAACATATGGGGTTGCAGCATTTCTAGGATTAAAACAACAATCAAAGGGAAAGCGACCAATTCTGCCACAACACCAACATTCAAATCTGTTGTATCTTTGCCTTATGTTCTCCTGCTTGACCTTTTGGAATTGTGGTCTAGCAGGGGCAGCATTCTTGGAGGAAAAGGCTTCATGATGATGGCAATCACATGTTTTCTTCTCCTTTATTGGCTTTTCTACAACAGGCTTTGCCTTTGGTGCCTTCTTGAAGTTATGACCATGATTAAAAGGGCCATAACTCTGAAGAATCACTTCTTCATAAGGTGCCTTAAAGACACTTTCGCCAAAGTTTCTGGGGCGAGTCCATTCTTGATAACAAGACTTTGGCTCTACATAGGTAGTGTTCTATTCCTTCTCTCAGCTACTCAGTTCTGTTGAGGAGTACGAGGAGAGGAAAACTCATGAAAGATACCTAAGCTTTCACAAAATTCTGTCATGGCCCCAGACTTGAACTCTGTTTCATTATCACTTCTGATTTTGACTACGGAACAGTTGTATTCATTCTGGACCTAAAAAATTTGTAAAGATGTCAAAAGTATCTGACTAGTGTTTTAGAAAGAACACCCACACAAAGCGCGAGTAATCATTAACAATAACCAATGTATAATCCTTACCTCCCAAACTTCTAACTTGTAGTCGACCGAACAAGTCCATATGAAGTAGATGTAAACATCTATTAGAATATTTGCCAATAATGCTTTTAAAAGTAGCTCTTGTTTGCTTGCTTTTTATACATGCGTGGCAAGGTCTATCTTTAGCGCACTTGACATTTGGGGCATCACGTACTAAATTAAGTGAAAATAATTTATTAATAGCTTTGAAATTAATATGTGATATTCTCTTATATCATTGGTCAGGAAGAGATGCACTATCTTTAGCCAAAAAGCACACTGCTGTATAAGAGTCTATGCAAATGAAATTTAAGCAAAATATATTCCTACTGCGAGTGCCTGATAGAATCGCTTCCATATGGTCAACCGATTTTATCAAACACTTGTCTGCATGAAATTCAACAATGTATCATTTATCGCAGAGCTGGTTTATGCTTATGAGATTGTGTTCCAATCCTTCAATATAAGCCACATTTGAAAAGGACACACTGCCGTTAGAAATCATACCATAGTCTTTAGTAATTCCTATGTCTGAACCTCCAAAGAAGACCTTTGGCCCGTTCAAGACTGGAGAATAATTCTGAATAAGGCTTCTTGTCCCGGTCATATGCCGAGAGCATCCACTGTCCAAATACCAGATAGGAGGTTTGGTGGCCTTTGGAAATACCTGCAATCACAAATTAATTTTGAAAGAAATAGTGTCTAATCACCTAGAGGGGGGTGAATAGGTGACCTTTATCTTTTTTAACTTTAAAGGCAGAAATACTTTACAGTAAATGCAATTCTACAATTATCACAGCACAGCAACCATACAATAAACCATACACAGAGTGCACACAGGATTTATAACCCCAAACAGGTTCCTTCAACTCAGAGTGTCCCCACTCCTACAACTTAGGCACAAAGCCTTACCACTCAGTCTTCACCAAGACCTACACTCAGGCTAAACAACCCTACCTCAGCATTCAATCAAGGACTACACTCAGAGAATAGAATCTCCTACACTCAGGCAAAAAAGCCCTACCTCAGCCTTTATAGTTTAGGCTTACAACTCAGATCCCTTAGGATCCTACAAGAATTTAATAATACAAGGTAATTAACCACAACTCTGACTGGGAGAGATGAATTGACTGGCTTCTTGATGAGTTCTTGGAAGAACTTGGTAGAGATCAACCACCCTTGGCTTTCTTCAAAGCTTCTTGAATTAGAACACAGTAGGGTTGAATCTCCTGTGCAGATGATCTTCAATTCAACTGTTGTCTTGAGATTCAGATCTCAATCTGAATCTTACTTAGAAGCCCGGTTCAGCAGCTGCTCTTCTTAGATGGAGCACTCTCTCTCTCTCTCCAACTTCTTAGATCTTCTGTTGAAGCTCTTTTTTTATGTTGTTAGATCTCTTGATTAATTGTGATTCTTCTCACGATTCCCCTCTTGATTCTACTGCTAATTGTTGAAGGAGAAAGTCCTTTATATAAGCTTTCTCCATGGTGACCGGCTGATCCGATTTCTAACAACCTTCTGATGACTCTGACAGTTGCAGTTGACCGATTGTAATTGCAGCTGTCAAGTCATCCAGTCACTTCTTGAAATCACTGTCACAGTCTGAAAGTGTCGAGATAGATAGTCATTAAGTGTCGACTCAAATAGACTAAGTGTCGACACAAGTAGACTAAGTGTCGACACTAGCCTTGATGGTGTTGACACAACTCCTTGTGTTGTTGTAATAGCTTCTCGACACTACTTCTTCAGAATGTGTCGACATTGATCCTGTTTGTCGACACAAGCCTTCTATTGAGTGTGTCGACACTGATTTTGTGTGTCTACACAAGTACTTCTTCTTTAATACTTAGTTGAATTCTATTGTGTGTCGACACAAATCCTTTGTGTCGACACATCTTCTTGTGTTGAAACTTGCTAAGTGTCGACACATCTTCTTCGTGTCGACACATGCCTTCATGTGTTGAAACTTTGCTGAGTGTCGACACATCTCCTTTGTGTCTACACATTCCTTCATGTGTTGAAACTTTGCTGAGTGTCGACACATCTCCTCTGTGTCGACACAAGTACTTTAACTTTGTTGAAGTTTGATGAGTGTTGACACAGCCTCCTAGTGTCGACACTTTTGATGTCGACACAGTTTATCTGGGTGTCGACACTGCCTCTAAGTGTCGACACAGATAATATTGACAATTCTTCACAGTGTGTCTACACAGCCTGTATGTGTCGACACTTTTCTTCTGGTGTCGACTCTGCCTTCCTGGTGTTGACACAATTACTCCAAGTGTCGACACAGCTTCTCTGGGTGTCGACACTAGCCTTCATAAGTGTCGACACTTCACCTCTAGGTGTCGACACCTTCCTTCAGATTTCCATTCAGGTTTAAGAGAATCAGGTTTAAGAGAATCAGGTTTAAGAGAATCAACAAAACCTGATGGCTGCTAAGTCTATAAACATAATCAGGTTTAAGAGAATCAACAAAACCTGATGGCTGCTCTACATAGACATCTTCCTTCAGATTTCCATTCAGAAAAGCTGACTTAACATCCATTTGATATACCTTAAATCCATGATATGTTGCATAGGCAAGGAACATCCTTATTGCTTCCAGTCTTGCTACTGGAGCAAAGGTTTGATCAAAATCAATACCTTCTTCCTGCTTATATCCCTTTGCAACAAGTCTAGCTTTATTCTTTATGATGATTCCATTCTCATCCAACTTGTTCCTAAAGATACACTTAGTTCCAATAATGTTGTGGTCCTTGAGTTTAGGAACTAGCTCCCAGACCTTGCATCTTTTGAATTGATTCAGCTCCTCTTGCATGGCCTCAATCTAATGAGGGTCTAGGATTGCTTATTCAAACTTCTTTGGCTCTACTTGGGATAGAAAACTGGAGTAAAGAACTGTACTTAGATTCCTGCTCCTTGTTTGCACCCCTTGTTTGGGATCTCCAATTATTTGTTTAGCTGGATGATCCTTTAAGGGCCTATTTGCTGGAGGCAGCCTGTCTTCAGGTTGTACACCTTCAGTCTCTTCATTTAGCTGCATCTCTTGGTCTTCTTCAGCATCAGGAGTATCTTGTACTCCCCCTGGACAACAGCCACCATCTTCCACTTGCTGACTTGCAGAAGGACCTTCTGTTAAGATAAGCTTGTCCATCTTCTCAGTTACATCTGTAGAGCTGCAAACACTTCTTTGCAATTCATTGTTAATAAGTCTAGCTTCATCAAAAAATACATGAACAGACTCTTCTACAACTTGAGTAATCAAGTTATACACCTTATAAGCCTTACTATTATTGTTGTACCCAACAAAGATCCCCTCTTGGGATTTGGCAGCAAACTTGGTTAGATAAGACTTACCATTGTTAAGGATATAGCACTTGCAACCAAAGATCCTGAAATAGGATAAATTTGGTTTTCTGCCCTTCACAATCTCATAGGGGTCTTCTTGTGGCTCTTGGTGATAGTAGCCCTATTGATCACATGACAAGCAGTGTTTACTGCCTCAGCCCAGAAATATTCTGGGAGAGATGTGTCACTCAATAGGGTTGTACCAGCCTCTATCAAGGTTCTATTTTTTCTTTCAGCAATACCATTTTGCTGAGGTGTTCTTGGTGAGGAAAATTCCTGAAAAATTCCAAATTCTTCACACAGTTTTGTCATACTGTCAGACTGAAATTCAGTACCATGGTCACTTCTGATTTTGACCACTGTACTATCCAATTCATTCTGAATTTGTTTAACAAAACTATATAAGATACTTGGGGTTTTAGATTTTTGTCGAAAGAAGAACACCCAGGAATACCTTGAATAGTCATCTACAACCACAAATGTGTAGACCTTCCTACCTACGTTGTGAACTGGCATAGGAGCAAAAAGATTCATATGCAAGAGGTATAGACACCTCACAGCATCTTTGTTATCAAGGCTATGAAAGATGGATTTGGTCTGCTTGCCTTTTTGACAAGCTGAGCATATCCCATCCTTTATACACTTAACCTGAGGACCATTCCTCACTAACTCTTTGCTAAAGAGTTGGCCAATTGTCTTATAGTTAAGATGAGCCAGCCTCTTGTGCCATTTAACACAATGTGAGACTTTCTCATCAGCTACAAGATAAATAAGAGAAACATTGTTCTCACATGCAAAGTCTAGACAATAGACATTTCTCTTCCTATATCCTGTCAGAATGATCTTTTGATCATTTGACCTCTTGATATGACAACCATTCTTGACAAATGAGATGTCATATCCTAAATCACTCAGCTAACTTATGCTAATGAGGATATGTTTCAAACCCTTTACATAAGCCACTTGAGTAATTGTAATTTGGTTACTAGTAATGTTACCAAAGCCGTTGATGATTCCTTTTTCTGAACCACCAAAGGTAACTTTAGGGCCATCCTTGATTGGTGTATAGTCCTTCAGCAATCCCCTAGTTCCAGTAATGTTCCTGGAACATCCACTGTCTAAGTACCATATAGGGGCATGGCCACTTGGACTCACCTGCAAAACAGATTACTTAACCTTAGAACCCAAATAATTCTTGGGTCCTTGGTGCAGGTTAGTTTGACTTTTAAAAAAAATACCTGTAGCTCTTCTAGCAGGTAGTTTGCTACTCTCCTTGACACTTGAATTGTGCCAACAATCTATGGCAAAGTGGCCTATCTTGCCACAACACCAGCACTCAAACCTGTTGTACCTTTGTTAAGGTACAACCCTGGCTGGATTTTCTACTATAGCCTTCTTGTTTAGTGCTGGGTCTTTGCCCATAGATTTGGACCTAGCTGTCCTGGCAGGTTTTGTAAACCCCAATCCAGTCTTACCCTTTTGAGGTACAAACTCGTCTATCAAAGGTAAAACAGATTTTGGTTTAGAAAAACTTGTTATAATTTCTCTCTCCTTCTGAAGTCTAACCTCCATATTTCTAATTTGATCATTCTTAAATGTAATAGTACCCATCTGAATAACAGTAATGTTCTTTAGCCTGACTATTTCATTCAATTTTTGATCAAATAACTTGTCTGAATTAGCAGTAGCCAATTTAAGACTAGCAATCTCCTTTGCCTGAATTTTGGCTAAGGTTTTGCTTTTCTTCAAGTCCTGCAACAAGTCCCTATATTCATCAATTAACTGATGAATATCTCCTTCAGATTCATACCCACCCACATCACTTGATGCAGATGTATCTGATTCTGACTCAGTACTAGAAACTGAACTAGAAGAACAACTTTGTACCTTTCTTAGTCCAGGCTGATCCTGGATTTTGTCTCCATCAGATAAGGCCATCAGCCCTTTGCATTGATTGTCCTCATGCTCATAAATTGAATTCATTAATTGCATGAACTCATCTTCTTCCTCTTTAGCAAATAGTCCTATATAGGCTTCAGCTTCTGATTTTGTTTCTGAGGATGACTGATCTGTCAGACTTTTGTCTTTCTTAGCAATGAAGGACTTTTCCTTTTTGCCCTTAAACTGAGTCTTCTTTTTGTCAGTTGACTCCATCCTCTTTTCAGGACAGTTAGACACTACATGTCCCTGTCTATTGCAGCAATAGCACACAATCTTTGAAGATGTAGCTTTGCTTGGCTTGGATCTGCTTCTGTCATTCCTTGATGACTTTCTTTTCTGATAATAGTCATCTTTTGGTTGAGAAGTGGAAGGCTTCGACCTCCACTACTTATTCTTTAGAAACTTTTGAAAATGCCTAGTGAAAGCTGCAAAGTCTTCATCACTTTCACTACTATCTGAATTCTTGCTTTCTGAATTATCTGTTACAGCCTCAGCAACTATTTGAGGTGTAGATGGATACTTGCTTCTATACTTCCTAGTGGCTTCAGTTTTGAAGGCCACGGATCTTTCCTTGTGCTCCACTCTAGTAGTCTTCTCTTCCTCCTTTCTAGCCAATAACTGCATCTCATAAGATAACAGTTTTCCAAACAAAGTTGGAGGAGGTATATCAGCTAATTTGGCCATTTTCGTAATGACACAAATCTTGGTGTCCCAGTCCTTAGTCAGGGATCTTAAGAACTTGTCATTCAGCTCATAGTTGCTGAATTCTCTTCCATAGGACATCAATTCATTTACTATCCTATTGAACTTCTTGTAGCATTCAGTAATGCTATCAGACTTTCCTTGTCTGAAGCTTTCATATTCCTGATTTAACAAAGACTTCCTGTATTGTCTTACTTCTTCTGATCCCTCCATATAGACTATTAATGTGTCTCACATTTCTTTAGAAGTTTTACAATGAATTAAATTCTGAAATGTTGCATCATGAATTGCACTAACAATAATATTTTGGGCCCTCTTGTCCATAGTGGCCAGAATGATTTCATCTTTGGTCATTTCTGAATAGTCCTTAGGAGTTTTCTGATTTGTATCTAGAATAGATATCTTCATTGGCACATATGGCCCTTCTTTGACTGTGATGTATATTCTTGGGTCAGATGCTTCCATAAAGAGTCTAACCCTCTCTTTCCATATGCCAAAAATCTCTTTTCTACAGATTGGCAATTTCATGGACCCCAGCTCTTTGTGATTCTCACTAGAACCCATTTTCTTGATTCTTGTTTATTAAGATTCTGCCTACAGGATCTTACTCAGACTGTTATGTCCCTTTTTGAGTAATCTCCCTCTAATACCACTTGAAAGAAATAGTGCCTAATCACCTAGAGGGGGGTGAATAGGTGACCTTTATCTTTTTTAACTTTAAAGGCAGAAATATTGTACAGTAAATGCAATTCTACAATTATCACAGCACAGCAACCATGCACAGAGTGCACACAGGATTTATAACCCCAAACAGGTTCCTACAACTCAGAGTGTCCACACTCCAACAACTCAGGCACAAAGCCTTACCACTCAGTCTTCACCAAGACCTACACTCAGGCTAAATAGCCCTACCTCAGCCTTCAATCAAGGCCTACACTCAGAGAATAGAATCTCCTACACTCAGGCACAAAAGCCCTACCTCAGCCTTTATAGTTTAGGCTTATAACTCAGATCCCTTAGGATCCTACAAGAATTTAATAATACAAGATAAATTACCACAACTCTGACTGAGAGAGATGAATTGACTGGCTTCTTGATGAGTTCTTGTAAGAACTTGGCAGAAATCAATCACCCTTGGCTTTCTTCAAAGCTTCTTGAATTAGAACATAGTAGGGTTGAATCTCCTGTGCAGATGATCTTCAATTCAACTGTTGTCTTGAGATTCAGATCTCAATCAGAATCTTACTTAGCAGCCCGGTTCAGCAGCTGCTCTACTTAGAAAGAGCTCTCTCTCTCTCTCCAACTTCTTAGATCTTCTGTTGAAGGTCTTTTTTTGTGTTGTTAGATCTCTTGATTAATTGTGATTCTTCTCACGATTCCCCTCTTGATTCTACTGCTAATTGTTGAAGGAGAAAGTCCTTTATATAAGCTTTCTCCATGTTGACCGGCTGATCCGGTTTCTAACAACCTTCTGACGGCTCTAACAGTTGCAGTTGACCGGTTGTAATGGCAGCTGTCAAGTCATGCAGTCACTTCTTGAAATCACTGTCACAGTCTGAAAGTGTCGAGATAGATAGTCATTAAGTGTCGACTCGAATAGAGTAAGTGTCGACACAAGTAGACTAAGTGTCGACACTAGCCTTGATGGTGTCGACACAACTCCTTGTGTTGTTGTAACAGCTTCTCGACACTACTTCTTCAGAATGTGTCGACACTGATCCTGTTTGTCGACACAAGCCTTCTATTGAGTGTGTCGACACTGATTTTGTGTGTCTACACAAGTACTTCTTCTTTAATACTTAGTTGAATTCTATTGTGTGTCGACACAACTCCTTTGTGTCGACACATCTTCTTGTGTTGAAACTTGCTAAGTGTCGACACATCTTCTTTGTGTCGACACATGCCTTCATGTGTTGAAACTTTGCTGAGTGTCGACACATCTCCTTTGTGTCTACACATGCCTTCATGTGTTGAAACTTTGCTGAGTGTCGACACATCTCCTTTGTGTCGACACAAGTACTTTAACTTTGTTGAAGTTTGCTGAGTGTTGACACAGCCTCCTGGTGTCGACACTTTTGATGTCGACAGAGTTTCTCTGGGTGTCGACACTGCCTCTAAGTGTCGACACAGATAATATTGACAATTCTTCACAGTGTGTCTACACAGCCTGTATGTGTCGACACTTTTCTTCTGGTGTCGACTCTGCCTTCCTGGTGTTGACACAATTACTCCAAGTGTTGACTCAGCTTCTCTGGGTGTCGACACTAGCCTTCATAAGTGTCGACACTTCACCTCTAGGTGTCGACACATGGACTTAGAAACTTTTATGCTTTTCCTGCAATTACTTAACCTGCACACATAAACTCAAAGCACATCAAATACACCTAGATGTATATCATTGAGTAGGGTGAGGTTTCTTCAAATCAGGTACATATATTCCAATGTACCCAACAAATTTGCCTTAGGAACCCAAACATATTTGGGTCCTTGGTCTCTAGTTAGAACACACCCCCTACGAGTATTCACATTATGAGTGGTCTTTCTCACATTGCTAACTTGAGGAGTTACAAAATTTCTAAAATTAAACCAGCAGTCAATGGTAAAGTGACCAATTTTGCCAAAACACCAACAGTCAAACCTATTGTATCTTTGCCTGAAATTCTCCAGCTTTACCTTTTGAGATTGTGGTCTAGCAGGGGAAGCAGTCTTGGAGAAAGATGCTTCATGGTGATGGCAATCACATGTTTTCTTCTCCTTGAGTGGCATTTCCACAATAGGCTTTACTCTTGGTGCCTTCTTAATGTTATGACCATGAATATAAGGGTCACAGCTCTGAAGAGTAATTTCTTCGTAAGGTACCTTAAAGACACTTTCACCAAAGTTCTGGGGATGTGTCCATCCATGGTAACGGGACTTGGGCTCTACATAAGTAATCCTAGCAATGTGAAAATAGGATTAGTCAAGATCAAACTCGTTCGTTGGAAATATAACCTTCTTGAAAGAAGTCTGATCTTGAGGAGCTCTCCCCTTCTCCTTGGCCAAAGCCTTCTTGGTCGCCTTATTCTTTCTCTGATCCTTATTCCTCCTAGAAGATTTACTAGGAGCTGCAATGTAACGCCTCGAAACTCAAAAGAGCGACGGGAGGCATTCCGGGCCAAATTTGGAATTTGGCAGGAGGTACACGGCCTGGGACACGGGTATGTCCCAGGGCGTGTCGTGTTGGGTTCGATGATTTGGCCGAGAGGTCGACGAAATTGGGTTCGACAATCGTCGACCAGAAAATATGGCCCAGGACACGGGCGTGTCCCAGGGCGTGTCGGGCTAGTTCAAAGTTGGCAAAACTATCAGGTAGAAAACTGGGTTCGACAATCGTCGAGCAGTGGTCGATGATCTGGTAAAAATGCTGCGTTCGACGATCGGGCCAGCTTTCTGGGTTCGACGATCGGGCCAGCTATCTGTGTTCGACGATTGGGCCAGCTATCTGTGTTCGACGATCGGGCCAGCTTTCTGGGTTCGACGATCGGGATGCGTGTTCGTCGAACATGCAGCTTTTTGTGTTTGAAGATCGGGTCGTGGGTTCGACGATCGGGCCGCGTGTTCGATGATTTGGCTAGAGTTTTGTGTTCGATGATCGGGCTACAGATCTCCGTTCGGCGATCTGGCAGCAGTCGATGATCTTGGTTCGACGATCGTCAAGCGCGAGGCTGTTTATGGCGTGTCTTACTCGGTCAATGCGGAGTGTCGACACACGGGTTGGCGGGAGTTGACTATTTGTTCCGACATTGACGCGTACGTGTCCTGCTCCTGTTGGTGTACCATGCGGTGTTTAGCCACATTCGTCCAGGTCAAACCTGGTTCGTAGCCGTGTGTTTCTTTTTGTGGGATCCGATGGCTATGGTTATCCCAAAGGGGTTATACCCGAGAGAAGGGTTTCAAAACCCTTATTATTTTTTGCTGGTTCTCTGTCTAAATCCTAGAGAGAGGGGAGAGCAAAGGAGGAAGAAGAAGTCTAGATCCAGTCTTTGGAGGAGTTTTAAATCTCCAAATCACGAGCCGACTTCGGATCTACGAAGGCAAGGAGATTGTGGTGCTTTTCATTCGCGTACTTTCCCATGGCGCCAAGGAAGAACTCTTGGGTAACGATTCTCTACTTGAGCATGTTAAGCTCTTCTTCTTTTGCATAGGAAACACGCTCTTGCGAGTTTGCGGTGAATTGGAGGCGTTCCTTCGGGTATATATGTGAAGTCCCCGTTGTGTAGAGTACTTAAACGAGAACGGAAATAGGCACGATGTGTGAAGCCTATCCGGACATGTTGGTCTGGATCGGTGATGTTGCATTGCATAAATGCCGGAGAAGACTCCGTGCGAATGTTTGTTTTTCGGGTTTTCTACGTGGTAGATTGCAATAGGGAACCTTGGGGATTAACCCTAAGGTGCACCAGGAAAACTGGGCGGATACGTGATCTTGCCAACTCGGTGGCCTGGGAGCCAACTTGAACATAACCGGGTTATGTGAAATATGTGATGGAAATGGGACTCGGGAGAAGTTTGACCCGCGCATATGGCTTAAATTGTCGTTGCGATGTGAGCATGGATTAGATGGAACCGTACCCGTTCTATGTCGTTCGGTTAAAGCCATTGGCATAGATGAGGGTCTTCGGCGGTCTATGGCTTAAATTGATGTGACCCATGACGGGAGGAAAAAATGCTCATATGTTTGGCCGTCAAAGTGGTGGTGGTGAGTCCGGAATGTCTATGGCTTAAATTGACGTGACATTGGCCGGTTCACCGAGAATGTGCCCTGAGTGCACGGGGCGTGTGGCCGTGCGTGCCAACTCCTGTGATGCAATGTATATTTATATATACTGCTTGGTTATGCTAATAAGTGCAGGGAAGGAGCAATGCCGCCCCGAATTGGGGGCAGGATCGTTATAATTTGGTCAACACTGCTGAACGTTGCTTTTGTTGGCCACCGTGCGGTGGTTTGTTGCTTGCAGGTACTACTGGATCAAGTGGTCAATAGAGGGCTAAAGCCCAAATTACGAAACTGTCCCTCGAAGGCCTAATTGAATTGTTTACTTTCTTTTGCTCATGTATGACCGGCCTGCGTGTCGTGGTATGAAAAACATGTAATTTTGAGTAAACCATTTGTAAGGCCTTAAGGCCAGTACTAGTGTATGTACTTCATTCCTATTTGGCTTGTTAGTGGACATTCATGCTTTTTGCTGGGTTCTTTTAATTGCAACTTTTAAAACTGCTTCCTCTACAATGCTTTGTGTAGGACGTTGGATTGGTTGCATGGTTTCCATTGAGTAACCACCCGGTCTGTCTGTAGTATATGGCGTCGGGCCCCGGGCGGACCTACTCCTACATGCTATGCGACGGATAGGGGGTGTTACAATTTGGTATCAGACTACAGGTTTCAGTCAGCCTTAAATGAATTCGTGGGCGAATTCGTTTTAAGGGGTGGTGAGCACATGTGTGTGTATCATCGTTATAACAGCAAAAGAACCCATGAATTTCCACTTATGAATGAAAATACACGTGTTTGGGGAAACTGCGTGTTCTTATAATTGTTGTTTGCAATTTTATTTGGTAGCTTAACGGTGTTTTGTACCACTATAGGTGACCAGAAGATGTGCTGGGATGTCGGAACGTCGAGTTTCTGAGGCTAGCAGTGCACCAAATGTTTCTCCTGCAACACCTCCATCGGCTGAGACCATACGATTGGTTGCCGAAGCAGTGTTTTCCATGATAAATGCGCAGCCTACAAGGCAAATGCAGCAGCTCGCTCCTGCGATGGAGCAGGTACCACTGCATGCGGCTGAGCAGAGAAGGGTGGAACAGGTAGTAGAGGAATCTTTGGTGCCAAGGAGGGCAACCGAGAGACTGCTCAAACGTATTATGAGCTTTAATCCTCCGGTATTCTCGGGGTTGGGAACCCCATCTCAAGCTGAAGACTGGCTCTCCCGGGTGAATAGAGTCTTGACAGTAATGGAGACGGAAGAATGGCAAATGACCACCATTGCTACGTTCCTTCTAGACGGTGAAGCGAGATTATGGTGGGAAGGTTTGGAGCTACAGTTATTGAGAGTAGGCAACTTATAGTTGTCTCGATGGAGGAGTTCTCGAGACTATTCTTGGCTAGGTACCTCCCTTCGACGCAGAGGATAACGTTGGAGAACGAGTTCCTGAAGTTGGATCAAGGAGACAGTAGTGTGGATGAGTATCTCCACAAGTTTACTCGATTGAGTCGATATGCTAGCTCCACCATCGCGGATGAGGAGCGCAAGACGAATCGATTCTACGAAGGGTTAAGCGATGATTTGAGGCTACTACTCTCGGGGCCGATGACGCAGGGTTTCTTGACCATGGTCAACACGGCCCTGTCCTTGGAGAAGGACATGAAGAATGTTCAGGCAAAGAAAAGTTTGGGTGATAAGAGATCTGAGTTCAAGGTGCCGACTACCTCAAAGTCTGGGTACCGTAAATCCTCTAAGAAGGCTAGGACTTCGGGTCCAGCTCCCTCTTCTGGTGCTTCTGGGGCGACTACGGGTCGTACCTCGGGTGCATGCTTTACTTATGGAAAGCCGGGCACTTTGCCCGTGACTGTTGGAGCGGACATCCCAAGTCCGAGAGAAAGCCGTGAGCAACTTATAAAGAGAAGGGCAAGACGGTGGAGTCAACTGCGTCCCATTATGCTCCGGCTTAACCGAGGGTGTACAATCTTGGCCAACAGGAGGCCATCAAACAGGCGGATGATGTGACAGGTAAAATTTAAATTTCTCGCAAGTTATCTTTTAAATATTTTGTATGTACATGTTACCTTACCACTGCTTGTTTAGGATTTGTTTTGATTTGTGAAACTCCAGCAAGAGCACTCTATGACACGGGAGCTTCACACTCTTTCTTGTCTGAAGGATTCATATCGCGTATCGGAGTACCTTCTTCGATGGTGAAGGACAAGTTGGATGTGTTGTTGCCCAATGGGTGTTCGATGCGCGCGGATAGAATCTGTGGCGTGAAGATTTGAATTGGGAATCAAGAGTTCAATCTGCAAGCGTCGTTACTACCGTTGGTGGAATTTGACGTTATATTTGGCATGGACTGGCTCTCAGAGTTGCGAGCCTATATTGATTGCGGTAGCAAGGAAGTCAAGCTGGGAGCAGGTCCTGAGACGACTTTCACGGGCTTGAAGGGGTCGAGCAAGACGTTGATGTCTGCTCTTCAGGTGGTGAAGGCGGTTCATGCTGGTGCAGAACTGTTCTTTACACTAGTGGAGGTTGCAAAGTCTATGCCCGCGTTGGATATTATATCAGTGGTAGATGAGTACCCTGATGTGTTTCCCGCAGATCTTCCTGGAGCCCTGCCTCAACGGGAGATAGATTTCACGATTGAGCTAATGTCAGGTGCAAAGTCTGTGTCACGCTCTCTATATCGGCAAGCGCCTAAGGAAATGACAGAGCTGAAGGTTCAACTGTAAGAGTTGTTGGAGCAAGGGTATGTGCGTCCAAGTTCTTCACCTTGGAGCGCGTCGGTCCTCTTTGTTAAGAAGAAGGACGGAAGCTTGAGGCTATGTATTGATTATCAGGAGCTCAACAAGTTGACGGAAAAGAACAAGTACCCGATCCCCTGGATTGATGATCTATTCGATCAGTTAGTCGGGTCGACGGTGTACTCAAAGTTGGACCTCAAGTCTGAGTGCTATCAGGTGCGATTAAGGGAGTGTGATATCCCGAAGATAGTGTTCAGTACGAGATACGGGCATTACGAGTTTACGGTCATGTCATTTGGGCTGACTAATGCGCCGTCAGTATTCATGGATTTGATGAACAGGACCGTCAGGGAGTACTTGGACAATTTTATGATCGTCTTCATCGACGATATTTTGGTGTACTCGTAGAGTGTGGAAGATCACTTCAAGCATCTTCATTTGGTTTTGGAGACTCCAAGGAGGAATCAATTGTACGCCAAGTTCTCCAAGTGCGAGTTTTGGTTGTCCTCAGTGGCATTCCTCGGTCATATAGTGAGTGGGGAAGGTATTGCAGTGGATCCGGCGAAGATTGTTGCGATACGGGAGTGGCCTGAGCTTGCTACGGTAGCGGAAGTTCGGAGATTTCTCGGGCTTGCCGGCTATTATAGGCGTTTCGTAAAGAAATTCTCGCGGATAGCGTTACCTCTCACTACTTCGATGAGGAAGGAGCAGAAGTTCATTTGGACACCGGAGTGCGCGTGAGCTTTTGAGGAGTTAAAATGTCGATTGACCACGGCGCCAGTGCTGAGTTCGCCAAGTGGGACCGAAGGTTATGAGATTTATAGTGACGCTTCGGGCATCGGTTTGGGTTGTGTGCTACTGCAACATGGAAGTGTGATAGCTTATGGCTTGAGACAGCTGAAAGTGCTCGAGAGGAATTATTCGGTCCATGACTTCGAGTTAGCGGCCATGATTTTTGCCTTGAAGCTATGGAGGCATTATTTGTACGGTGTGAAGATTGATATCTACACCGATCACAAGAGCCTGAAGTATTTTATTGATCAGAAAGACCTGAACGCGCGGCAGCGTAGATGGATGGAGTTCACGGGGGACTATGCTTGATGAGTATCCGGAGTTGTTCCGCTCAGGTGCAAATTTTAGTTTTGTGCTTATCTTTCCTTTATGAAATTTCGTGGACGAAATTCTTTTAAGAGGGATAGAGTTTTAACGCCCCGAAACTCAAAAGAGCGACGGAAGGCGTTCCGGGCCAAATTTCAAATTTGGCAGGAGGTACACGGCCTGGGACACGGGCATGTCCCAGGGCGTGTCGTGTTTGGTTCGACGATTTGGCTGAGAGGTCGACGAAATTGGGTTCGAAAATCATCAAGCAGCAAACATGGCCCTGGACACGGGCGTTTTGGGCTAGTTCAAAGTTGGCAAAACGATCAGGCAGAAAATTGGGTTCGACGATCGTCGAGTAGCGGTCGACGATCTGGTAAAAATGCTGTGTTCGACGATCGAGCCAGCTTTCTAGGTTCGACGATCGGGCCAGCTATCTGTTTTCGACGATCGGGCCAGCTTTTTGGGTTCGACGATCGGGCCGCGTGTTCGTCGAACAGGCAGCTTTCTGGGTTCGACGATCGGGTCGTGGGTTCGACGATCGGGCCGCGTGTTCGACGATTTGGCTAGAGTTTTGCGTTCGACGATCGGGCTACAGATCTCTATTTGACGATCTGGCAGCGTTCGACGATCTTGGTTCGACGATCGTCGAGCACGGGGCTGTTTATGGCGTGTCTGACTCGGTCGATGCGGAGTGTCGACACACGGTATTGGCGGGAGTTGACTATTTGTTCCGACATTGACGCGGACGTGTCCTACTCTGGTTGGTGTACCATGCCGTGTTTAGCCCCATTCATCCAGGTCAGACCTGGATCGTAGCCATGCATTTCTTTTTGTGGGATCCAATGGCTGTGGTTATCCCAAAGGGGTTATACCCGAGAGAAGGGTTTCAAAACCCTTATTATTTTTTGCTGGTTCTCTGTCTAAATCCTAGAGAGAGGGGAGAGCAAAGGAAGAAGAAGAAGTCTAGATCCAGTCTTTGGAGGAGTTTTAGATCTCCAAATTGCGAGCCGACTTCGGATATACGAAGGCAAGGAGATTGTGGTGCTTTTCATCCGCATACTTTCCCATGCCGCCAAGAAAGAATGCTAGGGTAACGATTCTCTATTTGAGCATGTGAAGCTCTTCTTCTTTTGCATAGGAAGCCCGCTCTCGCGAGTTTGCGGTGAGTTGGAGGCGTTCCTTCGGGCAGATATGTGAAGTCCCCGTTGTGTAGAGTCCGTAAACGAGAATGGACATAGACATGATGTGTGAAGCCTATCCGGACATGTTTGTCTGGATCGGTGATGTTGCATTGCATAAATGCCGGAGAAGACTCCGTGCGAATGTTTGTTTTTCGGGTTTTCTACGTGGTAGATTGCAACATGGAACCTTGGGGATTAACCCTAAGGTGCACCCGGAAAACTGGGCGGATATGTGATCTTGCCAACTTGTTGCCCTGGGAGCCAACTTGAACATAACCGGGTTATGTGAATGTTGGGTACATTGGAATATATGTACCTAATTTGAAGAAGCCTCAGCCTACTCAATGATATACAGCAAGGTGTATTTGATGTGCTTTGAGTTTATTTGTGCAGGTTAAGTAACTGCAGGTTTGCAGGAAAAGTTTCTAAGTCCATGTGTCGACACCTAGAAGAAAAGTGTTGACACTTAAGAAGGCTTGTGTCAACACCTAGAGAAGCAGTGTCGACACTGGGAGTAATTGTGTCGACACCAGGAAGGCAGAGTCGACACCAGAAGGAAAGTGTTGACACATACAGGCAGTGTCGACACACAATGAAGAATTGTCTACATAATCAGTGTCGACACTTAGAAGCAGTGTCGACACTCAGAGAAACTTTGTCGACAGCAGAATGTGTCGACACTAGGAGGCTGTGTCGACACTCAGCAAACTTCAACAAAGTTTAAGTACAAGTGTCGACACAAAGGAAATGTTTCGACACTCAGCAAAGTCTCAACACATGAAGAATGTGTCGATACAAAGGAGATGTGTCGACACTCAGCAAAGTCTCAACACATGAAGATGTGTCGACACAAAGGTGATGTGTCGACACTCAGCAAAGTCTCAACACATGAAGAATGTGTCGACACAAAGGAGATGTGTCGACACTCAGCAAAAGTTTCAACACAGAGGGCATGTGTTGACACAAATAATATGTGTTGACACTTAGCAAGTTTCAACACAAGAAGATGTGTCGACACAAAGGAGTTGTGTCGACACTTAGCAGAATTCAACTAAGTATTAAAGAAGAAGACTTGTGTCGACACAAAGGATCAGTGTCGACACATTCGGAAGAAGCTGTGTCGAGAAGATGTTACAACAACACAAGGAGTTGTGTCGACACCATGAAGGCTAGTGTCAACACTTAGTCTAATTGTGTCGACACTTAGTCTATTTGTGTAGACACATAAAGACTATCTATCTCGACACTTTCAGACAGTGACAGAGATTTCAAGAAGTGACTGGATGACTTGACAGTTGTCATTTCAACCGGTCAACTGCTACTGTTAGAGCTGTCAGAAGATTGTTAGAAACCGGATCAGCCGATCACCATGAAGAAAGCTTATATAAAGGATTATTCCTTCAACAGAACAAAAGCAATCATTGAAGTGAAAAACAACACAACAAGAAGAAGACCTTCATGTGAAGATCTAAGAAGTTGGAGAGAGAGAGCTCCTTCTAAGAAGTGCAGTTGCTGAACCGGGCTGCTAAGTTAGATTCAGATTGAGATCTGAATCTCAAGACAGAAGTTGATTAAAGATCATCTTCAGGAGATTCAACCCTACTGTGTTCTAATTCACGAAGCTTTGAAGAAAGCCAAGGGAGGTTGATCTCTGCCAAGTTCTTCCAAGAACTCATCAAGAAGCCAGTCAACTCGTCTCCCTCTATCAAGAGTTATGGTTATATACTTTGTATTTTCTAATTTCTGTAGGATCTTGTATAGATCTGAGTTGTAAGCCTAAATCTATACAGGCTAAGGTAGGGTCTATGAGCCTGAGTGTAGGAGAATCATTTCTCTGAGTGTAGGCCTTGTTGAAGGCTGAGGTAGGGTTGTTGTGCCTGAGTGTAGGTCATGTTGAAGACTGAGTGGTAGGGCTTTTGTGCATGAGTTGTAGGAGTGGGATCACTCTGAGTTGTAGGAACCTGTTTGGGGTTCTGAGTTGTAAGATCTGAGGATTTGAGGAGAAGTGGAGAAGTTAGGCCGAATCTAGTACACTACTAGATAGGCGAAGGGGGAAAGTGGATGTACCCAGACCATGGGGAACCACTATAAATCATGTGTGCACTCTGTGAATGTATGCTTGTATGGTTGCTGTGCTGTGATACTTGTTAAATTGCAATTATTGTTCAGTGTTTCTGCCTTTAAAGTTAAAAAGATATAGGTCACCTATTCATCCCCCCCCCCTCTAGGTGATTAGGCACTGTTTATTTCAAGTGGTATCAACGCGAGGTTTCTCAAAAAGGACATAACAGTCTAAGTAAAGATCCTGTAGGCAGTATCAGTATAATCAAGAATTAAGAAAATGGGTTCAACTGAGAATCACAAAGAGCTAGGATCCATGAAATTGCCAATCTGTAGAAAAGAGATTTTTGGCATATGGAAAGAGAGGGTTAGACTTTTTATGGAAGCCTCTGACCCAAGAATTTACATTACAGTCAAAGAAGGTCCATATGTGCCAATGAAAGTATCTGTTCGAGATGCAAATCAGAGAACTCCCAAAGACTATTCAGAAATGACTAAAGATGAGATTATTCTGGCCACTATGGACAAGATGGCCCAGAATATTATTATAAGTGCAATTGATGATGCCACATTTCAGAACCTAATACATTGTAAAACCTCAAAAAAATGTGGGACACACTAATAGTTTACATGGAGGGATCTGAAGAAGTGAGACAAGATAGGAAGTCCTTGTTAAATCAAGAGTATGAAAGCTTCAGACAAGGAAGGTCTGATAGCATTACTGAGTGTTATAAGAAATTCTATAGGATAGTCAATGAATTGATGTCCTATGGAAGAGAATTCAGCAATTATGAGCTGAATGATAAGTTCTTGAGATCCCTAACTAAGGACTGGGATACTAAGATTTGTGTCATAAGGGAAATGGCCAAACTAGTTGATATACCTCCTCCAACATTGTTTGGAAAACTGTTATCTTATGAAATGCAGCTAATGGTTAGGAAAGAGGAAGAAAAGACTACAAGAATGGAGCACAAGGAAAGAGCTGTGGCCTTCAAGACTGAAGCCACTAAGAAATATAGAATCAAGTCTCCATCTCCACCACAAATATTTGCTGAGACAGTATCAGAAAATTCAGATAGTAAAAATTCAGAAAGCAGTGAAAGTGATGAGGATTTTGCTGCCTTTACAAGACAGTTTCAAAAGTTTCTGAAGAAGAAGCAGTGGAGGTCTAAGCCATCCACTTCACAGTCTAAAGATGACTACTATTAGAACAGGAAGTCCTCAAGGAATGACAAAAGAAAGTCCAAGCCAAGTAAAAATACATCCTCAAAGATAGTATGCTATTGTTGCAATAGACAAGGACATATAGTAGCTGACTGTCCAGAAAAAAGGAAAGAGTCCACTGACAAGAAGAAGACTGAATTTAAAGGTAAAAAGGAAAGGTCCTTTGTTGCTAAGAAGGATAAAAGTCTGACTGATATGTCATCTGCAGAAACAGATTCAGAAGCTGAAGCCTATATTGGCTTGTTTGCTGAAGAAGAAGAAAATGAGCTCATTCAGCTAATGAACTCAATTTATGAGCATGAGGACATTCAGTGCAAGGGACTAATGGCCTTATTAGAAGGAGACAAGATCCAGGATCAGCCTGGACCAAGTAAGGTACAAATTTATTCTTCTAGTTCAAGTTTGAGTGCTGGATTAGAATCACATACATCAGCATCAAGTGATGTGAGTGGATCTGAATCTGAAGGAGACATTCATCAGTTGATTGATGAATATAGAGTATTGTTGCAGGCTTTGAAGAAAAGCAAACTCTTGGCCAAAACTCAGGCTAAGGAGATTGCTAGTCTCAAAGTGGCTGCAACACATTTTGGCAAGTTGCTTGATCAAAAACTAAATGAAATAGCCAAGCTGAAGAACATTACTATTATTCAGATGGGTACTATTATATTCAAGAATGATCAAATTAGAAATCTGGAGGCTAGACTTCAGAAGGAGAGAGATATTGTAGCAAGTTTTTCTAAATCAAAATCTATTCTACCTTTGATAGATGAGTTTGTATCTCATAAGGGTAAAACTGGATTGGGGTTTACAAAACCTGCCTGGATAGTAAAGTCCAAGTCTAAGCGCAAAGCCCCAGTACTCAATAAGAAGCCTGCTGTAGATAAAATAGCCAGGGTTGTACCTAAACAAAGGTACAATAGATTTGAGTGCTAGTGTTGTGGCAAGGTATGCCACTTTACCATATATTGTTGGCACAATTCTAGTGTCAAGGAGATTAGCAAACTACATGCTAGAAGAGCTACAGGTAGTCTTGTTAAAGGTCAAACTAACCTACACCAAGGACCCAAGAATTATTTGGGTTCTAAGGTTAAGTAATCTGTTTTGCAGGTGAGTCCAAGTGGCCATGCCCCTATATGGTACTTGGACAGTGGATGTTCCAGTCACATGACTGGAACTAGGGGATTGCTGAAAGACTATACACCAATCAAAGATGGTCCTAAAGTTACCTTTGGTAGTTCAGAAAAAGGAATCATCAAAGGCTTTGGTAACATTTCTAGCAACCTAATTACAATTACTCAAGTGGCTTATGTAAAGGGTTTGAAACATAATCACATTAGCATAAGTCAGCTGAGTGATTTAGGATATGACATATCATTTGTCAAGGATGGTTGTCATATCAGTAGGTCAAGTGATCAAAAGATCATTCTGACAGGATATAGGAAGAGAAATGTCTATTGTCTAGACATTATGTGTGAGAACATTATTTCTCCTATTTGTCTTGTAGCTGATGAGAAAGTCTCACATTGTGTTAAATGGCACAAAAGGCTGGCTCATCTTAACTATAAGACAATTGGGCAACTCTTTAGCAAAGAGTTAGTGAGGAATGGTCCTCAGGTTAAGTGTATAAAGGTTGGGATATGCTCAGCTTGTCAAAAGGGCAAGCAGACCAAATCCACCTTTAATAGCCTTGAGAACAAAGATGCGATGAGGTGTCTATACCTCTTGCATATGGATCTTTTTGGTCCTATGCCTATTCACAGCCTAGGTAGGAAGGTCTATACATTTGTGGTAGTTGATGACTACTCAAGGTATTCCTGGGTGTTCTTCCTAAGGCAAAAAATCTGAAACACCAAGTATCTTGTATAGTTTTGTTAAACAAATTCAGAATGAATTGAACAGTACAGTGGTCAAAATCAGAAGTGACCATGGTACTGAATTTCAGTCTGAAAGTATGACAAAACTGTGTGAAGAGTTTGGAATTTTTCAGGAATTTTCCTCACCAAGAACACCTCAGCAAAATGGTATTGCTGAAAGGAAAAATAGAACCTTGATAGAGGATGGAAGAACCCTATTGAGTGACACTTCTCTCCCAGAATATTTCTGGGCTGAGGCAGTTAATACTGCATGTCATGTAATCAATAGGGCTACTATCACCAAGAGCCACAAGAAGACCCCCTATGAGATTGTGAAGGGCAAAAAACAAAATCTATCCTATTTCATGATCTTTTGTTGCAAGTGCTATATCCTTAACAATGGTAAGTCTTATCTAACCAAGTTTGCTGCCAAATCCCAAGAGGGAATCTTTGTTGGGTACAGCAACAACAGTAAGGCTTATAGGGTCTACAACTTGATTACTTAAGTTGTAGAAGAGTCTGTTCATGTATTGTTTGATGAAGCTAGACTCATTAACAATGAATTGCCTAGAAGTGTTTGCAGCTCCACAGGTGTAACTGAGAAGATGGACAAGCTTACTATTGCAGAAGGTCCTACTGCAAGTCAGCAAGTGGAAGAAGGTGGCTGTTGTCCAGGGGGAGTACAAGATACTCCTCTTGCTGAAGAAGACCAAGAGGAGCAGCTGAATTAAGAAGCGGAAGGTGTACAATCAGAAGACAGGCTGCCTCCAGCAAATACGCATTTAAAAGATCATCCAGCCAATCAAATTATTGGAGATCTCAGACAAGGGGTACAAACAAGGAGCAGGAATCTAAGTTCAGTTCTCCACTCCAGCTTTCTATCCCAGGTAGAGCCAAAGAAATTTGAAGAAACAATCCTAGACCCTCATTAGATTAAGGTCATGCAAGAGAAGCTGAACCAGTTCAAAAGATGCAAAGTCTAGGAGCTAGTTCCTAAACCAAAAGACCACAACATTATTGGAACTAAGTGGATCTTTAGGAACAAGTTGGATGAGAATGGAATTATTATAAAAAATAAAGCTAGACTAGTTGCAAAAGGATAGAGGCAGGAAGAAGGTATTGATTTTGATCAAACCTATGCTCCAGTAGCCAGACTGGAAGCAATAACGATGTTCCTTGCCTATGCAACATTTCAAGGATTTAAGGTATATCAAATGGATGTTAAGTCAGCTTTTCTAAATGGAAACCTGAAGGAAGAAGTCTATGTAGAGCAGCCATCAAGTTTTGTAGATTCTCTTAAACATGATTATGTATATAGACTTAGGAAGGGTTTGTAAGGGCTAAAACAAGCCCCTAGGGCTTGGTATGAAACCCTGTCTAGTTTCCTCATTGAGAACAAATTCTCAAGGGGGAAAATAGACAAGACTCTATTCCTTAGGGAATCCAGAGGTAAGATTATCTTAGTCCAAATATATGTAAATGACATCATATTTGGGTCTACAGAGAGTAGTATTTGCAGAAAGTTTGCAAAACTCATGCAAGGACAATTTGAAATGAGCAGTATGGGGGAACTTAATTTCTTCTTGGGTATCCAAGTTAGACAGACTGAGGATGGTTTATCCATATGCCAGTCTAAGTTCACCCTAGAATTGATAAGGAAGTATGGTATGGAATCATCCACTACCATGAAAACTCTTATGAGGTCAACAATGTCTATAAGCAAAGATGATGCAGGGAAACCTGTAGATGAAACTTTGTATAGAGCAATAGTTGGCTCCCTACTGTATTTGACTGCTAGTAGACCAGATATCATGTATGCTACATGTGTCTGTACTAGGTACCAAGCTTGCCCTAAAGAATCTCATTTGACAGCAGTCAAAAGAATTTTGAGATATCTTAAGGGCATACCTTATCTAGGCCTTTGGTACCCTAGGAATGGAGATTTTGAACTGACAGGTTATTCAGATGCAGATTTTGCAGGCTGCAAGGAAGATAGGAAAAGTACAACAGGAACCTGTCAATTTCTAGGTGGAAGGTTGATATCATGGAGTAGCAAGAAGCAGACCAGTGTGACTATCTCCACAGCTGAGTCAGAGTATGTTGCTGCAGGAAACTGCTGTGCACAACTACTATGGATATAACACCAGCTAGAAGATTATGGTATTCAAGTAAGTAGAACACCTTTATTTTATGATTCTACTAGTGTCATTTCTATTGCAAACAATCCTGTCTCCCATAGTAGGACAAAGCACATAGAAATAAAATACCATTTTCTAAGAGAACATATAGAAAAAGGAGACATTTCTTTAGAGTATATAAATACAGATAATCAGTTAGCTGATATGTATACTAAGCCCTTAGATGAAACCAAATTCAATAAATTTAAAATTGAATTAGGGATGATAAACTTGGAATAGTTTACAAAAATTGGCTAAGTAAAATGGTGTCGATACACATAGTTGTCTGTGTCGACACATAAAAGTGGTGTCGACATTTCAGAGAAATGGTGTTGACACATCTAGGAAGTCTGTGTCGACACTTCAGAGAATTAGTGTCGACACATGCAGTGCAGGTGTCGACACATCCAGGGTGGTGTCGACACTTAGGATTTACATAGAATTAGTCTAATAGAGTCTCGACTAAGTGTCGAGCTGAGTGGTGTCGACACATATATAACTGTCGACACATATATTCTGTCGACTATACTTGTGTCGACACATAGTTGTCGAGACATTAGCTGTAAGTGTCGACACTTTTCAACAGTGTCGACACAATTTAAGTATATTGACGCGCCTTTTCACCTTCAATTTTAGAAAGGTATAAATAGGTTTTCCCCATTGTTTGTCGACACGCTCACCTTAGTCTCGAGACCAAACTTGTGTGTCAACATCTCTCTTCTCTAAATTCAAACTTTTTTCAAACCCTAATGGCGCCCAAGCTAGAAGAGAACATTAATGAAGGATATGAGCTCGTGCGACACGCCTTTGATGACGCGGAACCCGAAATCAAAGGTGTGGTAACCCTAATTGCTGAGACTGGATTGGAATACCTTGTATCAGAACCAATCAAGATCTGGAAGAAGGAGGTCCTTGAATTTTTGAGTGCGGCTTCACTTGATGATACTGGACTCAAGATTAAGTCCAGAGTTCATGGGACCAAAGTCAAGGTCACACAGAAAAGTGTAAGGAAGGTACTTCAACTACCAAGAACAAAGGAGTAAAAAGATGTATCTGCTTCTAAGACTAGAGAGGCATTGAGATGGTGTGGACTGGATTCAAACCTGAAAATTGGATCAGTTTTCAATAGAATAGGGATGAACATCCAAGGCAAGTTTCTGTCTGAAATAGTTGACAAGGTCATCTTGAGCAAGCCTGGAGGACATGACAGAATTTCAGCTCATATGTTCAGTTTGATGACAAGGATTATCTTCAAACTTAAGACTGACTAGTTAGTAGTTCTGTTTGATAAGATAAAAGAGAGCCTGAAGAAGCCTAATCTGGGTAGAATTCTGAGTCTATACTTAGCTGGTAGTATACCTGAAGTGATGAACCAAGCTGCAGGTTTCAAGATAAACCACATGAGGAGAATGGATTTGAGAATTTTCTCTAGGTGGGATAGAGTATTGACAAAAGAAATGCCTACTCCAGAAAAGGACACACCTCAGAAGAAGAAGAAGAAGACAGCCATTGCGGCTCAAGAATCCTCCAGCAGCTCTGAAGAGCAAGTGGCCTTTACTCCTAATGATGAAGAGACTGGAAATGTTGGACAGTCTCCAGCAAGACAAGAAGATGCTCAGAGGCAGGGGGAGCTACCCACAGCAAGCCCAATTCACCTGAATCCACTCCAGGGGGATCCTCTACTTGTGGAAGAGCCAACTCAACTAGAGAGTGAAAGGGCTACCCAAACCATTCTAGAGGTAATCACTGAAATTAATCTATTAGATTTCATTAGAGAGGATGAAGTTTTGACTGATTCATTACCTGATATTCATCAGCAAAAACAGATACAACCTCCACCACAAGATGTTGTCATGGAGGACACATCTATTGCTAATAAAGTGGTTGATGAAATCAGAGATTCTCCAGCCCCTTCTCAACAGGAATTCACCTTAGAGGAGCTATTCTCTGATCTTGTACAGACAGACCTTGAGAGAGAAATAGCTGCTGTTGAGGGGGAGAAGGCAAATATTGAGGGGGAGAATGTGGAGATTGTAGAGTAAACTGCAAGCAAGGAGACTGAGAAGCCAAGAGATGCTGAAGGGCTACCAAGAACTGAGAATGATTCACATCCTAGTTCTAAGGATAGAGTAGACATAGTCAGTTCTTCTACTTCAGAGGATGAGGAGGTTGCTAGGGCCAAGAAAAGGAAGTTCCAGGTCTTTAAGAGAAGAAGCCATAACTATAAGAAAGCCCTACAGACAATTGCTCCACATTCTGCCCCATCTACTGATTATAGTTCACTAATGGTGGCTTTACAGATTAAGCTAGATGAGTAAAGGAAAGCTCTAGAAAAGTATATGGATGAAGGGCATAAATCCCTGCAATTTGATCTGGCCCAAGACATTAAGTCTATCAGATTTGAAGTAAATCAAAATAAGAAGGAAATGATTGACTGCTTCCATAAAGAAGGAAATGCAGTAATCTATCTGACAACTCATCAAGAAAACATCAAGAAATAGGCCGATGACATTGTTGTGATGCAAGGCTATGTCCTGGAAAACCAGATAAGGATGAATGATAATCTCACTACGTCACATAATGCCATTGTAACTGAAATGAAAAATATAAGTACTGCACAACCTACAGTAAGTGCCACTGCCAAAGAAGAATTTGATAAGAAATTATAGGAGAGTCTCACTGCTGTGAAAACTGTCATTGAAGATTCTCAAAAAGCTATTTCTGCCCAGTTTCAGAAGTTCAAACCTTTCTATAAAGATGGAGTCAACTATTTGAATGCATAGATAAGATTCCAAAAGGATGATCTTAGAGATCACATAGAGAGAGAAGCCATAAAGGGGGAGAGGATATTAGTGAAAGCTGGCTCTGATCATGCCAAATGGATTTCAAACTCCATCAGAGCCACTCTTGGATATCCACCTTTATGTGATGATGACAATGTGGTAGAATCTGGAATAAATTCTGCATACTTAGGAGGAGAGCAAGCTGAAGTGGCTCAAGTGATATATCCTCCTGCAGATTTTGATATGATATATCAGGAGGTACAGTCTATATATAGTCCTCCTGAGGGTAATCAGAATATCATTCTTGAGAAAGTTGTCCAGCCTGTGCTAGAGGCAATCTTAAAAGAGCAAGAGGCTTTGTTAAAAGTACAAGAGGCCTGATTATCTAGGAAAAGATTCAGAGAGCAAGCTGAATTAAGGCCAGATTTTGAACAATGGAGCCCCACTTCTAGGAATATCATCTTGAATGCTTGGAAGGCTGCTAAGGACAATGTCCTGTATAGAGGAAAGTGGTATTCTGACCTGGAGTGGAGAAAACATGAGAATAAGCAAGAGGCCATTGTATAATATAGAAGGAAGGCTAAACTGGGAAAGCTACCTCCTAATGCACAAGAGCCTATCAAGTATTTTCCCAATCCTTATCACTATTTTGAAAGGCAGAAGATAAAGGCTGAAGAGCTGAAAAAGAAAGATCTCAAAGGGAAGAAGCCTGCTGCTGATGATGACAATGAAGCTCCAGTTCAAGCAAAGATTCAATCTGGAAAGGGAATTGTAATCAAGGAACCAGAGCAGCCATAGGATAGCATTTTCTTAAGTTTACAAATTGTAATCATTTGCATTAAATTCTATGTAAACTTTTGATTAATGAAAATGTTGGAATTTGTAAGAATATTTTGTCATGGTTCAAATTTATTACATTAATTGTTCTGAGATAATTGTTTATACATGTTCTGTTCATGCATGTTTAAGTATTTTCCCTGTCATATAATACTGTTTTACTTCATACTGAAAATTTGTTATGTATGGTGTATATTATTGACTAAGGGTTATGACTTCTCCAAATAGGGGGATATTGTTGGGTACATTGGAATATATGTACCTGATTTGAAGAAGCCCCACCCTACTCAATGATATACATCAAGGTGTATTTGATGTGTTTTGAGTTTATTTGTGCAGGTTAAGTAACTGCAGGTTTGCAGGAAAAGTTTCTAAGTCCATGTGTCGACACCTAGAAGAAAAGTGTGGACACTTAAGAAGGCTTGTGTCGACACCTAGAGAAGCAGTGTCGACACTGGGAGTAATTGTGTCGACACCAGGTAGGCAGAGTCGACACCAAAAGGAAAGTGTCGACACATACAGGCAGTGTCGACACACAATGAAGAATTGTCTACATAATCAGTGTCGACACTTAGAAGCAGTGTCGACACTCAGAGAAACTTTGTCGACAACAGAATGTGTCGACACTAGGAGGCTGTGTCGACACTTAGCAAACTTTAACAAAGTTTAAGTACAAGTGTCGACACAAAGGAGATATGTCGACACTCAGCAAAGTCTCAACACATGAAGAATGTGTCGACACAAAGGAGATGTGTCGACACTCAGCAAAGTCTCAACACATGAAGATGTGTCGACATAAAGGAGATGTGTCGACACTCAGGAAAGTCTCAACACATGAAGAATGTGTCGACACAAAGGAGATGTGTCGACACTCATCAAAAGTTTCAACACAGAAGGCATGTGTCGACACAAAGAAGATGTGTCGACACTTAGCAAGTTTCAACACAAGAAGATATGTCGACACAAAGGAGTTGTGTCGACACTTAGCAGAATTCAACTAAGTATTAAAGAAGAAGACTTGTGTCGACACAAAGGATCAGTGTCGACACATTCTGAAGAAGCTGTGTCGAGAAGATGTTACAACAACACAAGGAGTTGTGTCGACACCATGAAGGCTATTGTCGACACTTAGTCTACTTGTGTCGACACTTTGTCTATTTGTGTCGACACATAAAGACTATCTGTCTCGACACTTTCAGACAGTGATAGAGATTTCAAGAAGTGACTGGATGACTTGACAGCTGCCATTTCAACCGGTCAACTGCTACTGTTAGAGCTGTCAGAAGATTGTTAGAAACTGGATCAGCCGATCATCATGAAGAAAGCTTATATAAAGGCTTATTCCTTCAACAGAACAAAAGCAATCATTGAAGTGAAAAACAACACAACAAGAAGAAGACCTTCAAGTAAAGATCTAAGAAGTTGGAGAGAGAGAGAGCTCCTTCTAAGAAGTGCAGTTGCTGAACCGGGCTGCTAAGTTAGATTCGGATTGAGATCTGAATCTCAAGACAGATGTTGATTAAAGATCATCTTCAGGAGATTCAACCCTACTGTGTTCTAATACAAGAAGCTTTGAAGAAAGCCAAGGGAGGTTGATCTCTACCAAGTTCTTCCAAGAACTCATCAAGAAGCCAGTCAACTCATCTCTCTCTATCAAGAGTTGTGGTTATATACTATGTATTTTCTAATTTCTATAGGATCTTGTATAGATCTGAGTTGTAAGCCTAAATCTATAAAGGCTGAGGTAGGGCCTGTGAGCCTGAGTGTAGGAGAATCATTTCTCTGAGTGTAGGCCTTGTTGAAGGCTGAGGTAGGGCTGTTGTGCCTGAGTGTAGGTCTTGTTGAAGACTGAGTGGTAGGGCTTTTGTGCCTGAGTTGTAGGAGTGGGATCACTCTGAGTTGTAGGAACCTGTTTGGGGTTCTGAGTTGTAAGATCTGAGGATCTGAGGAGAAGTGGAGAAGTTAGGCCGAATCTAGTACACTACTAGATAGGCGAAGGGGGAAAGTGGATGTACCCAGACCTTGGGGAACCACTATAAATCCTGTGTGCACTCTGTGAATGTATGCTTGTATGGTTGCTGTGCTGTGATACTTGTTAAATTGCAATTTCTGTTCAGTGTTTCTGCCTTTAAAGTTAAAAAGATATAGGTCACCTATTCCCCCCCCCCCCCCCGCTCTAGGTGATTAGGCACTGTTTCTTTCAGTGAAGTATGTGATGGAAACGGGACTCGGGAGAAGTTTGACCCGCGCATATGGCTTAAATTGTCGTTGCGATGTGAACACGGGTTAGATGGAACCGTACCCGTTATATGTCATTCGGTTAGAGCCGTTGGCATAGATGAGGGTATTCGGCGGTCTATGGCTTAAATTGACGTGACCCATGCCGGGAAGACAAAATTCTCATATGTTTGGCCGTCAAAGTGGCGATGGTGAGTCCGGAATGTCTATGGCTTAAATTGACGTGACATTGGCCGGTTCACCGAGAATATGCCCTGAGTGCACGGGGCATATGGCCGTGCGTGCCAATGCCTGTGATGCAATGTACATTTATATATACTGCTTGGTTATGCTAATAAGTGCAGGGAAGGAGCATCGCCGCCCTGAATTGGGGGCGGGATCGTTATAATTTGGTCAGCATTGCTGACCGTTGCTTTTGTTTGCCACCGTGCGGTGGTTTGTTGCTTGCAGGTGTTGTTGGACCAAGCGGTCAGTAGCGGGCTAAAGCCCAAATTGCTAAGCCGGCACTCGAAGGCCTAATTGAAGTGTTTACTTGCTTTTGCTCATGTATGACCGGCATGCGTGCCGAGGTATGGAAAACATGTAATTTTGAGTAAACCATTTGCAAGGCCTTAAGGGCAGTACTGTTGTATGTACTTCATTCCTATTTGGGTTGTAAGTGGACATTCATGATTTTTGCTGGGTTCTTTTAATTGCAACTTTTAAAACTGCTTTGCTAAAATTCTCTGTGTAGGACATTGGATTGTTTGGATGGTTTCCATTGTGTAACCACCCGGTCTGTCTGTGGTATATGGCGTCAGGCCCCGGCCGGACCTACAGTTATATGCTATGCAACGGATAAGGGGTGTTACATACAACATGGCCTAGGCTAACACCTTTGGCCTAAGCTCTGAAATAAGCAACGAAAGGAAGGACAGTCTTGGGCTTTGATAAACTTTCAACAAGTTTATTTTCTGCTTCAAGTTGTGCTTCCAGTTCTTTTATGATCTTCTCCTTCAGATCTAGTTACTCGAGGGCCTTTTTGTATTCTTTAATGACAGCATTGAAGTTCTCTCTGAGTGAGTCCATCCTGGCGACTTCCTCTTTCGGAGTGCTCTCTTCAGCCTTGGGATACTTTATCTGCATGGCTTGAGTTTTTGTGACTTTTCGACATTTATCGTAAGCCTTGATCAACTCCTTATACTGGGCCATCAGTTCAGACTCATCGTCAGAAGAGTTGTCCTCATGATCATTATCAAAAACATTAGATTCAGATAGAGGAGTGTGAGAATTTACCTTCCCAGTGAACTGAGGTTCTTGTTTATCATCAGTTTGAGCCATTAGCTCGAAGTAGGCTTCCTCTTCTTCACTTGACTCAGATGAGTCAAAGTCGCTAAGAGTCTTTCCCTTCTTGGCTATCAGGATCATTTCTGCTCTCTTCTTATTATATGAAGATTTCTTTTCCTCTCTTTTTCCACCCTCCTTCTTCTTGTGAGGGCAATCAACGATGACGTGACATGGCTTATTGCAACAGTAGCAAACTATGTCAGAAGAAATATGTTTATTCTGTTTCGATTGATACTTGTTACGGCTGTCACAACCCGCATTTTCTCCATATTCAAAAATATGTCAGAGTAGAGAAAATATGCGTTGTGATACCACACCGTACAGGGGACAACTGCAAACGCTCAGGCAACCCGTCCTTACATTTACTTCATGTAAAATATTTATGAAATTAAGTTAAAAACAATGCGTATAAGTTAATAGAGTTAATGACTGTGTCCCTCAGTCGGGTGGATCACTATTCCATAGGTGAGAAAATTTATAGGTTTTACACGGCGGAAAATACTGAGTTGATTCATTTGTTAACCTATATGAGAATGAAGGTTTAGTATCTCAAAATGATGATGTGACTTCTACATTCAATATATATAGAGAACTTTTATAATGCTTAAAAGTAGTAGATTTAGTAGTTGAAAGTCATGTCATGCTGATACTCCAGAATGCAGTTTTGTATACTTTAAAATAACTAAATGCATCCTAACATAAAACCTTCCCAGAGAGCATGTATAAACACGTAAAAAGTAACAACAGAAAAAGTAGTAAGTAGTATATCACAGAAAAGTCAAATTTTATGGGCGTTAACAACTGACACGAACCCATAGTAAAATCTGACAAGTCTAAACAAAGTCAACTACCTCAAGCTCAGAGGTGGAAGCAAACGGCCGCAGCAACCAGCAGCACCAGAATAACAATGCGGTCAGCTAAACCTGCTACAGCTCTGGTCCTGAGGAATTCAAAGGGAGAACACCTCAAAAGCAAGATACAAATGGTGCAAAGAACAAAGACAGACTAAACAAACCTCAAAGTGAAGAAAATTATAAAGCAACTGCAACAAAATGGTCAACAGCAGAGTAAAAGTAAGCAACAATAAAACTAGTCGAGCAAGAATGGCTAATCACTTCATCAGAAGTTCAAACCTTCATCTTTCATTATTATTCAAGTTATTCTTCAATAAAGAAAATGAGACTGATCATCTCAACAAAAAAAGATTACTATGTCGGGAAAAAAGGTCCACAACGCGGACAAACCCAGCCAATAGGCACCATGCCGAGGGAGAAACCCCAACACGCACATACCAAGCTAAGGTAATATGCCGAGGATGAAAGTCCACAACGCGCACAGACTCAAGCATAAGGCACTATGCTGAGGGAGAAACCCCAACGCGCACAGTCCATCTGTGTTTCTTTAGTTACATAATTATACAAGCAGAGTTCCTCTTCGTCCATCACGGACTCACGGTCAACAACAACATGGACTGCATAAGGGCATTTCAACGGTCAAACCAAGTGTAGTATAATCAATACAATGAGACGCATAAGGCATCGCAATGAACTACATGACTCGATAATCAAGGTGACAAGGCAATCACATTTGATTACCAAATCTACCGGACGAGAATTCAGGGTAAAGGTTCAATGATTTGATTAGAAATTTATAGACAAGTTCTAAGGAATTTTATTGATAAGTTTCAACGAAATAATTACATTACAACTCAATGAAAAACTGGCAAAATAAAGAGGAAGGGAGCAAGAGAGAGGGCAAGAACATCACTTGCCTCGATTTTACTGGAAAAATCCTCTGAATCACCCCACATCGCAGATCGGGGTAAAAAAAGACGTTAGAAGTCGAAATCTGAACGAAAATGACCTAAATAGAGGTTAGGGTCGAAAAATCCTAATGAGAAAACTCAAGGAATGGAAAAAAAAATTACCACGATAGCGTAGCTCTCGACGAGAGCTTTCCAGATCTACGATCGGTTAGAAACTTCGAGCACCGGAGCTTCGCCAGCGGCCACCGGAAGATTCATGACTTAGAGTTCTATCGTCACGTCGCTCTGGTTCGTCCAGGAGAAGAAGAAATCCTTTCTCTTTTTTTTTTATCTTTCCTAAGTATAAGAATATATATATATATATATATATATATATATATATATATATATATATATATATATATAAATAAATTTTTTTTGTCTAAAACAAACGATATACAAGTGAGTGTGCGAAGTACAAAAATAGAGTTTAGGATGGCTTCAAATTGAAACGTGCCCACAATGAAAGTTTTAGATCTCGTCGAGACGTACAAATTTTATGTTAACCATTTTTCCATACGATATCGTTTTGACTTGCAAAACGACACTCAAACATAAACTGCAACGGACAACTCGGGAAATGCTACAGATCACTCGAGTAGGTAGAATTTCACTCGAGTAGGCTGAAGATAGCACTCGAGTAGGTATTTACCTGGACAAAATGATCTACACGAGAACAGGAAAAATAACTCGAGTGGAAATCTCCATAAACAGAAAAAATACACGAGAGGAAGAATGTTTACTCGAGTAGAAAATTACGGAAACAGTATATTTACTCGCGTATTGTCAACAGCTCACTCGAGTATTGGAAACAATTCACTCGAGTATTCCAAACATATCACTCGAGTAAACTAAGAGTACTAGTGTATAAGAACAATTCCTTTCCATAAATAATAAATTTTTTTGCAAGAAAAACCTTTTGATCAAACTATACAAATGAATAGTAATTTTCATTTTTGAATAGTACATTAATATTAAAATATTCATATGTATATATTTTTGAATAAAGAAACTACGAGATCAAAACGGAGGCCCAAACGCGCGCCGAATTAAACGAAACTCACGTCGTACGTGAACACAGACGCTGCAAACACAACGGCGAAGTCAAAACCAAAATCCCACGAGCCGTTCTTGAGATATAAATCCACAAAGTTTACGGCGAACATAAAATCTGCAAAACTTTGGAAATTCTCCGAGGCTCGAATATCGCTCGGATCGCGGCGAAACTTGATGAGCAGGACAGGAATTAATCAATTTAATTTTCCAATGTGAAATTTTTCATTTTCGGCAAGAATTCACGAATTTGGCCGACTCGATCGAATAGATGCAAAAACGCACTAACGGCGATGCGCCTTCAACGTTACGCTGACGTAACGCCCCTTACGTCATTATGACGTCAACAAGATGATTAAATAATTATCAGAAAATCAGGGGCGTTACAGTCACCCCTCCAAAAAGGAAGTTTCGTCCGGAAACTTGGAACACGAAACGAAAGAGGGCAGAGGAAGAGACGCGACAGAGGAATTCTTTAAACAAGAATACTAACCGAGAAAGACTAAGAGAACAGCTGAGGATGAGATTCTCTCATTCCAAATTCCAATTACGAAGTTGCGCATCTAGCATCCTGATTTCGCCAGAGAACCTTAACCATCAGAATTGTTTTCTTTCTTAACACACGATCTTGCGTCTCCAGAATACGGACACGCTCTTCGCATACGAGTGATTAGGTTGCAACTGGGGCACTGATTCAAGGACATGTTGATTACCACGGACACACTTTCGCAACTGGCTCACGTGAAACACGTCGTGAAAACCAGGGGAAGAATCAGGCAATTCCAGTCTATAGGCAGAAACTCTGATGCACTCTAGAATCTGAAAAGGTCTCACATACCTGGGATCTAACTTATGGTTCCTTCCAAATCTTTTAACACATGACATCGGAGAGACCTTCAGAAACACCAAGTCCCCAAATGCAAACTCCAGATTAATTCTGTGCTGATTTGCATATTTCTCGTATCGCTCTTGAGCTATCCTCAGCTTTTCACGAATATGCATTACTGAAGTACTCATATCCTCCAGCGCTTCTGGTCCGAGCAACAGCTTCTCACCGAATTCTGCCCAAAACAGTGGAGTTTGACAATGCCTTCTATATAAAGCTTCAAAGGGCGCCATCGACAAACTCTCCTGATAACTATTATTGTACGCGAACTCCATCAATCTGAGGCGTTTATCCCAAGCCCCACCATGTTCCAGAATATAGCATCTAATCATATCCTCCAAGATCTAATTCACTCTTTATGTCTGACCATTTGTCTCAGCATGATAGGCAGTAGAATATTTAAGGTCAGTACCTAGAGCTCCTTGTAAGCTCTGTCAGAAGCGAGACATGAATCGGGAGTCTCGGTCTGACACAATACTCGTAGGTACACCATGTAGTCAGATAACTTCGTCCAGATAAAGCTCAACTATCTTTTTCATGGAATAATCAATCTTGAAAGGCACAAAGTGGCCACACTTGGTTAGTCTATCCACGATAACCCACACTGCATCATGCCCTCGGGGAGATCTCGGGAAACCAGTAATGAAATCATAGATAAACTCTCCCATTTCCAAGTCGGTATATCTAAAGGTGTTAACTTACCACCCGGACTTCTATGATCAGCTTTGAGATGCTGACAGGTATAACATTCAGATAAATCTTGCGATGTCATTCTTCATACCTTACCACCAAACAATCTGCTTCAAATCTTTGTACATTTTCGTGGAACCAGGATGATAAGCAACACTGGAGCCATGCGATTCATTGCATATACTTGATCGGATGTCCCCAACAGCGGGAATACAATATCTGTCGCGGTACTTTGTGGTACAAACTTCATCAATTGAAAAGTCAGGTAATTCCCCTTTCTCAGTTCTACAGCAAAGGTGCTGCAAATCGGGATCGTCCTTTTGATGTAGCTTAGTGAGAGTAATCCACGAAGGCTCAACCACCTCTAAGCTACTCGGTGAAGCGCTATTCCCTACGGTTATGTCCAGGAGTAAGAATTCTTAAACAAGGGACTGCACCGAGAGGTTAAAGATATGTGCGGGCTTCTGGCTCAATGCATCTGCTACTACATTAGCCTTGCCGCGATGATAAAGGATATCGGCTTCGTAGTCCACAACATACTCTAACCATCGACGCTGGCGCAAATTCAACTCCTTCTGAGTGAAGACATATTTCACACTCTTGTGGTCCGAATAAATTATGCACGACACTCCATACAGAAGATGTCTCCACAACTTCAAGGCATAAATGACAGCAGTAAATTCCAAGTCTAGCGTAGGATAATTCTTTTCATGCACCTTCAATTGTCTCGATCCATAAGCAATCACTTTGTCGTCCTGCATCAACACGCATCTGAGTCCAACTCGCGAGGCGTCCACATAAACAGCATACTCTACTCCTTCCACCGGCAACGCCAATACTGGAGCAGAACACAATCTCCTCTTGAGCTCTTGAAAAGCTTCCTCACAGGCATCACTCCAAACAAAAGCTGCGCTCTTTTGCGTAAGCATGGTCAATGGCACAGAGAAAACAGAGAATCCTTCCACAAATCTGCTATAGTAACCTGTCAACCCTAAGAAGCTCCTTATCTCCTTAGGTGATGTTGGTCTCTTCCAATCCAAGACTGCGGTTATCTTCGCGGGATCCACTGAGATGTCGTCCTTACTTACAATGTGTCCAAGGAATGACACCTGAGACAACCAGAACTCGCACTTGCTAAGCTTCGCATACAACTTGTGCTCCCTCAGAGTCGATAATACAAAACGCAAGTGCAAGGCGTGCTCATCTGCATTTCTGGAATATACTAGGACATCAACAATGAATACCACCACGAACATATCCAGAAAATCCTTGAACACCCTGTTCATCATGTCCATAAAAGATGATGGTGCATTCATTAATCCAAATGACATTACCAGAAATTCAAAGTGACCATATTGAGAACGAAAAGTAGTTCGCGGAATGTCTGACTCCCGGATTCTTAACTGATGGTAACCTGAACGGAGGTCAATCTTCGCGAACACAGAGCTACTTCGCAACTGATCGAACAAATCATCGATCCTAGCCAACGGATATTTATTCTTAATGGTTACCTTGTTTAGCTCTCGATAATCAATGCATAGCCTCATCGTTCCATCCTTTTTCTTCACGAAGAGCACTGGTGCACCCCAGGGGGAAGAACTGGGTCTAATAAAACCACACTGCAATAACTCATCCAGTTGAGTACGCAGCTCCTCTAACTCATGCAGTGCCATGCGGTACGGTGCCTTTGTAATAGGGCGTGTGCCTGGCTCGAGGTATATAACAAACTCCACCTCTCTCTCAGGAGGAAGTCCAGGAACACTAACAGGAAAAACATCCGGAAACTCACGCACCACAGAAACGTCCTTAACTTGAGGCTCAACTGGTGTAGCTCCCAGAACAGAAACAGAGAAAAGAAACGAATCACAGCCAGACTCTAGAAATTTGCGAGCACGTACTGCAGAAATGATCGGAGATTCCTGACACGGTAAACCATACACACTCATTGGCTGGTCATTGTCACCTTTAAAATCCAAGCGCTTGTGCTTGCACTGAATGATGACATCATTGCTGGACAGCCAGTCCATGCCCAAAATCAGGTCGAAGTCTACCAAATCTAGAACCTTCAGATCTTCAAATGCTAGAAAACCACCTAGGGAGATGGGGCATTTTTGGATACCCCGACTTGACCTCACCAACTCTCCTGAAGGAAATTTGACATTTATGGAGGTGTCTAATTGGTCGAGAGCCCAGCGATGTCGGTCTACAAAACTTCTCACCATAAAGGAGTGAGTAGCACCCGAATCGAACAAAACGCGGACCCACTTATTCTTCACCTTAAATTCACCTAAACACATAGCACGCGCAACTAAAATGCGGAAACTATAAATCTACAAAAGAGTTTACTAGCCGAGTCATAGACTAACCTGAGATCACTTGAGTCGAAGATTGGGCTTCCTCCTTGGTCAACACATTCAACTTTCCTTTTCCCTTGTCCACGAGAGGCGGGGGCGGCGGTAGAGTCTGTAACGGAATTACATGCAGCGCAGGCTGGCTCTGCGGGCAATTAACCTTCATGTGCCCTTTCTGGACGCAAAGAAAACAGGCTCCAGCCTTCTTGCGATAATGGGACACATCATTCCCACTCCTCTGGGAATAAGAACAGATAGGACCTCCCTTTAGAGCATCCTGGATCGCGTGTACCTGAGACAGCTTCTGCACCTCCAGTCTCTTAAAGCACTTATCAAAAGGGTGTCCTGGCTTACCATAAAAGATACACGCTTCCCTTCTATCCTTCTTCGCTGCAGGGCCAGATGCCCTACCACTTCCTCCATCGTCAAATTTCCTCTTGTCCTTCTTCGCATGAAATCCCCGATTCTTCACATTTTCTATCGCCGCAACCTTCAAGGCAGCTTCGACTACTTCTGCAAAGGTCTCAGACTTGTATGCGCTAGCCAAATGCTGGATGGCATACCTCAGACCACCTAGGAAATGATTTACTCTGCCTTCTTCGGATGCTACCAGATCTGGGGCGAAACGACTGGGCTTACTAAACTCGACCTCGTACTCACAAACAGTGAGTTTCCTCTGCTTTAGATGTAAAAAGTTGTTCATTAGACGGTCTCGCTCGACCGATGGTAAGAACATCTTCAGTAACAAACTCTTGAATGATTCCCACGAGCACTCATCAGAAAGGTTCTCTTTTTTCTGATCCACCAACTTTTCACAAGACCATTAAGCTAATACGCTGCAATCATCACCTTCTGATCGTAGGATACACCAGAGTAGGAAAACAATTTTTCCATGGCAATGATCTCGTCATCCAATGCCATGAAGTCTGCTCTACCATCGTACGAAGGAGGTCCTAGTCGCTGGAAGTGAGAAATGAAATTTATCTCATGCGGTAGTGCGACTGGGGGAACTAGAGCAGTAGGGGGAGTAGGAACAGTTTGGTCCACAACATGGTCCTGCGCTCTAGTCTGCTGCCCTGCGACGACAGCCAACAATAATTATATCTGAGACTGCATGTCCACCATATGCCTTGACAGGGCCTCATTACTTTGCCGCAGCGCTTCGATCACCGCTTCACTTTGGGCACCAGAAGACTCACCCTCTGACTGGGGAGTCGACCTCGTTGCAATGCGTTTAGGTGGCATTCTACAGAATAAATGGATATCTTATCAAACCTTGCCTAAGACATCACAAACTGGGAAGATATTCCCTTAGCAAACTGTTTCGGGTTCATATTTTACTGATACGAACAAACGACTTATCAAGGACCTAGCTTACGACACTGAAGCTAGAAAACTCGAATTCCCTGACTCAGATTAGATCAGGAACGAACAGATACTTGCTCTTACTGTTACTTTGCTCTGGGAAATTATAAAATGATGCTATGCTTCTAACTTGTGCCTATAATATGAATGCATGAATGTTTAAATTTCATCTCAAATCAAGGGTGTACATATGTCATCATGCAGATCTTTAACTTGGCACGTGTGCTTATGCAATGGTATGTTATGTATGTAGTGCTATGCATTCTAAAAAAAATGCCTTAGTGAATGTTATGAGTGGCGTACACATACAATGTTATACATCCCATACTACATAATATTGCATGTAATGAAGAAAAGTAAACATGCTAATGGGCATCCATGTGATGATGGTTATACATCCCATACTACATAACCGTCACATGTTGCCACCTATGGTGGATCCATATACAAACACATATTATGCATCCCATACTACAAAATATGCCACGTATACTTCTTATTATGCTATGAGTGTAGTGTTCGTGCTTCCGTCAAGATCTACTGATGACATATCAGTGTGTGTATGCAATGAAATGATACGATTAGAGTTTTGCATAAGGGAGAGTTGTTCGACTAGCTTGCCACACCAACCAACCCTCTTGCAAAACCTCCCTCTGATACCAACTATCACGACCCGCATTTTCTCCGTATTCAAAAATACGTCAGAGTAGAGAAAATATGCGTCGTTCTGCCACGCCGTGCAGGGGATAACTGCAGACGCTCAGGCATCCGTCCTCACATTTACTTCATGTAAAAGAATTATGAAATTAAGTTAAAAACAATGCTTATAAGTTAATAGAGTTAATGTCGTGTACCTCGGTCGGGTGGATCACTATTCCATATGTGAGAAAATTTATAGGTTTTACGCGGCGGAAAATACTGAGTTGATTCATTTGTTAACCTATATGAGAATGAAGGTTTAGTATCTCAAAATGATGATGTGACTTCTACATTTAATATATAGAGAGAACTTTTATAACGCTTAAAAGTAGTAGATTTAGTAGTTGAAAGTCATGCCATGTCGATACTCCAGAATGCAGTTCTGTATACTTTAAAATAACTAAATGCATCCTAACATAAAACCTTCTCAGAGAGCAAGTATAAAAAGGTAAAAAGTAACAACAGAAAAAGCAGCAAGTGGTCTATGATAGAAAAGTCAAAGTCTATGGGCGTCAACAACTGACACGAACCCATAGTAAAATCTGACAAGTCTAAACAAAGTCAACTACCTCAAGCTTAGAGGTGGAAGCAAACGGATGCAGCAACCAGCAGCACCAGAAGCATAACGCGGTTAGCTAAACCTGCTACAGATCTAGTCTTGAGGCATTGAAAGGGAGAACACCTCAGAAGTAAGATACAAATGGTGAAAAGAACAAAGGCAGACTAAAAAAACCTCAAAGTGAAGAAGATTGTAAAGCAACTGGAACAAAAGGGTCAGCAGCAGAGTAAAAGTAAGCAACAGTAAAACTAGTCGAGCAAGAATGGCTAATCACATCATCAGAAGTTGTAACGCCCCCGATTTTTCTGTGTTTTTTTATCATTGTTTGGCATTACGATGACGCATTTCTGGCCTTTTGCTGTTGTTAGAGGGTGGTCTTATCTCTTTAGTTTCCTTGAGTGGCCTATTTGTAGCCTGTTTGCAGGATTCCCCAGCTAGCCGGAGTCTGTTTTGGTGACTCGGTTGAGCCTCTTAGGGAATGCTTGTACTTTGGCTTAGGAGGTTTTAGACTGAGTGTTTGATCGTCGGATGTTGTTTTTGACTTCGCCGTTGATTTCGTAGCTTGGGTGTTTAGCTACGGTGCCAGTTTTGTCGAAATCTAAGATCGTTTGTTTTTGCGTCGTTTCGGTGTTTGCTTGTTAGCTAGTAGCAGTAGCTTTTGTTGTGCATGGCCTTGAGTGGCCGAGCTTGGTAGGGATGGTGCCCAGCTTTTAGGCTAAGTGTTTAGTTGTTTTCATTTCATGTATATATATATATATATATGTTTGTGTGTGTGTGTGTGTGTTTAGATAACTAGCTGATTGGTCGCTTGTGCTTATTATTTTATTATCTAGTGGGTTGTGTCTCTGCCGGTGTGTCGACACCGGTGTGTCGATACCATTGTGTCGATTGGTGTCGACACCGTTGTGTCGACACCGTAGTGTTGTCTAGTGTCAACACATTTTGTCGACACAGCTGTGTCGTCTAGTGTCGACACATTGTGTCGAAACCGCGGTGTCGTCTGGTGTCGACACATTGTGTCGACATCGCCGTGCCGTCCGGTGTCGACACATTGTTTCGACATTGCCGTGCTGTCTGGTGTCGACACATTGTGTCGACACCGCCGTGCTGTCTGGTGTCGACACATTGTGTCGACACCGCCGTGGTGTCTGGTGTCGACACATTGTGTCCACACCGCCGTGCTGTCTCGTGTCGACACATTGTGTCGACACTGCCGTGGTTTCTAGTGTCGACACCACTGTGTCGTCTGGTGTTGACACATTATGTCTACACCGTTGTGCATCTGGTGTCGACACATTATGTCGACACTGTTGTGTCGACCTTAGACTCGGGTGTTGCTATATATATAGGACCGTCTGTTTTCTCCATGTTTCTCCTTTTCCCGAGCTGCTGCTAGCGTCCAGCGGGAAATGCGGGAGGCGGAGGCGCTGGAGCTTTGGCCGACATTTTCGGGAGGATTTTAGCTCGGTTTCCTCGCGTGTCTACAGATTTGACTGGATCTCATCTGGATCTTTCTTCCTAGGTAAGTTATGCTTGTTCTAGGGCTGTTTCTAGGAGTTAGGGTTTTTGGTTTCTCTTCTTCTTCTCTTAAGCCCTATTTTTGACTCGTGGGTGGCCTATCTTGCCGCCAAAGCCAGATTTCTTGTTGCAGTTGCTGCATCTTAGCGGTGAGGCAAGTGGCTCCTTGACCTTGCCATTTTGACCTCCTTTTTACTTTGTTAATTTGCTGTAATTAGCTCTATTTTTTGCCTCTAGGAGCTAGTGCAACAGTACTTCTTTATTTCAGCCATGTCTTATTCAGGTTGTCTAAGAATTTGGCTAATCTCTCTTTCTTTATTCTCGGTTTAGTGTCCAGTTGGTAGCTGTAGGTATGGTTTGGCTATATTTTGCTGTAGTATAAGTCAGATAGCTATTGTGGCCAGGTAGAAAGGGTAAAAGAGACAGTTGGAATTAAATTTCCAACTCTCTGTTTCCAAGAGTTGAGGTTTTAGCTTTTAGGCAAAGGTTTGAGCTTAAGCAGAGATTTTAGAGTTGGAATTAAATTTCCAACTCTCTGTTTTCAAGTGTTGAGTGAGTGGACCTCACTCAATGCCTTGGTTGTTAGGATTTTTGGCATGGAGTGTGGTGAACTCACTCAACGCCGAAGTTAGTTTCTGCGGCTAAGTAGAAAGCGTTGACAGTGTTGAGTGAGTCGAGCTCACTCAATGTCGTCATCCAGCGACGGTTTTACGGCTAAGTCATTTGGTATTGAGTGTGTACAGCTCACTCAACGCCGTGTCGAGTGGACTCGACGCTTTTGCCTTGCGTTGGTGTGCTTCCTTAGGATTGTTAGTGAATCTTCTCCATAGGGGGGTATTTTGTGTTCTGATAGTTCTTTGGCATGCCAAATCTTAGGTTGTGGCAGGTGGTGGAGTTTTGGTGCCTCTGGAGGGGTGGTTTATGTGGGGAGCAGTGTCCACCACCTTTATTTGCCCCGGCTTGGGCTGGTCTGTTGGACCCTAGGGCTGCCACTGTTTGACCCTTAGCCCTTTTTGGATCTGGTTTTGGTTATGTACTCAGATCCATGTTTTGACCCCTGTCATTAACCCACAAAGTTAAGACTGTTAGCTCCTTTCCTTGCTTATGGCTTTTTATTTGGTACATGTTATATGTCATATTGCTGCTGCAGGTTCTTTTCTTTGGCAGAACTTGTTGCTATTGTACTCACACTTCATGTGTTTTCTTTTACTATTCTTTAGACAGTGTTCTTTCCTTACTGTCCTGTTTTTCTTCTTCTGATAGCATTTATTGTTACCGGGTGGTAAACCCTTGTTTACCTGTTCTTAAAGCTAATGCTCTATTTATTTTGACTATATTCTTACTGAGGTGTTCTTTCCTTGAATGCCTCAGGTCCAGGTTGTAGCCAGTTGAGTTGCTCGATCTTTTAGTGGGTTTTGCTGATAGCCTCCTGGGTACCTGAGGTTGCCGATCATCATTCTTGTGAGGTAGTTATTTTCCTTTCTGTATAGACATGTATACTCACCAGTGGGTTCGTGTCAGGTTGTTGACGCCCACTGGTGGCTTTCTTATGATACTGGGTATGAACTAAAACTGCTACTTCTGTCTATTGTTGGTTGTTTACTTGTCTTCTGGGAAGGATTTATGCTAGGTTGAATGTTAGGTATTTTAAACCGTAAATTATTACTACAAGTATCTCATGCACATCATGTTTATAAAACTAAAGCACTATTTTTCCTTAAGCATAAAGTCTATCCTTTTTATATATTCTATACTAACCTTAGAGTCGTGCATAACATGAGTCATCCCTCGGGGACTCTTATGCTCATTTAGGATGTCAAAATAACTTAATTAAAGTATTTTTCGCTGCGAATAAATATATATTTTTAATCGTGGACTAGCTGATCCACTTTGTCGAGGGATATGACCATTTAATATAACTGGTTTTCTTTCATATTAAACTATGAATATTTCTTAAAACTATAAGTCTAGAGTTTTGCCTGAACGTGTGCAGTTATCCCCTACACGACGTGGCATCACATCACGTGTTTCCTCTTGCTTTGATACGATTTTATTGTTGAGAAAATGCGGGTCGTGGAAGTTGGTATCAGAGGGAGGTTGCTTGACAATTGGTCGAGTAACCTTTCCCTTGATTGCATTAGTAGTTTAGCATCATACCATACACACACTGATATATCATCAGTACATCTTGGCTTAAGCATAAACACTACACTCATATGCATAAATAGAAGTATACGGGGCATATTATGTAGTATGAGATGCACAATATATGTTTGTATATGGATCCACCATAGGAGGCAACATGTGAGGGTTATGTAGTATGGGATGCATACCTTCACCACATGGTTGCGGCTAGCATATTTTCTTTCTCCATTGCATGCAATGTTATGTAGTATGGGATGAATAGCATTGTTATGCATAAGATCGCTCATGGCATGCATTAAGGCCTTCTTAGAATGCATAGCACAACATGCATAGCATAACATTTCATAAGTACAATATGGCAAGCTAAATATTTGCATGATGACATACGTACACACATGGTTTTGAGTCAAAAAGAATACAAATACATGCATTCATTGTCTAAGCACATGAGTTAGTGTGATGGTGGTGAACCATCCTAGGATAAGCATAACATCATCATGGTAAAAACAAATCCCAGAGCAAGTTTAGCAGTTGAAGTTAATATTTAAGTATGTTTGTCTGTACCAGGTAGTTTTCTTCTAGCGTTTGGGCTAGGTTTTGATTCGTATTCATATATTATTAGAATGTCGAAGCGTTGTGCGATGAGATCGACTCCCCAATTGGAGGGCGAGTCATCGGGAGCGCAGAGCGAGGCGTTGGTAGAAAGCCTGCGTCAGAGCAATGTGGCCTTATCGAGGCAGTTAGTGGATATGCAGGACCAGATTCAGTCTCTTGTAGCAGTGGTGGCGGGACAGACTCCGAGAGTTCAGAACCCCGCTGAGGGTGTAGCTGTTCCTGCCCCTCCTGCTCCTCTCGTGCCTCCGGTTGTGGTGCCCCCGAAGATGGCATTCATATCTCAGTTTCAGCGGCTTAGGCCCCCTACCTATGATGGACAAACAAATTTCATGATTTTGGATGACTGGTTGATTTCCATTGAAGTGATGTTCTCCTACTCGGGGATTACAGACGATCAATGAGTGATGCTCGCTGCCTACCGGCTTAAGGGCTTAGCAAAAAGTTGGTGGCTGAGAGAGAAGGAGAGCTTGGTGGCAGGATGTTCGTGGGAATCATTTAAGGAGATGCCCTCGGTCGAACGGGACCGGCTAATGAATGCCTTCCTTCATTTGAAGCAGAGGAAACTCAAGGTTAGTGAGTATGAGATTAAGTTTAGCAAGTTGAGTCGGTTTGCTCCTGGTCTGGTGAGTGTTGAAGCAGATCGAGTTAAATAGTTTTTGGGTGGACTAAGAAGCGACATTCAGCAGTTAGCGAATGACTACGGCGCAGTCAGTTATGCCAGCATGGTTGAAGCTGCCTTGAAGGTCGAGGTCATTGAGAATGCCAAGAATAGATGCCAGCAGATGAGGAAGGACAAGCGGAAGTTCGGTGGAGGGAAGAGACCCCAGGAGCCTGATGCTGCTTTAAGGAAGAAGAGTAAAGAGGTCTGTAGCTTCTTTAGCCGGCCAGGCCACCCATTTGAGAAGTGTTTCAAAAGGTTGGGAGCACAAAAGAAGGAGCAGGTCCATGCTATTCAGGGTGCTCCTAGAGGGGATTTGGTGTGTGCCTTGTGTGGGAGGAAGGGGCATGATGTTGCTCGTTGCTGGTTAAAAGATAAAGTCTGTTTTCAGTGTGGGCAGAAGGGTCATCTCAAGACAAGATGCCCACAGATCCAGCCTATTCTGCCGCCAGTTTCCCTCCAGGCTTTGTCACTGCCTCAGCAAATGGATAAAGGAAAAGGGAAGTTGAATGTGCGTTCGGCAGACGAAGCGCAGGCTTCGACTCAGGTTATTTCAGGTTAGACTTCTCCCTAAGCGTATTGTCATGTTTCTTTTTTTTGTTAAAGTTTCCATTTTAGCATTTGTTTCCTTAGTGCGTGCGCAATCCTATAGGAAGATTTAAAGTGAAGAACCGTTGGGCGCGCGTTCTCTTCGATTCCGGTGCTACCCACTCGTTTGTGGCTAGAGCTTCGTGGAGCGGTTCCGTTTGGGCCTAGATCGCGTTGGTGGTGCCTTCTGCGTTAAGTTCCATTCCGGTGCTTCTGTGGTTTCAGTTCAAGGCATTCAGGATTGTCCGATTGCTTTAGGGGACTTTATAGCTAAGGCAGATCTGATGGTGATCGATTTGGAGGACTTCGATGTTATATTGGGCATGGACTGGTTATGCAGGTACGATGCAGTTATCCAGTGCAAGGGTAAGCGCTTGGACTTCATCAAGGACAACGGTCAGCCCGGGAGCATTTTTGGATATTCTCGCTAGCAGTCTCCGACCATTTCGGTGGTATGTGCTCGGGAACTTTTAGGTTCCGGCTACTTTGATTGTTTGGTTTCTGTGTTGGATACCGAGTCTTGTTTGCCGTGTTTGGAAGAGATTCCAGTGGTACGAGAATTTTCTGATGTTTTTCCTGCTAATCTTCATGGTCTCCCGCCCGAGAGAGACGTGGAGTTCGTTATTGATTTGGAGCCCGGTACGCGTCCTATTTCTAAGGCGCCATATCGCATGACCCGCGTGAATTGGAGGAGTTGCGAGTCCAGTTGGATGAGTTGCTGGGGAATGGTTTTATAAGGCCGAGTTCTTCGCCTTGGGGCGCGCATGTGCTGTTCGTTAAAAAGAAAGATGGGTTGATGAGCTTGTGCATTAACTACCGAGAACTGAATAAAGTGACCATTAATAACAGATATCCTCTGCCAAGGATTGATGATTTATTTGACCAACTGCGTGGTAGTGCCGAGTTTTCCAAGATTGACCTTCGTTCGGGCTATCACCAGTTGAGGATTTGGGAATCAGATATTCCGCGGACGGAGTTCCACTCTCGTCATGGTCATTTCGAGTTTCTTGTGATGTCGTTTGGGTTGACCAACTCCCCGTCTGCATTTATGGACTTGATGAACGGAGTTTTCAAGGATTTTCTAGATAAGTTTGTGATTGTCTTTATAGACGATATTTTGGTGTAGTCTAGAGATACTGAGGAGCATGATCGACATTGCGACTGGTCTTGGCAACTCTGAGAGACCATAAGCTATACGCCGAGCTGAGCAAGTGTGAATTTTGGTTGCCTCAAGTTTCTTTCCTGGGCCACGTGGTTAATAAGGAGGGAATATCGGTGGACCCAAACAAGATCGCTGCTGTTATGGAATGGGCGAGACCTGTTACTCCCAAAGAGATCTGAAGCTTCTTAGGCTTGGCTGGCTATTATAGAAGATTTGTAAAGGGATTCTCTACCTTGTCTGCGTCGATGACCAAGTTTACGCAGAATAATGTAGCCTTCATATGGGACAGTAAGTGTGAAGAGGCTTTTAAAGAACTAAAGAGAAGATTATGTCCAGCTCCAATTTTGTCTTTGCCTACTGAGGGTACGGAGTATGATGTTTATGTGGTTTCATCACATATTGGGCATGGATGTGCATTAATGCAAGAAGGAAAGGTGATTGCGTATGGGTCAAGACAACTGAAGACCCATGAGAAGAACTACCCTACGCATGACCTAGAATTTGCAGCTGTGATTTATGCGTTGAAGTTGTGGAGACATCTACTTTATGGCGTGCAGTGCAAGATTTTTACTGATCATAAGAGTTTAAAGTATGTCTTCACCCAGAAGGAATTGAATTTGCACCAGCGGTGATGGTTGGAGTATGTGGCCGACTATTATGTTGAAATCCAATACCATCCGGGTAAAGCTAATGTGGTGGCCGACGCCCAGAGTCGGAAGTCAGGGAAGATTTTTGGTCTCTCTGCCGATCTTTTAGTAGAGGTGTTTCTTTTGATGGGCATTTCTGTGGGAAGCTGCGATTCGCAGAGCAGTTTGGCAGTGGCAGAACCTTCGTGGATTGCGCTTACGAGAATGCATCAGAAGGATGATCCCGATCTTCTGCATTTGTATCTTCGAGCTGAGAAAGGCGATTTGCCAGATTTTTCTATTGATGATGCGGTTACCTTGAAGTACCGCGGCAGGTTTTGCATCCCCACCGTTGGAGATATCTGGGTTATGGTGTGCAGGGAAGCCCATGGATCTAGTGTTGCCTACCATCTAGGATCTACCAAATGTATCAAGATTTAAAGCAGATTGCCTGGTGGTATGGGATGAAGGGAGACATATCTAGATTTGTTTTTGAGTGCCACACTTGTAAGCATGTGAAAGCAAATCATGTAAGGCCTGGTGGCAAGCTGGCTCCCTTGGAGATTCTGACTTGGAAGTGGGAGAGCATCTCGATGGATTTCATCACAGGCTTACCGAGGTCTCCTAGAGGACATGATTCAGTCTGGGTTATAGTGGATAGACTAACGAAGTGTGCGCACTTCGTACCTTTTCAGATTGGGTATTCGATGAAAAAGATAGCAGAGTTGTACCTGAATGAGGTTATCAGATTGCATGGCATACCCGTAAGTATCATATCGGATCGAGACTCTAGGTTCACGTCTCGTTTTTGGAAGAGCCTTCAAGTGGGGTTGGGTACGGATTTGAGATATTCCACTGCTTATCATCCGCAGACCAATGGTCAGACGGAGCGAATAAATCAAATTGTGGAAGATATGATACGATGCTATATTCTAGACCACGCGGGAGTGTGGGATGAGCGTTTGCGGCTTATGGACTTTGCGTATAATAACAGTTACCAAGAAAGCTTGCAAATGGCTCCTTTTGAAGCTCTGTATGGGAGACGCTGCAGAAATCCCGTATTTTGGCATGAGGTGGGCGAGATGTCTTTATTGGGGCCAGATGCGCTCGAGGAGATGGAAATTGCTACGAAGCTTATTTGGGAGAAGCTTCGGATAGCCCAGGAGAGATATGAGAAGAACGCCAACCGGCGTAGATCTGACTTGGAATTTGCTGTGGGGGACTTGGTGTTCTTAAAATTTTCCCCGATGAGTGGAGTCAAGAGATTGGCAAGACTAGGAAGTTGGACCCAAGATACGTATGACCGTTTATGATTGTTGAGCGGATTGGTGTATCAGCTTATAGGCTGGATTTCCCCTCAAATTTCCTTGGCGTGCATGATGTCTTTCACGTCAGTCAGCTACGGAAATGTGTGCATAGTGGCAGGCATGTTTTGGATTTTGTGCCTCAGTTGGAGACGGATCTTTCTTACGTGGAGGTGCCTGTCCGCATTTTGGATTCTCAGGATCATGTGTTGCGGAAGAAGACCATTTAACGTGGAGAAATCAGGATGTAGAAAGCGCGACTTAGGAGTTAGAGTCGGCTATGAGGGAGGCTCACCCTCATCTTTTTTCCTTGATTTATGCCTGGAATGTTTTGCATTTTCTAATATAGCCCCTTCTTGGCTATTTCTTTCTCCTTCTTGATGGGAGTGTTGCGTGTAAGTTTAGAGGCATAAGTTTCTTTTAGGGGGAGTGGTTGTAATGCCCCCGGTTTTTCTGTGTTTTGTTTAATCATTATTTGACATTACGATGACGCGTTTCTGGCATTTTGCCGTTGTTAGAGCGTGGTCTTAGCTCTTTAGGTTCCTTGAGTGGCCTATTTGTCGCCTGTTTGCAGGATTATCCAGCTACTCGTAGTCTGTTTTGGTGACTCGGCTGAGCCTCTTAGGGAATGCTTGTACTTTGGCTTGGGAGGTGTTAGCCCGAGTGTTTGATCGTCGGATGTTGTTTTCGACTTAATAGTTGTTTTCGTAGCTTGTGTTTTTAGCTACGGTGCAAGTTTTGTCGAAATCCGAGATCGTTTGTTTTCGCGTTGTTTCGACGTTTGCTTTTTAGCTAGTAGCAGTAGCTTTTGTTGTGCATGGCCTTGAGTGGCTGAGCTTGGTAGGGCTGGTGCCCAGTTTTTAGGCTAAGTGTTTAGCTGTTTTCATGTCATGTATATATATATATATATATATATATATATATATATATATATATATATATATATATATATATATATATATATATATATATATATATATATATGTTTAGATAACTAGCTGATTGGTTGCTTGTGCTTATTATTTTATTAGCTAGTGGGCTGTGTCTCTGTCGGTGTGTCAACACCGGAGTGTCGACACCGTTGTGTCGACTGGTGTCGACACCGATGTGTTGACACCGTAGTGTTGTCTGGTGTCGACACAATACACAGCTGTGATGTCTGGTGTCGACATATTGTGTCGACACCGCTGTGCTGTCTGGTGTCGACACATTGTGTCGACACTGCCGTTCTGTCTGGTGTAGACACATTGTGTCGACACATTATGTCGAGACCACCGTGCTGTCTGGTGTCGACACCGCCATGCTGTCTGGTGTCGACACATTGTGTCGACACTGTCATGGTGTCTGGTGTCGACACTTTGTGTCTGCACCGCTGTGCCGTCTGGTGTCGACAAATTGTGTCGACACTGCTGTGCGTCTGGTGTCGACACATTGTGTCGACACTGTTGTGTCGACCTTAGACTTGGGTGTTCCAATATATATAGGACTGTCTTCTCTCTCCGCGTTTCTCCTTTTCCCAAGCTGCTGCTAGCTTTCAGCGGGTTATGCGGGAGGCGGAGGCGCAGGAGCTTTGGCCGGCATTTTCGGGAGGATTTTATGTCGGTTTCCTAGTGTGTCTGCAGATTTGGCTTTCTCTCGTCTGGATCTTTATTCCTAGGTAAGTTATGCTTTTTCTAGAGCTGTTTCTAGGAGTTAGTGTTTTTGGTTTCTCTTCTTCTTCTCTTAAGCCTTGTTTTTGACTCGTAGGTGGCCGATCTTGCCGCCAAAGCCTGATTTCTTGTTGCAGCTGCTGCATCTTGGCGGTGATGCAAGTGGCTCCTTGCCCTTTCCATTTGGACCTCCTTTTTACTTTGTTAATTTGCCATAATTAGCTCTATTTTTGCCTATAGGAGCTAGTGCAGCAGTGCTTCAATATTTCAGCCATGTCTGATTCAGGTTGTCTAAGAATTTGGCTAAACTCTCCTTCTTTATTCTCAGTTTGGTGTCCAGTTGGTAGCTGGAGGTAGGGTATGGATGTATTTAGTTGTAGTATAAGTCAGATAGATGTTGTGGCCGGGTAGAAAGGGTAGAAGAGAGTGTTGGAATTAAATTTCCAACTCTCTGTTTCCAAGCGTTGAGGTTTTAGCTTTTAGGCAGAGGTTTGAGCTTAGGCAGAGGTTTTAGAGTTGGAATTAAATTTCGAACTCTCTGTTTCCAAGCATTGAGTGAGTGGACCTCACTCAACGCCTTGGTTGTTAGGCTTTTTGGCATGGAGTGTCGTGAACTCACTCAACTCCGAAGTTAGTTTCTGCGGCTAAGTAGAAAGCTTTGACAACGTTATGTGAGTAGAGCTCACTCAACGCCATCATCCAGCGATGGTTTTGCGGCTTAGTAATTTGGCATTAAGTGTGTGGAGCTCACTCAACGCCGCGTCGAGTGTACTCGATGCTTTTTCCTTGGGTTGGTGTGCTTCCTTAGGATTGTTAGTGGATCTTCTCCATAGGGGGGGGGGTGTTTTGTGTTCGGCTAGTTCTTTGGCATGCCGACTCTTGGGTTTTGGCAGGTGGTGGAGTTTTGGTGCCTCTGGAGTGGTGGTTTTATGTGGGGAGTCATGGCCACAAACTTTATTTGCCCCGGCTTGGCCTGGTGTGTTGGACCCTAGGGCTGCCACTATTTGACCCCTTAACCCTTTTTGGATCTGGTTTTGGATATGTACTCAAATCCTTGTTTTGACCCATGTCATTAACCCACAAAGTTAGGTTGTTAGCTCCTTTCCTTGCTTATGGCTTTTTCTTTGGTACATGTTATATGCCCTGTTGCTGCTGCAGGTTCTTTTCTTTTGCACAACTTGTTGCTATTGTACTCACACTTGGTGTGTTTTCTTTTATTGTTCTTTAGAAAGTGTTCTTTCCTTACAGTCCTGTTTTTCTTCTTCTTATAGCATTTATTGTTGTCGGGTGGTAAACCCTTCTTTACCTGTTCTTAAAGCTAATGCTCTATTTATTTTGACTATATTCTTACTGAGGTGTTCTTTCCTTGAATGCCTCAGGTCCAGGTTGTAACCGGTTGAGCGGCTAGATCTTTTGGTGGGTTTTGTTGATAGCCTCCTGGGTAGCTGAGGTTGCCAATCTTCATCCTTATGAGGTAGTTATTTTCCTTTCTGTATAGACATGCATACTCACCAGTGGGAACTTGTCAGGTTGTTGACGCCCACTGGTGGCTTTATTATGATGCTGGGTATGAACTAAAATTGCTACTTTTGTCTATTGTTGGTTGTTTATTTGTCTTATGGGAAGGATTTATGCTAGGTTGCATGTTAGGTATTTTAAACCCTAAATTATTACTACAAGTATCTCATGCACATCATATTTATAAAACTAAAGCACTATTTTTCCTTAAGCTAAACACTATCCTTTTTATATATTCTATACTAACCTTAGAGTCGTGCATACTATGAGTCGTCCCTCGGGCACGCTTATGTGCATTTCGGATGTCAAAATAACTTAATTAAAGTATTTTCTGCTGCGAATAAATATATATTTTTAATCGTGGACTAGCTGATCCACTGTGCTGAGCGATACGGCCATTTAATATAACTGGTTTTCTTTCATATTAAACTATGAATATTCCTTAAAAATCTAAAGTCTAGAGTTTTGCCTGAACGTGTGCAGTTATCCCATGCACGATGTGGCATCACGACAGATATTTCCTCTTGCTGTGATACGATTTTATTGTAGAGAAAATGCGGGTCGTGATAGAAGTTCAAACTTCATCTTTCATTATTATTCAAGTTATTCATCAATAAAGAAAATGAGACTGATCAACTCAACGAAAAAAGAGTACTGTGTCGGCGAAAAAGGTCCACAACGCGCACTAACCTAGCCAATAGGCACCATGCCGAAGGAGAAACCCCAACGCGCACAGACCAAGCTAAGGTAATGTGCTGGGGATGAAAGTCCGCAACGCGCACAGACTCAAGCATAAGGCACTATGCCGAGGGAGAAACCCCAACGCGCACAGTCCATCTGTGTTTCTTTAATTACATAATTATACAAGTAGAGTTCCTATTCATCCATCACGGAGTCACGGTCAACAACAACATGGACTGCATAAGGACATTTTAAGGGTCAAACTAAGTGTAGGATAATCAATACAATGAGACGCACAAGGCGTCGCAACGAACTACATGACTCGATAATCAAGGTGACAAGGCAACCACATTTGATTACCAAATGTACAGGACGAGAATTCGGGGTAAAGGTTCATTGATTTGACTAGAAATTTATAGACAAGTTCTAATGAATTTTATTGATAAGTTTCAACGAAATAATTACATTACAACTCAACGAAAATCTGGTAAAATAATGAGGAAGGGAGCAAGAGAGAGGGCAAGAACACCACTTGCCTCGATTTTACCGGAAAAATCCTCTGAATCACCCCACGTTGCAGATCGGGGCAAAAGAAGACGTTAGAAGTCGAAATCTGAACGAAAATAGCCGAAATAGAGGGTAGGGCCGAAATACCCTAACGAGAAAACTCATGGAATGGAAAACAATTACCACGATAGCGTAGCTCTCGACGAGAGCTTTCCAGATCTACGATAGGTTGGAAATTTCGAGCACTGGAGCTCCGCTGGCGGCCACCGGAAGGTTCATGACTTAGAGTTCTGTCATCACGTCGCTCTGGTTCGGCCAGGAGAAGAAGAAAAAGTCCTTTCTCTTTTTTTATCTTTCCTAAGTATAAGAATATATATATATATATATATATATATATATATATATATATATATATATATATATATATATATATATATATATATATATATATATATATATATGTTTTAAATATATATATATAAATATATATATAATTATAAAAATTTTTGTCTAAAATAGACGATATACGAGCGAGTGCGCAAAGTATAAAAATAGAGGTTAAGATGGCTTCAAATCGAAATGTGCCCAACATGAAAGTTGTAGATCTCGTCGAGACTAACAAATTTCAAGTTAAACATTTTTCCATACGATATCGTTTTGACTCACAACATGGCACTCAAACGCAAACTGCAACGGACAACTCGAGAAAGGCTACAGATCACTCTAGTAGGTAGAATTTCACTCAAGTAGGCTGAGGACAGCACTCGAGTAGGTATTTACCTGGACAGAATGATCTACACGAGAACACAAAAAATTACTCGAGTGGAAACAACTCACTCGAGTATTGGAAACAATTCACTCGAGTATTCCAAACATATCTATTGGATCCCTAGTTTGATTTGAGTTAGGTTCACTAAGCTAGGATGATGTGACCCAACATGTATAGCTAGGGTCATAGTTGTGTCCTAGAGTCTAGGCCAAGTCCTCAGTAACAACATCACATGGACAAGCCATCATCAGAGTGCGAAAGACTCAAGACTTAGAGTTTTTCCAGAGATTCAGAGATTTCTCAAGAAACTAAGTAAAATGAGTTCGACGTTCGTCAAACTCAGGTCGACGATAGTCGTTCTCAGCTCGACGCTCTTAGAGAAATATTCTCTGAGCTGAGCTCGACGAACTTAAGTTACAAATCGACGATCCTTGTACTTCCACTTCAACTCTATTGCCAGATGTTTAACAATTTTTCTCTAAGTCCAGAATCATCGTCAGCTCGACGAATTCATGGTTCTCCAGACTTAGTTCGACGAATTCAAGTTTCTCCAGACTTAGCTCGACGAACACTATTCTTTGGTCGACGAATCTTTGGACTACTATAGCATTCTGTCGAGATTATGTTCTCAAGTCTCAGGTCGACGAACTCAGTTCTCCGCCCGACGAATTCTGGAACCAGAAGACTTGTGTCGACACACATGATATCTGTCAACACACAGAATATTTGACAACTCCAGAATAGTTACTGAACTCCAGTCGACGAACACATTTACTAGCTCGATGAACTTCAGACATAGAATAGGAAAAAGAGACAGCAGTTCAGTTTCCAGCTCGACGATCATGGAACTCAGCTCGACGAACAAAAGCCGTCTGATCGACGAATACAACATCTCAGCTCGACGAACTGTGGACTCAGTTCGACGAATTCTTCTACCTGTTTGACGATTCTAGACTTAGTTATTTTTAGCCTTCTGTCCTCACTCTAATGCGATAATTCCAGAGTAATTAATGCTCTAACATTCTCTGATTATAACCGTTAGAAGGAGCAATAATTATGGTCTTCTCCAGGATTATTGCTTGCCGTTTTTCCATGGGACAGTTGGGGAAATAAATCAATGCCGATTATTCTCAAGGCTGTCAGCATTAATTGCAGATGAATTCAAATTTTTCAAGGACAGAGAAGAAGAGAATAACGAATACACATACAAACTGACAGAAAGAATCAAGTATTATTGAGAAATCGTTACACAGAGCACAAATTACTGAGAAGCATACAGAGATTACTAAGAAACTGAACGAAACATTTAATCTTGAACAATCTGCTTTGTCAACAAGAAGCATTCTCTGATAAACAGAAGTCCTTGACTAGAAGCTCATCAGCACCTGAAGAAGAACAACAACAATACCTATATCTAGAGTCTTCTTTCTTTAAGTACTCACGGACACTTCAAAAGTACAACTTCATTTCAATCCGTCAAAGAAGTTCCTGAAGATTATCGTTGGTCAAGGATTCAGTTTGAAGACATATCACCCTGATGCTTAGCTCCTATTTTTCCCTGATTCATTCTACATCTCAGGGGGAGCCATATGCTATAATCAAATCCACAAGTCTTCGCAGTTGTTTATTGAGAAAGAGAAGACAAAATCATCTCTCACCCCCACTGTATAAAGGGTTGTCATCTCCTTCAAAAGTGATTCCTTGGTTGCAAGTCTCCTGATCAATAGACTTTGGTTGGTTTTTGAGCACCTGATCAAAAGCTCATTGGTGTCAGACACCTGATCAAAAATCTGACTGGATTCCTACCAAGGGTGGTAGAAGAGTGGATGTACCCAGGTTGGGGAACCACTATAAAATTCTTGTGTCGACTGGTTGCCTCCTTTTCTTTTGTTCTTGCTGTGTTGCTTTAGGTTTATTGTTTGCTAGTTTATTAATTTCTGCACTTTTAATTTACAGCAAAAGCTGTAATAGCTGTTAATAATTTTTAAGAATACTCTATTCACCACCCTAGAGTATTTCAGATATAACTCTCACTTTCAAGTGGTATCAGAGCAGGTTCCTTTGGTGTACAAGCTAAACCTTGAACAAAAGATTGTTTGTTAAATCTACACATTATTTTATTTTAATTTAAATCATAAACACAGCATGACATAGAAAAAGGATTATGCAAGCACCAGACCTGCAGTTTGCAACCTTAATAGGTTTGCCATCTGGAAGGCAAGAATTAGGTTATACATGAATTCCATTGATGAAGACACCTACAATTCAATTTTGACAGGTCCCCCACAGGCATCTACATCTACAACATCCTCCAGCAACAATGTAATCCCACCACCTGAATGGACTGAAGCCCAGAAGAAAGCAAAAATTGCAGAAGCCAAAGCTATGAATATCATGGCACAAACTATGTCAGATGATATTTTCCAGAAGGTTGCTGAGTGCACCTCAGTAAAAGCAATTTGGGATTCCCTAAACCAAATGGTGGATGGTTCAACAGATGAGAGAAAGGATAGGAGATCAAATCTCATATCCCTATATGAGAACTTTAAGAAGGAGTAAACTAAGACAGTTTCTGATATGTACAATAGGTTAAGCTCAATTATCATTGAGCTAAAAACCTTGGATAAGAACATCACTCTTACTGAAGTGAATGACAAGATCCTGATGTGCTTTCCAAGCTCATGGGATACAAGAATCTGGCCCATCAAGGAGGACAGATGCATGAATGAAATTTCAACTGAATCTCTACTAGGTAAACTAAAGTCATATGAACAGCTGATAAAGACCAGGGAGGCAGCTGAACAAAGAACACCTCCAGCAGCCAGAAGAGAACAAAGTATTGCTTTCAAAGCCACTGAATAGACAGAGACTGCAACATCAAATGAAGAACTTATGAGTCTCTTTGCTAAGAGATTCTTCAATATGGCCAGAAAGGATTTCAGGAGAAAGTCAACAAGAAAAGATGATACGGCAAAATATGACAAGACACCAACCAAAGAAATTGTGTGGTATGGATGGAGAAAGCTAGGGCATTTCCTCTCTGAGTGTCCAGAGAACCAGAAGAAAGAGAAGATAAGAGAGAAGGAAACCAGAAGACAGCACACCAGCAAACCCTCTTCCAGCAAGAACAAGAAGAAGGAAAAGGGCTTTGTGGCTGAGATCTGGAGTGAGACAGAAGATGAGTCAACAACTTCGAGCTCCAGTGAAGATGAGGAAGAAGAAAGAGCAAAGGAGGTTTGCCTCATGGCAATTGATGCCTCTAGAAGTCACTCAAAAGAAGAAGAGACTGAAGATGAAGGAGTGTTTGAATCAGAGGTAGATCAGGTAATGTCCTCTTTTGACTACAACTCTGAAACTTTTAAATCTGATTTCAAGTTATTGTGCATAGATTTGATTAATTTTGAAAAAGAAATTAAAATTCTTAGGGAAAAATTAGGAAACTTAAAGGATGTTCACTCTGAAAACATTATGTTAAAAGATGAATTAACCTTAGCAAATGAAAAGATAATTTCACTAAAAATTGAGCTTTGTGAGGCCAAACAACTTGAGGAAACTCTCAATGGGAGAAGCCACAAGCTGATGGATATCACAAGTACTGTTAATGCCAGACTTAATGGCAAGCAAGGCTTGGGTGCTCCATCAGGTTTGCCCCCAATTCTCAGGAAGAACATTTTATCAACCCCAATAAAATTTGTATCTGTTAAAGGGAAAGAAACAGTAAATGATAAACAAACAATAGAAAAAATCCCTAAGACAATAGGACAGAAAACCAAAAACCAGAAAACACCTAATAAAAACAAGGTTCAACAATTTTCGTCGAACTCAGATCGACAGAATGGTTCCAGTTCATCGAACCCAGATCGACGGACTATGAATGCAAACTATAGTTACATTTATTCATCTAACTACGATCGACGAACTCTGCATGGTTTGTCGAGCAGAGGTCGATGAATGTGGGGCACAGAGAATGAACATGATCATTCTCTGGGCAGAGATCGACGATCTCAACCCAATTCATCGAACTCTGGTCGATGAACTTACAGAAATTTGTCGAACCCAGGAAGACTTAATCAAAACTATAATTCCAACAGCAACTTAAATATTTCTAAGAAACCATTTAATCCACTAGCTGGCTGGATCCAACCACCTAGAATATATCACCCCCTAGGATACAAGTCCCAACATGAATTCTTTATTATTTCCAGCTTCTCTTATCAGCAATACAAAGCACCCAAGGTAACCTGGGTCAAAAACCATTAACTGTTTTCTATTGCAGGTGAAGTGTTGTCCAGGGGTAAATCAAACTTGGTACTTGGATAGTGGCTGCTCCAAACATATGACTGGAACCAAGGACATCTTATTCAACTACAAGTCTAAGTTGGGGCCAAAGGTTATCTTTGGTGACTCCAAATGTCGTCAGTGAGAAGGATTTGGAGAAGTAAGAATAGGAGCTATCACATTCAAAAAGGTGATATATGTAAGTGGACTCAAGCATAACCTCATCTCCATAAGTCAGTTATGTGATGATGGTTATTAGGTATACTTTAACCCATCCACTTGTTCTATTATTGATAAAAGCAACCAAATAGTTTTAACTGGAAGTAGACAACGCAACATATACTTAGTAAATTTTCTTTCGGCCAAAATTGATATCTGTTTACTATTTTAACTAGTAATCAGAATGACTTGTGGCACAAAAGACAAGGTCATGTAAATCTGAAAAACACTGGTAGACTATCTAAACACAACCTTGTTAGAGGTCTACCTTCTAATCCCTACAAGAATGAAGGTCTCTGCAGGGCTTGTCAATTAGGCAAGCAAACTAAAACTAGTTTTAAATCTATTAATATGAGTGATTAACCTAGGATTTTGTACTTGCTACATTTGGATCTCTTTGGACCCATTGCTGTACAAAGCTTAGGAGAGAAATCCTACACTTTAGTTATAGTGGATGACTTATCCAGGATCAGTTGGGTATTCTTTCTGAGATCAAAGTCAGAAACCTTCAAGGTTCTTACAGATTTTCTCATGACACTACAAATTGAGTTCTTTACTCATGTTGCATTAATCTGAAGTGAACATGGCACAGAATTTGAGTCTCTTCTTATGCATGAGTTCTGTGAGAAGGAAGGTATCAGACATTACTTCTCAGCTCCTAAAACTCCCCAACAAAATGGGGTAGCTGAAAGGAAAAAATAGGACACTCATTGAAGCTGTAGGTACATTGCTTGCAGATGCTTACATGCCCCTAACCTTTTAGGCAGAGGCTGTAAGCAGAGCAAATTATGTCCTGAACAAGAGCATAAATCACAAACTAAAGAACATGACTCCCTATGAATTACTCAAAGGGAAGAAACCTAAAATCAACTATTTCAAAGTATTAGGATGCTTATGTTACATTCATAACAACAACAAAAAATACATTAGAAATTTTGAGGCTAAGGCTGAAGAGGGAGTTTTTCTAGGATACTCACAAGTAAAAAAAGGCATATAGGGTTTTTAATAAATCAACATTAAAAATTGAAGAGTCTATTCATGTTTCATTTGATGAAACTAACATGTATTGCAAGGAGAAAGAAGTTGAAAGTGCAACTAGATCTGATATACTCTAGAGGGGGGTGAATAGAGTATATGATGCTTTAAAAACTTTTACAACAATTGTTGTAATATGTGTGAGCAGGGAAGCAAAAAATAAATCTAATCACAGCACTAAGCAAAGCAAAAACTAAGCACAGAAAAATCAAGGCCAGAAACAAAAATTGAAAACAAGCAAAACCAGAAGACACAAGGAAATATAGTGGTTCCCCAAACTTGGGTACATTCACTCTTCTACCACCCTAGGTAGGAATCCACTGCAGGATGAGTTGATCAGGTGTCCTGGGAACCAATGAGCTTTTGATAAGGTGCTCAAAAACCAAAGCAGATTTTTTGATCAGGTGTCTTGCCACCAATGAGCTTTTGACAAGGTGCTCAAAAACCAAGTTCAAACTTTTGAAGGGAGTTTGAAAAACCCTTTATAGAGTGGGGGTGAGAGAGTGATGGCAGTCTTCTCTTTCTCAAACAACTGAGAAGACTAAGTGGATTGATGTCAAAGCTCCCCCTGAATCCTTGAAATCTTCAGGAAGAAAAGCTTTGCTGAGGGTGATAGGCCTTCAAAGATTGAACTCCAGCAATAGATGATTTCAGCAATAGCTGAAATGTTGAGTGTCTGGAGTCTGAGAATATGTTGGCCTTGAACACTTTGAAAACTACAGAGATCTGAAGATTTGAGAAAACTTGATCTCCTTGGATGAGTGTTCTTCAGAATTCTTTGTGACAGAAGATTTTGAATGTGTCTCTGTAATCAGTATTCTCTCTCTGTATTGTGTGTTCTCTTCTATGTGAGAGATTCAAAAATCCTGTCACTTATTCTCTGGTACAAAATGGAATATCATTCTCTGTCAAGAATAGCCGTTGGCCTGCATTAATTGCATCCTTAATTGCATAATCTCTTCTGGAGGAAAGTCCACAGAAACATTCCTTGAAAAATCCCTTGAAACTTGGTCCAGAAGTAAATGAAAACGGCTAGCAAATCTCTGAATTAATTGCAGAATAACTCCTAACTGATTTGAATTTGAATTCTGGAAGTTATCTGAAATCGTCGAACTGAGCTCTGCTATCGTCGAGCTGAGCTCAGCGACCTGGAAACACACAGCAGCAAAATATCGTCGATCTGAGCTCAAAGATCGTCGAACTGAGCTCAGAGATAAAGATCCAATGCAGAGTCAAAATCGTCGACCTGAGCTCACCGATCGTCGAATGGAGTTCGACGATATTATGAAGTTGAGCTCAGCGATCGTCGAATGGAGTTCGACGATCTGTCGAAGTTGAGCTAGACGATCGTCGACCGGAGTTCGACGAATCGTCGTGCTGAGCTCGACGATCAGACTTGGTCTCCAGACTGAGAATCCTGGTCTTCAGGGCAGCTTCCAAACCTAGACTTCTAACCCTTAGACTCAATTTTAATTGACCTATTAAGCTATACAGGAGGTCAAGCAAAGGATTCCTAGAGACATAGTGATCCTGACCCAAATTAGTAATAGGGTGTTCCAACAATCTCCCCCTATTTGGGTTAGGATTACTATTTACAAGCCTTAAAAAAGAAACATATAATCAGAAGAACATAAAAACAACAGCTAGACAAAGCAGAAACACAGAGATATATATATCATCCAGATAGCAATCAGAATTCACAGAAACTATCACCTTACAATGTCATTTCTTCTCTTTGCCTTTGATAAGTTTAATTTATCTGTTTGGATTGAGGGCTTCTTTGTTGGACCTGGTGTCATCTGCTGCACCCAAATATGTTTGCTTTGTAGGCCTGGGAACCACAGCTGCAGGATGTAATTCCATGTATCTCTCAGCATCAAAGAATTTACTGGAAGCATATCTCTCTAATTCTTTCTGTCTTTGCTCAGACATTGTTGAAATGTTGGAAGAATCTAATCCTTGATCTCTGGCCTTCTTAATCTGATCCAGTGCAGCCAATTCCTTCATCCTGGCATTCCAAGCAGATGGATTATTTTCAGGGTCCTCAAAAGGTACAGGTGGCTCATACCTGTTGGAAGGATTGTCTTGAGGAGGCCTGACAGATACAGTCTCTTTCAGCTTGTAAGGGAAAGGACCTGATGATGTATCAGATGAAATATGTCCTCCCCTAGAATATGGGTGCTGCCTGGAGTACCCTTTAGAATATACTTGCATATCTCTCTGATTGCCTCTATATCCTCCTCTCCTAGAATATGAACCCCTGGATTGGCTTTCCCTTTGATAGGATCTGGCATGAGGTTGATAGGGAGCCTGGCTTCTGGCTGGGGGTTGACTTGCAGAGCTTCCACCTGCACCTACATCAGGAGGAGGTGGTGGAGGAGGATGAGAGTGCTGGAATGGGGATGAACCCTTCTCATATTTCCTCTTTTTCTTCATGGCTTTCAGCTGGTTCTTGGAATACTGCATCCAGTGTTCAGAGATTGGGCAATTATGAAGGATATAATAAGGGATATCATTATTATCCTTAACTTTAGCAGGAGGAACCATTTTCATTGCTTTGCTCATTGCCTTCCTTTTCCTGGCAATGGTAGCAGATGAGTAATCAGAGTCTGTTTTGAATTCATCAGATTCAGAACTTTGGTCATCATATAGAGCATCTATTTTTTTCATAAGATCTTTCTTTAGTTGTACAGCAGCAGATGAGGCAGAAGGTGAAGCAGTAACAGCAACAACAGTAGTAGATTCTGGACAGGTGACAACAACAGCAACTGTCTCACTAACATCAGCAAAAACAGCAGATACACTATCAGCAACAGAAACTGAAGAGTTGATAGCAGCAACAACTTCACTGACAATAGCAGAAACAGCAGAAGCAGCATCAAAATCTTCAGCAGGCTCAATTTCAGTGGCCTCTGACATCAGAATGTCCTTGGATATTGGCTCATCAGAAGCAGTAGGAACTTCAGCATCAGTGTTAACAATCTCAGCAGCAGTGTCAACAGTCCTTTCTTCATAAGCAGCAGCAGTGACTGAATGTACAAAGGAAGAGAGGATGCTAGGGTCACAGACAGAAAAAGGCACAAGTGCCATGGATAAGTCTTCTGGGGGCTGGACAGCATTACCCTCTGGCAGACAGCTGAAGAAGGCAGAATCAAACACAGATAGCAAAGACCTGAGGTCAATTGCAAAAGCTGCAGTAGGTGGCACAGCAACAGGAGCAGAAGGAGGAGCAGAAACAGAAACAGCAGTAGCAGATAAAGAGCTTGCAGAAACAGCAGCAGCAGCAGCATGAAGATTCTCTTCATAGGGCATCTCCCCCTGCCTAGATGCAGATACATCTGGATCAAGGCACACTGTTGTAGGTGCTGCCTGAGGAAGGAGGGAAGAGAGCCTGGCAGAAAGGGCTGCCACAGACAGGTGTAGAGGAGCCAAGGAGGTCTCCAATAGTAGAGAGAGCCTGGGGGCAATCAGCTCATACAGCCTGTCAGCTAGGGCTGAGAGGTCTACTTGCTCAAGAGCTGGAGCAGAGGTAGATGGGATGGGAGCAGCTGAGGTTTCTGGAAGGGGAGAGCTGGGGAATGATGGAATGGATGGCTGAGGTGTAGGTAGGGTGGAGATGGAGGACAGGGGAATTGATATGGATGGAATGAATGTTGGCTGGTCTATGATGTGGTGTAGGAGATCCTGGAAAGAAGTGGAGGAGGAAGGTAAATCAGGAGGAGTGGATGGGGAATCATCCATAAAGGAATCATCCAGTAGGGTGAAGGATGGAATAGAGGGTGAGGAGGGGATATCTGGTGGAGGGTAGGAGAACAGAGGGTGGAAATGTTCTTCTGGTGTAGAAGGAACAGGGTCTGGAGATGGAGTTGATGTTGGAGATGGGCTAGAGATGGTGATGGTGGATGGAGCTAGAATGGTGGATGGTAGGGCCAGGGATGGAATGGGAGGAGGAGTAGGAGCAACAGCAGCAGTCAGGTCATCTGCAGGAGCAGAGACCTGTGGGGGAGTGACTCTTTGAGTCCTAGTGCCTGAAGGAGCACTAGAGGAGGGCCTGCTAGGCTTGCTTATTTGCCTGTCCCACTTTCCAAAGAGGGCACAGGTTAGTCTCTTGGAGGCATTGATGTGAACTCCAGAGGAGACCAGCAAGGCAGGGCACCTGGTCTGCATAAAAACTCCAATAATTCTACCAAAATTAACAAAACTCTTGTTTATTTTCTTTTTGATTAGGTCAAAGAAGACCTCTCCCCAGTTCAGAGTTTTCTTATCCACAAGAGCTCCCATGAGACAGAGCTGATATCTGGATATTGTATTATGGGCTGAGTGCTTTGCCAGTAGCACTTTCCCTACCACATCTGCCAGGAACCTATATTCAACAGACAGATTCCTCTTGAAGAGCTTGCTAGGGTTTCCCTCTGGATGACCCATCCTGGCAAGCAGGTCAGAATACACTTCTCCAGATAACTCAGCAGATTCTTCTCCATTTCTCAACTCAAAAACCTCTGAAAGAATGGTTGGGGTCAAGGGTACCTGATTTCCAGCTATTGACCCAACTATAGTGTTGTTATCTTGATTATGGGCAGTATAAACCCACTCCTTGATTTCATCAGAAGCCAACTTGATCCTGGTGGTCATGAGGGCAGTCAGATTCTGATCCTGGAATAAGCCCAGTATATCTTGGAAAACCTGGTCAGTGGTGCTGAAAGATTATATATCAATGTCAAAACCTGCATCAAACTTCATTGCAGCTAGGACAGCAACTGACACAGCCATTGTTCCTGCAAAAACTCAACAAACAAAATGACCAAGCGTAGAACTGTTTGGAGGGAAAGGAAAAATCTTGCAGAGAAATCGAAAGCGCAAATGAGAACGACGGCGAAAAAAGAGTTTTATATTAGGGTTCGACGCAGAATTGGAAAGATCGTTGAACTCAGTTCGACGATCGAGGCTTCTAAGGAATCTGAAGAGACTTCAACATCGTCGATCTCCGTTCGACGATATTGGAGAGCGTCGAGCTCCGTTCGACGATCGTTCAGAGAACAGAGTCGTCGAGCGCCGTTCGACGATCGTGGACCGGAAGAGATAGTTCATACTATCTGAGAGGCGCTGAACTCAGTTCGACGATTTTTGGAAATCGTTGATCTTCGTTCGACGATCTTAGGGCAAATCGTCGAGCGCAGTTCAGAGATCAAAAAAATTCTAGACACTAAGAAAAATGTATTGGTCAATTTTTAAGCTTTCAAAATCTTGGATATTATTTAAGACTTTCTCTATCTAACATTCCTAGCTGATTTAGGAAGAAGGTGTGTTTCTTTTCATCCAAGGGCTTGGTGAAAATATCTTCCCTTTGTAAATCAGTTGGGATATATTGTAGTTCAATTTTATTCTTTTCAACATTATCCCTTAAGAAGTGATGCCTAATCTCTATGTGTTTTGTCCTACTATAGAGGACTGGATTTTGAGCTATGAAAATAGCACTTGTATTGTCACAAAAGATTTTAGACTTCTCTAAGTTGTAGCCATAGTCTAGGAGTTGGTTTTGAATTCACAAGATTTGTGAACAATAACTACCAGCAGCCATATATTCAGCTTCAGCAGTTGAAGTTGACAGAGATGTTTGTTTCTTACAAAACCAAGAGACAAGTCTGTCACCAAGGAACTGACAAGTTCCACTGGTGCTTTTCCTGTCAATTCTGCATCCAGCATAATCAGCATCAGAGAATCCAGTTAACTCAAATGCTGAATCTTTTGGATACCAGAGACCTAGATTTGGACAACTTTTAACATACCTGGGAATCCTCTTTACTAAAGTGAGGTGTGACTCTCTAGGGCTTACTTAGAACCTAGCACATATACATGTACCAAACATTATATCTGGTCTACTAGCTGTAAGATACAGTAGAGAGCCAATCATTGCTCTATATGTTGTCTTATCAACAGGTTTCCCATGTTCATCAGCATCCAATACAGCATTGTAGGTATGGGTGTTTTCATACAAGATGCCTCAGACATACCAAATTTCTTAACCAATTCATGTACATACTTGATTTGAGAAATGAAGATGCCTTCAGTATGTTGCATGACTTGCAATCCTAGGAAGAAGGATAGCTCACCCATGCTACTCATCTCAAATTTAGAATGCATTAGGTTAGAAAACCTTCTGCACAATTTTGAGTCAGTAGAACCAAAAATGATATCGTCTACATAAATTTGTACTAGTAGGGTATGGGACTTATGGGTTCTAATAAAAAGAGTTTGGTCTACTCTACCCCTTATAAAACCATTTTCCAAAAGAAAGCATGCTAAGGTCTCATACCATGCTCTAGGAGCTTGCTTGAGACCATATAATGCTTTATTTAATCTAAAAACATAATCGGGATAAGTTGGAGAGATAAAACCTGGAGGTTGTCTGACATAAACTTCCTCTTTGATGTCTCCATTTAAGAAGGCACTTTTGACATCCATCTGATATACTTTGAAGCCTTTGTGAGCTGCATAAGCTAGAAATATTCTGATGGCTTCTAATCTTGCAACAGATGCAAAAGTCTGGTCGTAGTCGATTCCTTCTTCTTGAGAGTATCCCTGAGCAACTAGCCTTGTCTTGTTCCTTATAATTACTCCTTGATCATCCAGTTTGTTTCTGAATACCCATTTTGTTCCAACAATGGAATGATCCTTAGGCTTTGGCACTAGTTCCCATACTTTGTTTCTCTCAAATTGATGCAACTCCTCTTGCATTGCAATGATCCAGTATGGATCTTGCTCTGCATCTTGAATGGACTGAGGTTCAATTTGAGATAGGAAGCAGGTGTGCAACAGGTTTTGGTTGACCTGATTTCTGGTTTGCACACCAGCTGAGATTTCTCCAATTATTTGGGAAATTGGATGGTCTCTTGATGTTACTAAATCAACAGGGGTGTTGATTGTTCACCAACCTGTGCTGTTGTTTCCTCTTGTGGTACAACAACTAGCTCTTCAGGTTGTGCTTCAATGTGTTGAGCATTTTCTTCATCTTCACTGCTTTCATCCTCTTGAGCAACCTGTAACTTGTTCATATCTTCAACTAGAGAATGTTCCTGCAAAGGTTCTATGGTAGAAGAATTCTTCTCCTTGAAAGACATGTTAGTTTCATCAAATGAAATGTGAACAGATTCCTCAATTTTCAAAGATGACTTATTATAGACCCTATAGGCCTTGCTGATCATGGAGTATCCCAGAAACACTCCTTCATCAACTTTGGCTTGAAATTTTGCTAGATATTTCTTGTCATTATTATGAATATAGAAAATACAACCAAAGACTCTAAAATAGTCAACTTTAGGTTTCTTCCCTTTGAGTAATTCATAGGGAGTCTTTTCCTTTAGTTTATGTATCAGACTTCTGTTCAGCACATAGTTGGAGGTGTTCACTGCCTCTGCCCAAAAGGATAGAGGTAGATGAGAATCTGACAGCAATGTGGTGGCAGATTCAATAAGGGTTCTATTTTTCCTTTCAGCTACCCCATTTTGTTGAGGAGTTCTAGGAGCTGAGAAAGTATGCCTGATCCCTTCACTCTGACAGAACTCTTGCATAAGAAGAGAATCAAACTCTGTCCCATGATCACTTCTGATCAGGGCAATGTGAGTATTGAACTCAATCTGTATGCATTTGAGAAACTCTGTCAGACACTTAAAGTTATCAGACTTCTTCCTTAGAAAGAACACCCAAGTGAATCTAGAGAAGTCATCTACAACTACTAAAGTATAGGATTTCCCTCCTAGGCTTTGTACTATGATGGGTCCAAAAAGATCCATGTGTAACAGATACAATATCCTAGGTGAATCACTCTTATTAAGTGACTTAAAGCTGTTTTTAGTTTGCTTGCCTAATTGACAAGCCCTGTAGAGTTCTTCCTTCTTGTAGGGGCCAGAAGGTAGTCCTCTAACAAAGTTGTCCTTGGATAGCCTAGCAATAGTTCTAAGGTTTAGATGTCCTAATCTCTTATGCCATAAAACATTTGGTCTACAGACAGAGTTAAACAAGCAGATATCTATATCAGTTGAAAGAAAATCTACTAGGTAGATGTTACCTTTCCTTTTACCTGTCAACACTGTTGTGTTGTCCTCTGACTTGATTTTGCAAAAGGATTTGCTGAATGTCACCTGGTATCCTTCATCACACAGCTGACTGATGCTGATTAGGTTGTGCTTCAGTCCTTCCACATAGGCTACCTTCTTGAAAGTTACTGAACTAATCTGGACTGTACCATATCCTTTAGTCTGTCCAAAGTTTGAATCACCAAAGATAACTTTGGGTCCAAGTTTGGCTCTGAAGGATGTGAGGTTGTCCTTGTTCCCTGTCATGTTCTTAGAGCACCCACTATCCAAATACCATTGCTGGTTAGATGTTGGATAGGTCTTCACCTGCACATAAGACAATTCATTTGTTTTTGACCCAGTTTACCTTGGGCCTAGGTTGATAACCTTTAAATTCAGAAATGAAAGACATCTCAGGTTGACTCTTATATCCTTCAGGATGATATCTCCTTGGAGGTATAATCCATTCAGTATAAGGGTTAAAGATTTGGGATGTAGGACCCTTAGGATTCAATTTTGACTTGTCTTTGAAAAATTTTCCAGAGCTCTGACCTCTGTTCGACGATCTTGGAGCTGCGTTCGACGATCTTGGGTCAGATCGTCGAGCTCCGTTCGACGGTCGACTATGAGTGAGGTCAGGTGTATGAGATCGTCGACCTGCGTTCGACGACTTTGGCTGAGATTGTCGATCAGCGTTCGACGATTTTTCCTGAGATCGTCGAGCTGCGTTCGGCGATCGTCGATCTACGTTCGACGATCGTCGATCTCTGTTCGACGATTTCTGCTGGGACTTGGTTTTCTGAGGCAGATCAGAATTTTTCCTAGCAACCTCTACAACTCCCTTTCCTTTGTCAGAAATGAATTTGATGGGAGTTGTTAGGACTATAGGTTGGCTGGATGAAGCACCCAAGCGCAGTGTACTGTTAAATCTAGAGTTCACTGTGCTTGTGATGTCCATCAGCTTGATGCTTCTCCCATTAAGGGATTCTTCAAGCTTCTTGGCCTCAGAGAGCTCACTTTTCAGTGAAGCTATCTGTTCCCTACAGCACTCCAACTCCTGAGAGAGTTTGAGGTTTTCTGACTTTAGAGCATTGTGTTAAGATAATTGATTTCTGAGAGAGATAATCTCTTTCTCAGACTTTAGCAGGTCTAAACACAGTGCTTTAAATTCAGATTTGAAATCTTCTGAACTAAAATCAAAGGAACCAATTACCTGATCTTCTTCAGGTTGAGTCTCTGAGTCTGACTCTGACTCTTCTTCCTCTGAATTATGCTGTGAGGCATTGATTGCCATCATGCAGAACTCCTTTTCTTCTGCATCATCCTCATCATCACTGGAGCTGGATGAGACTTCTGACTCCTCTTCAGTCTCACTCCAGGATTCAGCAACAAACCCTTTTCTTGTATGCTTATTTTTGCTTGAGGAAGGTTTGCCATTTCCATTCCTTTTGGAGTCTTTATCCTTTCTTCTTTCTTTTCTGTCCCTTCTGTCATTGTTCTTGTTCTCTGGACAGTCAGGAACTATGTGCCCTGATTTCCTGCAACCAAAGCAAATAATGTCTTTATTATTACCAATGGACTTGTCATACCTTGGCTTATCCTGCTCCTTGTATGATCTTCTTCTGAAGTCCTTTCTGGCCATCTTGTAGAATCTTTTGGCCAACAAGCTGAGTAGTTCATCATTTCCTGTGGCTTTATCTTCAGGCAGATCCTCAGTTGCCTTGAAGGCTATGGTCTTCTCTTTCCTTGTGGCTGGTGAAGCAGCCTTCTGTTGTTCCTCTCTATTCTTGATGAGTAGCTCATAAGATTTGAGCTTACCCAATAGAGCTTCAGTGGTAATCTCATTCAGACTTCTGGCATCTTTAATTGGCCAGATTCTTGAATCCCAAGTGCTGGGGAAGCACATTAGGATCTTGTCATTGAGTTCAGTTAGAGAGATCTCTTTGTCCAATGTCCTTAGTTCACTGACAATTAGACTTAGTCTGTTGTACATGTCTCCCACTGACTCAGTTTCTCCCTTTTTGAAATTCTCATATTGAGAAATGAGATGGGATCTTCTATCCTTTCTCTCATCAGCTGAGCCTGAGACTATTTCTGAGAGCTTGTCCCAAATTTCCTTGGCTGAATTGCATTCAGCTACCTTTTGAAATATGTCATCTGACATTGTCTGGGCTAGGATGTTCATAGCCTTAGCATCAGCTACCTTCCATCTCTTGATGTCAGCATCTGTTCCTGATGGAGGTGGCACAGCATTTGCGCTTGTGTTCTCTGGGGGTCTTGGACACACTGTCAAAATAGAATTAAAGATATCTTCGTCAAGAGAATTCATGTAAAGTCTGATCCTTGCCTTCCAAAGTGCAAACTTGGAAAGATTGCACACTGGAGGTCTGGTGCTAGCATAATCTTTGTTTTGGGCCATGATTTGTGCAAACAAAATCTAATAATACACTACAAAAGAAAAACATATCTAGTTTGGGATCTTTGGGTTCAGGTGTTAGCCTGTACAACCAATCAGGTATGGTATAACCAACCTGGCTCTGATACCAATTAAAAGTGCAACTAGATCTGATATACTCTAGAGGGGGGTGAATAGAGTATATGGTGCTTTAAAAACTTTTACAAACTTTGACAACAATTGTTGTAATATGTGTGAGTAGGGAAGCAAAAAATAAATCTAATCACAGCACTAAGCAAAGCAAAAACTAAGCACAGAAAAATCAAGGCCAGAAACAAAAATTGAAAACAAGCAAAACCAGAAGACACAAGGAAATATAGTGGTTCCCCAAACTTGGGTACATCCACTCTTCTACCACCCTAGGTAGGAATCCACTGCAGGATGAGTTGATCAGGTGTCCTGGGCACCAATGAGCTTTTGATAAGGTGCTCAAAAACCAAAGCAGATTTTTTGATCAGGTGTCTTGCCACCAATGAGCTTTTGACAAGGTGCTCAAAAACCAAGTTCAAACTTTTGAAGGGAGTTTGAAAAACTCTTTACAGAGTGGGGGTGAGAGAGTGATGGCAGTCTTCTCTTTCTCAAACAACTGAGACGACTAAGTGTATTGATGTCAAAGCTCCCCCTGAATCCTTGAAATCTTCAGGAAGAAAAGCTTTGCTGAGGGTGATAGGCCTTCAAAGATTGAACTCCAGCAATAGATGATTTCAGCAATAGCTGAAATGTTGAGTGTCTGGAGTCTGAGAATATGTTGGCCTTGAACACTTTGAAAACTACAGAGATCTGAAGATTTGAGAAAACTTGATCTCCTTGGATGAGTGTTCTTCAGAATTCTTTGTGACAAAAGATTTTGAATGTGTCTCTGTAATCAGTATTCTCTCTCTGTATTGTGTGTTCTCTTCTATGTGAGAGATTCAAAAATCCTGTCACTTATTCCCTGGTACAAAATGGAATATCATTCTCTATCAAGAATAGCCGTTGGCCTGCATTAATTGCATCCTTAATTGCATAATCAGTTCTGGAGGAAAGTCCACAGAAACATTCCTTGAAAAATCCCTTGAAACTTTGTCCAGAAGTAAATGAAAACGGCTAGCAAATCTCTGAATTAATTGCAGAATTACTCCTAACTGATTTGAATTTGAATTCTGGAAGTTATCTGAAATCATCGAACTGAGCTCTGCTATCGTCGAGCTGAGCTCAGCGACCTGGAAACACACAGCAGCAAAATATCATCGATCTGAGCTCAAAGATCGTCGAATTGAGCTCAGAGATAAAGATCCAATGCAGAGTCAAAATCGTCGACATGAGCTCACCGATCGTCGAATGGAGTTCGACGATATTATGAAGTTGAGCTCAGCGATCGTCGAATGGAGTTCGACGATCTGTCGAAGTTGAGCTAGACGATCGTCGACCGGAGTTCGACGAATCGTCGTCCTGAGCTCGACGATCAGACTTGGTCTCCAGACTGATAATCCTGGTCTTCAGGGCAGCTTCCAAACCTAGACTTCTAACCCTTAGACTCAATTCTAATTGACCTATTAAGCTATACAGGAGGTCAAGCAAAGGATTTCTAGAGACATAGTGATCCTGACCCAAATTAGTAATAGGGTGTTCCAACAGAAGTTTCTACCAATATCAACTTGCAGGTACCCCACTTGTGTGAGACCTTGGATGGACTAAACCTCACCCAAGAGGTTCCAACTCATCACTCTCCACAAGCCATTGAAGAAAGTGAAGAAGAAGATGTTGAAGAAAATGAATCTCTACCAACAGCAAATACAATTCCACAGGAGGAATTAATTCCAAATGCTGCTGCACAACCAACTCCACCCACTGATTTTTTCACACTTACGGATCACCTCGGATCTTAAGTGATTAGAGACATATCAGCAGGTGTACATACAAGGCATCAACTCACCCAAGATTTGATGCATGTTTGTTTTCTCTCTCAGGTTGAACCTCTATCAATTCATGATGTTGAGCAGGATCCCCACTGGATCCTTACAATGCAGGAGGAACTAAATCAATTTGAGAGATGTAGAGTTTGGGATTTGGTTCCAAAACCCCAAAACTGCCCAGTTATTGGAACCAAATGGGTTTTTCGAAACAAGCTGGATGCCCAAGGAGTCATTGTGAGAAACAAGGGTAGGCTTGTTTCTCAAGGATATAGGCAAGAAGAAGGAATTGATTATGATCAAATCTTTGCACCTGTTGCAAGTTTGGAAGCCATAAGAATATTCCTTAGCTATGCATGATACAAGAGGTTCAAGGTCCTCCAAATGGATGTGAAGTGTGCTTTTCTAAATGGAGTGCTATAAGAAAAGGTTTATGTAGAACAACCTCCAGGTTTTGATTCTCCAACTTACCCCTCTCATATTTTTAAATTGCATAAGGCTCTTTATGGTCTAAAGCAAGCTCCAAGAGCTTGGTATGAGACCTTATCTAGTTTTCTATTAGAGCATAAATTTACAAGAGCAACTGTAGATAAAACTCTTTTCACTAGACATCATAATGACCAAATCTTATTAGTACAAATCTATGTGGATGATATTATATTTCGCTCTACAGATTCCAAATTATGCAAGAGGTTCTCTGACCTCATGCATTCCAAATTTAAAATGAGTAGCATGGGTGAGCTCTCCAACTTCCTTGGTCTCCAAGTGAAGCAGCTCCTTGATGGCATCTTCATCTCTCAAGCAAAATATGCTAAAGAACTTCTAAAGAAGTTTGGGATGGATAATGCCTCAGCAAAGAAAACACCCATGGCCACCAATGTTGTTATGGACTGTGATGTACCAGGGAAACCTATGGATCAGAAACATTATAGGGGCATTGTTGGGTCCCTATTATACCTCACAGCAAGTAGTCCAGATATTATATTTGTCACATGTCTTTGTGCTAGGTTCCAGGTGAACCCTAAAGAATCTCACCTAATTTTACTAAAAAGGATTTTGAGATATATAAAGAGTTGTCCTAATCTAGGCCTATGTTATCCTACTGAATCAGAATTTGAGTTAACTAGATTCTCTGATGCTGATTTTGCTGGATGCAGGGTAGAAAAAAATACTTCAGGAACTTGCCAGTTCCTGGGTATGATATTAGTATCTTGGTTTTGTAAAAAGCAAACATCAGTTTGAAAGAAAACGGTTGTCAACCTAAATCACCTAGAGGGGGGTGAATAGGTGAGTTATGTGTCTTTTGCGGAATAAAAGAAAATTTAGAGCACAGCACAGAACTATCTACAAATATCACAGACGACACAAGATTTATAGTGGTTCCCCAACCTTGGGTACATCCACTTTCCCTCGCCGATCTAGCAATCAGCTAGACTCGGCAACTCCACTATCTCGGATCAAAAATCGATCATACCATCGGAACAAAGTTCCTACAAACTCGATCCAATCAAAAGGATCTACACCTCGGAAGATAACACTTCCTACAAACTCGGAGTGAAAAACTCCTACACTCGGAGAAACTTTCTCCTACAAGATTAATAAAGTGTTGGAAAATTATACAAATAGTAAATCCACTCAGATCTGAAGAAACGGCCTGAAAACTTCTTCTTATGGACTTTGCATCACTATCAGAGCTCGGTGAAGAGAGTCTCGGCCCAGATCTGGATCTTCTTGCCTTTACAGAATCAGAGAGAGAAGATGAACGGTGATGTCGATCTCGATCTGTAACATTCTTCAGAATGAATCCTCTGAACTTAGAAGCAATGACCGGAGAAGATGGTGGCGGCGGCGACTTCCGTTTCGTGAAAACAGTGAGGATTCGGCTGAAGAACTTTCTCAAAATAGAGTGACAAGAAAGCTTGGAGAATACTTAGGGTTCGTCATTTTCTGATAAGACCTTATATAGAAGAGACTAATGGTCATAATCGGTCATAATGATGTACACGTGGACCAATCATGTCGCGTGATTTCAAAATCCCGTCAGAAAAAGGACTTAGCAAAATTTCAGAGAAGGTTCAGCCATATACACGAGTAAGTGAATAGATACTCGAGTAGTTGAATAACTACTCGAGTACATGAAGGAGAACATACTCGGGTATATAAAGATAGGCTACTCGAGTAGGTAGAAATCAACTACTCGAGTAAGCAAACAGAACTACTCGAGTATGTAGAGAGACTTACTCGAGTACATAAAGGATCTACTCGAGTACTGGAAAAACTACTCGAGTATATTTCATAAACTACTCGAGTACATGAAGTACTACTCGAGTGGGATACTTAGAATAAATTCTGAAGATGTCAGCAAGAGCTACTCGAGTAGTTGAACTAAACTACTCGAGAGGAAGTAATCTACTCGAGTAGGTGAAAGTTCTACTCGAGTAAAAGACTTTGAAAATCCTGGAGTGGGAAAAATTCAAGATACACGAGTGAAACATGATCTACTCGAGTAGGTATAATGAACTACTCGAGTATGATTCTATCTACTCGAGTAATTGAGTATACTTACTCGAGTTCATGACTTAGAAAATTTTTGATAAGAGAACTCTTTAATACTCGGGTATAAAGAGTAATCTACTCGAGTATATAAGTATGCTACTCGAGTATATGACTATGTCTGTTGGAGTTACCATTGTGATCTGGAAGTGATCAAACATGTAATCTCACTGCCAACGCGATATGAGTCTGCAGGGTCGCACATAAGAGATGTGGAGAAGTTGGATGATTGACTGTGTTGGTAAAGGTTACCAATCACCGACCTGAATAGGGTTGTAGGCAAAGAGTTGCCTTAAAGAATCATCGGGTTGGGCAAATGTTGCCTCGAAGGATTGGTAAGAATAGTCGGCTGAGGGTCGACGAGAATCGTCGAGAATAGTTCTCTGATTCTCGCCGATCGACGAGAATCGTCGAGAATAGTTCTCTGATTCTCGCCGATCGGCGTGTATCGTCGACCCTGTTCGACGTGTATCGTCAGTGATTCTCGACGATCGACGAGAATCGTCAACCTGCGATTCGACGTGAATCATCGGGCATTCTCGCCGATTGATACTCGCCGAATCTGCTGGTGATTCTCGCCGACCGATTCTCGCTGACTGGTTCTCGCCGATCCTAGTCGATACTCGCCGATCCTTAGTGATTCTCGACGATCGATTCTCACCGATCGGCTGGTCATTCTCGCCGATTCTGGAACCCTTATTCTTGGGTGGTCTGCGGATAGCGATTTTCCTAGGTTTATTTATACCTTTGGTATAAATAGAACACTTAGGGTTTTTCGGGTTTACTGCTTCTAATCAAATCGAACCCGACGGAAGAGTTCCGTTCTTCGTTCCGCCGATCCAGAATCCCGCCGCCGACGGAAGCGTTCTGCCGCCGCCATGATCGCTCCGCTGACCTCCTCTTCTCTGGCGACTGTCGCTGGTGCTGCTCTTCCTGGCGCGGACCTAGCAGTCCGTGGAATAGCAAGGTGCGGTCCTTTCCTCCATCCCAATCTTTCGTGTGACGGAAAGCTCGGTGTTCTCCCGCTCGTGTGGACTTCTGCAGAAACGTGGACACTATTCCACGTACGACTCGCCACCAGCAGGAATACAAAGTTTGGAGCATCTCCGTTGAGTTGTGACTCAACCCCACCGAGGTAATTTTTGCCTACTTGTTTGCTAACTTATTGATTCAACGTTAATGGCCCGATCCCATCTCTTTGGGTTTTTCTTGATGTTTTATTTTCACTGCGTGCACAAGTGTTGTGCCATCCTCATAGAGAAACCAACAGTGGTATCAGAGCCAGGTTGCGGCCATGATCGTTGTATTGGAAGTTTGTTATTCCAGTGCGTGTAAACCTAGGGATTTAGAAGTGTTCTAAATGTCTAGATTTAGTCTTGGTGTCCCTCCAAGAACGTCTGGAATTGCGTGGGAATTTCTAATTGTTAGAAATTGTGATCTCCTTAGCAGTAACCATCCCTCGATTTTGTTTTGGATTTTGAATCCAACAAAGAGAGATGAGCTTGTCTACTGCTTTAAGTTGAGTTGTCTTTGCCTTTGTCCAATGCATGTAAATCTGAGGATTTGGAAGTTTTCGGATGTTCAGATTTAACCCTTCCTTCTATCAATTGTTGATGGTGTCAGGATGTGCACATAAGGGATGCATGTGGTTTAGAATTGTTTTTCTTTGGATGTGCACATTGATCAAATGTTGATCATGGTTAATTGTTAACCCATAATTAAATCCCTTCATCAAATATTAAGTGTTCAGATGCCTTCCGATGGATGACACTCTTCCTGCCTCGATCGATGAAGTGTGGGCTTGCCAAAGCAAGGTGCATTAATTTATCTTGGTAAGGGTGCGAGCGGATAAATGTGATATCCCACTGTCGACATCGGGTCCAGCTTAACTAGGTGACCTCAAAGGATGAGTGCCTAGAGGCATAGGGTTGGCATGCACCATATGATGGATATGAATAAGGAGTTATTCACCAACCATACAAGAATTGCATGAGGATGCAATTGGCAAGCGTTGCCTACCTAAATAACCGCATCGTGAGAGGAACGGCAAAGCGGACTCATAGTGTTGGTGAAATATGGATCTTGTCCACTAAGAGAGTAGCTCGCATGAACTCTCCGAATTGTTAGTGAGGGCTATCATTTTGAATAAAATAGTGGGAGTGTTTTAATTTAAGTCCAAATTAAAATAAATTGTATTTGAAATTTTGTTACTGATTTTATTCTGCATAAATTCTTGCAGAATTCCATGGCAAGTGTTTCACACTCCACATTGTCTCTGAGAGCCATCCTTGAGAAGGATAAGCTCAGTGGGACAAATTACATGGACTGGTATAGGAACCTGAGAATTGTTCTCAGGCAAGAGCGAAAGCTCTATGTCTTGGAAGAAGAAGCCCCCGAGGTGCCGACCGGGAACTCTTCTCGTGCTGAGAAAGATACTTATAAGAAGTATACTGACGATGCTTTAGATATCGAATGCCTTATGCTTGCCACTATGAACTCTGAGCTTCAGGAGCAACATGAGAGCATGGGGTGCAAGGAGATTGACGAGCATCTCAAGAAAATGTTTCAAGGGCAGGCTCGTCAAGAAAGGTTGGACATCACAAAGGCGTTGTTTCAGTGCAAGATGGGAGTTCGAGACTCAGTAGGGACTCACGTACTCAAGATGATTGGGTATATAGAGAACCTTGAAAGGCTGGGTTTTCCTCTTGGTCAAGAGTTGGCCACGGATCTGATCCTGCAATCATTGCCGGACAGTTATGAGCAGTTCGTCTTGAACTACAACATGAATGAGATAGACAAGACACTGCCCGAACTCCTAAGCATGTTGAGAACTGCCGAAATCAATATGAAGAAGGCCAAGCCTGCCAGCCCCATACTGAAGGTGCATAAGGGCAAGGGTAAAGCCAAGGGCTCCAAGAAGACGAAGGTGGGACCTAAGTCATATCTGTAGCCCAAGTCTTCTGCACTGATGAAAAAGAAAAGCACGGTGAAGGAAGGGAAATGACACCACTGTGGCAAGGCTGGTCATTGGAGGAGGAACTGTCCTTCGTACATTGATGGTCTGCAGAAACTGAAGGGAGGTATGACTTCAGCTTCAAATATTTACGTTATAGAGATAAACCTTTCTGCTCCTTCATCTTGGGTATTGGATACCGGATGTGGTTCTCACATTTGTACAAATGTGCAGGAACTGGGAAGGAGAAGATTGCTGAGTAAAGGGGAGGTGGACCTCCGCGTCGGCAATGGAGCAAGAGTTGCTGCTGTAGCCGTAGGAGTTTACCGTCTTTCTTTGCCCAGTGGGCTTGTAATAGAACTTGATAATTGTTATTTTGTTCCGGCCATAACTAGAAAAATTATATCTATTTCTTGTTTGGACATGATTGGATTTTCTTTTATAATTAAGAACAATTGTTGTTCTATATTTAAGAATGATGTTTGTTATGCTGTAGCCCAATTGTTTAATGGTCTTTATGTTTTGAACTTGGACCATCTGATCTGTAATGTAGAAAATAATAAAAGACTAAGAACAAATGACTCGAACCCTACTTTTCTCTGGCATTGTCGTTTGGGCCATATCAACGAGAAGCGCATATCCAAGCTCCATAGAGATGGACTTTTGGACTCATTTGATTATGAATCATTTGAGCGATGTGAATCTTGTTTGTTAGGCAAGATGACTAAAGCTCCTTTCACTGGTTATACTGAGAGGGTTGAGGATCTCTTGGGTGTTGTACATAGTGATGTATGCGGACCCATGAGTTCCATGGCTAGAGGTGGGTATTTCTACTTTGTTACATTTACTGATGATTTCAGTAGATACGGATATGTGTATCTTATGAAGTGCAAATCCGAGACCTTTGAAAAGTTCAAAGAGTTCAAGAATTAAGTAGAAAACCAGTTGGGTAAAAGGGTTAAAGCACTCTGATCTGACCGAGGTGGCGAATACCTGAGTCATGAGTTCCGTGATCATCTGAAAGAGTGTGGTATTGTATCACAGCTCACTCCACCTAGAACGCCACAACATAATGGTGTGTCTGAGAGGAGAAATCGTACTCTGTTGGACATGGTACGTTCGATGATGAGTCATGCAGACTTGCCTGTTTCCTTTTAGGGTTTTGCTTTAGAGACTGCTGCAATGACATTGAATCGTGCTCCAACGAAAACGGTTCTGAAGACACCATATGAGATATGGACTGGGAAGCGTCCTAGTATGTCGTTCATTAAAATTTGGGGCTGTGAGACGTCAAATGCCTGACAAGCTGGAACCCAAATCGGATAAATGTTATCTGGTGGGATATCCTAAGGAAACAAAAGCGTATTACTTTTACCTATCGTCTGAGGGCAAAGTGTTTGTCGCAAGGACTGGTGTCTTCTTGGAGAAAGAGTTCTTATCAAGAAAGACTGAAAAAGTAGAGCTTGAAGAAGTTCAAGAACCACATGTAGTGAATGAACCAGAATTGGATTCTGAGACAGGACTACAAGATGTTGTAGCTAGAGAACCTGCTCAGGGAACACATGTCCTACGTAGATCTGGTAGACCGAGGTTTGAGCCTGAGAGATATGGATTTCTCGTGTCTCAAATAGGTAATGTGTTACTTATGGATCATGATGATGAACCAGCAACCTACCAAGAGGCTATGAATGGACCGGACTCCGATAAATGGCTTGAGGCTATGAAATCCGAAATGGACTCCATGTATGTAAACCATGTTTGGAACTTGGTGGAACCACCTGAAGGGGTACGACCCATAGGGTGCAAGTGGGTCTTCAAGAAGAAGACCGACATGGATGGGAATGTACAGACATTCAAAAGGCGACTGGTGGCTAAGGGTTTCAAGCAAATTCATGGTATTGACTATGATGAGACTTTTTCCCATGTTGCCATGGTAAAGTCCATTAGGATATTGCTTGCTATTGTTGCGTATTATGACTACGAGATCTGGCAGATGGATGTCAAAACGGCTTTCCTTAATGGAAACCTCCTTGAGGAACTGTATATGACACAACCCGAGGGTTTTGTATCCCCAGATGAAGCCACTAAAATATGCAAGCTGAATAAGTCCATTTAGGGACTGAAACAGGCCTCTCGAAGTTGGAATCTTCGTTTTGATGAGAAAATCAAAGAGTTTGGTTTCATCAAGAATGAAGATGAGCCTTGTGTTTACAAGCGAATCAGTGGGAGCATTGTTGTCTTCCTGATATTGTATGTAGATGACATACTATTGATTGGGAATGACATTCCTACCCTGAAAGTTGTTAAGAACAACCTAGGGAACTGCTTTTCAATGAAGGATTTGGGTGAAGCGACTTATATACTCGGTATTAAGATCTATAGAGATAGATCGAAGAAGTTGCTTGGTTTGACCCAGAGTACGTACATCGAAAAGGTGTTGAAACGGTTCAACATGCTTGAGTCCAAGAAAGGATTTTTGTCCATGTCTCATGGTGTGAATCTCTCTAAGGACCAGTGTCCAAAATCTTGTGAAGATTAGGACCGGATGAAGTTGATTCCATATGCTTCGGCAATTGGATCAATCATGTACGCGATGTTATGTACTCGACCCGATGTCTCCTTTGCTTTGAGCATGACTAGCAGGTATCAGTCAGACCCCGGTGAGTGTCACTGGATTGCAGTCAAGAATGTCCTGAAGTACTTGAGAAGGACTAAGGATGTGTTCTTGATGTATGGTGGAGAGGAAGAGCTCATTGTAAGTGGTTACACGGATGCTAGCTTCCAAACTGATAGAGACGACTCCAAGTCTCAGTCAGGTTTTGTGTTTTGCCTGAATGGAGGAGCTGTGAGCTGGAAGAGTTCCAAGCAAGAGACAGTTGCTGATTCTACAACAGAGGCCGAGTATATCGCAGCAGCTAATGCGGCGAAGGAGGCTGTATGGATTAGGAAATTCATCGGCGAGCTTAATGTAGTTCCTAGCATTGTTGGTCCCGTAGTTCTCTACTGTGATAATAATGGTGCAATTGCACAATCTAAGGAACCTAGATCCCATCAGCACTCCAAGCACATACTTCGGCGGTTTCATCTTATTCGTGAGATTGTCGAACGAGGAGATGTAAACATTTGCAGAGTGCCGACTGAGGAGAATATTGCGGATCCACTGATAAAGCCTCTCGCGCAGAGAAAGCATGATGGCCATACTAGATCGATGGGTATACGATACCTACATGATCAACTCTAGTGAGAATCTTGTGGATTGCATGTAAACTTGTATTTTGTTGGCTATTTGTTCATATGATGAACAGTGTACCTAGTTTTTCTTTTACAATTAATGGCAAATTCTTTTATTATGAGTTTTTCTATTTGATAGTTAAATGTTAACATAATAGATACCCTTAGAATGCTCTCTTCCAAGGGACATCAAGTACATGACTTGAATGTGAGAGCCTGTGATTTATTTGAAGCTTCATTCTTAAAAGGTCCCTGGTCGAGTATCATCATAGAAGCTAAGGGTGATGATGGTACTTGGAGACTAGCACGTGCGTTGACTGATGACCAGTTCTCACAGGTCATGATATTGTGATATCAAGTCATCACGTGTGTTGAAGTTAGTGACCGGGCGGTCTGGCGGTTTGTCTTGGCGGGTTGAAGACCGCGCGGTCTGGCGGTTTGTCTCAGCCGGCTTGGAGACCGGGCGGTCTGGCGGTCTACCCTGGCAGTCTCTCTTCCTCTCTGGTGGTAGCCATGCAGTTAGCCCTGCTGTCTAACCGCGCGGCTTGTGCGGTTTGTTTTGTATAGTCCGCTTAGTCCTATAAATTATAGTCCCACATCTCTTATTTGTATTCTCTCATCTCTCCTCCATTCTATATAAAGGAGGGCATACCTTTGTAATAGATACCTTTTTTGGATAATAAAATTTCAATTAATCAAAAGTCTATCTGTTTGTTCTTTTCTATTTGCTACTTTTAACATGGTATCAGAGGACACGGTCATTTCCTCCTGATTCTCTGCGCTCTCTGCTTCTAGCGGCTTATTTTCCGCTATCCGCGACCTCTCTCGCGGCTTGCCTTCTCTTCTGTCCGCCACCCTGTTCGGGCTGCTTGTTTCTGTCCGCTGCCCTGTTTGCACGGCTTGCTTCTTGGTTCTCTTCTCCTACTGCTATTCGTCGCAGCGACCTGTTTCCTTGTCGCCGCGCTCCTTGCTCTTTCTTGCCTCTCCGACTTCCTTGTCTTTGCAGCTTGTGTCTACCCGCTGCGGACTTCTTCTCCCTGTCCGCTTCTGTTTTCCCCATATCCGCTTGTCCCTATACTCGCGGTTTGCTGCTGTGATCTGCCTGACCGTGCGGGTTGTTCCTTTCTCACCCGCATCTTGGTCGCGGTCACCTGCTCTTCTCCTCTCTTCTGTTCGCTCGGCCTTTTCAGTCCGCGCGACCTCTTCCCCGCTGTGCCTTTGACCTCTTGCTAGCCGCTACTGTTCGCGCTCTACTTATTGTTGCCTTCTACCCGCTCCTGCTTGCTAGTCGCGCCGGCCTCATCTTTTGCCGTGCGACCTGTTCTCCTCTGTTCGCCCGACTTTTTCAAGTCGTGCGACTTCTTTCCCTCTGCTTTGCTCTGCTTCTAGGTAGCGGCCTTCCTAGCCGCCCGACCTGTTTTCTGTTCGCCCGGCTTGGTGCTCTTTTCTCTTCTAGCGACTTGTTCTTATCGTCGCGGCTTGCTCCTCTCTTGCTTCCATGGCTTTCCCCTCCTCCAGCCTGTCCGCCTCCGTGGTCACCTCTTCTGGTAGTGCTCATGTTGTTACTCGCGGAAGATGGCTCATCGACTCTAGTGCAACCAATCATATGACAGACAATCCTCAATGTTTCTCTCTTCTTGACACACATGCTCAGTTGCCCCCGGTCATTGTTGCTGATGGATCTCCCTCCCTGGTCCATGGGACGTGCATGGTTCAAGTCACTCCATCTCTTTGCCTGGATGATATCCTCTATGTGCCCAAGTTTCCATGCAATTTATTATCGGTTACTTCTTTATGCAAGCAACTGCGGTGTTCTGTCATATTCACCCCTAGCTCTTGTGTTTTTCAGGATCCGGACTCCCAACGGACGATCGCTACCAGGACTGTGAGTGGGGGCCTCTACTTCCTCGACAACATTTCTGCTCTATCCGCCTTCTCCTCCTCCTCTACAGATCTTCTCCAATGGCATCTTCGCCTTGGACATGCTCCTCCCCGAATTCTCCGCCAGCTCCTGCCGCACCTCCCTCCTCATCATCCTCCTCTAAACTGTGATGCATGTCAACTTGGCAAACATCACCGCTCATCCATCCCACCAACGCAAAGTCGGGGCTCTTCCCGTCCGTTCGACCTCGTTCACTCTGACATATGGGGTCCCGCTCCTAACCTCACCATCGGTCGGGGTAGTTCCTATTTTGTCACCTTCATTGATGATTTCTCTCGATGTACGTGGGTATATCTTCTCAAAGATCGCTCCGAGCTGTTCTCTGTTTGGACCTCCTTTTATTCTATGGTTAAGACTTCAGTTTGATACCTCTATTAAACTCCTTCGTTCTGACAATGCTAAGGAGTATCTTAGCCATGACTTCTCCTCCTTTTGTCTTCACCATGGTGTTATTTGTCAAACAAGTTGTGTCTACACCTCCCAACAAAATGGGGTGGCGTAACGCAAAAACCGTCACCTCCTTGATGTCGCTCGCACTATGATGACTCAAATGCATGTTCCTCGCTCCTATTGGGGATATGCTGTCCTCCTCTCCTGCTATCTCATCAATCGCCTTCCCTCCACAGTTCTCCACGGTGCTACCCCCTTCTCCATTCTTTATCCAAGCAGGATCCCTTTCCTCTTCCTCTACACATCTTTGGGTGCACCGCCTTTGTGCACTCTCCCGCTGCCACCCGTGATAAACTCTCACCACGTGCCACCAAATGTGTCTTTCTGGGCTACTCTCCCACTCAGAAAGGATATTGCTGCTTTGACCCTGTTACCCGCAAGCAATTTGTCTCTGCGGATGTCACCTTATTTGCCAATGCCTCTTACTTCTCTCCCGCTTCCTCTTCTAATCCTCCTGATCCTACTTCTCCTACCAACCCATCCATTCCCTCTGCTCCCACTGATGTTCCGCCCTCTCCACCCACTCCACCGTCTTCCCCATCCTCATCATCTCCACCCTCTACTCCGCTTTCTCCCTCCACTCCACTGCCATCTCTCTCTACTCCCGGGCCAGCTCTCTCCACCACGGATACTCCGGATACTGAGGCACCTGCTGACCTGGATCTCCCAATTGCTCTTCGCAAACGGGGTTCGGGCCTGTACCCAACACCCGCTTGCTGCAGTTGTTTCCTATGATCGTCTTACCCCTGCTCGCAGAGCTTTTGCACTGGCTATCTCGGCCTCTAGCACCCCCCGTTCCTACCAGGAGGCCCTTACTATTCCTCATTGGAAAGTTGCCATGGATGAGGAGATTGCTACTCTCACTGAATGGGGTACCTGGACCCTTGTTCCTCCTCCTTTCGGCACAGATGTTGTTGGCTGTCGCTGGGTCTTCGTGGTGAAGTTTCTCCCGGATGGCAGTGTGGATCGTTATAAGGCTCGCCTAGTTGCCAAGGGTTTTACCCAAACTTATGGGATTGATTACTTTGACACTTTCTCTCCCGTGGCTCGTCTCAGCACTATTCGGGTTCTTCTCTCTGTGGCTGTCAACAGGGATTGGCCCATATTGCAGCTAGATGTTAAGAATTCCTTCCTCTATGGTGATCTGCAGGAGGATGTTTACATGGAGCAACCTCCTAGGTATGTTGCTCAGGGGGAGACACGGGTATGCCGGCTAAAGAAGGCTATCTATGGCCTCAAGCAGAGTCCTCGTGCCTGGTTTGACAAGTTCAGTGGCATTGTTGCGGCCATTGGTTTTACACGAAGCTCAGCAGATCACTCCTTGTTTGTTCGGAAAACCGCCTCTGGTCTTGTTGTTCTTGCGGTTTATGTTGATGACATTCTTCTTACTGGCGATGACCAGGATGGGGTATTGATGACCAAGAAACACCTTCGTCAACATCTGGTCACAAAGGATATGGGCTCCCCGAAATACTTTCCGGGGATTGAAATCTCTAGAAAGCCCAACTTCATGGTCCTTTCACAACGGAAGTATGCTCTTGATCTTTTAAAGGAGGCAGGACTGACTGGTGCTAAACCTGCACGTTGTCCTATGGCTGTTGGAGAAGACAAAACTTGGACAGATGACTCACCTCTTCTCTCCGATCTTACGAGATACCGGCATCTGGTGGGCAAGCTCATATATCTCACGGTAACCAGACCCGACATCTCTTACACTGTTGGCAAGGTGATCCAGTTCATGCAAGCTCCGAGTGAGTGTCATCTACAATCTGCTCTGAGGATATTAGAGTATATTAAAGCTGCTCCAGGGAAAGGACTCCTATTTCAGAAAAATGGTCACCTTAGGGTTGAAGCGTACTCTGATTCAAGCTATGCGGATGATAAAGGGGACCGCAAATCGACTTCAGGTTTCTGCACATTTGTTGGAGGCAATCCTGTGAGTTGGAAGAGCAAGAAACAGTCTGTCGTTTCTAGGTCTAGTGCAGAGGCGGAATATCGCAGCATGGCATCGACTACATGTGAGTTGAAGTGGTTGCGGGCTCTCATGCTTGACTTAGGAGTGGTTTACAACTATCCTCTTCCTATGTTCTGTGACAATAAGGCCGCGGTACACATTTCCAAAAATCCGGTCTTTCATGAGAGAACAAAACACATAGAAGTCGACTGTCATTTTATTCGGGAAGAAATATTGAAGAAACAGATTTGCACTCCATTTGTTACTTCCGACAACGAGTTGGCAGATGTCTTCACCAAGCCGGTGTCCGCTTCCTTTTTCCACATCTGCGACAAGCTGGGCATGATTGATATATATGCTCCAGCTTGAGGGGGAGTGTTGAAGTTGGTGACCGGGCGGTCTGGCGGTTTGTCTTGGCGGGTTGAAGACCGCGCGGTCTGGCGGTTTGTCTCAGCCGGCTTGGAGACCGGGCGGTATGGAGGTCTACCCTGGCAGTCTCTCTTCCTCTCTAGTGGTAGCCGTGCGGTTAGCCCTGCTGTCTAACCGCGCGGCTTGTGCGGTTTGTTTTGTATAGTCCGCTTAGTCCTGTAAATTATAGTCCCACATCTCCTATTTGTATTCTCTCATCTCTCCTCCATTCTATATAAAGGAGGGCATACCTTTGTAATAGATACATTTTTTGGATAATAAAATTTCAATTATTCAAAAGTCTATCTGTTTGTTCTTTTCTATTTGCTACTTTTAACAACGTGGGTACTTGTTAGTGAACAAGTTGTACTGGACAGACCCAACCTGAGACTACTCTGTTGATTGTCATCCAATGGTGTCACGAGTAGGTCTCAATTGACAATGGTGTTGTGGTCCTTTGACCTGAAGTCACCGCATTCATCAAGTGAGGAAGAGCGTGCTTTGATGCCATCTAAAGTCTTCCTTGAGAAAGGTTGATGATAAGGGTGGTTGTTGGGCATGTTACGAATCATTTGGGTATTTGTGTGTGAGCAGATATGGGATTTGTCCTTCTGTATGACAGGAGTTGCATCCATGGGCCCCTTGATGGAATTGGACTGAGAAATGCATGACCATGCTTGGTTGAGTCAATATGTGATATTGGACTCACCATTCTCTGGAAGTCCGTCCTGAATCAAGAAACTTGGATTGAGCTATTACGAAGGTGACACGGTCCATGCCTCTAGTTCTTTCCAGATGTAAGGGACAAAGAGACAAAGACAACGCTGATACATTGGTCATAAAGGCTTATGAGTTATAAACTCTTATTGCTTGGGGAGCAATGATGCATTGCTAGATGCCGCTCATTGTTTGTGAGGTTTTTGCTTTGATACTTTCGAGATCAAGTGGGAGTCTGTTTGAGTTACCATTGTGATCTGGAAGTGATCAAACATGTAATCTCACTGCCAACGCGATATGAGCCTGCAGGGTCGCACATAAGAGATGTGGAGAAGTTGGATGATTGACTGTGTTGGTAAAGGTTACCAATCACCGACCTGAATAGGGTTGTAGGCAAAGAGTTGCCTTAAAGAATCATCGGGTTGGGCAAATGTTGCCTCGAAGGATTGGTAAGAATAGTCGGCCGAGGGTCGACGAGAATCGTCGAGAATAGTTCTCTGATTCTCGCCGATCGACGAGAATCATCGAGAATAGTTCTCTGATTCTCGCCGATCGGCGTGTATCGTCGACCCTGTTCGACGTGTATCGTCAGTGATTCTCGACGATCGACGAGAATCGTCAACCTGCGATTCGACGTGAATCATCGGGCATTCTCGCCGATTGATACTCGCCGAATCTGTTGGTGATTCTCGCCGACCGATTCTCGCTGACTGGTTCTCGACGATCCTAGCCGATACTCGCCGATCCTTAGTGATTCTCGACGATCGATTCTCACCGATCGGCTGGTCATTCTCGCCGATTCTGGAACCCTTATTATTGGGTGGTCTGCGGATAGCGATTTTCCTAGGTTTATTTATACCTTTGGTATAAATAGAACACTTAGGGTTTTTCTGGTTTACTGCTTCTGATCGAATCGAACCCGACGGAAGATTTCCGTTCTTCGTTCCGCCGATCCCGAATCCCGCCGCCGACGGAAGCGTTCCGCCGCCGCCGTGATCGCTCCGCTGACCTCCTCTTCTCCGGCGACTGTCGCTGGTGCTGCTCTTCCTGGCGCGGACCTAGCAGTCCGTGGAATAGCAAGGTGCGGTCCTTTCCTCCATCCCGATCTTTCGTGTGACGGAAAGCTCGGTGTTCTCCCGCTCGTGTGGACTTCTGCAGAAACGTGGACACTATTCCTCGTACGACTCGCCACTAGCAGGAATACAAAGTATGGAGCATCTCCGTTGAGTTGTGACTCAACCCCACCGAGGTAATTTTTGCCTACTTGTTTGCTAACTTCTTGATTCAACGTTAATGGCCCGATCCCATCTCTTTGGGTTTTTCTTGATGTTTTATTTCCGCTGCGTGCACAAGTGTTGTGCCATCCTCATAGAAAAACCCAACAATGTCTACTCGAGTAGGTGACTTAGCTACACGAGAGATACACTTAAGTACTCGAGTACAAGGTTCCTTTACTCGAGTAAATTATACCCAAACTACTCGAGTAGTTATAGATCTACTCGAGTAAAAGACTTGGAGAATTTTTGATGTTGGAAAACTGTTTCTTCTAGTATAGTCAACTTCCAATTCCTTTCTCATAGTCCAATAGCTTGAATATGAAGTGTATCCCAATAGAGAGACCACACATGAGTCAACACCTTGGAATATGCAATGAGGGATTACATTGCACAGTTCTTGTGTTTGGTGACCCACTATGGACTGACATTGGTCTACACTTCCCAGTGAAATTCCTGCAAACATATAACTCAAGACAAGCATCAAATACAACTTAATTCATCTTAGTTTCAGGGTGACTTCATCAAATCTGGGTTAATGTGGATGTAATACCGACCAATCTCCCCCTATTTGTTGAAGTCAGAACCCTTTACACTAAGGTGAATTATGGACATAAAAGAAACTAAGTAGAAAAATATGAGCATGTAAGCAATAGACAATCAAAAGGATAATTAGACAGAAATGAAGAATTGTATATATGTAAATTTCCAAAAACATCAAGTCTACAACTTGTCATTTCAATCTCTCATCATCTTTTAGGTTTAGGCTTGGGATTGCTGCTTATCCATCTTTTCTTGCTGTCTTCTTAGATAGCTGAATGGCTTAGGGAAATATTTAGGAGGCCTTGGAGGAGCAGCAGGGTTATTTCTCCCAAACTCTCTATCAAGGATCTTCCTTTTTAACATTGATTTCTCATATAACTCCCATTCCTGGGAACTGTAGTGAATGCTCCTTTTCTCATTGTGATCCATAACTAGCCTGAGTGTGTCCAAAATTAGAGACTTGGAGGTTGGAGACCAAGCTTCAGCATGTTCAGGGGCTTTGGAAGGAGCAGTCCTGCTAGCAGAGGGGCCTTCACCATACTTCCTTTTCTTCTTGGAGGTTCTGATCTCTAAAGGAGCTTGAAGGAATATATCACCAAGATCTTCTTCTTCCCAGACTGGAACATAAGTATCTGGAGGAGCAACTGAGTCTCCAGGCTTGGGGGAGAAGGTAGGTTGCAGAGGAACAGCTGGGGCAGTGACATCTATAGCTAGAGGGTTGAGATGATGGGGAATGATGTTTGGGTCAACTGCAAGATCTGGCAAGATCTGATTATGCATCCAGACAGCAGTGTCATATGTGTGAAATTTGACACTCTGTATTTGGGCTAGCACATCAGCATGAATGGTCTTCACATGAGCTTGTCATTCATCTGTCTTCTGAGCAGTAGATTTTTCTACCTGTTCTCTGAGTTCTTTTATCAAACCCTCCCCCTTTCTGATTTCAACAGATAGCTGGGCTATAGCATCATCTTTGAAGATACCCACTTCTGCACAGATCTTCATCTTGTTGGCTTCATTCCCCTTGTCTAGTTCCATCTGATTGTTGGCCAGGGTGACACCTTGTTCCATAATATTGCCCACACTAGTGATAGTATGGTCATGGGCTTTGCCACCAAGTTGGAATAGGTACTTGAGCTTGTCAGTGTTATGATGAATTTTAGCAAAGCCTCTGCTCATCTCAGACTCAAGAGCAGTTACCTTGTCAGTGACCACCTTTAGAGAGGTGTCAAAATGTTGTCTTTGTTCTTGAAGAAGAATTGTGATGTGTTGCAGCAAATCTGAGGAGGAGGAGACTGTAACAGTAGCAGTAGATGGAGCAGCAGTAGGGAGAGAAGGAGGTACCCAAGGAGCTAGTTCTTCAATTATCACAGAGCTGTGAGCTCTGATGGTAGGCGAGAGAGCAACCCCTTCTTTTGTATCCTGAGGAAGAGAGAAGTCTAGATTTCTGAGAGGGGCCTCAGCTGGCTCAGTAGAAGGCTCATCAGAAATAAGAATGGTGTCTGACTTGTCTGCTGGAGGATGTGGAGAAGGTGTCGGAGTCCTGGCTGGAGAATAGGCAGGAGACTGCACTGGAGAGAAGTCCTTGTGATATTCAGTGGTTGGAGCTGGAGGAGATAGAGGAGGAGGAGGGAGCACTTCTTCAGAGAGCTCTGCAATCTTAGCATCTATGGCAGCAGCTGTGGACAGAAGAGTGTCTTGAGGTACTTGATCTGAAGGAGTGGCTGGACTCTATGGAGTATGAGGTAGGGATGGAATTTCTGGCTGAGGAGACGGCTGCCTGATTGGGCTAGAAGGAACAGGCTCCCCCTCACTTGGTGCACCAGAGGAGCTGGCCACATGATGAGGAGAAGGAGATGGAGTCCTGTCCTCTACAGCTGGAACTTCTGGAACTTCTGAAAGCTTGGCAGCTTGGGCAGAATTCTTGAGCTTGAGATCCCATCTCTGAATGGAAGAGATGGAGACCTTCTTCATGTGGTGAAGTGGAGTCCCTTTGGAGAAGTTGAAGACTTCAGGATCTGTTTCATGGAAGAGCAGAGAGATAATTCTTGCGTAGTTGGGGGATTTCGAGTTGTCCTTGATTTTATCCAGAATCAGCATACCAGTTTGATATTTCTTGCGGCAGACAATTGCTTGCATCATGTTGAAGAAATATGATGGAATGTCTCTGATGGAGTGTGTCTTGCAGAGTAGAATTTTGCCAATGATGTCAACTAGAAATTTTCCTTCAGCGTTCATGTCTGACCTTTTAATATACTGAGCTTCAGGAGAAATGCCACAAAAAAGGGCTGTTCGGTCAGAGTCTTCATCATCTAAATCATCTTCTTCATCAACAATCGGCATTCGGAGAAGCTGAGAGACAGAGGTCTTGGTGAACTTAAGTTTCAAACCCTTCACTTTGGATTTTAGGACTTTACCATTCCTGCTGACCTTGAGATTGAAGAAGAATTCAGCAATTTCGGGGAATAGAACGCGACAGGGTTCCTGGAGTATGAAGGAGAGGCCGGCGGTGTCAAGAAGGATGAGGAGGTTTTGGAAATCATCGGAGAGCTCTGCAATACCTGCGGTGACTAGTTCTGAGCCGACGCCGATCTTGTAAGAAGTCGTCATGGATGCGATTGACCTGAAGAAGTGAGAGAGGCGGCTCTGCAACAGCGGCGGAGGAGAGTAGGCGAGTCGGCAGGGTAGGCGAAGAGGTAGAGGGTACTCGAGATAAAGAAATGATGCCGTGTAGGTTTGAGTTTTCAGAATTTCATATATATATAACTCTTAAATTACCGCTAATTAATTTAAAGAGAGAGGCGGCATATAGCCTTGGGTGGCGAATAGAACAATTTTCAAAATCTGGGAAACAGGACACGAGAAAGAGATAGACTACTCGAGTACGTAAGTGAGTTACTTGAGTAGGTCGACAGGAGTTACTCGATTAGGTCAGCAGAGAGTACTCGAGTAGGTGGAGAAAAAGACTTGAGTAGATAGGTGACTTACTCGAGTAGGTAAGTGTCTTACTCGAGTAGGTCAGTAGATACTCGAGTAGGCACATTCTTATACTCGAGTAAGTAGAGAAATGTACTCGAGTATGTTAGTTGTTAATCGAGTATGTCTGCCTTGACTCGCGAAGGGAAATCACATACTCGAGTATGCCTCAAGCTTCTCGAGTTGAATTTTGAAAAAGTTGAGAAAGAGTAGATTTTGACTAACCCCTTGCCATTACTTGCCTCTTAGTCATCCAGCCTTCGTTAGTCCTCCTTGTTGAGCATCCCAAGCTCTATCTTGAAGAGAGAGAACTTGGTCTCGTCCAGCGGCTTTGTGAAGATATCTGCAACTTGCCTATCTGTAGGCACATATTGGAGATCTATGTCTCCATGCTCCACATGTTCCCGGATGAAGTGATACCTTAACTCGATATGCTTTGTCCGGCTTTGGGAGACTGGATTGTTGGTAATTGCTATTGCGCTGGAGGAGTCACAATACAAGGGAATATCCTTGAACTGCAGGTTGTAGTCCTCGAACTGATTCTTTATCCATAGCAACTGTGCGCAACAACTCCCTGCAGAGATATACTCTGACTCGGCCGTTGAAATTGCGACACAGTTCTGCTTCTTGCTACTCTAGGAGATTAGCCTTCTTCCGAAGAATTGGCAAGTCCCCGAGGTGCTTTTCCGGTCGTCTTTGCTACCTGCAAAATCTTCATCTGAAAATCCAATTAGTTCGCTGTCATTATTTCTTGGGTACCATAAGCCAAGATTTGGTGTGCCTTTAAGGTATCTCCGGATCCGCTTTGCAGCAGCGTAATGAGATTCCTTAGAGTTCACCTGAAATCTAGCACAGACACGTGTTGAAAACATTATGTCAGGCCTACTGGCAGTAAGGTAGAGCAAGGATCCAATTATTCTTATATACTTGGTTTCATCAAAAGGTTTCCCTTTTTCGTCCTTATCCAGAGACATAGTTGAGCCCATTGGAGTCCTCATAGAGGTTGCGTTCTCCATTCCAAATTTCTTAATTAGTTCTTTGGTGAACTTGGTCTTTGAGATGAAAATTCCATCTTCAGATTGTTTCTCCTGAAGCCCTAAGAAATACTTCAGCTCGCCCATACTGCTCATTTCAAACTTCCCTTGCATAAGTTTTGAGAACTTTTTGCAGAAGTTGTCATCGGTAGATCCAAAAATAATGTCGTCGACATAGATTTGCACTAGCAAAATCTTGTCTTTTATTTCACTAAGAAATAATGTCTTGTCTATCTTTCCCCTTTTGAACTTGTTCTCAAGTAGAAAGGTAGACAGCGTTTCATATCAAGCTCTAGGAGCTTGTTTCAGACCATATAGGGCCTTGTGCAGAAAATAGACATGATCAGGAAAGTTAGGATCAACGAAACCTGGAGGTTGTTCCACATACACTTCCTCCTTTATGTTACCATTTAGGAAGGCCGACATCACATCCATCTGATAGACGGTGAAGCCTTTGAAAGCAGCATATGCTAGGAACAACCTTATTGCCTCCAGCCTCACCACTGGAGTATATGTCTGGTTGAAGTCGATTCCTTCTTCTTGACGATAGTCTTTAGCGACGACTCTGGCCTTGTTCTTTATGATAGTTCCGTCTTCATCCATCTTGTTCCTGTAGACCCATTTTGTTCCAATGATGTTCTTTCCTTTGGGTCTTGGAACCAGCATCCACACATTACAGCGCTTGAACTGATTTAGCTCTTCTTCTATTGTCATTATCCATGATGCGTCTGAGTTTGCTTCCTCAAATTTCTTTGGTTCAACATGTGAGAGAAAACTCAAATGAAGATTCTCATTAGTTGTACCTCTCTGAGTTCTGACACTATCCCAGGGATCTCCTATGATCTGGTCCATGGGGTGATCCTTCAGATGTCTGAGCTCTAGAGTTCTTGCATCTGGATTATCTTCAAGCACTGGAGTGATTTATTCATCTTGTATGACTTCTTCATTTTGATCATCAGCCTCTCCAATAGGAGTTGGAGTGGTGATCTTAATGAACTTCTCGCCTTTGTCTTCGGACGGATCATCCAAGCTAGTTTCTTTCAGCTTTTCACCTGCATCTTCAGTGAGCACACTAGACGGATTGCTTTTCAGCAAGCTCGTCTCATCAAATACAACATGTATCGATTCTTCCACCACCAGGGTTTTTCTATTAAATATCCTATATGCCTTACTATGGCTACTATATCTTACAAAAATACCTTCAAATCTCTTTTCACTGAACTTGGTGGTATGATACTTACCATTGTTAAGTTCGAAGCATTTACAGCCAAAGATTCTAAAGTAAGAGACTGTTGGTTTCCTGCCTTTCAGAATTTCGTAAGGTGTCTTATTGTGGTCTTTGTTTATGAGTGCTTAATTTTGCACGTGGCATGTAGTGTTGACGGCCTCAGCCCAGAAGTACTCCGGTAGTGAAGCATCACTCAACATGGTCCTGCAGGCCTCTATGAGTGTTCTGTTCCTTCTCTCAGCCACTCCATTTTGTTGTGGAGTACGAGGAGAGGAAAACTCATGAAAGATACCTAAGCTTTCACAGAATTCTGTCATGACCCCAGATTTGAACTCTGTTCCATTGTCACTTCTGATTTTGACAATGGAGCAGTTGTATTCATTCTGGACTTGCCTGACAAAATTGGTAAAGATGTTGAAGGTATCTGACTTGTGTTTCAGAAAGAACACTCACGCAAAGCGCGAGTAGTCATCAACAATTACCAATGTATAGTCCTTATCCCCCAAAATTCTAATCTGCAGTGGACCAAACAAGTCCATGTGCAATAGATGGAGACATCTATTAGATTCTTTGCCAATAATGTTTTTAAAGGTAGCCCTTGTTTGCTTGCCTTTTACGCATGCATGATAAGTTCTGTCTTTGACGCATTTGACATTTGGGGCATCACGTACTAAGTTCATTGAAAATAGTTTATTAATTGTTTTGAAATTAATATGTGCTAGTCTCTTGTGCCATTGGTCACCAAGAGACGGACTATCTTTTGCTAAAATACACACTGGTGTAGAGGAATCTATACAGATGAAATTTAAACAGAAATTATTCCTGCTACGAGTGCCGGATAGAATCGTTTCCATATTGTCAACGGATTTTATCAAGCACTTATCAGCATGGAACTCAACTATGTATCCTTTATCGCAGAGTTGGCTTATGCTAATGTGATTGTGTTCCAATCCTTCGACATAGGCCACATCCGAGAAGGGTACATTGTCGTTAGTAATCATACCATAGCCTCTAGTAATTCCACGGTCTGAACCTCCAAAGATGACCTTTGGTCCGTTCACGACTGGAGTAAAGTTCTGAATGAGGCTTCTCGTCCCGGTCATATGCCGAGAGTATCCGCTGTCCAAGTACCAGATAGGCATTTTGTTGGCCTTTGGACATCCCTGCAATCACAATCATTTTGCCTTAGGAACCCAAACATGTTTGGGTCCTTGGTCTCGGGTTAGAGTGCTCCCCCTATGAGTGTTAGCATTATGAGCGGTCTTTCTCATATTGCTGACATGAGGGGTAACAGCATTTCTGGAATTGAACCAGCAATCTATGGCGAAGTGACCAACCTTGCCACAGCACCAACAGTCAAATCTGTTGTACCTTTGCCTCAAGATCTCCTGCTTGACCTTTTGGAACTTTGGTCTAGCAGTGGTGGCATTCTTGGAGGAAGATGCCTCATGTTGATGGCAATCACATGGCTTCTTCTCCTTTATGGGCTTCTCTACAACAGGCTTTGTCTTTGGTGCTTTCTTGAAGTTATGCCCATGATTGTAAGGGCCATAGCTCTGAAGAACAACTTCTTCATAAGGGGCCTTAAAGATACTTTCGCCAAAGTTTCGGGGTCGAGCCCATCCTTGATAGCGGGACTTTGGCTCTACATAAGTAGGCCTAGCAAAGTGCCCGTATGATGAGTCAAAATCAAACTCATTTGATGGAAAGATGACCTTTTTGAATGTGGTTTGATTTTGAGGGGCTTTTCCCTTTTCTTCGGCTGAGGCCTTTTTGTCGGCCTTATTTTTCTGTTGATTCTTGTTTCTCCTAGAGGATTTAGTAGGAGCCTCTTCATGGCCTAGTCCAGCTCCCTTGGCCTTTGCTGAGAATTCAGCAACGAATGGGAGAACTGTTTTGGGCTTCGAGAAACACTCAACAAGTTTCCTTTCAGCCGCAAGTTCGGATTCCAATCATTTAATTATCTTCTCCTTCAGGTCAAGGTGCTCAAGAGCCTTGTTATATTCTTCAATAGTATTATTGAAGTTTTCCTCGAGGGAGTCAGTCTTTGCGACTTTCTCTCTCAAGTTGCTCTCTTCGGCTTTTAGAGATTTGATCTCTTTAGCCTGAGTCTTCACGAATCGATGACATTTATCGTAAGCCATGATTAACTCCTTGTACTGGTCCATCAATTCTGACTCATCGTCAGAGGAGCTACCCTCGCAATCATGTTCAGAGACTTCAGACTCTGAGAGAGGGGTATGAGAGTTTACCTTCCCAGTGAACTGGGGCTCTTATTCATCATCTGTTTGAGCCATTAGCCCAAAGTAAGCTTCTTCTTCTTCGCTTGACTCAGATGAGTCGGAGTCGCTAAGAGTCTTGCTCCTTTTGGCTATGAGGCTCTTCTCTTTCCTTTTCCTGGTGTGTGAGGATTTCTTGTCTTCTCTTCTGCCACCCTCCTTCTTCTTGTGAGGGCAGTCATCAATGACGTGATCTGGCTTATTATAGCAGTAGCAAATGATGTCAGTTGAAACATATTTGTTCTGTTTAGTATTATACCTTTCGTGGCTGCTTGAGCCTTTTCTTTGTCGATCGTCATCGCGCCGTGATCTTCTGTATGAGGCATCCTTGCCTTTCCATTGTTTCTTTTTATTAAGAAACTTCTTGAATACCATTGAGAGCAAGGAGAACTCTCCTTCAGATAGTTCAGACCCTGAGGTGCTAGGTTCTGATGTTTCTTCTTCTTCATCAACTTCTAGAGCTGGAGCGGGGGATGCAGCCTTGGTCTTTCTGGAGGTGTCTGCCTTCAGAGCGACAAATTTCTCCTTTAGTGCAGACCTGCCCTTCTCTTCTTCAACTTTTCTTGTATTGATTTGGAGTTCATAATGTAACGCCCCGAAACTCAAAGGAGCGACGGGGGACGTTTTGGGCCAATTTTGGGTTCTGGCAGGAGGCACACGGCCTGGGACACGGGCGTGTCCCAGGGCGTGTCAGGCTTGTGTCGTCGAGTTGGTCGAGAGGTCGATGATTTTGGAGTTGACGATTGTTGAGCAGTGAACACAGCCTGCGACACGGGCGTGTCGCAGGGCGTGTCGAGGCCGTGTCGACGATAGGCCCAGGGTGTCGACGAATTTCGCTCGACGTTGTGTCGAGACAGGGCACACGCCCTGCGACACGGGCGTATGGCAGGGCATGTCGACACTCAGCCCGTGAAGTTGACATTGCGCTCGACAAAGTGTCGAGACATGGCACACGGCCTGCGATACGGGCGTGTCGCAGGGCGTGTCGACCTGTGTCGACACTCGTCCCGGGGAGTCGACGAACTTTGCTCGACGATGTGTCGAGACAAGGCACACGGCCTAGGACACGGGCGTGTCCAAGGCCGTGTCATCAGGTCGACGATCTTCGCTCGACGAAGTGTCGAGTATCGAGACCGCGTACACGACCTGGGGCCCAGGCGTGTTGAGGTGACACGGGCAAGGACACGGGCGTGTCCGAGAACCCGTGCAGTGCTCGGGTTGTTTTCGGGGAAAAATGATGGTGGTACACGGCCGGCCACACGGCCGTGTCAGGTGGAACACGGGCGTGTCAGGTCGAACACGGGCGTGTTCGATACCCGTGTGTTATTCCAGGCGAGCCGATTTTGACGGTGAATGAGGCACACGGCCCTGGACACGGGCGTGTGCCAGGCCGTGTGCGGTCCAGATTGGGCATTTCAGTCCCGAATCAAAGCCATTCATTTCTTTAATTGATGATCCAACGGCTGGGGGTTGTTCCTGAAGGGATATACCCGGGATTGGACTTAGAAACCCTCACTCTTCATAAGTTATTATCTTTCTAAAAGCTTAGAGAGAGGAGAGCCAAGGAAGGAAGAAGGAGCTAGATCCGGCCATTGGAGGAGCTTCGAAGCTCCAAATCACGTGCCGACTCCGGATCCTCGGAGGCAAAGCTAGTACGGTGCTTTTCATCTGCTTACTTTTCCATGGCGCCAAAGAGGAATGCTAGTGTAACGATTCTCTTCTTGAGCATGAGTAGCTCTCCTTCTTTGCATAGGAAGCCCGCTCTCGCGAGTTTGCGGAGAGTTGGAGGCGTTCCTTCGGGTAGATATGTGAAGTCCCCGTTGTTTAGAGTCCGTAAGCGAGAATGGACATAGGCATGATGTGTGAAGCCTACCCGGACATGTTGGTCTGGATCGGTGATGTTGCATTGCATAAATGCCGGAGAAGACTACGTGTTATTGGTTGTTTTTCGGGTTTTCTAAGCTGTAGATTGCAGCAGGGAACCCTGAGGACTAACCCAAAGGTGCACCCGGAAAACTGGGTGGATACGAGATCTTGCCAACTTGGTGGCCTGAGAGCCAACTTGAACATAACCGGGTTATGTGAATTGTGATGGAAATGGGACTCGGTGGAAGTTTGACCCGCGCAAATGGCTTAAATTGTCGTTGTGATGTGAGCATGGGTTAGATGGAACCGTACCCGTTCTATGTCGTTCGGTTAAAGAGACTTAAAGGTACGTGGCACTGGCCGTTGGCATAGATTACGGTCTTCGGCGGTCAATGGCCTAAATTGTCATGACCCAGGACAGGAGGACAAATTGCTCATAGGTTTGGCCGTCAAAGTGGCGGTGGTGATTCCGGAATGTCTATGGCTTTAATTGACGTGACATCGACCGGTTCACCGAGAATGTGCTCTGAGAGCATGGGGCGTGTGGTCGTGCGAGCCAACGTCTGTGATGAAATGGTTATATATATTGCTCGCTTATGCTAATGAAATGCAGGGAAGGAGCATCGCCGCCCCGAGTTGGGGGCGGGATCATTATAATTTGGTCAGCATTGCTGACTGTTGCCTTGTTTTGCCACCGTGCGGTGGTTTGTTGCTTGCAGGTGCTGCTGGACCAAGCTGTCAATAGCGGGCTAAAGCCCTTTTTGCGAAGCCGGCCCTCGAAGGCCCAATTGGAAGTGTTTACTATTTATTTCATGTATGATCGGCCTGCGTGCCGTGGTTTGTAAATCATGTAATATCAAGTGAAACATTTTGTAAGGCCTTAAGGCTTATGTTGGTATTTGTATAACATTCCTATTTTGGATTAGTGGACATTCATGCTTTAATGCTGGGTTCTTTATTGCAATTTTTATAAACTACTTTCACTAGAATGCTCTGTGTAGGACATTGATTGGTTGGATGGTTTCCATGAGTAACCACCCGGTCTGTCTGTGGCATACGGCGTCGGGCCCCGGCTGAACCTACTGCTATATGCTATGTGACGGATAGGGGGCGTTACAATTTGGTATCAGACTACTGGTTTTGGTCGGGCTTAAGATGAATTCGTGGACGAATTCTTTTTAAGGGGTGGTGAGCACATTGTGTGCGTCATCGTTATAACGGTAAAATAAACCCATGAATGTCCACTTAGAAATGAAAATACTCGTGTTTGAGGAACCTGCGTGTTCCTATAATTGCTGTTTGCAATTTTATTTGGTCGCTTAACGGTGTTTTGTACCACTATAGGTGACCAGAAGTGGTGTTGGGCCGTCAGAACGCCACGTTTCTGAGGCTAGTAGTGCACCGGATGTTGCTCCTGCAACACCTCTGTCGGCTGAGAACATACGATTAGTGGCTAAAGCGGTGTTGGCCGTGATAAATGCGCAGCCTGCAAGGCAAACGCAGCAGCCTGCTCCTATGTTGGAGCAGGAACCTCTTCAAGAGTCTGAGCCGAGGAGAGTGGAGCAAGTGGTTATGGAACCGGTGGTGCCAAGGAGGGAAACCGAGAGGCAGCTTAAGCATGTAATGAGCTTTAACCCTCCGTTATTCTCGGGGTTGGGAACCCCATCTCAGGCTGAAGACTGGCTCTCCAGGGTGAAGAGAGTCATGACAGCAACGGAGACGGAGGAGTGGCAAATGACCACCATCGCTACGTTCCTTCTGGATGGTGAAGTGAGAATGTGGTGGGAAGGATTGGAGCTGCACTTATTGAGAGGTAGGCAACTTGGTGATGTCTCGATGGAGGAGTTCTCGAGATTGTTCTTGGCTCGATACCTTCCTTCGACGAAGAAGATAGCGTTGGAGAACGAATTTCTGAAGTTGGTTCAGGGTGAGAAGAGCATGGATGAATATCTCCATGAGTTCACTCGTTTGAGTCGATATGCTAGCTCCACCATCGTGGATGAGGAGCGCAAGACTAATCGCTTCTATGAAGGCTTGAGAGATGAGTTGAGATTACTACTTTCAGGGCCGATGACGTAGGGTTTCTTAACCTTGGTCAATACTGCCCGGTCCTTGGAGAGGGACATGAAGAATGTGCAAGCAAAGAAAAGCTTGGGTGATAGGAAATCTGAATTTAAAGTGCCGACTACTTCAAAGGCCGGCTATCAGAGGTCTTTCAAGAAGCATAGGACTTCGGGTCCAGCTCCTTCTGGTGCTTCTGGGGCGACGACGAGTCGGACCCCGGGTGCGTGTTTCACTTGTGGCAAGACGGGGCATTTTGCCCGTGACTGTTGGAGCGGACGTCCTAAGTCCGAGAGAAGGCCGGGAGCTACTTATGAAGAGAAGGGAAAGGCGGTGGAGTCGACCCCATCCCATTATGCTCCGGACCAACCAAGGGTCTACAATCTTGGCCAACATGAGGCCATCAAACAGGCTGATGTGGTGACAGGTACGGTTTAATTTATAGCAAGTCAATTTCTTTAAATACTTGTTATGCACATGTTACCTTACCACTGCTTATTTAGGATTTGTATTGATTTGTGAAAATCCGGCACGAGCACTCTTCGATACGGGAGCTTCACACTCCTTCTTGTCCGAATGATTTATATCACGCATCGGAGTCCCTTCTTCGATGGCGAAGGATAAGTTGGATGTGTTGTTGCCCAATGGGTGTTCGATGCGCACGGATAGGATCTGCGATGTTAAGATTCGTATTGGGAATCAGGAGTTCGATCTGTAGGCATCTTTACTTCCATTAGTGGAGTTTGACATTATATTTGGCATGGACTGGCTCTCGGAGCAGCATGCCCATATAGATTGCGGTAGCAAGGAAGTCAAGCTGGGAGCAAGTCGTGAAACGACTTTTACGGGCTTAAAGGGGTCGAGCATGACGTTGATGTCTGCACTTCAGGTGGTGAAGGCTGTTCGTGCCGGTGCAGAACTGTTCTTTACACTAGTGGAGGTTGCAAAGCCGAAGCCCGCGTTGGATTGTATTTCAGTGGTAGCGGAATACCCTGATGTGTTCCCCGCAAATCTTCCTGGAGCCCCTCCTCAACGGGAGATATGTTTTACGATCGAGCTAGTGCCAGGTGCAATGCCTGTGTCACGATCTCCTTATCGGCTAGCGCCTAAGGAAATGTCAGAGCTGAAAGTTCAACTGCAAGAGTTGTTGGAGCAAGGGTATGTGCGCCCGAGTTCTTCGCCTTGGAGCGCACCGGTCCTCTTTGTTAAGAAGAAGGACGGAAGCTTGAGGATATGTATTGATTATCGGGAGCTCAACAAGCTGACGGAGAAGAATAAGTACCCGATCCCCGCATTGATGATCTTTTTGATCAGTTAGTCGGGTCGACGGTGTACTCGAAGTTGGATCTCAAGGCTGGGTACTATCAGCTGCGAATAAGGGAGAGTGACATCCCGAATACAGCGTTTAGTACGAGATACGGGCATTATGAGTTTACGGTCATGCCGTTTGGGCTGACTAATGCGCCGTCAGTGTTCATGGATTTGATGAACAGGACGTTCAGGGAGTACTTGGACCATTTCGTGATCGTCTTCATCGACGATATTTTGGTGTACTCGCAAAGTGAGGAAGATCACTTCAAGCATCTTCATTTGGTGTTGGAGACGCTAAGGAGAAATCAGTTGTATGCCAAGTTCTCGAAGTACGAGTTTTGGCTATCCTCAGTGGCATTCCTCGGGCATATAGTGAGTGGAGAGGGTATTGTTGTGGATCCGGCGAAGATTGTTGCGATACGGGAGTGGCCTGAGCTTGCTACGGTAGCGGAAGTCCGGAGTTTTTTGTGGCTTGCCGGCTATTATAGGCGCTTCGTAGAGAACTTCTCGCGGATAGCTTTGCCTCTCACTACTTTGACGAGGAAGGAGCATAAGTTCGTTTGGACGACAGAGTGCGCGCGAGCTTTTGAGGAGTTGAAGTGTTAGTTGACCATGGCGCCTGTGCTGAGTTCGCCATGTGGGACCGAAGGCTATGAGATTTATAGTGATGCTTCGGGCAGCGGTTTGGGTTGCGTGCTACTGCAACACGGAAGTGTAATAGCTTATGGCTCGAGACAGCTGAACGTGCACGAGAGGAATTATCCGGTCCATGACTTGGAGTTAGTGGCCGTGATTTTTGCCTTGAAGCTGTGGAGACACTATTTGTACGGTGTGAAGATTGATATCTACACCGATCACAAGAGCCTGAAGTTTCTTATTGATGAGAAGGATCTGAATATGCGGCAGCGTAGATGGATGGAGTTCCTGGGGGACTATACATTCAAGATCCACTACGTGCCTGGTAAAGGGAATGCGGTTGCAGACGCGTTGAGTCGCCGAGCCCCATGTTGGAACACCCTATTACTAATTTGGGTCAGGATCTCTATGTCTCTAGGAAACCAATGTTTGACCTCCTGTATAGCTCAAAAGGTCAATTAGAACTGAGTCTAAGGGTTAGAAATCTATGTTTGGAAGCTGCCCTCAAGACCAAGAATTTTTCAGTTTGAGACTAAGTCATATCGTCGAGCTCAGCACGACGATTCGTCGAACTCCGATCGACGATCGTCTAGCTCAACTTCGACAGATCGTCGAACTCCATTCGACGATCGCTGAGCTCAACTTCATCATATCGTCGAACTCCATTCGACGATCGATGAGCTCAGTTCGACGATCTTTGACTCAGCTTTGGATCTCTATCTCTGAGCTCAGTTCGACGATCTTTGAGCTCAGATTGACGATATTTTGCTGCTGTATAAATCTATATCGCTGAGCTCAGTTCGACGATAGCAGAGCTCAGATCGACGTTTTCAGATAACTTCAAGGATGTTTCAAGATTCAAATTCAAATCAGTTAAGGAGTTATTCTGCAACTAATTCAGAAGATTTTCTAGTCGTTTTCATTTATTTCTAGACCAAGTTTCAAGGGATTTTCAAGGAATATTTCTATGGACTTTCCTCCCGAAGACATTTTGCAATTAAGGATGCAATTAATGCAGGTCAACAGCTATTCTTGACAGAGGATGTTTTTCCATTCAGTACCAGAGAATAAAAATAAGAATTTTTGAATCTCACACAGAGATCACAGACACACATAGACAGACAGAAAGACAGACATCAGTAATCTTCAGAACAAGAACAAAAATTATTCTCTGTCTCAAAGAATTCTGAAGAACACACATCCAAGGATATCAAATCTTCTGAAATCCTCAGATCTCTCTTATCTCAAGTGTTCAAGGCCAACATCTTTCAAGACTCCAGACATCCAATATTTCAGCTATTGCTGAAATCATCTTTTGCTGGAGCTCAACTTCTGAAGGCCTATCACCCTACAATAAACCTTCTTTTCCTGAAGATCTCAAGGACTCAGGGGGAGCTTTGACACCATCAATCCACATTGTCTTCTCAGCTGTTTGAGAAAGAGAAGACTTCCATCACTCCCTCACCCCCATCTATGTAAAGGGTTTCTCAAACTCCCTTCAAAAGTTTGAGTTTGGTTTTTGAGCACCTTGTCAAAAGCTCATTGGTGGCAAGACACCTGATCAAAAAAATATGGTTTGGTTTTTGAGCACCTTATCAAAAGCTCATTGGTGCCCAGGATAACTGATCAACTCATCCTGCAGTGGATTCCTACCTAGGGTGGTAGAAGAGTGGATGTACCGAAGTTTAGGGGAACCACTATATTTCCTTGTGTCATCTGGTTTTGCTTGTCTTTATTTTTGTTTCTGGCTGTGATTGTTCTGTGATTAGCTTATGATTAGTTTAGTTCTGTGATTAGATTTATTAACTGCTTCCCTGCTAACTCAGATTACAACAATTGTTGTAAAAAGTTTTCAAGCACCATATACTCTATTCACCCCCCTCTAGAGTATATCAGATCTAGCTGCACTTTCAATTGGTATCAGAGGGAGGTTGGTTAAACATACCACACCTTGGTGGTTGCATAGGCTAACACCTGAACCTAAAGATTCCTAGTTAGATCTGTATTCTTTTGAAATTAGTATTAGATTTTTTTTTCACAAATCATGACCCAAAACAAAGATTATGCTAGCACCAGACCTCCAGTGTGCAATTTATCCAAGTTTGCACTTTGGAAAGCAAGGATCAGATTATACATGAATTCTAATTACGAGCATATTTTTAACTCTGTTTTGACAGTGTGTCCAAGACCTTCAGAGAACTCAAGTATAAATGTTGTTCCACCTCCATCAGGAACAGATGCTGACATCAAGAAATGGAAGGTAGCTGATGCTAAGGTTATGAACATCTTAGCCCAGACAATGTATGATGACATATTTCAAAAAGTGGCTGAATGCAATTCAGCAAATGAAATTTGGGACAAACTCTCTGACATAGTCTCAGGCTCAGCTGATGAGAGAAAAGACAGGAGATCCCACCTCATATCTCAATATGAGAATTTCAAGAAAGGAGAAACTGAGTCAGTGGGAGATATGTACAACAGGCTCAGTCTAATTGTTAGTGAACTCAGGATATTGGATAAAAAGATCTCACTAACTGAAATCAATGACAAAATTCTAATGTGCTTCCCTAGCACTTGGGATTCAAGAATTTGGCCAATCAAGGATGCCAGAAGTTTGAATGAGATCACCACTGAAGCTCTATTGGGTAAGCTCAAATCTTATGAGCTACTCATCAAGAATAGAGAAGAAGAACAGAAGGCTGCCTCACCAGCCACAAGAAAAGAGAAGACCATAGCCTTCAAGGCAACTGAAGATCAGCCTGAAGACAAAGTCACAGGCAATGATGAACTGCTCAGTCTGTTGGCCAAAAGATTTTACAAGATGCCCAGAAAGGACTTCAGAAGGAGATCATACAAGGAGCATGATAAGCCAAGGTATGACAAGTCAATTAATAATAAAGAAATTGTTTGCTTTGGTTGCAGGAAATCAGGGCACATAGTTCCTGACTGTCCAGAAAACAAAAACAAGGACAGAAGGGATAAGAAAGAAACAAGAAAGGAGAAAAACTCCAAAAGGAATGGCAATGGCAAACCCTCATCAAGCAAAAATAAACATACAAAAAGCGGTTTGTTGCTGAATCCTGGAGTGAGACTGAAGAGGAGTCAGAAGCCTCATCCAGCTCCAGTGATGATGAAGATGATGTAGAAGAGAAAGAGTTCTGCATGATGGCAATCAATGCCTCACTACATAATTCAGAAGAAGAGGAGTCAGAGTCAGACTTAGAGACTCAAACTGAAGAAGATCAGGTAATTAGTTCTTTTGATTTTAATTCATAGAACTTTAAATCTGAATTTAAAGCATTGTGTTTAGACCAACTAAAATCTGAGAAAGAAATTATCTCTCTCAGAAATCATTTATCTGAACATAATACTTTAAAGTCAGAAAACCTCAAACTCTCTCAGGAGTTGGAGTGCTGTAGGGAGCAGATAGCTTATCTGAAAAGTGAGCTGTCTGAGGCCAAGAAGCTTGAAGAATCCCTTAATGGGAGAAGCATCAAGCTGATGGACATCACAAGCACAGTGAACTCCAGATTTAATAGTACACTGGGCTTAGGTGCCTCATCTAGCCAACCCATAGTTCTAACAACTCCAATCAAATTCATTTCTGATAAAGGAAAGGGGGTTGTAGAGGTAGCTAGGAAAAATTCTGATCTACCCAAGAAAACTAAGTCCCAGCAGAAATCGTCGAACGGAGATCGACGATCGCCGAATGCAGTTCGACGACCGTCGAATGCAGATCGACGATCTCAGGCAAAATCGTCGAACTCAGGTCGACGATCTCAAGTTCCTGAACTCTACCATAGTCGACCGTCGAACGGAGCTCGACGATCTGACCCAAGATCGTCGAATGCAGATCGATGATCGTCGAACAGAGGTCAGAGCTCTGGAAAGTCCTTCAAGGGCAAATCAAAATCCAATCCTAAGGGTCTTTCATCCCAAATCTTTAACCCTTATACTGAATGGATTATACCTCCAAGGAGATATCATCCTGAAGGATATAAAAGTCAACCTGGGATGTCTTTCATTTAAGAATTTAAAGGTTATCAACATAGGCCCAAGGTAAACTGGGTCAAAAACAAATGAATTATCTTATGTGCAGGTGAAGACCTATCCAACATATAACTAGCAATGGTACTTGGATAGTGGGTGCTCTAAGCACATGACAGGGAACAAGGACAACCTCACTTCCTTTAGAGCCAAGCTTGGACCCAAAGTTATCTTTGGTGATTCAAACTTTGGACAGACTAAAGGATATGGTGCAGTCCAGATTGGATCAGTAACATTCAAGAAGGTAGCTTATGTGGAAGGACTGAAGCACAACTTAATAAGCATCAGTCAGTTGTGTGATGAAGGCTACCAGGTGACCTTCAGCAAAGCACTATGCAAAATCAAGTCAGAAGACAACACAACTGTGTTGATAGGTAAAAAGAAAGGTAACATCTAGCTAGTAGATTTTCTTTCAACTGATGTAGATATTTGCCTGTTTAATTCTGTTTGTAGACCAAATATTTTATGGCATAAGAGACTAGGACACCTAAACCTTAGAACTATTGCTAAGCTATCCATGGACAACCTTGTTAGAGGACTACCTTCTGGCCCCAACAAGAAGGAAGGACTCTGTAGGGCTTGTCAATTAGGCAAGCAAACTAAAAACAGCTTTAAGTCACTTAATAAGAGTGATTCACCTAGGATATTGTATCTGTTACATATGGATCTTTTTGGACCCATCAAAGTACAAAGCCTAGGAAGGAAATCTTACACTTTAGTAGTTGTAGATGACTTCTCTAGATTCACTTGGGTGTTCTTTCTAAGGAAGAAGTCTGATAACTTTAAGTGTCTGACAGAGTTTCTCAAATGTATACAGATTGAGTTCAATACTCACATTGCCATGATTAGAAGTGATCATGGGACAGAGTTTGATTCTCTTCTTATGCAAGAGTTTTGTCAGAGTGAAGGGATCAAGCATACTTTCTCAGCTCCTAGAACTCCTCAACAAAATGGGGTAGCTGAAAGGAAAAATAGAACCCTTATTGAATCTGCCACTACATTGTTGTCAGATGCTCACCTTCCTCTATCCTTTTGGGCAGAGGCAGTGAACACCTCCAACTATGTGCTGAATAGGAGTTTGATACATAAATTAAAAGGAAAGACTCCCTATGAATTACTCAAGGGGAAGAAACCTAAAGTTGATTATTTTAGAGTTTTTGGTTGTATTTGCTACATACATAATAATGATAAGAAATACTTAGCAAAATTTCAAGCTAAAGCTGATGAAGGAGTGTTTATGGGATACTCCATGATCAGCAAGGCTTATAGGGTTTATAATAAATCATCTCTAAAAATTGAGGAATCTGTTCATATATCATTTGATGAATCTAACATGTCTTTCAAGAAGAAGATCCCTTCTACCATAGAACCTTTGCAGGAACATTCTCTTGTTGAAGACTTGAACAAGTTACAGGTTACTCAAAAGGATGAAAGCAGTGAAGATGAAGAAAGTGCTCAACATATTGAAGAACAACTTGAAGAGCCAGTTGTTGTACCACAAGAGGAAACAACAACACAGGTTGGTGAACAATCAACACCCCCTGTTGATTTAGTAACATCAAGAGACCATCCAATTTCCCAAATAATTGGAGTCATCTCAGCTGGTGTGCAAACCAGAAATCAGGTCAACCAAAACCTGTTGCACACCTGCTTCCTATCTCAAATTGAACCTCAGTCCATTCAAGATGCAGAGCAAGATCCACACTGGATCATTGCAATGCAAGAGGAGTTGCATCAATTTGAAAGGAACAAAGTGTGGGAACTAGTGCCAAAGCCTAAGGATCACTCCATTGTTGGAACAAAGTGGGTGTTCAGAAACAAACTGGATGATCAAGGAGTAATTGTAAGGAACAAGGCAAGTCTAGTTGCTCAGGGATATTCTCAAGAAGAAGGAATAGACTACGACCAGACTTTTGCACCAGTTGCAAGATTGGAAGCCATCAGAATATTTTTAGCTTATGCAGCACATAAAGGCTTCAAGGTATATCAGATGGATATCAAAAGTGTATTTCTAAATGGAGACATCAAAGAGGAAGTATATGTCAGACAACCTCCAGGTTTTATCTCTCCAACTTATCCTGATTATGTTTTTAGATTGAACAAAGCATTATATGGTCTCAAGCAAGCTCCTAGAGCATGGTATGAGACCCTAGCATGCTTTCTTTTGGAAAATGGATTTATAAGGGGTAGAGTAGACCAAACTCTTTTCATTAGAACCCATAAGTCTCATACCCTACTAGTGCAGATTTATGTAGATGATATTATTTTTGGTTCTACTGACTCACAATTGTGCAGAAGGTTTTCCAACCTAATGCATTCTAAATTTGAAATGAGTAGCATGGGTGAGCTATCCTTCTTCCTAGGATTGCAAGTCAAACAGCAAACTGAAGGCATCTTCATTTATCAAACCAAGTATGCAAATGAATTGGATAAGAAATTTGGCATGTCTGAAGCATCTTGTATGAAAACACCCATGCCTACTAATGATGTATTAGATGCTGATGAACATGGGAAACCTATTGATCAGACAACATATAGAGCAATGATTGGCTCTTTACTGTACCTTACAGCTAGTAGACTAGATATAATGTTTGCTACATGTATATGTGCTAGGTTCCAAGTAAGCCCTAGAGAGTCACACCTAACACTAGTAAAGAGGATTCTCAGGTATGTTAAAAGTTGTCCAAATCTAGGTCTCTGGTATCCAAAAGACTCAGCATTTGATTTAACTGGATTTTCTGATGCTGATTATGCTGGATGCAGAATTAACAGGAAAAGCGCCAGTGGAACTTGTCAGTTTCTTGGTGACAGACTTGTCTCCTGGTTTTGCAAGAAACAAACCTTTGTGTCAACTTCAACTGCTGAAGCTGAATATATGGCTGCACGCAGTTGTTGTTCACAAATCTTGTGGATTCAAAACCAACTCCTAGACTATGGCTACAACTTAGAGAAGTCTAAAATCTTTTGTGATAACACCAGTGCCATTTCTATAGCTCAAAATCCAGTCCTCCATAGTAGGACAAAACACATAGAGATTAGGCATCATTTCTTAAGGGATAATGTTGAAAAGAATAAAATTGAACTACAATATATCCCAACTGATTTACAAAGGGGAGATATTTTCACCAAACCCTTGGATGAAAAGAAACACACCTTCTTCCTAAATCGGTTAGGAATGTTAGATGGAGGAAGTCTTAAATAATATCCAAGATTTTAAAAGCTTAAAAATTGACCAAGACTAGGCAAACATCTTGATTTTTCTTAGTGTCTAGAGTTTTTCTGATCTCTGAACTGCGCTCGACGATTTTCCCTCAAATCGTCGAATGGAGATCGACGATTTTCCCTCAAATCGTCGAATGGAGATCGACGATTTCTGAAATCGTCGACCTGAGTTCAGCGTTTCTCAGATAGTATGAACTATCTATTCCGGTCAACGATCGTCGAACGGCGCTCGACGATGTTGTTCTCTGAACGATCGTCGAACAGAGCTCGACGCTCTCCAATATCGTCGAACGGAGATCGATGATGTTGAAGACTCTTCAGATTCCATTAGAATCCTCGATCTTCGAACTGAGTTCAACGATCTTTCCTTTTCTGCGTCGAACCCTAATATAAAATTCATTTTTCGCCGTCGTTCTCCTTTGCGCTTTCGATTTCTCTGCAAGAACTTTCTTTCCCTCCAAACATTTCTGCACTTGGTCGTTTTGTTTGTTGAATCTTTGCAGGTACCTATGGCTATTTCTGTTGCTTTTCTCGCCGCCATGAAGTTTGATGCTGGCTTCGACATCGACATGGAATCCTTCAGGACAACATACCAGGTTTTTCAGGACATCATAGAGTTATTCAAAGAGCTGAAACTGACTGCAATCATGACTACAAGGATTAAGCTTGCTTCTGATGAGATTAAGGAATGGGTCTACACTGCACACAATCAGGACAACAACACCATTGTTGGATCAATCTCTGTCACTCAGGTGCCCTTGACTCCAGCAATTCTAACAGAGGTTTTTGAGTTAAGAACTGGTGGAGATACTGCTGATTTGTTTGGAGAAGAATATGGTGACTTGCTTGCCAGAATAGGTCATTCTGAGGCTAACCCTAGCAAGCTATTGAAAAAGAATCTTTCTGTGGAATACAGATTCCTGGCTGATGTAGTTGGGAAAGTCCTATTGGCTAAGCACTCTGCTCATGATACAATCTCCAGGTATCAGCTCTGCCTAATGGGAGCCCTAGTAGACAGGAAGAATCTGAATTGGGGAGAGGTATTCTTTGACATCATTAAGAAGATCAACAAAAGTTTTGTAAACTTTGGAAGAATTCTAGGGGTGTTTCTGCAGAATAGGTGCCCTGCATTGCTGGTCTCCGCTGGAATGCACATTAATGCATCCAATAGACTGTCTTGTGCCCTCTTTGGTAAATGGGACAGACAGATCATCAATCCCAGCAGGCCCTCCTCCAGCACTCCTTCAGGCACCAGGACTATCAGAGTCACTTCCCCACAGGTCTCTGCCCCTACAGCTGACCTTCCTGCTGATGCCTCTTCTCCTCCTCCTCCTCCAATTCCATCTCTTCCCATTCCATCCACCATTCAAACTCCATCCACCATCATCATCTCCAGCCCCTCTCCAACATCTACACCATCTCCAATCCCTACTCTTCCTACCACAGAAGACCAATTCCATCCATTATTCTCCTACCCTCAACCAGATGCCACTTCATCACCCTCCAATCCATCCTTCCACCTCATTGAAGATTCCTTTATGGATGACTCACCATCCTCTCCTCCTGAGCTACCCTCATCTTCAACATCTTATCAAGATCTTATGCAGGAAATCATTGACAAACCAACCTTCACCCCATCTATCTCCATCCCACTGTCCTCCATATCCACCTTACCCACACCTCAGCCATCTCTTCCCCCATTCACCAGCTCTCCACTACCATCACCAACAGCTACTCCTCCATCCTCTACCTCTGCTCCAGTCACTACTGAGCAAGTAGACATTCCAGCCCTTGCTGACAGGCTGTATGAATTGCTAGCCCCCAGGCTATCTCTTCTTTTGGAGACCTCCTTGGCTCCTTTACTCCTGTCAGTGGCAGCCCTTTCTGCTAGGCTCTCCTCTCTCTTCCCTCAGGCGGCCCCTTTAACAATGTGCCTTGATCCAGCCATGTCTGAATCTAGGCAGGGGGAGATGCCCTATGAAGTGAGTCTGCCTGCTACTGCTCTTGCTGTTTCAGTGAGCCTGCCTGCTGCTGTTTCTTCAGTTCTTGAATCTGCTACTGCTGCTGCTGATGTGTTTCAAGATTCAGTTCAACCTCCTGTTTCAGTCTTTGCAATAGACCTCAGGTCTTTGCTCTCAGCATTTGATTCTATTTATATCAGATGTCTGCCAGAGATAGTTGCTTTCCAGCCCCCAGAGGATCTGTCCAAGGCCCTTGTGCCATTCTCTTGCTGTGACCCCAGCATGTAACGCCCCCGGGTTTTCTGTGTTTTGTTTGATTTTGGATTGGCGTTACGATGACGCATTTCCGGCCCTTCGCCGTTGTAGAGCGCGGTCCTAGCTCTGTAGGTTCCTTGTGTAGCCTGGTTGTAGCCAGTTAGCAAGTTTCCCCAGCTAGCCGGAGTCTGTTTTGGTGACTCGGTTGGGCCTCTTAGGGAAATGCTTGCGTTTTGGCTTCGGGAGGTGTTAGCCCGAGTTTTCGATCGTCGGATGTTGTTCTCGACCTCGCCGTTGTTTTCGTGGCTTGGTTGTTTAGCTACGGTGCGAGTTTTGGTCGAAATCCGAGATCGTTTGCCTTCGCGTCATTTCGGCGTTGTTTTGTTAGCTGCATGTTTGTAATGTTTGCTGTGCAGTGTGTGGCCGTTGTGGCTGAGCTTGTAGGCAGCTGCCTTGTTTCTTGTTGGCTAGGTATTAGCAGGTTTCTTTTTCTGTGTAAGTTTGGGTGTGTCGAGCTCGGGTAGAGCTCCCGTTTCTCCGGTCGACGAATTTTTTTTGGTCGACAGGGTTTTTGTTGGAACACGGCCGTGACACGGGCGTGTCACGGGCGTGTCGCGGGCGTGTCCTCCTTCGATTCGTCGAGCTGCGCTCGATGGTCGTCAGGCGGTGTTTAGTGAGAACACGGCCCTGTCACGGGCGTGTCGTGTCGAACACGGGCGTGACATTGGGGCGCGTCTCTCTGTTCGACGATCGACGCTCCACGATCGTCGGGCGGTGTTCGAGTTGGTACATGGCCGGTGACACGGGCGTGTCACAGGGCGTGTCCCCTGCTTCGTCGAGCGGAGATCGACTTTCGTCGAGTGGGTAGGTGCGTGAGTACACGCCCCGTGACACGGGCGTGTCGGGCCGTGTCACGGGCGTGTCTGGGGGGCGTGTCCCGTGTTTTCGTCGAGTAGAGATCGACGTTCGTCAAGTGTGTGAGTACATGCCCCGTGACACGGGCGTGTCGGGCCGTGTCACAGGCGTGTCTTCGGCGTGTTCTGTACTTTTTTCCTGAAATCGTCTTTTGTTGCCGTGAACTGTTTTTCCTCCTCATTTTTCATCGTTCCCGAGTCTGGAGAGCTTCCAGCGGAAGGGTTTTGAGAGGAGGCGGTGGTTGTTTTGACCGGCGATCTCGGGAAGGTTAGAGCCCGTTTTTCTCGTGTGATAGCGGATTCGGCTTGCTCTCGGCTAGATCTTCCCTTCCATGTAAGTTTTTCTTGATTTAGGGTTCGATTCCAGGAATTTCTAAATATCTGATTTCTTTCTTCCCTCAAGTTTCAGCTTTGGTCTTCTAGGTGGCCGATCTTGCCGCCGGAGCCAAGCCGTGGTGCGGCTGTTGTTTGTTTTTCCGAAGAGGTAGAGGCAAGTGGCCCCTTGCCCTTGCCAAATTTATTTCTAACCTATGATCTATTTTTATTTCTTGTGCATAAGCTCTGTTCACCTTGTTTTTTTTTCCTCCTTAGGGCAGCAGGTTGAATCATTTCACCAAGCTCTTAATCCAGTGCTGATCCTTTATTTTCTTTTCTGGAATTTTAATCAATATTCTCTTTTCGTCGGATGTTTGGTGTTCAGTGGGTAGCTAGAGTTAGGGTGAGGCTGCGGTAGAGGTGGTTCAGGTTTGGTTGCGATAGTCCCGAGTAGTTAGGATGGAACGGAGGGTTGGGATTAGATTTCCAACTCTCTGCTTGCTCGAAAGGAGAGGGCTTAGGCTACGTTTTTAGCAAGACTTACGTTTACCCTAAGTGGAAAGCGCTGACAGCATCGAGTGAGCCGAGCTCACTCAACGCCGTCACCCAGCATAGGACTTGCGGCTAAGTATTTATAGGCGTCAGGTGAGTGGAGTTTACTCAACGCTGCGTCGAGTGGGCTCGACATTTCTGTCTTGAGTTCTTGTGTACCTTAGGATTGTTAGTGTGACTTTACCCTTCCTTTAGGGGGTGGTATTGGGTGTTCGACAAATTTTTGCTTGCCGACTCTTGGGTTGTGGCAGGTGGTGCAATGTTTAGTGGCCTCTAAGAGGGGCGGCTGTTGATGTGGAGAGCTGTGACCACGACCTGTTTGCCCTGGTATGGGTTGGTGTGGGACCCTAAAGCTGCCATTGGCGACCCCTTAGCCCTTTTTGGACCTGATTCTGGTTATGAATTCAGATTCATGTTTTTTTTTGACCACTGCCACTTACCCACGTATTAGGAATGTTAGACTCTTTTGTGGAGCATGTTGCTCTTGTTGCTCGCACTTGGTGTGCTTTGCTGTGCTTTAGACAGTGCTCTTTTCTTACTGCCATGCTCTTTCTTTTGCTTATAGCAGCTTGTTGTCGGGTTGGTAAACCCTCCTTTTTGCTCTTAACTCTAATGCTTTATTTGCACTTTTGATTATTTCCTTGCTGAGGTGTTCTTTTCTTGAATGCCTCAGGTCCAGGTTGTAGCCGGTTCAGCGGCTAGTTCTTTTGGAGGGGCTGGTTTGTGGCCTCTTGGGTAGCTGAGACAGCTGATCCCGATTCTGTGAGGTAGTTCTTTACTTTTTTGTATAGACATACATACTCACCAGTGGGTTCGTGTCAGGTTGTTGGCGCCCACTGGTGGCTTCTTGCGATGCTGGATATGAACTTAAACTGCTGTTTTTGCCTATTAGTGGTTGTTTACTTGCTTCTGGGATGGATTTTTGCTAGGTTGCATGTTAGATATTTTTAAAACCCTAAAAGCATTATTATATGTATATCATGCATAGCATAATTATAAAACAAAGACACTACATTTCCTTAGCGTAAAAAGATTACCTTTTTATATCTATTATATTCACTCTAGAGTCGTGCATACCATGAGTTGTCCCTCGGGGACACTTATGCTCACTAGGGTGTCAACTTAATTGAACCAAACTATTTTCTGCTGCGTATACTTATACTTTTAATTGTGGACTAGCTGATCCACCATGCCGAGGGATACGACCAATCAACATAACTGCTTTTCTTTCATAATTAATCAACGATTTTCCTTAAAACTAAGATCTGGAGTTTTGCCTGAGCACGTGCAGTTATCCCCTGCACGGCGTGGCATCACGGCACGTGTTTTCTCTTGCTCTGATACGATTTTATCGTTGAGAAAATGCGGGTTGTGACAGTTGGTATCAGAGGGAGGTTGCTTGACAAATGGTCGGGCAACCTTTCCTTCGTTTGCATTAGTGGTTAGCGTCATACCATACACACACCGATATGTCATCAGCACGTCTTGGCTAAAGCACGAACACTACACTCATGAGCATAAAGAAGTATACGGGGCATATTATGTAGTATGGGATGCATAATATGTGTTTGTATATGGATCCACCATAGGAGGCAACATGTGAGGGTTATGTAGTATGGGATGCATAACCTCACCACATGAATGCGGCTAGCACGTTTTCTTTTTTCGTTGCATGGGAATGTTATGTAGTATGGGATGCATAACATTTTCATGTGTACGCCGCCCATGGCATGCATTAAGGCCTTTTTTTTTAGAATGCATAGCACATCATGCATAGCATAACATTCATAAGCACAACGTGTTAAGCTAAAGATTTGCAAGATGACATATGTACACACATGGTTTTGAGTCAAAAAGAATACAAATACATGCATTCATGGTTTAGGCACATGAGTTAGTATGATGGTGGTGAACCATCTTAGGTTAAGCATAACATCATCACGATAAAACAACTCCCAGAGCAAGTTTTGCAGTTGAAGTTCATATTTAAGTGCGTTTGTCTGTACCGGGTAGTTTTGTTCTAGCTGTTGGGCTAAGTTTCGTCTAAAGCTTGTGCGATTATAGGATGGCGAGACGTCCTGTAACTAGGTCGACCCCCCAATCCGAGGGTGAGACGTCAGGAGCGCAGAGCGAGGCGTTGGTAGAAAACCTGCGGCAGAGTAATGAGACCCTATCGAGGCAGGTGGTGGCTATGCAGGCTCAGATTCAGTCCCTGGTGGCCGTGGTGGCGGGACAGGCCCCGAGAGTTCCGGACCCCGCTGAGGGGGTAGCTGTTCCTGCCCCTCCTGCTCCTCCCGTGCCTTTGGTTGTGGTGCCCCCGGAGATGGCGTTTATATCCCAGTTTCAGCGACTGAGACCCCCTACTTATGATGGGCAAGCAGACTTCATGATTTTGGATGACTGGCTGATTACTATTGAGGAGATGTTCTCTTATTCGGGGATTTCGGATGATCAGAGAGTGATGCTCGCTGCCTACCAGCTCAAGGGCTTGACAAAGAATTGGTGGTTGAGGGAGAAGGAGAGCTTGGTGGCAGGATGCTCTTGGGAGTCATTTAAAGGGATGCTATTGAGTAAGTTTTTGCCTTCAGTCGAAAGGGACCGGCTGATGAATGACTTTCTCCATTTGAAGCAGAGGAAACTCACGGTCAGTGAATATGAGATTGAGTTTAGTAAATTGAGTCGGTTTGCTCCTGGTCTGGTGAGTGTTGAAGCAGACCGAGTTAAGCGATTTCTGGGTGGACTAAGAAGCGACATTCAGCAGTTAGCGAATGCCTATGGTGCAGTCAGTTATGCCAGCGTGGTCGAAGCTGCCTTGAGGGTTGAGGCCATTGAGAATGCCAAGAATAGAGGTCAGCAGTTGTGGAAGGATAAGCGAAAGTCTGGTGGAGGGAAGAGCCCTCAGGAACCCGATGCGGTCTCGAGAAAGAGGAGCAAAGAGGTTTGTAGTTTCTGTGGCCGACCAGGCCACCCCTTTGAGAAGTGTTTCAAAAGGTTTGGAGCGCAGAAGAAGGAACATGTGCACGCAATTCAGGGTGCTCCCAGAGGGGACTTGTTGTGTGCCTTGTGTGGAAGGAAGGGGCATGAGGCTGCCCGTTGCTGGTCGAGAGATAAAGTCTGTTTTCAATGTGGGCAGAAGGGTCATCTCAAGACAAAGTGCCCACAGTCTCAGCCTATTCTACAGCCAGTACCCCTCCAGGCTCTGCCACCGCCTCAGCAATTGGATAAAGGAAAGGGGAAGCTGAATGTGCTTTCAGCAGACGAAGCGCAGACTTCGACCCAGGTTATCTCAGGTCTGATTTCTCCTCAGTCGTTTCGTTATGCTTCCCTTGTGGTTGTAGTTTTCGTTTTAGCGTTTGTTTCCTTAGATGTGTGTGCTATTTGTAGGACGATTTAAGGTAAAGAACCGCTGGGCACGCGTTCTCTTCGATTCAGGCGCTACCCACTCGTTTGTGGCTAGAGCCTTTGTGGAGCGGTTCAGTTTGGGCCTAGATCATGTTGGTGGTGCCTTTTGTGTTAAGTTCCCCTCCGGTGACTCTGTGGTTACGGACCTGGGTATCCTTGATTGTCCGATTTTGTTGGGGGATTTTCTAGCCAAGGCAGATCTGAAGGTGATTGACCTGGAGGACTTCGATGTGATCTTGGTCATGGACTGGTTGTCAAGGTACGATGCTGTGATCCAGTGCAAGGGTAAGCGCTTGGACTTCGTCAAGGACAACAGTCAGCCAGGGAGCGTTTATGGGTATTCTCTCCAGGAGTCTCCAGTCATTTCTGCGGTGCGTGCTCGGAAGTTGCTTGATTCTGGTTGTTCTGCCTGTGTGGTCTCTCTGGTAGGGGCTGTTGTTAGAGTGCCGTGTTTGCAAGAGATCCCTGTGGTGTGTGACTTCTCCGATGTGTTTCCTGATGATCTTACCGGTCTTCCACCCGATCGAGATGTCGAGTTTGCTATAGATTTGGAGCCAGGCACGCGTCCTATTGCCAAGGCGCCGTACCGGATGGCCCCGCGAGAGCTGGAAGAGTTGCGAATTCAGCTGGATGAGATGTTGGCAAAAGGGTTCATTAGGCCGAGTTCTTCACCATGGGGTGCACCAGTGCTGTTCGTTAAAAAGAAGGATGGGTCGATGAGGCTATGCATCGACTATAGAGAACTGAACAAGGTTACTATTAAGAACAGGTACCCTTTGCCTCGGATTGACGATCTGTTTGACCAATTGCGTGGTAGTGCCGTGTTTTCCAAGATAGATCTTCGATCGGGCTATCACCAGTTGAGGATTCGGGAGTCAGATGTTCCGCGGACGGCATTCCGCTCTCGTCATGGGCATTTTGAGTTTTTAGTTATGTCATTTGGTTTGACTAATGCGCCCTCAGCTTTTATGGATCTGATGAATAGAGTTTTCAAGGATTTTCTGGATAAGTTTGCGATCGTCTTTATAGACGACGTTTTGGTATACTCTAAGAATGCGGAGGAGCATGATCGGCATTTGCGTCTGGTCTTGGCGACTCTGAGAGACCATAAGCTATACGCCAAGCTGAACAAGTGCGAATTTTGGTTGCCTCAAGTCTCTTTTCTCGGCCACGTGGTGAATAAGGAGGGAATATCGGTGGACCCAGAAAAGATCGCTGCTGTTATGGAATGGGCGAGGCCTGTTACTCCCAAAGAGATCAGAAGCTTCTTGGGCTTGGCTGGATATTATAGGAGATTCATAGAGGGATTCTCTACTTTGTCTGCGCCGTTGACCAGGTTGACGCAGAAGAATGCAGCCTTCATATGGGATAGCAAGTGTGAGGAGGCTTTTGAGGAATTAAAAAGAAGGTTATGTTCAGCTCCAGTTTTGTCTTTGCCTACTGAAGATAGTGAGTATGTTATATATGTGGACGCGTCGCACGTCGGACTGGGCTGCGTTTTGATGCAGGGCGGGAAGGTGATTGCGTACGGGTCGAGGCAGCTAAAGACTCATGAGAGGAATTACCCTACGCATGACCTGGAGTTTGCAGCTGTGATCTATGCGTTGAAATTGTGGAGACATTTGATGTATGGCGCGCAGTGCAAGATTTTAACGGATCATAAGAGTTTGAAGTATGTCTTCACTCAGAAAGAGTTGAATCTGCGCCAGCGGCGGTGGTTGGAGTACGTGGCCGACTATGATGTTGAAATCCAGTATCATCCGGGTAAGGCGAATGTGGTGGCCGATGCCCTAAGTCGGAAGTCAGGAAAGATTTTCAATCTCTCCGCCGAGCGTCTTGTGGAAGAGTTTCTTTTGATGGACATTTCTGTGGGAAGCTGCGATTCGCAGAGTAGCTTGGCAAGTGGCAGAACCTTCGTGGATTGCGCTTACGCGACTGCATCAGAAAGATGATCCCGATCTTTTGCATTTGTACCTTCGAGCTGAAAAAGGTGAATTACCAGATTTCTCTATAGATGATGCGGGTACCTTGAAGTTTCGTGGCAGGTTTTGCATTCCCGCGGTTGGGGATATCCGGGATATGGTGTGCAGGGAAGCCCACGGATCTAGTGTTGCCTACCATCCAGGGTCTACCAAAATGTACCATGAATTAAAGCAGATTGCATGGTGGTATGGGATGAAGAAGGACGTAGCCAGATTTGTTTCTGAGTGCTTCACTTGCAGGCGTGTGAAGGCCGACCATGGGAGGCCTGGTGGCAAGCTAACTCCCTTAGAGATTCCGATGTGGAAGTGGGAGAGTATCTCGATGGATTTCATCACAGGCTTACCGAGATCTCCTAAAGGGCATGATTTAGTTTGGGTGATCGTAGACAGATTGACGAAGAGTGCTCACTTCATACCATTTAAGATCGATTATCCGATGAGGAAGATAGCCGAGCTGTATCTGGATGAGGTTATTAGATTGCATGGTGTACCCGTGAGTATCATATCGGATCGAGACTCCAGGTTTACGTCTCGTTTTTGGAAGAGCCTTCAAGAAGGGTTGGGTACAGATTTGAGATATTCCACAGCTTATCATCCGCAGACCAATGGTCAGACGGAGCGAGTAAATCAGATTGTGGAAGATATGATCCGATGCTATATTTTGGACCACGGAGGAGCGTGGGATGAGCGCTTGCGGCTTATGGAATTTGCGTATAATAACAGTTATCAAGAAAGCTTGCAAATGGCTCCTTTTGAAGCTTTATATGGGAGGCGCTGCAGGACTCCCTTGTTTTGGGCTGAGGTTGGCGAGAGACCTTTGTTGGGTCCAGAAGCTCTCGAGGAGATGGAAACTGCTGTGAAGCTTATTCGGGAAAAGCTTCGGATAGCCCAAGAGAGATATGAGAAAAATGCCAATCGGCGTAGATCGGATTTGGAATTTTTGGTGGGGGACTCAGTGTTCTTAAAGGTCTCCCCGTTGATCGGAGTCAAGCGTTTTGGCAAGAACAGGAAGTTGGACCCGAGGTTCGTGGGGCCGTTTCCGATTGTTGAGCGGATTGGGATATCAGCTTATAGGCTGGCGTTGCCCGCAAATTTCCCTGCCGTGCATAATGTCTTCCACGTCAGTCAGCTGCGGAAATGTGTAACGAATGGCAGGCAGGTTTTGGATTCTGTGCCTCAGTTGGAGCCGAATCTTTCTTATGTGGAGGTGCCTGTCCGCATTCTGGATTCTCAGGTTCGTGCGCTGCGGAAGAAGTCTATTCCGATGGTTAAAGTTTTATGGAGGAATCAGGATGTAGAAAGCGCGACTTTGGAGTTGGAGTCGGCTATGAGGGAGGCTCACCCTCATCTTTTTCCCTGATCTTGTGCCTGGTATGTTTTGTTTTATTTATGATTATATAGTCCTTTCCTAGCTCTTTCTCTCTCCTTCTTCTTAGGAGTGTTGTGAGTAAAATTCGAGGCGAAACTTTCTTTTAGTGGGAGTGGCTGTAACGCCCCCGGGTTTTCTGTGTTTTGTTTGATTTTGGATTGGCGTTACGATGACGCATTTCCGGCCCTTCGCCGTTGTAGAGCGCGGTCCTAGCTCTGTAGGTTCCTTGTGTAGCCTGGTTGTAGCCAGTTAGCAAGTTTCCCCAGCTAGCCGGAGTCTGTTTTGGTGACTCGGTTGGGCCTCTTAGGGAAATGCTTGCGTTTTGGCTTCGGGAGGTGTTAGCCCGAGTTTTCGATCGTAGGATGTTGTTCTCGACCTCGCCGTTGTTTTCGTGGCTTGGTTGTTTAGCTACGGTGCGAGTTTTGGTCGAAATCCGAGATCGTTTGCCTTCGCGTCGTTTCGACGTTGTTTTGTTAGCTGCATGTTTGTAATGTTTGCTGTGCAGTGTGTGGCCGCTGTGGCTGAGCTTGTAGGCAGGTGCCTTGTTTCTTGTTGGCTAGGTATTAGCAGGTTTCTTTTTCTGTGTAAGTTTGGGTGTGTCGAGCTCGGGTAGAGCTCCCGTTTCTCCTGTCGACGAATTTTTTTGGTCGACAGGGTTTTTGTTGGAACACGGCCGTGACACGGGCGTGTCACGGGCGTGTCGCGGGCGTGTCCTCCTTCGATTCGTCGAGCTGTGCTCGATGGTTGTCAGGCGGTGTTTAGTGAGAACACGGCCCTGTCACGTGGCGTGTCGTTTCGAACACGGGCGTGACATTGGGGCATGTCTCTCTGTTCGACGATCGACGCTCCACGATCGTCGGGCGGTGTTCGAGTTGGTACACGGCCGGTGACACGGGCGTGTCACAGGGCGTGTCCCCTGCTTCGTCGAGCGGAGATCGACTTTCGTCGAGTGGGTAGGTGCGTGAGTACACGCCCCGTGACACGGGCGTGTCGGGCCGTGTCACGGGCGTGTCTGGGGGGCGTGTCCCGTGTTTTCGTCGAGTAGAGATCGACATTCGTCGAGTGTGTGAGTACACGCCCCGTGACACGGGCGTGTCGGGCCGTGTCACGTGCGTGTCTTCGGCATGTTCCGTACTTTTTTCCTGAAATCGTCTTTTGTTGCCGTGAACTGTTTTTCCTCCTCATTTTTCATCGTTCCCGAGTCTGGAGAGCTTCCAGCGGAAGGGTTTTGAGAGGAGGCGGTGGTTGTTTTGACCGGCGATCTCGGGAAGGTTAGAGCCCGTTTTTCTCGTGTGATAGCGGATTCGGCTTGCTCTCGGCTAGATCTTCCCTTCCATGTAAGTTTTTCTTGATTTAGGGTTCGATTACAGGAATTTCTAAATATCTGATTTCTTTCTTCCCTCAAGTTTCAGCTTTGGTCTTCTAGGTGGCCGATCTTGCCGCCGGAGCCAAGCCGTGGTGCGGCTGTTGTTTGTTTTTCCGAAGAGGTAGAGGCAAGTGGCCCCTTGCCCTTGCCAAATTTATTTCTAACCTATGATCTATTTTTATTTCTTGTGCATAAGCTCTGTTCACCTTGTTTTTTTTCCTCCTTAGGGCAGCAGGTTGAATCATTTCACCAAGCTCTTAATCCAGTGCTGATCCTTTATTTTCTTTTCTGGAATTTTAATCAATATTCTCTTTTCGTCGGATGTTTGGTGTTCAGTGGGTAGCTAGAGTTAGGGTGAGGCTGCGGTAGAGGTGGTTCAGGTTTGGTTGCGATAGTCCCGAGTAGTTAGGACGGAACGGAGGGTTGGGATTAGATTTCCAACTCTCTGCTTGCTCGAAATGAGAGGGCTTAGGCTACGTTTTTAGCAAGACTTACGTTTACCCTAAGCGGAAAGCGCTGACAGCATCGAGTGAGCCGAGCTCACTCCACGCCGTCACCCAGCATAGGACTTGCGGCTAAGTATTTATAGGCGTCAGGTGAGTGGAGTTTACTCAACGCTGCGTCGAGTGGGCTCGACATTTCTGTCTTGAGTTCTTATGTACCTTAGGATTGTTAGTGTGACTTTACCCTTCCTTTAGGGGGTGGTATTGGGTTTTCGACAAATTTTTGCTTGCCGACTCTTGGGTTGTGGTAGGTGGTGCAATGTTTAGTGGCCTCTAAGAGGGGCGGCTGTTGATGTGGAGAGCTGTGGCCACGACCTGTTTGCCCTGGTATGGGTTGGTGTGGGACCCTAAAGCTGCTATTGGCGACCCCTTAGCCCTTTTTGGACCTGATTCTGGTTATGAATTCAGATTCATGTTTTTTTTGACCACTGCCACTTACCCACATATTAGGAATGTTAGACTCTTTTGTGGAGCATGTTGCTCTTGTTGCTCGCACTTGGTGTGCTTTGCTGTGCTTTAGACAGTGCTCTTTTCTTACTGCCATGCTCTTTCTTTTGCTTATAGCAGCTTGTTGTCGGGTTGGTAAACCCTCCTTTTTGCTCTTAACTCTAATGCTTTATTTGCACTTTTGATTATTTCCTTGCTGAGGTGTTCTTTTCTTGAATGCCTCAGGTCCAGGTTGTAGCCGGTTCAGCGGCTAGTTCTTTTGAAGGGGCTGGTTTGTGGCCTCTTGGGTAGCTGAGACAGCTGATCCCGATTCTGTGAGGTAGTTCTTTACTTTTTTGTATAGACATACATACTCACCAGTTGGTTCGTGTCAGGTTGTTGGCGCCCACTGGTGGCTTCTTGCGATGCTGGATATGAACTTAAACTGCTGTTTTTGCCTATTAGTGGTTGTTTACTTGCTTCTGGGATGGATTTTTGCTAGGTTGCATGTTAGATATTTTTAAAACCCTAAAAGCATTATTATATATATATCATGCATAGCATAATTATAAAACAAAGACACTACATTTCCTTAGCGTAAAAAGATTACCTTTTTATATCTATTATATTCACTCTAGAGTCGTGCATACCATGAGTTGTCCCTCGGGGACACTTATGCTCACTAGGGTGTCAACTTAATTGAACCAAACTATTTTCTGCTGCGTATACTTATACTTTTAATTGTGGACTAGCTGATCCACCATGCCGAGGGATACGGCCAATCAACATAACTGCTTTTCTTTCATAATTAATCAACGATTTTCCTTAAAACTAAGATCTGGAGTTTTGCCTGAGCGCGTGCAGTTATCCCCTGCACGGCGTGGCATCACGGCACGTGTTTTCTCTTGCTCTGATACGATTTTATCGTTGAGAAAATGCGGGTTGTGACACAGCATCACTTCATTTGTCCACTCAGGATATGCTGCTGCTACTTCTGCTGAAAGCATTGCTGTTGTTTCTGATGTTGTTGCCCCTCCTGCTGCTGAAAGTTTTGATATTGCTTCTGATACTTCTGTTACTACTGATGAGCCAAGTTCTAAAGAGATCCTTATGACAGAGGCACATGAGTTTGAGCCCTCTGAATTTTCTGCTGATATTGCTGTTAGTGAAACTGTTGCTGTTGCTGTTGTTACTTCTCCAGAACCTGTAGTATCTACTGTTGTTGTTACTGTTTCTATTTCAACTGCCACACCTTCACTACCTGCTGCAACAACTTCTGTATCTGCTGTTGTCACTACTGTTACTGCTTCAACCTCTGCTGCTACACCCTCTGCTGCCTCATCTGCTTCTATACAGCTCAAGAAAGATTTGATGAAGAAGATTGATGCACTGTATGATGATCAGAGTTCTGAAAGTGATGAGTTCAGAACAGACTCTGATGATTCTTCTGCTACCATTGTCAGGAAAAGAAAGGCAAGGAGCAAAGCCATGAAGAGAGTACCTCCTGCCAAGGTCAAGGATAACAATGATATACTATACTATATTCTTCATGATTGCCCCATCACTGAGCACTGGATGCAGTACTCTAAGAATCAAATCAAAGCAATGAAAAAGAAAAGGAAATATGAAAAGGGCTCTTCTCAATTCCCACACTCTCATCCTCCTCCACCACCTCCTCCTGATGCAGGTGTAGGTGAAAGTTCTGCTGCTCAACCCCCTACTAGAAGTCAAACTCCCTATCAGCCACATGCTAGATCCTACCATAGGGGAAGCCAATCCATGGGTTCTCAATCTAGAAGAGGAGGATACAGAGGCAATCAAAGAGAAGTCCAGGTTTACTCTAAAGGATACTGAAGGCAACATCCATACTCCAGGGAAGGACAAATTTCATCTGACACCACCTCTGGTCCTTTTCCCTATAAGCTGATGGAAACTGTTTCATCCAGGCCTCCTCAAGGCAATCCTTCTAATAGATATGAGCCACCAGTACCTTTTGAAGACCCTGAGAACAATCCAGCTGCTTGGACTGCAAGGATGAAAGAACTTGCTGCACTGGATCAGATCAAGAAGGCTAAAGAGCAAGAAAGGGATTCCTCTAACATCTCTACAATGTCTGAAAAAAGAAAGAAAGAGTTAGAAAGATATGCACCAAGCAAATTTTTGATTCAGATAGATACATGGAACTGCATCCTGAAGCTGTAGTTCCCAGGCCCAAACAGCAAACCACTTTAGGTGCAGCAGATGATACTAGATCAAAGAAAGAAGCCCTCAACCCCAACAGAGAAATCAAACTTGTTAAGGGCAAGGAAAAGAAATGATTATGTAAGGTGACAATCATCTTAACTTCTGGTTATTATCTGGGATGATATATATATATATATATATCTGTGGTTCTGCATGTCCAGCTTTTCTTTTTGTTTTTCTGTACTGTTGCTTGTATGTTATTTAATTATTTTCTTTTAAACTCTGTAAATAGTAATCCTAACCCAAATAGGGGGAGATTGTTGGAACACCCTATTACTAATTTGGGTCAGGATCACTATGTCTCTAGGAGACCAATGTTTGACCTCCTGTATAGCTCAAAAGGTCAATTAGAATTGAGTCTAAGGGTTAGAAGTCTAAGTTTGGAAGCTTCCCTCAAGACGAAGACTTTTTCACTTTGAGACTAAGTCATATCGTCGAGCTCAGCACGACGATTCGTCGAACTTCGATCGACGATCGTCTAGCTCAAATTCGACAGATCGTCGAACTCCATTCGACGATCGCTAAGCTCAACTTCATCATATTGTCGAACTCCATTCGACGATCGATGAGCTCAGTTCGACGATCTTTGACTCAGCTTTGGATCTCTATCTCTGAGCTCAGTTCGACGATCTTTGAGCTCAGATCGACGATATTTTGCTGCTGTATAAATCCATATCGCTGAGCTCAGTTCGACGATAGCAGAGCTCAGATCGACATTTTCAGATAACTTCAAGGATGTTTCAAGATTCAAATTCAAATCAGTTAAGGAGTTATTCTGCAATTAATTCAGAAGATTTTCTAGCCGTTTTCATTTATTTATGAACCAAGTTTCAAGGGATTTTCAAGGAATATTTCTATGGACTTTCCTCCAGAAGATATTTTGCAATTAAGGATGCAATTAATGCAGGCCAACGGCTATTCTTGACAGAGGATGTTTTTCCATTCAGTACCAGAGAATAAAAATAAGAATTTTTGAATCTCATACAGAGATCACAGACACACATAGACAGACAGAAAGACAGACATCAGTAATCTTCAGAACAAGAACAAAAATTATTCTCTGTCTCAAAGAATTCTGAAGAACACACATCCAAGGAGATCAAATCTTCTGAAATCCTCAGATCTCTCTTGTCTAAAGTGTTCAAGGCCAACATCTTTCAAGACTCCAGACATCCAACATTTCAGCTGTTGCTGAAATCATCTTTTGCTGGAGCTCAACTTCTGAAGGCCTATCACCCTACAGCAAAGCTTCTTTTCCTGAACATCTCAAGGACTCAGGGGGAGCTTTGACACCATCAATCCACATTGTCTTCTCAGCTGTTTGAGAAAGAGAAGACTTCCATCACTCTCTCACCCCCATCTCTGTAAAGGGTTTCTCAAACTCCCTTCAAAAGTTTGAGTTTGGTTTTTGAGCACCTTGTCAAAAGCTCATTGGTGGCAAGACACCTGATCAAAAAATATGGTTTGATTTTTGAGCACCTTATCAAAAGCTCATTGGTGCCCAGGACACCTGATCAACTCATCCTGCAGTGGATTCCTACATAGGGTGGTAGAAGAGTGGATGTACCCAAGTTTAGGAGAACCACTATATTTCCTTTTGTCATCTGGTTTTGCTTGTCTTTATTTTTGTTTCTGGCTGTGATTGTTTTGTGATTAGCTTATGATTAGTTTAGTTCTATGATTAGATTTATTAACTGCTTCCCTGCTCACTCAGATTACAACAATTGTTGTAAAACGTTTTCAAGCACCATATACTCTATTCACCCCGCTCTAGAGTATATCAGATCTAGCTGCACTTTCAATTGGTATCAGAGCCAGGTTTAGGGTTTTTAAGCACCATATAGCTCAAGCCAATTGGCTATCGGTACATGATGAGCGGTTGGTGCAGGAGTTGGAGGCGTTGGAGATTGTTTGTGTGGATAGACAATCAAGTGCTGAAGCAGTTCTGAATTGGACTGAAGTCCAATATGACGTGGCTGATCGTATTCGACAGGCTTTGGATATGGATGCTCATATGAAGCAGTTCATGGTAGAGGCCCTGAATGGGTCAAATTACCAATTCGTTGTGGAGGATGGATTTCTTTGGAAAGACGGTCGTCTGTGCGTCCCAAGTGTGGGTAATTTGCAGGTGGAGTTGTTGTACGAGGCACACCATACCAAGTACTCGATTCACCCGGGGTGCACGAAGATGTACCGTGATGTGAAGAAACTGTTTTGGTGGCCGGGTTTGAGGAAAGATGTGGCGCTCTACGTGGCGAAGTGCCAAACTTGCGCCTTGGTGAAGGCGGAATGCCAAAAGCTGGGAGGATTTCTTACGTCCTTGCCTATTCCGGAGTGGAAATTCGACGACATCTCTATGGACTTCGTGCACGGTTTGCCAAGGTAGCAAAAGGGGAATGACGCCATTTGGGTGGTTATTGATCGATTAACGAAGGTGTCGCATTTTATTCCGCATAGGAAGGATGATCCGGTGGAGAAGTTAGCAAAGCTTTATGTGGATAACATAGTTCGACTTCATGGTGTGCCCCACAGCATCGTGAGTGACCGAGATGGGCGGTTCACGTCCAATGATTGGAGGCTAGTGCAACAAATGTTGGGATCAAAGTTGAAATTTAGCACAGCCTTCCATCCGCAAACGGATGGGCAGACCGAGAGGGTCAATAGAACCATGGAAGACATGCTTCGCATGTGTGTCTTGGATTTCGGAAAGCAATGGGAAGACCACCTTTATTTGGTGTAGTTAGCATACAATAATAGCTACCAAGCGAGTATTCAGATGGCGCCTTTCGAGGCCCTTTATGGTAGAAAATGTCGCACGCCGTTGTCTTGGTTAGAAACGGGTGAGTCAAAGTTGTATAAGCGATCGGAAGTGGAGGATGCTACTTCTTTGGTGAGAACCATTTGGGAGAGGTTGCTTATCTCTCAGGACCGGGAAGCGAAGTACTATAATGCCAAGCACAGGAACGTGGAGTTCGCTGTTGGTGACTATGTATACTTAAAGATCAAGCCGTTCAAGGGTGTCTCGCTGGCGCGACGATTGAAAAAGCTAAGCCCGAGGTACCTTTTGCCGTTTGAGGTTCTGGAGCTAGTCGGTGAAGCGGCCTATTGGTTGAAGCTTTCAGTGGAGCTTGGTGGATTTCATGATGTATTCCATATTTCGGTGTTTCGAAAGGCGGTGCAAGAGCCTACGCAAGTGATCGCGGTTGATCAAGTGTCGGGGGATAGTGGGCTGACGACAAAGGTCAAGCCCGTGCGAATTGAGGACTCGGAGGTCAAGCGGCTATGCAATAAAGATATCAGGATGGTCAAGGTCCGGTGGGACAATTGCGGTCGTGAGGAGCTCTCTTGGTAGGGAGAGAAGACTATGCTTGACGAGTATTCGGAGTTGTTCCGCTCAGGTACAAATTTTGGTTTTGTACATGTCTTTCCTTTATATAATTTCGAGGATGAAATTCTTTTAAGAGGGGGAGAGTTGTAAAGCCCTGAAACTCAAAGGAGCGACGGGGGACGTTTTGGGCCAATTTTGTGTTCTGGCAGGAGGCACACGGCCTGGGACACAGGCATGTCACAGGGCGTATCAGGCTTGTGTCATCGAGTTGATTGAGAGGTCGACGATTTTGGAGTCGACGATCGTCGAGCAGAGAACACGGCCTGCGAGACGGGCGTGTCGCAGGGCGTGTCGAGGCAGTGTCGACGATCGGCCCAGGGTGTCGACAAATTTCGCTCGGCGTTGTGTCGAGACAGGGCACACGGCCTGCGACACGGGCGTGTCGCAATGCGTGTCGACCCGTGTCGACATTCAGCCCGTAAAGTTGACATTGCGCTCGATGAAGTGTCGAGACATGGCACACGGACTACGACACGGTCGTGTCGACCCGTGTCGACACTTGTCCAGGGGAGTCGACGAACTTTGCTCGACGATGTGTCGAGACAAGGCACACGGCGTAGGACACGGGCGTGTCCAAGGCCGTGTCATCAGGTCGACGATCTTCGCTCGACGAAGTGTCGAGTGTCAAGACCGCGTACACGGCCTGGGTCCCAGGCGTGTTGAGGTGACACGGGAAAGGACACGGGCGTGTCAGAGAACCCGTGCAGTGCTCGGGTTGTTTTCGGGGAAAAATGATGGGGGTACACGGCCGGCCACACGGCTGGCCATACGGCCGGCCACACGGCCGTGCCAGGTGGAACACGGGCGTGTCAGGAAAAACAGGCGTGTTCGATACCCGTGTGTTGTTCCAGGCGAGCCAATTTTGACGGCGAATGAGGCACACGGCCCTGCACACGGGCGTGTGTCAGGCCGTGTGCGGTCCAGATTGGGCATTTCAGTCCCGAATCAAAGCCGTTCATTTCTTTAAATGATGATCCAATGGCTGGGGGTTGTTCCTGAAGGGATATACCCGGGATTGGACTTAGAAACCCTCACTCTTCATAAGTTATTATCTGTCTAAAAGCTTAGAGAGAGGAGAGCCAAGGAAGGAAGAAGGAGCTAGATCCGGCCATTGGAGGAGCTTCGAAGCTCCAAATCGTGAGCCAACTCCGGATCCTCGGAGGTCAAGCTACTGCGGTGCTTTTCATCTGCTTACTTTTCCATGGGGCCAAAGAGGAACGTTGGTGTAACGATTCTCTTCTTGATCATGAGTAGCTCTCCTTCTTTGCACAGGAAGCCCGCTCTCGCGAGTTTGCGGAGAGTTGGAGGCGTTCCTTCTGGTAGATATGTGAAGTCCCCGTTGTTTAGAGTCCGTAAGTGAGAACGGACATAGGCATGATGTGTGAAGCCTACCCGGACATGTTGGTCTGGATCGGTGATGTTGCATTGCATAAATGTCGGAGAAGACTCCGCGCTAATGGTTGTTTTCCGGGTTTTCTACGCGGTAGATTGCAGCAGGGAGCCTTGGGGACTAACCCAAAGGTGCACCCGGAAAACTGGGCGGATACGAGATGGGACTCGGTGAACATAACCGGGTTATGTTAATTGTGATGGAAATGGGACTTGGTGGAAGTTTGACCCGCGCAAATGGCTTAAATTGTCATTGCGATGTGAGCACGGGTTAGATGGAACCGTACCCGTTCTATGTCGTTCGGTTAAAGAGACCTAAAGGCATGTGGCACTTGCCGTTGGCATAGATTAGGGTCTTCGGCGGTCAATGGCTTAAATTGTCGTGACCCAGGCCAGGAAGACAAATTTCTCATAGGTTTTGCCGTCAAAGTGGAGGTGGTGAGTCCGGAATGTCTATGGCTTTAATTGACATGACATCGACCGGTTCACCGAGAATGTGCCCTGAGAGCACGAGGCGTGTGGTTGTGCGAGCCAATGTCTGTGATGAAATGGTTATATATATTGTTCGCTTATGCTAATGAAATGCAGGGAAGGAGCATCGCCGCCCCGATTTGGGGGCGGGATCGTTATAATTTGGTCAGCATTGTTGACCGTTGCCTTGTTTTGCCACCGTGCGGTGGTTTGTTGCTTGCAGGTGCTGCTGGACCAAGCGGTCAATAGCGGGCTAAAGCCCTTTTTGCGAAGCCGGCCCTCGAAGGCCCAATTAGAAGTGTTTACTGTTTATTTCATGTATGACCGGCCTGCGTTCTGTGGTTTGTAAATCATGTAATATCAAGTGAAACATTTTGTAAGGCCTTAAGGCTTATGTTGGTATTTGTATAACATTCCTATTTTGGATTAGTGGACATTCATGCTTTAATGTTGGGTTCTTTATTGCAACTTTTATAAACTGCTTCCGCTAGAATGCTCTGTGTAGGACGTTGATTGGTTGGATGGTTTCCAGGAGTAACCACCAGGTCTGTCTGTGGTATACGGCGTCGGGCCCCGGTCGGACCTACTGTTATATGCTATGTGACGGATAGGGGGCGTTATACATAAGACATAAGCTTTCCAAAGAGATTTTGCGGGTCCGTTTCAGCTAGCTTCCCGAACTACCTGATGGCGCATACCTTGTTATCCCATTCCTTGGTTAGGGATCTCAAGAATTTGTCGTTCAGTTCTCCGTTGGTAAAGACACGCCCGTACACCCTTAGGACATTTACAATTTTGAAGAAGTTCTCAAAGGTGTCGGCAATTGTTTCATTGTTCCCTTGTCGGAACGCTTCATATTTTTGATTGAGAAGGGATCTCCGATCATCCCTTACTTCTTCAGTTCCTTCCATCAAAGTGACTAAGGAATGCCACATCTCCTTAGTTGATTGACAGTGAATCAAATTCTACCGTATCGAGTCATCGACTGCACTTGCTATAATGTTCTTAGCTTTCTTGTCGAGAGAGACAAGTGCAATCTCATCTTTGTCGAGATCCATTAGCATTTTGGGAACTTTCTTGGTAGGGTCGATAGTGGACACAGTCATGGGAACGTAAGGACCTTCTTCAACGATCATGAAGATCCTTGGATCCACAGCTTTCATGAAAAATTTTATCCTTTCTTTCCACATGGAAAAGTTATTTTTGTTGCACAGTGGAAGCTTGGCGAAATCTTTGCCCTTGTCCATTTTATGGTAGAACTTTCAGACAACAGATTTGGATATGATCAAGGTGTTAACCTTTTGACGATCAACCTCCCTCTGATACCAATTGAAAGAAAACGGTTGTCAACCTAAATCACCACGGTGGTAGAAGTGTGGATGCTCCCAGTTTTATTGGGGAACAACTATAAATTTCCTTGCGTCGTCTGTGATTGTTGTTCTCTTTTATTTGTGTGCTGTGATTGTTTTCTTTTCTATATATTTATTTATTGATGACACTTTCAGCAAGTGTACCGATCATAGTCAAGTAATAAATTTGAGGAGTTGAATCCCCGAATATCGATCTCTCGAGGAGTACGGTAGGGAGTGTGACTTCTCTATTAAAAGAGGAATTACAAGGGCCAACGTAACAAGGGATTTTGATTTTTGGTTTCCTAATTTTAACAAAAATAAAACTAATGCGGGTCGTCTTTACCACGTCGCTTGGGTGGATTACTCAAGTGAGTAATAAGGAGGATGGACAAACCATTGAGGGTCACAGTCACCACTTCACCATGCACGCTCATAACAATTGTTAGGACGGCGTTATCACGTCAAGAACACAAAGGATGGAAGCGCACCAACACAATCAAGAACAAAAATATGTCAACACATAGATATGCTGAAATCATTAAGTAAATCAAATTCTTTCTCATCAATCCAACAACAAAGCAATCAAGAGGAAAGTTACTACAAGAGAAGGGGGAGAGAAACAACCAAATGCACGAAGACTTTTTGAGATTTGCAGCTGGAGTCAAGGGTTGTCGGGCCTTTTCCGTGCTTGGTCTACAGATGACGTACGGGGTTAAGAAGGGCAGTCACTTCCTTATAATAGCTCGTCTTCTTCGAGAATATTCGTCGGGTTAAACCAGACCATAGAACTCCACGTATGCAGCACCTAAGAGCTTGAAACGGAGCATTGAGGTTGGATAAGACGATGACAGCCAAAGATGAAGCTATTAAGAGCTTTTGGAGGGAGAACGGTGGTTGGGCGAGCTCTCCAAGGAGGAGAGAGAAGAAAATGGCAGGAGGAAGGTTTTCCCGCTCAAAGGAGCGGAAATGGCGCACTGGATCCCATGGGAGAATGAGACCTGTGGCTTAAATAGAGAAGTTAGAAATAATGGTCACGCAAGGTTTGGCGCACGACTGTGCGTTAACCATGCAACATTAACTTCCAAGCCAAGATTGCGGAAGAAGATGCGTTGACCCATGCGTTTCCTCGTGCACAGACGCTTCTGCCCTTACGTGAAGAAAAATTCACGAGTAACAACAGAAAGTAGAAATTCACGGCAAGCAGGTGGAACCGTGCATTTTAATCGCACACGGGCACTTCTGCCTATGCGTGAGCAAATCACACGATTAACCACAGAGCACAATAAATCAAGCCAGCCACAGAAAAACCGTGCATTTCCTTTGCGCACGGTTTCGAAGAAACCGTGCGTTAACTGTGAGTGAAGATCATCGAGCTCAGCTCGACGATATTCTTCGAGCTCCACCTGACTCTTCTCCTGCTCAACAAAACACACGATCAGGCAAAAAGCGTGCGCTAAGAAAACGCATGACCATGTGTTTTCCACAAATCAGAATTTCTGCCTTGGGGAAAATGGACCACCTGCACAGCAAAAACCAAAATTGGAGCACAAGCTCCTAATACCAATACACAAAAAAATAGCCAGAAAGAGACATGGGGAGCACCATGTGATTACCCTCGACAACAGAATGCGCAATTGCACACCCTCGGGCCAAAGCGGTGCACAGCTTTGTCATTGACTGATCGAAGCAAATATAACCGATTACCGGTTGAAATGCAGTGCACGAATGAGAAAATAGGCGCAGATGAGTCCGAAAAACCCTATATAAATTGGAGTCATCACAACACCAGACTTTAGCATTTGCTCGTCCTGAGCAAATCATCACCACGTGGAGTAGAAAATAGATAGCTAACTTATTAATTTCTAAATAAAATATTGCGAGAAATCAAATACATCATGAGCATAAAAAATATAATAGATAAACTTTTTAATTATACTACTAAGTTTCTACTTTTCGACAGGCGTAAATAAATATTGTATCTACTCAAAATTGGAATTCTGGAGAATCGTTCGATCATACATAGGAAGAAAGTAGACATGCTACTCAGATGAGCATTGCCAAAGACCGAGGCTCGTGATCACCTCCAAAGAAATCCATCAATGTTGGGGACCATACGCTTGCCCGTTCACACTCTCTCCACAATGCTAGCTTGACTCAAGCATGAATCCATAGGACTTTAGTATAATAATGGGGCTTGGGTGTATACGTAGGTAAGGATGCACAAGGGTAAAAATGATAGATACGCATAACCCCAAATGAGCTCATACAAAAGATTATTCTCGTACCAACACAAATTGCAGGTGCACCATACCACCAGACTTGAACTTGTAAACAAGGGTGTGTGCATCGCCTACCGCCAGAGAAATAAAATCAAAACGATGGAATTTCCAATTACCTTTCTTATTTCACAACAAACAACATCTCTCTTTTTTTACACACTTTTCTTTTTATTATTATTTTTTTATTTTTATAAAGCAACACATTGAGCACATATTAACATGAAAACTCCAGCTCACAATCACAAAACTGCACCACAACAACATCCCAAATGCAAGAAGTAACATACCAATAGCTCGACATAGGGCCGTGCTGTTGGGATAGGTTTTTAGGCTTTGGTGATCACAGAGTAGGGCTAAATCAAAAGGAGGGATATGCATAATGTAGGCTAACAAAGATTAACGTTAGGATGGGGTACATGGCTCAACCAGGCCAAAATGATGGCCTACATCATGCTCACGCTTGACTAACCATGCACCAATGTTTCGAGAGTAGCTTGGGGCAAGTTCTTAGCCAGCGAGAAACATGATCCTTTCTCTTGACTCGATCAAAACAAGTCTAGTGACGGCTACACACATCCCTACACTTCTGTTCGATTACACCAGATTCAACATTTTTGAGTAGTATAAACAATATTTACATATGTAGAAAAAGTATAAATCTACGAGCATAAAGAAAAATTAAATCTATACTATTTCTACACAGACCATGAGTACTCTATTAGGAGTACGACATGAGTTTCGAACTACTCCATCCTAAAATCCTAAGCCAGCACCGCTATTATAAAATTTACGATGAAGAAATACATTTGACTCGAGCCACGCGCGTGGTTAAGATCCTTCTCATATGGGTGTAGGTTCACAATGCGGACGTGATTTCATGAAAATAGAAAATAAAAATATGCTTTTGGTATGAAAGTGATAGCGATGCATGTGCACAGGTAAATCACATAACTCTCCCCCATCAGATTTAATCTAAACTAATGAAATACTAGTTGGGGGAGAGGTTACCCCATGCTCAGCAAATGAGCATACCAGAAGATCGACATTATTTTCTGAAGGAAGTCCACGACCCAAACAAACTCCACCTACAAAAGAGAATACCTCCAAGCACGAATACTATAAACATATAATCAAAAAAACATAATTAAACAAATTAAAAGCAGCGAAATTGGGTTGTCTCCCATAAGCCCTTTTCTTTACCGTCCTTATGGTGGGCCAAATACCTGTATTAACAATCTTATAAAATGTTCAGAGTATAAGTTCATTATGCAGCGATAATGTCTAAAGGGACACACTTCTTAAAGAAAAAAAATTAAACTAAAAAAAGGAGGAGGTCCCTAGAGATCCTTCACTTCTTAGCTAAAATGCTGACTTGTGATAGATCCCCCCAGTCACGCGAGATGAGGAAGAAGGGAAAGCTTTAGGGCCCAGGGAAGACGAATCTCCCCTGCCCCTAGCCTGTTCCTTCTCGCACCGGCGGGCAAAATCCAGCACCTTGTGCTTTTGCAGTTCATTCCTTCGCAATTCAACAGATGAAGATCGCCAGGGTGGCAAGACTACCCCCATCGAATCCATAAGTATTTCCAGCTTTTCCATCAGGAGGTCTGCTTTCCTTACCCACGACGGGTGATAGATTAGCCCAAGTAACCTATTTCATAGTTATGCATAATTTATTCGCAGTAATATAAGTCTTTCATTCCAAATTAAGCACGCTTTCTTCAGTCGTGCTCCGCTCCTTTGCCTCAGCAACTTGACTTTCACTATGCTCACAACCTTTTTCATCCGCAACTAGTTGCACTGCAAGCAACTCCGATTTTGTTTCTCCTTCAGCTTTCTTCAGCATACCTGTCTCATCAATACTTGGCAATCCATCAGATAACACAACATTTAAGTCTGGCGGTTTTCCGGATTGATTTGGAATGATAGAGGGAAGGGATTGCGGTAAAGGCAAATCAACCTTGGATTCCAAGGTGATGCCACTCGTGTTGAATTGCAATGTCGTCCCACTAGCTTTCAGGAATGGGACCCCTAAGATAGGGTTTGATGCATTCCCCATTGGACCCCAAACCTGAAAGTTATTGAACACCGAAGCCCCGTTCAATATCACTTCCACCTCATTTTTCTCACCGTCGGTCTTCATTTCCGCACATTCGACTCAATATTTCAATTAAATTTTTCAACATCTTGCAAAGCAACAAGGTTGCAAGAAGATACGGAATCACATAAGGCAATAGTCTCAACCTCATTTATTTCACATATCACTGCCACTTCATTTTCAGTACACTCATCCGTCTCCCCAACACACTTCCTTTTTCGTACACTCAACACAAGATAACAGAAGAAAATCTATTAAGTAGTTTGGCGTTGAGTGAAACTTACACACTCAACGCCAAGGAGCAAAAAATTTGGTTAAAGCAGAAAGCGTTGAGTGAGGCATGCTCACTCAACACTCTCAATAGCTAAACTGCAGAATGTATGGCTAAGGCACAAGGCATTGAGTGAGGTGTGCTCACTCAACGCTCTCAACACCAGGCATATAGAAAAGGCTGTTGAAATGGTTAAGGCAAAAAGCGTTGAGTGAGGCTTACTCACTCAATGCTGTCAACGCCTAGATAGACATAGTTTTGCTCAAGTACTTTGGAGTTGAGTGAAGCTCATTCACTCAACGCCTATTCTACTGATGCTCGATTTTGGCTAAGTGCACAGGTGCTGACATCAGCAAAATCTGCAAAATCAACAAAGTCAACTAATTTCAAATCAAGTACGGAGAAGCTACAGAACATGAAAAACTCTATCGTGATGCTACTATATGTATTCTTCCATTAACGCAAGGTGCAGCTGGATGATACAAGTGGCCCCATATAATTTCTAAGAGTCGTTGATCGGCGTACTACAAAAGGAAGAAAGTGGGCAAGACGACCACAGCTTTTAGGGATTTATCATTTTCAAAAGGTTGCGTTCGGACTTCATCTCTCTCGCCATTATCACTGAGAAAGAGCTTGAAGTCTTCCTGCAGGAACAGAAAGTTCAGCGAGCTACTGCTTATTCATCTATTACAGCATAATTAGAAAGTTCTCTGATAGAGTAAGAAAGAAGAGCCGTCATTCTCCAGTGGGCTCAGTTGGCTGATTGAAGAAAAAAAGTTCATCTTATTCTTCAGCAAGTTTAGAATCTTCATTCTGAGTTTCTTCCAACAGAGGGAGAATGTCTTCCTGCTGCTGTGAAGCAAGATAGGGCTGATATAACTCAGCCCTAGCTTTTGACACAGTGAAATTTTGCTATGTCAAAACATTAAAATCTTCACCCTTCTATAGGATCCAACTGGATCTGAGTTGTGGGGCTCTCTGAGCTTGAGGTAGGGCAACATTGCCTGAGTTATAGGAGAGTGAAACTCTCTGAGTTGTAGTGTCCAACTGGATCTGAGCTGTAGGACCTGGTTTCAAGTCTGAGGTAGGTGGTCAACTGATCACTAAGCTATAGGAGAGGAATACTCTCTGAGTATAAGACCTTTGGGTCTGATGTAGGATCCCTAGTTGATCTGAGGTAGGGCTATCCTCCCATCCTGAGTGTAGTGCATTTGGCCTGAGGTAGGTGATCTGCTAATCATTGAGTTGTAAGGCCTTTGTGGCTGAGCTGTAAGTCTTGGAGGAGACAGAGATATCCTGAGGGATCTTGTAAGACCCCCCCTTTTTTTCTTTTGAAGCACAGGAGTCTTAGGCCCAGAACTGCCGCTTTACGGTGACACCTTCACGCCCTGAAGAATCATCACCGCAAATCGTCGATTCTACCGGCCGATTCGATCACAAAAAAGCAACAAAGTAGAGTAAGCACAATAGTGGTAAAATTCTAACCAGAAGTCCACAAAGTACAATCACATCAGAGTAAATATATCTCTGTGAAGGGAGAGTCCACAGAATATAATGTGCTAAAAATAAGGGCTTAAGCCCGATACATCATATCCTCACTACATAATCACTCAAGCGGAAGCAAAGTAAAACACTGCTAAGGTCAGGGCTCACAGTCCCGGTCGTCTGAACTCTGGTGCTAGACTGCTCCATCTCCAAGCGTGCCGACCTGCAGGGCTGCTCCTCCATGCTGGGCTCCACGATCCCCTAAATGATGTGGTTCGAAAACCATTAGTCTAAATGACTAAGTACTACCATCCCCCACCCCTTCGCCCATAGCCCATAGGCACCGAGTGTAGAGGATGAAATGGGAGGACTTGAAGGTGGAGAGTAATCAAGAAACAGATGGGAGCGGACCTATACTAGCAATTTTTATAGTACATGTGCCAGTAGAGTAAAGTATGAAAATTAACCTTAACTTATACGGGAACATATAAGCAAGTGATCTTTTATAGGACTCCCATCGTATAAAAAGTCTCATACCAATTTATACGTTGGGGTGTCGGTTATTAACAACAATATATAAATAAAGAATTTAACATTAATTTATAAACTCGCCCACATAAGCTTATAGACCAAGGGGTTATTTTGTAGGGCCTATTGTATAAGCGTCCCATTCCACTTATACAATAGGTGACAGGGGTTTTATGCTATGATTATGCTATGACATGCAAGTGGGTTATGATGCTATCATGCAAGTGCAACTTACCCACCCAACTTTGTGTACACAGACCTTTAGTTTCCCCCTTCTGGAGCCTCACCTCCCAGGATACCTCCGTAGTGGCAAACAAAAGCGGTGGGTTGGGCCTCACCCACCTCTAAACCAGTAAAGCACTACCGGTCAGACCTATCGTACGACTCAACGCTGGTGCACAAAACAGACTCCTGCGTACTCTTGCCGACTGGCGCACCTGACTTCTATTGGCGAAGTGCTAGCCATACTTGCCGAGTCAATGTATTGGCGTCGGTGCATAGACACTCCAATACCGAAGACCCACCACCTTTAATTTTATGCACATGCAACCTTATGTATCAGTACCGAGCTAAAGCTCCCCAGACCATCCCGTCCGTCACAAATATCAACCGAGCCAAAGCTCGACGGGCCATCCGACCCCTTACAAATATCAACCGAACCAAAGCTCGACGGGTCATTCTGTCCCTTTCCACAACCACTGAGCCTACCGCTCGGACATCCTAGTCAAACTAACTTCCCGAGACACCAGGGTGTGTGAAAGTGAACCCCTAATTATTCTAGTTACTCTTTAAGATTTATCACTCCTACAGTTTACGTTAGCCCAAGACTGCCCAAGGTATACCCCGTGAAGGGCTCTCGAAGGAGCTAGGAACTACGATGGGATTACGCCCAAAGCTCCCTTTCGCAAGGCACTTAATATTATTGGCCACTACCCGATTTCCCGACCTTTAATTAATTTTTCTGAATCTAGCCCTAGTGAATTGTGAAGGACGATCTTTCGCCGATCCCGAGCACCACCTAACACTAGTCATCCTCTCACTCTACAAATCTTGTATTCCAATGATGAACTCCTTTATTTACCCAAACCAGCAACCTACCGAGGTTTCAACTCTCTAAAATTCACTACCCTCTTTAGTTCAGTTTCCGCAGTTACTATATGCAGACCACCCTATACTATATGAGGTGTATAAAGGAGGTACTCCAGATTGTCTTCCAAACTTCCTTTGAAATTTACCAGAGTTATAGCTTAACAAATTTAGCCTAAAATCAGAGATTCATAGTTTTCCTAATTAATTTGATATTTATTGAATCTCCCAAATGTTTGGCCATGGGCAATTTTGAACATGAACTATATGATCTACTCAAGTAATTAATTTATCCAAAATACTTCCTTTAATCATATGTAAAGAAGGAAGTACCAATTTTACTGATCAGAAAATTATGTAAAAATTACATAGTCTTAATATGGTTCAGAAAAGATCATTGTACAAAAATCATAATTTTAGAGGCTTGCTAGACAATAAAATAAATAATATTAAGTTTTCATGGGAAACCATACTTAATGAAGCAACCCCTTGAAATAACAATCCAAAAATTCTATACTAAGTCACAGAGCTCTAAAACATAATAAATAGTCCTCTGGCTAAATTTCATTAATTTCTAGCAAGCAGTTACTTCATAATAAATTCCTAACTAAATAATACAAAGTATCAAATTGTTAATGAAGTATCCAAAATATTAATCCTAAATTCATAATAAAATCTCCAGAGCTTATTCAATCCCTAAAAACTACTCAACCTAAATCTCATCACTTTTCCAAGAGTTTTGGTGACATTTTCTATCTCTACAAGGTTTGTGCCCTAAGCTAGGGTTAGGGTTTTGAGGGGGTTTAAAGCTTCCAAATTCCTTAAAATGTTAACCAGAGAACTATTCTACTCCTATGATCCTCTCCACAAAGGTTAAAGTTAATCCAAGGTCATTTGACCCTATGTTCTTCAAACCCTAAGAATCCCCATTAAGGGACTTGCCCTAGGGTTCAAGGGATAACCTACGCTTAACCTCCCCAAATTCCATTAGAGGGTGAGTCATACTATAAAAAGTCAGTGGCCAAAATATCAACCTCTGTTGAGGTGATTTGACCACTCAAAACCCAAAGGGGATGCTTGACCTATTTAACCCTATAGGGGTCAACCTAGGGTTGTATCAATACCTAACCAAAACATCTCCAAATGAGATAAAAATTTTACCAGTGCCCTAACATGCCCTCTAGGACCTCCCACCCAAAGTTTGGTGGATGTTGAGGAGTTTAGGACACTTAATTAATTTATTCATGGATTATTAAATTTTCCTAAAAACTATAGGAAATATTCTCTAACAATTCTGAATTTTGGATAGACCATAGGTATAGATAGGGTAGGCTCCCTGACAAAATTTCAATTAATTTGAACCAAGGATGAAGTGTGGGCACTCACTTTAATGTCTATCTAGCCCTATGTGTAGGTCCCACCAAAATGGCTTCCCTGGTCAAACTATGCACCCAAATGGGCTCAAATCACTTTTAAAATAAACTAGATACGTAGGGCTACAAGTTGCATGTTGGTGACTTTTTCTGTAGAGGAGCATAGGTATTTTTAAATATTAAAACCATTCAATACAATTCTATGACACAATGAAATAATCAGGAATATTAATACTGTAGTTTTAAATCTGATATGGCACGAATCTTGGCGCAATATGGACGGGATCCGTTCATCTTCTACCTTGAGCCAATGGCCAAGATTCATTTTACCTGGGCCGACTTCAAATTCTTGCCGTCGACGATCCAGTCGCCTCCCTGGCCGGCCACCGCCACCATCACCTTCGTTGAGGTTGTCGCTGTCGCCAGGCGGTGTCACCGCCACCGTAGAGCCCTATTCCGACGATCCTGAGGGTTGAAAGTTTTCGGAAAAACCAGGAATTTTTCTCCTTGGATCGGGCTCAATTGAGCCCGAACCTTGGCCGTAACGATTCCTAAGATCTACCCATGAAAGAAGAAGTAGAGGAGGACCTTGCCGTCGGCCTGAAGTCGCGAAGATCGCCGGGAAGCCATTTTTGAAGGCGGCGCCGCTCAGTTTCTGCAACAACACAGTGGGGTGGCTCGGTTTCTTCAGGTAAAGCATGGGAAATCCTCCTCTCAGCCCACTAAAGGTGTTTAAAGACTCAATTGGGGGGGGGGGTGGTTGGATCATCAATGGCCATTAATGGCCTTGAAAGCCACCTCTCGGCCTTGGTGGTTCAATGCATCCAGCCAGTGGAAGGGCCTGGAAAGTCTCTTGATCTTCTCAGGGCTGATAGGGGAGATGAATCAAGAAAAGAAGGATGGCCCTTGGCTTCCCCATGGCATGAATGGTCTTAACTTCATTTTCACTCTCCTCCATTAAAAGGAATTTGGAGTTTTCTCTCTCCTAACCCCTCATGGACGAATTTGTTCATCATTCTTAGCCTATTTGCAGCCCATGAAATCATTATGATTAATTAAAATAAGTTAGCCCAAGTGAGGGAAGTGGGCTTGAGCTTGGGTTAGCCTATTTGGCTAAGTTGACTTAACCTTAAGGTGGAGTTGACCTTGGTCAACATGTCCATTTTTGTTGACCCCAATGGGTCCCTGGTGACACATTGGCCTCCCCTAAGGTCTAAGAAGGCTTGGGTAGGGTTGGTTGGGCAACTTGGTGGTCACTTGACCCTTAGTTAAGGCACTTTCACCTCTTTAGGGCTAGTGTTGACTTGGGTCATCATATCCATTTGGGTTGACCCCAATGAGTCCTTGGTGACCCCATGGCTTCCCCTGAGCTCTAGGAAGGGTTATGTAGAGTTACCTTACACTTTGGAGGTCACCTACCCTTAGTAGGGGTACTTTGACCATATTAGGGGCCTGAGTTAACTTGCGTCATCTTGGCCTCTAGGGCTGACCCCAATATGTCCTTAATGACCCATTGACATCACTTTAGGTCTAGGAAGACCTGGGAAAAGGTTGTTTGGGCACATTAGAGGCCAACTGCCCTTTGTTAGGGCACCTTGCCCAATTTCGGCCTATGGTGGTCCTAGGTCAAATTGACCACTTTGGGTTGACTCCAATGGACCCTAAAGGCTGTAGGGGACCCTCTGATAGGTTAGTGATGTTGTGGTGGGGTCATGGTGTCATTGTCAAGCCCTAAGGTCAAACCCTAGGTTCTGTGATGAGGTTGTTCCATAGGCAGACCAAGGTGATTCTCACCTTGGCCTTCTATCATTTGGCCCTTGGGCTTCCTAGGGTTTTGTCATGACTTTGTCACGACCAAAACCACTCTTAGTGGTCTAGTTGGAAATGAGATGTTACAAATCCCAAAAAATTAAATAAAAAATTCGTCCCCGAAATTCAGGTTAGGCCTGCGGGGTTTCTAGAGAGAGTAACTGAATATAACGTCTCATAGGAAGTTGAAAGTGTACTTTACCCGGAGAGATCCGGATACCTCTACTTCATCATACCCAATGGTTTCCAGGTAAGCTCCTCCTACCCATGGTTCCTCTACAGGACCATTACCAGCGGGACCTTCTTGCGCCGCAAGAACCGCACCGCTGTATCATCTATCCTGACCGGCTCATAGCGGATCGATTGATCAAAAGCTGTTGAGCCATCTATACTAAGAATCTATCGTTCTGGCTGTAGTAGAGACTTCCTAAGAGAGGAGATGTGAAAGACATCATGCAACCACGCTAACTCCGGCAGTAGCTCTAGTCGGTAAGCCAATCTGCTGATCCGCTCCAAGATCATGTAACGTCCCTTATTCCTTGGACTGAGCATCTTCCGCACGCGTACCCGCGAGACTCCATGCACCAGACGTATCTTCAGGAATAAACATTCTCCATCCCGAAACATTACTTGGCAATGTCGGGCATCGTAGCATTTGACCGGTCTGCCCTAGGCCTCCAGCATTCTATCTTGAATCAGTCGCACCTGAGTATCTGGGTTCTCCATAAATTCCGAGTCGAGTGCCTTTGGATCCTCGTCATAGATCTATGATAGTAGAATCTTGAACCTCCATACGAGGGTGGAGAGCTGTGTTGAATGTCGGCGGAGAGCCCAGATAAGCCTGGACTGATGTTCTCTCCTTGAACGTACACTATCCATCGTGATTCGACACGACCATCTTGAGCACACCATGATAACGAACAACTACTCACGATTCTTATGAAACACCCATGAGAGTTTTATTTCGGGTCGGGGTGACCCCAGCTACCTCGGTCAGTCTATCCTCGATGTTGCCTTTATACTTATGTCTGGAGTGGGGACGAGGAATCCTGTGTAAGAAAACCCCTAAATATACCCTCGAACTTCCACTTTAACTCGGGCGGTGGCTGTAATAGTTGCCCAAAAACTCTTGTACTTAGCCTTCATTAACTGAGGGACCTCACCATGCATCACAAAATCCATGACGTCTTTCTTATTCCGTAGAAAGATAAGTTCTGGTAAACACAACTTTCTTTTGGTAAATTGAGTTCTTGTTTGTAAGTGTAGACGACGACTCTATAAACTTCCTCTACACGATCATGTTCTTATTCTTTCGAGTACGCCCGAGTAACATCGAATATATTTTACTTCAATTTCAATATGTTCACGACACAATGTTTCCTAGATGTGGTCTAAAGGAAACCCAAATCAGTAACTAATTTGCCCAATAAACAAAAGCCACGCCCCCAATAAACAAAAGATAAGCCTCTACCTTCGTTGGGCTGAGTATCTTTGATATTACCATGTTATATCCATCCTAGCTGGGTGCACAATCCCTAGGGCATCAATCTTTGACTTGGGGCTCCAACCTGAATCTGTTGATGTACTCCATACTTTAAACCCTCCGAGTCATATTTACGACAACCTTATTCGGGTCAAAATGTTCCCAATCCCAACTAGGTCTCTTCCGAACTTGAATTGCTATCCGACCATCGGTGTTTGTCGTGGTGGTGGTCTCCAGGTAATCTTGTTACTGGTATGAGGTTTGAGACTATATGTCTTCTACCATTCTGCTAATGGATTATTGGTCTCAATTCTCCTTAAAGCAGTCCCTCCGGTTTGAGTAATCCTTGATAGGGACCGTAGGGCTACCTGCGTTTATGGCTTAGGTAGCCATTCTCGTGTTATACTCCTCCTTTATTCTCTTTAGGTATCTCCTTAGCTTAACCAAGTTCATACCCAAGGTCTATTTCAGACTAGGGCATACTATAAGTTATCGTGGTTAGTCATGTCTCCTATTGGGTTGAGTCTAACTCATTAACTAGAGAATTATAAGAAGGGATCTTCGCAGCCAGTGGTGCTCCCTGCTGGGGGCAGGGTTTGACGCAGGCCACAAAGAAGAATTCCAATTATTAGCTGATGAACAAGTGGAATTAATGAAAATGTGGACTTTACATGTGATTCCCCTTATGGGCACACCACTGCTTCCGCTGCTAGTTTTTCCCCAAACTAAGCTCGCGCGGGGGTGGCCTAAGGTTTGTGGACTGTTATTTTTTTGATCGAGGTTTCCTCTGATACCACTTGTAAGACTCCCCCCCCCCACCTTTTTTTCTTTTGAAGTACCAGGGTCTTAGGCCCAGAACCGCCGCTTTACGGTGACACCTTCACGCCCTGAAGCGTCATCACCGCAAATCGCCGATTCTGCCGGCCGATTCGATCACAGAAAAGCAACAAAGTAGAGTTAGAACAAGAGTGGTAAAACTCTAACCAGAAGTCCACAAAGTACAATCACATTAGAGTAAATATATCTCCGCGAAGTTAGAGTCCACAGAATATAATGTACTAAAAATAAGGGCTTAATCCTGATACATCATATCCTCACTACATAATCACTCAAGCGAAAGCAAAGTAAAACACTGCTAAGGTCAGGGGCTTACAGTCCCTGTCGTCTGAACATCGGTGCTAGACTACCCCATCTCCAAACGTGCCGACCTACGGGGCCGCTCCTCCATGTTGGGCTCCACGATCCCCTAAATGATGTGGTTCGAAAACCGTTAGTCTAAAAGACTAAGTCTTATCATCTCGCACCCCTTCCCCCATGGACCTTAGGCACCGAGCGGAGAGGAAGAAAGGGGAGGACTTGAAGGTGTAGAGTAATCAAAAAACAGATGGCAGCGGACTTATACTAGCAATTTTTATAGTACATGCGGCAGTAGAGTAAAGTATGAAATTAACATTAACTTATACGGGAACATATAAGCAAGGGATCTTTTACAGGGCTCCCATCGTATAAAAAGTCCCATACTAATTTATACATTGGGGTGTCGGTTATTAACAGCAATATATAAATAAAGAATTTAACCTTAATTTATAAACTCGCCCACACAAGCTTATAGACCAAGGGGTCATTTTGCAGGACCTAATGTACAAGCGTCCCATACCACTTATACAATAGGTGACGGGTTTTATGCTATGATTATGCTATGACATGCAAGTGGATTATGATGCTATCATGCAAGTGCAACTCACCCACCCGACTCTGTGTACACAGACCTTTAGTTCCCCCTTTCTAGAGCCTCACCTCCCAGGATACCTCCGTAGTGGCAGATAGAAGCGGTGGGTTGGGCCTCGCCCACCTCTAAACCAGTAAAGCACTACCGGTCAGACCTATTGTATGCCTCAATGCTGGTGCAGAAAGCGGACTCCTGCGTACTCTTGCCGGTTGGCTCACCGGACTTCTGTTGGCGAAGTGCTAGCCATACTTGCCGAATCGACGTATTGGCGTCGGTGCATCGACACTACAATACCGAAGACTCACCACCTTTAATTTTATGCACATGCAACCTTATGTATCAGTACCGATCCAAAGCTCCCCGGACCATCCCGTCCATGATAAATATCAACCGAGCCAAAGCTCGCCGGGCCATCCGACCCCATACAAATATTAACTGCGCCAAAGCTTGTCAGGTCATTCTGCCACTTTCCACAACCACCGAGCCTACCGCTCGGACATCCTAGTCAAACTAACTTCCCGAGACACCGGGGTGTGTGAAAGTGAACCCCTAATTATTCTAGTTGCTCTTTAAGATTTATCACTCCTACAGTTTACGTTAGCCCAGGACTGCCCAAGGTATACCCCGTGAAGGGCTCTCGATGTCACTAGGAACTACGATGTGATTATGCCCAAAGCTCCCTTTAGCAAGGCACTTATTATTATAGGTCGCTACCCAATTTACCGACCTTTAATTAATTTTTCTGAATCTAGCCCAAGTGAATTAAACACTTCCTCCCTACGGGAAGGACAATCTTTCGCAGATCCCGAGCACCACCTAACACTAGTCATCCTCTCACTCAACAAATCCTGTCTTCCAATGATGAACTCCTTTATTTACCCAAACCAACAACCTACCGAGGATTCAACTCTCCAAAATTCACTACCCTCTTTAGTTATGTTTCCGCAGTTATTATATACAGACCACCCTATACTATATGAGGTGTATAAAGGAGGTACTCTGGATTGTCTTCCAAACTTCCTTTGAAATTTACCGGTGGTCTATCATAACAAATTTAGTCTAAAATCAGAGATTCACAATTTTTCTAATTAATTTGATATTTATTGAATTTTCTCAAATGTTTTGCCATGGGCAATTTTGAACATGAACTATATGATCTACTCAAGTAATGACCACCCAAAAATTTTGAACACTAAATAATAGAGATATATGACTAAATTTTAATTTCCATAATTTTTCAGAGAATAGTTGACCCATAATTAAGTTATCCAAAATAATTCCTTTAATCATATGTAAAGAAGGAAGTACCAATTTTACTCATCAGAAAATTATGTAAAAATTACAGAGTCTTAATATGGTACAGAAAAGATCATCGTACAAAAATCATAATTTTGGAGTCTTGCTACACTCCAAAATAAATAATATTAAGTTTCCATAGGAAACCATACTTAATGAAGCAACCCCTTCAAATAAAAATCCAAAAATTCTATAACAATTCACAGAGCTCTAAAACAAATTCAATAGTCCTCTGGCTAAATATCATCAATTTACAGCAAGCAGTTACTTCATAATAGATTCCTAAGTAAATAATACAAAGTATCAAATTGTTAATGAAGTATCCAAAATATTAATCCTAAATTCATAATAAAATCTCCAGAGTTTGTTCTAACTGTAAAAACTACTCAACCTAAATCTCATCACTTTTCAAAGAGTTTTGGTGACATTTTCTATCTCTACAAGGTTTGTGCCCTAAGCTAGGGTTAGGGTTTTGAGGGGTTTTAAAGCTTCCAATTTCCTTAAAATTTTAACCTGAGAACTATTCTACTCCTATGGTCCTCTCCACAAAGGTTAAATTTAATCCAAGGTCATTTGACCCTATATTCTTCAAACCCTAAGAATCCCCATTAAGGGACTTGCCCTAGGGTTCTAGGGCTACCCTACACTTAACCTCCCCAAATTCCATTGGACGGTGAGTCATACTATAAAAAGTCAGTGGCCAAAATATCAACCTCTGTTGAGGTGATTTAACCAATCAAAACCCAAAGGGGATGCTTGACCTATTTAACCCTAAAGGGGTCATCCTAGGGTTGGATCAATACCTAACCAAAACATCTTCAAATGAAAGGAAACTTTTACCAATGACCTAACATGACCTCTAGGACCTCCCACCCAAATTTGGGTGGATGTTTAGGAGTTTAGGACACTTAATTAATTTATTCATGGATTATTAAATTTTCCTAAAAAATACAGAAACGTTTTCTCTAAAAATTCTGAATTTTGGACAGACCCTAGGTATAGCTACGGTAGGCTACCTGCCAAAATTTCAATTAATGAGGACCAAGGATGAAGTGTGGGCACTCAGTTTAATGTCAGCTTAGCCCTAGGTGTAGGTCCCACCAAAATGGGTGCCCTGGTCAAACCAGACACCCAAATGGGTTCAAATCTATTTGAAAATAAAATAGACACCTAGGGCTACAAGTTTCATGTTGGTGACTTTTTCAGTAGAGGAGCATAGTTATTTTAAATATTAAAACCATTAAATACAAAATTCTGTGACATAATGAAATAATCAGGAATGTTAACACTATAGTTTTAAATCTGATATTGCACGAGTCTTGGTGCAAGATGGATGGGATCCATTCATCTTCTACCTTGAGCCGACGACCAAGATTCGTTTCTCCTGGGCCGACTTCAAACGCTTGCCGTCGGCCATCCAGTCGCCTCCCTAGCCGGCCACCGCCACCATCACCTCTGTTGAGGTGGTGGTTGTCGCCAGGAGGCGTCACCGCCGCCGGAGAGCCCTATTTCGGCGATCCCGAGGGTTGTAATTTTGCAGAAAAACCAGGAATTTTACTCTTTGGATCGGGCTTAATTGAGCCCGAACCTTGGCCCTATCGATTCCTAAGATCTACCCATGAAAGAAGAAGTAGAGGAGGACCTTGTCGGCCGCCTGAAGTCGCGAAGATCGTCGGGAAGCCATTTTTGAAGGAGGCGTCACTCGGTTTCTGCAACAACATAGTGGGGTGGCTCGGTTTCTTCAGGTAAAGCATGGGAAATCCTCCTCTCGGCCCACTGAAGGTGTTTAAAGACTCAATTAGGGGGAGGGCTGGATCATCAATGGCCATTAATGGCCTTGAAAGCCACCTCTCGGCCTTGGTGGTTCAATGCATCTAGCCAATGGAAGGGCCTGGAAAGTCTCTTGATCTTCTCAGGGCTGATAGGGGAGATGAATCAAGCAAAGAAGGATGGCCCTTGGCTTCCCCATGGCATGAATGGCCTTAACTCCATTTTCTCTCTCCTCCATTAAAAGGAATTTGGAGTTTTCTCTCTCCTTCCCCCTCATGGCCGAATTTGTTGATCATTCTTAGCCTATTTTCAGCCCATAAAATCATTATGATTAATTAAAATAAGTTAGCCCAAGTGGGGGAAGTGAGCTTGAGCTTGGGTTAGCATATTTGGCTAAGTTGACTTAACCTTAAGGTGGAGTTGACCTTGGTCAACATGGCCATTTGGGTTGACCCCAATGGGTCCCTGGTGACCCTTTGGCCTCCCCTAAGGTATAATAAATCTTGGGTAGGGTTGGTTGGGCACCTTGGTGGTCACTTGACCCATAGTTAAGGCACTTTGACCTCCTTATGGCTAGTGTTGACTTGGGTAACATTACCATTTGGCTTGACCCCAAGGAGTCCTTGGTGATCCCATGACTTCCCCTGAGGTCTATGAAGGGTTATGTAGGGTTACCTTGCACTTTGGAGGTCACCCACCCTTAGTAAGGGTACTTTGACCAGATTAGGGTCTTGAGTTGACTTCGATCAACTTGGCCTCTAGGGCTGACCCCAATGTCTCATTAGTGACCCATTGACCTCACTTTAGGTCTAGGAAGACCTGGGCAAGGTTGGTTGGGCACATTAGAGGCCAACTGCCCTTTGTTAGGGCACCTTGCCCAATTTAGGCCTATGGTGGTCCTAGGTAAAATTGGCCATTTTGGGTTGACTCCAATGGACCCTTAAGGCTCTAGTTGACCCTCTGATAGGTTAGTGATGTTGTGGTGGGGTCATGAAGTCATGGTGAAGCCCTAAGTTCAAACCCTAGGTTTTGTGATGAGGCTGTGCCATAGGCAGACCAAGGTGATTCTCACCTTGGCCTTCTTTTACTTGGCCCTTGGGCTTCCTAGGGTTTTGTCATGACTTAGTCATGACCAAAACCACTCTTAATGGTCTAGTTGGAAATGAGATGTTACAGATATGAGGTTTAAGCCCTTTGGAGCAGTGTTTTGGAGAAGTGCCATGGCTAACTAGAAGTTGGCAAAGTGGGAACAGAGTGGATGTACCCAAAAATTGGGGAACCACTATAACTCAATATGTACTTTTCTGTGTGGTTTTCTTCGTGCAGGTTCTTGAAACCAAACTACTACCAACATATTTAGTGTTAAAGATAAAATTAAAAAGAGAACAATAACTATCAAACAACCTATTCCCCCCTTAGGTTGTATGCTACCTTGAAAATAAAGACTTTCAAGTGGTTATAGAGGGAGGTTACTCAAAGAGGATCTAACCATCTGAGTGATCTTCCAAGGTAGCTACAGACTATTCTGATGGGTTCAGGGGTGAACTACAGGAAGCTGGGTGACATGAAGTTTCCTATCTGTAGGAAGGAGGGATTTGGTATCTGGAAGGAGAGGGTCAGGCTGTGATGAAACTGACCCTAGAATCTTTTTAACTATTAAAGAAGGACCTTTCATCCCAATAAAAGTGTCTATCCTGGATGCAAATATCCTGACACCCAAGACATATGATGTATTGATAAAGGATGAAGTCGTTATTGCCACAATGGACAAGAGAGCTCAAAATGTCATAGTCAGTGCAATTGATGATTCTACCCTTCAGAATTTTATTCATTGCAAAACGGCAAAAGAGATGTGGGACACTCTGGTGATCTACATTGAATGCATAGATGAGTTCTGGGATGATAAAAAGTATATGCACAACCAGGAGTATGAGGAATTCAGGCAGACCAAGGGTGAGAACATAACCACATGCTATGAAAACTTTTCTAGGATTGTGAATGAACTATGGACCTATGGAAGGGTCTTTAGTCATTATAAGCTAAATGATAAGATCCTCAGGTCTCTCACTATAGACTGGGACATAAAGATCTGTGTTAGCAGAGAAATGGCTAAGCTGGGTGACACTCCACATCACACCTTATTTGGAAAACTGCTCTCATGTGAGATGCAACTAACTTTCAAAAAAGAGGAAGAGATCAACTACAAATCTCAAGCTAAAGAAATGTCAGTCGCTCTCAAAGCTGAAGGCAGAAGCAAAAGCGGGAGAAAGATCCCTTCTACTCCCAGAAGACTAGCAGATTCAGAATGCTCTGAATCAAAAGCATCAGACAGTAGCCTGTCAGATGAGGACTTTGCTGTCTTCTCCAGGAAGCTCCATAGGCTGGTGAAGAAAAAGCATTGGAAGAGTAGGCCCTCCTTCTAAGCACATCACTGGAAGAAATCCTCCAAGGAGGACAGGTACGGATATAAACACAATAAATAAAATTTTTCTAATGTTATTTGTTACTGTTGTAGCAAGCCCGGGAATGTCATTGCTGATTGCCCAGTGAAGAGAAGGGAGGATAGTGAGAAGAAATCTCACCAAAAGCACAAGGGTAAGAAAGAAATATCCTTTGTGGCTAAGAAAGAGAAAAGTTGGACAGACTCATCATCATATGAGTCTGAAGAAGAGGAAGACTATATTGGGCTAGTTGCTACTACTGCTAAAGATAAAACTATTACAGCGAGAGATATCTATCCTCTTGGGAGGATAGGAATCAGGGCCCTCTAACACTATCAGATAGTGACTCAGAGGTGGATGAAGATGGCCACAGCTGTAGAGGGTTGACAACATGACTGATGAAGAGGGCAACCAGGATCAGCCTGGTCAAAGTAAGGTACACTCTCCATCTACTTCAGTGTCTAAGCATGAGACAAGTACTTTTGAAGAAGCCACTTCATTTAATGGTGAAGATGATTCTGGCTCAGAGTGTGATGACAATCAATTAATTATAGATATAGTGAATGATGGTTATAACTCCAAAAAGCCCCGAAGGTTTATTTAATAAGCGGAATTGGTTTTATTTATTTTGGAAGGATGGGGCACACAGATTTATTATCTATAAAAATGATGAAACTAAGTTTTAATTGGAGGAGGTAAGTGTACCTCTGTTACCAATGGAAAAGTTACTTAGGCAATTGATAATCCTTTGATACCAAATAAAAGTCAAGGGGAAAGATCTAACTAGCTCTAGCGGGGTGGGGGGTGGGGGGTGGGGTGTGAATAGGGCTTTAAAAACTTTTTACAGATTTATATGATTTAGCTCTAAAAATAGGTGATAGCAAATATTATTTAAAGATATTAAAGCTAAACTATTACAGCACAGTATAAAAAGTAAAAGGGCAACCAGACAACACAAGAAATTTTATAGTGGTTGCCCTAAACTTGGGTACATCCACTCTTCTACCACTCTGGTAGGAATCCACTAGTAGGTTTTGATCATGTGAATGCCAACACAAGATCTATTTGCAGAGAGATCTCGCAACCATTTAGGCTTTTAATCAGGTGACCAAAAACCAACAATAAACTATAGAAGAGAGTTAATAAACCCTGTACACAGGATAGGGAAAAGAAATGATGTTGTCTTCACTTTCTCAAATCACTGAGAGAAGACTAGTGGATTGCTTGATGATGTCAAAGCTCCCCCTGAGATGATTATAGTTCAGGAAGTCTGGAGCTTTGCCCAGGGTGTAGGTCTTCAGAGTGATGTTGACCTCCAACAAGCTTTTCAGACTGATATTGATTTGTGTCTCTTGAAAGCATGGAGAAGATTTTCTGATGATGGAGACAGAATGAATTTCAAGAGTCTCATGGTCGATTTCTACAACTGTTATATTGTCTATATGTGTGTGTTCAATTCTTTTGAAAACTCTTCTATATTTCTACTGAAATTCTATCTTCTGAATTTTGAATTCTATTCCTTGATTAATTACAGAATTCTTGGAACTTGGACAAACGGCTAGAAGGGCATTAAATTGATTCCTCAACTGTCATAGTTATTAAGGTGAATTTTACTCTGTGAAATCCAGTAATTAATGCTGCCAATGAATTGTTATATTCATAAGAATATATGCAATTAATTACTCAGAGAAATATTGGTAGCAATATATTAAGTTATCCTTGGTCAATTTGGAAATGAATCTGCACAGAAGGAAATACTGAACTGATAGATTTCGTCGATCTTAGAACAGATTTTGTCGACCTGAACTCAAAGTTTGTTGAGCTGAGAAATCATCTTCGTCGACCTGAGCTTAGCGGTCATCAATCTAGAAAAATCTTGCTAATTCTGAGCTGCAAGTTCATCGATCAGAGATTCTGTCTTGAGGGAAGAAATCGTCGACCTAAGCTTGAATATCGTCGAGCTCAACTCAGAGAAAGAACTCTGAGTTCGTCGATCCGAGATCAGCAATCATCGAGCTGAGTTCGAAGAACTTCGAACTAAGAATCTGAACTCTGAATTCTTCTAAGTCTGAGTCTTCTGAAGTCTACAGCAGGCTGGTCCATGAAGCTTGATTCTAAAGACTAGCCTAAACTCTAGGACTGACAAACTTGACACTGGCTATACAAGGTCGATCAAAATATCCTAATAATGAACCTTAGCCCAAATCCAAACTATGGATTCATCAATCTCCCTCTATTTGGGTGAGGTCACTAATAAACAAAATAAAAGAAATAATCACACTACAAAACAACAAATATCTAGCAGAGAATAAAAATCTAGCAGATATATATACAACAAGTGCTTTGTGACAAATTAACATACATAGTTCAAAAAAATAAACTAATCAAAAAGTTATTTAGGTTTCTTGGATTTGTATTTCTCAGCTTTCTCAGAAGGTTATATGAAGATAATTTCCCTATTGGGATTAGCTGCTTGTCTTTTGGACATGGTCATGTCAGCAACTCCAATAATTTTGCAAGAAGTTGCTCTTAGGACAACTGCTTCTGGGTGGAGACTCATGTAAGCATCTACATTGAAAAACTTTTTTGCTTTATCATACCTTTTTAGCTCTTCTTTCCTGTAGGAGGACATGCTAGAATATTGAGATGGATCCTTGCCTTCTGCTTTAGCTTTGTTAATCAAGGATAGTCCAATTAGCTCTTGAAATCTGGACATTTTAGCAATGTTCTCCGGTTCAAGATCAACAAAGGGAATTGGTGGAGATTCTGGACTTTTAGGATTGTTGTCCTTCCTTGATTCACCATGAGATTTTGAAGGACTTTTAGCTCTGTATTTGAAGGTGGATTGCATATTGTAGAATGCTGCTGGTGCTGATGCCTGCTGCTCTGAGGATTTTGCTTGGAATATCTTTGATATGTGTTAGTGATTGGAGTTAATCTATAAGAGACACTTCCAGAGGCTCCTGCAGATGGAGGAGGAGGAGGAGGATCCTTTCTGATTTGCTTAGGAGGGGACCTGTATCTTCTCCTCTTCTTCCTTTCCTTTTGTTCATTCTTAGATAGCCACATCCACTGAGGCATACCATGATAAGGAGTAATCTTGTTTAATATGTAATATGGTGTGTCTGTAGTTGGATTAGGCTTAGGAAAAACCTTAGGAATATCTTTTCTCTTCTTAGGTATCTTTTTGTTAGATTTGGTTTCATCAGAGTCTTCAGATTCATCATCATCATCATTGTCATCAGAAGAACCAGGAGGATTGGCATACAAATCATCAATCTCTTTCAAAATTTCTTCAGAGATGATCTTCTCAGTTTGAGGTTGTACTTGAATTTATGGTTCTGCATCAAATTCTATAACAAACTGATTTTCTTTTTCTTCTTCTTCCATGTCTACAAAAACATATCATCTAGATCTGGCATTGGGGACTCAACCGACATGATAGGAGGGGTACTGCAGACCTCTTCAGTAAATAGTATATCTGAGATCACAGGGGCTGCCAAACTTGCCCTTATTTGGTCCATAACTTCGGGACTTACTGGAGAACAATAACATACAATGGCATTAGAGAAAACTTGCTTAGGAAGAGGAAGAGAATGATAAAGAGTATCAAAATCTCTTAATAAGCCAGCTAAGTCCACAGAAGGGACTAGGTAAAAGAATGGTGAAACTTCCAAAGGCTCTGCAATATCAAGATCAGTGAGCTCAATATCAAATTCTGAAGGAACTGTCTCAAGAAAATCTAGTAGCTCTGTATCTGTATTTACACTTTCTGTAACTACTATATCCATATGTACATCTGTTGTTGTTGCAACTGCTACTGCTGTTGGAGGAGAAAGAACTGGAACTTCTTCACATGACATCTACCCCTGCCTGGTTTCAGAGGGTCCTGAAGACAGGCCCCAATAAGAAGAAGGGATAGAGGTGGCAGTAGCAAAGAGAGCAGAGAGGGAGGAGATGAAATTCCAAAAGAGGTGCAATTGCCTCTCCTCTGAGATTCCTGAGGATTGGAATGATGAGCTCCAGGATATTGGATATGGATGGAGAATCCAATTGCATAAACTCAGGAGGTGTCTGAGTAGACACAGATGGATGGATGATGGAGTATGAAATGAAATGTGGAGTATTAGTCATGAATTCATCTGGAGATGATGGAATATGGTGAGGAGATGATATTGGTAAGTCAAATGATGGAAGTGACAGAAGGTTGTGAAGTGGTATGTCATCAAGGTGAGGTGGTAATGGAGATGAGGGTGGTGAGATATGTTCTGGAGATGCATGGGGTGTTGGTTGATGCACTTATGAGGCAAGTGGTGTTGGAGATTGAAGTTGTGATGTTGAGTCAGTGGATGGTTATTGGGGGGAGCTGATGAAGGAAATGAAACCTGTTGAGGAAGAGGTTGTTGTTGATAAGGAGGTGATGGAATCCTAATGGAGGAAATTTCTTCTAGAGGGGTAGTAGTGGTTGTTACTGCTCTTGTGTCCTCAGAAATTCTGGAAGAGGATGAAGCCCTAGACGTCTTGGTGATGGTCCTCTCCCATCTGCTAAATAAGGCACAAGTCATCCTCTTGGATGAATTGGTTAATATGGTCTGAGAGACCAGTGATTCAGATGCCTTCTCCTGGAGAAAAATCAAATGAATCCTCCCAAAACATACTTCCTTCTTAGTATTCATCTTTTTGCTTAAGTCAAACAATATCTTTCCCAAGTTAACTGCTTTCTTATCCACCACAACATATATCACTAGAAACTGGTGTCTGGTAATGTAGTCATGGGCAGTATGCTTGCCCAGCAAGACTTTTCCGACAACATCAGCCAAAAACTTATACTTAGCAGATTAATTTTTCTTTACTAATTTGTTAGGGTTTTCCTCGGAGTGACCCATTTTTAGCAGCATATCATTATACTCAGTACTGTCTATTTCTATATCTTCTTCTCCATTATTAAGACCAAAAATTTCATATAGAATGGCAGGAGAAAGAATAACCTGTTGTCATGCTATTGTTCTTGTCATTATCTCAGCATCAGGTATGGTTGAAGTATATACCCATTCCTTTATTTCAGCCGCCGACAACTTCATCCTTATGGTCATGAACTTCTTTAACTGCTGTTCTTCGAATAACTGCAGTATATAGATGAATATTTGATCAGAGTGTTGGAGGGAGTCAAAATCAATGTCAAATCCAGTATCGAATTTCATGCTTGTGAGAGAGTTTGCTAGAATCGCCATTGTTTCCTGCAAAAGAAAGAAAGATAAGGTGCAAGAGAGTTCTGAAAGTGCAGGATTTAGCTCGAAGAAAAACACTATTATAAGGTTTTCAGAATATGAAGCGGTGAGCTCCGTACTACAAAAAAAAATTCTTTGATCTCAGTTCGACGAATGCTGAAAGTTCGTCGATCTCAGTTTGAAGAGGAGGGAAAATAGTTCGTCGATTTTAGGTTGATGAAATATTTTTGGAAGCAAGTTCGTCGATCTCAAGTCGACGAAAATGACTTCACACAGAGATATCGTCAATCTCAGGTCGACGAAAAATATCAAGAAGATTTCTCAGTTCGTCGATCTCCGTTCGACGAACTTTAATAAATTCCTCGACCATAGAAAGAAATTAAATTAAAGTTTCTCCATTTATCATACCTAGCTGATTCATAAAGGACAGATGGTTTCTCTCATCCAATGGTTTGGTGAAGATATTTGCTCTTTGCAAATCAGTGTAGATGTAGACAAGCTTAATTTTAATTTTATCCGCACAGACTCTAATGAAATGAGGCCTTATTTCTATATGGTTACTTCTACTATAATGCAATGGATAGTGTGCAATGGAAATTGCACTTGTATTATCACATAGTAAGATTGAATTATCTAAGTTGAAACCATAATCTAGGAGTTAGTTCTGAATCCACATTATCTGGGAACAACAACTACCAGCTGCTATGTATTCTGCTTCTACAGTTGAAGTAGACACAAATGTCAGCTTTTTGCAAAACCGAGACACTAGTCTAGTACCAAGGAACTGGCATGTCCCTGAGGTGCTTTTTCTATCCACTCTGCATCCAGCAAAGTCAGCATCTGAGTATCCAGTCAACTGAAACTCTGACTCAGTTGGATACCAGAGTCCTAAACTAGGACAACTCTTTATATATCTTAAAATCCTTTTTAGAAAAGTAAGGTTGGATTCTTTAGGGTCCACCTGGAACTTAGCACAAAGGCATGCAACAAACATTATGTCTGGCCTACTTGCTGTGAGATATAACAGGGACCCAACAATGCCCCTATATAGTTTCTGATCAACAAGCTTGCCATGTTCATCAGAGTAAATCACAACATTAGAAGCTATGGGTGTTTTCTTTGCTGAGGCATTTAACATCACAAACTTTTTGATTAGCTCCTTAGCATACTTGGACTGGGATATGAAGATGACATCAGGCAGTTGCTTCACTTGGATGTCAAGGAAGTAAGAGAGCTCACCCATGCTACTCATGTCAAACTTGGAATGCATTAGGTCAGAGAACCTCTTGCATAGTTTGGAATCAGTAGAGCCAAAAATATTGTCATCTACATAGATTTATACAAAGAAGATTTGATCCTTATGATGTCTAGTGAACAATGTCCTATCTACTATGCCCTTAGAGAATTTATGCTCTAGAAGGAAGCTAGTTAAGGTTTCATACCAAGCTCTTGAAGATTGCTTTAAATAATAGAGAGCCTTATGCAATTTAAAAACATAAGAGGGATGAGTAGAAGAGATAAAACCTGGTGGTTGCTCCACATAAACCTCTTCTTTAAGTTCACCATTCAAGAATGCACTCTTGACATCCATTTGATATAATTTGAACTTCTTGTAGGCAGCATAAGCAAGGAAGATTCTGATTGCTTACTCCTTCCAACAGGTGCAAATGTCTAGTCATAGTCAATGCCTTCCTCTTGTCTATAGCCTTGAACAACTAGCCTTGCCTTGTTCCTGATGATAATCCCTTGGGCATCTAGTTTATTTCTGAATACCCATTTAGTTCCAATGATTGGGTAGTCTTTGGATCTTGGAACTAAATCCCAAACTCTACATCTCTCAAACTGGTTGAGTTACTCTTATATTACAATAATCCAGTGTGGATCTTGCTCAGCATCTTTTATGGATTGGGGCTCAGTTTGTGAAATGAAGCAGACATGCATCAAGTCTTGGTTGAGTTGATGCCCGGTCTACACACCTACTGACATGTCTCCAATAACCTGAGATAGAAGATGATCTCTAAGTGTGACAAACTCAGTAGATGGAGTTGGTTCAGCAACAGCTTGGGGAATTAAATCCTCTTGTGGAATTATGGGAGTTGTTGTTTGTTTAACGTCCACTTTAGTGGATTCATCTTCACTGTCTTCATTTATATGTGGACAAGGATGTGCAACAGTCTCATTTGTGAGGGTCAACTCATCCAACTTCTCACACAAGTGTGGTAACTACAAAGTTTCACTGGTAGACAAATTCTTCTCCTTGTAAGACATGTTAGTTTCATCAAATGATATCTGTACAGTCTCTTCCATTATCATAGTAAATTTATTTTATACCCTATATGCCTTACTGACATGGGAATATCCTAGAAAAATTCCCATTACAGCCTTGGCTTCAAACTATCTAAGATATTTCTTGTCATTGTTATGAATGTAGCATAAACAACCAAAAATTCTAAAGTAATCTACTTTAGGTTTCTTCCCTTTAAGTAATTCATAGGGAGTCTTGCCCTTAAGCTTATGTATCGTAGTCCTATTCAGTACATAATTTGTTGTGCTTACATCCTCTGCCCAAATGGATAGTGACAAGTAAACATCTGCAAGTAATGTGCATACAGCTTCAATCGGGGTCCTGTTTTTCCTTTCAGCTATCCCATTTTGTTGAGTTCTAGGAGCAAAGAAACATTGACTGATACCTTCCATCTCACAGAATTCTTGTATGGGAAGAGACTCAAACCCAGTACCATGATCAATTATGATCAATGCAACTGAAGTAGAATACTCAATCCTTATACTCTTAAGAAAGTCTGTAAGAACTTTAAAGTTATCAGACTTGTTCCTCAAGAAGAACACCCAAGTGAACCTTGAGAAGTCATCTACAATTACTAAGGTCTAAGATTTCCCTCCTAGGCTCTATACAGTAATGGGTCCAAAAAGTTCCATGTGGAGCAAACACAGAATCCTAGGTGAATCACTCTTATTAATGGCTTTAAAGCTGTTTTTAGTTTGCTTGCCTAATTGACAAGCCCTGCAAAGGCTTTCCTTCTTATAGGGGTAAGAAGGAAATCCTCTTACAAGGTTGTTCCAATATAATTTAGCAATGTTCTTTAAGCTAACATGCCCTAATCAATTATTACTAACCTGTTTGGATAGGCATATCTCAAACCTAGCAGTCTTAAAATTTACTATGTAAATATTTCATATTCTAGTGCTAGTTAACACTACTTTATTTTTTGTAGAAGTGATAAAGTAGGAAGAGTTATTAAATCATACCTGAAACCCTTCATCACATAATTGACTTATGGAGATTAGGTTGTGCTTTAGTCCACTTACATAAGCCACCTTTTTGAAAGTGACATCTCCAATATTCACTTTCCCATAGCCTTTAGTCTGGCCACAATTGGAGTCACCAAAGATCACTTTTGTACCTAGCTTGGATTGATAGTTGTTTAGATTTTCCTTGCTGCCAGTCATGTGGCTTGAGCAGCCACTATCCAAGTACCACTGTTCCTCTGTGATACGGTAGTCTTTCACCTATATTTAAACAGATTAGATGTTCTTGACCCAGGTTACCTTGGGTGCTTGATTATTTTCATTGTTAAAACTGGAAATATAAGAATATTCAGGTTGGTTTTTATACCTGATGATTCCACTATATATACCTATTTTCGGACTCATCTGGGCTAGTTTTCATGCGGTTGCACTTCACTTTTAGTTCTTTATCGTTCCTATTTCATCTAATCTTTATTTCCATAGGAAGTGCACATTTATGCCCGTGGTTGTGTATTTTGTTATTTTTATAGTTTGTACTCCCTTTTGTGATTGTTTGGAATATCTGCACAGATTAGTGATTTGTTTTTCCTATCGGTACAGGGGTCGTGTGCGTGTTCCGGGATGGTTGTGAAACAGGAATACTACGCACGATCATGGGATATAATGCGCACGACCACTGGTCGTGCGCCCCTGATCGTGCGCACCACTCTACGTTTTCCAGAATCAGCCTGGGGTAAGCGCACAACCACTAGACATAATGCGCACGACCTCCGGTCATGCGCCACTGATTGTGTGCATTGATTCCTCTTTTCTGGAGTCCTGTCTGGGGTAATCGCACGACCATTGCACTTAGTGCGCATGACCACTGGTCGTGCGCCACTGCTCGTGCGTGTTATCCCAGTTCTTCTTCCTGATCTTCCACGCCAGTGCGCACGATCACCGGGCATAGTGGGCACGACCACTAGTCGTGCGCCTGTGATCGTGCACATTGTTCATTTCTGCTTTGTATAAATAGTGCAGGTCTCGCCCTAATTAAGAGAGAGGATCTGGAGCTCGACATTTCTCCGTCATTTTCCGCCTTCTCCGTCGTTCCCCTTCATCTTCCACCTTAGGGAGGTGCTCCGGGCAAGCTTTCACCGCCAAATCCGAGCCGGAGCTTCCTCTCGGCCTTCTTCTTCATTTGTGAGCTTCAAGTAGGGTTTGATGCCATAGCCATCAAGCAAAGGAAAGCTAGCAAACTTCGTCCGCTATCGTGAGATGAAAAAGACGGCCATTGGAAAGTGGTGACAGCCCTTCTCTATCCCGGGCACAGTTGAGGACCGAGCTTGGACGCGGAATGACAACCCGACGATTCCAACCGTGAATCCTCAGCATGGTTTCAGAATCCTCAGCAAGGCTTCAGATTCGGTCGATCTCTTGACTTGTTCTTGCTTTATTGTTGAATATTGGTGTTTTTAAACCTATTTATATTGATGAAGTGCACTGTGGTTGTTTATGTTATGTGTTTCATGTCTATGTGATTCCTATTTCATATTACTGCCTAAGTTGCTTGAGTTGCGCCTTATATTCAATCCACCACCATCCACACTTACCGTTCTAGCAATTGCTAGAAGCGTGCGTAGCGAAGAGGTGCTCACGACCCTCATTCCGCCGTTCTAACCACCTCATCCGCTAGCCTTCTCGTCCATCCGCCTAGTGATTCGGTGCATAGCGGCCCGACTAGTATTTCATCCCGCCTGGAGAAGCATCGCATAGCGGCGTTGCATAGGAGTAGTTGTTAGCCTTTTATTTTCTGTTTTCGCAAACATCAATACCCCCCCTTAGTTAGCTCCGACCTGAGGACTTCAATCTCAAGTCCTCCTCGAAATTAACTCCACCTTACTGTGTTCCTTATGAGATCGATACTTGGGAAAACCCCCATTTTATATTACATGTGTGACCGCTTCACTGCTGTGATCTTAAGTATCAGGTTTTTGGCGCCGTTGCCGGGGAACATAGTCGTGTGAGTTTGTGGAGAGGAAGATATTAGATTGAAGCCCTTTTCCATTTGTGCATATCATTTTTTTTCTTATTTGCTTTGGTTATTAGAATTTTTATTTTGCTTATTTCTTTTTACCCTTTTCTGATTTTTAATTTAGATAGCAGATCCGTGGTATTTTTTATTTTAGCTGTGTAGCACTTTTTTAGCAATTACTTTTGTTCGTGATGGATCCTGATGCTGAGTGCCGTATCCTTGACACTTTGTGCCGATCCATCGATGCCATTGCTGTTATGAATGCCGAGCATTGCATTCGGTGTTTGTTATGTCAAGGTGTGGGCCACATGTTGAAGGATTGCCCTCCTTTGTGCAAGCCTTCTCCCTCTGAGGGCGTGTGCACAACAACCTCCCGTTCGCGGAACACTGTTGTGGACAGGCCTACCAGGGTGTTGCCTGGACCATACACTGACATAACACACTTTGCTCATTCTTTACCCGTTGAGATTACTAAAGAATCTCTGACCGCATACAGCTCTTTCATGGGTCCCTCGATCCTTTTTTACGAGCTTTCCTTGAGTGATGATGATCACTCTGGTGTTAGCCAACAAAAAGAGGAGGAGGAACTCATGGATGCTTCTGTATGGGACGATGAGATTCTTCCGGTCGTCGATGGGGTGGCGTCAGCGAATGATTTTGCAATGGGGCCTGCTCATTCAGTTCTTGATTTTGAGAGCAGCCTTGCCCCTCCACAATTTTTGCCGGATTGTGCTACTCCATTTTTCTGTGAGTCAGTTGATGATGTCGTATTTGTTGATGATTTGGTGCCCGAGGTTGCGCCGAAGTGGGATGATGTTTCCTCTATCTCCGACGGAGAAGGTGGATCTTCGGAATACTTTTACGCACCCCGGTGGGATGAGGAATATCCCCTTTCCGATGCGGAGGTTTGCACCTACTTATTGGATAAGGTTGTTCCTCTTACCACCGCAGACCTTGAGTTCTCGGATTCCCCTCGGTATGACTCATATGATACCGACAGTGATCTATGCTTGGATCCTACTGGGAGTGAGACCGGGACCACTCCCCCTATTTCTGATTATTTTAGTTCTTCTTCTCCTGTATTTCTTGATCCCTCTTCTTTATCTGAGCCTGTGCAGGTTGAATCTCCACAGGTAAGTTGGGTTGACGTTGAGCCTTGCGCTCAGGCTGTCGACGAGTGCATCCTCTTGTGTGAGGAGGTTCCTACCTACTTCATAGTGGAAGCCCCTGCCGTCACCTTCGCCCCTAGCGAACTTGTAGTGGACGAAACCTTGCTAGGCAAGGATTTGTTTTGTGGTGATATGAGTGAGGACCAGGCCTCCTCCTCATCCTACTTCCTATTTCCTCTACCTGTGTTGGGCAGGTATTACTATTTAGGTAGAGGGGTAACTGTTCTATCGCCGTATCGGTACACGTTACCGAAATGGATATTGGAACAGTTACCTATGCATTTTTCTTTTCATAGGCCCATTAGCTAGAACCTTTTCGTAGCTGAATAAGTCGTGCTGGGATGACAATAACCCCAGTACTTATCTTTCATTTTCTGCATTTTATTTTTCTTGTCTATTTTAGTTTTAGCATTTCTTTTTGTATATTTTGTTTTGTTTTTGCGGAGCTCACCCCTGCAGGTATTCATGGCAAATTTGTATTAACGGGGTTGTGATTCTTTGTATGGAGGGCCTGCTTCAGGTTTCCACGCGTCTTCTGGTATGCTCACTGGCAGAGCATTGGTTAACCTCTTCCCTTAGCTCCTTATGATTTTAATTTCTATATCATCTGCTGTATTGCTTAGTTTAAGTCTGGGGGAGAGCCAGTGTTGTTTCCTTTTGAACGTGCACATTTCATGTGCATACTATAAGCTTTTATAATTTTATTTTGATTAGTTCGTTGCATCACACACCACTGCACCCACATGAGCGCATGCTTAGCTGTTAGTGTGCCGCGAGTTAAACTCATTTCTTCATTAGATTTGGGAAAATTATGGTGCTGACATAGGATTGTGAGACAGAGTAAAATGTTGACCTTGCTGTGCTCCTAGTCAACTGCTCTCGTCTTGTGTAGAAATTGGAGTAGATTTAATTTTTTTGTATGCTTTTAGTTTTATATTTTTCTAATTGCGTAAATACTTTTTATTCTACTCAAAAGTTGGTGAATCCGGTGTGAATCCGACGGTAGTTTAGGGATGTGTGTAGACGACCGTTAGTTTTGTATTGCTCGAGTCGGGAGGAAGGATAGTCTTTCTCGTTGGCTAAGAACTTGCCCCAAGCTATTCTTGAAGCATGGGTATAGGTTAGTCATGCATGAGCGTGATGTAGGCCATCATTTTGGCCCGGTTGAGCTTTGTACCATTCCTAACGTCTTATCCTCTCTAGCCCTGTTGTGTGTACCCCTCCTTTTGATTCAGCTCCACCATGATTTCACCAAAGCCTCATAGTCAATCCTAGTCGCACACCCAAGTTGATTAGTGTTTTATATTTTCATGTTGGGATGTGACATAGTGTTATTATTTGTGAAAATGTGGAAGGGCTCCCAAGTTTATTTCTGCTGAACTGTGAAAATAAAATGAAGAAAAAGAAAAAAAGAAAAAGAAAAATATTTGTAAAGAAAAGAAAAGAAAAAAAAGTGAAAAGAAAAATTTTAAATTGAAAATATTTTTGGGAAATGTGATTATATTTGGAGTAGGCGGTGCACACATCCATATGTTAAAAGTTAAGTCTGGGGGTGTGGTGTACCCGCATATATTTTGGTTAGCTGATGGATTCCTTTTATACTAGCTCATTTGGGTTAGGTGCATAGCCTTCCTGTTTATCTTTGTTTACCTCACCAAAACCCAAGCCCCATCTCTTCACCTAAAGTCCTACTGTTTCATGTGTGAACAAAACCAGTGCCGTGGAGAGAATGCAAAAGGGCAAGCATATGGTCACCGACATTGGTGGATTCCTTTGGAGGTTATCCCGAGCCCTGATCTTTGGCAATTCTCGCCTAGCGATTAGTCTACTTTCTCACTATGCATGACCGGATGATTCACCGTGATTCTATTTTTGAGTAATAATAAAATGTTGATACGCATTGTGAAAAGTATAAACTATTTTGCATACTTAGAAATTTCTTCTATTATATTTTTACGTGCGCGAGCATGCGACTTCGCATGGTACTTCGTATCGCAATTTCTTTGTTAACTTGTATTTTTCCCTGTCTGCTTAGATTTTGTTTGCTCGGGACGCGCAAAAAGTTAAGTCTGGGGGTGTGATGAGTCCACTTTATATACCTATTTTCGGACTCATCTGGGCTTGTTTTCACGCGGTTGCACTTCACTTTTAGTTCTTTATCGTTCCTATTTCATCTAATCTTTATTTCCATAGGAAGTGCACATTTATGCTCGTGGTTGTGTATTTTGTTATTTTTATAATTTGTACTCCCTTTTGTGATTGTCTGCAATGTCTGCACAGATTAGTGATTTGTTTTTCCTATCGGTACAGGGGTCGTGTGCGTGTTCCGGGATGGTTGTGAAACAGGAATACTGCGCACGATCATGGGATATAATGCGCACGACCATTGGTCGTGCGCCCCTGATCGTGCGCACTACTCTACATTTTCTAGAATCAGCCTGGGGTAAGCGCACGACCACTGGACATAATGCGCACGACCTCCGCTCGTGCGCCACTGATCGTGTGCATTGATTCCTCTTTTCTGGAGTCTTGTCTGGGGTAATCGTACGACCATTGCACTTAGTGCGTACGACCATTGCACTTAGTGCGCACGACCACTGGTCGTGCGCCACTGCTCATGCGCGTTATCCCAGTTCTTCTTCCTGATCTTCCACGCCAATGTGCACGAACACCGAACATAGTGCGCACGACCACTGGTCGTACGCCTGTGATCGTGCGCATTGTTCATTTCTGCTTTGTATAAATAGTGCAGGTCTCGCCCTAATTAAGAGAGAGGATCCGGAGCTCGACATTTCTCCGTCGTTTTCCGCCTTCTCCGCCGTTCCCCTTCATCTACCACCTTAGGGATGTGCTCTGGGCAAGCTTTCACCGCCTAATCCGAGCCAGAGCTTCCTCTCGGCCTTCTCCTTCATCTGTGAGCTTCAAGTAGGGTTTGACGTCATAGCCATCAAGCAAAGGAAAGCTAGAAAACTTCATCCGCTATCGTGAGACAAAAACGACGGTCCATTGGAAGGTGGTGACAGCCCTTCTCTATCCCAGAGCAGTTGAGGACCGAGCTTGGATGCGGAATGACAACCCGACGATTCCAACCGTGAATCCTCAGCAAAGCTTCGGATTCGATCGATCTCTTGACTTGTTCTTTCTTTATTGTTGAATATTGGTGTTTTTAAAGCTATTTATATTGATGAAGTGCACTGTGGTTGTTTATGTTATGTGTTTCATGTCTATGTGATTCCTATTTCATATTACTTCCTAAGTTGCTTGAGTTGCGCCTTATATTCCATCTACCACCATCCACCCTTGTCGTTCTAGCAATTGCTAGAAGCGTGCGTAGCGAAGAGGTGCTCAAGACCCTCATTCCGTCGTTCTAACCACCTCATCCGCTAGCCTTCTCATCCATCCGCCTAGTGATTCGGTGCATAGCGGACCGACTATTCTTCCATCCCGCCTGGCGAAGCATCGCATAGCGGCGTTGCATAGGAGTAGTTGTTAGCCTTTTATTTTCTATTTCTACAAACATCAATCCCCCCCTTAGTTAGCTCCGACCTGAGGACTTCAATCTCAAGTCCTCGAAATTAACTCCACCTTACTGTGTTCCTTGTGAGATCGATACTTGGGAAAACCCCCATTTTATATTACTTGTGCGACCGGTTCACTGTCATGATCTTAAGCATCAATACCCTAGGGGGTGATATCTTCTTGTTGGTATTATCCACTAGGTGAATGGATTTAGATATTCCCTAGGTTGACTAAAGGTTCTGAAAGAATTAAGATTTTTGTTATCTTGAACTAGGTTCAATGAATTCTGGTGATTTCATCGATCAGAGGTCGACAAATGGGGATGAGTTCGTCGAACTCCGCTCAGAGAATGGAAATATTCATTCTCTTTGCCCTAATATCATCGATCTCGGCTCAAAGAACCATACTGGTTTCGTCGATCTCAGTTCAAAGAATAATTATAATAAAAATCTGCATTTGGAGTTCGTCGACTTGAGTTCGACGAGCTGTACATATTTCGTCGATCTGAGTTCGATGAAATCTACTGAACATTATTATGGTTAGGATTTTTCTTGTTCTTTCTTTTTTTCTTATTTTTCTGTTTTAATTCTTTGTGCTTAGTACTATGATCATCTACCTTTTCTTTGCCTTTTACAGAAACAAATTTGATTGGAGTTGTTAGTATCTTTTTGTGAATTAATGGGGGTTGGCTTGATGAAGCACCTAAAAAAATCTTGCCATTAAGACTGGCATTAACTATGCTTGTGATGTTCATCAACTTGATGCTTCTCCCATTTAGGGATTCTTCAAGTTGCCTTGCCTCAACTAATTTAGTTTTTAGAGAGATGATTAGTTCATTAGCTAAAGTTAATTCATCTTTCAATTTAATGTTTTCAGAAATGAGATTATCTTGTTCAATTAGTTTTTCTCTGAGGAGTTTGATATTCTTCTCAGAGTTTATTAAATCAATACATAGTGATTTAAATTCAGTTCTAAAACCATCTAAATCGAAATCAAAAGAGGACAGTACCTGATCTTCTTCATATTGAGGCTTTCACTGTCTGACTGCTCAGCTTCTGAGAGGATGCCTAATGCATCAATAGCCATCAAGCAAACCTCCTTTGCTTTAGTTTCTTCTTCATCTTCGCTGGAGCTGGAAGATGAAGATTCATCTTCAGTTTCAATCCAGGTTTCAGCAACAAAGCCTTTCTCCTTCCTCTTATGCTTGCTGGAGGATGGCTTGCTATAGTGCTGCTTCCTGGGGTCCTTTTCTCTTCTTCTCTCCTTATTTTGATTCTCTGGACACTCTGATATGAAGTGTCTAGACTTCCTGCAACCAAAGCAGAAAATTTCTTTAGTTGGGGTTTTATCATATCTTGGCTTGTCATCTTGTCTAGATGACTTCCTTCAGAAATCTTTCTTTCCCATTTTGTAGAATCTTTTAGCTAGGATACTTAGAAATCCTTCAGATGCCGATGGAGCTTCTATTTCTTTGGTTGCTTTGAATTCTATGTTTTGCTACTTTCTAGCTGATGAAGGAGTCTTCTGCTCAGCAGCTTCTCTAGTCTTTATTAACTGCTCATAAGATTTGAGCTTTCTTAGTAGAGATTCAATGGAAATCTCATTCAGATTTCTAGCCTCTTTGATTGGTCAGATTCTGGAATTCCATGAACTGGGGAAGCACATGAGAATCTTATCATTGACCTCAACGAGGGTTATGTCCTTATCCAGAGTTTTTAGCACATTGATGATTGAGCTGAGTCTATTGTATATATCACTCACTGACTCTGACTCTTCTTTCTTGAAATTCTCATATTGGGAGATGAGATTTGATCTCCTATCATTTCTCTCATATGTAGATCCAACAACCATCTGGTTTAGGGAATCCCAGATGGCTTTAGCTGAGGTGCACTCTGCCACTTTTTGGAAAATGTCATCTGACATTGTCTGAGCCAAAATGTTCATGGCCTTGGCATCAGCTATCTTGGCCTTCTTTTATGTATCTATCCACTCAGGTGGTGGAACAGCATGAGTGCTAGAAGTTGCAGTAGATGTAGCCACTGGAGCTGGTGGACCTGTCAAGATAGAATTAAAAATTTCTTCATCAATGGAGTTCATATATAATTTAATTCTTGCCTTCTAGATAGCAAACTTGTTAAAGTTGCAAACTGGAGGTCTGCTGCTTAAATAGTCCTTATTATGGGCCATAGTATAAGTAATGTGTTAGAGGAATTTAGATCTTAGAAGGATCTGTTGGTTCAAGTATTACCTTGTATAACCAAACAAACTACCCTCTGGAACCAATTGAAAGGAATGGTAAACCTCTGTTACCAATGGAAAAGTGACTTAGGCAATTGATAATCCTTTGATACCAACTAAAAGTTAAGGGGACAAATCTAACTAGCTCTAGAGGGAGGGGGTGAATATAGCTTTAGAAACGTTTTACAGATTTATATGATTTAGCTCTAAAAGTAGGTGATATCAAACATTGTATAAACAGATTAAAGCTAAACTGTCATAACACAGTACAAAAAGAAAAAGGGAAACCAGACAACACAAGAAATTTTATAGTGGTTTCCCTAAACGTGGGTACATCCACTCTTCTACCACCCTGGTAGGATTCCACTAGCAGGTTTTGATCAGGTGACTGCCACCACAAGATCTATTTGTAGGGAGATCTCGCAACCCTTTAGGCTTTTGATCACGTGCCCAAAAACCAACAATAAACTTTTGAAGGGAGTTAATAAACCCTGTACATAGGAAAGGGAAAAGAAATGATGTTCTCTTATCTGTCTCAAATCACTGAGAGAAGACTAGTGCATTGCTTGATGATGTCGAAGCTCCCCCTGAGATGATTATAGTTCAGGAAGTCTGGAGCTTTGCCCAGGGTGTAGGTCTTCAAAGTGTTGTTGATCTTCAGCAAGATTTTCAGACTGATATTGATTTTTGTCTCTTGAAAAGAATGGAGAAGATTTTCTTATGATGGAGACAGAATGAATTTTCAGAGTCTCTTTGTCGATTTCTACAACTGTTGTATTGTCTGTGTGTGTGTGTGTGCTCAATCCTTTTGAAAGCTCTTTTATATTTCTGCTGAAATTCTATCTTCTGAATTTTGAATTCTATTCCTTGATTAACTGCAGAATCCTTGGAACTTTGATAAATGGCTAGAAGGGCATTAATTTGATTCCTCAAATGTCCCAGTTATTTAGCCGAATTTTACTCTGTGAAATCCAGTAATTAATGCTGCCAATGAACGACTATATTCATAAGAATATATGTAATTAATTACTCAGAGCAATATAGGAAACAATATATTAATTCAGCCTTAGTCAATCTGGAAATGAATCTGCAGAGAAGGAAATACTGAACTGACAGATTTCGTCGACCTTAGAATAGATTTCGTTGACCTGAACTCAAAGTTCATCGAGCTGAGAAATCGTCTTCGTCAACCTGAGCTCAGCGATCATCAATCTGGAAATATCTTGCTAATCCTGAGCTCCAAGTTCGTCGATCAGAGAATTTTTCTTAAGGGTAGAAATCGTCGACCTATGCTCGAATATTGTCGAGCTCAACTTAGAGAAGAACTCTGAGTTCGTCGATCCAAGATAGACGATCGTCGAGCTGAGTACGAAGAAACTCGAACTAAGAATCTGAACTCTAAATTCTTCTAAGCCGAGTCTTCTGAAGTCCACTGTAGGCTGGTCCAGGAAGCTTGATTCTAAAGACTAGCCTAAACTCTAGGACTGACATACTTGACCCTGGCTATACAAGGTGGATCAAAACATCTTAATAGTGAACCTTAGAAAAAATCCAAACAAGGGATCCAACAAGGATGGGTTGATTATTTTTACTCTTCCCTGGAGGGGACTATTATTTTACCGGAAAAAACTTGTCGGGTTATTATATATATATATATATATATATATATATATATATATATATATATATATATATATATATATATATATATATATATATATATATATATATATATACAAGCAGTCGTGCACGGGGGACCCCGTGAGGGCAACATTCATCGTGGCTGCGACATTTGTCGAGGGGCGACATTCGTCGTGGCTGCGACATTTGTCGAGGGGGCGACATTCATCGGGGGTGCGACATTCGTCGGGGGTGCGACATTCATCGGGGGTGCGACATTCGTCGGAGGGCGACATTCATCGGGGGGGCGACATTCGTCGGGGGGGGGGGGGGGGGGGGCGACATTTGTGGTGGGGGCGACATTGGTCGTGGGGGCGACATTGGTCGTGGGGGCGACATTGGTCGTGGGGGCGACATTGGTCGTGGGTGTGACATTGGTCGTGGGTGTGACATTGGTCGTGGGGGCGACATTGGTTGTTGGGGGCAAAATTGGACATGGGTTGTGTGGGGGCAACATTGGTCGTGGGCGGGGACGTTGGTTAGAGGTGGAAACATTGGTCATCGGCGGCGACATTTGCGAGAGCGGCGACATTCGTCGGGAGTGGGAAATTCTTCAGGGCGAAAATGTTAGTTGGTGGTGGCGTCATTTGTCGGGGATGATAACATCCAGTAGGGAAGGTGACATCCAGCGGGGATGAAGAGGTGAGAGGCATCGTCCTTGTCATCAGGCATGAAGAGGTAAGAAATAAGAACCTGGAAAGAAAGAGGAGACATTCTTGGAGAAAGGAGATGACATCGGCGATGACACAAAGTTCTCTCCTTGCGGAAATCATGAAGCTTCGTGAGAGCGCGAGACAGGTGTTAGAATGGTGACGACGTGCCTGTGATTTAGATTGATAGTGAGGATGCAGCATTCCTGCGAAGAAAAAAGTGGTGTTGGGTTAGGGTATCAGGGAGAGCAAGGGGGCAAGGTAATGAGATCGGGAAGGAGGCTGCATGAGAGCGGGTATCAGGATTTTGTGGCGGATGAACAACACATGTATGTATTAATTAAGCCCTAATCCGGCCAAAAGACAAAAATGCCATGCGCTTAACCTAACAAAGCCGATTTTATGAGGGCATTTTGGGATTTAAATGTTACACCATGTTACATCATGGGCTGATTAGGTCCTTGCATATAGTATAAAGATATATATATATATATGTCACACAATACAAATATAAGTACTCAAAATGTAAATGACAATGCAAATATCAGGGCCGATAGACCTTCGGTCGGGTGCGTCTTCGGACACATTTGCGTCGACCTGATTGGGGCTGTTGTCCACCAATTTATGCATTACATCTCAAAACCATAAACATTAAATATGTAGCTACAACAGTAATACAATAACCTGAAGAACACTGCAAGCTTGAAATTCTGGCAAAAGAATTAAATCATAAATATGTTTTGCTTGGGAAAAAAATTAGTTATGATTGTAGAACATCTCCCCAACACATGATTCTTAGGTATTTAGAATGTTTTGAAGACTACAGATGAGGAAAGTTTGAATGGGGGAGAATAAATTTGGCGCGGCTTATCGTGACTTATGTTCTCAGGCGAGGTTGGACAAAAATGTCATTGTCATACCAAAATCTTATGCCTCAAAGTAGTTTCTTTTTTGCAACATTTGTAATATTAAACATACATTATATGACAATGACATTTTTGTCCAACCTCACATGAGCAAATAAGCTGTGATAAGCCGCGCCAAACGTAGCCTAAATGAGCTGCTCCACCACATTCTTACTAAAGTGCAACCTATTTATTTTATAATTTGCAAGTATTAAATCTAAAACATGCAGTTATTATAAAATTATAACATACTTTTTTAGTAAAACAATGACGTAGATTAGACATCATAAGGAAGAATAAAATTCTGATCTTACCTGGAGGAAATTAGCATTCAAGAACCCTAATTGAATGAACGAAATCCACACAGAAATTCACCCCGTCACTCTAATGGAAAATCACACACGAATTAAGATCAATTTTAGCAAGAAAAACACTTATGCAGAGATCGAAGAAGCTTCATTAAGAAATTGCAGAAGCTTATGAGGGGCCAAAAATATTTGCATAACCACTTGATTGGCAGCATTCAGAAGTTTTGATCTTCTTGATCCAAAATTTTAGGTAGAAATATTGAGACCGCTAATGAGAGGTAGACACATTGAAGCAGTCACAACTCCCAAAAAGATGAAATCTTGAATTTGCCTAAATGTTTCACATGCATTTATTTTTCACATGCTTGCTCTCGCGAAATCTCAATCAGACTCTATCAGAGATTCTCAAGGACATTAGACAATCTTGAGACCTCCTAAAGTTCAATTCCAACAATTAGAAGCTAATCTATGAACAGGGATAAATTAAGGCCCGAGATAACACATGGCTGCAGTTTGATCTTCCAAACTGCAGTAGGTGTATTTTGTGCAAAAAAACTGCTAGTAGCAGCAGCTGTTTTTACAAACTAAACCATCATTTTTGTACATGATGGACGCTCCCAGTTATATGAACATGTCAAATATTTTTTGCAACCGGCATGGACAATAAAATTGCAGCAAAGGAAGAATTATTTATGCTGAAATAAAAAATAAATAGGGGAAACTTAATGAATAGTGCATGAAAACTTCACAAATATGGCATCACATTGCAAAGTTTTAATAAAAATCACTCTCATGCTGCATAGAATTACAACTATTAGTTGCTACCAACTTAATCGTTTGAGTTTCGAGTTATAGAGAATTGAGAAGATGCATAAGCTTAAATCGAAAGTAGGAGGAAGAAAAACTTACAACGATTCAACGGAATTTATTGAAGGGCACAGAATTAAGCTCAGATCTTCATCAAGTATGACTCAAAGATTATGTTTCTGCTATTACTAAGGTTGTCCAATTGTTCAAAATCCTCATGAACAAAACATCAGCATACTTGTTAGAATAAACTGGTGCAAGGGAAAAAACAGCAGAATAACAACATAATGATCATTTAACAATATTAACACGACATACAGACCTGGTTCAAAACACCCTTGATCAAATCTTTTGCAAAACCAACTTGCTTTTTTTCCCTACAATTGGAACTGTTGGTTCCTTTGATGAATCTCCATCAGGAGGATGTGGTTGTAATAGGGATTAGATACCTGGAAGCCTAAAGAGAGAAGAGTGTGTAATGCGATTAGGTACGATGAAAACGTTCGGGGCGCCGTCCATGCCATTAGTCATGAAGAAGTAAGAAATCAGAAATTGGAAAGAAAGAAGTAAGAAATTGTGAGTAGTGGGGAAGAGGTGAGAGGCATCGTCCATGTCATCAGCCATGAAGAGGTAAGAAATAAGAACCTAGAAAGAAAGAGGAGACATTCCTGGAGAAAGGCGCTGGATCTTAAAATAGTAAAAAGAACATACCAAAACTCATTAAAGGGTATGGTGTTGGCTTGGGCTTCAGAAGCGGTGGATCTTACCGGAGGTTTGAAAGATGTGGTGTTGGCTAGGGCTTCAGAAGTGGTTGATTTCGTGGAGCAGAGGAGTTCCCGTTGAATATGATATCTTGGGAAGATGACCTAGCATCGTCCTGTCTGCGGAGAAGGACTTCGTTGATGGCATAATCTCCAGGGAAAGCTGAAACAAAGGGGGAAGGTGATCGGGGTTGGAAGAAAAGAACCCTAGTCGTCGAGGAAGGTGATCTCCGGGGTGGGAAGAAATGAATCGTTGTCGTCGCGTTGATGGATCCATGAAGGAGAAGAGGCGAGCATGGTCTATCGCGGGTAGGAGAATAGGGTTGGGGTTAGATGCGAATGGGTTTGTGATCCCCCCATTACCACCGACTGTTCCGTCGCGTGGAAGAAGCGCGAGAGGAGGTGCAGGCATGCAGAGATCATGGCGCCATAAAGTCGCGGGAGGAGCGAGTGCTATACCCTAATTGCGTGGAAGAACGAAGGAAGAAATCGCGTGTATCGGGATTTTGAGGCCAGCGAACAGCGTCGACTTGTTTTAATTAAGGGTTGATCTGGTCGAAAGACCAAAGTATCCCCATGTTAATCCTAAAAAACTATTTTTTATGAGGGTAAAACGGGATTAAAATGTTACACCATAGCCGGATTAGAGGTTCCCTTATAGTATAAAGATATATATATATATAAACAGAAATTAGACATTAAAAAGACGATGACAAAATAGTGCAACAGTATCAAATTGTATTTGAACTAAAATAACTTTTAATAAAAGTATTAAAGTACGTGTCCTACACAAACGAGTAAGCGGGAAATGAAAGTATTAAAATGACAAGTCCTACTCAAACGAGTAGGTGAGAAATTACAGGTCCTACTCAAACGAGTAGGCGAGAAATTAAAGAAACTCCTACTCAAACGAGTAGGAGGAAATAGATGCACACATGCACACACACTATAAGAATAAAACACACACACTGTACAGAAATAAAATGCACACAATTTACTTGAAGAATGAAAACAATAAAATCTAACTCATACACTCACGCACACAAGCAAAAAAAGGCGAAAAATGAAGTGATCTAAAAATTAAAAGAAATATATTTTTACCGTTAGAACTTAATAGAAATGCATAAAAACAGAAAATAAAAATTAAACGAGCAAAAGTTTTGAAAATTAAAATCAAAGGGTTGCAAAAATTTAAACAAGTAGATTTTCATTCTTATAATTTTATATAGGAGCTTAAAATGGAAATCAAGCAGAAAAAGAACAAAAAGTTTTACAACCTAAAAAACCCAAGTTAAAGAAAAATCAAAACCACTTTTAAGACACCTTTATGAAATCATAAAAATAAAGTAAAAAGCACTAAAAAGCTAAACTATGAAAACTATGATAGCATAAAACTAAACTCATACACACACACCCATTTTTAAAAAGGTAAAGAAAAAAAAGATAAAATAAATAAAAATAAGATTGCTTAAGTTGGGCACATAGATGAAGTCTAGAACAATATAAGGAGGAAAAAGCTACAAATTTTATTAAGAGAAAAATATTTATTACAAAGCTAAACATAAAATAGAGGGGGATAAATTTACTTAAAAAGCTTGGAAATCACCTAAGCAGCCCCTGGCCCTAAGCAAAATGGTCCAAAAAATAGAACCCTTCGCTCAAACAGAGTAGTTCTATTTATAAGCAAAATTTTCGGGTTACACGACCTTGGTCACGAGCGTGTTTGGGGGGCGTGTAGCTACTATTGCTGAAGTGATCCAGAACATTTATTGCTAGTTTGACTTTGGGGCTGTACACGTGGAAGTCACGGGCGTGACCCTACTTTCACGGGAATGTAGGGGGCGGGCGTGTCTAGAAGGTTTAACTGAGGAAGGCGTCGTGTCATTTCGTCGACGGAGCAATCTTTTCTGTGATAGGTGGATAGGTTACGGGCGTGTAGAATATTGAGACGGGCATATCATGCGGTTCGGAGAACTTTGCACGCCGAAGGTCAAGCTGGAAGCCTTGATCGTTGAACCAGATTCGACACGGGCGTGTCAGATCTTGTCACGGGCGTGTTCAGCAATCATCGAACACAGATCGCTGAGTCGAGATCGACGAACGTCGAGGGCGTGACACGAGGCGTGTCACGGGATGAACACGAGCGTGTCAATTTGGACCCGGGCGTGTACTTGATTTTTCTTTGAATACGACAACTTTTGTTGGAATCAAAGCTACATGCCCAGGTCACAGGCGTGATCGAGATGTACACGGGCATGTACTTTGAAATTTTTGACATTTTCCTGAAAAATTTCTAAAAAATAAAATAAATCTAAGTTAGAAATTATATACAAAAAAGCATTTTATTGAACAAAATTAACTAAAAATAACAAAAATAAATTAAAATGACTTAATTAACGTACGTAAAAATACGTATATTTACAACTTTACAAATACCCCCATACTTAAACTTTTGCTATTCCAGAGTAAAAGTTGGAGATATACTTATAAGGAATTAAAAATATCCTAAGTTTAGCTTCTGCTTGAATTAATCGAAAGAAAAATCAAAATAATTATCCGGGGTATAAGGGTTAAGTCCGAAATTATAACAAAAATTTAAATAAAGGAAGAGTTTTGGCTAAAAATTTCTAAAATAATCAAATAGAAAGCAAAAATTATATTTGTTAGGTTAATAAAAATAGATTGGAATTATAGAAATTTTATCTTATAAGAATTAAAGGAAATAATGTATTTTAAAAATTATGCTCTCAAAAAGATTTTAAATTAATTCTAGAATCATTTGAAATTGGTGGAAGGGGATGTTGTGGTTTATGAAGAGGGCTATGATTTAGAGGTGAGGTATATTTTTTTGCTCAAACCTCTAATGAATTTTTTTTTTGAATGTGGATGTTTAGGAAAACGAAATCTTATTTTACATAACATATAATATTTTTTTGAACAACTTCATAATAACCCAATGTTTATGTATAGGAGTAATGAATTTTATCCTCTTACTCCGTAACATATAATATTTTCAAATAGTGGATGTCTATATTTACGGAACGAAATTTTATTCCCATTAACATAGGTTCTTTTAAGGATCAAAATCATGTCAAGTAAGACATGAAAAAAGGAGATAGGTTTTTTTCAGAAAGAAAACTAGGTTTAATAAAACATTTTTCAGAGCAACCTTTATAAATTGAATGTTCTTATATTTAAAAAAAAGCTTGGAGTAAACATAATTTGAAATCTAAGTTTGTTATTTTCTAACAAAATAAATGTGTAACTATTTAGATAAATTAGAAGTGGTGTTGAAAACAGGTCACTTATCTCAATAAAAAAAGTATAAAAAATTCTTTAAAATTTAACACAGATATCTAAATCTATCAATCTCCAATTAATAAACGAATAGTAAACAAATAATTAATTAAATTCACTTATAAATTAACTCGCAACTAGATTTTTGGAGAGCGAAAAGGGGTTAAAAATGAGATATTTGATTTATTTGTTTCATAATAAACAATTTTTTGTGGGGTTTTTTAGAGTTTTTATCTTTTTTGTATTTTTCATTTTTTATCTTTTTTTGAATTTTAAAGTTATTTTCTTTTTAGGATTTTTGGATATTCTAATTTTATTTTTTTTTTCATTTTTTTGATTTTGTTTTTACGTTTTTATCCATTTATTTACAAGATAGAGCAGAGAAAGAGATGTTATTTGCAAAGAAGAGAGGGGGGGGAGAGATAATATTTTTACAAAAATGATTTTCAAGGTAAAAAAGAAACAAAATATTTTTAGGAATTTTTGTTTTATAAATTTTTTGAAATTATTTTGTTTTATGAATTTTTTTGAGTTTTTGATTATAAAACAAGCAAAATTGTTTTTGAAGATTTTAATTTTTTTTGCATTTTTTTTTTATTTTTGATTGGGTGCAGACAATATAAGTGTGAAAAAAGAAAAATGCGAGTAACGAGAACACCCCCACATTTAGTTTCAACATTGTCCCCAATGTTGCAAGATAAGAATGGGGAACAAAAATAGATAAAATACAATATTTACAAAAATAAAGAGGGAGGGTAGAAACTTCCCTGAGACGAGGTCGGAGAGGCCCATTTGGAACCCTACATTATTAATAAGAATGAAAAAAAGCGATTCCGTGATATGCAATTTATTTGGTGGCGCGATGTTTTTTTCTTCTAATAAGCGCCTTATTTGTAGATTTACTAACTCGACTTGGCAATAAGGTTTCGGGTGGTAGGGGGTGGCATGTGCGGGTGACTCGTAATTAGCTAACATCTTAGCTATTGGAGCTTAATAGAAATGCATTCCCCTATCTCCTAAAATAACGTGAGGCATGCCAAAGCGAGAAAATAAATATATAATTCTTAAAAATAAATTTTTTTTGTTTAGTTTTGTAGTTTTTTGATTTTTTTGGGTTTGTTAGTTTTTAGATTTTTTGGGGTGTTTAGTTTTTTTTAGATTTTTTAGAGTTTTATTTTTTAGATTTTTTTGGGTTTTTAGTTTTTTCAGATTTTTTTTAGTTTCTTTGTTTTATAAAATTTTTTTTAGTGTTTTAGTTTTTGTTGTTTTTTTAGTTGTTAGTTTTTTAGATTTTTTTATATTTAGTTTTTAGTTTTTAGATTTTTTGGGGGTTTTTAGTATTTTTGTTTTTAGTTTTTTTTATATATTTTTTTGGTTTTTAGTTTTTAGATGTTTTTGGTTTTTAGTTAATTTTTTTTAAAAAAGGAAACGTCGTAATTTCATTTTAGTGTTATTATAGATAATAATAATATAATAACTTCTAAAGTTTTTGTTTGTTTTTTTAAAAGTATTATTATTATTATTACTAGTATTTTTTGTTAGCCATTTTTTTGTTATATATATAAATAAAAATAGGTAAAAGTAATAGTTTTCCGAAGTTTGAAATAACAATACGAAAATTCTCTGGCAACGACGACAAAAACTTGATGGTTACAACTACAAAAAGCCCTGCGGGTTTATTTAATAAGCAGATTTGGTTTTATTTATTTTGGAAGGATGGGGCACGTTGATTTATTATCTATAAAAAAGTTGAAATTGAGTTTTAAAGAGAGGAGGCAATTGCACTTATCGCGTATAGTACAGGATATTACGGTGAGGAATAACGGGGTAGTATTGTTCTCGGGGATGAGTTGATTACTTCTACTCTTCCCTGGAGGGGACTATTATTTTACTGAAAATAACTTATCGGGTTATTATTTATAAATATATAAATAGAAAATAGACATTAAAAAGCCGATGACGAAATAGCGCAACTGTATCAAATTGTATTTGAACTAAAATAACTTTTAATAAATAGAGATCCTAAATTTCAAATTAATTAAGGCGAAGACTTGGCCGTGGAGGTACATAAAAATGAGCTCACCTATCTCTAGGACTATCGCTCTCCTAAACATTAAGACTATTCGACCGGGCTCTATTCCGATGAAGGATTCCTCTTAATGTCCGCATTATGCTAAGAACCCCGCTATTGGGTGGGGAACCCAATTCAGTAGAATTCCGGGCCTCCTCTCTTGAGGGTTAGTGCGAAATTCCATTTACCCAGGGGTGATCGGTCCATACGCATGGCCTCTTGGCTAGCTAGCATATGAACTACAAAGATAGAGCACACACATCGATATGTGGTTCTACGTGTCGTAAACCCGGGGCAAATCTTACGTAATTTAATTAAAGAGAAAAAGAGGACCTTTAATTATTTAAAGTGATTTTATCTGTCTCAATGCTCTTCGATACTGAGAGCTAAGAGCAGTTAGCCACTCATCGGAATGGGGACGGCTTGCAAAAAAAAAATTGCATAATTGAAAAGTGCGAGTCCTACTCAAACGAGTAGGCGGGAAATAAAAGCTGAAAATGAAAGCAGAAAAATAGAAGTCCTACTCAAACGAGTAGGCGGGAAATGAAAGAATTAAAAGTGCGAGTCATACTCAAACGTGTAGGAGGGAAATGAAAGAAAAAAATGAAAGCAGTAAATGAAAAATGAAAATGAAAGCAGTAAAATGCAAGTCCTACTCAAACGAGTAGGCAGGAAATGAAAACATTAATAATGCGAGTCCTACTCAAACGAGTAGGCGGGAAATGAAAGCGATAAAATTGCAAGTCCTACTCAAATGAGTAGGCGGAAAATGAAAGCATTAAAATGACAAGTCCTACTCAAACGAGTCGGCGGGAAATTATAAGTCCTACTCAAACGAGTTGGCGGGAAATTAAAGCGAGTCCTACTCAAATGAATAGAAGGAAATATATGCACACACACTCTCTACAGGAATAAAATGCACACACTCTACATAAATAAAATGCACACACTCTATTTGAAGAATGAAAAAAAAATTCTAACTCATACACTCACGCACACAAGCGAAAAAAGAGAAAAACAAAGTGATCTAAAAATTAAAACCAATATATTTTTATCGTTAGAACTTTATAGAAATACATAAAAAGAGAAAATAAAAATTAAACGAGCAAAAGTTTTGAAAATTAAAATTATAATCAAAGGGTTGCAAAAATTTAAACAAGTAGATTTTCATTCTCATAATTTTATAAAGGAGCTTAAAAAGTGGAAATAAAGCAGAAAAAAAGCAAAACGTTTTACAACCTAAAAGCCTAAGTTAAAGAAAAATCAAAACCACTTTTAAGACACCTTTATAAACTCATAAAAATGATGTAAAAAGCACTAAAAAGTTAAACTATGAAAATTATGAAAGCATAAAACTAAACTAATACACACACACACCCATTTTAAAAAAGGTAAAGAAAAACAAACATAAAACAAATAAAAATAAGATTGCTTAAGGTGGGGCACATAGATGAAGTCCAGAACAATATAAGAAGGAAAAAGCTACAAATTTTATTAAGAAAAAAGTTGTTTACAAAGCTAAACATAAAAGAGAGGGGGAGAAATTTCCTTACAAAGCTTGGAAATCACCTAAGCAGCCCCTGACCCTAAGCAAAATGGTCCAAAAAACAGAACCCTTGGCTCAAACAAATAAGTTCTGTTTGTAAGCAAATTTTTTGGGTTACATGCCCTAGGTCATGGGCATGTATGGGGGGCGTGTAGCTACTGTTGCTGAAGTGATCCAAAATATTTATTGCTAGTTTGACTTTGGGGCTGTACATGTGGAAGTCACGGGCGTGATCCTGCTATCACGGGCGTGACCCTGCTGTCACGGGTGTATAGGGGGCGTGTCCAGAAGGTTTAACTAGGGAAGGCATCATGTCATTTCGTAGCCGAAGCTGTCTTATCTGGGACATGTGGAGAGGTCAGGGCGTGTCGAGTATTGACACGGGCATGTCATGCGGTTCGACGAACTTCTCATGCCGAACATCGAGCTGGAAGCCTTGATCGTCAAACCGTATTTTACACGGGCGTGTCGGGTCTTATCATGGGCATGTTCAGCAATCATCTAACACAGATCGTTGAGTCGAGATAGACGAACGTCGAGGGCGTGACGCGGGGCATGTCGCGGGATGAACGTGGGCGTGCCAATTTGGACATGGGCATGCACTTGATTTTTATTTGAATGCGGCAACTTTTGTTGGAATCAAAGCTACGCGCCCAGGTCACGGGCGTGACCGAGAAGTACACGGGCGTGTACTTTAAAATTTTGACATTTTCCTGAAAAATTTCTAAAAAATAAAATAAAGCTAAGTTAGAAATTATATACAAAAAAGAAACATTTTATTGAACAAAATTAACAAAAAATAATGAAAATAGATTAAAACAACTTAATTAACGTACGTAAAAATACGTATATTTACAACATATCAGTGAACTTTTGGATGCCTTTGATGGTTAAAACTCCAAAAAGTATTTAGAGGACGCGGCGCCCCGCTGGGTTTTTTAGTAGAAAAGCGGTAGTGATTTTTATGTAAGGAAAGCGAGGCGCGCGTATTTTTATTTTGGAAATAAAATAGTGGTACCGAGTTTTAATGAGGAGGCAAGTGCACCTATCGCATGTATTAAAGGATATTCTGGTGAGGAATATCGGGGTTATATTGTTTTCGGGGTCGAGTTGATTATTTCTACTCTTTCCTGGAGGGGCCTATTATTTTACCGAAAAATAACTTGTCTGGTTATATTTATATATATATATATATATATAAAGGGCAGAAAATAAAAGCGTTTAAATGATGGAGCCGATGAATAGCTTAGCACAACGACATCTAAAAAATTTGAACTAAAATAAACTTTTAATAAAACGAGATCCTAAATTTCAAATTAATTAAGGCGAAGAATTGGCTGTGGAGGTTCCACAAACATGAGCTCACCTACCTCTAAGGATATCGCTCACCTGAACATTAAGACTATTCGACCAAACTCTCATCCAACGAAGGATTCCTCTTAATGCTCGCATTATGCTAAAACCCTGCAATTGGGTGGGGAACTGTAACATACCATTTTCAACTAGATCCCTAGGAGTGGTTCTGTCCATGACTAGGTCATGTCAACCATAGGAAGCAAGAAATGGGCCAAGAGTTAGGAGGCATGAAGTTGGAAATCATCATGGCCTGCATATAGTAGAATTCTAAACAATGGTTTGGGGTGACCATGGGGCTACACCTTGACCCCAAGACCCTACCACAACACCCCCTAATACCTTGGGAGGCCCATTAGAGCCATAAGGACACAATAGGGTCAATTAAAGAGACCCAGTTGACAAAGGTCAACTCTAACCCAAAATGGGTCAAACTGGCCAACTTAGGGTCAATTGACCTACTCCTAGCCTAGAGGACCCCACCTATGCCCCCCCTAACTCTAAAGTGAAGTCAAGGGGACATTAAGGACACATTGTGGTCAGCCCTACAGGCCAGGTTGACCCAAGTCAACTCAAGCCCCTAATCTGGTCAAAGTACCCTTACTAAGGGTATGTGACCTCCAAAGTGCAAGATAACCCTACATAACCCTACCTAGACCTTAGGGGAAGCCAATGGGTCACCAAGGACCCAATGGGATCAACCCAAATGGTTATGTGGACCCAAGTCAACTCTAGCCCTAAAATGGTCAAAGTGACCTTACCAAGGGGCATGTGACCCCCAAGATGCCCAACCAACCCTATTCAAGTCTTCCTAGACCATAAGGGAGTCCAATGGGTCAGTAAAACCCAATGGGGTAAACCCAGATGATCAAATTGACCCAGGTCAACCCTAATTTAAACCAAGTCAAACCTAGCCCAAAAAGGGCTAACCCAAGCCCAAGCCACTTCTTCCTTAGGCTAACCTCATTTTCATGTTCATCATGACTAAGTGGGCTGCACTTAGCCTATGGTTGACCAGTCAACCAGGGGTGACTAGGAGAGAGAAGGGAGCTTCCCTCAATGTTAATGGAGGAGAGAGAAGATGGGGGAGAGGAAGGGGAGAGTGGAGCCGGCCAAGGGAGGCTAACAGCCACCTTTAATGGCTTCAATCAACTCCTCTAGGGAAGAGGAGTTGATTCCAGACGTTTCCCGGCCACCAAGGGGTGGATTCAGCCCCCATCCACTCAACCCGAGCCTCACCATGAATGGTGTTGATGGGCATTGAAGAACCAGCCGCCCCCCATCCCCAATTGCCATTTAAACACCATCAGTGGGCAGAGGGGAACATTTTCGAGCCTTTACCTGGAGGAGATAGGCCGTCCCACTGTACTGTTGCAGAAGCCGAGTGCCGCCGCCATCAACAATGGCATCCCGCCGCTCCTCACGCATTCATGCCGCCAGGAAGGTCCTCCCCCTCTCCTTAACTCACGGGTAGATCATAGGTCACCTTAGGCTCAGGTTTCGGGCTCAATTGAGCCCGATCAAAACCAAGCTTTTCATGGTTTTCGGCAAGAAATTTAACTGCTAGAACTGCCAGAAAATGCCCCTCCGGCGGCAGAGCCACCGCCTGGCGATAGCCACCACCTCAACGGAGGTGGTGGTGACGGGGGCCGGCCGGGGAAGGGGCTGGATCGCCGGCGGCAGGGCTTGGAAACGACTCCAGGAGGGTTGGATCCTGGCCATTGGCTCAATGTAGAAGATGATGGGATTCCGTCGAATCTGCGTCATGATTCGTGCTTCTCCTGATTCTAAACTATAGGATATTAAATTTTGATATTTTGATTTATGTCACAGTTTTAGTATTATTTGGTTTTAATTTTTAAAAATACCTAGGCTCATCTGGTGGGAAAACCTCCAACATGAAAGTTGTAGTTTTTTGTGTCTACTGTATTTTAAAATTAGTTTGAACCAATTTGGATGCATGGTCTGACCAGAGCACCTATTGTGGTGAGGCATGTACTTAGGGCTAGGCAGTCATTAAACTGAGTGCCCACACCTCATCCCTGGTCCAAATCACTTGAAAGTTTGGCAGGGAGCCTAACCTATCTATACCTAGGGCCTGCCAAAATTCAGAATTTTGGACACAGGTTTCCTAAAGTTTTTGCTTTTATTTAATAAAGCTAGGGTAATTTAATTAAGTGGTCAAATGACCTCCAAACCCTCCAAAATTTTGGTGAGAGGTCCCTGGAATCAAGACCTAGCTATGTACAAAATTTCATCTCATTTGGATATGTTTTGGTCAGGGAATCACCAAACCCTAGTTTGGCCTTAAGAGGGTATTTTTGGTTACAAGTGCCCTATGGACTTAGGGTGGCCCCCTCCCCTCAACAGAGGCTGAGGTTTTGGACACTGACTTGGCATGGCTAATGTCACCCTCTTATGGAAAATGGGATGATTTAGGCTTGATTCACCCTAGGGTTCAACCACAAACCCTAAGGAAGGACTTTTGAGGGTTGTGAAGGACATGGGGGCAAATGCCCTTATATGGACTTGGAAACCCAGAAGAATTAAGGGTAATGTAACTTAAGATCTCTGGTAGGAACATTAGAAGAATTGGAGCATGGTAGACACCTCAAAACCCTAACCCTAGTTTTAGGGTAGGAGCACAAATTTGAAGATTCAGTCAGTAAACCTTCCCCAAATGTTATGAAACTTGGGTAGAGTAGGTTTTAGTCCACCTAGGACCTCTGGTAATTTTTGTAGAATTTTATGGATTATATTTTTGGTACTTTATGTGTTAATTACAAAAAGGCCCAAAAAGTTGTTTGATTTTCTCATGGATATTATGTGCTTTAAAATATGATGCAACTTGGTCAGAAGATAGTCTAGGGCTAGGGGAACATCTCTGAATTTTATCACAATTCTTAATTGGTTTTATTTGGTACTTCCTTCATTAATTTCAGAAAGGTGCTTTGGTAGAATAAATTACTTATTGATGATATATTTATTGACAAATCTTGAGGTTTAGGTTTTGATGTTTTCAGGCCAAAAAATACTTGTAGAAATTTATTTATAATTTTTAGAGGTTTGTTTACAGAACTTCCTTTACAAGACCCTAATTCTGAGAATTGGATATTTAGTAAATTCAGGGAAACATATCCTTTCAAAACTTATGAAACTTTACTTAGTGGTTTTATGTGCCCTTATAATCATCTTGGAATTTTCCCTGAATTTTTGGAATTATTTTTATAGTACATCCCCTTTAAATGACTTAATATGGTCTAAAGTTTAAATAATATTTAAGGGCATAAATCTTGCTGAAAAATTTGGAGATTCTGGATTTTTAGATGACTACCCATCTTGCATTTATGATAATTTTAGTGGAGCTTTATCTTGCATAAATCTTGTACTTCCTGTTCAACCTTGGAACTTTTGGCTTTTAAAATAAATAAATAAATTAGCGTTTAAATTATGAAAATTAGGAAATTGTGGATTCAGTCTACATATGCCAATATAGATCTCTAATAATTATTATATCAGCATTGGATGATCATATGGCATACTTCCCTTTTTACGGGTCACATAGCTTAAGTGGTCTGCATTTAGCAAAACTGCAGGAAATCATTTGGGATATGAACTAGAACACATGTGTTGGGTGTTGTTGGGTTGCTGGAAAGTATAAATAGAATTAGGTGCATCTTTGGAAGATAAGTGAGTAGGGTGTTGTTTTGTCTAGGGTTTAGAGGCACTCGGGTCCGACGAAAGATCGTCCTCCCCGAAGAGAGTTGGAGTCAAATCACCCTAGGATTAGCCTATCGTAACATGAGAAAGTAATGGGTAAGGGGATCAACCAATAATATTATTAAGTACCTTGCGAAAGGGAATGTTGGGCGTAATCCCAACACAGTTCCTAGTGCCCCTTGAGAGCCTTCACAGGGAATACCGGGGGCAGTCCTGGGTTAACGTAAACTGTTTTAACAAGCTGAAAAGAGTAACTTAGTAATTAGGGTTGCACCTTTCAGAAACACTGATAGCACCGGAAGACAGCTGGGAGCTTCGGCTTGGATGGTTAAAAGACGGACTTTTGGTCCGGGGAGCTTCAGCTCGCTTGTTGAGACGGACGTTTTGGTTCGGGGAGCTTCGGCTCGGTTTTTGATTACGCCAAATTTGCATGTGCATAAAAGGAAAGGAAATCAAGGTGGTGGGTCTTCGGTATTGGAGGGTCGATGCACCGACGCCAATACCTTGACTCGGCAAGTGTGGTTAGCACTTCGCTAACAGAAGTCTGGTGCGCCAGCCGACAACAGTACGCAGGAGTCCGCTTCGTGCACCTAGCGTTGAGGCGTACGATAGGTCTGACTGGTAGTGCTTTACTGGTTTATAGGTGGGCGAGGCCCAACCCACCGCTTCCGTATGCCACTACGGAGGTATCCTGGGAGGTTACGGCTCCAGAAAGGGGGAACTAAAGGTCTGTGTGCACAGAGTCAGATGTGTGTGTTGCACTTGCATGATCCATCATACCCACTTGCATGTCATAGCATAATCGATTCATTTAACCATGACACCTAAAGTATAAGTGGAATGGGATGCTTATACTTTAGGCCCTGCAAAACGACCCCTTAGTCTATAAGCTTGTGTGGGCAGGTTTATAAATGAAGGTCAATTTTTGATATATAAATACATATGCTGCTGTTTGATAACCGACACCCCAACGTATAAATTGGTATGTGACTTTTTATATGATGGGAGCCTTGCAAAAGACCCCTTGGCTTATGTGATCTCACATAAGTGAAGGTTATTTTTCCTATTTAATCTTATTGTCAATATTTATTATAAAATTGCTAATATAGGTCCGCTGCCACCTGTTTTGATTATTCTCCACCTTCAAGTCCTCCCCTTTCTTCCTCTCCGCTCGGTGTTTAGGAGCCATGGGGGAAGGGGTGGGGGATGATAGGACTTAGTCTTTTAGACTAACGGTTTTCGAACTGCATCATTTAGGGGATCGTGTAGTCCAGCATGGAGGAGCAGCCCGAGAGACCGGTGCGCTTGGAGGTGGGGCAGTCTAGCTCCGGAGTTCATACAGTCGGGACCATGAGTCTCGACCTTGAGTAGTTTTTTAGTTTTTGCTTTCGCATGTGTGATCTTGTAGTGAGGACTTAATGTACCGGGCATAAGCCCGTATTTTAGCACTCTGATGTATTATTCTGTGGACACTCCCTTCGTGGAGATTTATTTACTATGATATGTGATTTTCTGCGGACTGCAAGTTTCCATTTACTTCATTATTCTACTTTTCTGTGATCGAATTGGCCGGCAGAATCGGCGCTTTGTGGTGATGACCCTTCAGGGCGTGAAGGAGTCACCGCAAAACAGCAGTTCTGGGCCTAAGACCCTGGTGTCGAAGAGAAAAAAAGGTGGGGGGGTCTTACAAGTGGTATCAGAGGGCAGACCTCGATCGAAAAGTAGCAGTCCACAACCCTGGGTCACCCCCACGCGAGTTTAGTTTGGGGCAAACTAAGCAGCGAAAACAGTGGTGTGCCCATATGAGGGATCACATGTAAATTGTCCACTTTTTATTAGGTATTGAGTCGATTACCTACTAATGTAGCTCGTTTTTGCAGCCCCCAGCTCAGCCCACCCCTCAAGGTGGAGCTCTGCAGTCTCCAGACAATGCACCACCTCCCATGGTCCCCACACCTTTCCTTCAGTCAGACATGGGGTAAACTCTTACAGCTATCCTTGAGGCCTTCCGGGCTCAGCAGGCTCCTGCCCAACAGCCAAACCCAGGGGCCAACTAGATGAGCACCTTCCGAGGTCTCTCTCCCCCGTCATACTTGGGGACAGAGTCGACAGTGCGGACAGAGGAGTGGCTGGATGTTATGTACGAGATGTTTACCAGGATACGGTGCCCTTGGGAGGAGAGGGTGGCTTTGGTGGTATCTTGCTTGGAGTCCCATGCCAAGAGGTGGTGGAAGACGCTGTTGGACACGACGTTTGCCGATAGGGAGATTGCAGAAATTACTTGGGTGGAATTCAGGGCCACGCTGCTGGAGCACTTTGTTCCGTAGTCGGCCAGGGATGAGTTGGAGGAGCGATTCTTACAGCTGAGGCAGGGCACCAGGACGGTGGTGGAGTACCACCGAAAGTTCGACCATTTGGCTCGATATGCAGGTTCTTACCAGCTGGACGAAGCAGGATACGTCAAGAGATTATATAAGGGCCTAAAAGAGGAGTTGAGGGAGGTCTTGTTGTTTGTATCTGACAGACCTATCTCCCGGATTTTGGAGATGGCAAAGAGGATTGAGGCTGATCGGCACACCACTCGGGGCCGGAAGCGGCAAGCGGAGGATCAGGGCCGGAGGGCCCGAAATGATCAGCGGCGAGGCACCATACCATTTGGGAGAAGGACAGAGGAGCAGCCTCGTCAGGAGGTGAGGCAGGAGCCGAGAGAATAGGTGGTTTTGGCCCCTCAACCTCTTCGGATACAGAAGATGCCGAGACCCGGGGGTATGGCGTATCCCCCGCCGGAGTGCTTCCATTGTCATCAGGTGGGACACCTCCGGAGAAACTGCACCATGAGGGGGGCACCCCCTCCAGCACCATAGGGTGGCCCACCTGCCCAGCATTTTGGAGGCCGAGGACGCGGCCGAGGACGTGGTTACCAGGGAGGAGACCGAAGACAGGAGAGGGAGCAGGCATATGCCTTGGATCTGGCACAGCCTCGAAAACCAGAGTGGGTCATCACAGGTATAGTCTTCATCAGCGGCAAGCCCGCCTATACTCTGTTCGACACGGGTGCCTCGCACTCGTTTGTGTCGGAGGCCTTTCTGGAAGGGCTGGAAGGAGTGGAACGGTTCACAGGCCGGATGAGGAGGGTGCGTCTACCCGACGGATCGGAGATACTCACCTCAGCCCACTGCAGTATGGAGGCGGAGATTGGTGGAAAGTCGTTCGAAGTTCCGGCAACGGTCCTGAGGATGCCAGTCTTCGAGCTGATCCTGGGCATGACTTGGCTACAGTGGAATCATGCCCAGATTGATTGTCAAGCGAAGAGGATCACCGTGAGGAACGGGGACTCTACCATCATCATCGAAGGTATAAGACCTGCCTCACGTATACCCTTATCTTCAATACAGGCCGTTAAGGCCTATTTACAGGGGGAGGAGGTCTACGAGGTGCTGTTTGAGATGGCGGAGGCCATGAGTTCTATATCGAATATTCCGATGGTGCGGGAGTTTGAGGACGTCTTTCTAGAGAAATTACCCGGATTACCCCCGTTCAGGGAGCAGGACTTCCAGATACAGCTTGTGTCGGGGGCCAGTCCAGCATCCAAGGCACCTTACCGGATGGCCCCAAGGGAGCTGACCAAGTTTCGGAGCCAGCTTCAGGAGTTAGTGGAAGCCGGATTTATCTGGCCAAGCTCTTCACCATGGGGAGCCCCGGTATTATTCATCAAAAAGAAAGACGGGACTCTGAGATTGTGCATAAACTACCAAGCACTAGATCGGCTGACGGTCCGGAACACCTATCCACTTCCAAGGATAGACGAGCTGTTCGACCAGCTGCAGGGAGCGCAGTTCTTTTCGAAATTAGATTTGAGGTCGGGATACTACCAGCTTCGAATTCGTGAGGAGGACATTCAGAAGACTGCTTTTAGTAGCAGATATGGATTATTCGAGTTTACGGTGATGCCCTTCGGGCTCACCAATGCACCCTCGGCATTCATGACTCTCATGAACCAGGTTTTCAAGGAGTACCTAGACGTGTTTGTCATTGTGTTTATCGATGACATCCTCATCTACTAGAGGACGGAGGAGGAGTACACTCGCCATATGGCACTGACCCTGCAGAGACTGTGGGAGAATCATTTATATGCGAAGTTTAGTAAATGTCAGTTCTGGCTGAAGGAGGTGGGCTTCTTAGGCCATATTATCATTGGAGCCGGGCTGGCAGTGGATCCGGCAAAGATTCAGGATATTCGGGATTGGCCGCAGCTGAAGACAACCACCGACGTATGAAGTTTTCTAGGACTTGTCAGTTACTACCGGAAGTTCGTGGAGGGATTCTCTCGAATCGCCCTCCCGCTCACATCCTTGACGAAGAAGGAGGTACCGTTCGTGTGGACCCCGCAGTGCCAGGCAGCTTTCCAGGAGCTGAAGGATCGGCTAACCTCGCCTCCCATTCTTGCTCTCCCCTCGGGGAGGGATGGATTTCAGGTCTACACTGATGCTTCCTACCAGGGAATGGGAGCTGTACTGATGCAGAAGGGCCATGTGATTGCATATGCATCTCGCCAGTTGAAGAAGCACGAACAGAACTATCCAGTGCACGACCTTGAGATGGGGGCAGTCATTTTTGCTTTGAAGGTCTGGCACCATTATCTTTATGGAGTCCACTGCGATATCTATTCCGACCACAAGAACCTGAAATACGTGGACACGCAGAAGGAACTAAACATCAGGCAGAGGCGCTGGGTGGAGTTTTTAGCAGATTATCAGTATGAAATGCACTACCATCCAGGGAAGGCAAACGTGGTGGCGGACGCATTGAGTAGGAGAGCTGCCACTTCCGAGGTCGGGCCCCAGATTATGTCCATGGAGCTGGTGAGGAGATTGGAGGATATACACATCACACTGGTGTCATCCGAGGACCCCGAGCTTTACATGGAGTATTTAGCTGCGGTGAGTGTTACAGACGATATCCGGGACCGAGTCAGAGAGGGACAGAGGCGAGATGTCAAATTGGAGCCGATATTCTGGGCCTTGGAAAACAAAACAGCAGGGGATTACATGATGAGGAACGGCGTGGTATGCTTCAGAGGTCGGACTTATATACCGGAAGGAGGCCAGGTCCGGGAGGATATTATGGTGGAAGCCCACCACAGCAGATACTCGGTGCACCCAAGCATCACGAAGATGACTGAGGATTTGAAGAAGACTATGTACTGGCCTGGCATGAAGAAGGATATCACTCGGTTTGTGAGCCACTGCGAAGGTTGCCAGCTAGTGAAGGCAGAGTGCAAAAACCCTGCGGGTTTGTTGCAACCACTCCTGGTACCAGAGTGGAAGTTCGAAGACATCGCGATGGACTTCATTCACGGATTTCCCCGATCACGAACAGGAAATGACTCGATTTGGGTCATCGTCGATCGGTTGACAAAAGTAGCCAGGTTCATTTCGATCAGGAAGGATGACGCTGTGGGAGTATTAGTACGGAGATTTGTGGAGCAGTTCATTCGATATCACGGGGTGCCCAAGACGATCGTGTCGGATTGGGATGGCCGGTTCACTTCCAGGGAGTGGAGATCCATGCAAGCTTACTTAGGCACGCGATTGACCTTCAGCACTGCATTCCATCCCCAGACGGACGGGCAGACAGAACGCACCAACCGGACTCTGGAAGATCTTTTGAGGCTATGCATTTTGGACCACGGGGAACCGTGGGAGAAACTCTTACCCCTGGTCGAGTTTCCTATAACAACAGCTACCAGTCCAGCATCAGGATGGCGCCTTACGAAGCCTTGTACAGAAGGAAATGCCGGACCCCCATTTCTTGGGTTCAGGATGAAGATCCGAAGGTGTTGGGATCAGAGTTTGTTGAAGACACTGAGGCTCAGGTGAGGCTGGTCAAAGACAGGATGCTAGAGGCGCAGAGTAGATAGGCTAAGTACTATGACGCCCGGCATCGGCAGGTGGCGTTCCAGGTGGGAGACCGTGTGTTTTTGAAGATCTGGCCCATGCATGGAGTCTCGCGGGTGCGTGGTCGGAGGAAGAAGCTCAGCCCTAGGTACATGGGCCCTTACAGGATCCTGGAGCGGATCGGGCCCCTAGCCTACAGGCTGGAGTTACCACCAGAGCTGGAAGCTCTGCATGAAGTCTTCCATATTTCTTCACTGAGGAGGGCTCTGCTATCCCCGGAGTAGTATATTTTGACCAACGAAGGGCCGGTAGCATCAGACCGGTCAGTTCGTTTGGAGCTGGTTAAGATCGACGACCGAGGAGTACGGGTCTTGCGATGCAAGAAGGTCCCACTAGTCAAGGTCCTGTGGAGGAACCATGGCCAGGAGGAGCATACCTGGGAGCCACAGGACTTGATGCGATAAAGATACCCAGAGCTGTTCAGTCAGGTATACCTCACAAACCCCTCAAGATGTTAATTTATTTTCTTGGTTTAAACTAGCAAGAGCTGCTTTAGGCGGGTAGGTGCTTATCTTTTGTTTATTGGGATCTTGGCTACATCAATTGGGTGAATTGGGTATATATTAGGCTTCCCTTAAAACCTAATTTAGCAACATGGCGTCGTGATGGGATGTTACAAGTTTCTGTCTTCGGTAGAAAATTCCCGTAGGCTTAACCTTGATTTCGGGGATGAAATCTTTGTTTTGTTTATTGGGATTTGTAACATCCCATTTCCAACTAGACCACTAGGAGTGGTTCTGTCCATGACTAGGTCATGTCAACCCTAGGAAGCCAGAAATGGGTCAAGAGTTAGGAGGCATGAAGTTGGAAATCATCATGGTCTGCATATAATAGAATTCTGAACAATGGTTTGGGGTGACCATGGGGGTACACCTTGACCCCAAGACCCTACCACAACACCCCCTAATACCTTGGGAGGCCCATTAGAGCCATAAGGACCCAATAGGGTCAATCAAAGAGACTCAGTTGACCAAGGTCAACCCTAACCCAAAATGGGTCAAACTGGCCTACTTAGGGTCAATTGAACTACTCCTAGCCTAGAGGACCCCACCTATGCCCCCCCTAACTCTAAAGTGAAGTCAAGGGGACACTAAGGACACATTGGGGTCATCCCTAGAGGCCAGGTTGACCCAAGTCAACTCAAGCCCCTAATCTTGTCAAAGTACCCTTACTAAGGGTATGTGACCTCCAAAGTGCAAGGTAACCCTACATAACCCTACCTAGACCTTAGGGGAAGCCAATGGGTCACCAAGGACCCAATGGGGTCAACCCAAATGGTTATGTTGACCCAAGTCAACTATAGCCCTAAAATGGTCAAAGTGCCCTTACCAAGAGACATGTGACCCCCAAGATGCCCAACCAACCCTATTCAAGTCTTCCAAAATCTTAAGGGAGTCCAATGGGTCACTACAAACCCAATGGGGTCAACCCAGATGATCAAATTGACCCAGGTCAACCCTAATTTAAACCAAGTCAAACCTAGCCCAAAAAGGGATAACCCAAGCCCAAGCCACTTCTTCCTTAGGCTAACCTCATTTTCATGTTCATCATGACTAAGTGTGCTGCACTTAGCCTATGGGGTTGACCAGTCAACCAGGGATGACTAGGAGAGAGAAGGGAGCTTCCCTCCATGTTAATGGAGGAAAGAGAAGATGGGGGAGAGGAAGGGGAGAGTGGAGCCGGCCAAGGGAGGCTAACAGCCACCTTTAATGGCTTCAATTAACTCCTCTAGGGAAGAGGAGTTGATTCCAGATGTTTCCCGGCCACCAAGGGGTGGATTCAGCCCCCCTCCACTCAACCCAAGCCTCACCATAAATGGTGTTGATGGGCATTGAAGAACCAGCCGCCCCCCATCCCCAATTGCCATTTAAACACCATCAGTGGGCAGAGGGGAACACTTTTGAGCCTTTACCTGGAGGACATAGGCCATCCCACTGTACTGTTGCAGAAGCCGAGCACCGTCGCCGTCAACAATGTCATCCCGCCGCTGCTCCCGCATTCAGGCTGCCAGGAAGGTCCTCCCCCTCTCCTTAACTCACGGGTAGATCATAGGTCTCCTTAGGTTCATGTTTCGGGCTCAATTGAGCCCGATCAAAACCAAGCTTTTCATGGTTTTCAGCAAGAAATTTTCCTGCTAGAACCGCCGGAAAACGCCCATCCGGCGGCAGAGACACCGCCTGGCGATAGCCACCACCTCAACGGAGGTGGTGGTGGCGGTGGCCGGACGGGGAAGGGGCTGGATCGCCGGCGGCAGGGCTAGGAAATGGCTTCAGGCGGGTTGGATCTTGGCCGTTGGCTCAATGTAGAAGATGATGGGATTCCGTCGAATCTGCGTCAAGATTAGTTCTTCTCCTGATTCTAAACTATAGGATATTAAATTTTGATATTTTGATTTATGTCACAGTTTTAGTATTATTTGGTTTTAATTTTTAAAAATACCTAGGCTCACCTTGTGGGAAAACCTCCAACATGAAAGTTGTAGTTTTTTGTGTCTACTATATTTTAAAATTAGTTTGAACCAATTTGGATGCATGGCCTGACTAGGGCACCCATTGTGGTGAGACATGTACTTAGGGCAAGACAGTCATTAAACTGAGTGCCCACACCTCATCCATGGTCCAAATCACTTGAAATTTTGGCAGGGAGCCTAACCAAGCTACACCTAGGGTCTGCCCAAAACTCAGAATTTTGGAGACAAGTTTCCCAAAGTTTTTGCTTTTATAAAATAATGATATGGTAATTTAATTAAGCGGTCAAATCACCTCCAAACCCTCCCAAATTTTGGTGAGATATCCCTGGCATCAAGACCTAGCTATGTACAAAATTTCATCTCATTTGGATATGTTTTGGTCAGGGAATCACCAAACCCTAGTTTGGCCTTAAGAGGGTATTTTTGGTTACAAGTGCCCTATGGACTTAGGGTGGTCCCCTCCCCTCAACAGAGGCTGAGGTTTTGGATACTGACTTGTCATGACGAATGTCACCCTCTTATGGAAAATGGGATGATTTGGGCTTGATTCACCCAAGGGTTCAACCACAAACCCTAAGGAAGGACTTTTGAGGGTTGTGAAGGACATGGGGGCAAATGCCCTTGTATGGCTTGGGAAACTCAGAAGAAATGAGTGTAATGTAACTTAAGATCTCTGGTAGGAACATTAGAAGAATTGGAGCAAGGTAGACACCTCAAAACCCTAACCCTAATTTTAGGGTAGGAGCACAAATTTGAAGATTCAGCCACTAAACCTTCCCCAAATGTTATGAAACTTAGGTAGAGTAGGTTTTAGGGCACCTAGGACCTCTGGTAATGTTTTTAGAATTTTATGGATTATATTTTTGGTACTTTATTTGTTAATTACCAAAAGGCCCAAAAAGATGTTTGATTTTCTTATGGATATTATGTGCTTTAAAATATGATGCAACTTGGTAAGAAGATAGTGTAGGGGTAGGGGAACATCTCTGAATTTTATCACAATTCTTAATTGGTTTTATTTGGTACTTCCTTCATTAATTTCAGAAAGGGGCTTTGGTAGAATAAATTAATTATTGATGATATATCTGTTGACAAATCTTGAGGTTTAGGTTTTGATTTTTTCAGGCCAAAAAGTACTTGTAGAAATTTATTTATAATTTTTAGAGGTTTGTTTACAGAACTTCCTTTACAAGACCCTAATTCTGAGAATTGGATATTTAGTAAATTCAGGGAAAAATAACCTTTCAAAAATTATGAAACTTTACTTAGTGGTTTTATGTGCCCTTATAATCATCCTGGAATTTTCCCTGAATTTTTGTAAGTATTGTTATAGTACATCCCCTTTAAATGACTTAATATGGTCTAAAGTTTAAATAAACTTTAAGGGCATAAATCTTGCTGAAAAATTTGGAGATTCTGGATTTTTAGATAATTACCCATCTTGCATTTATCATAATTTTAGTGGAGCTTTATCTTGCATAAATCTTGTACTTCCTGTTCAACCATGGAACTTTTGGCTTTTAAAATAAATAAATAAATTAGCGTTTAAATTATGAAAATTAGGAAATTGTGGATTCAGTCTACATATGCCAATATAGACCTCTAATAATTATTATATGAGCATTGGATGATCATATGGCATACTTCCCTTTTTACGGGTCACAAAGCTTAAGTGGTCTGCATTTAGCAAAACTGCAGGAAATCATTTGGGATATGAACTAGAGCACATGTGTTGGGTGTTGTTGGGTTGCTGGAAAGGATAAATAGAATTAGGTGCATCTTTGGTAGATAAGTGAGTAGGGTGTTGTTTTGTCTAGGGTTTAGAGGCGCTCGGGTCTGATTGTTAAAACTCCAAAAATATTTACGGTCACGCGGCGACCCGGCGGTTTTATTTGAGAAGAAGGCGGAAGTGAATTTATTTAAGAAAATGGGGCGCGCTTATTTTATTTATTTGGATATAAAACGGGTTAAATCGAGTTTTAACGAAAGGAGGCAAGTGCACCTATCGTGAGTAGTACAGGATATTCCGGGTGGAATATCGAGGTCGTATTGTTCTCGGGGTCGGTTCGTTTATTTATACTCTTCCCTGGAGGGGACTATTATTTTACCGATAATTTTATCTTGTCGGGATATTATTTATATAAAGAAAAGGCAGAAAATAAAAGCATAATAAAGGTGGAGCCGATGAAGAGCTCCGCGCGAGGGCACCGAAAAGACATTGAACTAAAATAAACGTTGAATAAAAAGAGCTCCTAAGTTTCTAATTAATTAGGGCGGAGACTTGGCCGTGGAGGCTCCACTAAAATGAACTCACCTATCTCTAGGACTATCGCTCACCTGAACATTAAGACTATTCGACCGGGCTCTCGTCCGACGAAGGATTCCTCTTAATGCCCGCATTACGCTAAGAACCCCGCTATTGGGTGGGGAACCCAATCCGGTAGAGTTGGCGCGCCTCCTCTCTCGAGGGTTAGTGCGGAACTCCATTTACCAAAGGGTGATCGGTCCATATGCACGGCCTCTTGGCTAGCTAGCATATGGACTACGGAAATAGGGCCCACACATCGATTATGTGGTCCTACGCGTCGTAAACCCCGGGCAAACCTTAAGTGATTTTTAATTAAATAGAAAAGTAAGACCTTTAATTATTTAAAGGAATTTTTTCTGTACCAATGCTCTTCGATACTGAGGGCTAAGAACGTTAGCCACTCATCGGAATGGGGACGGCAGCGATTGAAAGCAATAAAATTAAAGCAGAAAAATAAAGCAGGAAAATTAAAGCAGTAAATGGAAAGCAGTAAATTGCAAGTCCTACTCAAACGAGTAGTACTGAAATGAAAGGAGTAAAATTGTAAGTCCCGGCGCAAATACGTGGGCGGGAAAAAGAAAGCAAGTCCTACTCAAATGAGTAGGAGAAAATAAATGCATTTACAAGGGCATTCCAAATTATTACAGTCCAATAAAGACCGACCATTTAACTCAAGTGAGTAGGCGGTAAATAAAAGCTAAAACTCACGCACTCGACATAAAATTAAAACACACCCACTCTACAAGAAGTAAACACACTCTACTGAAATAAAATCCAGCCATTTAACACAAGTGAGTAGGCGGAAAATTAAAATACACACACTTGTTTGAATAAAATCCAGCCATTTAACTCAAATGAGTAGGCGGAAAAATAAAAATAACACACGCACACACACACTCTACAGGAATTGAAATAAAGCTATAAAAACTACTCATACACGCACACACACGTACAAAATTAAGAAAAACTAAGTGACTGAAAAATTAAAACTACTACATTTCTACCGATAGAATGCGGTAGAAATGAATAAAAAGTGAAAATAAAATTAAAACGAGCAAAAGTTTTTGCAAAATAAACAAAAATTGCAAGTGCTCGAAAAATTGAAATGAATACATTTCTACCGATGGAATGCGGTAGAAATGCATAAAATGAAGAAATAAAATTTAAACGGGCAAAAAGTTTTGAAAATAAAAGGGAAAATGAGAATGCTCGGAAAATTAAAATGATTACGTTTTCATTCTTATAATTTTATAGAAATGCATAAAAAGCGGTAATAAAACTAAAAAAGAATGAAAAGTTTTACAACCCTAAAGAGCCTAAGTTAAAGAATTTGAAAACCAGCTTTTCAAACATTTTTATAAACTCAAAGGAATGAAAACAAAGTGAAAAGAATAAACTAAACCTAAACAAGTTTATTGCATGAAAATAAAATTGCGATTACAACGGCTAGAAGATTGATAAATTCCTAAGTTAAACTAGTTACAAAAGCTAATAAAAAGCACAAAAAAGGGAACGAAAAATTACTTAAGGTAGGGCGCTGTGGCGGATTTTCATACAACATAGAGGAGAAAATAAACATTTCTATTAAGGAAAAAGTGGTTACAATGAAGCAAAAACAAATACATAAAAGAGGGGGGGGGGAAGAAAGTTCCCTTACAATGCATAAACAGCCCCCAAGAACAGCCCTAACCTAAGCAAAGTGGTTCAAAAAGTGGAACCCGGAATTCAGACAGGAAATCTGAATTTATAGAAAAAATTTCACGGGACACGCCCTCGGACACGGGCGTGACCGGGGGCGTGTTAACACTATTCACATGACGGCCGTCCGATTTGACTGGAGATTTGACTTTGGCGGCTGAAATCGTGACGGTCACGCCCCTGGTCATGGGCGTGACTATGGGCGTGTCGACACTATTAAGCAGAAGATTTTGGTGACTTGACGGCGAGTTGACGTTGCGGCGGAAAACGCGGCGGCCACGCCCCTTGTCACGGGCGTGACGGTGGGCGTGTTGTGCGGCGATTAATGGCGTTGTTGACTTCGGGAGGTTGCCGACGGCAGTTTGTCGGGCCAGGTGGAGGAGTCACGCCCTAGGTCACGGGCGTGACTCTAGGCGTGTCGGGTTGGCTCGACGAACGTCGAGCGAAAAACATCGAAAGGAGTGGTCACGACTTGGGTCACGCCCCGTGTCAGGTGACACGGGCGTGTCGACGGGCGTGTTAGCTGGGTCGACGATCGTTGAGCGCGATTCCATCGATCTGGATGGTCACGGGCATGGGTCACGGGCGTGACTCGGGTGACACGGGCGTGACACGGGCGTGTCATGCTATTTCTTCAAAAAGATGTCATTTCCCGGGAATTTGATGTATCACGCCCTGGTCACGGGCGTAACCAACAGTACACGGGCGTGTACTTTGATTTTTTGGCAATTTTTCCTGAAAAATTCAAAAAACAAAAATAACTCTAAGTTAGAAAATATTTACAAAAAGGAAGCAATTTATTAAGAAAAAACAACTAAAAATTACAAAAAGAAACGAATACATCTTATTTAATGTATATAAAAACACGTATATTTACAACTCATCAAATACCCCCATACTTAAGCTTTTGCTATTTCAGAGCAAAAGTTGGAGATGAACTTATAATGAATTAAAGAAATCCTAAGTTTATCTACCGCTTGACTTAATTGAAAGAAGGATCGAAATGAATATCCGGGGTATACGAGTTAAATCCTAAATTATGCCAAAAATTTAAATAAAGGAAGAGTTTCAGCGAAAGACTTCTCGTTGTAAGCAAATAGATAGCAAAAATTTTATTTGTGAGGCTCACAAAAATAGATTGCATTTATGAAACTGTAGCTTGGAAAAAATTAAAGGAAATAATTTAATTTACAAATTATGCTCTCAAAAACATTTTAAAAATAAATCTAGAATTTTTTTGAATTTGGCGGAGGGAGATATCGTGGGATATGAAGAAGGCTTAGAATTTTTAGAGGCGAGGGTATATTTTTTCGCTCGAACCTCTAATGATTTTTTTTTTTCGAATATGGATGTTAGGAAAACGAAATCTTATTTTCCATAACATAATTTTTTTTAACATCTTCATAATCCAATGTATATGTGTAGGAGTAATGAATTTTAACCTCTTACTCCATAATATAAGATCTTTTCAAATATTGGATGCCTATGTTTACGGAACGAAATCTTATTCTCATTGACATAAGATCTTTTAAGGATCGAAATCATGTCAAGTATGACATGAAAAAAAGGTGATAGAGTTTTTTTTTTCAAAAATAAAACTAGGTTTAATAAAAAACTTTTGAGAGCAACCTTTATAAATGAAACATTGCTAAATTTCAAAAAAAACTTGGAGTTATCATAACTTGAAATCTAAGATTGTTATTTTTAATAAAATAAATATGCAACTATTTAGATAGATTAGAAGTGGTGCTGAAAACAGGTACCTTATTTAAAATAAAAAGCATACAAAAATTTTTAAAACTTAACCCCAGATATCTAAATCTATCGTTCTCTAATTAATAAACGAACAGTAAGCAAAGAATTAAAATAATTCGCTTATAAATTAGCTCGCAACTAGATTGTTGGAGAGCGAAAAGGGTTAAGAATTGAGATATTCGATTTATTTGTTACATAATTAAAAAGACTTTTTATTTTTATTTTTAGGGTTTTTCTCTTTTTTTTTAAATTTTTAGTTATTGGCCCGCGAAGAGACTCTTTGGGTGGTTGGTTCGATGAGTCGAACGCCACGGGCATGCTAAAAAGCGAGGTTTATAAATAAGAAGAGGCGGGGAAGAAAGAGATTTTTGTTTTCAAAACATATTGACAAAGGAAAAGAAAAATATTTGTTTTTTGAGTTTTTGTTTTATAATTTTTTTAGTTTTTGTTTTATTATTTTTTTTTTAGTTTTTGTTTTATAAATTTTTTTTTTGAGATTTTAGATTATAAAAACAAGGGAAAAAATTTTTTTTGGTTTAAAAATTTTTTTGTTTTTGGGGTGCAAAAAAAACAGATGCAAAAAAATAGGAAACTAAGAATACACCCCCATACTTAAACACAACATTGTCCCCAATGTTGCAATCTAAGTATGCAGAACGATTAATATACAAAATATAATATGGGCAAAATAAAGGGGAGGGGGTCAAAACTACCCTTACACGAGTTCGGGGAGGCCCGGGTTGAAACCCTGCATTATTTGAGAAGAAGTAGCAAAAACATAACAGAAAAATAAAATGAAAAAGATAAACTCGACCTAAAGGGTGCAGGCGGTAGAGGGCAAATGTGTAAGTGATGCGTACGCTAACGACTTAGCTGTTGAGTGGGACAGATAAGCGAGCCCCTAGTGCGCACAAGAGTGTGACGAGCCGAAGCGACCAAAAACGTTTTATTTATTTAATGTATTGATTATTTTTAGGTATTTATCAAAAAAACATAGGTTTGCGTTTTGAAAAGGAAGAAGGTAAAAACAAAAAATAGAGACGAATTTTTTTTTTGTGGTCTTTTAGGAGATTGTTTAGTGTTTTTGCTACTTCTTTTTTTTATATTTTTTTTTATTTTATTTTTTTTTTTGGGTAAGTTTTTAATTTTTTTGGTTGTTGTTGTGTTTTATTTTTTTAGTTTTATAGTTTTTTCAAATTTTTATGTTTTAAGGTTTTTCAAATTTTTTTAGTTTTATAAGTTTGTCAATTTTTTTTTGTTTTATAATTTTGTAATAATACTTTTTTTGTGGTGATAGTTTTTATTATGATTATGATTATTATTATTATTATTTTTGTTGGCCATTTTTTATTTTGTTGAAAATATAGATAATAGGTAAAATTAATAGTATTCCAGAGTTCGAAATAACGACTCGAAAAGTCCCCGGCAATAACGCCAAAAACTTGATTGTTAAAACTCCAAAAATATTTACGGTCACGCGGCGACCCGGCGGTTTTATTTGAGAAGAAGGCGGAAGTGAATTTATTTAAGAAAACGGGGCGCGCTTATTTTATTTATTTGGATATAAAACGGGTTAAATCGAGTTTTAACGAAAGGAGGCAAGTGCACCTATCGTGAGTAGTACAGGATATTCCGGGTGGAATATCGAGGTCGTATTGTTCTTCGGGGTCGGTTCGTTTATTTATACTCTTCCCTGGAGGGGACTATTATTTTACCGATAATTTTATCTTGTCGGGATATTATTTATATAAAGAAAAGGCAGAAAATAAAAGCATAATAAAGGTGGAGCCGATGAAGAGCTCAGCTCGAGGGCACCGAAAAGACATTGAACTAAAATAAACGTTGAATAAAAAGAGCTCCTAAGTTTCTAATTAATTAGGGCGGAGACTTGGCCGTGGAGGCTCCACTAAAATGAACTCACCTATCTCTAGGACTATCGCTCACCTGAACATTAAGACTATTCGACCGGGCTCTCGTCCGACGAAGGATTCCTCTTAATGCCCGCATTACGCTAAGAACCCCGCTATTGGGTGGGGAACCCAATCCGGTAGAGTTGGCGCGCCTCCTCTCTCGAGGGTTAGTGCGGAACTCCATTTACCAAAGGGTGATCGGTCCATATGCACGGCCTCTCGGCTAGCTAGCATATGGACTACGGAAATAGGGCCCACACATCGATTATGTGGTCCTACGCGTCGTAAACCCCGGGCAAACCTTAAGTGATTTTTAATTAAATAGAAAAGTAAGACCTTTAATTATTTAAAGGAATTTTTTCTGTCCCAATGCTCTTCGATACTGAGGGCTAAGAACGTTAGCCACTCATCGGAATGGGGACGGCAGCGATTGAAAGCAATAAAATTAAAGCAGAAAAAAAGCAGGAAAATTAAAACAGTAAATGGAAAGCAGTAAATTGCAAGTCCTACTCAAACGAGTAGTACTGAAATGAAAGCAGTAAAATTGCAAGTCCCGGCGCAAATGCGTGGGCGGGAAAAAGAAAGCAAGTCCTACTCAAATGAGTAGGAGAAAATAAATGCATTTACAAGGGCATTCCAAATTATTACAGTCCAATAAAGACCGACCATTTAACTCAAGTGAGTAGGCGGTAAATAAAAGCTAAAACTCACGCACTCGACATAAAATTAAAACACACCCACTCTACAAGAAGTAAACACACTCTACTGAAATAAAATCCAGCCATTTAACTCAAGTGAGTAGGCGGAAAATTAAAATACACACACTTGTTTGAATAAAATCCAGCAATTTAACTCAAATGAGTAGGCGGAAAAATAAAAATAACACACGCACACACTCTACAGGAATTGAAATAAAGCTTTAAAAACTACTCATACACGCACACACACGTACAAAATTAAGAAAAACTAAGTGACTGAAAAATTAAAACTACTACATTTCTACCGCTAGAATGCGGTAGAAATGAATAAAAAGTGAAAATAAAATTAAAAGGAGCAAAAGTTTTTGCAAAATAAACAAAAATTGCAAGTGCTCGAAAAATTGAAATGAATACATTTCTACCGATGGAATGTGGTAGAAATGCATAAAATGAAGAAATAAAATTTAAACGGGCAAAAAGTTTTGAAAATAAAAGGGAAAATGAGAATGCTCGGAAAATTAAAATGATTACGTTTTCATTCTTATAATTTTATAGAAATGCATAAAAAGCGGTAATAAAACTAAAAAAGAACGAAAAGTTTTACAACCCTAAAGAGCCTAAGTTAAAGAATTTGAAAACCAGCTTTTCAAACATTTTTATAAACTCAAAGGAATGAAAACAAAGTAAAAAGAATAAACTAAACCTAAACAAGTTTATTGCATGAAAATAAAATTGCGATTACAACGGCTAGAAGATTGATAAATTCCTAAGTTAAACTAGTTACAAAAGCTAATAAAAAGCACAAAAAAGGGAACGAAAAATTAATTAAGGTAGGGCGCTGTGGCGGATTTTCATACAACATAGAGGAGAAAATAAACATTTCTATTAAGGAAAAAGTGGTTACAATGAAGCAAAAACAAATACATAAAAGAGGGGGGGGGGGGGAAGAAAGTTCCCTTACAATGCATAAACAGCCCCCAAGAACAGCCCTAACCTAAGCAAAGTGGTTCAAAAAGTGGAACCCGGAATTCAGACAGGAAATCTGAATTTATAGAAAAAATTTCACGGGACACGCCCTCGGACACGTGCGTGACCGGGGGCGTGTTAACACTTTTCACATGACGGCCGTCTGATTTGACTGGAGATTTGACTTTGGCGGCTGAAATCGTGACGGTCACGCCCCTGGTCATGGGCGTGACTATGGGCGTGTCGACACTATTAAGCAGAAGATTTCGGTGACTTGACGGCGAGTTGACGTTGCGGCGGAAAACGCGGCGGTCACGCCCCTTGTCACGGGCGTGACGGTGGGCGTGTCGTGCGGCGATTAATGGCGTTGTTGACTTCAGGAGGTTGCCGACGGCAGTTTGTCGGGTCAGGTGGAGGAGTCACGCCCTAGGTCACGGGCGTGACTCTAGGCGTGTCGGGTTGGCTCGACGAACGTCGAGCGAAAAACATCGAAAGGAGTGGTCACGACTTGGGTCACGCCCCGTGTCAGGTGACACGGGCGTGTCGACGGGCGTGTCAGCTGGGTCGACGATCGTTGAGCGCGATTCCATCGATCTGGATGGTCACGGGCATGGGTCACGGGCGTGACTCGGGTGACACGGGCGTGACATGGGCGTGTCATGCTATTTCTTCAAAAAGATGTCATTTCTCGGGAATTTGACGTATCACGCCCTGGTCACGGGCGTGACCAACAGTACACGGGCGTGTACTTTGATTTTTTGGCAATTTTTCCTGAAAAATTCAGAAAACAAAAATAACTCTAAGTTAGAAAATATTTACAAAAAGGAAGCAATTTATTAAGAAAAAACAACTAAAATTACAAAAAGAAACGAATACATCTTATTTAATGTATATAAAAACACGTATATATACAACTCATCAGGGTCCGACGAAAGATCATCCTCCCCGAGGAGAGTTGGAGTCAAATCACCCTAGGATTAGCCTATCGTAACATGAGAAAGTAATGGGTAAGGGGATCAACCAATAACATTATTAAGTACCTTGCGAAAGGGAACGCTGGGCGTAATCCCAACACAGTTCCTAGTGCCCCTTGAGAGCCCTTCACAGGGAATACCGGGGGAAGTCCTGGGTTAACGTAAACTGTTTTAACAAGCTGAAAAGAGTAACTTAGTAATTAGGGTTGCACCTTTCACAAACACTGATAGCACCGGAAGATAGCTGGGAGCTTCGGCTCGGATGGTTAAAAGACGGACTTTGGGTCCGGGGAGCTTCGGCTCGCTTGTTGACACGGACGTTTTGGTCCGGGGAGCTTCAGCTCGGTTTTTGATTACGCCAAATTTGCATGTGCATAAAAGGAAAGGAAATTAAGGTGATGGGTCTTCGGTATTGGAGGGTCGATGCACCGACGCCAATACGTTGACTAAGCTAGTGTGGTTAGCACTTTGCCAACAGAAGTCCGGTGCGCCAGCCGGCAAGAGTACGCAGGAGTCCTCTTCATGCACCAAGCATTGAGGCGTACGATAGGTCTGACCGGTAGTGCTTTACTGGTTTAGAGGTGGGCGAGGCCCAACCCACCGCTTCCGTCTGCCACTACGGAGGTATCCTGGGAGGTTACGGCTCCAGAAAGGGGGAACTAAAGGTCTGTGTGCACAGAGTCGGGTGTGTGTGTTGCACTTGCAGGATCCATCATACCCACTTGTATGTCATAGCATAATCGATTCATTTAACCCTGACACCTAAAATATAAGTGGAATGGGACGCTTATACTTTAGGCCCTGCAAAACGACCCCTTAGTCTATAAGCTTGTGTGGGAAGGTTTATAAATTAAGGTCAATTTTTGATATATAAAGACATATGCTGCTGTTTGATAACCGACACCCCAACATATAAATTGGTATGAGACTTTTTATACGAGGGGAGCCTTGCAAAAGACCCCTTGGCTTATGTGATCTCACATTAGTGAAGGTTATTTTTCCTATTTAATCTTATTGTCTATATTAATTATAGAATTGCTAGTATAGGTCCGCTGCCACCTGTTTTGATTATTCTCCACCTTCAAGTCCTCCCCTTTCTTCCTCTCTGCTCGGTGCCTAGGAGCCATGGGGGAAGGGGTGGGGGATGATAGGACTTAGTATTTTAGACTAACGGGTTTCGAATCGCATCATTTAGGGGATCGTGGAGTCCAGCATGGAGGAGCAGCCCCAGAGACCGGTGCGCTTAGAGGTGGGGCAGTCTAGCTCCGGAGTTCATACAGCCGGGACCGTGAGTCTCGACCTTGAGTAGTTTTTCAGCTTTTGCTTCCGCATGAGTGATCTTGTAGTGAGGACATTATGTACCGGGCATAAGCCCGTATTTTAGCACTCTGATGTATTATTCTGTGGACACTCCCTTCGTGGAGATTTATTTACTATGATATGTGATTTTTTGCGGACTGCAAGTTTCCATTTACTTCATTATGCTACTTTTCTGTGATCGAATTGGCCGGCAGAATCGGCGCTTTGTGGTGATGACTCTTCAGGGCGTGAAGGAGTCACCGCAAAACGGCGGTTCTGGGCCTAAGACCCCGGTGTCGAAGAGAAAAAAAAGGGGGGTCTTACAAGTGGTATCAGAGGGCAGACCTTGATCGAAAAGTAGCAGTCCACAACCCTGGGTCACCCCCGCGTGAGTTTCGTTTGGGGACATGCTAAGCAGCGGAAGCAGTGGTGTGCCCATATGAGGGATCACATGTAAATTGTCCACTTTTTATTAGGTATTGAGTCGATTACCTACTAATGTAGCTCGTTTTTGCAGCCCCCAGCTCAGCCCACCCCACAAGGTAGAGCTCAGCAGACTCCAGACATTGCACCACCTCCCATGGTCCCCACACCTTTCCTTCAGTCAGACATGGGGCAAACTCTTACATCTATCCTTGAGGCCTTTCGGGATCAGTAGGCTCCGGCCCAGCAGTGAAAACCAGGGGCCAACTGGATGAGCACCTTCTGAGGACTCTCTCCCCCGTCATACATGGGGACAGAGTCGGCAATGCGGACGGAGGAGTGGGTGGATGTGATGTACGAGATGTTGACCGGGATACGGTGCCCTTGGGAGGAGAGGGTTGCTTTGGTGGTATCTTGCTTGGAGTCCCGTGCCAAGAGGTGGTGGAAGACGCTGTTGGACACGACGTTTGCCGATAGGGAGATTGCAGAAATTACTTGGGAGGAATTCAGGGCCACACTGCTGGAGCACTTTGTTCCGCAGTCGGCCAGGGACGAGTTGGAGTAGCGGTTCTTACAGCTGAGGCAGGGCACCAGGACGGTGGTGGAGTACCACCGAGAGTTCGACCATTTCGCTCGATATGCAGGTTATTACCATCTGGACGAAGCAAGATACGTCAAGAGATTCTATAAGGGCCTAAAAGAGGAGTTGAGGGAGGCCTTGTTGTTTGTATCTGACGGGCCTATCTCCTGGATTTTGGAGATGGCAAAGAGGATTGAGGCTGATCGGCACACCACTCGGGGCCGGAAGCGGCAAGCGGAGGATCGGGGACGGAGGGCCCGAAATGATCAGCGGCGAGGAACCATACCAGATGGGAGAAGGACAGAGGAGCAGCCTCGTCAGGAGGTGAGGCAGGAGCCGAGAGAGCAGGTTGTTTTGGCCCGTCAACCTCTTCGGATACAGGAGATGCCGAGACCCAGGGGTATGGCGTATCCCCCGCTGGAGTGCTTCCATTTTCATCAGGTGGGACACCTCCGGAGAAACTGCCCCATGAGGGGGGCACCACCTCCAACACCACAGGGTGGCCCACCTGCAAAGCATTTCGGAGGCTGATGACGCGGCCGAGGACGTGGTTACCAGGGAGGAGACCGAAGACAGGAGAGGGAGCAGGCATATGCCTTGGATCTGGCACAGCCTCGAAATCCAGAGCGGGTCATCTCAGGTATAGTCTTCATCAGCGGCAAGCCCGCCTATACTCTGTTCGACACGGGTGCCTCGCACTCATTTGTGTCGGAGGCCTTTCTGGAAGGGCTGGAAGGAGTGGAACGGTTCACAGGCCGGATGAGGAGGGTGCGTCTACCCGACGGATCGGAGATACTCACCTCAGCCCACTGCAGTATGGAGGCGAAGATTGGTGGAAAGTCGTTCGAAGTTCCGACAACGGTCCTGAGGATGCCAGTCTTCGAGCTGATCCTGGGCATGACTTGGCTACAGTGGAATCATGCCCAGATTGATTGTCAAGCGAAGAGGATCACCGTGAGGCACGGGGACTCTACCATCATCATCGAAGGTATAAGACCTGCCTCACGTATACCCTTATCTTCAGTACAGGCCGTTAAGGCCTATTTACAAGGGGAGGAGGTCTACGAGGTGCTGTTTGAGATGGCGGAGGCCACGAGTACTATATCGAATATTCCGGTGGTGCGGGAGTTTGAGGACGTCTTTCCAGAGAAATTCCCCGGATTACCCCCACGCAGGGAGCAGGACTTCCAGATACAGCTTGTGCCGGGGGCCAGGCCAGCATCCAAGGCACCTTATCGGATGGCCCCAAGGGAGTTGACCGAGTTTCGGAGCCAGCTTCAGGAGTTAGTGGAAGCCGGATTTGTCCGGCCAAGCTCTTCACCATGGGGCGCCCTGGTATTATTCGTCAAAAAGAAAGACGGGACTCTCAGATTATGCATAGACTACCGAGCACTAAATCGGCTGACGGTCCGGAACACCTATCCACTGCCAAGGATAGACGAGTTGTTCGACCAGCTGCAGGGAGCGCAGTACTTTTCGAAATTAGATTTGAGGTCGGGATACTACCAGCTTCGGATTCGGGAGGAGGACATTCAGAAGACTGCTTTTAGTAGCAGATATGGATTATTCGAGTTTACGGTGATGCCCTTCGGGCTCACCAATGCACCCTTGGCGTTCATGACTCTCATGAACCAGGTTTTCAAGGAGTACCTAGACGTGTTTATCATTGTGTTCATCGATGACATCCTCATCTACTCGAGGACGGAGGAGGAGCACACTCTCCATCTGACACTGACCCTGCAGAGACTCTGGGAGAATCATTTATATGCGAAGTTTAGTAAATGTCAGTTCTGGCTGAAGGAGGTGGGCTTCTTAGGCCATATTATCAGTGGAGTCGGGCTGGCAGTAGATCCGGCAAAGATTCAGGCTATTCGGGATTGGCCGCAGATGAAGACAACCACCGACGTATGAAGTTTTCTAGGACATGTCGGTTACTACCGGAAGTTCGTGGAGGGATTCTCTCAAATCGCCCTCCCGCTCACATCCTTGACGAAGAAGAAGGTACCGTTCGTGTGGACCCCTCAGTGCCAGGAATCTTTCCAGGAGCTGAAGAATCGTCTAACCTCGGCTCCCATTCTTGCTCTCCCCTGGGGGAGGGAAGGATTCCAGGTCTACACTGATGCTTCCTACCAGGGTATGGGAGCTGTACTGATGCAGAAGGGCCATGTGATTGCATATGCATCTCGCCAGTTGAAGAAGTACGAACAGAACAATCCGGTGCACGACCTTGAGATGGGGGCTGTCATTTTTCCTTTGAAGGTCTGGCTCCATTATCTTTATGGAGTCCACTGCGATATCTATTCCGACCACAAGAACCTGAAATACGTGGACACGTAGAAGGAACTAAACATCAGGCAGAGGCGCTGGGTGGAGTTCTTAGCAGATTATCAGTATGAAATGCACTACCATCCAGGGAAGGCAAACGTGGTGGCAGACGCATTGAGTAGGAGAGCTGCGACTTCCGAGGTCGGGCCACAGATTATGTCCATGGAGCAGGTTAGGAGATTTGAGGATATGCACATCACACTGGTGTCATCCGAGGACCCCGAGCTTTACGTGGAGTATTTAGCTGCGGTGAGTGTTACAGACGATATACGGGACCGAGTCAGAGAGGGACAGAGGCTAGATGTAAAATTGGAGCCGATATTCTGGGCCTTGGAAAACAGAACAGCAAGGGATAACACAATGAGGAACGACGTGGTATGCTTCAGAGGTCGGACTTATATACCGAAGGAGGCCAGGTCCGGGAGGATATTATGGTGGAAGCCCACCACAGCAGATACTCGGTGCACCCGGGCATCATGAAGATGACTGCGGATTTGAAGAAGTCTATGTACTGGCCTGGCATGAAGAAGGATATCACTCGGTTTGTGACCCACTGCGAAGGTTGCCAGCTAGTGAAGGCAGAGTGCAAAAACCCTGCGGGTTTGTTGCAACCACTCCCGGTACCAGAGTAGAAGTTCGAAGACATCGCGATGGACTTCATTCACGGACTTCCCCAATCACGAACAGGAAATGAGTCGATTTGTGTCATCGTCGATCGGATGACAAAAGTAGCCAGGTTCATTCCGATCAGGAAGGACGACGCTGTGGGAGTATTAGTACGGAGATTTGTGGAGCAGTTCATTCGATATCACGAGGTGCCCAAGATGATTGTGTCGGATTAGGATGGCCGGTTCACTTCCAGGGAGTGGAGATCCATGCAAGCTTACTTAGGCACGCGATTGACCTTCAGCACTGCATTCCATCCCCAGATGGACGGGCAGACAGAACGCACCAACCGGATGCTGGAAGATCTTTTGAGGCTATGCATTTTGGACTGCGGGGAATCATTGGAGAAACTCTTACCCCTGATCGAGTTCTCCTATAACAACATCTACCAGTCCAGCATCAGGATGGCGCCTTACGAAGCCTTGTACGGAAGGAAATGCTGGACCCCGCTTTCTTGGGTTCAGGACGAAGATCCGAAGGTGTTGGGATCAGAGTTTGTTAAAGACACCGAGGCTCAGGTGAGGCTGATCAGAGACAGGATGTTAGAGGCGCAGAGTAGACACTCTAAGTACTATGATGCCCGACATCGGCAGGTGGAGTTCCATGTGGGAGACCGTGTGTTTTTGAAGATCCAGCCGATGCATGGAGTCTCGCGGGTGCGTGGTCGGAGGAAGAAGCTCAGCCCTAGGTACATGGGCCCTTATAGGATTATGGAACGGATCGGGCCCCTAGCCTACAGGCTGGAGTTACCACCAGATCTGGAAGCTCTGCACGACGTCTTCCATATTTCTTCGCTGAGGAGGGCTCTGCTACGCCCGGAGCAGCAGATTTTGACCACCGAAGGGTCGGTAGCATCAGACCGGTCAGTTCATTTGGAGCCGGTTAGGATCGACGACCGAGGAGTACCGGTCTTGCGACGCAAGAAGGTCCCACTAGTCAAGGTCCTATGGAGGAACTATTGCCAGGAGGAGCATACCTGGGAGCCGCAGGACCTGATGCGACAAAGATACCCAGAGCTGTTCAGTCAGGTATACCTCACAAACCCCTCAAGATGTTAATTTATTTTCCTGCTTTAAACTAGCTAGAGCTGCTTTAGGCGGGTAGGGGCTTATCTTTTGTTTATTGGGATCTTGGCTACATCAATTGGGTGAATTGGGCAGAGATTAGGCTTCCCTTAAAACCTAATTTAGCAACATGGCGTCGTGATGGGATGTTACAAGTTTCTGTCTTCGATAGAAAATTCCCGTAGGCTTAACCTTGATTTCGGGGACGAAATCTTTGTTTTGTTTATTGGGATTTGTAACATCCCATTTCCAACTAGACCCCTAGGAGTGGTTCTGTCCATGACTAGGTCATGTCAACCCTAGGAAGCCTGAAATGGGCCAAGAGTTAGGAGGCATGAAGTTAGAAATCATCATGGTCTGCATATAGTAGAATTTTGAACAATGGTTTGGGGTGACCATGGGGCTACACCTTGACCCCAAGACCCTACCACAACACCCCCTAATACCTTGGGAGGCCCATTAGAGCCATAAGGACCCAATAGGGTCAATCAAAGAGACTCAGTTGACCAAGCTCAACCCTAACCCAAAATGGGTCAAACTGGCCTACTTAGGGTCAATTGACCTACTCCTAGCCTAGAGGACCCCACCTATGCCACCCTAACTCTAAAGTGAAGTCAAGGGTACACTAAGGACACATTGGGGTCAGCCCTAGAGGCCAGGTTGACCCAAGTCAACTCAAGCCCCTAATCTGGTCAAAGTACCCTTACTAAGGGTATGTGACCTCCAAAGTGCAAGGTAACCCTACATAACCCTACCTAGACCTTAGGGGAAGCCAATGGGTCACCAAGGACCCAATTGGGTCAACCCAAATGGTTATGTTGACCCAAGTCAACTCTAGCCCTAAAATGGTCAAAGTGCCCTTACTAAGGGACATGTGACCCCCAAGATGCCCAACCAACCCTATTCAAGTCTTCCTAGACCTTAAGGGAGACCAATGGGTCACTAAAAACCCAATGGGGTCAACCCAGATGATCAAATTGACCCAGGTCAACCCTAATTTAAACCAAGTCAAACCTAGCCCAAAAAGGGCTAACCCAAGCCCAAGCCACTTCTTCCTTAGGCTAACCTCATTTTCATGTTCATCATGACTAAGTGGGCTGCACTTAGCCTATGGGGTTGACCAGTCAACCAGGGGTGACTAGGAGAGAGAAGGGAGCTTCCCTGCATGTTAATGGAGGAGAGAGAAGATGGGGGAGAGGAAGGGGAGAGTGGAGCCGGCCAAGGGAGGCTAACAGCCACCTTTAATGGCTTCAATCAACTCCTCTAGGGAAGAGGAGTTGATTCCAGACATTTCCCGGCCACCAAGGGGTGGATTCAGCCACCCTCCACTCAATCCGAGCCTCACCATAAATGGTGTTGATGGGCATTGAAGAACCAGCCGCCCCCATCCCCAATTGCCATTTAAACACCATCAGTGGGCAGAGTGGAACATTTTCGAGCCTTTACCTGGAGGAGACAGGCCGTCCCACTGTACTGTTGCAGAAGCCGAGCGTCGCTGCCATCAACAATGGCATCCCGCCGTTCCTCCCGCATTCAGGCCGCCAGGAAGGTCCTCCCCCTCTCCTTAACTCACGGGTAGATCATAGGTCTCCTTAGGTTCACGTTTTGGGCTCAATTGAGCCCGATCAAAACCAAGCTTTTCATGGTTTTCGGCAAGAAATTATCCTGCTAGAACCGTCGGAAAACGCCCCTCCGGCGGCAGAGACACCGCCTGGCGATAGCCACCACCTCAACGGAGGTGGTGGTGGCGGTGGCCGGCCGGGGAAGGGGCTGGATCGCCGGCGGCAGGGCTTAGAAATGGCTCCAGGCGGGATGGATCCTGGCCGTTGGCTCAATGTAGAAGATGATGGGATTACGTTGAATCTGCGTCACGATTCGTGCTTCTCCTGATTCTAAACTATAGGATATTAAATTTTGATATTTTGATTTATGTCACAGTTTTAGTATTATTTGGTTTTAATTTTTAAAAATACCTAGGCTAACCTGGTGGGAAAACCTCCAACATGAAAGTTGTAGTTTTTTGTGTCTACTGTACTTTAAAATTGGTTTGAACTAATTTGGATGCATGGTCTGACCAGGGCACCCATTGTGGTGAGACATGTACTTAGGGCTAGGCAGTCATTAAACTGAGCTATACCTAGGGCCTGCCCAAAACTCAGAATTTTTGGACACACTTTTCCTAAAGTTTTTGCTTTTATTTAATAAAGTTAGGGTAATTTAATTAAGTGGTAAAATGACCTCCAAACCCTCCCAAATTTTGGTGAGAGGTCCCTGGCATCAAGACCTAGCTATGTACAAAATTTCATCTCATTTGGATATGTTTTGGTCAGGGAATCACCAAACCCTAGTTTGGCCTTAAGAGGGTATTTTTGGTTACAAGTGCCCTATGGACTTAGGGTGGTCCCCCCCCCCCCTCAACAGAGGCTGAGGTTTTGGACACTGACTTGGCATGGCTAATGTCACCCTCTTATGGAAAATGGGATGATTTAGGCTTGATTCACCCTAGGGTTCAACCACAAACCCTAAGGAAGGACTTTTGAGGTTTGTGAAGGACATGGGGGCAAATGCCCTTGTATGGCCTTGGAATGATGGAGACTACGACCACTAAACCTTTGAGGGTTGTCGGCTCTGGGTCACTGCATCATGGAAACCCAGAAGAATTGACGGTAATGTAACTTAAGATCTCTGGTAGGAACATTAGAAGAATTGGAGCAAGGTAGACACCTCAAAACCCTAACCCTAGTTTTAGGGTAGGAGCACAAATTTGAATATTCAGCAACTAAACCTTCCCCAAATGATATGAAACTTGGGTAGAGTAGGTTTTAGGCCACCTAGGACCTCTGGTAATTTTTGTAGAATTTTATGGATTATATTTTTGGTACTTTATTTGTTAATTACCAAAAGGCCCAAAAAGATGTTTGAATTTCTTATGGATATTATGTGCTTTAAAATATGATGCAACTTGGTCAGAAGATAGTCTAGGGACAGGGGAACATCTCTGAATTTTATCACAATTCTTAATTGGTTTTATTTGGTACTTCCTTCATTAATTTCAGAAATGGCCGATGGTAGAATAAATTAATTATTGATGATATATCTGTTGACAAATCTTGAGGTTTAGGTTTTGATGTTTTCAGGCCAAAACATACTTGTAGAAATTTATATATAATTTTTAGAGGTCTGTTTACAGAACTTCCTTTACAAGACCCTAATTCTGAGAATTGGATATTTAGTAAATTCAGGGACAAATATCCTTTCAAAAATTATGAAACTTTACTTAGTGGTTTTATGTGCCCTTATAATCATCCTGAAATTTTCCCTGAATTTTTGGAAGTATTTGTATAATACATCCCCTTTAAATGACTTAATATGGTGTAAAGTTGAAATAAACTTTAAGGGCTTAAATCTTACTAAAAAATTTGGAGATTCTGGATTTTTAGATTATTACCCATCTCACATTTATCATAATTTTAGTGGAGCTTTATCTTGCATAAATCTTGTACTTCCTGTTCAACCTTGGAACTTTTGCCTTTTAAAATAAATAATTAAATTAGCGTTTAAATTATGAAAATTAGGAAATTGTGGATTCAGTCTACATATGACAATATAGACCTCTAATAATTATTATATGAGCATTGGATGATCATATGGCATACTTCCCTTTTTACGGGTCATATAGCTTAAGTGGTCTGCATTTAGCAAAAATGCAGGAAATCATTTGGGATATGAACTAGAGCACATGTGTTGGGTGTTGTTGGGTTGCTGGAAAGGATAAATAGAATTAGGTGCATCTTTGTAAGATAAGTGAGTAGGGTTTTGTTTTGTCTAGGGTTTAGAGGCGCTCGTGTCCGACGAAAGATCGTCCTCCCCGAGTAGAGTTGGAGTCAAATCACCCTAGGATTAGCCAATCGTAACATGAGAAAGTAATGGGTAAGGGGATCAATCAATAACATTATTAAGTACCTTGCTAAAGGGAACGCTGGGCGTAATCCCAACACAGTTCCTAGTGCCCCTTGAGAGCCCTTCACAGGGAATACCGGGGGCAGTCTTGGGTTAACGTAAACTGTTTTACCAAGCTGAAAAGAGTAACTTAGTAATTATGGTTGCACCTTTCACAAACACTAATAGCACCGGAAGATAGATTGGGGCTTCGACTCGGATGGTTAAAAGACGGACTTTGGGTCCGGGGAGCTTCGGCTCGCTTGTTGAGACGGACGTTTTGGTCCGGGGAGCTTCGGCTCGGTTTTTGATTACGCCAAATTTGCATGTGCATAAAAGGAAAGGAAATTAAGCTGGTGGGTCTTCGGTATTGGAGGGTCGATGCACCGATGCTAATACGTTGACTCGGCAAGTGTGGTTAGCACTTCGCCAACAGAAGTCCGGTGCGCCAGCCGGCAAGAGTACGCAGGAGTCCGCTTCATGCACCAAGCGTTGAGGCATACGATAGGTCAGACCGGTAGTGCTTTACTGGTTTAGAGGTGGGCGAGGCCCAACCAACCGCTTCTGTCTACCACTACGGAGGTATCCTGGGAGGTTACGGCTCCAGAAAGGGGGAACTAAAGGTCTGTGTGCACAGAGTCGGGTGTGTGTGTGTTGCACTTGCATGATCCATCATACCCACTTGCATATCATAGCATAATCGATTCATTTAACCATGACACCTAAAGTATAAGTGGAATGAGATGCTTATACTTTAGGCCCTGCAAAACGATCCCTTAGTCTATAAGCTTGTGTGGGCAGGTTTATAAATTAAGGTCAATTTTTGATATATAAATACATATGCTGTTGTTTGATAACTGACACCCCAATGTATAAATTGGTATGGGACTTTTTATACGATGGGAGCCTTGCAAAAGACCCCTTGGCTTATGTGATCTCACATAAGTGAAGGTTATTTTTCCTATTTAATCTTATTGTCAATATTTATTATAGAATTGCTAGTATAGGTCCGCTGCCACCTGTTTTGATTATTCTCCACCTTCAAGTCCTCCCCTTTCTTCCTCTCCGCTCGGTGCCTAGGAGCCATGGGGGAAGGGGTGGGGGATGATAGGACTTAGTCTTTTAGACTAACGGTTTTCAAACCGCATCATTTAGGGGATCGTGGAGTCCAGCATGGAGGAGCAGCCCCAGAGACCAGTGCGCTTGGAGGTGGGGCAGTCTAGCTCTGGAGTTCGTACAGCCGGGACCGTGAGTCTAGACCTTGAGTAGTTTTTCAGCTTTTGTTTCCGCATGAGTGATCTTGTAGTGAGGACATTATGTACCGGGCATAAGCCCGTATTTTAGCACTCTGATGTATTATTCTGTGGACACTCCCTTCGTGGAGATTTATTTACTATGATATGTGATTTTCTGCGGACTGCAAATTTCCATTTACTTCATTATGCTACTTTTCTGTGATCGAATTGGCCGGCAGAATCGGCGCTTTGTGGTGATGACCCTTCAGGGCGTGAAGGAGTCACCGCAAAACGGCGGTTCTGGGCCTAAGACCCCGGTGTCGAAGAGAAAAAAAAGCGGGGGTCTTACAGGAATACAATCTGATAGAATTCAGCGCCTCCTCTCTTGAGGGTTAGTGCGGATCTCCCTTTACCAAGGGGAGATCGGTCAATAAGCACGGCCTCTCGGATAGCTAGTGTATGAACTATGAAAATAGAGCCCACACATCGATATGTGGTTCTACGCGTCATAAAGCCGGGGCAAACCTTAAGAAATTTAATTAAATTGAAAAAGAGGAACTTTAATTATTTAAAGCGATTTTATCTATCCCAATGCTCTTTGATACTGAGGCCTAAGAGCGGTTAGACATTCATCGGAAAGGGGACGGCTTGCGGTGAAAGCGATAAAAAGAAAGCAGGAAATAAAGCAGTAAAGAAAGTAGTAAAGAAAAGCGGTAAAGTGTAAGTCCTACTCAAACGAGTAGGCAAAAATGAATGCAATAAAAGTGCGAGTACTACTCAAACGAGTAGGCGGGAAATGAAAGCAATAAAAGTGCGAGTCCTACTCAAACGAGTAGACGGGAAATGAAAGCAGAAAATAACAAGTCCTACTCAAATGAGTTGGTGCGAAATTGCAAGTCCTACTCAAGCGAGTAGGTGGGAAAGGAAAGCGAGTCATACTCAAATGAGTAGGAGAAAATAAATGCACACACCCACACACTCTACTTGAAAGAAAAGCCCACACACCCACTCTACGGAAATGAAAATGCACACACACAACAGAAATTAAAACACAACACACACGCTCTACAGGAAGTAAAAAGAAAGCAAAAAAACACTATCTCATACACTCACGCACATATATAAAAATGTGAAAAACTAAGTCACCAAAAAATTAAAACTACATTTCTACCATTAGAATACGGTAGAAATGCATAAAAAGAGTGTTGGATCCCTAGTTGATTTGGGCTAGGTTCACTAACATAGGATTATGTGACCCAACATGTATAGCCAGGGTCATAGTTGTGTCCTAGAGTCTAGGCCAAGTCCTTTGAGTCAACATCAGATGAACCAGCTATCAACAATACTATCAAAGACTTAAGACTTAGAAGATTTCAAGACCAAGTAAAATGAGTTCGACGTTCATCTAACTCAGGTCGACGAAAGACATTCTCAGCTCGACAATCTTGAGATATTTCTCTGAGCTGAGCTCCATGATCTTCATTCTCTGGTCGACGAAAACTGGGATACTTCAACAAACTAAAGTCAGGATAACTCCAGATTATTCTAAGTCCAACTTCAGACTTTTGTCGACGAACAAGATTCTGAGCTCGACGAACTTGGACCTCGAGTTCATAACAACCTTATGTTAGAAGATCTCAGGTCAACGAAGTCAACTTCTTAGGTTGACGAACTCAGTACTCTACTCGACGAATACAAAATCTCAGTTCGACGAACTAGTACCTCAGCTCGACGAATTCTATTATTCGTTCGACGACTCCAGACTTAGCCGTTTTCGGCCTTCTGTCCCAATTCTAATGCGAAAATTCCTGAGTAATTAATGCTCTACATTCTCTGAATGTATCAGTTAAAAGGAGCATTAATTACGATCTTCTTCAGGAATATTACTTGCTGATTTTCCATGGGACAGTTGAGGAAATGATTCAATGCCGATTATTCACAAGGTGTCAGCATTAATTACCGATGATTCAAATTTTTGAAAAAGATATAGAAGAATACAAGATCGATAATCGAGAGCCTGGAAGAATATACTCAGTCAGAAAAATAGAGACGCACATAGACTGACTGTAAGAATTCATACAGTAGCAGAAAAGCTTCACACAAAAAAATCATACTGAACCTTACAATGACATGCAGTGATCATACCTCGAGAACTTCCAAGGACAACAAAATAACAAATCAGTCAAGAAGCTTCTGCATCACTGCATGTCAAGAACTCTGATTGAATACATATCACCCTACAGCAAAGCTTCCAAATCTTCCCGAACCATTCAATATTTCTGGGGGAGCTTTTGCTAAACATCAATCCATTTAAGTCCTCTTAGTTTATTGAGAAAGAGAAGACAAAATCACTCTCTCACCCCCTCCTGTATAAAGGGTTGTCATCTCCCTTCAAAAGTGATTCCTGGTTGCAAGTCTCCTAACCAAAAAACTTGAGTTGGTTTTTGGGGACCGGATCAAAACCCATTGGTGTCAGACACCTGATCAAAAACCTGAGTGGATTCCTACCAGGGTGGTAGAAGAGTGGACTACCCAGATTTGGAGAACCACTATAAATTTCTTGTGTCTTCTGCTTACCTATCTTTTTCTTTTTGTTCTTGTTGTGTGGCTGTGATTATGTTTACTATTTTCCGTTTTCCAGTTTCCTAATTACTGCACCTTTTCAATTTACAGCAAAAGCTGTAACAACACCCTTATAGGGACCTAACAAATTTTAAATATACTCTATTCACCCCCCTCTAGAGTATTGTAGACCTAACCCTCACTTTCAAAGAGAATAAAATTTAAAGGAGCAAAATGTTTTTCAAATAAACGCAAAAACGTGTTTGAAAAATTAAAACTACTATATATACATTCTTATAACTCCATAAAAATGCTAAAAAAGTGGAAATAAAGTAAAAAAGAAGGAAAAGTTTTACGACCTAAACAACAAAATCTAAGAGAACAATGAAAACTACTTTGAAAACACTTTTACAGATTTATAGGAATGCATAAAAAGCTATAAATATCCTCAGTCTAACATAGTTAAGTAAAAAATAAAAAAAAACATAAAGGCAAGAACTTATACTCATACACACACACACACATATTAAAAAGAAAAATAAAGATAAAACAAAAATAAGATTGCTTAATGAGTGGAGACATAGATGAAATCCAAATCCATAGAAAGGGAGAAAATCTACAAATTTTATTAATCTAAATAAGAGATTATAAAGCTAAAAAATAAAGGAGAGGGGGAGAAATTCCCTTACACAACATTTGGAATCATCTAAGCAGCCAACTCCCTAACCAAAATGGTCCAAAAAAAGAACAGGGGCTCAAACAGAGAGGTTCAATTTATAGGCAAAAAATTTGAAGTACACGCCCTAGGTCACGGGCGTGTAGAGGGGGCGTATAACTATTGTACATGAGTCGGTGCTGAGATTTGATGGCTTGGTTGACTTCGCGACTGTACACATGGAGGTCACGCCCTAGGTCATGGGTGTGTCGGTGGGTGTGTCGGGGAGGTCGATCTAGGCGCGGCGTCATGTTAACAAGTCACCGACGACGTCTTATCGGGCCAGGTGGAGGAGTCACGCCCGTGTGGCATCTTGACAAGGGCGTGTCGGGTCGGGTCGACGATCTTTGAGCGCATTTCGTCGAGTTGGGTGACACGGGCTTGGTCACGGTCGTGTCACATTTAACACAAGCGTGTCATGGGGCGTGTTCAAATTTTCACTTTGAATTTGGCTGATTTCCCTGGAATTGAAGTGATGGTTAAAACTCGGAAATTATATGCGGTCACGCGGCGACCCGGCGGTTTTATTTGCGAAAAAAGGCGGAAGTGAATTTATTTAAGAAAACGGGTCGCGCGTATTTATTTATTTATTTTGGATATAAAAAAGGTTTAGAAATCGAGTTTTAACGAAAGGAGGCAAGTGCACCTATCGTGAGTAGTACAGGATATTCCGGGTGGAATATCGAGGTCGTATTGTTCTCGGGTCCGGTTCGATTATTTCTACTCTTCCCTGGAGGGGACTATTATTTTACCGATAATTATCTTGTCGGGATATTTTATATATAATAAAAAGCAGAAAATGACAGAAAGAAAAATGAAAGCATGAAGGTGGTGCCGATGAAGAGCTTAGCTCGATGGCACCGAAAAAAACAATTGAACTAAAATAGACTTTAAATAAAAAGAGCTCCTAAATTTCTAATTAATTAAGGCGGAGACTTGGCCGTGGAGGTTCCACTAAAATGAGCTCACCTATCTCTAGGACTATCGCTCACCTGAACGCTAAGACTATTCGACCGAACGCTAGTCCGACGAAGGATTCCTCTTAACGCCCGCATTACGCTAAGAACCCCGCTATTGGGTGGGGAACCCAATCCGGTAGAGTTGGCGCGCCTCCTCTCTCGGGGGTTAGTGCGGAACTCTCTTTGCCAAGGGGTGATCTGTCCATACGCACGGCCTCTCGGCGAGCGTATGGAAAACGGAAATAGGGCCCACACATCGATATGTGGTCCTACGCGTCGTTAACCCCGGGCAAACCTTAAGTGCTATTAATTAATTAGAAAGATTAGACCTTTAGTTATTTTAAGCTATTTTATCTGTCCCAATGCTCTTCGATGCCGAGGGCTAAGAACGATTAGCCACTCATCGGAATGGGGACGGCTTGCGAGGAAAGCAATAAATAAAGCAGGAAAGAAAGCTGAAAATGAAAGCAGTAAATGAAAGCAGTAAAGGAAAGCTGAAAATTGCAAGTCCTACCCAAACGAGTAGGACTGAAGAAAGCAGTAAATTGCGAGTCCCGGCGCAACTGCGTGGGCGGGAGAAAGAAAGCGGTAAAACGCACACACGCAAATCCTACTCAAATGAGTAGGAGAAAATAAATACGGGTCCTACTCAAACGAGTAGGACAAAATAAATGCAACGCACACACACTCTCTCTCGACATAAATGAAAACACACGCACTCTACTGAAATGAAATCCAGCCATTAAACTCAAGTGAGTAGGCGGAAATAAAGAAAATTACAAACTCACGCACTCTACAGAATTAAAATAAGCAGGCGCCATTTAACTCTTAACGAGTAGGCGGAAATAAATGCACAAGTACAAAAAATGTAAAAAAAAACTAAGTTATCTAAAATTGAAAACAACTGCATTTCTACCGCTAGAATGCGGTAGAAATGCATAAAAAGGGGAAATAAAAATTAAACAGGAAGAAAGTTTTGCAAATAAAAAAGAAAATGCAAGTGCTCGAAAAATAAAAACGAATACATTTCTACCGCTAGAATGCGGTAGAAATGCATAAAAAGAGAATGAAAAAATAAAAAGAGCAAAAGTTTTAAATGAAAATCAAAGTGCACGAAAAATTAAAACGACTATATAATCATTCCTATAACCCCGTAAAAACGATTAAAAAGCGAAAATAAAACTAAAAGAACGAAAAAGTTTTACGAAATAAAAAGCTAAGTTAAAAAAAAAGGAAAACACTTTGAAAACGTTTTTAGGATCTATAGGAATGAATTAGAAACTATAAAACCTAAGTTAACCAAAACAAGTAAAAATAACTAAACATAAAAACAAGAAAACTAATCTCATACACACACACACCCATTACAAAAGAAACGAAAAAAGCTAAGTTATGACAAGAAAGAAAGATAAGATTGCAAAGGGAAGATTTGCATTAATCCATTCCAAAGCCATATTAAGAGAAGAAAATAACACATTTTATTAAGTAAAAACACGGTTACAAAGGAACGAAAACAAAAAGCTAAGGAGGGGGGGGGAGAAAATATCTCTTACATAAGCCTTGGAAGCATTTCGGCAGCACAACCCTATACAAAATGGTGCCCAAAAGGGGAACAGGAATTCAGAGCAGAACCTCTGAATTTATAGAAAAAATTTTCATGGGTCACGCCCTTGGTCACGGGCGTGACAGGGGGCGTGACAGTACTATTTGGAAGGCGGCCGGCGATTTGACGGGAAAGTTGACTTCGGCCTGGACACGTGTCGGTCTCGCAGAGGTCACGCCCTTGGTCACGGGCGTGACAGGGGGCGTGACAGGCAGGTGGATCTGGGCGCGGTGCGCCAAAAAGTCGCCGCGCGGGTCTTGTCGGGCTAGCTGGAAAGGTCACGCCCCAGGTCACGGGCGTGACTCTGGGCGTGACAGGCGGGTGTCGACACTCGACGAATGTCGAGATGAAATCGTCGAGTGGAGTGTCACGGGCTTGGGTCACGGGCGTGACTCGGGTGACACGGGCGTGACAGGCTTTGAACTTCAGAAAATTGCTGATTTCACGGCTTTTGACGTGTCACGCCCTGGTCACGGGCGTGACCCATTTGTCACGGGCGTGACATGTCAAATTTTGGCAGATTTTTGATTTTTTCCTGAAAAATAAAATAAAATAAGTTAGTATAATATTTACAAAAATAGGAGCATTTTATTGAATAAAAATAAGTAAAAACGACAAAAAGAAAGAAAAACAACTAAATTAATGTACAGAAAAATAGGTATATTTACAATTCATCAAATACCCCCATACTTAAGCTTTTGCTATTCCAGAGCAAAAGTTGGAGATGAACTTATAAGGAATAAAAGAAATCCTAAGTTTAGCTACCGCTTGAATTAATTAAAAGTAAGATCAAAATAAACATCTGGGGTTAAAGAATTAAATCGTAATTTATGAAATGTTATGAATAGAGGAAGTGTTTCAAAAAGACTTCTAGGTAAAATAAAATAGAAAGCAAAAATTTATTTTTGTTAGTTTAACAAAGATGGATTGGATTTATATAAAAAACCTTTGCTTAAAAGAAGTTTAAAGGAAATAATGCAATTTAAAAATTATGCTCTCAAAAAAATTTAAATTAAGTCTAGAATCATTGAAATAGGCTAAGTGGTTTGGTGGATTATGAAGAAGGCTTGAATATTGTGGCGAGGTAATTTTTTCTCGAACCTCCAATTTTTTTTCTTTTGGATAGTTAGGAAAACGAAATCTTATTTTCCTAACTTATAATAAATTTTTTCTTTCTTCATAATAAATAAATAACCCAATGTATATTTGTAGGAGTAATGAATTTTATCCTCTTACTCCCTATATAATCTTTTTAAAATTATTGGGTGCCTATGTTTACGGAACGAAATCTTATTCCCATTGACATAGGATCTTTTAAGGGATAGGGGGGAATCATGTCAATTAAGACACGAAAAAAAATGGAAGTGGGTTTAGTTTTTCAAAAATAAAACTAACTTTTAATCAAAAAGTTTTGAGAGCAACCTTTTTAAAATGAACGTTCCAATGTTTCTAAAAGCATGAAGTTGAAATAATTGAAATCCATGGATGTTATTTTCTAACATAAAAACGAGCTTCTATTTATAAAATTAGAAGTAGTGGTGAAAAACAAGTTCCCTATTATAAGGAAAAGACATAAAAAATTCTTTAAATCTTAACCCCAGACACTTAAATCTATCGAACTTTAATTAATAAACGAATAGTAACAAAGAATAACTAAAATTCGCATATAAATTGACTCGAAACTAGATTTTTGGAAAGCAAAAAGAGTTAAGATATGGTATAGTCGAATTATTTTGTTACATAATTTTAACAAAACATTTTTTGATTTTTAGAGTTTTTATCATTTTTTGTGTTTTAATTATTATCTTTTAGGATTTTTAGATTTTTTTATTTTTTTGGGGTTTTTGGGTTTTTCTAATTTTTTTATTTTTAATGGTTTTATGAGGATAAATTATTTACAAGAATGAGGAGAGAAAGAAGAGTTATTTACAAAGAAGATAGGGGGGAAAGAGAGATTTTTACAAAAAAGGCAAAGTAAAAACTCGATTGCGGCCCCGCGAACAGACTCTTATTTGAATGGTTGGTTCGATGAGTCGACCGTCGCGGGCAGGCAAGACGCAAGTTTTTACAAAAAAGAAGATGAGGGGGGAAGAGAGAATTTTTTTTGTTTGTTTTGAAGTTTTTTTTTTATTTTTTGTTTTTGTTTTTCTTTTAATTAAAAATTTTTTGAAATTTTTTTTGATTTTTGCATTTTTTTTTGTATTATTTTTTTTTGTTAAGTACTGAATATAAAAAGTGCAGAATAGGAAAACACCCCCATACTTAAACCCAACATTGTCCCCAATGTTGCAATCTAAGTATACGGAACAGATAATATACAAAATAAAATAAGTACAAAAAGAAAAAGGGAGGGAAGGAGCTTCCCTTAGACGAGTCCGGGAAGGCGCAGGTCGAAACCCTGCATTATTTAGAAGAAAAAAGCAAAAAGAAACAGAAAAAACAAAAAAAGGATAAACTCGGCCTAAAGATTGCGGGCGGTAGGGGGGAATGTGCGTGGGGGAGGCGGAGGTAGCTAAGGCCTTAGCGACCACTACGTGATAAAAATGTGATCCCCTAGCGCGCATAAGAATGGAAGCGCGCCGAAGCGAAACAAAACAAAATAAAACAAGTAAAAAAAAAAAGACAAAATATATACACTTGTATTTTTTGTGTTTTTAAGGACGTTTTTTATTTTTTAGTTGTTTTTTTCATTTTTTTTTTTCGAATGTTTTTTTTTTAGTTTTGTTTGTTTTATAGTTTTTTTTTGTCTTTTTAGTAAAAGAATGAAAAATAAAATTTTTTTTGTTAAGTTTTTTTTTTGTTTTTTTCATTTTTTTTGGGTTTTAGTTGTTTTGTATTTAGTTTTTTTTTTAGTTTTATAGTTTTTTTTTTCGAATTTTTAATTTTTAAGGTTTTTCAAAATTTTTTTTTTGGTTTTGTAAGTTTTTCAAAATTTTTATAAATTTGTATATATATATTTTTTATTATTTATTATTATTATTATTATGATTATTATTATGATATTATTTTTGTTGGCCAATTTTAATTTTTGTTATATATAGATATAGGTAAAATTAATAGATTTCCAGGGTTTAAAATAACGAACCTAAAATTCCCCGGCAAACCTTAAGTGCTATTAATTAATTAGAAAGATTAGACCTTTAGTTATTTTAAGCTATTTTATCTGTCCCAGTGCTCTTCGATGCCGAGGGCTAAGAACGATTAGCCACTCATCGGAATGGGAACGGCTTGCGAGGAAAGCAATAAATAAAGCAGGAAAGAAAGCTGAAAATGAAAGCAGTAAATGAAAGCAGTAAAGGAAAGCTGAAAATTGCAAGTCCTACCCAAACGAGTAGGACTGAAGAAAGCAGTAAATTGCGAGTCCCGGCGCAACTGCGTGGGCGGGAGAAAGAAAGCGGTAAAACGCACACACGCAAATCCTACTCAAATGAGTAGGAGAAAATAAATACGGGTCCTACTCAAACGAGTAGGACAAAATAAATGCAACGCACACACACTCTCTCTCGACATAAATGAAAACACACGCACTCTACTGAAATGAAATCCAGCCATTAAACTCAAGTGAGTAGGCGGAAATAAAGAAAATTACAAACTCACGCACTCTACAGAATTAAAATAAGCAGGCGCCATTTAACTCTTAACGAGTAGGCGGAAATAAATGCACAAGTACAAAAAATGTAAAAAAAAACTAAGTTATCTAAAATTGAAAACAACTGCATTTCTACCGCTAGAATGCGGTAGAAATGCATAAAAAGGGGAAATAAAAATTAAACAGGAAGAAAGTTTTGCAAATAAAAAAGAAAATGCAAGTGCTCGAAAAATAAAAACGAATACATTTCTACCGCTAGAATGCGGTAGAAATGCATAAAAAGAGAACGAAAAAATAAAAAGAGCAAAAGTTTTAAATGAAAATCAAAGTGCACGAAAAATTAAAACGACTATATAATCATTCCTATAACCCCGTAAAAACGATTAAAAAGCGAAAATAAAACTAAAAGAACGAAAAAGTTTTACGAAATAAAAAGCTAAGTTAAAAAAAAAGGAAAAACACTTTGAAAACGTTTTTAGGATCTATAGGAATGAATTAGAAACTATAAAAACCTAAGTTAACCAAAACAAGTAAAAATAACTAAACATAAAAACAAGAAAACTAATCTCATACACACACACACCCATTACAAAAGAAACGAAAAAAGCTAAGTTATGACAAGAAAGAAAGATAAGATTGCAAAGGGAAGATTTGCATTAATCCATTCCAAAGCCATATTAAGAGAAGAAAATAACACATTTTATTAAGTAAAAACACGGTTACAAAGGAACGAAAACAAAAAGCTAAGGAGGGGGGGGGAGAAAATATCTCTTACATAAGCCTTGGAAGCATTTCGGCAGCACAACCCTATACAAAATGGTGCCCAAAAGGGGAACAGGAATTCAGAGCAGAACCTCTGAATTTATAGAAAAAATTTTCATGGGTCACGCCCTTGGTCACGGGCGTGACAGGGGGCGTGACAGTACTATTTGGAAGGCGGCCGGCGATTTGACGGGAAAGTTGACTTCGGCCTGGACACGTGTCGGTCTCGCAGAGGTCACGCCCTTGGTCACGGGCGTGACAGGGGGCGTGACAGGCAGGTGGATCTGGGCGCGGTGCGCCAAAAAGTCGCCGCGCGGGTCTTGTCGGGCTAGCTGGAAAGGTCACGCCCCAGGTCACGGGCGTGACTCTGGGCGTGACAGGCGGGTGTCGACACTCGACGAATGTCGAGATGAAATCGTCGAGTGGAGTGTCACGGGCTTGGGTCACGGGCGTGACTCGGGTGACACGGGCGTGACAGGCTTTGAACTTCAGAAAATTGCTGATTTCACGGCTTTTGACGTGTCACGCCCTGGTCACGGGCGTGACCCATTTGTCACGGGCGTGACATGTCAAATTTTGGCAGATTTTTGATTTTTTCCTGAAAAATAAAATAAAATAAGTTAGTATAATATTTACAAAAATAGGAGCATTTTATTGAATAAAATAAGTAAAAACGACAAAAAGAAAGAAAAACGACTAAATTAATGTACAAAAAAATAGGTATATTTACAATTCATCATGAAGTATCACACCCAGGTCACCTGTGTGACCCAAAGTACACGGGCGTGAACTTGCACTTTTTTGCAAATTTCCTGAAAATTTCAGGAAACAAAAATAGGCTAAGTTAGAATAATATTTTACAAAAAAGAAAAATTTATTGAAGAAAATTAACTAAAAATAACCAAAATATACAAAAATGATTTATTTATTGTACGTAAACATAGGTATATGTACAACTCATCAAATACCCTCATACTTAAGCTTTTGCTATTCCAGAGCAAAAGTTGGAGATATATTTATAATGAATTAAAGAAATCCTAAGTTTAACTATAACTTAAATTAATTGAAAGAAAGATCAAAATAAACATACGGGGTATATGAGTTAAATCCTGAATTATGACAAAATTTAAATAAATGAATAGTTTCAGCTAAAAACTTCTGATTTAATCAAATTGATCGCAAAAAATTTTTTTGTTAGGTTAACAAAAATAGATTGGATTTATGAAAACTTTAGCTTATAAGAATTATAGGAAATAATGCAATTTACAAATTATGCTCTCAAAAAGATTTTAAATTAAGTCTAGGAACTAACACAAGTTCAGTTTAAAGTAAATCTAAGAAAAAGGGTGGGATGAAATACAACCAAGCACTCGAAGACTCAAAGATTCACGGCCGGAAGCGAGGGTTGTCGAGCCTCGTCCTAGCTCTGTCTTTGGAAGGTATCTGGGATCCCAAAGGGTTGTCACTTCCTTCTTCACACCCGGCTTCTTTATGTTGTAGTTGTTGATGCAGATTGAAGCAAAATGCTTCACAAGTTCAGCAACTAAGTACTCAAACAACAGCTTGGAGGTCGACAATGGCGATGTCGGACGGATGCAAAGCTTTAGCAAGCTCTTTAGAGGAGAAAGGGTGGCCGGATCAACCCTCCAAGGAGGAGAGAGAAAACAACAGCTGGAGGGGAGAGTTCCCGCTCCAATGGGTGAAATTGTCGGGGAAAAACGAAGTGTGTCCGGTCTAGGAGAAATCTGTGGCTTAAATAGTAAAAGTAAGAAAAAATGGTCACGCTTGGTCTGGCGCACGATTGTACGTGAACCATGCGATATTAATATCCAGAAGGCGCCTAAGGAAGAAGAAGCGTTGACCCGTGTGATTTACTTCGCGCACGAGCAATCCGCCCGTGCGTGAAGTAATTCGCACGGGTAACGGCAGCAAGCAGAAATTGCAGTCAACCGGGAGAAATCGTGCGTTTACGCGCGCACGGGCGCTTCTGCCTGTACGTGAAGAAGACGTACGACCAGCCATAGAACTGAGAAAAACCAAAAGGCTACAGGAAAACAGTGTGTTTCCTTCACGCACGGTTCCGAAGAAACCGTACGTGAAGCAATCTCACTGGCTGGACAATCTTCCAAAATAATATGCAGGAAAACGCACGACGGAAACAAACCGTGCGCCAATAAAACGCAGGGTCGTGCGTTTTCCACAAATCTGTATTCAGAAGAAGGGAAAACTGACCACCTACACACAATAAAACTAGCAATGGAGGACCATCCAATGTGCAATTGCACACCCACGGGCGAGAAAAGTGCACTAAACGTGAAATGTAGTAGGAACGAAATATCAATGAAAACAACCGAAAAGTGAAGTGCAAAGACAGGAAAACCAGCCCAGATGAGTCCGCAAAACCCCCAGACTTACCTATTTGCGCGTCCCGAGCAAAGAAGATCCTTGCAGACTAGAAAAAGAAATGACTAACACAGTAATTATGATCCTGGGTATCATGCGAAGTCACACACTCGCGGGCGTAAAAAAACAGTAGAGAAAATTTCTAAGCATACAAAATAATTTATACTTTTCAGCATGCGTAACAAAAATTTTATGACTACTCAAAAACAGAATCGCGATGAATCCTCCGGTCACGCGTAGGGAGAAAATAGACTATCTGCTAAGGAGAGTATTGCCAAAGATCAGGATTCGAGATAACCTCAAAAGGAATCCACCAATGTCGGTGACCATATGCTTGCCCGTTCGCACTCTCTCCATGACACCAGTTTGCCTTAAGCGCAAGTCTGTAGGACTTCGTGTGGTAATGGGGCTTGGGTTATGGCGGGGTAATCAAGGTTTAAAACGAAGGGTACGTACAAAACCCAGCTGAGCTAGCACCAAAAGAGTCTATCCGCTATCCACAAAACATGCGGGCACACTACACCCCCAGACATAATTTTTGAAATACGGGTGTGCGCCTACACCACAACATATACTAACTCAAATCAGATTTTCAGTTACGCTTTTCCATCCTCTTTTTCTTTCTTTTTCAAATTTTCTTTTTATATCTTTTCTTCTTATTTCTTCTCTTTCTTATACACAATTCCAGCAAATAATTTCATGGGAGCACAACCACACATTTCACAAAGATCAACAATGCATCAACACCCCCATCATGAAATTAGAAAACAGTAAAGCTAAACTTGGGTGTGCGACTACGGTCGGCTATTAGGCTTTGGTGAAATAAAACTGAAGCTGAATCAAAGGAGGGGTCGGCACAACGGGGCTAGCGAGGATAATATGATAGGAACGGGTACAAAGATCAACCTAGCCAAAATGATGGCCTACATCATGCTCACGCTTAACTAACCTTGCACCAATGCTTCGAGAGTAGCTTGGGGAAGTTCTTAGCCACCGAGAAAGATAATCCTTCCTCCTGACTCGAGCAATACGAATCTAACGACTGTCTACACACATCCCTAAGCTACAGTCGGATTCACACCAGATTCAACAATTTTTGAGTAGAATAAAAAGAATTTATGCAATTAGAAAAATATAAAACTAAAAGCATGCAGAAAAATTAATTTTACACTATTTTCTACACGAGATGGGAGCACTCTACTAGGAGCACATAAAGGTGAACATTTTACCCCGTCTCACAACCCTATGTTAGTAAGGTAATTTTCCTAAATCTAACGAAAGAAACAAGTTTGACTCACCGTATGCAAAAAAGCTAAGTACGCACTCATGTGGGTGCAAAGATGCACAATGCAATGAAATAAACAAATAAATTTAAAACAGCTACTAGTATGCAAATAAAGTGCACGTGCAAAGGAAACATCGACAATCTCCCCCCCCCCCAGACTTAAGCTAAGAAGCACATCAAAATATGTTGAAGTTAAAATTAAAAATGAGAACAGGGGAGAAGTTACCCAATGATCAGAAGATGAGCATACCAGAAGATTGGCTTTAAACTGGATCAATAAGCCCACGGCCCAGACAAAATCACCTGCAGGAAGCTCATCTCCAACCAAGCAAATAATAGCCATGCGCACTCAAAAAACTAAGTAAGCAAATTAAACGCATCAAAATTGGGTTCTCTCCCAGAAGCCTTTTCTTTGTCGTCTTTAAGGTGGACCAAATACCTATATTAACAGTTTTATATAATGTTCAGGTAGCAAAAGTTTAATATGCAGAGAAAGAGAATTCAAAGTCACACACAACATTAAGCAAATAAAACACTAGCAGCAACAAGACAAAAGGAAAACGACCCCAGAGATCCCCAACTTTTCAGCTAAACGCCGATTTGTGATAGATCCCCCCAGACACACGAGATGAGGAAGAGGAGAAAGCTTTAGGGCCCAAGGAAGACAAGTCTCCCCTGCCCCTACCCTCCTCCATCCTGCACTTGCGGGAAAAACTCTGCGCTTTACGCAAAAGCAACTCCTTTCGTTTTAATTCCATATAAGAGGAGCGTCAGAGCGGTATGGTCGCACCCGGCTCTTTAGCAGCTAGATTAACATCCAAATCTGGGGGCATCCTTTCTTCACCCACTGATGGTGAAAGATCAACCCATGATACCTGTTACATAGTTTTACAGACTTTGGCTAAACAACTTGCAGTTTTTAAATCAAAATTCTACACGCCCACATCCGGCGTGCACAACACATCAATCTTCACAGCAGCGTCATGCAACACATCAAGGACCTATTTCACTTCTTTCCCTTTAGTTGTCATTGGAGTTTCAACATCTTCCTCCACCTATTCTTGTCCCGTCGATTGAAAGTCTTCCTTAGCACCACTAGAAACATCATTAGATGATACGATAGTTAAGTTCACTGGTTCTACGAGGTCAATAAAATTTAATTGAGGAGGCAAAGGTGGTAAAGGTGCAATAACTTTGGGTGCAACAGTGATGCCACTAGCATCAAAATGCAACGTAGCCTCACTGGCTTTAAGGAAGGGGACCCAAGGATGGGTTTTGACGTGTTACCTCTGGGTCCTAGCACCTGAAAGTCTGTGAAGACAGCCGCCCCATTCAAAACCACTTCTACACCCTTCACCTTCCATTTGTCTCAACCACAGATCCATCAACTAGCATTAAGGATTTCCTTCCATCATATTTGATATTCAAATTCATCTTTTCAACATCTTGGAAAGCAAGAATGTTTCAAGATGAACCTGAATCAAAAAGCGCTAGAGTTTCTATGATATTTTTCTCACATTTAACAGTCATTTCATGGGCATTACATTCCCCCCACATCCTCAACACTCTTACCCTGCTCACGGTGATTCTTCTCCGTGTCGCTAGGAAGTGTGCCTCGGGTGCTCTCAGAAAATATGTGGGCCAATTGTCCCAATTGAGTCTCCAAATTCCTCATGGAAGCAGTCTGAGTAGCCATATTTGACTGGCCATTTCAACAAACTTTTCCATCATCTCGTCTAACGCGCACTTTCACGACCCTTCCAAATTCTTATTATAACCAGGCTGAGACGGTCGTGGCTTGCTACCAGAAGCCTGAGCATCGAATTATTGCTGGCCCCCCTGCCATCTTTGATTATTGTGGGTCGCCATCACCACGTCGCTAGGGTGAATTACTCCAAGGAGTAATAGCGGAGATGAACAAACTATCGAGGGTCGTAAACACCTCTTCGCAATACGCGCTTCTAGCAATCACTAGAATGGCTGAAACACAACTTTCTCTAACAAAGAGGAAACTCATCAACATACATCATGAATAAGGAATCAGCGTACAAAGTCGTAAAAAAACCTTGACCAAAACATAGTTAATAAACCTCAAGCATAGTAGCACAAGTTTAGTTTAAAGTAAATCCAAGAAAAAGGGGGGATGAAATACAACCAAGCACTCGAAGACTCTCAAAGATTCACGGACAGAAGAGAGGGTTGTCGAGCTTCGTCATAGCTCGGTCTTTGGAAGATATCCGGGATCCCAAAGGGCTGTCACTTCCTTCTTCACACCTGGCTTCTTCGTGTTGTATTTGTTGATGCGGATCAGAGCGAAATGCTTCACAAGTTCAACAGCTAAGTACTCAAATAGCAGCTTGGAGGTCGGCAATGGCGATGTAGGAAGGAGATAAAGCTTTAGAAAGCTCTTTGGAGGAGAAAGGGTGGCCGGATCAACCCTCCAAGGAGGAGAGAGAAAACGACGGCTGGAGGGGCGAGTTCCCGTGTAACGCCCCCACCTGTCACATGATATATAACGGTGGGTCCGGCCGGGGCCCCACGCCATATAGCACAGACAAGCAAAGGAGTCACGTGTGGTAATCAAACTCTACTCGTGTCCTTAACTCATTCCATTCTAGCGCAGCATCTTTTATGTTAGCATGAACTCAAACAAGAATGTCCACCCATATATAAATAGCACATTTATATAAAAACACCAGGAATGTATACAACTCACACACCCTGGCCTTATGGCCTTACAAATTCCTCTTTACACAACAATAATTTCGTACATCGGCACGCAGGCCGGCCACACATGAAATCCAAACAACACTCTCCGCATGGCCTTCAAGGGCCTCATCAAGCTGCCATTTCACTTATGCTTTCCAAACCGCAGCACCTGCAATTCATCATCCAAACCAACATAGAAAACAAAGTAACGGTCAGCATTGCTGACCCATTATAACGACCCTACCCCCTACCCGGGGTAGTGGTTCCTTCCCTGTATACATTGCTTCCTTTTTCATCAAGCATCAGCAAACATCACCAAATCATATCACAAGTAGATCATTCTCTTTATGCCACTTAACTAACAAACACATCACATCACAAATGCTGGAGTCCACCAACGCTCCGTGCACGCAGGGCACCTTCTTGGCGTACCGGAATCCACCGTCGTACACCGCTGTCTCTCGAGGTGTTAACTTGTTGGTTGACCGGCCCTAGTCCACCAGCTCGCAGGCTAGCGACATCCCGCCCAAGCCACTCAGAGGTCCATCCTCACAGCATCCAAACAACCAGAGCAGGTCGACCCACACCACGTGGTGTAGCACGCCGGGTTTATCCAAGCTCCCCTGGCAATGTCTACCCATCGACCCCCCTCCTAATCCAATCGACCCACACACTGTGGTGTAGCAAGCCGGGTTTATCTAAGCTCCCCAGGCGTTGCCACCAATCGATCCTTCCCTTAACTGGATCAACCCACCCTAGTGGTGTAACAGGCCGGGTTTATCACAAGCTCCCCAGGCATGTTACCAATTGATCATCTCATAACCAGGAGCTTCACCAAAGCCTCCTTCCAATCATCACATCCAGACATTCATCACAGCAGAAACCCATTTTGCACATCATCAAAGCCACGGAGTCTTCTCCGGTTTACCCATGAACATCACCAATCCAGACTACCGGTCTAGATGGGCTTCACACAGCATGCCTACGCCGTACTTCATCATTCCGGCTCTAGATGCAGACTCAACTAGATGCAGACTCAACAAAGGAATCTCTTCCGCGATCCACCTCTTGGTGGAGGATTCCAAGCACATGTATAGAGAAAGGACTTCGATGTCCAAGAAGGAGATCGTTACCCTTGAAGATCGCTTCGGCGCCATGAAGTAGCCGGATGGAACTCACCGCCTCGGCTCTGCCTTCACGAATCCGCTCTCGGATCTTCGATCCGCACTCCGGAGCTCCTACAGCAGCTGGAAAACTCCTCCCTTCTCTCTCCCTTAGCCTTTCTTCTCTCTCCTTTAGAATGGAAATGAAGAAGAAGAAGGAGAAGAAGATAAGGGCATTTATCTTCTAATTCTCGGCCTTCCCAACACCTGGACAAAACCCAGCCATTGGATCCAGGAAGAGGGAAACAAACGGCTCAGATCTGGCCAGAAAACCCAAAACACGGCCTGACACGCCCTGTGACACGCCCGTGTCACAGGCCGTGTCCCCCTAAGCGGCAGACAACCGACTCAATCCAACCAGTACATGCCCGTGTGACACGCCCGTGTCACGGCCGTGTACCCGACACGCCCTCAGACACGCCCGTGTCTGAGGCCGTGTACCTCAACAGAAATAATCCCAATCCAACCCGAGACTTCACACGGCCTGGCACACGGCTTGGCACACGCCCGTGTTCATGGCCGTGTGCACCCGGACACGCCCGTGTTCTTCTAACACGGCCTAACCCGAGATGTCGAGCTAAATTCGACGCCCACTGACACGCCCTGTGACACGCCCGTGTCACAGGCCGTGTCCTCACGGGAAACCCGATACTCGACGATCGTCGAGAATACTCGCCGAACAAACGACACGGCATCCGACACGGCCATGTCCTGGGCCGTGTGCCCCATTCTCGACGATGTCACGCAAAACTCGTCGACACCGAGGCCCGATCGTCGACACAACCCGACACGCCCTGCGACACGCCCGTGTCGCAGGCCGTGTCAACTGACACGCCCTGGGACACGCCCGTGTCCCAGGCCGTGTCACCCAAGCCTGAACCCAATTTTGCTCAAAATGACCCTCTTGACTTCAGGGTGTTACAATCCTCCCCCCCCTTCAAATAATTTCGTCCTCGAAATTTGACGTCAAATAGCCAATTAGGCACAATCATCACCAAAGCGTACACCGCAATTCTCCGCACACACTACCAAACAGACAACACAACAAACATCCCTAACTTCCACTTGTGCACATGCAGCCACATACAACCTCAAAACAAAATAACCGAATTGATGGATGCCAGCACAAGCACAAGAGCTCGACAACTATAGATATCAAAACATTATTAAAGTGATACATCAACATCATGTCCATCAACCAGCCAGTTCAACCAAAAGTGAAGCACATCAGCTATTAGTCATCACACTTGCTAGCAACACATAGTTACATACACAACTTAACATTGAAATCATTCACATCACCGCTCACTTCTGCTCAGCCTCGCGATTTTGAAATTCACGATTTAACGATAAATGAACCGCTCGAGGCCAAATGTCACCAACTGAACTTTGCGGCTCCTGTACTTCCATTGCATGCAATCTAGGTTGCGTCCGGGGTGCAGATGATTCGGCCACTGCTTTCCCTTTTTCTTCATATGACGCACCTGTCTTTTTCTCACTCCCTGGAGGGACATTCCAACAGAATTTTGCGATGTGTCCTTGTCGCCCACAGTTATAGCATACACGTCCTGGCCCATACGTTGCCTCCGAAGAAACAGTCGATGGTGCGGATTTCACCAGCCTAAATCTTTTCTTCTCTCGTCGTCGAAAAGTCTCCTGGACTCGCTTCATATCCTTCTCCAAGGCACGAGCTGTATCGACCAACGCCTGAAAGCCTTGGCTCACCGAACTCGAAAGTGCCAACCTCAAGTCATCCCGCAGTCCTCCATAAAACCGATTTGTCTTTCGCGCTTCCTCCGCAAAGGTCGATCCTGCATATCTCCCCAACCTTGTAAATTCATGCAGGTAGGTATCAATATCTCGCTCACCCTGCACCAAGCGGAGAAACTCATTTTCCATCGCAATCCTCTGCGACACTGGCACATACTTGGCTAAAAATAGTTGGGAGAATTCCTCCATCGAAATCTCCGTTAAACCTCGACCTGCCAAGTGGTGCACTTCAATTTCCTCCCACCATAATCTCGCATCACCGTCTAACAGAAACGTGGCCAACATCACTTTCTGTTCCTCGACCGTCCTGATTGCGGTTAGGATCCTTTTTACTCTTGCCAACCAATCTTCTGCCTGCGTTGGTGAAAGCGCTCCACCAAACGTAGGTGGGTGAAAGTGCATAAAACGTGACAAGGTATCGTCACTTGCTTGCACTTCCACCACCTCGGCAGCATGCTCTTGCCTTCCACCAGATCTTGCTTGTCCCGTTGGGTGTGCTTGTAACACTGCAAGTACTGTCTCCGCCACCACCCGTATAGCCTCTGCCGAGGGAGGCATCGGCACTTCCACGGGTGCTGCACTTTCATCCGACCGCTGAGGCTCAGACGGCCCAGCTCCATCCCTCGCCACCTATCAATGTACAGAACACCATTAAATTCGTCCAAATCATAACGGTACTGGTACATTGACTACACACTCACGCACATCATGTGCATGACATACATTCCTAGTGGACATTCATGAGTTCAATTATGTTCTCTCCTCCCAAACAATCTAAACCTGGCTCTGATACCACTTTGTAACGCCCCCACCTGTCACATGATATATAACGGTGGGTCCGGCCGGGGCCCCACGCCATATAGCACAGACAAGCAAAGGAGTCACGTGTGGTAATCAAACTCTACTCGTGTCCTTAACTCATTCCATTCTAGCGCAGCATCTTTTATGTTAGCATGAACTCAAACAAGAATGTCCACCCATATATAAATAGCACATTTATATAAAAACACCAGGAATGTATACAACTCACACACCCTGGCCTTATGGCCTTACAAATTCCTCTTTACACAACAATAATTTCGTACATCGGCACGCAGGCCGGCCACACATGAAATCCAAACAACACTCTCTGCATGGCCTTCAAGGGCCTCATCAAGCTGCCATTTCACTTATGTTTTCCAAACCGCAGCACCTGCAATTCATCATCCAAACCAACATAGAAAACAAAGTAACGGTCAGCATTGCTGACCCATTATAACGACCCTACCCCCTACCCGGGGTAGTGGTTCCTTCCCTGTATACATTGCTTCCTTTTTCATCAAGCATCAGCAAACATCACCAAATCATATCACAAGTAGATCATTCTCTTTATGCCACTTAACTAACAAACACATCACATCACAAACGCTGGAGTCCACCAACGCTCCGTGCACGCAGGGCACCTTCTTGGCGTACCGGAATCCACCGTCGTACACCGCTGTCTCTCGAGGTGTTAACTTGTTGGTTGACCGGCCCTAGTCCACCAGCTCGCAGGCTAGCGACATCCCGCCCAAGCCACTCAGAGGTCCATCCTCACAGCATCCAAACAACCAGAGCAGGTCGACCCACACCACGTGGTGTAGCACGCCGGGTTTATCCAAGCTCCCCTGGCAATGTCTACCCATCGACCCCCCTCCTAATCCAATCGACCCACACACTGTGGTGTAGCAAGCCGGGTTTATCTAAGCTCCCCAGGCGTTGCCACCAATCGATCCTTCCCTTAACTGGATCAACCCACCCTAGTGGTGTAACAGGCCGGGTTTATCACAAGCTCCCCAGGCATGTTACCAATTGATCATCTCATAACCAGGAGCTTCACCAAAGCCTCCTTCCAATCATCACATCCAGACATTCATCACAGCAGAAACCCATTTTGCACATCATCAAAGCCACGGAGTCTTCTCCGGTTTACCCATGAAAATCACCAATCCAGACTACCGGTCTAGATGGGCTTCACACAGCATGCCTACGCCGTACTTCATCATTCCGGCTCTAGATGCAGACTCAACTAGATGCAGACTCAACAAAGGAATCTCTTCCGCGATCCACCTCTTGGTGGAGGATTCCAAGCACATGTATAGAGAAAGGACTTCGATGTCCAAGAAGGAGATCGTTACCCTTGAAGATCGCTTCGGCGCCATGAAGTAGCCGGATGGAACTCACCGCCTCGGCTCTGCCTTCACGAATCCGCTCTCGGATCTTCGATCCGCACTCCGGAGCTCCTACAGCAGCTGGAAAACTCCTCCCTTCTCTCTCCCTTAGCCTTTCTTCTCTCTCCTTTAGAATGGAAATGAAGAAGAAGAAGGAGAAGAAGATAAGGGCATTTATCTTCTAATTCTCGGCCTTCCCAACACCTGGACAAAGCCCAGCCATTGGATCCAGGAAGAGGGAAACAAACGGCTCAGATCTGGCCAGAAAACCCAAAACACGGCCTGACACGCCCTGTGACACGCCCGTGTCACAGGCCGTGTCCCCCTAAGCGGCAGACAACCGACTCAATCCAACCAGTACACGCCCGTGTGACACGCCCGTGTCACGGCCGTGTACCCGACACGCCCTCAGACACGCCCGTGTCTGAGGCCGTGTACCTCAACAGAAATAATCCCAATCCAACCCGAGACTTCACACGGCCTGGCACACGGCTTGGCACACGCCCGTGTTCATGGCCGTGTGCACCCGGACACGCCCGTGTTCTTCTAACACGGCCTAACCCGAGATGTCGAGCTAAATTCGACGCCCACTGACACGCCCTGTGACACGCCCGTGTCACAGGCCGTGTCCTCACGGGAAACCCGATAATCGACGATCGTCGAGAATACTCGCCGAACAAACGACACGGCATCCGACACGGCCGTGTCCTGGGCCGTGTGCCCCATTCTCGACGATGTCACGCAAAACTCGTCGAGACCGAGGCCCGATCGTCGACACAACCCGACACGCCCTGCGACACGCCCGTGTCGCAGGCCGTGTCAACTGACACGCCCTGGGACACGCCCGTGTCCCAGGCCGTGTCACCCAAGCCTGAACCCAATTTTGCTCAAAATGACCCTCTTGACTTCAGGGTGTTACATCCCGCTCCAATGGGCGGAAATGGCGGGGGAATGAAGTGTGTCTGGTCTAGGAGAAATCTGCGGCTTAAATAGTAAAATTCAGAAAAATGGTCACGCACGGTCTGGTGCACGACTTTGCGTGAACAGTTCGATATTAATATCCAGAAGGTGCCTGAGGAAGAAGAAGCATTGACCCATGCGATTTACTTCACGCACGGGCGTGAAGTAATTCACACGGGTAACGACAACAAGCAGAAATTGCAAGCAACCGGGAGAATTCGCGTGTTTACGCGAGTACGGGCGCTTCTGCCCGTGCTTGAAGAAGACGCACGACCAGCCATAAAACAGAGAAAAACAAAAGGGCTACATGAAAACCGTGTGTTTCCTTCGCGCATGGTTCCGAAGTAACCGTTCGTGAAGCAATCGCACGGGATGGTCAATCTTCCAAAATAATCTGCAGGAAAACGCACGACGGAAACAAACCGTGCGCCAATAAAACGCACGGTAGTGCATTTTCCTCAAATCAGTATTCAGAAGAAGGGAAAACTGACCACCTGCCCACAATAAAACTATCAACGCAGGACCCTCCATCAATCAAGAAAAAGCAATAAAACTACTTGAACGAGCCCCGGGGAGCACCAAGTGCATACCCCCAGCAATCGAATGCGCAATTGTGCACCTACGGGTTAGAAAAGTGCACTGAACGTGAAACACAGTAGGAACGAAATATCAATGAAAACAACCGAAAAGTGAAGTGCAAAGATAGGAAAACCAACCTAGATGAGTCCACAAAAACATATATAAATAAGACTCATCACACCCCCAGACTTACCTATTTGCGCATCCCGAGCAAAGAAGATCCTTCCAGACTTGAAAAAGAACTGACTAACACAGTAATTATGATTCGGGGTACCATGCGAAGTCGCACGCTCGCAGGCGTAAAAATACAGTAGAGAAAATTTTTAAGCATACAAAATAATTTATACTTTTCAGCATGCGTAACAAAAATTATATGACTACTCAAAAATAGAATCACGGTGAATCCTTCGGTCACGCGTAGGGAGAAAATAGACTATCCTCTAAGGCGAGTATTGCCAAAGATCGGGATTCAGGACAACCTCCAAAGGAATCCACCAATGTCGGTGACCATATGATTGCCTGTTCGTACTCTCCCCACGGCACTTGTAACGCCCCAAAAATCAAAAGAGCGAGGGGAGGCGTTTTAAGCCACGTTTGGAACTTTGTAGTGGTCACATGGCCTGGGACACAGGAATGTCCCAGGGGCGTGTCGTGCTCGGGTCGACGATCTGGCCGAGAGGTCAATGAATTTGGAGTCGACAATCGTCGAGCAGCGAACATGGCCTGAGATACGGGCATGTCCCAGGGGCGTGTCGTGCTCGAGTCGACGATCTGGACGAGAGGTTGATGAATTTGGAGTCGACGATAGTCGAGCAGCGAACACGGCCTGAGACACGACCGTGTCCCAGGCCGTGTCCATCACGGGATGAAGCGGGGTTGTGGAGGGGGTAATACACACGGTCAGCACACGGGCCGTGTCGGGTAGACACGGATGTGTCAAAATGTGATACGGGGGTGTCGAGTACCCGTGTCCCTTTCGGGCATTTTAGGTCCTGTGTTGTTGGAGGAACACGACACACTACGCAGCCGTGTACTGTATGACACGGGCGTGTCAAGTTTGACACGGGTGTGTCGGGTGCACGTGTTCTTTTCGGGACATGTCAGTTTCTACAGCAAATGGGGCACACGGCCTTGGACATGGGCATGTCACAAGCCATGTTTGGCCCAGATTTTGGATTTCAAGCCCGAATCGTGGCCGTCCGTTTCCTTATTTTGGGATCTAACAGCTTGGGGTTGTTCCTGTTGGGTTTATACCAAGAATAGGGTTATGAATCCTTCTTTTCATCCAAGTATTTTCTTTCTAAGCTTATGGAGAGAGGGGAGAGCAAGGAACAAGAAGGGAGTTAGATCCGGCCATCGGCGGAGCTTCGGAGCTCCAAATCGCTAGCCAACTTCGGATCTACGAAGGTAAGGACATTGCGGTGCTTTTCAACCGCATAGATTTCCATGGCGCCAAGGAAAACCTCTAGGGTAATGATTCTCATCCTAGGACATGTGAAGTCCTCTTTTCTTTGCATAGGAAGCCCGCTCCCGCGAGTTTGCTGTGAGTTTGAGGCATTCCTTCGGGTCGACATGAATAGTCCTCGTTATTTAGTATGTAGAGTCCGTATCCGAGAAATGGACATAGGCATGATGTGTGAAGCCTAACCAGACAAGTTGGCCTGGATCGGTGATGTTACATTGCATGAATGGCCGGAGAAGAATCCGTGAGATTGTTTGTTTTTCGGGTTTTCTACGTGGTAGATTTCAACAGGGAGCCTTGGGGACTAACTCCAAGGTGTGCCCGAAAAACTAGGCAGATGCGTGATTCTGCCAACTTGGTGGTCTAGGATCCAACTTGTACATAACTGGGTTATGTAAAGTGTGTGATCGGATTGGGACTTGGGGAAGCTTGACCCACGCAGACGGCTTAAGTTGACGCTGCAGTGTGAGCAACGGGTTAAGTGGAACCGTACCCGCTATATGTGGTTCGGTTAGAGAGACCTAAGGTACGTGGTACTCACCATTGGCATAGATGGAGGGTCTTAGGTAGTGTCCAGAAAGACCAAATGCTTACGAGATATTGCAGCCCAGGGGGTGGTGGTGAGACCGCGGACTTTGATCGGGTTCACCGAGAATGTACCCAGAGAGCACGGGGTGTGTGGCCATGCGAGCCTACGCCTGTGATGTTGTGTAATTTCTCTATATTATGGCAATGTTAATAAAGTGCAGGGAAGGAGCATCGCCGCCCCGAGTTTTGTGGCGGGGTCGTTATAATTTGGTCAGCATAGCTGACCGTTGCTTTTGTTTGCCACCATCGTGGTGGATTGTGCTTGCAGGTGCTGCAGAGCCAAGTGGTAAATAACGTGCAAAAGCCCTTGTTGCTGTGCTGGCCCTAGAAGGCCTAATTTGAGTGTTTACTTGCTTTATTCATGTGTGACCGGCCTGCGTGCTGAGATTTGAAAAATACTATAATTTAAGTAAACAATTGTAAGGTCTTAAGGCCATTGTACTTGTGTATTGTACGTTCATTCCTATCATTTTTTGTAGTGGACATTCATGCTTATCCTGGGTTCTTTGTTTTGCAACCTTTTAAATTGCTTCCGCTAGAATGTACTCTGTGTAGGACGTTGATTTTTAGTTGGATGGTTTCCATTGAGTAACCTTCTGGTCTGTCTGTGGTATATGACATTGGGCCCCGGCCGGAGCTACTACTATATGCTATGCGACATATAGGGGTTGTTACAATTTGGTATCAGACTACTGGTTTCGGTCACCTTAAATGAATTCGTGGGTGAATTCTTTTAAGGGGTGGTGAGCATATGTGTGGTCGTCATCGTTATAACATAAAAAAACCCATGAATGTCCACTTAGGAATGAAAATACACATGTTTGGGGAACCTGCGCGTCCCTATAATTGCTTTTTGCAATTTTTTTTGGTCGCTTAACGGTGTTTTGTGCGACTATAGGCGACCAGGAGTGGTGTAGGGCCGTCAGGACATCCGATTTCTGAGGATTATAGTTCACCCAATGATGTGCTTGAGACCCCTCCTTCGTTTGAAACCATAAGAAGGATTGTTGAAGCGGTGTTCGCTGTGACTAATGCACAGCAGGGAAGCAATGTGCAACCCTTTGTCGCTGATATGACTTCAATGTCGGGTGGTCTGTTAGATCAAAGGGAATTTAGAAGGCCATCAGGTCAGCAGCTGAATATGTTCTTAGTGTAGGGTACGCATTCAGTTGATGAATATTCGCAGGCGTTTCTTATGATAGGCCGCTACCCATGCTTTGATTTGGAGAACGAGCAGTCTATAGTTGATAGATTCTATAATGGTCTGTGTGGCGAGCTGTGAATTCTACTGCTAGGACAAAAACTACTGGGATTCCGAGCCTTGGTGGAGTCGGCTAGATCTTTGGAAGTAGAGTTGGGGAAGACTCACCGGATGCCAGTGAGTAGGGTATCGAACTCTGCAAATCCTATAAGAGCTGCACCCCCCATAATGCAGAAAAGGAGAGTCCACAAGAAGAAGGACTCTAGGGCTGAGAAGACAGAGTTCCAAGTTTCGGCTACCTCAATGTCTGGATATCGTAAGTGGTATAAGAAGGCTAGGACATCGGGTCTAGCCCCTCCTTTCGGTGCTTCTGGGGCAACTATAGGCCGAAACCCGGGCGTATGTTATAATTGTGGGAAGCCTTGGCATTTTGGCCGCAAGTGTTGGAGCGGACGCCCAAAGTCCAAGAGGAAGCCTAAAGAGCACAACGTAGGCCAGCAGGAGGCCGGGAAGCACACTAACGTGGTGACAGGTACGGTCTAAAGTTATAGCAGTTAGCTATAAATACTTGTTGCCCTCGCGCATGCTAGCTTAGGACTGCTTGTGCTAGGCTTTGTTTTGATTTTCGATTATCCGGCGAGTGCACCATTCGGGTCGAGAGTTTCACATTCTTTTTATCCGAAGGATTTGTATCGCGAATTCGAATACCTTCTTCGATGGCAAAGGACAAACTGGATGTGTTGTTGCCGAAAGGGTGTTCGATGCGCCCGGATATATTCTGTGGCGTAAAGATTCGTATTGGGAATCAGGAGTTAGATTTGCAAGCGTCGTTACTGCCGCTGGTGGAGTTCGACATGATATTTGGCATGGACTAGCTCTCGGAGCAGCAAGCTTATATTGATTGAATTCGCAAGGAGGTTAAGTTGGGATCAGGTTGTGAGATGACATTTACGGGCTTGAAAGGGGTCGAGCAAGACTTTGATGTCTTCTCTTCAAGTGGTTAAGGCGGTTCTTGGTGGTGCAGAGCTTTTCTTCATGCTAGCGGAGGCTGCAAAGCCTAAACCTACGTTGGACAGTATTTCAGTGGTATCTGAGTACCCTGATGTGTTCCCTGGAGATCTTCCTGGAGCCCCACCTCAACGGGAGATAGATTTCACTATCGAGCTAGTGTCAGGTGCGAAACCTGTGTCACACTCTCCGTATCGGATAAAACCTAAGGAGATGGCGGAGCTGAAGGTACAACTTTAAGAGTTGTTGGAGCAGGGGTATGTGCATCCAAGTTAGTCGCCTTGGAGCGCATCGGTCCTTTTTGTTAAGAAGAAGGATGGAAGCTTGAGACTTTATATTGATTACTGAGAACTGAACAAGCTAACGAAGAAGAACAAGTACCTGATCTCAAGTGAAAGATATGGTACCTAAACACCTAGAGGGGGGGGGGTGAATAGGTGACCTAAACCTTTTTTAAAACTTTGTTGGCAGCACAACAGTTATAACACAGATTTCTGAATAAGTTCTCACAGCAAACACAGCAATTCACAACACAGCACAATCACAGCACAGAATACACAGGATTTTATAGTGGTTCCCCAATCTTTGGGTACATCCACTTTCCCCCCTTCGCCTATCTAGCAGTGTTCTAGATTCGACCAAACTTCTCCACTAGCTCAGAACCCAACTAGGTTCCTACACCTCAGGCCCAAAGCCTTACACTCAGCCACACAGGCCTACACTCAGCCACCCAGGCCTACACTCAGCCAATTAAGGCCTACACTCAGAGTTCTTCAACTCCTACACTCAGGCAATCAAGCCCTACCCTCAGCCTTTATAATATAGGCTTACAATTCTCTCAGATCCAATGGATCCTACAAGTTAAAATAGAAAGTACAATAGCTAACTCTACAACTCAGAAAATAAGAGAGGAGTTGAGAGATTCTTGAAGAGTTCTTGGAAGAACTCAGTTAGATCCAAACTGACTTAGCTTCCTTCAAAGCTTCTTGATTAGAACTGAATTAGTCTGAATCTTCTGCAGTTGTTCCTTGACCTCTGCTTCTTGAAATCCAGATGACTCTGAATTCTTCTTCTCAGCCTTAGTTCCAAAGACTGAATTCTTGGATGGAGCTCTCTCTCTCCAACTTCTTAGATCTGCCGATGCACAGCAAGATCTTCTTGTGTTGATACTCAATATACCACTTTTACAAAGATCTGAACTCTCTTTATCAAAAACTTTTTCAACCACTTCTATATCACTTTTTCTAATCTTGGTCTGTAAACTATGGGTGCCTATTTATAGGCTTCCTTCATGGTAACCGGCTGGTCCGGTTCATAACAGACTTCTGATATCTCTGACAGTTGATGTAGACCGGCTGGATCGGCAGCTGTCATGTCAACCAGTCACTTCTTGAAATTCCCTAACTGTCAGATAGTGTCGAGACTTTCTGTTCTTAAGTGTCGACACTTATAGGCCAAGTGTCGACACATGTTGTGTAAGTGTCGACACAAGTCTACAAGGTGTCGACACAATTCCTTGTATGTCTCGACACAGATTCTTCTGCATGTGTCGACACTGAAATTAAGTGTCGACACAAGTCTTGTTCTTCATTCTTTAACTGTTTTCTTCTAAGTGTCGACACATGTTCTTTGTGTCGACACATCTTCATGTGTTGAAACTGTCAAGTGTCGACACTGCTTCTTGGTGTCGACACAAGTCTTCACTTTTGTTTCTTCAGCTGAGTGTCGACACATTCCTTTAGTGTCGACACTTGTACTTAGAATATTTTGTAACTTTTCTGTTCTTTGCTAAGTGTCGACACAGCTCCTTGTGTCGACACTTTCTTCAAGTGTAGAGTCTTCAACTAAGTGTCGACACATTGTGCTGAGTGTCGACACTTTCTTCAAGTGTTGACTCTCCTGATTGTGTGTCGACGCATTGTGCTGAGTGTCGACACATTCCTCAAATGCTGACTCTTCTGCATAGTGTCGACACATTGTGTTGAGTGTCGACACTTGTACTTAGATTCTGCAGACTTTTGCTGAGTGTCGACACAACTCCAAGTGTCGACACTTTCTGGTGTTGACTCAGCTCTTCTAGGTGTCGACGCTTCTGCTAAGTGTCGACACAGCTTTTCTGCATTCTTCTACACTGAGTGTCGACACAGCTCCAAGTGTCGACACTTTCTGACTGGTGTCGACTCTTCTTCCCAGGTGTCGACACAATGACTCCAAGTGTCGACACTGCTTGTCTGGGTGTCCACACAAGCTTTCTCAAGTGTCGACACTTTCCCTCTGGGTGTCGACACATGGACTTAGAAACTTTTAGCTTCAGTCCAGTGAATACCTAACCTGCACAAGTAACTAAAACACACATCAAATACATTATGATGTATATCATTGAGTTAGGTGAGGCTTCTTCAAATCAGGTACATTTGACCAATGTACCCAACACCAAGGATTGATGATCTTTTTATTCAGTTAGTTAGGTCAGCGGTGTACTCAAAATTGGATCTCAAGTGCGGTTATTATCAGCTGCGGATAAGGGAGAGTGATATCCCCAAGATAGCATTTAGTACGAGATACGAGCATTACGAGTTTATGGTCATGCCGTTTGGGCTGACGAATGCACTGTCACTGTTCGTGGATCTGATGAACAGGACTTTCAGGGAGTACCAAGACCACTTTGTGATCGTCTTCATCAACGACATATTGGTGTACTCGCGGAGTGAGGATGATCACATCAAGCATCTGCATTTAGTGTTGGCAAGGCTGAGGAGGAATCAATTGTATGCCAAGGTCTCCAAATGTGAGTTTTGGTTGTCCTCAGTAGAGTTCCTTGATCACATAGTCAGTGGAAAGGGAATTGCGGTGGATCCAGCGAAGATTGTTGCGATACGAGAGTGGCCTCTTATGTCTACTGTAGCGGAAGTCCGGAGTTTTCTGGGGCTTGCCGGCTATTACAGGCGCTTCGTGGAGAACTTCTCACGGATAACATTACCCCTCACGACTCTGACGAGAAAAGAGCAGAAGTTAGTTTGGACGCCGGAGTGCGCACGAGCGTTCAAAGAGTTGAAGAGTCGGTTGACCACGTCGCTTGTGTTGAGTTCGCCGAGTGGGACCGAAGGCTTTGAAATCTACAGCGATGCTTTGGGCAGTGGATTGGGTTGTGTGCTACTACAGCATGGAAGTGTGATAGCGATTGGCTCGCGACAGCTGAAAGTGCATGAGAGGAATTATCCGGTCCATGACTTGGAGTTAGCGGACGTGATTTTTGCCTTGAACCTATGGAGGCACAACTTGTACGTGGTGAAGGTCGATATCTATGCCGACCACAATAGCCTGAAATACTTGATGGATCAAAAAGATCTAAACATGCGATAGCGGAGATGGATGTCGTTCCTAGGGGACTACACGTTCAAAATTCATTATGTTCGTGGGAAAGGCAATACAGTTGCGGTTGCGTTGAGTTGTAGGGCCCCATCTCAAGCCAATTGGATGTCAGTCTATGATGAGTGGTTTGTTCGGGAGTTGGAGGTGTTGGAGATGTCTTGTGTAGACAAGCAGTCCAGTGCTGAAGCATTATTGAACTGGATAGAAATTCAGAGTGACCTTGCTGATCGTATTCGGCAGGCTTTGGATTTGGATGTCCTCATGAAGCAAATCATGGTTGAGGCTTTGGATGGGTCAAATTCCCAATTCGTTGTTGTGGATGGTTTGTTATGGAAAGACGGTCGTCTGTGCATCCCAAATGTTGGCAATTTGCGGTTGGAATTGTTGTACGAGGCGCATCATACGAAGTACTCGATTCACCCGGGGATCACGAAGATGTACTGTGATTTGCAAAAATTATTCTGGTGTCCAGTGCTTAAGGAAGATGTGGCAGTGTACGTGGCGAAGTTTCAAACTTGCGCCTTAGTTAAGGCGGAGTGCCAAAAGCCGGGAGGATTCTTGAAGTTCTTGCCTATTCCGGAGTGGAAGTTCGACGATATTACTATGGACTTTGTGCATGGTTTGCCAAGGTCGCAGAAGGGAAACGACGCCATCTGGGTGGTCGTGGATCGTTTGACGAAGGTGTCGCACTTCATTCCACATATGAAGGATGATCCTGTGGAGATATTGGCAAAGTTATACATGGATAATATTGTATGGCTTCACTGTGTGCCTCGCATCATCGTGAGTGATCATGATGGGCGGTTCACATCCAATGATTGGAGGCTGGTGCAGCATATGTTGGGAACAATGCTGAGTTTTTGCATAGCCTTTCATCCGCAAACGGTGGGCAAACCGAGAGAGTCAATAGGATAATGGAAGATATGCTTCACATGTGCTTTCTAGAATTCAGGAAGCTGTGGGAAGATCACATATACATGGTGGAATTCGCTTACAATAATATCTACCAGGCGAGCATAAAATGACACCCTTCGAGGCCCTTTATGGTAGAAGATATCGCACGTCGTTGTCTTGGTTGGAAACGGGTGAGTCAAAGTTGTACAAGCGTCAAGGGGTGGAAGATGCAACATCGTTGGTTCGAACGATTCGAGAGAGATTACTAATCGCCCAGGACCACCAAGCTAAGCCCGAGGTACCTTGGACCATTAGAGATGATGGAGCAGATTGGCGAAGCAGCTTATCGATCGAGGCTTTCAGTGGAGATAAGTGGTCTACACGATGTATTTAATATATCGATGCTGCGGGAGGTGGTTTAAGAGCCTTCGCAAGTGATTGCGGTCAACCAACTACCAGTCGATAATGGGTTGACGATGTGTAACGCCCCGAAACTCCAAAGAGCGACGGGGGATGTTTTGTGCCAGATTTGGAATCTGGTAGTAGGCACACGGCCTGGGACATGGGCGTGTCCCAGGGAGTGTCAGGCTGGAGTCGACGTTTTGGTCGAGAGGTCGACGATTTTGGATTCGACGATCGTCGAGCAGAGAATACGGCCTGAGACACGGGAGTGTCTCAGGGCGTGTCGAGTTCGTGACGACATTCGGCCAGGGAAGTCGATAATTTTCGCTCGATGAAGTGTCGAGACAGGGCACACGGCCTACGACACGGGCGTGTCCAAGACCATGTCTGGTGGTCGATGAACTTCACTTGACGAAGTGTCGAGACCGTGAACACAGCCTGGAGCCCAGGCGTGTTCGAGTGGACACGGGTTAGGACACGGGCGTGTCCAAGAACCCGTGTGAGTCTCGGGTTGTTTTCAGGCTGTGTCGATGAGGGTACACGGCCGACCACACGGCCATGTCAGTTGGAACATGGGCGCGTCAGGTCGAACAAGGGTGTGTCAGATGCCCGTGTGTTGTTCCAGGCGCGTCGATTTTGACGGCGAATGAGGGACACGGCCCTGGACACGGGCGTGTGCCAGGTCGTGTTCGGCCCAGGTTTTGCTTTTCAGCTACGAATCGTAGCCATTCGTTTCCTTCTTTTGGGATCCGACGGTTGGGGATTGTTCCTACTGGGATATACCCGGGATTGGGCCTTTGAAACCCTCACTTTTACTTGAGTGGTTCTCTTTCTAAGTCAAGAGAGAGGTGAGAGCAAAGGAGGAAGACGAAGCTAGATCCGGGCATTGGAGGAGCTTCGAAGCTCCAAATCGCGAGCTGACTTCGGATCTACGGAGGCAAAGAGAGTGTCGTGCTTTTCATCCGCTTACTTTTCCATGGCACTAAATAGGAACGCTATGGTAACGATTCTCTTCTTGAGCATGTGAAGCTCTCCTTCTTTGCATAGGAAGCCCGCTCTCGCGAGTTTGCGGTGAGTTGAAGGCGTTCCTTCGGGTAGATATGTAAAGTCCCAGTTGTTTAGAGTCCGTATTCGAGTATGGACATAAGCATGATGTGTGAAGCCTACCCGAATATGTAGGTCTGAATCAGTGATGTTGCATTGCATAAATGCCGGCGAAGACTTCGTGCGATTGTTTGTTTTTCGGGTTTTCTACGTGGTAGATTGCAACAGGGAGCCTTGGGAATTAACCCAAAGGTGCACCCGGAAAACTGGGCGGATGCGTGATCTTGCCAACTTGGTGGCCTGAGAGCCAACTTGAACATAACTGGGTTATGTAATATTGTACGTTCGATTCACGGGCTTCGGGGAAACTTAACTCGTGCCGATGATATTAAAGTGTTATGGCAAGTGAGCAACGGGTTAAGTGGAACCGTTCCTGCTTTATGCCGAGGGCATAGAGGTCGAGTCTTGCTGTCGATGATATTAAAGTGTCATGACATAGGCTGTTGATGACATTAAAGTGTCGTAACATCTGCCTAAAAGACCAAATTGCTCACGAGAGATTGCCGTCCTGGGGATGGTGGTGAGTCAACGGGCTTAGACTGTGATCATCGAGAATGTGCCCTGAGAGCAAGGGGCGTGTGGCCATGCGTGCCAATGCCTGTGATGCAATGCATTTATATACTGCTTGGTTGGCTAATAAAATGCATGGAAGGAGCATCGCCGCCCCGAATTGGGGGAAGGATCGTTATAATTTGGTCAGCATTGTTGAACGTTACTTTTGTTTGCCATCGTGCGGTGGTTTGTTCTTGCAGGTACTGCTGGACCAAGCGGTCAATAGTGGGCTAAAGCCCAAATTATGAAGCCGGCCCTTGAAGGCCTAATTGAAGTGTTTTCTTTCTTTCACTCATGTATGACCGACCTACGTGTCGTGGTTTGTAAATCATGTAATTTGAATAAAACCATTTTGTAAGGCGTTAAGGCCAGTACTTGTGTATGTACTACATTCCTGTATTTGGTGTATTAGTGGACATTCGTGCTCTTTGTGCTGTGTTCTTAATTGCAACTTTTATAAACTGCTTCCGCTAGAATGCTCTGTGTAGGACGTTGGATTGGTTGGATGGTTTCCATCAGTAACCACCCGGTCTGTTTGTGGTATATGGCGTCGGGCCCCGGCCGGACCTACTGCTATATGCTATGCGACGGATAGGGGGTGTTACAATTTGGTATCAGACTAATGGTTTTGGTCGGCCTTAAAATGAATTCGTGGATGAATTCTTTGTAATGGGTGGTGAGCACATGTGTGTGCGTCATCGTTATAACAGTAAAAGAACCCATGAATGTCCACTTAGGAATGATAATACACGTGTTTGGGGAACCTGCGTGTTCCTATAATTGCTGTTTGTAATTTTATTTGGTCGCTTAACGGTGTTTTGTACCATTATAGGTGACCAGAAGTGGTGCTGGGCCGTCGGAACGTCGAGTTTCTGAGGCAAGTAGTGCACCTAATGAAGCTCCTGCAACACCTCTATCGGCTAAGACCATACGATTTGTGGTCGAAGCAGTGTTGGCCATGATTAATGCACAGCCTGCAAGGCAAACGTAGCATCCCGCTCCTGCGATGGTGCAGGTACCGCTGCAAGCGGCTGAGCAGCGAAGAGTGGAGCAGGTGGTAGAGGAATCGGTGGTGCCAAGGAGGGCAACCGAGAGATAGCTCAAGCATGACATGAGCTTTAATCCTCCGGTATTCTCGTGGTTGGGAACCCCATCTCAAGCTAAAGACTGGCTCTCCAGGGTGAAGAGAGTCGTGACAACAACGGAGACGGAGGAGTGGCAAATGACAACCATTGCTACGTTCCTTTTGGACGGTGAAGCGAGAATATGGTGTGAAGGATTGGAGCTGCATCTACTGAGGGGTAGAAAACTTGTTGATGTCTCGATGGAGGAGTTCTCGAGACTATTCTTGGCTAGATACCTTCCTTCAGCGCAGAGGATAGCATAGGAGAATGAGTTCCTGAACTTGGTACAAGGGGACAATAGCGTGGATGAATATCTCCACGAGTTTACCCGTTTGAGTCATTATGCTAGATCCACCATTGGGGATGAGGAGCGCAAGACGAATAGCTTTTATGAAATGTTGAGAGATGAGTTGAGGTTACTATTCTCGGGGCCGATGACGCAGGGTTTCTTGACCTTGGTCAACATGGCCCGGTCCTTAGAGAAGGACATGAATAATGTTCAAGCAAAGAAAAGCTTGGGTGATAAGAAGTCGGAGTTCAGAGTGCCAAACTCCTCAAAGTCTGTGTTCCGGAAGTGGAACAAGAAAGCTAGTACGTCGGGTCCAACCCCCCCTGCTGGTGCTTCTGGGGCAACTACGGGTCGGGTCCCGGGCACATGTTACAACTGTGGGAAGCCGGGGCATTATGCCCGTGAGTGCCGTAGCGGACGACCCAAGTCCGAAAGAAAGCCGGGAGCAACTTATGAAGAAAAGGGCAAGGCGGTGGAGTCGACCGCGTCCCACTATACTCTGGCCCAAACAAGGATGTATAATCTTGGCTAACAGGAGGCCATCAAATAGGCGGATGTGGTGACAGGTACGGTTTATTTTATAGCAAGTTAATTTCTTTAAATACTTGTTATGTACCTATTACCTTACCACTACTTGTTTACGATTTGTTTTGATTTGTGAAAATTCGACAAGAGCACTCTTCGATACGGGAGATTCACACTCTTTGTCCGAATGATTTATATCACGCATCGGAGTCCCTTCTTCGATGGCGAAGGATAAGTTGGATGTGTTGTTTCCCAACGGGTGTTTGATGTGCGCGGATAGGATCTGCGATGTTAAGATTCGTATTGGGAATCAGGAGTTCGATCTGCAAGCGTCGTTACTTCCGTTGGTGGAGTTCGACATTATATTTGGCATGGACTGGCTCTCAGAGCAGCAGGCCTATATTGATTGCGGTCGCAAGGAAGTCAAGCTGGGAGCAAGTAGTGAGACGACTTTTACGAGATTAAAGGGGTTGAGCAAGACGTTGATGTCTGCTCTTCAGGTGGTGAAGGCGGTTCGTGCCGGTGCAGAACTATTCTTTACACTAGTGGAGGTTGCGAAGCAGAAGCCCGCGTTGGATAGTATATCAGTGGTATCGGAGTACCCTGATGTGTTCCATAGAGATCTTCCTGGAGCCCCACCTCAACGGGAGATAGATTTCACGATAGAGCTCGTACCAGGTGCAAAGCCTGTGTCACGCTCTCCATATCGGCTAACGCCTAAGGAAATGGTGAGCTGAAAGTTCAACTGCAAGAGTTGTTGTAGCAAGGGTATATGCGCCCAAGTTCTTCGCCTTGGAGCGCGCCGGTCCTCTTTGTTAAAAAGAAGGACGAAAGCTTGAGGCTATGTATTGATTATCGGGAGCTCAACAAGTTGACGGAGAAGAATAAGTACCTGATCCCCCGGATCGATGATCTTTTTGATCAGTTGGTCGGGTCGACGGTGTAGTCGAAGTTGGATCTCAAATCCGGGCACTACCAGCTACGAATAAGTGAGAGTGATATCCCGAAGACAGCATTCAGTATGAGATACGGGCATTACGAGTTTACGGTCATGCCGTTTGGGCTGACTAATGTGACGTCAGTGCTCATGGATTTGATGAACAGGACCTTCAGGGTGTACTTGGATCATTTTGTGATCGTCTTCATCGACGATATTTTGGTGTACTCGCAGAGTGAGGATGATCACTTCAAGCATCTTCATTTGGTTTTGGAGACGCTAAGGAGGAATCAACTGTATGCCAAGTTCTCGAAGTGCGAGTTTTGGTTATCCTCAGTGGCATTCCTCGGTCAAATAGTGAGTGGACAGGGTATTGCAGTGGATCCGACGAAGATAGTTGCGATACGGGAGTGGAATAAGCTTACTACGGTAGCGGAAGTCCGGAGATTTCTTGGGCTTGCCGGCTATTATAGGCGCTTCGTAGAGAACTTCTCGCGGATAGCGTTACCTCTCACCACTTTGACGAGGAAGGAGCAAAAGTTCGTTTGGACGCCGGAGTGCGCGCGAGCTTTTGAGGAGTTGAAATGCCGGTTGACCACGGCGCCTGTGCTGAGTTCTCCATGTGGGACCGAAGGATATGAGATTTATAGTGATGCTTCAGGCAGCGGTTTGGGTTGCGTGTTACTGCAACACGGAAGTGTAATAGCTTATGGCTCGAGACAACTCAAAGTTCACTAGAGGAATTATTCGGTCCATGAATTGGAGTTAGCGGCCGTGATTTTTGCCTTGACGTTGTGGAGACACTATTTGTACGGTGTGAAGATTGATATCTACACCGATCATAAGAGCCTGAAGTATCTGATCGATCAGAAAGATCTGAATATGCAGCAGTGTAGATGGATGGAGTTCCTAGGGGACTATACATTCAAGATCCACTACGTACCTGGTAAGGGTAATGCGGTTGCGGACGTGTTGAGTCGTCGGGCCCCAGCTCAAGCCAATTGGCTTTCGATCCATGACGAGCGGTTAGTTCGGGAGTTGGAGGCGTTGGAGATTGTTTTTGTGGATAAGAAATCATGTGCTGAAGCAGTACTGAATTGGACAGAAGTCCAATATGACCTGACTGATCGGATTCGACAGGCTTTTATTTGGATGTCCATATGAAGCAGTTCATGGTAGAGGCTCTGGATGGGTCAAATTCTCAATTCGTTGTGGAGGACGGATTGCTTTGGAAAGACGGTCGTCTGTGCGCCCCAAGTGTGGGAAATTTGCGGGTGGAATTGTTGCACGAGGCACACCATACCAAGTAATCGATTCACCCGGGGAGCACGAAGATGTACCGTGATGTAAAGAAACTGTTTTGGTGGCCGGGTTTGAAGAAGGATGTGGCGCTCTACGTGGCGAAGTGCCAAACTTGCGCCTTGGTGAAGGCGGAATGCCAAAAGCCGGGAGGATTTCTGAAGTCCTTGCCTATTCCGGAGTGGAAATTCGACGACATCTCTATGGACTTTGTGCATGGTTTGCCAAGGTCGCAAAAGGGGAGCGATGCCATTTTGGTGGTCGTAGATCAGCTAATGAAGGTGTCACATTTCATTCTGCATAGGAAGGATGATCCGATGGAGAAGTTGGCAAAACTGTATGTGGATAACATTGTACGGCTTCACGTTGTGCCACGCAGCATCGTGAGTGACCGAGATGGACGGTTCACGCCTAATGATTGGATGCTAGTGCAGCAAATGTTGGGAACAAAGCTGAAATTCAGCACAGCCTTCCATCCGCAAATGGATGGGCAGACCGAGAGGGTCAATAGAACCATGGAAGACATGCTCCGCATGTGTGTCTTGGACTTTGGAAAACAATGGGAATACCATCTTTATTTGGTGGAGTTTGCGTACAACAATAGCTACCAGGCAAGTATTCAAATGGCGCCCTTCGAGGCCCTATATGGTAGAAAATGTCGCATGTCGTTGTCTTGGTTAGAAACGGGTGAGTCAAAGTTGTACAAGCGCCAAGAGGTGGAGGATGCTATGTCTTTGGTTCATATCATTCGGGAGAGGTTGCTAATCGCTCAAGACCGTCAGGCGAAGTACTATAATGCCAAGCACAGTAACGTGGAGTTCGCTGTGGGCGACTATGTGTACTTAAAGATCAAACCGTTCAAGGGTGTCTCGCGGATGCGGCGATTGAAAAAGCTAAGACCGAGGTACCTAGGGGCGTTTGAGGTTTTGGAGCGGGTTGGTGAAGCAGCCTATCGATTAAAGCTTTTTGTGGAGCTTAGTGGTTTACATGATGTGTTCCATATTTTGGTGCTACGGAAGGCGGTGCAAGACCCTTCGCAAGTGATCGCGGTTGATCAAGTGCCGGTGGATAGTGGGTTGATGATAAAAGTCAAGACTGTGCGGATTGATGACTCGGAGGTCAAGTGGCTACGCAATAAAGTGATTAGGATGGTCAAGGTCCGATGGGACAATTGCGGTCGTGAGGAGCTCTCTTGGGAACGAGAGTAGACTATGCTTGACGAGTATCCGGAGTTATTCCGCTCAGGTACAATTTAATTTTGGTACTTGTCTTTCCTTTATATAATTTCGTGGACAAAATTCTTTTAAGAGGGGGAGAGTTGTAACGCCCCGAAACTCAAAAGAGCGACAGGGGACGTTTTGGGCCAGATTTAGAATCTAGCAGTAGGCACACGGCCTGGGACACGGGCGTGTCCCAGGGCATGTCAGGCTAGAGTCGATGTTTTGGTCAAGAGGTCGACGATTTTGGAGTCGATGATCATCGAGAAGAGAACACAGCCTGAGACACGGGTGTGTCTCAGGGAGTGTCGAGTCCGTGTCGACGATCGGCCGGGGAAGTCGATGATTTTCGCTCGACGAAGTGTCGAGACAAGGCACACAGCCTAGGACACGGGCGTGTCCAAGGCCCTGTCGGGTGGTTGACGAACTTCACTTGACGAAGTGTCGAGACCGTGAACACGGCCTGGAGCCCAGGCGTGTTCGAGTGGATACGGGTTAGGACGCGAACGTGTCCAAGAACTGGTGTGAGTCTCGGGTTGTTTTCGGGCTGTGTCGATGAGGGCACACAGCTGACCACACGGCCGTGTCAGTTGGAACACAGGCGTGTCAGGTCGAACACGGGTGTGTCGGATGCCCGTGTGTTATTCTAGGCGCGTCGATTTTGATGGAGAATGAGGGACACGGCCCTGGACACGGGCGTGTGCCAGGCCGTGTTCGGCACAGGTTTTGCTTTTCAGCTACGAATCGTAGCAATTCGTTTCCTTCTTTTGGGATCCGACGATTGGGGATTGTTCCTACTGGGATATACCCGGGATTGGGCCTTTGAAACCCTCACTTTTACTTGAGTGGTTATCTTTCTAAGTCAAGAGAGAGGTGAGAGCAAAGGAGGAAGAAGAAGCTAGATCCGGCCATTGGAGGAGCTTTGAAGCTCCAAATCGCAAGCCGACTTCGGATCTACGGAGGCAAAGAGAGTGCGGTGCTTTTCATCTGCTTACTTTTCCATGGTGCCAAAGAGGAATGCTAGGGTAACGATTGTCTTCTTGAGCATGTGAAGCTCTCCTTCTTTGCATAGGAAGCCCGCTCTCGCGAGTTTGCAGTGAGTTGGAGGCGTTCCTTCGGGTAGATATGTAAAGTCCCCGTTGTTTAGAGTCCATATTTGAGTATGGACATAGGCATGATGTGTGAAGCCTACCCGGACATGTTGGTCTGGATCGGTGATGTTGCATTGCATAAATGCCGGAGAAGACTCCGTGCGATTGTTTGTTTTTCGGGTTTTCTACGTGGTAGATTGCAACAGGGAGCCTTGGGGATTACCCCAAAGGTGCAACCGGAAAACTGGGCGGATGCGTGATCTTGCCAACTTGGTGTCCTGAGAGCCAACTTGAACATAACTGGGTTATGTAATATTGTACGTTCGATTCACGGGCTTCGGGGAAACTTAACTCGTGCCGATGATATTAAAGTGTCGTGGCAAGTGAGCGACGGGTGGAGTGGAACAGTTCCTACTTTATGCCGAGGGCATAGATGTCGGGTATTGCTGTCGATGATATTAAAGTGTCGTGACATAGGCTATTGATGACATTAAAGTGTCGTAACATCTGCCTATTAGACCAAATTGCTCACGAGAGATTGTCGTCCTGGGGATGGTGGTGAGTCAACGGGCTTAGATTGTGATCACCGAGAATGTGCCCTGAGAGCACGGGGCGTGTGGCCATGCGTGCCAACGCCTGTGATGCAATGCATTTATATATGTTGGATCCCTAGTTGATTTGGGCTAGGTTCACTGACTTAGGTTGTGACCCATCATGTATAGTCTGGGTCAAGTTTGTGTCTTAGAGTCTAGGACAGTCCTTTATCTCAACTTCAGATAGATCAGCCTTCTTCAAGACCTTCAGGAACTCCAGATCTATCAGATTTTCAGACTAAGTGAAATAAGGTCGACGTTTGTCGAACCCAGCTCGACGAAGGAAGTTGTGCGCTCGACGATCGTGAGACAATTCGTAGTACTGAGCTCGACGAACTTTGTTCTTTGCTCGACAAACCCCAGGTTCTACTTCAAGCATTCTCAGGGATACTTCAGAATTTCTCTAAGTCCAGCTTCATGCATCGGTCGACGAATTATTTTCTGAGCTCGACGAACTTGGACCTCAAGTTCACAGCTTCTCAGGTCGACGAATGCTAAATCTGTACTCGACGATTTTTGTGCTCAGAGAATCTGTGTCGACACTGAGGGCTTGTGTCGACACCAGGCGATTTGTGTCGACACCCAGGATTTCAGTCGACACCAGCTTGTGTCGACACCAGAGGTTTTGTGTCGACACCTAGACCAATCTGTCGACACCAGAGGTTTTGTGTCGACACATAGACCAATCTGTCGACACCAGAGGAGTTGTGTCGACACCAAGACCAATCTGTTGACACCATTTTGTGTCGACATAGTTGTTCAGCAGAAGCAGAGTATTTCGTCCAAGTCCAGAACTTTTCTCAGGTCGACGAAGTTTATTCTCAGCTCGACGAATTTGGTTCTCTGCTCGACGAATGATGTTTGTCTGATATTGAAGATTGTTTATTCAATGAATGAAGACTGTCAGCTCGACGAACTCAGCTCAGCTCGACGAACTCAGCGCAGCTCGACGAACTCAGCTCAGCTCGACGAACTCAGCGCAGCTCGACGAACTCAGCGCAGCTCGACGAATTCAAGACTCTGTTCGACAACTTCTGTTCTTCGGTCGACGATTCCAGACTAGGTCTTCTTCCGTTCCCGTCTCATTCCATGGCGCTGATTCCTGGACAATTAATGGCAATTCTTCACATATACTACCGTTAGGATGCGCAGTTAATTTTGGATTATTTCATGTCGTTTTCCCATGGAAACAGTTGGGGAAATAATTAATTGCTGCTTCCTTTCCAGGCCGTCTGTCATTACTGCTCGGCATTCAAAAATTCGAATGCTCTCCTTGACAGATAAGAGAAACACAGAAACCAGGAAAAAAAAGTACACAACACCAGAACAACTAGAACAGCATAGACAGTAATTCAGACAACACAAGAAAAGGATTTCATTCTTGGCCAAGAGAGAATTTGATCTAGAAGAAGAAGAAAAACATTACATCAATATCAAGAGTCTTCTTCATCGGCTTTTACTCAGGAGAACTTCAAAACAATACATTCATATCAGTTGCAAGAAGTTCCTGAAGAATTTCTCTGGACCTGGAATTCTAGGTCTTTGAAGACCTATCACCCTGAAGCAGTGCTCCAGTTTTCTTCCTGAAACATTCCACATCTCAGGGGGAGCAAAGCTGCTAAACAACATTACACAAGTCTTCTCAGTTGACTTGAGAAAGAGAAGACCTCATCACCCTCTCACTCCACCTCTGTACAGGGTTTTAATTCCCTTCAAAATTATTCTGGTTGCAAGTCTCCCTCCAAAAGACTTGAGGGTTTGGTTTTTGGGAACCTGATCAATACCCCATTGGTGCCAGGACACCTGATCAACCCCTTCCTGCAGTGGATTCCTACCAGGGTGGTAGAAGAGTGGACTACCCAGATTTGGGGAACCACTATAAAATTCTTGTGTCGTCTGGTTGCTTTCTTTTCTTTTTTGTTTTCTGGCCTTGCTCTGTGATTGTGCTGTGATTAGTCCTTTGCTGCTTTCTGATTTATTGTATTTGTTGCACACACACACACCTAAAATACAACAGCAGTTGTAAAAGTTTTAAAATCACCATATACTCTATTCACCCCCCTCTAGAGTATATCAGATCTAACTGCACTTTCAATTGGTATCAAAGCGAGGTTGGTTAAACATACCATACCTGATTGGTTGTACAGGCTAACACCTGAACCCAAAGATCCCTTAGTTAGATCTCTTTGTTTTTATTCTGTTACTAGATTTTGTTCTCACAGACATGGCCAAAAACAAGGATTATACAAGCATCAGACCTCCAGTGTGCAATCTTAACAAGTTTGCCATCTGGAAGGCAAGAATCAGATTATATATGAACTCCATTGATGAGGATATTTTCTCTGTCATCTCAACAGGTGTTCCTCCAGCTCCTACAACTTTTGCAAGCACATCAACTAATCTGAGTGCAGTACCACCTCCAGACAACACTGAAGACTATAAGAAAGCCAAGATAGCTGATTTAAAGGCTATCAATATTCTGGCCCAAACAATGTCAGATGACATATTTCAGAAGGTGGCTGAGTGCACCTCAGCCAAGGCCATTTGGGACTCTCTCAATCAAATGGTAGCAGGCTCAGGTGATGAAAGAAAGGATAGAAGATCCAGTCTCATTTCTCTCTATGAGAATTTCAAAAAGGATGAGACAGAATCAGTGGCTGAGATGTACAATAGATTAAGTTCAATCATTAGTGAACTCAAGACTCTGGACAAGGACATCACCTTAACTGAGGTGAATGATAAGATACTGATGTGTTTCCCCAGTTCATGGGACTCCAGAATCTGGCCAATCAAAGAAGCCAGAAGCCTCAATAAGATCTCAACAGAATATCTGCTAGGCAAGCTGAAGTCATATGAGCAGCTTGTCAAATCAAGAGAGGCAGCAGAACAGAAGGCAACTACACCTGTTAGGAAGGAGCACAGCTTGGCCCTCAAAGCTTCTGAAGACAGTGAAACATCTACCTCCAATGAAGAGTTAATGAGCCTTTTTGCCAAACGATTCTACAAAATGGCAAGAAAGGATTTTAGAAGAAAATCATCCAGGCAGGATGATAAACCCAAATATGACAAGACACAAACTAAGGAGGTTGTGTGTTTTGGTTGCAGAAAGCCAGGGCACTATATTTCAGAATGCCCAGAAAATCAGAAAAAGGACAAGGGCAGGGACAAGGATTCCAAAAGAAAACAAAGAAGCAGACCCTCCTCCAACAAGTATAAAAGGAAGGACAAAGGATTTGTTGCTGAGTCCTGGAGTGACACAGAAGAAGAAACATCCTCCTCTAGCTCCAGTGAAGAAGAGGAAGAAGCCAGATCCAAGGAGGTGTGCCTAATGGCAATAGATGCCTCCAGAAGCAACTGTGGATCAGAAGAGGATTCTGAAGATGAAGATGCCTCAGACTCAGAGGCTGATCAGGTGATCTCTAGTTATGATTTCAATTCTGATTTGTTTAAAGTAGAATTTAAAACTATGTGCATGGATTTAATAAACTCAGAGAAAGAGATAAAAACTCTGAGAACTAGACTAGAAAATCTAGAATCTGTCGGCACAGAAAACAGAAAACTAACTGACCAATTGACTCTAGCTAATGAACAGATAATCAAATTAAAATCTGAATTATGTGAGGCAAAACAACTTGAGCAATCTCTCAATGGGAGAAGCCTCAAGCTGATGGATATCACAAGCACAGTAAATGCCAGATTAAATGGCAGGCTGGGCTTGGGTGCTTCATCAGGTTTACCCCCATAATAAAGAAGAATATACTTTCCAATCCCATAAAGTTTATCACTGCTAAAGGAAAAGAGAAACTAACTGAAAAACCCAGATCAGAAAACAAGTCAAATCCCTTAGACAATAGCAACAGAAAACAGAAGAAAGCTGTCAAAAACCAAGTTCAGCAAAATTCGTCGAACTTAGATCGATGAAATCCTGCAAGATCGTCGAACCACAATCGACGAACGTTGAACACAAACTTCAGAAATAATTATTCGTCTTACTGCGATCGACGAACTGTGTATGGTTCGTCGAGCAGAGGTCGACGAACGTGGGACGCAGAAAATGACCATGGTCATTCTCTGAGTGGAAGTCGACGACCTCAACCCCATTCGCCGAACTTTGGTCGACGAACTTACAATAATTCATCGATCCCAGAACGACCAAACATAAATAATTTCTCCTATAGAAATGTTAAAACAGCTAACAAGGCATTTAATCCAGTAGCTGATTGGATAATTCCACCTAGGAGATATCACCCACTAGGGTATAAGTCTCAACCTGCATTATCAGTCATTTCTAGTTTTTCTTTTCAACCAAACCAAGGACCCAAGGTAACCTGGGTCAAGAACAATTGAGCTTTATTTTCTAATGCAGGTACAAGTGAAGAACTGTCCAAGGATAAGTCAGACATGGTACCTGGACAGTGGCTACTCCAAGCACATGACTGGCAGCAAAGCAAATCTCACCAAATATAAATCCAAGCTAGGACCAAAGGGATATTTGGAGACTCAAAGAGTGGTCAATCAGAAGGATATAGAAAAGTAAGCATTGGAGCAGTGACCTTCAAAAAGGTGACATATGTAAGAGGACTCAAACATAATCTTATATCCATAAGTCAATTATGTGATGAAGGTTATCAGGTACATTTCAACTCTACCTCTTGTTCTATTATAAATAATAAAAACCAAACTGTTTTAATTGGATTTAGATAAGGAAACATATATTCAGTAGATTTCATTTCTGCCACAACTGATATTTGTTTACTCAATATCTCTAGTAACCAAAATGAGTTATGGCACAAAAGGCTAGGACATGTAAACCTTAAGAACATATCTAGGTTATCTAAAGACAACCTTGTTAGAGGTTTACCTTCTGGTCCCTACAAGAAGGAAAGCCTATGCAGGGCTTGTCAACTAGGCAAGCAAACTAAAACTAGCTTCAAATCCATTAATAAAAGTGATTCACCTAGGATATTGTATCTGCTTCATGTGGATCTTTTTGGACCCATTGCAGTATAAAGCCTAGGAGGGAAGTCTTACACCTTAGTTATTGTTGATGATTTCTCCAGATTCAGTTGGGTAGCCTTCCTGAGAGCTAAGTCAGATACATTCAAAGTTCTTACAGATTTTCTCAGGACCATACAGATTGAGTTCTCTACTCATGTTGCATTGATCAGAAGTGATCATGACACAGAGTTTGAGTCTCTTCTTATGCATGAGTTTTATGAGAAGGAAGGTATCAGGCAGTGCTTCTCCGCTCCTAGAACTCCCCAACAAAATGGGGTTGCTGAAAGGAAAAATAGGACACTCATTGAAGCTGCAGGTACATTGTTAGCAGATGCCTACTGTTGGGTATTGTATCCACGATTACCTAGATTTGAGGAAGCCACCTGTCAAGCTAAGATGAATTCACAATGTATTTGATGAAACATCTTAAGTTGTACTTGCAGTTCCTCCACGCTAAGTGCACACCAATGTCAGGGTGCAGTAGGTCAATATACACGGGTCTGCACGACGTAATCTCTCGTTGAGCAGATCAGTGTGTTGGCCTATGTGCACTCTCTCTATTGGAGTGCACTTACTTTCAAGTACAGGGCCGTTCATATGCAAGAGAAGACAAGGAGCATGAAGGATCAAGGAGCAGCTCCTGGGTGGAAGACGAAAATTCATCCAAGGCAAATTCGACGAGAATCACCAAGTGATTCTCGCCGACTCCTTCTGGCCACCTCAAAATGGTGCCAAGTAAGATTCGGCGAGAATCACTAGTAATTCCCGCCGAACCAGTGGCCAAGGAGCTCATGTATACAAAGTGAAATTCGTTGAGAATCAATAAGTGATTCGGCGAGAATCACTGACGATTCTCGACGAATCGTCGAGAATCACTTGGTGATTCTCGCCGATTCGTCGAGAATCATATGCGATTCTCGCCGATTTTTCCTTGGCGTTTTCTCAGGTTGCTGCTGGACCGGATTCTGCCTCTGGACCAGTTTGAGCCAGATTTCGGGGTTATACCTGTGGGTCCCACAACGGTCAAATTTGTTGTATCTACAGGGTATAAATACATGGGTATTTTGAACAGTAAAAGTACGGAGAAAAAGAAACAGAAACCGAGCCGCAACGAAACCCTAAAACCGCGACTCCTCTCCGCCGCCGCCGTCGTGCTCGGGAACGTAGGTCGCCGTCAACATTCGAGATTCCTTCGTGATCTCCGGCGACAGAAGCTTAGCAAAGCTTGTGTCTCATGTGTCTATCCAGAGATCTCTTGTCTCTCGATTTGTTGAACGGGAAAAATTCCTCCGTCCGAATCGATCGAGATGACCGATCCTAGAGTGACCGTTGGTAGACCTAGTTTGCTTCGCTACGAAGTTTGGATCTCCAAGTTCAGCAGCCGCTCTTCATCGTAGCCGCCGATCCCGAAGCTAGCCGCCGCTCGTGTGCCGCCGCCGGTTTCGGGGAGATCCTCTCCAAGAGAGACCAAGGTTGTAGACTCTTCATCGACTTCAAGAACACGTCGTCGAACAAAGAGGAACACCGTAGTCTCCAACAGAAGTTTGTATCACGTGTACACTCTATATTTAAATTTCGTTGTATAGGAACTTTTGTTCCATGTTGTAAGGGTTGGGTGCAACCCGTTTTGTGGGAGTATTGACTCTCACGTGTGGAAGGGCTCCTTCCGTTAGTGCGGGGATTGGATTTCAATCCCGTTGGAGAAGTGACTGAGTCGTCCCTTATTTGGGGAGATAGGTCGAAGGGGGAAAGTGGATATACCCTAGTCGGGGAACCACTATAAATTTGTTGTGTATTCTGTGTGCTGTGCTCTTTAATTTTATTATGCAGGTACATCCGTAAATTCCGCAAAAGAACCACACGTCACCTATTCCCCCCCCCCCATAGGTGCACATAGTTGACACTAGGTGGACTTTCAAGTGGTATCAGAGCCAGGTTACTCTTCAAAAAAGGTTAACACCTTGAGTAGAATCCTGCCACCAGTGTCAGAAGCATGGATCTGGATTATGAGATTCCGCCACTCAAACTCCCCGCATGCACAAAGGATTATTATCCCATATGGAGAATGAGAGTATCATTTCACCTTGATGCTATCGATCCTCGAGCATCCTTCATTCTGGAAGAGGGTCCGTTTATTCCCATGAAGACCTCTGACTCTGGGATCCAAGTGCCCATGGGCATTGCTGAGATGTCAGAGACGGAACTATCACTATTTCACCTGGACGAGAGGATTCGACAAATCATCATGGATGTCTGGTCTGGAGCCTCTCGCTCTAGATTGGAAAAATGTAGAACGGCTAAATCTCTGTGGATGATGATCTCAGAGCTGATGGGGGGGTCAGAGAAAGCTGGATTATGTTGTCAATCAGAGGATGAAGCTTATGTAGGAGTCCTCACTTCTGAAGATGAAGGCAAGGATCCTTCGGACTGCATCAGAGCTCCAGTGTCCGTGTCAGAGACTGAAGAGGACAGTGAGGAAAGCAGCTCTGATGTGGATGAAACTATAGTCACTGGATCTAACGACAATAACACAGAAGTGCAGGTAACTTCCTCATCCTGCCCCGTATCTCTTGAAATTTCTAAAGACAGGAACTGCCCTCCTTCAGAAAATGCTGATTCCCTGAAGAGAGCCCTTCAGTCAAGCAATCTACTTGCTGAGGAGCAAGCTCAAGAGATTGCTCGACTGAAGGTCTTGTTGGTTCTCCAATTGGCATCCAACAAGGCCAAGGACTCTAAGATCTCGGCTCTAGAGAGTAGTCTGGAGAATGAGAAAAGAATAGTATCAAACTTCTCCAAGGTTGATGCCATTAAGAGAAAGCAAGAAAACGGGTGGATCTCCCGGATTGTCAATTCGTGGAGGAATGGGGAAACGGTATTCCGACCCCCCACTCCAAGCAGGAAGGCAACTCATCATGCCTTCAGGTATGACCACAGGAATAATCGTGGTCACTGCAAGGGTGATCTGTCCCTATGTGGAGACACCCGGAGTGCAAGGGCCGGCATGGCCACCCACGAGAGAATACCTAAGGCTCATTCTGAGCCCTTTGTATTCACTGCCACTGCCTCAACACAGTGTGGATCAGCATGTCCCAGCTCACAGAAGACTTCTCACCACTCGAGGACACGGGATAGAGAGGATAGAAGTCATGATGTCAGGTTCCATGGGGCCTCTGTAAGGGAGATGCCTGGAAGAATGGCACCGCCTTCCCGGCCTCATAACGCTCACAACATGCATTCTTTCCACCCTTCCACGTGTCGCGATGGAAGAGAAATTTTTGTGACAAGATCATGCCCTATCCCGTTTGGACCTAGGATCGTGACTTCATCAGTCACTAGATCAGGTCGAAAACGGCGATACAACATTCACCCCTGCTGGTGCTGCGGCAAAGTGGGGCACTTTGCCATTGATTGTTGGCACAACCCCTCTGTGCCCACAGCAAGGGCTTATCCACATTCTAGGGACAGAGGTAGTCTTCCAGACAGGTTTTCTGAAGGAAGACAGTTGCGTGCTTATGCTAATAGAAACCTAGGACCCAATATGATTTGGGTTCCTAAGGTAAAGTAATTCTGTCTTGCAGGGTAGTCTAGGACCCCGTGAATATGATGGGAACTGGGCAGTAGGTGACTCAAGGCTAACGTGGAACAAACGTCTGCAATAACAGATGTGCTACCTGTTTGAGCATATTCACTTTGAGCCTCTAATGTGTTCTACCTATGGGACTAAAACGATGACTCTCAAAATCCCAGGTAATTTTGATCAGTTCAAGGACTTGTGTCATGATGCATCCTCATTCAAAATAAACATATATATATATATATATTTTTCTATCCTTGTGTATACGTATACTTATGCTTATCATGTGTGTGTGCACATTACGGAGAGATTAACTCGATGCATGCAAACCATTACACATCAATAAAGGGGTAACGAAGTTATGTCATCGTGAATCTCGACAACTCACAATTGACATCAAGAAGTCTTTGAAAAAGCCTCGTTAAATCCAACTCGTTTGACTGTAAAACATACATGTATTTATCATGTGTATATAGACGTGACATCAGAAAATCTCATAAAAGGTTGCAAGCTTTTATGAGATTCACCCCGAATCTAGTCAAGGGACCTCTCAATTTCGAGTCAGACAAAAGGTATCAGGAGCCGGCAAATCTCCTGACTGACTAATCCCGCCGACCCTTGACATTCACCCCGAATCCCGACGAATTAGAAAATCCCGCCGAAAGAGCCCTTCCGCCTATTCGTATTTATCACGAATCCCGCCGACCCCTCGTCTTCTTCACGAGTCCCGCAAAAGTTCTCCCGACGACCCGCAAGCGCTCTCCCAAGTTCTTCCTCCGACTCGCCGCAACCCGCAGCTCGTGAAGTCTCCTCCTAAGTTCCCGCAAGGGTCTCGCAAAGTTCTCGTCGAAAGGCTCCCGACGACTCCCGCCGAAGCCCGCACCGTCGATCTCCCCAAGTCTCGATTTTGCTCCGCTCAAACCACCTCACCGACTTCACCTCTAGGTATCCCCTCACCCGAAGCATCCACTAATGAAGTTTTCTTTTTGAAAGTTCATTAACGTTTTGAGTAGGGCTTCTCTCTAGATCTACAATGGCTCCAAGGACGACTGCAGGGTTGGTCTCTGGCTGCGAGCTGGTTCGCACTGGATTTTCTCATGCCTCGGACGAATTTCGGAATATCATTCTAATGCTGGAAGAGGCTGGGCTAACCTTTGTCTTGGAGCACCCTTGCAAAATCCTGGACAAAGAAGTGCTGGAGTTCTTCTCTACCGCAAGACTCCGAGATAGAGACTCCATAATCAAGAGCAAGGTGGCTGGGACAAAAGTAAAGATGTCTGCCAGTAAGCTAACTCGCTACCTGCAGCTTTCTAGTTCGGAGCAGGAGGACTATCTGGAGGAAGAGGACAAAGCCAGAACTCTCTTGTTCTGCGGTCTTCCAAGAGGAACTCGATCAATAAAGAGAAAAGAGATGAATGAAGAAGGGAAGCTCCTATCTGACGTTATTGGAAAAGTGCTCATCTGCAAACCGGGCTCTCATGATCATATCTCAGGAGATATGTTCAAAATTCTCATAGCTGTTGTCTGCCGCAAGAGGTTCAACTGGGGGGAATTGCTGTTCCAAAAGATCAAGGACACTCTCGGCACTCCTAGTTTCGGCCGCATCATAAGTATATATCTCAACCAGCTCAACGGAGACAAGTTCGACATGAGCAAAGGCGTCCCTCTCCACTACTTGAAAAAGATGGATGCAAGTGTGTTTGATCGATGGGAGCGGCGCATCGGGCAGCCTGCTGTGGAAGAGCACAAGGAAGTATCTCCAGCAGTCTCCCCCGGTGAAATTCCTGATACCGTGATTGCAGGAATCGAGGGGGAGACTCTACCCCCTCATATGGATGTAATATCTGAAATCGCCCAGGTGGCCAGGGATGCGGTGGCCGAAATTCATGAAGTAAGTGAACCTGAGCTGGAGGATGAGGAGGTCCTGAACAGAAACACTCAAGGAACCGAAGCTGAAGCACTGGAAACTGCTGATCGAGAATTGGAAGAAGCTGCTGATATACTTGACTTCTTGGATGAGGACGGAGAGGAAGATGAGAATGAGGGCCATGAAGTACTTGAGACTCCGGATCCTGTTGAACCTCCACCTGACAAATCTGCACCAGTGGAGGGGGAGTTAAATAACTCTACAGAGGCCGCCAACATTCCTCCTGTAGAGACTGTGATGGTATACAGCTCCACAGATGCGTCTGCAGAAATGCAAGGCCCTCAAGTGCCTCCGACCACACCGTTACGAGATGAGCTGGTCACTCACACTATCAATGTCATTCAAGGAATAGTGAACGAGCTTAAAGCCTCTTTTGATACAGCTCAGAAAACACTGCTGAAAAAGATTAAGACTTCTGAAGATCTCATGCTTAAAAATATGGTAGAGATCAACCATAAACTGGATGTGATGGAGAAGAAATTCGAAGAAAAGTATACCGCGGCCGGCGAAGCTGTCACACTTTTAATGGCCGGTTTGAAAAAGAATACTGATACTCTGGCTGTTGTAAATCAGAACGCACACGTTGTAGCCAACAATATTCAGAAATTTGATGGTAATATGGTCACTTTAAATGCCAATCAGCAGACCCTGATCACTGAATTCACCAAGACCACGAAGCATATTGATGACTCCCTGCACTCATATGCCAACTGCATAGCTGTCGAAGCCAAAAAGGGGGAGAAAGAGTATATAGCTAAGTTGGCCGAGCTTCAAGAAAGCATGGACACAAACTTCGCACAATCAAGCAGATATGTCTATGAGAGCTGCTGGTGGATGCTCCAACAGGCGCTAGGTACGTTAGGCGTCGTTCTGCCTGACAACCCTGCCGGTATTCATGTCCCTGAGACATCTAAGGCTGCTGAGGAAGTAAGTGTTGCTGAGGATGTAAGTGCAAGTGCTGCTGCAGATACTCCCACACATGACGCTGATGCTAGGGCCCTCTCCAAATCTAAACTGAGGAGTATGTTTGACCAGGAGGCCTTAGCAAAAGCCAGGGAAAGAGAAAAGTTCAAGAAGGGACATCCAAGGAGACACAGGCTGCAAAGAGAACTCGAATGAATGAGGAGGAGGTACGAAATGAAAGGTGGAGTCCAGTTTCAAGGAACATAATCTTAGACACCTTCTGGCTGCAAGAAAGAGGAGAGATCAATCGAAACGAAGTATATAGCCAGTATGAGTGGGAAACGCACAAAACGTTTGAAGCGAAACGCAACATCTTTTTCAGAAACAACAAGGATCCAGATAAAGTTGCTCCTCCTAGGTACTACCCGAAGCCCAAAGAATACATGGAGAGGCAAAGCAAGAAGTACTTGGCTCAAAATCTTAAGGGTGACGTAGCTAAGGACAAATAGTCAACACTTTATAGCTTGTCACTGTGTCTTAAGAACATTTAATGATTATTATTGTCATATAAACAATTCTGGATTATATGTGAATATATTTATCTTGGTATATATATTTGAATTTGTGAATGACTCAAGTCCTGATCTGATTGCATATATTCTCTTGTGCTGCATGTTTAATTTCTGAATGATATGTTTATTATTTGATAAGTGTTATTCATCTTAGCTAGTAGGGTTTTGGCTTCGTCAAATAGGGGGAGATTGTTGGGTATTGTATCCACGATTACCTAGATTTGAGGAAGCCACCTGTCAAGCTAAGATGAATTCACAATGTATTTGATGAAACATCTTAAGTTGTACTTGCAGTTCCTCCACGCTAAGTGTACACCAATGTCAGGGTGCAGTAGGTCAATATACACGGGTCTGCACGACGTAATCTCTCGTTGAGCAGATCAGTGTGTTGGCCTATGTGCACTCTCTCTATTGGAGTGCACTTACTTTCAAGTACAGGGCCGTTCATATGCAAGAGAAGACAAGGAGCATGAAGGATCAAGGAGCAGCTCCTGGGTGGAAGACGAAAATTCGTCCAAGGCAAATTCGACGAGAATCACCAAGTGATTCTCGCCGATTCGGCGAGAATCACTAGTGATTCTCGCCGAATCGACGAGAATCATTAGTGATTCTCGCCGACTCCTTCTGGCCACCTCAAAATGGTGCCAAGTAAGATTCGGTGAGAATCACTAGTAATTCCCGCCGAACCAGTGGCCGAGGAGCTCATGTATACAAAGTGAAATTCGTTGAGAATCAATAAGTGATTCGGCGAGAATCACTGACGATTCTCGACGAATCGTCGAGAATCACTTGGTGATTCTCGCCGATTCGTCAAGAATCATATGCGATTCTCGCCGATTTTTCCTTGGCGTTTTCTCAGGTTGCTGCTGGACCGGATTCTGCCTCTGGACCAGTTTGAGCCAGATTTCGGGGTTATACCTGTGGGTCCCACAATGGTCAAATTTGTTGTATCTACAGGGTATAAATACATGGGTATTTTGAACAGTAAAAGTACGGAGAAAAAGAAACAGAAACCGAGCCGCAACGAAACCCTAAAACCGCGACTCCTCTCTGCCGCCGCCGTCGTGCTCGGGAACGTAGGTCGCCGTCAACATTCGAGATTCCTTCGTGATCTCCGGCGATAGAAGCTTAGCAAAGCTTGTGTCTCATGTGTCTATCCAGAGATCTCTTGTCTCTCGATTTGTTGAACGGGAAAAATTCCTCCGTCCGAATCGATCGAGACGACCGATCCTAGAGTGACCGTTGGTAGACCTAGTTTGCTTCGCTACGAAGTTTGGATCTCCAAGTTCAGCAGCCGCTCTTCATCGTAGCCTCCGATCCCGAAGCTAGCCGCCGCTCGTGTGCCGCCACCGGTTTCGGGGAGATCCTCTCCAAGAGAGACCAAGGTTGTAGACTCTTCATCGACTTCAAGAACACGTCGTCGAACAAAGAGGAACACCGTAGTCTCCAACAGAAGTTTGTATCACGTGTACACTCTATATTTAAATTTCGTTGTATAGGAACTTTTGTTCCATGTTGTAAGGGTTGGGTGCAACCCGTTTTGTGGGAGTATTGACTCTCACGTGTGGAAGGGCTCCTTCCGTTAGTGCGGGGATTGGATTTCAATCCCGTTGGAGAAGTGACCGAGTCGTCCCTTGTTTGGGGAGATAGGTCGAAGGGGGAAAGTGGATGTACCCTAGTCGAGGAACCACTATAAATTTGCTGTGTATTCTATGTGCTGTGCTCTTTAATTTTATTGTGCAGGTACATCCGTAAATTCCGTAAAAAAACCACACGTCACCTATTCCCCCCCCCCATAGGTGCACATAGTTGACACTAGGTGGACTTTCACCTACATGCCTCTATCCTTTTGGGCAGAAGCTGTAAACACATCTAACTATGTCCTGAACAGATGTCTTATACATAAACTAAAACACAAGACCCCCTATGAATTACTTAAAGAAAAGAAACCTAAAATTACTTACTTTAAAGTTTTTGTTTGCATATGTTACATCCACACTAATAACAAAAGGTACATCAGAAAATTTGAGGCTAAGGCTGAAGAAGGGATTTTTATAGGATATTCCCAAGTAAGCAAGGCCTATATGGTTTTCAATAAATCATCCCTTAAAATTGAAGAAACTGTCAATGTGTCTTTTGATGAAGCTAACATGTCTTATAAGGAGAAAGACATTTCTACCAATAGTCCTTTGCAGGTTTCACCAATGTGTGAGTCTATGGATGGACTAAACCTTACCCAAGAGGTTCCAACTCATCCCACTCCACAGGCTGCTGAAGACACTGAAGAAGAAATCTAAGAGGAAGTAACTGAACATCCATCAACAGCCAGCACCATTCCTCAAGAGGAATTATTTGCAGAAGCTGTTGCTCAACCAACTCCACCAACTGATCTTGTCACACTTAGAGATCACCCCAGATCTCAAGTGATTGGGAACATTTCAGTTGGTGTACAGACAAGACATCAACTCAATCAAGACTTGATGCATGCCTGTTTTCTCTCTCAAATTGAACCTCTCACCATCCATGAAGCTGAGCAAGATCCCCACTGGATTCTTGCAATGCAAGAGGAACTAAATCAGTTTGAGAGATATAGAGTTTGGGATTTGGTTCCAAGACCCCATAACTACCCAGTTATTGGAACTAAATGGGTCTACAAGAACAAATTAGATGCAGAAGGGAACATAGTAAGGAACAAGGCTAGACTGGTTGCCCAAGGATATAGGCAAGAAGAAGGAATAGACTATGACCAAACCTTTGCCCCTGTTGCAAGGTTGGAGGCCATTAGAGTATGAAACATATGGTACCTAAACACCTAGAGGGGGGGGGGGGTGAATAGGTGACCTAATCCTTTTCTAACTTTATTGGCAGCAATCAGTTATATCACAGCAATCTAACTAGTTTATCACAGCAAATACAGCATACACAGCAACAATTTCAGCACAGTACAGCACACAGTAATTTATAGTGGTTCCCCAAGATATGGGTACATCCACTTTCCCCCTTCGCCTATCTAGCAGTGTACTAGATTCGGCCAAACTCCTGCACTGTCTCAGAACCCAAATTGGTTCCTACACCTCAGGCCCAAAGCCTTACAACTCAGCTTTATCCCAAAGCCTACACTCAGCCAATCAAGGCCTACACTCAGCCAACCAAGGCCTACACTCAGCCAACAAGGCCTACACTCAGAGATCTCTATCTCCTACACTCAGGCAAACAAGCCCTAACCTCAGCCTTTATAAATATAGGCTTACAATCACTCAGATCCAATGGATCCTACAAGTTAAAAATGTAATACAAGTAATAACTCTACAACTCAGAATTAAAGGAGGGGAGTTGAGAGATTCTTGATGAGTTCTTGGAAGAACTCAGCTGGATTCACCCTGACTTAGCTTTCTTCAAAGCTTCTTGAGTAGAACTGAATAAGGCTGAATCCTCTGCAGTTGTTCCTTGACCTCTGCCACTTAAGATCCAGAATTGAATCTGAATCCTTCTTCTCAGCCTAGTTCCAGAGGCTGATTTCTTGGATGGAGCCCTCTCTCTCCAACTTCTTAGATCTGCACTTGAACTGCAAGATCTTCTTATGTTGATCCTCTTTGTAACACTATAATTACTTCAATAATCTGATCAACAACTTTGAACTTCTTTCAACAACTTTCCACACTCTTGTTTCTGTAAACTGTAGGTGCCTATTTATAGGCTTTCTTCATGGTAACCGGCTAGACCGGTTCATAACTGACTTCTGACAACTCTGACAGTTTCTGTAGACCGGCTGGAACGGTAGCTGTCAAGTCATCCAGTCACTTCTTGAAAATCTCTAACTGTCTGTAAGTGTCGAGACTTTCTGTCTTTAAGTGTCGACACTTAGAGTCCAAGTGTCGACACATGTTGTGTAAGTGTCGACACAAGTCTACAAGGTGTCGACACAACTACTTGTATGTCTCGATACAGATTCTTCTGCATGTGTCGACACTGAAATTGAGTGTCGACACAAGTACTTGTTCTTCTAGCTTTTGCTGAATTCTTCTATGTGTCGACACATCTCCTTTGTGTCGACACATCTTCTTGTGTTGAATCTGTCAAGTGTTGACACTGCTTCTTGGTGTCGACACATAGTCTTCTATGTTGAATCTTGCTGAGTGTCGACACAGCTCCTTGTGTCGACACACCTTCTTGTCGTTGAGACTTCAGCTGAGTGTCGACACATCCCATAGTGTCGACACTTGTACTTAGAATAATTTGTTGTTCTTTCTGTTCTTTGCTAAGTGTCGACACAGCTCCATGTGTCGACACTTTCTTCCAGTGTTGAGTCTTCAGCTGTGTGTCGACACATTGTTCTGGGTGTCGACACATACTTCAAATGCTGACTCTTCTGTTGAGTGTCGACACATTGTGTTGAGTGTCGACACTTACTTCAAGTGCTGACTCTTCTGCATAGTGTCGACACATTGTGTTGAGTGTCGACACTTGTACTTAGACTCTGCAGACTTTTGCTGAGTGTCGACACAGCTCCAAGTGTCGACACTTTCTGGTGTAGACACAGCTTCACTGAGTGTCGACACACTCCTTGTGTCGACACTTTTTGTCTGCACTTTTCTTCACTGAGTGTCGACACAGCTCCAAGTGTCGACACTTTCTGTCTGGTGTCGACTCTGCATCCCAGGTGTCGACACAATGACTCCAAGTGTCGACACTGCTTGTCTGGGTGTCGACACAAGCTTTCTTAAGTGTCGACACTTTCCCTCTGGGTGTCGACACATGGACTTAGAAACTTTTTGCTTCAGTCCAGTGATTTCTTAACCTGCACAAGTAACTCAAACATACATCAAATACATTATGATGTATATCATTGAGTTGGGTGAGGCTTCTTCAAATCAGGTACATTTGACCAATGTACCCAACAATCTCCCCCTATTTGGAGAAGTCATAACCCTTAGTCAATGATATACACCATTCATAATTAAAAATTACAGAATGATGTAAAGCAGTTATAAACAGCAGGGTAAACATAAACATGTAATATTTCACACATGTATACACATTCAACATTTCAGAACAAACAAGAAATAGACAAATTCTCAGAACAATCATGAAATATATTTATCATTATTGTTCTAACATTTTTCTAATACATCTTCAATGGTTTACAAAAATGTATTTCATTCAAAAGATTACAACAATCTTCAAGTCAATTCCTAATCTATTTCTGGTCTGGTTCTTTGATAACAATGCCTTTGCCAGATTGGACTTGAGCTTTGACAGTGGCTTCAGCAGTTGCAGCATCAGCAGGCTTCTTGCCTTTTAAGTCCTTCTTCTTCAGCTCTTCTGCTTTGATTTTCTGCCTTTCAAAATAGTGGTATGGCTTTGGGAAGTACTTGCTAGGCTCCACTGCAGTAGGAGGTAGCTTTCTCATCTTTGCCTTTCTTCTATATTGAACAATGGCCTCCTGTCTTATTTCATGTTTCCTCCATTCTGCTTCAGAGAACCACTTGTTCCTTTCATGAGCATTGTCTTTGGCAGCTTTCCAGGCAGTTAAAATTATATTTCTAGAGGTAGGGCTCCACTGTTCAAAATCTGGCTTTGTTCTGCTTGTTCCCTAAACCTCTTCTTTGACAACCTTGCCTCTTCTTCTTTCTCTAATGCCTCTTGCATAGCTGCAGAAATAGGCTGAACCACTTTATCCATAATAACATGAGGCTTCCCTTCAGTTGGGCTATACATTGTCTGGACATCTGCTTGAACCATGTCAAAATCTGGAGGTGGATAAATCACTTGAGCTACCTCTGGTTGCTCACCTCCAAGATATGCAGTTTGAATCCCTGATTCAGCAACATTATCATCATCACAGAGTGGAGGATAGCCCAGTGTAGCTCTGATGGAGTTAGATATCCATTTGGCATGGTCAGAGCTAGCTTTGACTAATACTCTCTCCCCCTTTATGACTTCTCTGGCCATATGGTCTCTGACATCATCCTTTTGAAATCTTATTTGACTATCCAAATACCTGATTCCCTCTTTAAAGAATGGTTTCAGCTTTGTGAGTTGTTCAGAGATGACTTTCTGGGAAGCTTGAATAGCAGACTTAACAGCAGTAATCTCAGCTTGAAATACTTTATCAAAGTCAGCCTTAACTGCAGCAGCAGATGTAGAAGGTTGATCAGCCTTGTTCTTCAATTCAGTGACTAGAGCATTATGTGAATCAGTCAGATTGTCATTCATTCTGATTTGGTTTTCCAGCACATATCCTTGCTTTAATGCTATATCATCTACCTGAGCCTTATCTTCTCTTGGTGTGTTGCCAGATACACCACTGCATTTCCACCCTTGTGGAAGCATTCATTCATCTCCTTCTTATTAAGGTTCATCTCAAACCTTATAGACTTTATTTCTTGAGTCAGGTCAAACTGTAAAGACTTCTGCCCTTCATCAACATAAGCCTCTATAGCCTTTCTTTGTTCATCCATTTTGATCTGCAGTGCAATCAGTAAAGCACTATAATCAACAGTTGGGGCTTGTTGAATTATAGGCTGTGGGGCTACAGATTGCAGAGCTTTCTTGTAACTCTGGCTTCTTCTTTTAAAAACATATTTCTTCCTTTTAGCCTTTGCAGCCTCATCTTCTTCAGATTCTGAAGTGCTGGCTATTTCAACCCTTTCCTTAGGGCTTTGAGGCTTCTCAGTTTGCACATCAGGTGCTTGCTCAGTTTCTAGCCTAATAGGCTCTTCCAGAACTGTCAGTTGCTCCCCCTCAGCAGCAGCACTCTTATCTTCAGCAGCAGCATCCTTGTCCATATCAAAATCTTCTTGATCTAGATTTAGGAATAGATCTTCCATTGTAAACTCTTGAGGTGAAGAAGTTGGAGAAGTTCTTGGTTCTTCAACTACTTGATCAAGAACCACTTCTAGTACAACAGATGTGTCTTGGATAACAACATCTGGTTCTTGACTGTCTAGCTGAGTTTGCTGATGTACATCAGACAAATCAGAATCTACTATAAAAAATTCAATGTATTTAGATCAATGAGTACCTCTTGGATGATGTTAGTGGCTTGCTCACTGTCCAGAGTAGAGGGTTCTTCTACTACTGGAAGCTCCCCCTGGCTGTGATCCCTATGGATGGGGCTAGCTTGAGGCAGCTCCCCCTGGATCTCAGCTACATCTTGAGCAGCAGGGGTCTTCTCTGCAGCCACTTCCTCTTGAGCATCAGGAGTGAAAACAACTTGTTCTTCACTCCCTGAACTGCTGGAGGACTCCTGTGTCACAGCAGTTGTCTTCCTTTTCTTCCTTGGAGGAGTCTCCTTCTCAGTGACTGGCTTCTCTGGGGTTGCCACTTCCTTGGACAACACCCTGTCCCATCTGGAAAATATCCTTTGATCCATCTTTCTCATGTGGTTGATCTTACTTCCAGCAGCATTGCTCATTACCTCTGGTATTATACCAGCTAGGTAGAGACTTATAATTCTGCCCAGATTGGGCTTCTTCAAGCTCTCCTTGATCTTGCCAAAAACCACTATTGACCAGTCTGTTTTCAGAGTGAATATGATTCTAGTCATAATTCCAAACATAGAGGCAGACACCCTGTCATGCCCTCCAGGCTTACTGAGAATAACCTTGCCCACAATCTCAGACATGAATTTTCCTTGACTGTTCATGCCTTTCCTGTTAAACACAGATCCTATCTTCATCTTTGGATCAAGTCCACACCAGGTAAGGGCTTCCCTGGTCTTGGATGCAGTTACTTCTTCTTCATCTTGTGTTTTAGGTAGCTGGAGTACCTTCCTCAGACTTTTTGGTGAAATCTTGACTTTAGATCCATGAACTCTGGATTTGATTCTATATCCAGAGTCATCTACAGCAGCTCCATTAAGGAATTCAAGAACTTCCTTCTTCCAAATCTTTGTTGGTTCTGAAACCAAGTATTCTAGTCCAGAATTGGCGACTAGGGTTACCACTGACTTGATTTCTTGATCAGCTTCATCGAACGCGCCTCGCACTAGCTCATAGCCCTCGTTAACGTTCTCCTCAAGCTTAGGAGCCATTAGGGTTTGGAGAATTAGTCTTTAGAAAAGAGAAGTGTCGACACAATAGTTTTGGTCTCGAAACTTTGAAAGCGTGTCGACAAACAAAGACAGAACCCTATTTATACCTTTCTGATTTTGAAGATGAACAGGCGGGACAGCTAGCTTAACATGTGTCGACACTGGCAATAAGTGTCGACACTGACTTATAATGTCTCGACACATATGTGTCGACACAAGTTTAGTCAACAGAGTTTATGTGTCGACACTTGGTTATGTGTCGACACAACATAACTCGACACATTGTCGAGACTTTACTTAGAAAAATTCTGAGTAAAACTTAAGTGTCGACACCATATTGAATGTGTCGACACCTACTTGACATGTGTCGACACTAACATTCTGAAGTGTCGACACCACATTCCTAGATGTGTCGACACCTTTTTCCTGAAGTGTCGACACCACTATTCTGTGTCGACATAGACTTGTCTATGTGTCGACACCTTTTTACTTAGCCAATTTTCTATTCTGTAAACTTAGTCTAAGTTTATCATTCCTAGTTCAATTTTGAATCTATTGAACTTAGCTTCTTCTAGTGGCTTAGTAAACATATCAGCTACTTGTTCATCTGTTTTAACATATTCAAGTGAAATATCTTCTCTTTCTACATGTTCTCTAAGAAAGTGATATTTAATCTCAATATGTTTTATTCTACTATGAGATACAGAGTTATTAGCTATTGAAATAGCACTTGTAGAATCACAGTAAAGTGGAGTTCTACTTACCTGAAATCCATAGTCCTCTAGCTGATGTTGAATCCACAGAAGTTGAGCACAACAACTTCCTGCAGCCACATACTCTGACTCAGCTGTGGAGATAGCCACACTGGTTTGCTTTTTGCTGCTCCATGAAATTAGTCTTCCCCCTAGGAATTGACAGGTTCCAGTAGTGCTCTTTCTATCCTCTTTGCATCCTGCAAAGTCTGCATCTGAATAACCTGTTAGATCAAAGTCTCCATTCCTAGGGTACCAGAGGCCTAGATAGGGAGTGCCCTTTAGATATCTCAAAATTCTCTTGACTGCAGTCAAGTGAGACTCTTTAGGGCAGGCTTGATACCTTGCACAAACACATGTAGCATACATGATGTCTGGTCTACTAGCAGTCAAGTATAATAGGGAGCCAACTATCCCTCTATACAAGGTTTCATCTACAGGTTTCCCTGCATCATCCTTGCTAAGAGACATACTTGACCCCATAGGAGTCTTCATGGTATTGGATGAATCCATACCATACTTCCTTATGAGTTCTAGGGTGAACTTTGACTGACATATGGATAAACCATTTTCAGTCTGTTTAACTTGGAGACCCAAGAAAAACTTCAGCTCTCCCATACTACTCATTTCAAACTGACCTTGCATAAGTTTTGCAAACTTTTTGCAAAGGCTGCTTTCAGTAGACCCAAATATAATGTCATCTACATATATTTGGACTAGTATGACTTTGCCTCTAGATTCCCTAAGGAATAGAGTCTTATCTATTTTCCCCCTTGAGAATTTGTTCTCAATGAGGAAACTAGATAGGGTTTCATACCAAGCCCTAGGGGCTTGCTTTAACCCATATAAAGCTTTCCTAAGTCTATAGACATAATGAGGTAGAGTTGGATCAACAAAACCTGAAGGCTGCTCCACATAGACTTCTTCTTTCAAATTACCATTTAGGAATGCTGACTTGACATCCATTTGGTATACCTTGAATCCTTGATAGGTTGCATAGGCCAAGAACATTCTTATGGCTTCCAGTCTGGCTACTGGAGCAAAGGTTTGATCAAAAGTCAATACCTTCTTCTTGCCTATATCCTTTAGCAACCAGTCTAGCTTTATTCTTAATGATGACACCTTGTTCATCCATCTTATTCCTGTAGATCCACTTAACTCCTATTACATTGTGGTCTTTAGGTTTAGGAACCAATTCCCAGACCTTGCACCTCTTGAACTGATTAAGCTCTTCTTGCATTGCTTCAGTCCATTGTGGATCCATTTATTGCTTCTTCAAATCTTTAGGTTCAACTTGAGACAAAAAGCTGGAATAGATTGCAGCATTCATGTTTCTACTCCTGGTTTGTACTCCTTGTCTTGGATCTCCAATAATCAGCTCTACTGGATGATCTCTAAGATGCCTGTGGGCTGGAGGCATCCTCACTTCAGGTTGAACCACTTCAGCATCTGCATCATGCTGTATTCCTTAGATTTCTTCAGCAATTGGCACATGTAGTTCTCCCCCTGGACAGCAGCTACTCTCCTCTCCTTGCTGTCTTGCAGCAGGCACCTCTTCTATAGTAAGCTTGTCCATTGTCTTTGTCAAACCTGTGGGGCTGCATACATTGTTAGACAACTCATTATTAATAAGTTTGTCTCATCAAAAACTACATGCACTGATTCTTCTACAACTTGTGTAGTCAAGTTGTAGACTCTATAAGCCTTACTATTATTGCTGTACCCAACAAAAATTCCCTCTTGGGACTTGGCAGCAAACTTAGTTAAGTAAGACTTCCCATTGTTAAGTATGAAGCATTTGCAACCAAAGATCCTGAAGTAGGATAGGTTTGGTTTCCTGCCTTTCACAACTTCATAGGGGGTCTTGTTTAGCCCTTTAGTGATGGTAGCCCTATTTATAACATGGCATGCAGTGTTAACTGCTTCAGCCCAGAAATACTCTGGCAGTGATGTATCACTCAATAGGGTTCTACCAGCCTCTATCAAGGTCCTATTTTTCCTCTCAGCAATGCCATTTTGCTGAGGTGTTCTAGGTGAAGAGAATTCTTGAAATATCCCAAAGTCTTCACATAGTTTTGTCATGCTTTCAGACTGAAACTTAGTACCATGGTCACTTCTAATTTTGACCACAGTACTATTTAGTTCATTCTGAATTTGCTTGACAAAGCTGTAGAAGACACTAGGTGTTTCAGATTTCTGTCTTAAGAAGAACACCCAGGAAAACCTTGAGTAGTCATCTACAACTACAAGGGTATAGACCTTCCTACCTAAGCTGTGAACTGGCATTGGACCAAAGAGATCCAAATGCAAGAGGTATAAACACCTCACAGCATCTTTGTTTTCTATGCTTTTAAAGGTGGATTTAGTCTGCTTGCCCTTTTGACAAGCTGAGCAAATGCCATCTTTAACACACTTAACTTGAGGACCATTCCTCACTAACTCTTTGCTAAAGAGTTTGCTAATAGTCTTGTAGTTAAGATGGGCTAGCCTCTTGTGCCATTTGACACAATGAGAGACTGTCTCATCAGCTACAAGACAAACTGGAGAACCATTGTTCTCAATCATAATGTCTAGGCAGTAGACATTCCTCTTCCTATAACCTGTCAAAATGATCTCTTGATCACTTGACCTCTTGATATGACAACCATTTTTAACAAATGAGATGTCATACCCTACATCACTTAATTGACTTATACTTATTAGGTTGTGTTTCAACCCTTTAACATAAGCCACTTGAGTAATGGTAACTAAGTTTGAAGAAATGTTACCAAACCCTTTGATGATTCCTTTTTCAGAACCACCAAAGGTCACTTTAGGACCATTTTTGATTGGAATGTAGTCCTTCAGTAGTCCCCTAGTTCCAGTCATATGTCTGGAACATCCACTGTCCAAGTACCATGTAGGGGTATGGCCACTTGGACTCACCTGCAAAACAAATTAATGAACCTTAGAACCCAAAGTATTCTTGGGTCCTTGGTGATTGTTAGTTTGCAATTTGACAAACCTACCTACTGGCTTTCCAACAGGTAGTTTGGAACTCACTTTGGCACTCACATTGTGCCAACAGTCTACTGCAAAATGGCCAACTTTGCCACAGCACCAACATTCAAATTTATTGTACCTTTGCTTAGGTACTGCCTTGGCTGTCTTGACTACAGCAGGCTTGTTGAATGTTGGGGCTTTGCCCTTGGACTTATACTTGGACTGCTCAGTCCCTGCAGGTCTAACAAAGCCCAGTCCAGCTTTACCCTTGTGATGAACAAATTCATCAATTATGGGTAACACTGACTTAGGTTTAGAAAACTAGCAACCAAGTCTTCTCCTTCTGAAGATTGTTCTCCAGACTCTTAATTTGATCATTCTTAAAAGTGATAGTTCCCATCTGAATCACAGTAATGTGTTTCAGCCTGGCTACCTCATTCAGTTTTTGATCAAATTGCTTCTCAAAATCTGTTGCAGCAGCTTTAAGATCAGCAATTTCCTTTGCCTGACTTTTGGCTAGGGTCTTGCTTTTCTTGTAGGCTTGCAACAGTACCTTATATTCATCTATAAGCTGATGAATATCTTCTCAGACTCAGATACATTCTCATCACTTGATGAAGAAGAATCTGAATCTGAACTAGAACAAGAAACTGAACTTGAACATGAACCTTGTACCTGACTGGGTCCTGGCTGCTCCAGGATTTTGGCACTGTCTGTCAAAGCCATTAGCCCTTGGCAATGACTGTCTTCTTGTTCATAAATTGACTCCAAGATCTGCATGAATTCTTCCTCTTCTTCTTCAACAAACAGCCCTATGTAGGCTTCAGCCTCAGACTCAGTTTCTGAAGAAGAGATATCTGATAGAGTCTTCTCCTTCTTAGCAACAAAATACTTTTCTTTCTTCCCTTTGAAGTGAGTCTTTTTCCTGTCACCAGATTCCTTTCTCTTCTCTGAACAATCTGCAATAACATGGCCCTGTCTATTGCAGCAATAGCAAACAATCTTTGAACCAGTTGCCTTGCTTGATTTTGTCCTTTTCTTGTCATTCTTTGAAAACCTCTTTTTCTGATAAGAGTCTTCCTTTCCTTGTGATGTAGAAGGCCTTGACCTCCACTGTTTCTTTTTCAAAAACTTCTGAAAGTGTCTAGTGAAAGCAGCAAAGTCTTCATCACTTTCACTGCTCTTAGACTTTGTGCTGACAGACTCATCAGACTCTGATTCAACTACCTCTGGAGGTGGAGTTGAAGACTTATTCCTGCACTTTCTGGGAACTTCTGTCTTGAAAGCAACAGTTCTTTCTTTGTGCTCAGTCCTTGTTGATTTCTCCTCCTCTTTTCTCACTGTTAACTGCATTTCATAAGACAATAGCTTGCCAAACAGTGTGGGAGGAGGAATTTCCCCCAACTTAGCCATTTCTCTTATGGCACAGATCTTGGTGTCCCAATCTTTGGTTAGGGACCTTAAGAACTTGTCATTTAGTTCATAGTTACTGAACTCTCTTCCATAAGACATGAGTTCATTAACTATTCTGTAAAATTTCTTATAGCACTCAGTGATGCTATCACCCTTTCCTTGCCTAAAGCTTTCATACTCCTGATTTAGCAAGGACTTCCTATCTTGCCTAACTTCTTCAGAACCTTCCATATAGACAATGAGAGTATCCCACATCTCTTTTGTTGTTTACAGTGAATTAAGTTCTGAAAAGTTGCATCATCAATGGCACTCACTATTATGTTCTGTGCCCTCTTGTCCATGGTGGCCAGGACAATTTCATCCTTAGTCATCTCAGAGAAATCCTTTGGAGTTCTCTGGTTTGCATCCAATACTGAAATCTTCATTGGCACATAAGGCCCTTCCTTAACTGTGATGTAGATTCTAGGGTCAGAGGCTTCCATAAATAGCCTTACCCTTTCTTTCCAGATCCCAAAGATCTCCTTTCTGCATATGGGTAATTTCATGGAACCCAATTCCTTGTGATTCTCATAAGAACCCATGTTTCTTGATTTTCTTGAAACTGTGTAATGCCTTACACTGAATCTGCCAAACAGGATCTCCTCAGACTGTTAGTCCTTGTTTTGAGGAACCTCGCTTTGATACCACTTGAAAGATATGGTACCTAAACACCTAGAGGGGGGTGAATAGGTGACCTAATCCTTTTCTAACTTTATTGGCAGCAATCAGTTATATCACAGCAATCTAACTAGTTTATCACAGCAAACACAGCATACACAGCAACAATTTCAGCACAGTACAGCACACAGTGATTTATAGTGGTTCCCCAAGATATGGGTACATCCACTTTCCCCCTTCGCCTATCTAGCAGTGTACTAGATTCGGCCAAACTCCTGCACTGTCTCAGAACCCAAATTGGTTCCTACACCCCAGGCCCAAAGCCTTACAACTCAGCTTTATCCCAAAGCCTACACTCAGCCAATCAAGGCCTACACTCAGCCAACCAAGGCCTACACTCAGCCAACAAGGCCTACACTCAGAGATCTCTATCTCCTACACTCAGGCAAACAAGCCCTACCCTCAGCCTTTATAAATATAGGCTTACAATCACTCAGATCCAATGGATCCTACAAGTTAAAAATGTAATACAAGTAATAACTCTACAACTCAGAATTAAAGGAGGGGAGTTGAGAGATTCTTGATGAGTTCTTGGAAGAACTCAGCTGGATTCACCTGACTTAGCTTTCTTCAAAGCTTCTTGAGTAGAACTGAATAAGGCTGAATCCTCTGCAGTTGTTCCTTGACCTCTGCCACTTAAGATCCAGAATTGAATCTGAATCCTTCTTCTCAGCCTAGTTCCAGAGGCTGATTTCTTGGATGGAGCCCTCTCTCTCCAACTTCTTAGATCTGCACTTGAACTGCAAGATCTTCTTGTGTTGATCCTCTTTGTAACACTAAATTACTTCAATAATCTGATCAACAACTTTGAACTTCTTTCAACAACTTTCCACACTCTTGTTTCTGTAAACTGTAGGTGCCTATTTATAGGTTTCTTCATGGTAACCGGCTGGACCGGTTCATAACTGACTTCTGACATCTCTGACAGTTGCTGTAGACCGGCTGGAACGGCAGCTGTCAAGTCATCCAGTCACTTCTTGAAAATCTCTAACTGTCTGTAAGTGTCGAGACTTTCTGTCTTTAAGTGTCGACACTTATAGTCCAAGTGTCGACACATGTTGTGTAAGTGTCGACACAAGTCTACAAGGTGTCGACACAACTCCTTGTATGTCTCGACACAGATTCTTCTGCATGTGTCGACACTGAAATTGAGTGTCGACACAAGTACTTGTTCTTCTAGCTTTTGTTGAATTCTTCTATGTGTCGACACATCTCCTTTGTGTCGACACATCTTCTTGTGTTGAATCTGTCAAGTGTCGACACTGCTTCTTGGTGTCGACACATAGTCTTCTATGTTGAATCTTGCTGAGTGTCGACACAGCTCCTTGTGTCGACACACTTCTGTCGTTGAGACTTCAGCTGAGTGTCGACACATTCCCATAGTGTCGACACTTGTACTTAGAATAATTTTGTTGTTCTTTCTGTTCTTTGCTAAGTGTCGACACAGCTCCATGTGTCGACACTTTCTTCCAGTGTTGAGTCTTCAGCTGTGTGTCGACACATTGTTCTGGGTGTCGACACATACTTCAAATGCTGACTCTTCTGTTGAGTGTCGACACATTGTTTGAGTGTCGACACTTACTTCAAGTGCTGACTCTTCTGCATAGTGTCGACACATTGTGTTGAGTGTCGACACTTGTACTTAGACTCTGCAGACTTTTGCTGAGTGTCGACACAGCTCCAAGTGTCGACACTTTCTGGTGTAGACACAGCTTCACTGAGTGTCGACACACCTCCTTGTGTCGACACTTTCATCTGCACTTTTCTTCACTGAGTGTCGACACAGCTCCAAGTGTCGACACTTTCTGTCTGGTGTCGACTCTGCATCCCAGGTGTCGACACAATGACTCCAAGTGTCGACACAGCTTGTCTGGGTGTCGACACAAGCTTTCTTAAGTGTCGACACTTTCCCTCTGGGTGTCGACACATGGACTTAGAAACTTTTTGCTTCAGTCCAGTGATTTCTTAACCTGCACAAGTAACTCAAACATACATCAAATACATTATGATGTATATCATTGAGTTGGGTGAGGCTTCTTCAAATCAGGTACATTTGACCAATGTACCCAACAGAGTATTCCTACCTATGCAGCATACAAAAAGTTCAAGGTATTCCAGATGGATGTTAAGAGTGCCTTTCTGAATGTGTACTTCAAGAAGAGGTTTATGTAAAACAACCTCCAGGTTTTATCTCCCTAACTCAACCCTCTTATGTTTACATATTGCATAAAGCTCTCTATGGTTTAAAGCAATCTCCAAGAGCTTGGTGTGAGACCCTAGCTAGCTTTCTTTTAGAGCATAAATTTACAAGAGGAACCATAGATAAAACCCTTTTCACTAGACATCATAAGGACCAAATCTTATTGGTACAAATATATGTGGATGACATTATTTTTGGGTCTACTGATCCCAAATTGTGCCAGAGGTTTGCTGACCTCATGCATTCCAAATTTGAGATGAGTAGCATGGGTGAGCTTTCCTACTTCCTTGGTCTCCAAGTGATGCAGCTCCCTGATGGTATCTTCCTCTCCCAATCTAAGTATGCCAAAGAGCTTATTAAAAAGTTTAGGATGGGTGATGCTTCAGGAATGAAAACACCTATGGCTACAAATGCTGTTGTGGACTCTGATGCAGCAGGGAAACCTGTAGATCAGAAACATTATAGGGCAATTGTTGGATCCCTATTATACTTTACAGCTAGCAGGCCCGACATAATGTTTGCCACATTTCTTTGTGCTAGATTCCAAGTGAATCCTAAAGAATCTCATCTTATTTTTCTAAAAAGGATTTTGAGATATATAAAGAGTTGTCCTAGTTTAGGACACTGGTATCCTGCAGAGTCAGAATTTGAGTTAACTAGATACTCAGATGCTGACTATGCTGGATGTAGGGTGGACAGAAAAGTACCTCTGGAACTTGCCAGTTCCTGGGTATGAGACTTGTCTCTTGGTTTTGCAAAAAGCAGACATCTGTGTCTACATCAACTGCTGAGGCAGAGTACATGGCTGCTGCAGCTGCTGCTCACAGATGCTATGGATACAAAACCAACTCCTACATTATGGTATCAACTTAAATAATTCAACCTTATTTGTGATAATACTAGTGCTATTGCTATAGCACAGAATCCAGTTCATCATTCTAGGACTAAACATATTGAAATAAGACATCATTTCATTAGAGATAATGTGGACAAAAAGAAAATTAACTTGATCCAAATTCCTACTGATCTACAGAGAGCAGATATCTTCACCAAGCCCTTGGATGAGAAAACCCATCTTTTCTTTATAAATCAACTGGGAATGATTGATGGAGAAGAGTTAAATTAATTTCTATCTGCATTCGACGAATTTTCCAGAGTTTGTCGAACGGAGTTCGACGAATTAGGGAAAGTTTGAGAGATTCTCATCGAACGGAGATCAATGAATTCTCTGTGTGGAAACAATTTTCGTCGACTGGAGATTGACGAACCTTGTTTTAGAAACCATTTCATCGAACTGGGTTCGACGAACTGTTTTCAATTCTTCTGAATGGGTTCGACGAACTACTCTCCTAAACATTATTTCGTCGATCTCAGTTCGAAGATTTGTCTCTTTTTCGTGGAATGGAGCTTGTCGATTCATATTCTGAAAATCGTATATCTAGGTTTTTCTTCGATCTCCGTCCCGCGCTTTCAGTTCCTTTGCTCTTGATCATCGTTTTCTCTGTAATTTTCTTTGCAGGTCATCAATGGCAATTCCTCCAAGAGCACTTGCAGCAATGAAGTTTGATGCAGAATTCTCAATGGACTTTGAGTCCTTCCAGCATTCCGATCCCATTTTTCTATATATCCTTGAATTACTGGAAGAGCTGCATCTCAAGGACTTCATGACACGCAACATCAAGTTACACTCAACAGAGATAAGAGAATGGGTGTACACTGCTACAATTTCTGAAGATGGAAATCTGACAGGAACTATTGGAAACACTGCCGTTTCTCTGACCCCAGCAGTAATCTCTGAAATATTTGGTCTGATAAATGGGAAGACAACTTGGAAATGGACGCTGAGGAATATGCTGATATGCTGAAAGTCATGGATTTCTCCGCAACAACCCTAATAAGCATCTGAAGAAACAATTGTCCGCCGCTTATCAGTTTTTGGCTGACATTGTCCGGAAAATTCTAATGGGCAAGCACTCGGCGCACGACTACATCACTCACCATCAATTCCTTATCATGTGCGCAGTGCTCAACAAGCGTCAGGTTGATTGGGGCATGGTTTTTCTTTGACCTTATCAAGAAAAGGATTAGCAAGAAGGAAGTCTGCTACGGCAGAATCCTGGGGATTTTCCTCCAGGAAAAGGCCAGTGAATGTCTGGTCTCCCCGACCACATTCATCACGCCAGCAAGCGCCTCACCTGTGCCTTGTTTGGCAGATGGGAGAGACAATCTCAAAACCCTCCAAGGGTTCCTCCTCCTCCATCAATGCTTCTGAGAGCACCAGGACCGTCAAGGTTACTCCCCACCCTGACTCTGAAGAGGTCATTCCCCCTACCAAATTTCTTCCCACTCCTCCTGCACCTCAACTGACTCCTCCTCAACATCAATCTCCACCGCCTGATCTTACACATATTCCTACACCTCCACTTTCCCCCACTGAAACGAATATTCCCTCTCCTCCTCAATCTCCTCTTCCACAACACCTTTCCTCTATTCCTCCTACACCATACCCACTGAACCACAACATGTTCTGCCTCCCTTATCCCCTCCACATATTCTTCCTTCCTCCTCTACTATTCTTTCTCCACCTATGGATTCTTCCACCATTCCACCATCATCTCTCTTCTGACTCCTCTTATTAAATCTCTCATCACAGAGGCCATTACACCTCTGGTGACTTCCATTGATTCCTTATCTGCCCAAATCTCAGCTCTCTCTGCTACCCCCCTTCAATCAGGGGCTGGCTCCAGGTTCTCCTGAACCCAGGCAGGGGGAGATGCTCCATGATGAAGCTGGTGCAGCAGCTGCAGAAGTGGATATAGTATACAGATACAGATACTGCAGATACAGTTTTTGACACTACAGATACAGTTTATTTTAGTGCTTGATAATACAGATACAGTTACAGATAAAGCAATAGATTTTATTCAATTCATGGAGACTGACAGTAGCTTTGATGAGTCAGTAGATTCAATAACAACTGCTGGTGATTTCCTTATAAATCCCACAGTTAATTTATCTGAGATTCTTCAGATTTTTGATCCTGTATATATGAAGCTTCCTTTAGTAGAAATTGCTAAGTCCATATTTGGCTATTGTCCAGTATACTTCTCCAGCAAATCCAGCAGTTGCCAGACAACTTTTGTGCATCCTTTGCTGCTCCCTCTGCTGTTCCAACTCCTGTGTCTATCCCAGCAATCTGCCCTGTCCCAGATTTTGTCATGGATGATTCTCCCATGCCTGATCTGGATGAGCTCATTCTGGCAAACATTGAGGAAGAGAACAAGGCAGCAGCTGCAAGTTCTGTTTCTACTGCTGTTGTACCTTCACCCTCTGAACCTTCTATTCCCCCTCAAGAAAAACCTCTTACCATTCCTGATGCCACTCTGAGGAAGCTGAATGCTTTGTATGATAACCCTCAGAGTTCAAATTCTGATGATGATGATGATGATGAATCAGATGAGGAGGTTGCTAAAAAGAGAAAGAGGTTGCTCTCTAAGAAAAGGAAGGCTCCTCCTCCCCCTGCTCCCAAGCCTAATCCCACTACAGACACTCCATATTATATTCTGTATAATGTTGATCCTTATAAAGGGATGCCTGTGTAGATGTGGTTATCTAAGAACCAGCAAAAAGAAAGGAAGAGGAGTAGGAGATACTCTCCTCCCATAGTTCATAGGTACAGAAAGGATCCCCCTCCTCCTCCTCCAGCTGCAGGTGCCTCTGTCTCAAGCTCTCAAAGATCTGCTCCTATTCAAACCTATCAGAGACAAACAGGGAGATCCTCTGGTAGTAGTCAGCCAAGGCCACCATCTTCAGGCAGTCAACACCATCAACAACAACAGCAGCAGTCCCAGGAATCTAAGAAACAGGAAGCTGAAAGGCCCTATTCTCCTCCTGAAGATCCAGAAACAGCCAATACAGCCAGAATAGGAAGATTCCAAGAAATCATTGGCTTATCTCTTATCAACAAAGCTAAAGCTGAAGGCAAGGACACAACAGGCTTAACCACTATGTCTCAGTACAGAAAAGATGAACTGAAAAGATTTGGGAAAGCAAACAAGCTATTAAATGTTGATGAATACATGAATCTTCACCCAGAAGCAGTTGTCCCCAGAGCCACTTCACTGAATATTATAGGGGCAGCTGACATGACTATGACCAAGGCTGAAGCTTCAGATCCCAATAGGGAAATCATTTTCAAGAAGCCAGGAGAAAAAGCACCTGAAGTCAAGCCAAAACAGAAGAAATCAGAGAAGTAATTTTGTATTTTCTTTTCATTTCCCTTCTGTTTCAGTCTATATCTTGCATTAAAACAAAGCCAGTATGTATATATATATCTGTTGCATGTGTTGTAAATTCTCTACCAGATATATCTCCTTATTTTGCTTTGTTTTTCTGTTTGTTCTTTGCTTGGAGTTTCTGTTAGTGACCTCACCCAAATAGGGGGAGATTGTTGGATCCCTAGTTGATTTGGGCTAGGTTCACTGACTTAGGTTGTGACCCATCATGTATAGTCTGGGTCAAGTTTGTGTCTTAGAGTCTATTACAGTCCTTTATCTCAACTTCAGATGGACCAGCCTTCTTCAAGACCTTCAGGAACTCCAGATCTATCAGATTTTCAGACTAAGTGAAATAAGGTCGACATTCGTCGAACCCAGCTCGACGAAGGAAGTTGTGCGCTCGACGATCGTGAGATAATTCGCAGTACTGAGCTCGACGAACTTTGTTCTTTGCTCGACGAACCCCACGTTCTACTTCAAGCATTCTCAGGGCTACTTCAGAATTTCTCTAAGTCCATCTTCATGCTTCGGTCGACGAATTATTTTCTGAGCTCGACGAACTTGGACCTCAAGTTCACAGCTTCTCAGGTCGACGAATGCTAAATCTGTACTCGACGATTTTTATGCTCAGAGAATCTGTGTCGACACTTAGGGCTTGTGTCGACACCAGGCGATTTGTGTCGACACCCAGGATTTCAGTCGACACCAGCTTGTGTCGACACCAGAGGTTTTGTGTCGACACCTAGACCAATCTGTCGACACCAGAGGTTTTGTGTCGACACCTAGACCAATTTGTCGACACCATAGGAGTCGTGTCGAAACCAAGACCAATCTGTCGACACCATTTTGTGTCGACACAGTTGTTCAGCAGATGCAGAGTATTTCGTCCAAGTCCACAACTTTTCTCAGGTCGACGAAGTTTATTCTCAGCTCGACGAATTTGGTTCTCTGCTCTACGAATGATGTTTGTCTGATATTGAAGATTGTCTATTCAACGAATGAAGACTGTCAGCTCGACGAACTCAGCTCAGCTCGACGAACTCAGCGCAGCTCGACGAACTCAGCTCAGCTCGACGAACTCAGCGCAGCTCGACGAACTCAGCGCAGCTCGATGAATTCAAGACTCTGTTCGACGACTTCTGTTCTTCGGTCGACGATTCCAAACTAGGTCTTCTTCCATTCCCGTCTCATTCCATGGCACTGATTCCTGGACAATTAATGGCAGTTCTTCACATATACTACCGTTAGGATGCGCAGTTAATTTTGGATTATTTCATGCCGTTTTCCCATGGAAATAGTTGGGGAAATAATTAATTGCTGCTTCCTTTCCAGGCCGTCTGTCATTACTGCTCGGCATTCAAAAATTCGAATGCTCTCCTTGACAGATAAGAGAAACACAGAAACCAGAAAAAAAAAGTACACAACACCAGAACAACTAGAACAGCATAGACAGTAATTCAGACAACACAAGAAAAGGATTTCATTCTTGGCCCAGAGAGAATTTGATCTAGAAGAAGAAGAAGAACATTACATCAATATCAAGAGTCTTCTTCATCGGCTTTTACTCAGGAGAACTTCAAAACAATACATTCATATCAGTTGCAAGAAGTTCCTGAAGAATTTCTCTGGACTTGGAATTCTAGGTCTTTGAAGATCTATCACCCTGAAGCAGTGCTCCAGATTTCTTCCTGAACCATTCCACATCTCAGGGGGAGCAAAGCTGCTAAACAACATTCCACAAGTCTTCTCAGTTGACTTGAGAAAGAGAAGACCTCATCACCCTCTCACTCCACCTCTGTACAGGGTTTTAATTCCCTTCAAAATTATTCTGGTTGCAAGTCTTCCTCCAAAAGACTTGAGGGTTTGGTTTTTGGGAACCTGATCAAAACCCCATTGGTGCCAGGACACCTGATCAACCCCTTCCTGCATTGGATTCCTACCAGGGTGGTAGAAGAGTGGACTACCCAGATTTGGGGAACCACTATAAAATTCTTGTGTCGTCTTGTTGCTTTCTTTTCTTTTTTGTTTTCTGGCCTTGCTCTGTGATTGTGTTGTGATTAGTCCTTTGCTGCTTTCTGATTTATTGTATTTGTTGCACACACACATACACCTAAAATACAACAGCAGTTGTAAAAGTTTTAAAATCACCATATACTCTATTCGCCCCCCCCCCCCCCCCTCTAGAGTATATCAGATCTAACTGCACTTTCAATATACTGCTTGGTTGTGCTAATAAAATGCAGGGAAGGAGCATCGCCGCCCCGAATTGAGGGCGGATCGTTATAATTTGGTCAGCATTGCTGACCGTTGCTTTTGTTTGCCATTGTGCGGTGGTTTGTGCTTGCAGGTGCTGCTAGACCAAGCAGTCAATAGCGGGCTAATGCCCAAATTACCAAGCAAGCCCTTGAAGGCCTAATTGAAGTGTTTTCTTTCTTTCACTCATGTATGACTGGCCCGCGTGCCGTGGTTTGTAAATCATGTAATTTGAAGAAAACCATTTTGTAAGGCCTTAATGCCAGTACTTGTGTATGTACTACATTCCTGCATTTGGTGTATTAGTGGACATTCGTGCTCTTTGTGCTGGGTTCTTAATTGCAACTTTTATAAATTGCTTCCGCTAGAATGTTCTGTGTAGGACGTTGGATTGGTTGGATGGTTTCCATGAGTAACCACCCGGTCTATCTGTGGTATTTGGCGTCGGGCCCCGGCCGGACCTACTGCTATATGCTATACAACGGATAGGGGATGTTACACGATGAGGGTCAAGCCCGTCCGCATTAAGGACTCGAACATCAAGCGGCTACACAACAAAGAGATCAAAATGGTCAAAGTCTGTCGGGACAATTACGGTCGGGAGGAGATCTCCTGGGAGAGAGAGCAGACCATGCTTGAGGAGTACGCGGAGTTATTCCACTCAGGTACCGTTTAAGTTTTTTTTATCTTTCCTTCATAATTTCGGGATGAAATTATTTTAAGAGGGAGAGAGTTGTAACGCCCCGAAACTCAAAAGAGTAATTGGAGGCGTTTTGATCCAAGTTTGGAACTTGGTAGGGGTCACACGGCCTGGGACACGGGCGTGTCGCAGGGCATGTCGTGCTTGGGTCGACGATCTGGATGAGAGGTCGACGAATTTGGAGTCGAAGATCGTCGAGCAGTGAATATCGCCTGTGACACGGACATATCCCCGGGGCGTGTCGTTCTCGGGTCGATGATCTACCCGAGAGGTCGATGAATTTTGTGTCGACAATCGTCGAGCAGCGAACACGGCCTGCGACACGGGCGTGTCCAAGGTCGTGTCCTTCACAGGATGAAGCCGGACCATGGCGGGGGTGATACACGGGGTCAGCACATGGGTCGTGTCAGGTAGACATGGGCATGTCAAAATGCGACACGGGCGTGTCGAGTACTCGTGTCCATTTCGGGCGTTTTCGGTCCAGTGTTGTTGGAGGAACACGGCACACTACAAGGCTGTGTACTGTATGTCACGGGCAAGTCAAGTTTGACACGAGCATGTCGGGTGCCCGTGTTCTTTTCAGGACGCGTCGGTTTCAACGGAGAATGGGGCACACGGCCTTAGACACGGGTGTGTCACAAGCCGTGTTCGGCCCAGGTTTTGGATTTCAAGACCGAATCGTGGCCGTCCGTTTCCTTATTTTGGGATCTAACGGGTTGGGGCTGTTCCTGCTGGGTTTATACCAGGAATAGAGTTTTGAATCCTTCTTTTCATCCAAGCATTTTCTTTCTAAGCTTCTAGAGAGAGGGGAGAGCAAGGAAGAAGAAGGGAGTTAGATCCGGCCACCGACGGAGCTTCGGAGCTCCAAATCGCGAGCCGACATCGGATCTATGAAGGCGAGGACATTGCAGTGCGTTTCATCCGCATAGATTTTCATGGTGCAAAGGAAAAATGTTAGGGTAACGATTCTCATCCTAGGACATGTGAAGTCCTCTTTTCTTTGCATAGGAAGCCCGCACTCGCGAGTTTGCGGTGAGTTTGAGGCATTCCTTTGGGTGGACATGAATAGTCCTCGTTGTTTAGCATGTAGAGTCCGTACCCGAGAAATGGACATAGGCATGATGTGTGAAGCCTACCCGGACATGTTTGTCTGGATCGGTGATGTTGCGTTGCATGAATGGCCGGAGAAGACTCCGTGCAATTGTTTGTTTTTCAGGTTTTCTACGTGGTAGATTGCAACAAGGAGCCTTGGGGACTAACTCAAAGGTGCACCCAAAAAACTGGGCAGATGCGTGATTTTGCCAACTTGGTGTCCTGCGAGCCAACTTGAACATAACTAGGTTATGTAAAGTGTGTGATCGGATTGGGACTCGATGAAGCGTGACCCGCGCAGACGTCTTAAGTTGACGCTGCGATGTGAGCAATGAGTTAGGAGGAACCGTACCCGCTCTATATGGTTCGGTTAGATAGACCTAAGGTACGTGGTACTCGCCATTGGCATAGATGGAGGGTCTCAGGCAGTGGCCAGAAAGACCAAATGCTCACGAGATATTGCCGCCCAGGGGGCGTTGGTGAGACCACGGACTTTGACCGGGTTCACCGAGAATGTGCCCTGAGAGTACGGGGTGTGTGGCCGTACGAGCCTACGCCTGTGATGTTTTGTAATTTCTCTATATTATGGCAATGCTAATAAAGTGCATGGAAGAAGCATTGTCGCCCCGAGTTTGGTGGCGGGGTCGTTATAATTTGGTCAGCATAGCTGACCATTGCTTTTGTTTGCCATCGTCGTGGTGGATTGTGCTTGCAGGTGCTGCGGAGCCAAGTGGTAAATAGTGGGCAAAAGCCCTTGTTGCTGAGCTAGCCCTCGAAGGCCTAATTTGAGTGTTTACTTGATTTATTCATGTGTGACCGTCCTGCGTGCCGAGGTTTGGAAAACATTATAATTTGAGTAAACAAGTGTAAGTCCTTAAGTCCATTGTACTTGTGTATTGTACGTTCAATCCTATTGGATTTTGTAGTGGACATTCATGCTTATGCTGGGTTCTTTGTTTTGCAACCTTATAAATTGCTTCCACTAGAATGTAATCTGTGTTGGATCCCTAGTAAGATTTGGGCTAGGTTCACTAAGTTAGGATCATATGACCCATAATGTATAGCTAGGTTCCGCTAGAATGTAATCTGTGTTGTGTCCTAGAGTCTAGGACAAGTCCTTATAATGAACATCACACGGACTAGCTATCAACAAGACTGTCGGAGACTGAAGACTTAGAGTTTTTCTAAAGACCAAGTAAAATGAGTTCGACGTTCGTCGAACTCAGGTCGATGATAGTCGTGCTCAGCTCGACGATCTCAGAGTAAATTCTTTGAGCTGAGCTCGACGAACTTTGTACTCAGGTCGACGAACTTTGGACATTATACTTCAACACTTCAAGTCCAGAGTGAGACTTTGCACGACAAACTTGGTACTCAGGTCAACGAACTTTGGACACTATACTTCAACACTTTAAGAACAGAAAATATCTCTTTATTTTAAGTCCAGAGTCAGACTTTTGTTCGACAAACTTGATTCTCAGCTCGACGAACTTTGACCACAATAGCTAGAGTTATCCAACAGCAGTTATGTGGTTCTCAGCTCGACGAAACCAATTCTTAGGTCGACGAATTCTAGATACTTCACTTCAACACCTTCATCCAGAAGCATATGATATTATTATAAGTCCAGAAATATTTTGCTGAACTTCGATCGACGAAACTAGATATCAGTTCGACGAACTCCAGACACAGAAAAGGCAAAGTTTCTAGAGAATATAGTTCTGCTCTCAGCTCGACTATCTTGGAACTCAGCTCGACGAATAGAAGTCATCTAGTCGACGAACTCAGCAACTCAGCTCGACAAATTGTGAAACAGCTCTACGATTTCTGTTATCAGTTCGACGAATCCAGACTTAGCTATTTTCCATCCTTCTATCCCCTTCTTACGGCAATAATTCCTGAGTCATTAATGCTCAAATATTCTCTGTAATATAACTGTTAGACAGAGCATTGATCATGGTCTTCTCCAGGATTATTGCCTGCGTTTTTCCACGGGACAGTTGACGAAATAATTCAATGTCATTTATTCTCAAGGCCGTCAGCATTGATTGCAGAGGATTACAAAATTTCTAAAGACTATTTTTTACAAGAAATATAAAAGAGATTTTCTCTCTTCTTCCTATAAGAAAAAAAGGAAGATAGATAGAGAGATAGAACAAGATACACAATACAGAGAGACAACAGATACAGAAAATAGTCAGTCTGAGACAAGAGATTCATTGTTGTCTGTCAACATAGAATTCTGATACAACAAGACGCCATATTCCTGAAGATCATCAGCTATCTGAAGAAGAACACCTAATCAACACTCCAGGAGACTTCAAAGGACAACTACATCACTATCTGTCAAAGAAGTTCCTGAATAGCTGCTTATCAAGGCTGTACTACTGAAGGCCTATCACCCTGTAGCAAGGCTTCTTCTACCTGAACCATTCTATATCTCAGGGGGAGCCTGTTCTAAAATAAAATATCCACAAGTCTTCTCAGTTGTATATTGAGAAAGAGAAGACACAATCATCTCTCACCCCCCCCCACTGTATAAAGGGTTATACTCCCTTCAAAAGTTATTCCTGGTTGCAAGTCACCTGATCAAAAGACTTGAGGATTGGTTTTTGAGCACCTGATCAAAAGCTTATTGGTTTTAGGCACCTGATCAAAAATCTGAGTGGATTCCTACCAGGGTGGTCGAAGAGTGGATGTACCCAAGTTTATGGGAACCACTATAAATTCTTGTGTTGTCTGGATTGCTCATTTCTTTTGTTTTTTGTACTGTGGCTGTTTGTTATGATTGTTGTTTTATTTTATTCCCGCACTAGATTAAATGAGAAGAATATTTTATAAACCCTGAATACTCTATTCACCCCCCTCTAGAGTATTCCTAATCTAACAGCTCACTTTCAATTGGTATCAGAGCTTGGATTCCTTGGTGTACACAAGCTAACCCTTGAACCAAAGATACTGTGTTAGATAAGATTTCATCTTTTATCTTTATTTTTATTTAGATTATATACACATCAATGGCATGAAACAAAGACTATGCAAGCACCAGACCTCCAGTTTGCAACCTAAATAGGTTTGCCATCTGGAAGGCAAGAATCAAATTATATATGAACTATATTGATAAAGATATCTACAATTCCATCTTGACAGGTCCTCCTCAAGCCAGTACTTCTACATCTACAGCAGCCTCAAGCACAAATACAATTCCACCACCTGAGTTGACTGAGGCTCAGAAGAAGGCAAAGGTTGCTGATGCCAAGGCAATGAACATACTAGCACAGACTATGTCAGATGATATCTTCCAAAAGGTTGCTGAATGCAATTAGACAAAGCAATCTGGAATTCCCTAAACCAAATGGTGGCTGAATCAGCAGATGAAAGAAAGGATAGGAGATCCAACCTCATATCCTTATATGAGAATTTCAAGAAAGAGGAAGCTGAGTCAGTAGCTGAAATGTATAATAGGTTATGCTCAATCATCAATGAGCTAAAAACCATTAGACAAGGAGATCACCCTCACTGAGGTGAATGACAAGATCCTAATGTGCTTCCCAAGCTCATGGGATTCAATGATCTGGCCTATCAAAGAACCTAGAAGACTAAATGAGATATCCACTGAATCACTATTAGGCAAACTTAAGTCCTATGAACAACTGATTAAATTCAGGGAGGCAGCTGAGCAGAGAACACCCCCTCCAGCAAGAAAAGAGCATAACATTGCTTTCAAGGCAGCTAAAGAGATAGAGACTCCCTCAACAAATGAAGAACTCATGAGTCTTTTTGCCAAAAGATTCTATAAGCTGACAAGAAAAGATTTCAGGAGGAAGTCATCCAGACAGGATGACAAACCAAGGTATGATAAAACACCAACCAAAGAAGTTGTGTGCTTTGGTTGCAGGAAAGCTGGACACTTCATCTCTGAGTGTCCAAAGAATCAAAAGAAAGAAAAGAAAAGAGAGAAAGATACCAGGAGACAACACAACAACAGAACTTCTTCCAGCAAATTCAAGAAAAAGGAGAAGGGTTTTATGGCTGAAACCTGGAGTGAGACTGAAGAAGAATCAACATCTTCTAGCTTCAGTGAAGATGGGGAAGAGGCAAGGTCCAAGAGGTTTGCCTCATGGCAATTGATGCTTCCAGGAGCCATTCAAAAGAAGAGGACTCAGACAATGAAGTTGTTTCAAATTCTGAAGCTGACAAGGTATTGTCTTCTTTTGATTACAGTTCTGATTCTTTTAAATTTGAATTTAAAACAATGTGTATAGACTTAATAAACTCAGAAAAGGAGATTAAAACTCTTAAGGAAAAATTAGGAAACCTAGACAATGTCAACTCTGAAAATAATAGGTTAAAAGATGAATTAACCTTAGCTAATGAACAAATAATAATGTTAAGACTGAACTTTGTGAGGCTAAACAACTTGAGGAAACTCTTAATGGAAGAAGCCTCAAGCTGATGGACATCACAAGCACTGTAAATGTCAGACTCAATGGCAAGCTAGGCTTGGGTGCTTCATCAAGCTTGCCCCCCATCCTCAAGAAAAACATACTGACTACCCCAATCAAATTTGTTTCTGCTAAGGGGAAAGAGAAAATAAACCATAAACAAACAATAGAAAATGTTCCCAAATCAATAGGTCTGAAAACCAAAAATCAAAAAACCTTAAGTAAGAACAAGGTTCAGTAGAATTCGTCGAACTTAGATCGACGAAATGCGGCCAGTTCGTCGAACCCAGATCGACGAACTCTAAATGAAAACTATAGTTATAATTATTCATCTAATTGCGATCGACGAACTCTGTATGGTTTGTCGAGCAGAGGTCGACAAACGTGGGGCACAGAAAATGAATATGTTCATTCTCTAGGCAGAGATCGACGATCTTATCCCTATTCGTTGAACTCTGGTCGACGAACTCACAGAAATTCGTCGAACCCAGAAAGACTTAACCAAAACTGTAATTTTAACAGGAACTCTAATAATTCTATAAAACCATTTAATCATATAGCTGATTGGGTTATGCCACCTATGAGATATCACGCTTTAGGATACAAATCCCAACCAGAATTTTCTATCATTTCTAGCTTTTCATACCAGCAAAATAAAGGACCCAAGGTAACCTTGGTCAAGAACAATTAAGTGTTTCCATTACAGGTTAAGAGCTGTCCAAGTGTGAATCAGACTTGGTACTTGGACAGTGGCTGATCCAAACATATGATAGGCTGCAAGGATGATGGGCTAAAACCCGAACAGCCAAGTGTACCTGTCGAATTGTAGTATCAAGGTCTTATTTAAATAAGGGGTTGTCAAATACTTCTACTCCCGCTTGAACTATTATCCTACCGAAAGAAAATGGGTTTTGAGAATTTTTAAACTAAAACGAAAGATAATTTTTTTGACGAAAAAACTTTATAATAAAAAGTTAGCATTCGATCGAAGATTCACCATAAAATGAAATGAGAGGGATGAAAAGGCATAGTTTTAAATTTGCAAATCATACTCGACCGTGACGGATCTGAGATTAGGAAATAATCTCGCTAGAGCATTAAATCACCTGACTTATAGACGTTTTAACCGAAATCACTTTCAAGTCAAAAAGGCCTAAAGCCGCATTATCGAGGTGACCCGCAATATTATATTTGACTCCAATCCGGAAGATTTAAGTCATCCTATCTCTAGGGTTGCGTTCAACTCCTTCCTTCTTTGAGTGATCTTTCACATTCACGAGCCTCTCGGCTACTCAAATATAAGATCCCAAGCCTACTACCGTATACCGGAAATACGGAGTCGACAAAATAAAAATCAAAGAAGGATCGAGTAAAATTAAGCAAAAATAAAACTATGAAATAAAAGAAACCCTCATCTCATTTTATTGATCCTCACGATCGAACGCTAAAGAAAATTAGCTACGCATAATTGGAAGGGAAGACAAAACAAGATAAGAGAAAAACATTTTCATTACTTGCAAAAAAGAGTACACAAAATTTTAACAAGATAAGACTATATTAGGAAGAAAATCTTGCAATAATGGAAAAAAAAAACTAATACAATAATGAAACTAATAACAACTCACAAGCACTCTCCACTCTCCAACTCAACACTCACATTCAACTTAAAACTTCACTTCCCAAAATTTTCTTCTCCTTGGCTTGAGGGATGTGGTGGCTTTTATAGTAAATGGAGAAGGATCTAGAATGAAATGAAGAGGAGGAGGCAAGGGGGTGGCCGGCCATGTAAAGGGAGAGAAGTTCATGCATGGCATTAAATGAAGTGGAGAGAATATATGCATGATATTTATTGAGGTGGAGAGAGAGAGGTGGGTTCAATGCATGGACTTTAAGGGAATGAATTAGAAAATATAAAATAGAAAAGGGGAATGAATAAGAAATAAAGAGGGGAGAAAAAAAGTGGCCGGCCATGTGTAGTCGTAAGGTGCATGCATATGGAAATTAATGAGGAGGGGGAGAGAGGGCATGAGGTGGCCGGCCATGCATGAATGGGGAGAGAAATATGGAAATAAGTTGATGAAAAAAAGGGGGGAGGGAACCGTCCATGCATGGGCCTCAAATGGACCAAAGAATGGAGAGAGTGGGCTGCACTTTGAAGGGGGGGGGCTGCTCTTTGTGGGCAGCATATTGAAGTGGCTGCAATCATGACTACAAGGATTAAGCTTGCTTCTGATGAAATCAAAGAGTGGGTCTACACTGCCCACAATCAGGATCAAAACACCATTGTTGGATCCATCTCTGGCACTCAGGTACCCTTAACCCCATCAATTCTAACAGAGGTTTTTGAGTTAAGAACTGGTGGAGATTCTACTGATTTGTTTGGAGAAGAATATGCTGACTTGCTTGCCAGAATGGGTCACTCTGAGGCTAACCCTAGCAAGCTATTGAAAAAGAATCTTTTTGTGGAATACAGATTCCTGGCTGATGTAGTTGGGAAAGTCCTACTGGCTAAGCACTCTGCTCATGATACAATTTCCAGGTATCAGCTCTGCTTAATGGGAGCCCTAGTAGACAGGAAGAACCTGAATTGGGGAGAGGTCTTCTTTGACCTCATCAAGAAGAAAATCAACAAAGGTTTTGTAAACTTTGGAAGGATTTTAGGAATTTTTCTGCAGCATAGGTGCCCTGCATTGCTGGTATCCTCTGGGATTCACATAAATGCATCCAAGAGACTGTCTTGTGCCCTTTTTGGTAAATGGGACAGGCAGATCATCAAGCCCAGCAGGCCCTCTTCTAGCACTCCTTCAGGCACCAGGACTATCAGAGTCACTTCCCCTCAGGTCTCTGCCCTTGTAGATGACCTGCCTGCTGCTGCCTCTCCTCCTCCTCCTCCAATTCCATCTCTTCCCATTCCATCCACCATTCAAACTCCATCCACTATCATCATCTCCAGCCCCTCTCCAACATCTACACCATCTCCAATCCCTACTCTTCCAACCACAGAAGAACAATTCCATCCTTTATACTCCTACCCTCAACCAGATGCCACTTCATCACCCTCCATTCCCTCCTTCAACCTCATTGATGATTCCTTCATGGATGATTCACCATCCTCTCCTCCTGAGCTGCCCTCATCCTCAGCATCCTATCAAGATCTTCTACAAGAAATCATTGACCAACCCACCTTCACACCCTTCATATCCATCCCCATGTCCTCCATATCCACTTTACCCACACCTCAACCATCCCTTCCCCATTACACTAGCTCTCCACTACTCTCCTCAATAGCTACTCCTCCATCCTCTACCTCTGCTCCAGTCCCTACTGAGCAAGTAGATATTCCAGCCCTTGTTGACAGGCTTTATGAATTGCTAGCCCCCAGGCTATCTCTTCTTTTGGAGACCTCCTTGGCTCCATTCCTCCTGTCAGTGGCAGCCCTTTCTGCCAGGCTCTCATCTTTATTCCCTCAGGCAGCCTCTTCAGCAGTGTGCCTTGATCCAGCCATGTCTGAATCTTGGCAGGGGGAGATGCCCTATGAAGTGAGCATGCCTGCTAGTGCTGCTCTTGCTGGTTCTTCATCCCCTGTTCCTGCTGCTGCTCCTGCTGTGGTGTCTCAAGATTCAGTTCCTCCTACTGCAGTCTTTGCAATAGACCTCAGGTTTTTGCTCTCAGAATTTGATTCTATTTATTTCAGTTGTCTGCCAGAGAAAGCTTGTCTTCTAGAGACAGTTGCTATCCAGCCCCCAGAGGATCTGTCCAAGGCCCTTGTGCCTTTCTCTTGCTTTGACCCCAGCATCATCACTTCATTTGTTAACTCAGTTTATGTTGCTGCTACTTCTGCTGAAAGCAGTGTGGTTGTTTCTGATGTTGCTGCCCCTCCTGCTGCTAAAAATTATGTTGATAATATTGATGTTACTGCTGATGAGCCAATTTCTAAGGAGATCCTTATGATAGAGGCACATGAGTTTGAGCCTTTTGTATTTTCTGCTGATATTTCTGCTGCTGATAATGTTGTTTCTGTCAGAGAAACTGCTGTTATCCCAACTGCTATTGTTACTGCTTCTGCCTCAATTCCAACTGCCACACCTTCTGTATCTGCTGTTGTCACTACTGCTACTGCTTCAACTTCTACTACTACAACCTCTGCTACCTCATCTGCTTCAATCCAGCTCAAGAAAGATTTGATGAAGAAGATTGATGCCCTTTATGATGATCAAAGTTCTGAAAGTGATGAGTTCAGAACAGATTCTGATGATTCCTCTGCTACCATTGCCAGGAAGAGAAAGGCAAGGATCAAAGCCATGAAGAGAGTACCTCCTGCCAAGGTCAAGGATAACAATGATATACCATACTATATTCTTCATGATTGCCCCATCACTGAGCACTGGATACAGTACTCAAAGAATCAACTCAAAGTAATGAAGAAGAAAAGGAAGTATGAAAAGGGCTCTTCTCAATTCCAACATCCTCATCCTCCTCCACCACCTCCTCCTGATGCAGGTGCAGGTGGAAGTTCAGCTGCTCAACCCCCTGCTAGAAGTCAAACTCCCTATCAGCCATATGCTAGATCCTACCATAGGGGAAGCCAATCCAGGGGTTCTCAATCCAGAAGAGGAGGATATAGAGGCAATCAAAGAGAATTTCAGGTTTACTCTAAAGGATACTCAAGGCAACATCCCTACTCCAGGGAAGGACAAATTTCATCTGACACAACCTCTGGTCCTTTTCCCTATAAATTGAAGGAAATAGTTCCATCCAGGCCTTCTCAAGATAATCCTTCTAATAGATATGAGCCCCCAGTACCATTTGAAGACCCTGAGAACAATCCAGCTGCTTGGACTGCAAGGATGAAAGAACTTGCTGCACTGGACCAGATCAAGAAAGCTAAAGAGCAAGGAAGAGACTCATCCAACATCACTACAATGTCTGATCAAAGAAAGAAAGAGTTGGAAAGATATGGGTCAAGCAAATTTTTTGATTCTGACAGATACATGGAACTGCATCCTGAAGCTGTAGTTCCCAGGCCCAAACAGCAAACCACTTTAGGTGTAGCAGATGATACAAGATCAAAGAAAGAAGCTCTCAATCCCAATAGAGAAATCAAACTCATTAAGAGCAAGGAAAAGAAATGATTATGTAAGGTGACAATCTCTTGATTTCTGATTATTATCTGGGATGATATATATATATATATATCTGTGGTTCTGCAATGTCCAGCTTTTTGTTTTTCTGTATTGCTGCTTGTATGTTGTTATTTAAATTTTCCAAACTCTGTAAATAGTAATCCTAACCAAAATAGGGGGAGATTGTTGGAACACCCTATTACTAATTTGGGTCAGGATCACTATGTCTCTAGGAAACCAATGTTTGACCTCCTGTATAGTCCTAAAGGTCAATTAGAATTGAGTTTAAGGGTTAGAAGTCTAAGTTTGGAAGCTGCTCCAAGACCCAGAATCTTTCAGTTTGAGACTAAGTCATATCGTCGAGCTCAGCACGACGATTCGTCGAACTCCGATCGATGATTGTCTAGCTCAACTTCGACAGATCGTCGAACTCCATTCGACGATCGCGGAGCTCAACTTCATCATATCGTCGAACTCCATTCGACGATGGGTGAGCTCAGTTCGACGTTCTTGACTCAGCTTTGGATCTCTATCTCTGAGCTCAGTTCGACGATCTTTGAGCTCAGATCGACGATATTGTGTTGCAGTATAAGTCCAAATCGCTGAGCTCAGTTTGACGATAGCAGAGCTCAGTTCGACGTTTTCTGATAACTTCAAGGATTTTCAAGAATCAAATTCAGATCAGTTAAGGAGTTATTTTGCAATTAATTCAGAAGATTTTCTAGCCGTTTTCATTTATTTCTGGACCATGTTTCAAGGGATTTTCAAGGAATATTTCTGTGGACTTTCCTCCAGAAGACATTTTGCAATTAAGGATGCAATTAATGCACGGCCAACGGCTATTCTTGACAGAGGATGCTTTTCCATTCAGTACCAGAGAATAAAAGAGAGGAATTTTTGAATCTCACACACAGACAGAAAAGACTGACATCAACAATCCTCAGAAAAAAAGAGAACAAGCACAAAATATTCTCTGTCTCAAAGAATTCTCTGAAGAACACACATCCAAGGAGATCAAACTTTCTGAAATACTCTGATCTCTCTTGTCTCAAGTGTTCAAGGCCAACATCTTTCAAGACTCCAGACACCCAACATTTCAGCTGTTGCTGAAATCATCTTTTGCTGGAGATCAACCTTTGAAGGCCTATCACCCTATAGCAAAGCTTCCTTTCCTGAATATCTCAAGGACTCAGGGGGAGCTTTGACACCATCAATCTACATAGTCTTCTCAGCTGCTTTGAGAAAGATAAGACTTCCATCACTCTCTCACCCCCCATCTCTATAAAGGGTTTCTCAAACTCCCTTCAAAAGTTTGAGTTTGGTTTTTGAGCACCTTGTCAAAAGCTCATTGGTGGCAAGACACCTGATCAAAAAATCTGATTTGGTTTTTGAGCACCTTATCAAAAGCTCATTGGTGTCCAGGACACCTGATCAACTCATCCTGCAGTGGATTCCTACCTAGGGTGGTAGAAGAGTGGATGTACCCAAATTTAGGGGAACCACTATATTTCCTTGTGTCTTCTGGATTGCTTGTCTTTATTTTTGTTTCTGGCTGTGATTGTTCTATGATTAGCTTATGATTAGTTTAGTTTTGTGATTAGATTTATTAACTGCGTCCCTGCTCACTCAGATTACAACAATTGTTGTAAAAAGTTTTCAAGCACCATATACTCTATTCACCCCCCTCTAGAGTATATCAGATCTAGCTGCACTTTCAATTGGTATCAGAGGGAGGTTGGTTAAACATACCACACCTTGGTGGTTGCACAGGCTAACACCTGGACCCAAAGATCCCTAGTTAGATCTGTTTTCTTTTGAGTTTACTATTAGATTTTGTTTTCACCAATCATGGCCCAAAACAAAGATTATGCTAGCACCAGACCTCCAGTGTGCAATCTATCCAAGTTTGCACTTTGGAAAGCAAGGATCAGATTATACATGAATTCTATTGACGAGGATATTTTTAACTCTGTTTTGACAGTGTGTCCAAGACCTCCAGAGAACTCAAGTACAAATGTTGTTCCACCTCCATCAGGAACAGATGCTGACATCAAGAAATGGAAGGTAGCTGATGCCAAGGCTATGAACATCTTAGCCCAGACAATGTCTGATGACATCTTTCAAAAGGTGGCTGAATGCAATTCAGCAAAGGAAATTTGGGACAAACTCTCTGAAATAGTCTCAGGCTCAGCTGATGAGAGAAAGGATAGGAGATCCCACCTCATATCTCAATATGAGAATTTCAAGAAGGGAGAAACTGAGTCAGTGGGAGACATGTACAACAGGCTCAGCCTAATAGTCAGTGAACTCAGGACATTGGATAAAGAGATCTCACTAACTGAAATCAATGACAAAATTCTAATGTGCTTCCCTAGCACTTGGGATTCAAGAATCTTGCCAATCAATGATGCTAGAAGTTTGAATGAGATCACCACAGAAGCTCTATTGGGTAAGCTCAAATCTTATGAGCTACTCATCCAGAATAGAGAAGAAGAACAGAAGGTTGCCTCACCAGCCACAAGAAAAGAGAAAACAATAGCCTTCAAGGCAACTGAAGATCTGCATGAAGACAAAGTCACAGGCAATGATGAACTGCTCAGTCTATTGGCCAAAAGATTTTACAAGATGGCCAGAAAGGACTTCAGAAGGAGATCATACAATTAGCATGATAAGCCAAGGTATGATAAGTCAATTAATAATAAAGAGATTGTTTGCTTTGGTTGCAGGAAACCAGGGCACATAGTTCCTGACTGTCCAGAAAACAAAAACAAGGACAGAAGGGACAAGAAATAAAGAAGAAAGGAGAAAGACTCCAAACGGAATGGCAATGGCAAACCCTCATCAAGCAAAAACAAAAACACAAGAAAGGGGTTTGTTGCTAAATCCTGGAGTGAGACTGAAGAGGAGTTAGAAGCCTCTTCCAGCTCCAGTGATGCTGAAGTTGATGCAGAAGAGAAAGAGTTCTGCATGATGGCAATCAATGCCTCACAACATAACTCAGATGAAGAGGAGTCAGAGTCAGAATCAGAGACTCAACCTGAAGAAGATCAGGTAATTAGCTCATTTGATTTTAATTCAGAAGACTTTAAATCTGAGTTTAAAGCATTATGTTTAGACCTACTAAAATCTGAGAAAGAAATTATCTCTCTCAGAAATCATTTATCTGAACATAACACCTTAAAGTCAGAAAACCTCAAACTCTCTCAGGAGTTGGAGTGCTGTAGGGAGGAGATAGCTTCACTGAAAAGTAAGCTATCTGAGGCCAAGAAGCTTGAAGAATCCCTTAATGGGAGAAGTATCAAGCTGATGGACATCACAAACACAGTGAACTCCAGATTTAATAGTACACTGGGCTTGGGTGCTTCATCCAGCCAACCCATAGTTCTAACAACTCCAATCAAATTTATTTCTGACAAAGGAAAGGGAGTTGTAGAGGTAGCTAGGAAAAATTCTGATCTGCCCAAGAAAACCAAGTCCTATCAGAAAACGTCGAACCGAGCTCTGCTATCGTCGAACTGAGCTCAGCAATTTGGACTTATACTGCAACACAATATCGTCGATCTGAGCTCAAAGATCGTTAAACTGAGCTCAGAGATAGAGATCCAAAGCTGAGTTAAGATCGTCGAACTGAGCTCACCGATCGTCGAATGGAGTTCGACGATATGATGAAGTTGAGCTCAGCGATCGTCGAATGGAGTTCGACGATCTGTCGAAGTTGAGCTAGACGATCGTTGATCGGAGTTCGACGAATCGTCGTGCTGAGCTCGACGATATGACTTAGTCTCAAACTGAAAGATTCTGGGTCTTGGAGCAGCTTCCAAACTTAGACTTCTAACCCTTAGACTCAATTCTAATTGACGTTTAGGACTATACAGGAGGTCAAACATTGGTTTCCTAGAGACAAAGTGATCCTGACCCAAATTAGTAATAGTGTGTTCCAACATGGGAGGAGGTCGGGCTGCACTTTTTGGGCTGCTCTAATGAGGTGGACTGCTTTGGTGGAAGAGGGCTGCATCTATATGGGCTTGGGTAGCTTGAAGAGGGGCTGAATGCATCATGTGGGCTTCAAGGAAAAGGGTCGGGCTGCTCCAAACTTCAAGGGCTGCATGATGTTGGACTTGGACTTGAACCTACAAACAACAAAACAAAACAAACATTAGTTCTATTTTTTTTATAACAAGCATAACATAATATAACAAAAATACATATAATAAACTATATATTATAACATCAAACATTAAAAATAAAATAGCAACATAATAAGCATATAAAAAGATAAAACTGTCTTAAAACTTTAAGATTTATGAATACTAAACTACCCAAAAAGCGATGACTAAAACTAGTTGTTACAAGAAGCCAAGTCGGGCCCACATTGGGTTGATCGGACACACCTGGCTGACTGCAGTCTAACACATCCCCAACCAGCTCCCCTGGGCTATACCTCGGTTTAATCCCAGATAGGTTGTTGAGGCCTGGTCTCGACCCCAGGACCTCCTTTATCAAACCCTTATTCAGGGACCAGATACCAAACTGTGCTGCAACACAGTTGGGTATCTGGTCCCTGAATAAGGGTTTGATAAAGGAGGTCCTCGGGTCGAGACCAGGCCTCAACAACCTACCTGGGATTAAACCGAGGTGGAGCCCAGGGGAGCTGGTTGGGGATGTGTTAGACTGCAGTCGGCCAGTTGTGTCCGGTCAACCCAATGTGGGCCCGGCTTGTCTTCTTGTAACAAAAGATGGCCCGGGTGGTTTTCACACTAGTCATCAAATTCCACCATGCTAGAGTATTTGCTTGCCCTCAAGCAAATAGAATTGAAAACTAGGGAAAAAGTAAACAAAGCAAATTTAGATTTCATAATTAAGAAAAACAAAACATGAAAAATTAAACTATCCTAATTCCTATGTTAACAACTAGTGGGGTGAGAAGTGCACAATAGAAAACTTGAAAGTGGAGACCTAAAAATATCATTAGAACATAAAGAAAATTTACATATTTCTAAATCTTAAAACAAGGCATCCAAAATTAATGAAAATAAGAGAAACAAGAGTAGAAATTCTAAATAATCGGCGCATTAACGAACTACTAGGTTGCTAGAATAATAATTATCCATAAGACACCTCAAGATAACCTCCAAAGAAATCTATCAATGATGGTGGACATAGGCTTGTCCGTTCACACTTTCTCCACTACACGAATTTACGTTCTAAAGATTAATAGGACTTCTAGTAGGCGTTACAACTTGGCTTAGGTAAATGATTAGGAAATGAAAACAAGGATAAACATGAGGTCTTAAGCACTAAACCAAGGTTGAGCTTAAAAAAATAAACATGAACACATGAAGAGGAATGATAAGTACTTCAATTCAAGCTAAAACAAACATAAGGCCATGTATTTTGTTTTCTTTTCTTTTCATAATATTGGCCAAAAATAAACTACTCTCTTTTTTTCATTTCATTTTGATGATACTTTTGATAATAACTCTTTTTTTGTAACTTTTAAGGAAAGCTCCAAATATAAGCTATAAATTTTCCTTTTCATTTCAAAGATATAATCCTTCACAAAATTAATATTTAAGCTCAAGGTTTAGTGTGAAAATAGGAAAGGGATTTTGGCTTTGGTGAAATAATGAAATGAAAGGTGGAGCTAAAAACAAAGAAACATGTAAAAGGCCCAAAATTATTTTGCAATGGTAAATTTTGTTTGGTGGTCAAGAAAAATTCAAACGAGTCAAATGGTGGCCTAAATCATTTCTAAAGTACGTAAAAACGACGCACATGCTTCGAGAGTAGCTACGGACAAGTTCTAGACACCAAGAAAGTATTAACCCACAAATGAAAAAGAGATAACATTACCTAGCAACCATTCGTAAGCAACTAACCGAAAAAAAAGATATAACTATAAATTGCTAGCTTATAATGTAAAAATCAGATGCCTATATTTAAGAAAAAGAAACTAGTAAAACTAAGTTATGTTAAACTGATAAATTTAGAAAACTGTTTCAAAGAGATATAAATAGAACTAAGGAACCGCACGGGCCTACACATCACTAGAAGAAATATAAAAATAAAGATAGAAAATAATTTTAGATTTTGTTTTTCAAATAGATTTTAGCAAAAAAAAATTGGATTTTTGTTTTATACAATTTTTCACTTTTTTTAGTTTTTTTGATTTTGGATAAGGCTAAAATAAAAGCAATACTAAAGAAGCTTAACAAAACTATACTAATTTTTTTTAGATTTTGATTTTAAGAAAGCAAAAGAGTTTTTTTGGAGTTTTGAAAGAAAAAGGAAAAAGAGAAACTAACTAAACCCTCCCCCAAGCTTAGATTTTTCATTGTCCTCAATGAAATAAACAAAAAGAAAAACGAGAAGGAGACTGAGAGAGAGAGAAAAATGCAGAAAGTAAATGAAATAAAAAAAAATAGGACTTCCCCAGGTTTGTGAGATGAAGGCGAATGTCGCTCCCCCATGCTTTCTTTTTAGTGCACTTGATCGTCAGCAGGTTTGACTTGATCCATCTTTATATCAGCAATGTTGGAGCGGCGGTCACGAACTTGCTTGGTTGGCCTCCGGAAGGAAGAGCAAAATAAAAGCAGAAAAAAATAGAGTCTGTGGGTAGGTGCCAAAGAGTGTTCTTTTATTACAACAATTTAAAGTTTGAATAAAATTAAAAGTTTCATAATAATAATAAGTCCAAAAAATAAAAATGTTCCACAACAAGATAAATATTTAAGAGTCCAAGACAAGATCCTCTGTTTTAGGAGACACGGAATCATTTGAAAAATAAAGTTTAAGTCTATGCCCATTCACTTTAAAATCACCCTTATCGGGGTGTGAAAGCAACACAGTTCCATAAGGATAAACGTCCTTGACCGTAAACATTCCAGACCATCTAGATTTAAGTTTGCCAGGAAAAAGACATAGGCGAGAATTGAAAAGAAGAACGTGATCGCCAGTTTTAAACGTTTTAGGATGGCGCACGTTCTTATCGTGATAAAGTTTCGTGCGTTCTTTATAAAATATTTTGCTGAACTTCAGTCGACAAAACTAAAAATCAGTTCGTTGAACTCCAGATACAGAAAAGGCAAAGTTTCTAGAGAATATAGTTCTGCTCTCATCTCGATGATCTTGGAACTCAGCTCGACGAACAGATGTCATCTGTCCGACGAACTCAGTAACTCAGCTCGACGAACTGTGAACTCAGCTCGATGATTTCTGTTATCAGTTCGACAAATCCAGACTTAGCTATTTTCCATCCTTCTTTCCCCTTCTTACTGCAATAATTCCTGAGTCATTAATGCTCAAATATTCTCTGGAATATAACCGTTAGACAGAGCATTGATCATGGTCTTCTCTAGGATTTTTGCCTATCATTTTTCCATGAGACAGTTGAGGAAATAATTCAATGCCGTTTATTCTCAAGTCCGTCAGTATTGATTGCATAGGATTTCAAAATTTCAAAAGACCATTTTTATGGGAAATATAAAAGATATTTTGTCTCTTCTTACTGTAAGAAAAAAGGAAGATAGATAGACAAATAGAACAAGATACACAATATAGAAAGACAATAGATACGAAAAATAGTCAGTCTGAAATAAGAGATTCATTGCTGTCTGTCAACATAGAATTCTGATACAACAAGAAGCCATATTCCTGAAGATCATCAGCTATCTGAAGAAGAAGAACACCTAATCAAAATCAAGAGTCTTCTATCTTCAACACTCCTGGATACTTCAAAGGACAACTACATCACTATCTGTCAAAGAAGTTCCTGAACACCTGCTGATCAAGGTTGTACTACTGAAGGCCTATCACCCTGTAGCAAGGCTTCTTCTACCTGAACCATTCTATATCTCAGGGGGAGCCTGTGCTAAAATTAAATATCCATAAGTCTTCTCAGTTGTATATTGAGAAACAGAAGACGCAATCATCTCTCACTCCCCCGCTGTATAAAGAGTTATAACTCCCTTCAAAAGTTATTCATGGTTGCAAGTCACCTGATCAAAAGACTTGAGGATTGGTTTTTGAGCACCGAATCAAAAGCTCATTGGTGTCAGGTACCTGATCAAAAATCTGAGTGTATTCCTACCAGGGTTGTAGAAGAGTGGATGTACCCAAGTTTAGGGTAGCCACTATAAATTCTTGTGTTGTCTGGATTGCTCATTTCTTTTATTTTTTGTGTTGTGGCTGTTTGTTAGGATTGTTGTTTTATTTTGTTTCTGCACTAGATTAAATTAAGAAAATTTTATAAACCCTGAATACTCTATTCACCCCCCCCCATCTATATTATTCCTGATCCAACAGCTCACTTTCACTCTGTGTAGGACGTTGATTCTTAGTTGGATGGTTTCCATTGAGTAACCTTCTGGTCTGTCTATGGTATATGGCGTAGGGCCCCGGCCGGACCTACTGTTATATGCCATGTGAAGGATAGGGGGTGTTACAGTACTATTTTGCCTTAAGCGCAAGTCTGTAGGACTTCAGGTGGTAATGGTGTTTGGGTTATGGCGTGGTAATCAAGGAGAAAAATGAAGGTTACACACAAAATCCAGCTGAGCTAGCACCAAAAGAGTGTATCCGCTATCCACAAAACATGCGGGCACACCACATCCCCAGACTTAATTTTTGAAATACGGGTGTGCGCAGCACCGCCTACACCACAACAAATACTAACTCAAATCAGATTTTCAGTTACTCTTTTCCTTCCTCTTTTTCTTTCTTTTTCAAATTTTCTTTTTATAACTTTTCTTCTTATTTCTTATTTTTCTTATGCATAATTCCAACAAATAATTTCATGGGAGCACAACCACACATTTCACAAAGATCAACACTGCATCAGCACCCCCATCATGAAATTAGAAAACAGTAAAGCTAGACTTGGGTGTGCGACTAGGGTCAGCTACTAGGGTTTGGTGAAATAAAAGTGGAGCTGAATCAAAGGAGGGGTAGGCACAACAGGGCTAGCGAGGATAAATGATAGGAACTGGTATAAAGCTCAACCTAGCCAAAATGATGGTCTACATCATGCTCACGCTTAACTAACCTTGCACCAATGCTTCGAGAATAGCTTCTTAGCCACCGAGAAAGATAATCCTTCCTCCTGTCTCAAGTAATACGAATCTATCGGCTGTCTACACACATCCCTAAGCTACAATCAGATTCACACCGGATTCAGTAATTTTTGAGTACAATAAAAAGAATTTACGCAATTAGAAAATATAAAACTAAAAGCATGCAGAAAAATTAATTGTACTCTAATTTCTACACGAGATGGGAGAACTCGACTAGGAGCACAGCAAGGTCGACATTTTACCCCGTCCCACAACCCTATGTTAGCAAGGTAATTTTCCTAAATCTAACGAAAGAAATAAGTTTGACTCGCCGTACGCAAGATGCCAAGTACGCGCTAATGTGGGTGCAAAGATGTGCAATGCAATGAACTAAACAAATAAATTAAAAATAGCTACTGGTATGCAAATGAAGTGCACGTGCAAAGGAGACATCGACAAGCTCTCCCCCCAGACTTAAGCTAAGAAGCACAGCAAAATATGTTGAAGTTAAAATTAAAAATGAGAAAAGGGGTGAAGTTACCCAATGCTCAGAAGATAAGCATACCAGAAGATTGGCTTTAAACTTGATCTATAAGCCCACATCCCAGACAAAATCACCTGCAAGAAGCTCATCTCCAACCAAGCAAATAATAGGCATTCACACTTAAAAAGCTAAGCAAACAAATTAAACGCATCAAAATTGGGTTGTCTCCCAGAAGCCCTTTTCTTTACCGTCCTTAAGGTGGACCAAATACCTGTATTAACAGTTTTATATATTGTTCAGGTAGTAAAAGTTTAATATGCAGAGAAAGAGAATTCAATGTCGCACACAACATTAAGCAAATAAAACACTAGCAGCAACAAGACAAAAGGAAAACGGCCCCGGAGATCCCCCACTTTTCAGCTAAACGCCGATTTGTGATAGATCCCCCCAGACACGCGAGATGAGGAAGAGGGGAAAGATTTAGGGCCCAAGGAAGACAAGTCTCCCCTGCCCCTACCCTCCTCCATCCTGCGCCTGCGAGCAAAACTCTGTGTTTTGCGCAGAAGCAACTCCTTTCGTTTTAATTCCACAGAAGAGGAGCGCCAGGGCGGTAAGGTCACACCTGGCTCTTTTGCAGCTTGATTAACATCCAAATCCGGGGGCATACATTCTTCACCCACTAAGGGTGAAAGATCAGCCCACGATACCTGTTTCATAGTTTTACAGACTTTGGTTAAACAACTTGCAGTTTTAAAATCGAAATTCTACACACCCACATCTGGCGTGCACAACACATCCATCTTTACAGCAGCGTCATGCAACACATCAAGGACCTGTGTCACTTCTTTCCCTTTAGTTGTCATTAGAGTTTCAACATCTTCCTCCACCTGTTCTTGTCCCGTCGATTGAAAATCTGCCTTAGCACCACTAGAAACATCATTAGATTACACGATAGTTAAGTTCACTGGTTCTATGAGGTCAATAAAATTTAATTGAGGAGGCGAAGGTGGTAAAGGTTCAATAGCTTTAGGTGCAACAGTGACGCCACTAGCATCAAAATGCAACGTAACCTCACTGGCTTTAAGCAAGGGGACCCTAAGGATGGGTTTTGACGTGTTACCCCTGGGTCCTAGCACCTAAAAGTCTGTGAAGATAGCCGCCCCATTCAAAACCACTTCTACACCCTTCACCTCTCCATTAGTCTCAACAACAGATCCATCAGCTAGCATTAAGGATTTCCTTCCATCAGATTCGATATTCAAATTCATCTTTTCAACATCTTGCAAAGCAAAAATGTTGCAAGATGAACCTGAATCACAAAGCGCTAGAGTTTCTACGGTATTTATCTCACATTTAACAGTCGTTTCACGGGCATTACATTCCTCCACATCCTCAACACTCTTACCCTGCTCACGGGGATTCTTCTCCGTGTCACTAGGAAGTGTGTCTCGAGTTCTCTCAGAAAATACGTGGGCCAATTGTCCCAATTGTGTTTACAAATTCCTCATGGAAGCAGTATGAGTAGCCATATTCGACTTGCCATTTCAACAAACTTTTCCATCATCTCCTCTAACGCGCTCTTTCGCGACCCTTGCAAATTTTGATTATAACCCGGCTGAGATGGTCGTGGCTGGCTACCAGAAGCCTGAGCATCGAATTGATGTTGGCCCCCCTGCTATCTTTGACCAGTCGCATTTTCGTTCCACGAGAAATTGGGATGGTTTCTCGCGTTAGTGTTATCAGTATTATTGTAAGGCACATCACGATTTTGATTATTTATAAAATTAAAATTTTCTTCACAAGCCATAAATGGTTGTTCAACAAATAGTTCACTCGCAGGGCACTCATAAGCATGGTGGCCAGAGTTACCACAACCCTGGCACGATATGCTCATCACAGGGACAGGCGTTGTGGCAGATCGGGTCAACATCGTCTTCCCATCCAAAGAAGGATGGCTCGATTCGGCGTACAACCCCACAACATTTGCATCAAACAAATTTCTTGCCCCTCTAGGAGCATTCCTGCCTGATGTCTAGTACGTGCTGTGGGAGGTCGTGTCTTTAAGGTGTAACACCCCCTATCCGTCGCATAGCATATAGCAGTAGGTCCGGCCGGGGACCGACGCCATATACCACAGACAGACCGGGTGGTTACTCATGGAAACCATCCAACCAATCCAACGTCGTACACAGAGCATTCTAGCGGAAGTAGTTAATAAGTTATAATTAAGAACCCAGCACAAAGAGCACGAATGTCCACTAATACCAAAACAGGAATGTAGTACATACACAAGTACTGGCCTTAAGGCCTTACAAAATGGTTTTCTTCAAATTACATGATTTACAAACCACGGCACGCAGGCTGGTCATACATGAGTGAAAGCAAGAAAACACTTCAATTAGGCCTTCAAGGGCCGGCTTCGCAATTTAGGCTTTAGCCCGCTATTGACCGCTTGGTCCAGCAGCACCTGCAAGCACAAACCACCGAACGGTGGCAAAAAAAGTAACGGTCAGTAATGCTGACCAAATTATAACGATCCCGCCCTCAATTCGGGGCGGCGATGCTCCTTCCCTGCATTTTATTAGCACAACCAAGCAGTAAGTAAATGCATTGCATCACAGGTGTTGGCACGCATGGCCACACGCCCCATGCTCTCAGGGCACATTCTCGGTGATCACAGTCTAAGCCCGTTGACTCACCACCATCTCCAGGACGACAATCTCTCGTGAGCAAATTGGTCTTTTAGGCAAATGTTACGACAACGTTAATATCATTAACAACCTATGTCACGACACTTTAATATCATCGACAGCAAGACCCGACCTCTATGCCCGCGACATAAAGCAGGAACTGTTCCACTCAACCCGTTGTTCACTTGCCACGACACTTTAATATCATCGGCATGAGTTAAGTTTCCCCGAAACCCGTGAATCGAACGTACAATATTACATAACCCAGTTATGTACAAGTTGGCTCCTAGGCCCACAAGTTGGCAAGATTACGCATTCGCCTAGTTTTCTGGGTGCACCTTTGGGTTAATCCCCAAGGCTCCATGTTGCAATCTACCACGTAGAAAACCTGAAAAACAAACAATCGCACAGAGTCTTCTCCGACATTTATGCAATCCAACATCACCGATCCAGACCAACATGTCCGGGTAGTCTTCACACATCATGCCTATGTCCGTTCTCGAATACGGACTCTAAACAACGGGGACTTTACATATCTACCCGAAGGAACGCCTCCAACTCACCGCAAACTCGCGAGAGCGGGCTTCCTATGCAAAGAAGGAGAGCTTCACATGCTCAAGAAGAGAATCGTTACCCTAGTGTTCCTCTTTGGAGCCATGGGAAAGTAAGCGGATGAAAAGCACCGCACTCTCTTTGCCTCCGTAGATCCAAAGTCGGCTTGCGATTTGGAGCTCCGAAGCTTCTCCAATGGTCGTATCTAGCTTCTTCTTCTTCCTTTGCTCTCACCTCTCTCTTTATACTTTAGAAAGATAACCACTCAAGTAAAAGTGAGGGTTTCAAAGGCCCAATCCCGGTATATCCCAGTAGGAACAATCCCCAACCGTCGGATACCAAAAGAAGGAATCGAATGGCTACGATTCGTAGCTGAAAAGTAAAACCTGGGCCGAACACGGCCTGGCACACGCCCGTGTCCAGGGCCGTGTCCCTCATTCACCGTCAATATCGATGCGCCTGGAACAACACACGGGCATCCAACACGCTCGTGTTAGACCTGACACTCCCGTGTTCCAATTGACACGGCCATGTGGTCGGTCATGTGCCCCCATCAACACAGCCCAAAAACAACCTGAGACTCACACGGGTTCTTGGACACGCCCGTATCCTAACCCATGTCCACTAGAACATGCCTGGTCTGCAGTCCGTGTTCACGGTCTCGACACTTCGTCGAGTGAAGTTCGTCGACCATCCCGACACGGACTTGGACACGCCCGTGTCCTAGGCCGTGTGCCGTTTCTCGACACATCGTCGAGCGAAAATGTCGACACCCCGGCCCGATTGTCGACACGGTCTCGACACGCTCTGAGATACGCCTGTGTCTCAGGTCGTGTGCCCCGTCTTGAAACTTCATCGAGAACAAATTGTCGACTACGCGGCCAAATCGTCGACTCCAGCCTGACACGACCTGGGACACGCCCGTGTCACAGGCCGTGTGCCTCCTACTAGATTCTAGATCTGGCCCAAAACATCCCTCGTCGCTCTTTTGAGTTTCGGGGCGTTACAACTCTCCCCCTCTTAAAAGAATTTCGCCCACGAAATTATATAAAGGAAAGACATGTACAAAATTAAGTTGTACCTGAGCGGAACAACTCTGGATACTCGTCAAGCATAATCTGCTCTCGTTCCCAAGAGAGCTCCTCTCGACCGCAATTGTCCCATCGGACCTTGACCATCCTGATCTCTTTATTGCATAGCCGCTTGACCTCCGAGTCCTCAATCCGCACGGGCTTGACTTTTGTCGTCAACCCATTATCCAACGGCACTTGATCAACGGCGATCACTTGCGAAGGCTCTTGCACGGCCTTCCGAAGCACTGAAATATGGAATACATCATGTAAACCACTAAGCTCCATTGAAAGCTTCAACCGATAGGCTGCTTCACCAACCCGCTCCAGAACATCAAACGGCCCAAGGTACCTCGGGCTTAGCTTTTTCAAACGCCGCACCCGCGAGACACCCTTGAACGGCTTGATCTTTAAGTATACATAGTCGCCAACCGCGAATTCCACGTTCCTGTGCTTGGCATTATATTACTTCGCTTGCCGGTCCTGAGCGATAAGAAACCTCTCCCGAATAGTACGCACAAACGAAGTAGCATCCTCCACTTCTAATCGCTTATACAACTTTGACGCACCTGTTTCTAGCCAAGACAGCGGCGTGCGACATTTTCTACCATATAAGGCCTCGAAGGGCGCCATTTGAATACTCTCTTGGTAGCTATTGTTGTACGCAAACTCCACCAAATAAAGATAGTCTTCCCATTGTTTTCCAAAGTCCAAGACACACATGCGGATCATGTCTTCCATGGTTCTATTGACCCTCTCGGTCTTCCCATCTATTTGCGGATGGAAGGCTGTGCTGAATTTCAACTTTGTTCCCAACATTTGCTGCACTAGCCTCCAATCATTGGATGTGAACCGTCCATCTCGGTCACTCACGATGCTGTGGGGCACAACGTGAAGCCGCACTATATTATCCACATACAGTTTTGCCAACTTCTCCACCGAATCATCCGTCCTATGCGGAATGAAATACGACACTTTCGTTAACCGATCTACGACCACCCAAATGGCGTCGTTCCCTTTTTGCGACCTTGCCAAACCGTGCACAAAGTCCATAGAGATGTCGTCGAACTTCCACTCCGGAATAGGCAAGGACTTCAGAAATCCTCCCAGCTTTTGGCATTCCGCCTTCACCAAGCGCAAGTTTGGCACTTCGCCACGTAGAGCGCCACATCTTTCTTCAAACCAGGCCACCAAAACAATTTATTTACATCGCGGTACATCTTCGTGCTCCCCGGGTGAATCGAGTACTTGGTATGGTGTGCCTCGTACAGCAATTCCACCAACAAATTGCCCACACTTGGGACGCACAGACGACCGTCTTTCCAAAGAAATCCGTACTCCATAACGAATTGGGAATTTGACCCATCCAGAGCCTCTACCATGAACTTCTTCATATGGACATCCATATCCAAAGCCTGCCGAATCCGATCAGCCATGTCATATTGGACTTCAGTCCAGTTCAGTACTGCTTCAGCACTTGATTGCTTATCCACACAAACAATTTCCAACGCCTTCAACTGCCGAACCAACCGCTCATCATATACCGATAGCCAATTGGCTTGAGCTGGGGCTCGGCGACTCCACGCGTCCGCAACCGCATTCCCTTTACCAGGCACGTAGTGGAACTTGAATGTATAGTCCCCTAGGAACTCCATCCATCTACGCTGCTGCATATTCAGATCTTTCTGATCGATCAGATACTTCAGGCTCTTATGATCGGCATAGATATCAATCTTCACACCGTATAAATTGTGTCTCCACAACTTCAAGGCAAAAATCACGGCCGCTAACTCCAAGTCATGGACCGGATAATTCCTCTCATGCACGTTTAGCTGTCTCGAGCCATAAGCTATTACACTTCCGTGTTGCAGTAGCATGCAACCGAAACCGCTGCCTGAAGCGTCACTATAAATCTCATATCCTTCGGTCCCACTCGGCGACCTCAGCACATGCGTCGTGCTCAACTGACATTTCAACTCCTCAAAAGCTCGCGCGCACTCTGGCGTCCAAACAAACTTCTGCTCCTTCCTCGTCAAAGTAGTGAGAGGTAACGCTATCCGCGAGAAGTTCTCTACAAAGCGCCTATAATAACCGGCAAGCCCCATAAAGCTCCGGACTTTCGCTACCGTAGCAAACTCAGGCCACTCCCGTATCGCAATAATCTTCGCCGGATCCACTGCAATACCCTCCCCACTCACTATATGACCGAGGAACGCCACTGAGGATAACCAAAACTCGCACTTCGAGAACTTGGCATACTGTTGATTCCTCCTTAGCATCTCTAAAACCAAATGAAGATGCTTGAAGTGATCTTTCTCACTCTACAAGTACGCCAAAATATCGTCGATGAAGACGATCACAAAATGGTCCAAGTACTCCCTGAAGGTCCTGTTCATCAAATCCATGAACACTGACGGCGCATTAGTCAGCCCAAACGGCATGACCGTAAACACGTAATGCTCGTATCTCGTACTGAATGCTGTCTTCGGGATATCACTCTCTCTTATTCGTAGCTGGTAGTTCCCGGACTTGAGATCCAACTTTGACTACACCGTCGACCCGACCAACTGATCAAAAAGATCATCGATCCGGGGGATCGGGTACTTGTTCTTTTTCGTCAACTTGTTGAGCTCCCGATAAACAATACATAGCCTCAAGCTTCCGTCCTTCTTCTTAACAAAGAGGACCGGTGCGCTCCAAGGCGAAGAACTTGGGCGCACATACCCTTGCTCCAACAACTCTTGCAGTTGAAACTTTAGCTCCGCCATTTCCTTAGGCGCTAGCCGATATGGAGAGCGTGACACAGGCTTTGCACTTGGCACTAACTCAATTGTAAAATCAATCTCTCACTGCGGCGGGGCTCCAGGAAGATCTCTAGGGAACACATCAGGGTATTCTGATACCACTGAAATACTATACAATGCGGGCTTCGGCTTCGCAACCTCCACTAGTGTAAAGAACAGTTCTGCACCGGCACGAACTGTCTTCACCAGCTGAAGAGCAGACATCAACGTCTTGCTCGACCCCTTTAAGCCCGTAAAAGTCATCTCATGACTTGCTCCCAAGTTGGCTTCCTTGCGACGCAATCAATATAGGTCTGCTGCTCCGAGAGCCAGTCCATGCCAAATATAACGTCTAACTCCACCAACATAAGTAACGACGCTTGCAGATCGAACTCCTGATTCCCAATACGAATCTTAATATCACAGATCCTATCCGCGTGCATCTAATACCCATTGGGCAACAACACATCCAACTTATCCTTCGCCATCGAAGAAGGGACTCCGATGCGTGATATAAATCCTTCGGACAAGAAGGAGTGTGAAGCTCCCATATCGAAGAGTGCTCTTGCTGGATTTTGACAAATCAAAATGAATCCTAAACAAGCAGTGGTAAGGTAATAGGTGCATAACAAGTATTTAAAGAAATTAACTTGCTATAAAATAAACTGTACCTGTCACCACATCCGCCTGTTTGATGGCCTCCTATTGGCCAAGATTGTATACCCTTGGTTGGGCCGGAGCATAGTGGTACGCGGTTGACTCCACCGCCTTGCACTTTTCTTCATAAGTTGCTCCCGGCTTTCTTTCGGACTTGGGAAGTCCGCTCCGACACTCACGGGCATAATTCCCCGGCTTCCCACAATTGTAACATGTGCCCGAGATCCGACCCGTAGTCGCCCCAAAAGCACCAGCAGAGGGGGCTGGACCCGACATCCTAGCTTTCTTGTTCCACTTCCAGAACACAGACTTTGAGGAGTTCGACACTCTGAACTCCGACTTCTTATCACCCAAGCTTTTCTTTGCTTGTACATTCTTCATGTCCTTCTCCAAGGACAAGGCCGTGTTGACCAAGGTCAAGAAACCCTACGTCATCGTCCCCGAGAGTAGTAACCTCAACTCATCTCTCAACCCTTCATAGAAGCGATTCATCTTACGCTCCTCATCCGCAATGGTGGAGCTAGTATATCGACTCAAATGAGTAAACTCGTGGAGATACTCATCCATGCTATTGTCTCCTTGAACCAATTTCAGGAACTCATTCTCCAACGCTATCCTTTGCACCGAAGGGAGATATCTAGCATAGAATAGTCTCGAGAACTCCTCCATCGAGACATCAACAAGTTGTCTACCTCTCAGTAGATGCAGCTCCAATCCTTCCCACCACATTCTCGCTTCACCGTCCAAAAGGAACGTAGCAATGGTGGTCATTTGCCACTCCTCCATCTCCGTTGCTGTCATGACTCTCTTCACCCTGGAGAGCCAGTCTTCAGCTTAAGATGGAGTTCCCAACCCCGAGAATACCGGAAGATTAAAGCTCATTACATGCTTAATCTGTCTCTCGGTTGCCCTCCTTGGCACCACCGGCTCCACTATCACCTGCTCCACTCTTCGCTGCTCAACGGCTTGCAGCGGTACCTGCTCCATCACAGGAGCGGGCTGCTATGTTTGCCTTGCAGGCTACGCATTAATCAAGGTCAACACTACTTCGGCAACCAATCGTATGGTCTCAGCCGATAGAGGTGTTGCAGGAGCTTCATTAGGTGCACTGCTAACCTCTGAAACCCGACGTTCCGACAGCCCAGCACCACTTCTAGTCACCTATAGTGGTACAAAACACCATTAAGCGACCAAATAAAATTGCAAACAGCAATTATAGGAACACGCAGGTTCCCCAAACGCATGTATTTTCATTCCTAAGTGGACATTCATGGGTTCTTTTACTGTTATAACGATGACGCACACACAGGTGCTCACCACCCCTTAAAAAGAATTCGTCCATGAATTCATTTTAAGACCGACCAAAACCAGGAGTTTGATACCAAATTATAACACCCACTATCTGTCGCATAGCATATAGCAGTAGGTCCGGCCGGGGCCCGACGTCATATACCACAGACAGACCGGGTGGTTACTTATGGAAACCATCCAACCAATCCAACATCCTACATAGAGCATTCTAGCGAAAGCAGTTAATAAGTTGTAATTAAGAACCCTTCACGAAGACCATGAATGTCCACTAATACCAAAACAGGAATGTAGTACATACACAAGTACTGGCTTTAAGGCCTTACAAAATGGTTTTCTTCAAATTACATGATTTACAAACCACAGCACGCAGGCCGGTCATACATGAGTGAAAGCAAGAAAACACTTCAATTAGGACTTCAGGGGCCAGCTTCGCAATTTGGGCTTTAGCCCGCTATTGATTGCTTGGTCCAGCAGCACCTGCAAGAACAAACCACCGCACGGTGGCAAACAAAAGTAACAGTCAGCAATGCTGACCAAATTATAACGATTCCGCCCTCAATTCGGGGCGGCGATGCTCCTTCCCTGCATTTTATTAGCACAACCAAGCAGTAAATAAATGTGTTGCATCATAGGCGTTGGCACGCATGGCCACACGTTTCGTACTCTCAGGGCACATTCTCGGTGATCACAGTCTAAGCCCGTTGACTCACCACCATCTCCAGGACGGCAATCTCTCGTGAGCAAATTGGTCTTTTAGGCAAATGTTATGACAACGTTAATATCATCAACAGCCTATATCACGACACTTTAATATCATCGACAGCAAGACCCGAACTCTATGCCTGCGGCATAAAGCAGAAACGGTTCCACTCAACCCGTTGCTCACTTGCCACGACACTTTAATATCATCAGCACGAGTTAATTTTCCCCAAAGCCTGTGAATCAAACGTACAATATTACATAACCTAGTTATGTACAAGTTGGCTCCTAGGCCCATAAGTTGGCAAGATCACGCATCCGCCCAGTTTTCCGGGTGTACCTTTTCGTTAATCCCCAAGGCTCCCTGTTGCAATCTACCACGTAGAAAACCCGAAAAATAAACAATAGCACGGAGTCTTCTCCGGCATTTATGCAATGCAACATCACCGATCCAGACCAATATGTCCGGGTAGGCTTCACACATCATGAATATGTTCGTTCTCGAATACGGACTCTAAACAACGGGGACTTTACATATCTACCCGAAGGAATGCCTCCAACTCACCGCAAACTCGCGAGAGCGGGCTTCCTATGCAAAGATGGAGAGCTTCACATGCTCAAGAAGAGAATCATTACCCTAGCATTCCTCTTTGGCACCATGGGAAAGTAAGCGGATGAAAAGCACCGCACTCTCTTTGCCTCCGTAGATCCGAAGTCGGCTCGCGATTTGGAGCTTCGAAGCTCCTCCAATGGCCGGGTCTAGCTTCTTCTTCTTCCTTTGCTCTCACCTCTCTCTTTATACATTAGAAAGATAACCACTCAAGTAAAAGTGAGGGTTTCAAAGGCCCAATCCCGGGTATATCCCAGTAGCAACAATCCCCAACCGTCGGATCCCAAAAGAAGGAAACGAATGGCTACGATTCGTTGCTGAAAAGTAAAACCTGGGCCGAACACGGCCTGGCACACGCCCGTGTTCAGGGTCGTGTCCCTCATTTTCCGTCAAACTCGATGCGCCCGGAACAACTCACGGGCATCCAACACACCCGTGTTAGACCTGACACGCCCATGTTCTAATTTACACGGCTGTGTGGTCGGCCGTGTGCCCCCATCGACACAGCCCAAAAACAACCCGAGACTCACACGGGTTCTTGGACACGCCCATGTCCTAACCCGTGTCCACTCGAACACGCCTGGGCTCCAGGTCGTGTTCACGGTCTCGACACTTCGTCGAGTGAAGTTCGTCGACCACCCGACACGGCCTTGGACACGCCCGTGTCCTAGGCCGTGTGCCTTTTCTCGACACATCGTCGAGCAAAAATGTCGACACCCCGGCCCGATTGTCGACATGGGCTAGATACACCGTGAGACACGCCCGTGTCTCAGGCCGTGTGCCCCGTCTCGACACTTCGTCGAGCACAAAATGTCGACTTCGCGGCCAAATCATCGACTCCAGCCTGACACGCCCTAGGACACGCCCGTGTCCCATGCCGTGTGCCTCCTACCAGATTCCAGATCTGTCCCAAAACATCCCCCGTCGCTCTTTTGAGTTTCGGGGCGTTACATAAGGAGTCTCAACGCTTCCTTAGGAGATAAGTTCATGATCGTGCCACCCGCCGCCTCATTGATCATTGCCCTGTAAATTGGCTCAATGGCGAAATAGAATATCTCCACCAAATTCCAAGGCTCGCAACCATGTTGAGGACAACGACGTTGCAGGTCGTCAAATCTCTCCCATGCTTCAGAAAGAGTTTCTTGATCCAGCTGTAATGTGGCTATTTCCCTGCGAGCATTAACAATTTTATCAACAGGATGAAACTTAGCCAAAAACATGGAAAATAAAGCTACCAAGGTGGTAGCAGTGCCAGGAGCGATCATGTGCAGCCATGTCTTGGCCCTATCCCTCAATGAAAAAGGAAATAATTTTAGTTTCACAACTTCATCTGCAATGCCGCATAGCGGAAAGTACCGCATATCTCAGAAAAATCTGCCAAATGAAGCTGAGGATCCTCGCTCGGCAGACCCAAGTACGGAGTATTGTTCCTAATCATATTCAAAATCGCAGGCTTGATCTCAAAATGATTATTGGCTATGGCTGGCCCGAACCCTGGATAAACACTCCCCACAGTAGGGGTAGTGAAATCCCATATTGTCCTAATGCGAGGCTGGGCCACATCCTGGTTCTCAACAATTCGTTCCCCATGGCCGTTTCGCAAATGTCCCAAGTCACCCATCCTTCCCTCAGTTGCAGTAGCATGCAAGCGAGCTCTCCTTGCTGGTGCAGTCTCGGGATCAGCACCCAAATTTTCGCTCCTTCCACCAGGGTTCAGATCTGTCATAAAACACTCACAAAAAGAAAACACTAAAAGCACCAAAATACTCACAAAATTTTCCCAAAAGAAACAAAATCCACGCAATAGTTCCACTCCCCAGCAACGGCGCCAAAACTTTGATGCGGTGGCGGTAAGATTACCATTCACGGCCAAGTAATAAAATGGAGGAGTAGCTTCCCCAAGTATCGATCTCACATGGAGTGCAAGTAGGGAGCATGGATTTCGCTTTCAGAGAAATGAATGAAAGTACTTAATAAAATCGAGGGGTTCGATTTTGGTTTTCCTACACTAAGCAGTATTAAACTAGTGTGCGTCGCCGTCACCGCGTCGCCGGGGTGAATTACTCAAAGGAGTAATAGTGGAGACGAACAAACTATTGAGGGTCGTAAACACCTCTTCGCAACACGCGCTTCTAGCAATCACTATATCGGCTCAAACACGACTTTCTCTAACAAGGAGGAAACTCATCAACATACATCATGAACAAGGAATCACCTTACACAACCGTAACAAGACCTTGAACAAAACATAATTAATAAACCACAAGCATACTAGAACAAGTTCAATTTAAAGTAAATCCAAGAAAAAGGGGGGATGAAATACAACCAAGCACTCGAAAACTCTTAAAGATTCATGGCCGGAAGCGAGGGTTATCGAGCCTCATCCTAGCTTGGTCTTTGGAAGGTATCCAGGATACCAAGGGGCTGTCACTTCCTTCTTCACACCCGGCTTCTTCGTGTTGTAGTTGTTGATGCGGATCAGAGTGAAAGGATTCACAAGTTCAGCAACTAAGTATTCAAACAGTAGCTTTGAGGTCGACAACGGTGATGGCGGACGGAGACAAAGCTTTAGCAATCTCTTTGGAGGAGAAAGGGTGGCCGGATCAACCCTCCATGGAGGAGAGAGAAAACGACGGCTGGAGGGGCAAGTTCCCGCTCCAATTGACGTAAATGGCGAGGGAAAACGAAGTGTGTCCGGTCCAAGAGAAATATGTTGCTTAAATAGTAAAAGTAAGAAAAAAATGGCCACACACTATCTGGCGCACGACCGTGCGTGAACCGTACGATATTAATATCCAGAAGGAGCCTGAGGAATAAGAAGCGTTGACTCGTGTGATTTACTTCACGCACGAGTGATACTCCCGTGCGTGAAGTAATTCGCACGAGTAACAACAACAAGCAGAAATTTCAGACAACCGAGAGAAATCGTGCGTTTACGCGCGCACGACCGCTTCCGCCCGTGCGTGAAGAAGACGTACGACCAGCCATAGAACAGAGAAAAACCAAAGGGCTACAGGAAAACCGTGCATTTCCTTCGCGCACGGTTCCGAAGAAACCGTGCGTGAAGCAATCGCACGGGCTGGTCAATCTTCCAAAATAATATGCAGGAAAATGCACGACTGAAACAAACCATGCGCCAATAAAACGCACGGTTGTGTGTTTTCCTCAAATCAATGTTCAGAAGAAGGGAAAACTAACCACCTGCACATAATAAAACTAGCAACGGAGGACCCTCCAACAATCAACAAAAAGCGATAAAACTACTGGAACGAGCCCCGGGGAACACCAAATGCATACCCCTAGCAATCGAATGCGCAATTGCGCACAAACGGGCTAGAAAAGTTCACTAAATGAGAAACGTAGTAGGAACGAAATATCAATGAAAATAACCGAAAAATGAAGTGCAAAGACAGGAAAAGCAGCCCAGATGAGTCCGCAAAACCCTATATAAATGGGACTCATCAATAGCGTCAAAAGGAAGAAAACAACTTTAGTGTTTTATTTAACAAGATAAAAAACGGATGGACTTCATCTTTCTCATCATTGGTGCCGAGAAAAATCTCGAAATCTTCCAGCGAGAACCAAAAGTTCAGTTAGCTGTTGCATCTTCTACTGCTACAGCAAGATCAGAAAGACTTCTGAAAAAGAAATAAAGAAGAGCCTTCAGTATTCTGCGGGCTCAGTTAGTGGATTGAAGAACTCAAGACCAGCAGTTCTTCCGTATTCTTCATCAAGATCAGAATTTACATTCAAAAATTCTTCCAGCAGAGGCAGAATTTCTTCCTGTTGCTATGAAGTAAGATAAAGCTGAGATAACTCAACCCTAGTTGTTGACACAAATTAATTTCTTTGTGACAAATTAATCAAACCACTATTTTTCCTATAGGATGCTCTTAGATCTGAGCTGTAGGGCCATTAGCCTGCCTGAGCTATAGGAGAGTATTAATTTCTGAGTGTAGGATTCTGTTTGGATATGAGGTAGGATTCTGTAAAGAATCTGAGAGTAAGGCTTTGGAATGAATTGTAGGATTCATTTGTGAATCTAAGGTAGGATCCAGTTTGGATCTGACGTAGGTGAGTCATTCTCACTGAGTTGTAGGGCACTTGTGCCTGAGCTGTAGGATCCTTTGGATCTGAGGCATGGCTTAATTGCCTGATGTAGGAGATTCAATCTCTCTAAGGTAGGATCCTTTGTGGATCTGAGGTGGGGATTTCCTCCCAGCCTAAGTTGTAGGGCCTTTGTCCTGAGGTAAGTTATCTACTGATCACTTAGTTGTTGGGCACTTGTGTCTGAGTTGTAAGTCTTCGAGGAGACTGTAAGCTCTTTGAGCTGAGTTCTGGAGAAGTGCCTTGTCTAACTGAACGTTAGAAAGGTGGGAGGACAGTAGATGTGCCCATAGTCTGGGGAACCACTATAAATTTTTGTGTGTGCTTTTCTGTGTTATTTTCTTTATACAGGTTCTTGAAAGCTAATCACCTGCCAATACACTAAGTACTAAAGGAAGAAATTATAAGATACTCATAAGATTTAAATAAACCTATTCACCACCCACCCCTCTAGGTTGCAAGCTACCTTGAAAACAAAGATTTTCAAGTGGTATCAGAAGGAGATTACTCAAAAATGATTTAACAATCTGAGTGATCTACAAAGGTAGCTACAGATTTGAACTTATGGGTTCTAGAGAAAACCTTAAAGAACTTGGTTCCCTGAAACTCCCCATCTGTAGGAAGGATTATTTTGGAATCTGGAACGAGAGTTTAGGCTGTTCATGGAAGCCTCTGACCCTAGAATCTTTATGACTCTCAAAGAGAGACACTTCATCCCTATGAAGGTCTCAGCTCTGGATGCAAATGTATAGACTCCCAAGACTCATTCAGAAATGACCAAGGATGAGGTCTTGTTGGCTGCATTCGACAAGAGAGCCCAGAACATCATAGTATGTGCTATACATGATTCTACCTTTAAGAACTTGGTCCACTGCCAGACCTCCAAAGAAATATAGGACACCCAAGTGGTCTACATGGAGGGTACTGAAGAGGTAAGAGATGATAAAAAGTACAAACTCAACTAGGAGTATGAGGCTTTTAGGCAATCCCTGAAAGGCAACATATCAACTTGATATGAAATATTTGTTTAGGATCATTAATGAACTGAGGACCTATGGGAGGGTCTTCACTCATTATGAAATAAATGACAAGTTCCTCAGATCTCTCACTGGAGATTATGATACTAAGATTTGTGGCATAATAGAAGTGACCAAGCTTGCTGGGACTCCTCCATAAACCTTATTTCGAAACCTGCTCTCCTATGAGATGCAGCGAGCTGCCAGAAAAGAGGAGGAGGCCACCAGCAGATCCCAAGCGAAGGAAAAGTCCATAACATTCAATGCAGACAACATTAGGAAGAGTAGGGAGAGGATTCCCTATTCTCCAAGAAGACCAGCTGATTCAAACAGCTCGGAGTAAGATGCATCAGATAACATCATGTCAGATGAGGACTTTGCTGCCTTCAACAAAACTTTCAGAAGCTGATGAAGAAGAAGCATTAGAAGAGCGGACCTTCCACATCTTCTCATCATAGGAGGAATCATTCCAAGGCTAACAAGTATGATTCTAAATCCAATAAACATAATTCTTTTAATGTTGTTTGCTACTGTTGCAGCATACCTGGGAATGTGATAGCTGACTGCCTAGTGGAGAGGAAGGAAGCTGTTGAGAAGAAACTGCACCAACACAAGGGCAAGAATGAGAAGTTCTTTGTTTCCAAGAAATGGAAGTGCTGGACAGACTCATCCTCACCCGAGTCTGAAGAAGAAGAAGCCTATATTGGGCTAGTTGCTGCTACTGTTGCTGATCAAGTAGCTGAAGCGGCATATGAAGACTATCCTGCCTCCAGGATATGTATCTGGTGGCTAAAACCTACGGTGCCCCAAGTGGTTTTATTTAGAAAATGGGATGGTTTATTTATGAAGGATGGGGCATGCAGATTTATTATCTATAAAAAGTTTAAACCGAGTCTTAACGAAAGGAGACAAGGACACATATCACGTGTAGTACAGGATATTCTGGTGAGGAATATCATGGTCATATTATTCTTGGGGATGGGTTGATTATTTAGACTCTTCCCTGGAGGGACTATTATTTTACCGAAGATAACTTATCACGTTATTATTTATATATATAAACAGAAGATAAACATTAAAAATCGGATGAAGAAATAGCAAAATGGCACCGAATCAAATTTGAACTAAAATAACTTTTAATAAATAGAGATCCTAAATTTCAAATTAATTAAGGTAGAGACTTGGTCATGGAGGTTCCACAAAAATGAGCTCACCTATCTCTAGGACTATCACTCACCTGAACATTAAGAATATTCGACCGGGCTCTCGTCCGACAAAGGATTCCTCCAAATGCCTGCATTACGCTAAGAACCACGTTATTGGGTGAGGAACCCAATCCGGTAGAATTCCGTGCCTCCTCTCTCGAGGCTCAGTGTGAAACTCCATTTATCCAAGGGTGATCGGTCCAAACACACGACCTCTTAACTAGCTAGCGTATGGACAACGGAAATAGATCCCACACATCGATAAGTGGTTCTACGTGTCGTAAATCCGGGGCAAACCTTAAGTTTATTTAATTAACGAGAAAAAGAGGACCATTAATTATTTAAAGAGATTTTATCTGTCTCAATGCTCTTCGATACTGTGGGCTAAGAGCTGTTAACCACTCATTCGAATGGGGACGGCTTAAGAAAAGAATTATATAATTGAAAGTACGAGTCCCACTCAAACGAGTAGGCAGGAAATGAAAGCAGTAAATGAAAGCAATAAAGAAAGCAGTAAATTGCGAGTCCTACTCAAATGAGTAGGCCAGAAATGAATGCAGTAAAAGTGCGAGTCCTACGCAAATGACTAGGCGGGAAATGAAAGCAGTACAAGTCCGATTCCTACTCAAATGAGTAGGCGGGAAATGAAAAGTCCTACTCAAATGATTAGGCAGGAAATTAAAGCAAAAAATGACAAGTCCTACTCAGACGAGTAGGCGAGAAATTGAAGCTGAAAAATCTATCTCATACATGCACGCGCTCTACAGGAAAGAATGAAAGCAATAAAATCTAACTCATACACTCACTCACACAAATGAAAATAATAAAAACAAAATGACAAAAAAAAAATTAAAACAACTATATTTCTTCCGTTAGAATTTGTTAAAAATGCATAAAAAGAAGAAATAAAAATTAAAGGAGCAAAGGTTTTTGGAAATAAAAGCAAAATCAAAGTGTTCGAAAATTAAAACGATAACTAATCCATTCTTATAACTCTATAAAAATGCTTAAAAAGTAAAAGAAAGGGTAAAAGAACAAAAAGTTTTACAAAAACAAAAAGACTAAGTAAAAAACAACTTTTAGAACCATTTTTATAAATCTATAAGAATGTAAAAAGTTATTAAAAAGCTTAAAAACTAGAAAGGGCTAAGTAAAATAAAGAAGATAAACATAAAAATTGCAAGTTATTCTCACACACACTCTATTATTAGAAGGAGAAAAAACAAAGATAAATAAGATTGCTTAAGGAGGGGAGGGCACTCAAATGCATTGCAAAACGATATAGAGGGAGAAACATACAAATTTATTAAGTTAAAAAGGAGTTACAAAACAAAAAAATACTAAAGTGAGAGGGAGAAAATTCCCTTATATAGCTTGAAAAACACCAAAGCATCCCCTAACCTTAAGCAAAATGGTTCAAAAAAAGGAACCCTTGGACCTTACAGAGAAGTTCTATTTATAAGCAAAAATTATGGGAGGAGCCACGCTACGGTGTAGGGGAAGCCAAAATTTGGTCAGCTGGCATTGTTCTGGAAGCAGCGAGCACGAGAAACGTCATGATTATCTTCACTGGAAGCATCGAGTGTTGACAGAAAGCATCGAATGGTGATAAAAAAAGTCACTGCGATGAACGGCATTCGACGAAAGTCGAATGTGGCATTAAATCATCGAGCTTCGATCAACGAATGTTCAGTGTTGACTAGTTCTGTGAACTTCGAGCATGACATTAAATCGTCGAGCGCTGAGTCTGACATCAAATCGTCGAACGTTGATCGACGAACGATGAACGACGATCGGCGAATCTGTGAATGGTGATCGATGAATCAGCTGGTGTTTGATTGTTGATCAACGAACGACAAATGCTGAGCTTGTTATGAAATTCGTCGAGTACTAATCGATGAATCGTCGAGCGCTGAGCCTGGCATCAAATCGTCGTGCGTGACATTAATTCATCAAGCGATGTTCTTCTAATCTTTGAGCGCTGATCGATGAGATCAAATTCGTCGAGCGCGCGACTGGCATAATTTCGTCGAGTGTTGCTCGTTTAGTGTTGATCGACGAATGCTGATTTAGCAATTCGTCGAATGTAGAGTCTGGCATAAATTTTTCGAGCGCTGCCTTTGGGATCAAATTCGTCTACCACTGCTCGATGAACGTCGACCGCTGCTCGACAGATCGGCTACTGTCGACACGATCTTTTTATTGTTTGCGTCTTTTTCTGCAGAATTACATAAAACAAAATAAACTTAAGTATTTACAAAAAGAGACATCTTATTGAACAAAGATAATTAAAAACGACAAAAATGAACTAAAATGACCAAAATAAAGTACTATAAAACTTGTATATTTACAACTTATCAAATACCCTCATACTTAAGTTTTTTCTATTCCAGATAAAAATTTTGAGATGAACTTATAAGGAATTAATAAAAAATCCTAAATTTAGCTACCACTTGAATTAATTAAAAGAGAGATCTAAATAAATATTTGGGGTATAAGAGTTAATTCCTAAATCATGAAATTGATTTAAATAAAGGAAAAATTTTGGCCAAAAAGACATCGTGAAGTAGCCAAATAGCAAGTAAAAATTGTAATTGTTAGCTAACAAAGATAGATTGGAATTATAGAATCTTTATTTTAAGAGTTTAAAAACAAAAATGCAATTTAAAAATTATGCACTCAAAAAGATTTTATATTAAGTCTAGAATCATTGAATAAGGCTAAAGGGATTATTTTGGTTTTTGAAGAGGGCTTTGGAGAAGGTTACATATATTTTTTTCTCAAACCTCTAATATAATTTTTTTGAATGTGGATGTTTAGGAAAACGAAATCTTATTTTCCATAACATGATATAGTAAATTTTTTATACAACTTTATGTAACCCAATGTATATGTATTGAAGTAATGAATTTTATCCTCTCACTCCGTAACATATAATTTTTTTCAAGTATTGGATGTCTATGTTTAGGTAATGAAATCTTATTCTCATTTACATAGGTTATTTTAAGGAAAGAAATTAATCATGCCACGTAAGACATAAAAAAATGGGGAGATAGGTTTTTCAGAAAATAGATTTTAATAAAAAAAAAAATTTTTATAGCAACCTTTATAAATTGAACATTCGTGTGCTTCTAAAAGCTTGAAATAGAAATAATTGAAGTCTATAGTTATTTTTTCTAACATAATACAAATGCCTCTATTTTAGATAAATTATAAGTAGTACCTAAAATAAGTCCCCTATCTTAATAACAAAGCATAAAAAATTCTTTAAAACATAACTCCTGATATCAAATTTATTAATGGAATTTGAAGTGTCATGCCCTTATCACGGGCGTGACCCAAAGTACACAGGCGTGTACTTGGATTATTTTGCAATTTTTCCTGAAATTTTTGGGAAACAAAAATAAGCATAAGTTAGAAAATATTTACAAAAAAAAGAATCAATTTATTAAAGAAAAATAAGTAAAAATGACAAAAATAGAGTAAAACGACTTATTTAATCTACATAAAAATACGTATATTTGCAACTCATCAAATACCTCCATACTTATGCTTTTGCTATTCCAGAGCAAAGGTTGGAGATGAACTTATAAGGAATTAAAGAAATCCTAATTTTTTCTACCGCATGAATTAATTAAAAGAAAGATCAAAATAAACATCCGGGGTACTAGAGTTAAGTCATAATTTATGAAAATGTTATAAATAGAGGAAGAGTTTCAAAAAGACTTCTAGATAAAATAAAATAGAGAGCAAAAATTTATTTTTTTGTAGTTTAACATGGATAGATTGAAATTATATAAAAAAACTTTAGCTTAAAAGAAGTTAAAAGAAATAATGCAATTTAAAAATTATGCTCTCAAAAAAAAATTAAATTAATTCTAGAATCATTGAAATAGGATAAGTGGTTTGGTGGGTTATGAAGAGGGCTTATATTTTGAGGTGAGGTAATTTTTTCTCGAACCTCCATTTTTTCTTTTTGGATTATTAGGAAAATGAAATCATATTTTCCTAATATGATTTTTCTTTTTCAACTTCATAATAATAAAATTAACCCAATGTATATGTGTAGGAGTAATAAATTTTATTCTCTTACTACGTAACATATAATCTTTTTAAATATTGGGTGTCTATGTTTACAGAATGAAATCTTATTCACATTGATATAAGATCTTTTAAGAAATAAAATAGGGGTAATCATGCCAAGTAAGACATGAAAAAAATGGAGGTGGGTTTATATTTTTTTCAAAAAAAACTAAATTTTAATAAAAAAGTTTTGAGAGCAACCTTTTTAAAATGAACGTTCCTATGTTTCTAAAAATAAAAAGTAGAAATAATTGAAATCCATGATTGCTATTTTCTACCACAAAAGACGAGCTTCTATTTATAAAAATTAAAAGTGGTGGTGAAAAAGAGGTTCTTTATTATAAGAAAAAGATAAAAAATTCTTTAAAACTTAACCCCAAACACTTAAATATATCAAGATTTAATTAATAAATGAATAGTAAATAAAGAATATGTAAAAATTGCATATAAATTAACTCGAAACTAGATTTTTGCAAAGCAAAAAGGGTTAAGATATGACATATTCGATTTTATTTCTTTCATAATAAAGGATTTTTTTTTGATTTTAGTGTTTTTATTTCTTTTTTTTGTGTTTTGATTATTGCCTTTTTTTTATTTTTAGAGTTATTCTCATTTTTCTGGATTTTCAAAAAATTTTTTTTTTGTGTTTTTTTACGTTATTTACAAGAAAGAAGAAAGAAATAAGTGTTATTTATGAAGAAGATAGGGGGAAAGAGAAAGATTTTTACAAATAAGAAGAGGAGGGAGACGAGAAAAATTATTTTTTACAAAAAAATTACAAAGTAAAGTAAACAAATTTTCTTTTTGTGATTTTTTTGTTTTATAATTTTTTGAGTTTTTGTTTTCTAATAATCTTTTTTTGAATATTTTTGTTTTATGATTTTTTTGTGATTTTTGTGTTTTATGAGTTTTTTTGTCTCAACAAAGCTTTTGTGTAAATATATCGGCTGCATGTGTCAATTATCTCTGCCAGATATATCTTTTTCCTGCTTTGTTTACTTTAAGTTTTTGTTTTGAGTCTATTAGTGACCTCACCCAAATAGGGGGAGATTGTTGGAACCCTAGTTTGATTTGGGCTATGTTCACTAAATTAGGATGATGTGACCCAATATGTATACCCAGGGTCAAGGTTGTGTCCTAGATTTTAGGCCAAGTCCTCAGTAACAACTTCACATGGACAAGCCATCATCAGACTTCCAGAGACTCAAGATATAGAGTTTTCCTAAAGATTCAGAGATCTCTCAAGAGACCAAGTAAAATGAGTTCGATGTTCGTCGAACTCAGGTTGACGATAGTCATTCTCAGCTCGACGATCTTAGAGAAATATTCTCTGAGCTGAGCTCGACGAACTTTAGTCTCAGATCTACGATCCTTGGATTCCACCTTCAGAATTCTAAGTCCACACTGTTATCTAGACTCAGGTCGATGAACCTAGCCCTCAGCTCGACGAATTCAAGGTTCTCCAGACTTAGTCGACGAACACTATTCTTTGGTCGACGAATCTATAGACTATCACAGCATTCTGTCGAGAGAATGTTCTCTAGTCTCAGGTCGACGAACTCAGTTCTCTGCCCGACGAGTTCTGGAACCAGAAGACTTATGTCGACACTCAGAGTATATGTCGACACCAACTGAGTCGACACTAGAAGAACTTGTGTCGACACCAAGATCATCAGTCGACATTGTGGAAAGGCTATTTCGACACCACACGGAAGACTTGTGTCAACACACAGGAGTAATTATTTTGACACAGAAAATTTGACAACTCCAGATTAATTGTTGAACTCCAGTCGACAAACAGATATACCAGCTCGACGAATAGGCAAAGATCAAAAGAGACAGCAGTTAAGTTTCCATCTCGAAGATCATGGAACTCAGCTCGACGAACAGAAGCCATCTGGTCGACGAATACAATGCCTCAGCTCGACGAACTGTGAACTCAGTTCGACGAATTCTGCTATCTGTTCGACGATTCCAGACTTAGTTATTTTCGGCCTTCTGTCCCTACTCTAATGCGATAATTCCTGAGTAATTAATGCTCTAACATTCTCTGAATGTATCCGTTAGAAGGAGCAGTAATTATGGTCTTCTCTAGGATTATTGCTTGCCGTTTTTCCATGGGATAGTTGGGAAAATAAATCAATGGAGATTATTCTCAAGGCTGTCAGCATTAATTGCAGATGCATTCAAATTTTCAAAAGATAGAGAAGAAGAGAATAATGAACACATAGGGACATACAGACATACGGAAGAGAATCAAGTATTTTTGAAAAAGCTTCACACAGAGCATAACTTACTGAGAAGTACATAGAGATTACAGAAAACATTCAATCTTGAATAATCTGCTCTGTCAAAGAGGAAGCATTCTCTGATACACAGAAGTTCTTGACCAGAAGCTCATCAGCACTTGAAGAAGAAGAACAACAATACCAATATCAAGAGCCTTCCTTCTTCAAGAACTCCAGGACACTCCAAAAGGAGAACTTCAGTTCAATCTGTCAAAGAAGATCCTGAATACTATTGCTGGTCAAGGATTTACTTTGAAGGCCGATCACCCTGAAGCTTGGCTCTTAGTTTTCCCTGATCCATTCTACATCTCAGGGGGAGCCTTAAGCTATAATCAATTCATAGTATTCTCAGTTGTATAGTTATAAAGAGAAGACAAAATCATCTCTCACCCCCACCTCTATAAAGGGTTGTCATCTCCCTTCAAAAGTGATTCCTTAATTGCTAGTCTCCTGATCAAAAGGCTTGGGTTAGTTTTTGAGCTCCTGATCAAAAGCTCATTGGTGTCAGGCACATGATCAAAAACCTGAGTGGATTCCTACCAAGGGTTGTAGAAGAGTCTATGTACCCAAGTTGGGGAACCACTATAAAATTCTTGTGTTGTCTGGTTGCCCCCTTTTTCTTTTTTTCTTGTTGTGCTTGTGATTTAGGTTTATTGTTTGCTAGTTTATCAATTTTTGCACTTATTAATTTACAGCAAAAGCTGTAAAAGCAGTTAAGAAATATTTAAGAATACTCTATTCACCCCACCTCTAGAGTATTTCTGATCTAACTCTCACTTTCAATTGGTATCAGAGGAGGTTCCTTTGGTTGTACAAGTTAAATCTTGAACTAAAAGATCCTTTATTAGATCTACAAATCACCTTATTCTTATTTAAATTAGAAACACAGACATGGCACAGAACAAGGATTATGCAAGCACCAGACCTCTAGTTTGCAAGCTTAATAGGTTTGCCATCTAGAAGGCAAGAATTAGGTTATACATGAACTCCATTGATGAAGACATCTACAATTCCATTTTGACAGGTCCCCCACAGGCATCTACAGCTACAACATCTTCCAGTAACAATGCAGTTCAACGACCTGAGTGGATTGAATCTCAGAAGAAAGCAAAGATTACTGATGCCAAAGCCATGAACATATTGGCACAGACTATATCAGATGACATCTTTCAGAAGGTGGCTGAGTGTACCTCTGCAAAAGCAATCTGGGATTCACTCAATCAAATGGTTGCTGGCTCAGCAGATGAAAGGAAAGATAGAAGATCACACCTTATCACACAATAAGAAAACTTCAAGAAGGATGATGCAGAAACTGTTGAAGTGATGTACAACAGGCTTAGCTCCATCATTAGTGAGCTAAGGACCTTAGATAAAGAAATCACCTTGACTGAAGTTAATGACAATATCCTAATGTGCTTCCCAAGCTCTTGGGACACCTGGATCTGTCCCATCAAGGAGGGAAGATGCCTGAATAAGATTTCAACTTAATCTCTATTAGGTAAACTAAAGTCATATGAGCAGCTAATCAAGTCTAGAGAAGCAGTGGAACACAGGACTCCTCCCCTATTAAGGAAAGAACAATCCATTGCATTCAAGGCTGCTGAAGAAATTGAAGCCCCAATAGTCAATGAAGAGCTAATGAGTCTCTTTGACAAGAGATTCTTTAAACTGACAAGGAAAGAATTCAGAAGGAAGTCATCCAGAAATGACAACCAGCCAAGGTATGACAAAACCCCCACTAAAGAGTTAGTGTGTTATGGGTGCAAGAAACCAGGATATTTCATGTCTGAATGTCCTGAAAATCAAAAGAAGGAAAGAAGAAAAGAGAAAGAATCAAGAAGCAAGAATTACAGCAAGTCCTCTTCTAGCAAGCACAAAAAAGGACAAAGGATTTGTGGTTGAAACATGGAGTGACACAAAAGATGATTCCACACCTTCCAGCTCCAGTGAAGAAGAAGAGGAGGCCAAGGCAAAGGAGGTTTGCCTCATGGCAATTGGTGCAAGCAGTAGCAGATCAGATACAGATGAATCTGATAATGAAGAAATCCTGTCAGCTGAAATCAGGTAATAACATCTTATGATTTTGAATTTGATGAATTTAAATTTGAATTTAAAAACTTATGCTCAGATTTGATAAGCTCTGAGAAGGAAATCAAACTTCTCAGAGATAAATTAAATGATCTAGATAAAATCACCTCTGAAAATGCAACTTTATCTAGTGAACTGAAATCTGCAAATGAACAAATCAGTTTTCTGAAATCAGAACTTAGCAAAGCTAAGATATTAGAAGAATCATTAAATGGCAGATGTTTGAAATTGCTAGATATAACCAGCACAGTTAATGCTAGAACAAATAACTGCAGATTAGGATTAGGAGCCACATCTATTGAACCAACCTTAATCCAAAGGAATCATCTTTTGTTGGGTATTGTATCCACGATTACCTAGATTTGAGGAAGCCACCTGTCAAGCTAAGATGAATTCACAATGTATTTGATGAAACATCTCAAGTTGTGCTTGCAGTTCCTCCACGCTAAGTGCACACCAATGTCAGGGTGCAGTAGGTCAATATACACGGGTCTGCACGACGTAATCCCTCGTTGAGCAGATCAGTGTGTTGGCCTATGTGTACTCTCTCTATTGGAGTGCACCTACTTTCAAGTACAGGGCCGTTCATATGCAAGAGAAGACAAGGAGCATGGAGGATCAAGGAGCAGCTCCTAGGTGGAAGACGAAAATTCGTCCAAGGCATATTCGACGAGAATCACCAAGTGATTCTCGCCGATTCGGCGAGAATCACTAGTGATTCTCGCCGAATCGACGAGAATCATTAGTGATTCTCGCCGACTCCTTCTGGCCACCTCTAAATGGTGCCAAGTAAGATTCGACGAGAATCACTAGTGATTCTCGCCGAACCAGTGGGCAAGGAGCTCATGTATACCAAGTGAAATTAGTTGAGAATCAATAAGTGATTCGGCGAGAATCACTGACGATTCTCGACGAATCGTCGAGAATCACTTGGTGATTCTCGCCGATTCGTCGAGAATCGTATGCGATACTCGCCGATTTTTCCTTGGCGTTTTCTCTGGAATTTCCTGAACCGGATTCTGCCTTCAGACTAGCTTGAACCGGACTTAGGGATTTCAAGTGTGGGTCCCACAAATGGTCATATTGGAAAGTATCTACAGTATATATACTCCAGTATTTTTGAACAGTAAAAACTACGGAGAAAAGAAACAAAAAAAAAAAACCGAGCCGCAACAAAACCCTAAATCCGCGACTCCTCTCCGCCGCCGCCGTCACGCTCGGGAACGTAGGTCGCCGCCACTGATCGCTCTTCTTCCCGATCTCCGGCGACAGAAGCTTAGCAAAGCTTGTGTCTCACGTGTCTATCCAGAGATCTCTTGTCTCTCGATTTGTAGACCGGGAAGAACTCCCCCGTCCGAATCGATCGAGACGACCGATCCTAGAGTGACCGTTGGTAGACAGAGTTTGCTTCGCTACGAAGTTTGGATCTCCAAGTTCATCAGCCGCTCATCATCGTAGCCCCCGATCCCGAAGCTAGCCGCCGCTCATGTTGCCGCCGCCGGCTCCGGGGAGATCCTCTCCAAGAGAGACCAAGGTTGTAGACTCTTCATCGACTTCAAGAACACGTCGTCGAACAAAGAGGAACACCGTAGTCTCCAAAAGAGGTTTGTATCACGTGTACACTCTATATTTAATTTCGTTGTAAAGGAACTTTTGTTCCGTGTGGTAAGGGTTGGGTGCAACCCGCTTTGTGGGAGTGTTGACTCTCACGTGTGGAAGGGCTCCTTCGTTAGTGAAGGGATTGGATTTCAATCCCGTTGGAGAAGTGACCGAGTCGTCCCTTGTTTGGGGAGATAGGTCGAAGGGGGAAAGTGGATGTACCCAAGTCGGGGAACCACTATAAATTTGCTGTGTATTCTGTGTGCCGTGCTTGTTGTTTTTATTGTGCAGGTACATCCGTAAATTCCGCAAAAGAACCACACGTCACCTTTCCCCCCCCCCCCATAGGTGCACATAGCTGACACTAGGTGGACTTTCAAGTGGTATCAGAGGCAGGTTATTCTTCAAAGAGGTTAACACCTTGAGTAGAATCCTGCCACCAGTGTCTGAAGCATGGATCTGGATTATGAGATTCCGCCACTCAAACTCCCTGCATGCACAAAGGATTATTATCCCATCTGGAGAATGAGAGTATCCTTTCACCTTGACGCTATCGACCCTCGAGCATCCTTCATCCTGGAAGAGGGTCCGTTTATCCCCATGAAGACCTCCGACTCTGGGATCCTAGTGCCCATGGACGTTGCTGAGATGTCTGAGACGGAACTATCTCTATTTCACTTGGACGAGAGGATTCGACAAATTATCATGGATGTCTGGTCCGGAGCCTCTCGCTCTAGATTGGAAAAATGTCGAACGGCTAAATCTTTGTGGATGATGATCTCAGAGCTGATGGGGGGGTCAGAGAAAGCTGAAATATGCTGTCAATCAGAGGATGAAGCGTATGTGGGGGTCATCACTTCTGAAGATGAATGCAAGGATCCCTCGGATTGCATCAGAGCTCCCGTGTCCGTGTCAGAGACTGACGAGACCAGTGAGGAAAGCAGCTCTGACGAGGACGAAACAATGGTCACTGATTCTAATGACAATAACTCAGATGAGCAGGTAACATCTTTACCCTGCTCCATATCTTTTGACTTTTCTAAAGACAGAAACTGCTCTCCTACAGAAAATACTGATTCCCTGAAGAGAGCACTTCAGGAAAGCAATCTACTTGCTGAGGAGCAAGCTCGATAAATTGCTCGACTGAAGATCTTGTTGGTTCTCCAATTGGCGTCCAACAAGGTCAAGGACTCTAAGATCTCAGCTCTAGAGAATAGTCTAGATAATGAGAAACGTATAGTATCAAACTTTTCCAAAGTTGATGCTATAAAGAGAAAGCAAGAAACCGGGTGGATCTCCCGGATTATTCAGGGATGGAGAAATGGGGAAACGGTGTTCCGACCCCCCACTCCAAGCAGGAAGGCAACTCATCATGCCTTCAGGTATGACCACAGGAGTAATCATGGTCACTGTAAGGGTGATTTGTCCCCATGTGGAAACGTCCATAGTGCAAGGGGCGTCATGGCCACCCATGAGGAAATACCTAAGGCTCACTCTGAGCCCTTTGTATTCACGGCCACTGCCACAACACAGTGTGGATCTGCTTGTCCCAGCTCACAGAAGACTTCTCACCATTCGAGGACACGGGATAGGGAGGATAGAGGTCATGATGTCAGGCTTCATGGGGCCTCAGCAAGGGAGATGCCTGAAAGATTAGCACCACCTTCTCGGACTCATAACGCTCACAACATGTATTCGTTCCACCCTTCCACGTGTCACGATGGAAGAGTAATTTGTGTGACAAGAACATGCCCTATCCCGTTTAGACCTAGGACCGTGACTACGTCAGTCACTAGATCAGGTCGAAAACGGCGATACAACATTCACCCTTGTTGGTGCTGCGGCAAAGTGGGGCACTTTGCCATTGACTGTTGGCACAACCCCTCTGTGCCCACAGCAAGGGCTTATCCACATTCTAGGGACAGAGGTAGTCTTCCAGACAGGTTTTCTGAAGGAAGGCAGTTGCGTGCTTATGCTAATAGAAACCTAGGACCCAATATGATTTGGGTTCCTAAGGTAAAGTAATTCTGTCTTGCAGGGCAGTCCAGGTCCCCGTGAATACGATGGGGACTGAACAGTAGGTGGCTCAAGGCTAACGTGGAACAAGCGTCTGCAATAACGGATGTGCTACCTATTTGAGAATATTCACCTTGAGCCTCTAATGTGTTCTACCTGTGGAACTAAAACGATAACTCTCAAAATCCCAGGTAATTTTGATCAGTTCAAGGACTTGTGTCGTGATGCACCCTCATTCAAAATATATATATATATATATATATATATATTTCTATCCTTGTGTATATGTATACTTATGCTTATCATGTATGTGTGCACCTTACGGAGAGATTAACTCTATGCATGCAAACCATTACACATCAATAAAAGGTTAACAAAGATATGTCATTGTAAATTTCGACAAATCACAATTGACATCAAGATGTGTCTGGAGAAGTTCCGCTCAAATCCGAATAGATTGTCGTTACAATAAACATGTATTTATTACTCTTATGTTAAATTGACATCCGAAGAATTTGAGAATGTTTCAATTCCTAGTAAAGAAAACCCTTAAATTACTATTGGTATAGAAAGACCTCACTTTCACTGTATATACTAGGAATCCCGCAGAAAGAGCTCGCCGACCGCATTCACCCCGAATCCCGACGATCTAGATAAATCCCGCCGAACGAGTCACTCCGCCCATTCGCCTTCTTCACGACACCCGCAAGACTTCTCCCGCAAGAACTCTCCCGCCGACCCGCAAGAGTTCTCCCGACGACCCGCAAGCGCTCTCCCAAGCTCTTCCGCCGATTCGCTGCAACCCGCAGGAGCTCCCCCTCCGACCCGCAGCTCGTGAAGTGTCCTCCTTAGCTCCCGCAAGGGTCTCGCAAAGTTCTCCTCGAAAGACTCCCTACGACTCACGCCGAAGCTCGCACCGTCGATCTTCCCAAGTCACGATTTTTCTCCGCTCAAACCACCTCACCGACTTCACCTCTAGGTATCCCCTTACCCGAAGCATCCACTAATGAAGTTTTCTTTTTGAAAGTTCATTAACGTTTTGAGTAGGGCTTCTCTCTAGGTCTACAATGGCTCCAAGGACGACTGCAGGGTTGGTCTCTGGCTGCGAGCTGGTTCGCACTGGATTTTCTCATGCCTCGGACGAATTCCGCAATATCATTCTAATACTGGAAGAGGCTGGGCTAACCTTCGTCCTGGAGCACCCTTGCAAAATTCTTGACAAAGAGGTACTGGAATTCTTCTCTACGGCCAGGCTCCGAGATAGAGACTCCGTAATCAAGAGCAAGGTGGCTGAGACAAAAGTAAAGATGTCTGCCAGCAAGCTGAGTCGCTACCTGCAGCTTTCTAGTTCGGAGCAGGAGGACTATCTGGAGGACGCGGACAAAGCCAGAACTCTCTTGTTCTGCGGTCTTCCAAGAGGCACTCGATCAATAAAGAAAAAAGAGATGAATGAAGAAGGGAAGCTCCTATCTGACGTCATTGGAAAAGTGTTCATCTGCAAACCAGGCTCGCATGATCATATCTCAGGAGATATGTTCAAAATCCTCATAGCTGTTGTCTGCCGCAAGAGGTTCAACTGGGGGGAGTTGTTGTTCCAAAAGATCAAGGACACTCTGGGCACTCCTAGTTTCGGCCGCATCATAAGTCTATATCTCAACCAGCTTAACGGAGACAAGTTCGACATGAGCAAAGGAGTCTCTCTCCACTGCTTGAAAAAGATGGATGCTACTGTGTTTGATCGATGGGAGCGGCGTATCGGGCAGCCTGCTGTGGAAGAGCAGGAGGAAATATCTCCAGCAGCCACCCCCCGTGAAATTCCTGATACCCTGACTACAGGAATCGAGTGGGAGACTCTACCCCCTCATACGGCTGTAGTTTCTGAAATCGCCCAGGTGGCCAGGGATGCGGTGGCCGACATTCATGAAGTAAGTGAACCTGAGCTGGAGGATGAGGAGGTCCTGAACAGAAACACTCAAGGAACCGAAGCTGAAGCACTGGAAACTGCTGATCGGGAATTGGAAGAAGCTGCTGACATAGATGACTTCTTGGATGAGGACGGAGAGGACGATGAAACTGAGGGACATGCAGTACTTGAGACTCCGGATACTGTTGAACCTCCATCTGACAAGTCTGCACCAGTGGAGGGGGAGTTAGATAAATCTACAGAGGCAGCCAGCATTCCTCCTCTAGAACCAGTGATTGTATCCAGTTCTACCGACACGTCTGCTGAAATGCAAGGTCCACAAGTGCCTCTGGCTATTCCATTACGCGATGACCTAGCCACTCACACTGTACACATCATTCAGGGCATCGTAAATGAGCTTAAAGACTCTTTTGATACAGCTCAGAAAACTCTGCTGAAAAGGATTAAGACTTCTGAAAATCTGATGCTCAAGAATATGGTGGAAATCAACCATAAGCTGGATGTGATGGAGAAGAAATTTGAAGAGAAATATACCGCGGCCGGCGAAGCTGTCACACTTTTAATGGCCGGTTTGAAAAAGAATACTGACACTTTGGCTGTTGTAAATCAGAACGCACACGTTGTAGCCAACAATATTCAGAAATTTGATGGTAATATGGTCACTTTAAATGCCAATCAGCAGACCCTGATCACTGAATTCACCAAGACAACTAAGCATATTGATGACTCCCGGCACTCATATGCCAACTGCATAGCTGTCGAAGCCAAAAAGGGGGAGAAAGAGTATATCGCTAAGTTGGCCGAGCTCCAAGAAAGCATGGATACAAACTTCGCACAATCAAGAAAATATGTCTATGAGAGCTGCTGGTGGATGCTCCAACAGGCGCTAGGTACGTTAGGCATCGTTCTGCCTGACAACCCTGCCGGTATTCATGTCCCTGAGACATCTAAGGCTGCTGAGGAAGTAAGTGTTGCTGAGGATGTAAGTGCAAGTGCTGCTGCAGATACTCCCACACATGACGCTGATGCTAGGGCTCTCTCCAAAGCTAAACTGAGGAGTATGTTTGACCAGGAGGCTTTAGCAAAAGCCAGGGGAAAGAGAAAAGTTCAAGAAGGGACATCCAAGGAGACACAGGCTGCAAAGAGAACTCGAATGAATGAGGAGGATGTACGAAATGAAAGGTGGAGTCCAGTTTCAAGGAACATCATCTTAGACACCTTCCGGCTGCAAGAAAGAGGAGAGATCAATCGAAATGAAGCATATAGCCAGTATGAATGGGAAACGCACAAAGCATTTGAAGCGAAACGCAACATCTTTTTCCGAAACAACAAGGATCCAGATAAAGTTGCTCCTCCTAGGTACTACCCGAAGCCCAAAGAATACATGGAGAGGCAAAGCAAGAAGTACTTGGCTCAAAATCTTAAGGGTGACGTAGCTAAGGACAAATCGTCAACACTTTATAGCTTGTCACTGTGTCTTAAAAACATTTAATGATTATTGTTGTCATTTAAACAATTCTGGATTATATGTGAATAATTTTATCCTGGTATACATATTTGAATTTGTGAATGACTCAAGTCCTGATCTGATTGCATATATTCTATTGTGCTGCATGTTTAATTTCTGAATGCTATGTTTATTATTTGATAAGTGTTATTCATCTTAGCTAGTAGGGTTTTGGCTTCGTCAAATAGGGGGAGATTGTTGGGTATTGTATCCATGATTACCTAGATTTGAGGAAGCCACCTGTCAAGCTAAGATGAATTCACAATGTATTTGATGAAACATCTCAAGTTGTGCTTGCAGTTCCTCCACGCTAAGTGCACACCAATATCAGGGTGCAGTAGGTCAATATACACGGGTCTGCACGACGTAATCCCTCGTTGAGCAGATCAGTGTGTTGGCCTATGTGTACTCTCTCTATTGGAGTGCACTTACTTTCAAGTACAGGGCCGTTCATATGCAAGAGAAGACAAGGAGCATGGAGGATCAAGGAGCAGCTCCTGGGTGGAAGACGAAAATTCGTCCAAGGCATATTCGACGAGAATCACCAAGTGATTCTCGCCGATTCGGCGAGAATCACTAGTGATTCTCGCCGAATCGACGAGAATCACTAGTGATTCTCGCCGACTCCTTCTGGCCACCTCTAAATGGTGCCAAGTAAGATTCGACGAGAATCACTAGTGATTCTCGCCGAACCAGTGGCCAAGGAGCTCATGTATACCAAGTGAAATTAGTTGAGAATCAATAAGTGATTCGGCGAGAATCACTGACGATTCTCGACGAATCGTCGAGAATCACTTGGTGATTCTCGCCGATTCGTCGAGAATCGTATGCGATTCTCACCGATTTTTCCTTGGCGTTTTCTCTGGAATTTCCTGAACCGGATTCTGCCTTCAGACTAGCTTGAACCGGACTTAGGGATTTCAAGTGTGGGTCCCACAAACGGTCATATTGGAAAGCATCTACAGTATATATACTCCAGTATTTTTGAACAGTAAAAACTACGGAGAAAAGAAACAAAAAAAAAAAAACCGAGCCGCAACAAAACCCTAAATCCGCGACTCCTCTCCGCCGCCGCCGTCACGCTCGGGAACGTAGGTCGCCGCCACTGATTGCTCTTCTTCCCGATCTCCGGCGACAGAAGCTTAGCAAAGCTTGTGTCTCACGTGTCTATCCAGAGATCTCTTGTCTCTCGATTTGTAGACCGGGAAAAACTCCCCCGTCCGAATCGATCGAGACGACCGATCCTAGAGTGACCGTTGGTAGACAGAGTTTGCTTCGCTACGAAGTTTGGATCTCCAAGTTCAGCAGCCGCTCATCATCGTAGCCCCCGATCCCGAAGCTAGCCGCCGCTCGTGTTGCCGCCGCCGGCTCCGAGGAGATCCTCTCCAAGAGAGACCAAGGTTGTAGACTCTTCATCGACTTCAAGAACACGTCGTCGAACAAAGAGGAACACCGTAGTCTCCAAAAGAAGTTTGTATCACGTGTACACTCTATATTTAATTTCGTTGTAAAGGAACTTTTGTTCCGTGTGGTAAGGGTTGGGTGCAACCCGCTTTGTGGGAGTGTTGACTCTCACGTGTGGAAGGGCTCCTTCCGTTAGTGAAGGGATTGGATTTCAATCCCGTTGGAGAAGTGACCGAGTCGTCCCTTGTTTGGGGAGATAGGTCGAAGGGGGAAAGTGGATGTACCCAAGTCGGGGAACCACTATAAATTTGCTGTGTATTCTGTGTGCTGTGCTTGTTGTTTTTATTGTGCAGGTACATCCGTAAATTCCGCAAAAGAACCACACGTCACCTATTCCCCCCCCCCCATAGGTGCACATAGCTGACACTAGGTGGACTTTCATCTTTCAAAACCAGTAAATTTCATCTCTGATAAAGGAAAGAAAAACACTGAACAAGTAAATAAGGTTAATAAAATTCTAGAATAAATTGAAGCTAAGGATAAAATTAAAAATCAGAAGAATGATTAAAATAACAATGTTCAACAGTTATTGTCGAACGCTAGCTTGATCGTCGATCCCAGATCGCTGGCCTGATAGACGAACGAACATGATATGCCCTGGGACACTCCCGTGTCCCAGGCCGTGTACCCCCTACCAAATACCAAATTTGGCCCAAAACGCCTCCCATCGTTCTTTTGAGTTTCGGGGCATTACACAAGTCCTATAGGATTTTTAACAAATCAACATTGAAAATTGAAGAGTCTCTTCATGTTTCATTTGATGAGACAAACATGTATTGTAGGGAGAAAGAAGTTTCTACCAATAGCAACTTGCAGATACCACTTGTGTGAGACCTTGGATAGACTAAACCTAATCCAAGAGGTGCTAACTCATCCATCTCCACAAGCTATTGAAGAAAGTGAAGAATAAGAAGTTAAAGAAAATGAATCTCTACCAACAGCAAATACAATTCCACAAGAGGAATTAATTCCAAATGCTATTGCACAACCAACTCCACCCACTGATTTTGTCACACTTAGGGATCATACCAGATCTCATGTGATTGGAGACATATCAGCAGGTGTACAGACAAGGCATCAACTCACCCAAGATTTGATGCATGCATATTTTCTCTCTCAGGTTGAACCTCTATCCATTCATGATGCTGAGCAGGATCCCCACTGGATCCTTGCAATGCAGGAGGAACTAAATCAATTTGAGAGATGTAGAGTTTGGGATCTGTTTCCAAGACCCCAAAACTACCCAGTTATTGGAACCAAATGGGTTTACAGAAACAAGCTGGATGCCCAAGGAGTCATTGTGAGAAAGAAGGCTAGGCTTGGTGCTCAAGGATACAGGAAAGAAGAAGGAATTGATTATGATCAAACCTTTGCACCTGTTGCAAGGTTGGAAGCCATAAGAATATTCCTTGCCTATGCAGAATACAAGAGGTTCAAGGTTTTCCAAATGGATGTGAAGAGTGCATTTCTAAATGGAGTGCTACAATAAGAGGTTTATGTAGAACAACCTCCAGATTTTCTTTCTCCAACTTACCCCTCTCATGTTTTTAAATTTCATAAGGCTCCTTATGGTCTAAAGCAAGCTCCAAGAGCTTGGTATAAGACCTTAGCTAGTTTTTTATTAGAGCATAAATTTACAAGAGGAACTGTAGATAAAACTCTTTTCACTAGACATCATAAGGACCAAATCTTATTAGTACAAATTTATGTGGATGATATTATATTTGGCTCTACAGAATCCAAATTATGCAAGAGGTTCTCTGACCTCATGCATTCCAAATTTAAAATGAGTAGCATGGGTGAGCTTTCCTACTTCTTTGGCCTCCAAGTGAAGCAGCTCCCCGATGACATCTTCATCTCTCAAGCAAAATATGCTAAAGAACTTCTAAAGAAGTTTGGGATGGCTGATGCCTCCGCAAATAAAACTCCCATGGCTACCAATGTTGTTGTGGACTCTGATGTACCAGGGAAACCTGTGGATCAGAAACTTTATAGGGGCATTGTTGGGTCCCTATTATACCTCACAGCAAGTAGGCCAGACATTATGTTTGCCACATGTCTTTGTGTTAGGTTCTAGGTGAACCCTAAAGAATCTCATCTAATTGTGCTAAAAAGGATTTTGAGATATATAAAGAGTTGTCCTAATCCAGGCCTATGGTATACTGCAGAATCAGAATTTGAGTTAACTGGATACTCTAATGTTGATTTTGCTGGATGCAGGGTAGAAAGAAAAATTACTTCAGGGAATTGCCAGTTCCTGGGTATGAGATTAGTATCTTGGTTTTGTAAAAAGCAAACATCAGTGTTAACCTCAACTGCTGAAGCAGAATATATTGCAGCAGGAAGCTGTTGTTCACAGATGCTTTGGATACAAAATCAGCTACTAGATTATGGGTTCAACTTAATAATTAAACCCTACTCTGTGATAATACAAGTGCTATAGTCATAGCCCAGAATCCAGTTCACCATAGTAGGACAAAACATATTGATATAAGACATCATTTCATTAGGGAGTGTGTAGACAAAAATAAAATCAAGCTTGTCAATATCTACACTGATTTACAAAGGGCTGATATATTCACCAAACCTCTGGATGAGAGAAATCATATATTCTTTGTGAATCAACTTGGAATGATCAATGGAGAAGACTTTATTTGATATTTGTGTGCAGTCGACGAATTTTCCAAAGTTCGTCGAACAGAGTTCGATGAACCGGGGAAAGTTTGAGAGATATTCGTCGAACGGAGATCGCCGAACTCTCTATGAGTGAAACAATTTTCGTTGAAAGGAGTTCGACGAACTTGCTTCAGAATATATTCGTCGAACGGATTTTGACGAACTGTCTTCCATTCTTTTGGATAAGATCGATCAATTATTTCAGTCCAAATTATTTCGTCGACCTTAGTTCGAAGAATTATTTTTATTTTCGTGGAACGGAGTTTGTCGATTCATATTCTTGAAAACCCTATATTTAGGTTTTCTTCGATCTCCGTCCCGCGCTTTCTGTTCCTTTGCACTTGTTCACCATTTCTCTCTTTTTTGCAGGTGATTCCATGGCGATTCCAGCAGGAGCTCTAGCTGCTATGAAGTTTGACACTGGATTTGATGTCGACTTCGAATCATTCCAACACTCGGATCTAATCTTTCTATATATTCTGGAACTTCTGGAAGAACAGAATCTGATGAACTTGATGACAACAAGGATAAAGCTGGTAGGAACAGAAATCAGAGAGTGGGTCTATACTTTATCCACTTTTGAAGACAATACTATGACAGGATCAATCGCAGGTAACACTGTATCCTTAACTCCCACGGTTTTAACTGAAATCTTTGGTTTGACAAATGGTTAAGAGGAATTAGAAATTGACTCTGAAGAGTTTGATATGATGCTTAATCTGATGGGTTATGCTGGTGACAACCTAAATAAATTGTTGAAGAAGCATCTGTCTGCAGCGTACAAGTTTCTGGCAGACATTGTTGGAAAGGTATTGCTTGACAAGCATACTGCCCATGACTATATCACAAGGCATCAGTTCTTGGTCATGTGTGCAGTAATAAATAAGAAGCAAGTAGACTGGGCTCAGATCCTCTTTGATTTGATAAGGAAGAATAATAATAAGAAAGAAGTGTATTTTGGAAGGATCTTAGGGATCTTCCTCAAAGAGAAAGCTGCTGAATCACTAGTCTCCCAGACCATATTCATCAATACTAGTAAAAGGCTGACCTATGCCTTATTTGGCAGGTGGGAGAGGACAATAACCAAGCCCACTAAGGCTTCTACCTCTTCCACCCCAGCTTCTGAAGGCACCGGGGCTTTTAAAGCCACTCCCCCACCTGCTGAAAGGATTCATCCAACACAACCATCTCTTCCAGCCCCCCTTCCAGCCACAAAAATTCCTTCCTCTCCCATTATTTCTTCAACACCACAACAACAACAACATACTCATGTTCCTACTCCACCTCCATCTCCACCAATTGACCTCGCTGACATTCCATCTTCCCATCTTCAAGACAATCAACCACCAATACTTCCTGATTCCCCCCCCCCCCCCATGACACCTACATTCCTACACCACCACAATCTCCTCTTCAACCACATCACTCTTCAATACCATCTTATCATCTACCAATAGACACCATCATGCAGGATGCCACCCATCCATCCCCATCAACATCTATCATCCCTCCAGATGTTCACATACTTGATGCTTCACTTTATATCCCTCCCATAGTTCCCACTTCTACACATTCTGCAACACCATCTATCACTCCATCACTGGACCCCTCCACCATATCTTCCATCATTTCCATACTCACTCCCCTCCTCAATTCCCTTATAGCAGAGGCCATTACACCTCTTGCTACCACCATCTCCTCTCTCTCTAACAAAATCTCTGCTCTTTCTGCTATCCCATCCTCAGCTAGGGGCCTGGCCTTAGTTACCACTGAAACTAGGTAGGGGGAGATGCCTGATGATAAAGCATCAGCTACAGCTCCAGAGGCAGCAGCTCCAGATCCAGCACCAGATGTTCCAGCTACAGAAACAATAATAGAATGTACAGAATACATAGATAAAGATTTGATTGATTTTATTGATACTGATATGAATTTTTATGAATCAGACTCTGAAGAACCTAATATTATTGGCGATTTCATTCTTAATCCCACAGTTAATTTAGAACAGTTGTTGAGTCTTTTTGATACTGTACAATTGCACTACCTTCCAGTGGAGATTATTAAGCCATCCTTGTATATTATACCATACACTTCCACTATCTCTTCAGAAGTTGCTAAGCAACTTAGGGACAATTTTGCTATTACACAACCAGTAATCACTCCACCTCCAGAAGTAGTAGCTATTCCCTCTTCTTCAATAATATCTTCAACACCAACTTTTGTAATGGATGGCTCTCCCATGCCAGATCTAGATGAACTGATCTTAGCTGACATTGCAGATGAAAATAAGAAAGCAGCTGAAAGCTCTGTCCCAGTTAGTTCTGAATTTTGTGTAGCTTCTCCTCCAACACATGCTGAAACTCCAACTCTTGTTGTAACTCCTGCTCCTGCTCCAGAAAAACCTGTTATTTCTGCTAAAGCTTTGAAAGCTCTGGATGATCTATATGATAACCCTCAGGGTTCTGACAATGATGATGATGAAGATGAGGATGAGGATTCAAATGAGGAGGATATAAAGAAGAAGAAGCAAGTTTCAAAGAAAAGAAAATCTCCTCCTTCTCTTGCTCCTAAGCCTAATCCAAACAATGACACCCCTTACTACATTCTTCAAAAGATAACTCCACATAAAGGGATGTCAGCATGGATGTGACTATCTAAGAATCAGCAAAAGGAAAGGAAGAAGAGTAGAAGATACTCTCCTCCACCTGTTCAAAGGTATAGTAAAGATCCACCACCTCCTCATAAAACAACAGCAGCAATACAGCAACATATCAAAGACATCAAGGGAGACCCCATCATGAAAGCAGCCATCACAGGTAACAAACCTCAGGGAAACAACAGCAAAAACAACAGCAACATCAACAGTAATAACAATGTAAGCAGCAACAACATCAACAAGCTGAAAGTCCTAAAAGGACACTCACTCCTCCCGTTCCTTATGCAGATCCAAAAACAGCAAACACAGCTAAAATGGCCAGGTTCTAGGAACTAGTAGGCCTTTCTATGATCAACAAGGCAAAGGCTAAAGGGAAGGATACTTTTGAATACACTACAATGTCAAAGTACAGGAGAGAAGAACTGAAAAGGTTTGAAAAGGCTAACAAAATTTTTAATATTAATGATTATATGAAATTACATCCTGAAGCAGTGGTCCCTTGAGCTATATCTCTGAAGATTATAGGGGCTGATGACATGACAATGACTATGGAACAAGCTTTAAATCCAAACAGGGAAATAGTCTTTACTAAGCCAGGAGAAAAGGGCAAGGATGCAAAGCATCAGGAGAATAAGCAGAAGAAGTGAAATATGAACCATTTTAATTCTGTCTTTCTATCTTAAACTATTTCATTTTGTCTGAACAAAGATTTTGTGTAAATATATCTGCTGCATGTGTCAATTATCTCTGCCAGATATATCATTTTCCTGCTTTGTTTACTTTAAGTTTTTGTTTTGAGTCTATTAGTGACCTCACCCAAATAGGGGGAGATTGTTGGATCCCTAGTTTGATTTGGGCTAGGTTCACTAACTTAGGATGATGTGACCCAATATGTATAGCCAGGGTCAAGGTTGTGTCCTAGAGTCTAGGCCAAGTCCTCAGTAACAACATCATATGGACAAGCCATCATCAGACTATCAGAGACTCAAGACATAGAGTTTTCCTAAAGATTCAGAGATATCTCGAGAGACCAAGTAAAATGAGTTCAACGTTCGTCGAACTCGACGATAGTCGTTCTCAGCTCGATGATCTTAGAGAAATATTCTCTGAGCTGAGCTCGATGAACTTCAGTCTCAGATCGACGATCCTTGGATTCCACCTAAAGAATTCTAAGTCCATACTGTTCTCTAGACTCAGGTCGACGAACCTAGCCCTCAGCTCGATGAATTCAAGGTTATCCAGACTTAGTTGACGAACACTATTCTTTGGTCGACGATTCTATGGACTATCACAGCATTCTGTCGAGACTATGTTCTCTAGTCTCAGGTCGACGAACTCAGTTCTCTGGCCGACGAGTTCTGGAACCAGAAGACTTATGTCAACACTCAGAGTATATGTCAACACCAACTGAGTCGACACTAGAAGAACTTGTGTCGATACCAAGATCATCAGTCGACATTGTGTAAACGCTATGTCGACACCACACAGAAGACTTGTGTCGACAAACAAGAGTAATTATGTCGACACAGAACATTTGACAACTCTAGATTAATTGCTGAACTCCAGTCGACGAACATATTTACCAGCTCGACGAATAGGCAAAGATCAAAAGAGACAGCAGTTCAATTTCTAGCTTGATGATCATGGAACTCAGCTCGATGAACAGAAGCCATCTGGTCGACGAATATAATGCCTCAGCTCGACAAAGTGTGAACTCAGTTCGATGAATTCCGCTATTTGTTCAACGATTCCAGACTTAGTTATTTCCGGCCTTCTGTCCCCACTCTAATGCGATAATTCCTGAGTAATTAATGCTCTAACATTCTCTGAATGTATCAATTAGAAGGAGCAGTAATTATGGTCTTCTCCAGGATTATTGCTTGTCATTTTTCCATGGGACAATTGGGGAAATAAATCAATGCCGATTATTCTCAAGGCTGTCAGCATTAATTGCAGATGCATTCAAATTTTCAAAAGACAGAGAAGAAGAGAATAATGAACACACAGGGACATACAGACTTACGGAAGAGAATCAAGTACAATTGAAAAAGCTTCACACAGAGCACAACTTACTGAGAAGTACATAGAGATTACAAAAAAACATTCAATCTTGAATAATTTGCTCTGTCAAAGAAGAAGCATTCTCTGATACACAGAATTTATTGACCAGAAGCTCATCAGCACTTGAAGAATAAGAATAACAATACCTATATCAAGAGTCTTCCTTCTTCAAGAACTACAGGACACTTCAAAAGGACAACTTTAGTTCAATCTGTCAAAGAAGATCCTGAATACTATTGTTGGTCAAGGATTTAGTTTGAAGACCTATCACCCTGAAGCTTGGCTCTTAGTTTTCCCTAATCCATTCTACATCTCAGGGGGAGCCTTAATCTATAATCATTCCACAATCTTCTAAGTTGTATATTGAGAAAGAGAAGATAAAATCATCTCTCACCCCCACCTCTATAAAGGGTTGTCATCTCCCTTCAAAAGTGATTCCTTGGTTGCAAGTCTCCTGATCTAAAGACTTGGGTTGGTTTTTGAGCACCTGATCAAAAGCTCATTGGTGTCAGGCACCTGATCAAAAACCTGAGTGGATTCCTACCAAGGGTGGTAGAAGAGTGGATGTACCCAGGTTGGGGAACCACTATAAAATTCTTGTGTCATCTGGTTGCCCCCTTTTTCTTTTGTTCTTATTGTGTTTGTGATTTAGGTTTATTGTTTGTTAGTTTATTAATTTCTGCACTTATTAATTTATAGCAAAAGCTGTAATAGTAGTTATGAAATATTTAAGAATACTCTATTCACCCCCCTCTAGAGTATTTCTGATCTAACTCTCACTTTCCAAGAGTGTTACAGATATGTGAACCCCTGGCGCGCATTATAGTGTGAAGTGCGTCGAAGTGACAAAATAAATATATAATATTTCAATAATAGAAAAAATTTATTTATGTTTATTGTTTAGTATTTTTTTTGGTAAAAGTTTTTTGGGTTTTAAAAGGAAAAAAGTTAAAACAAAACATATATACGGTAAATGTTTTGTGGGTTTTTTAGGAGGGGAATTGTTTTTTGTTTTTGTGGTTTTTTAGTGTTTTAGGTTTTCGAGTATTTTAGTTTTTATAATTTGTTTTTTTTAGATTATTGGATTTTAAGTTTTTTAGATTTTTGGATTTTTTAGTTTTTAAGTTTTTTTTTCAGTTTTTTAGTTAGTTAGTTTTTTTTTTGTTTTTTTAGTAGAAAATGACGTCATTTTATTTATATGTTTTTATAGATAATAATAACATAATTTTTTTCATGTTTTTGTTTGTTTTTTTGAAGTAGTTTTTTTAAAAAAATTTTACGTTTTTATTAATAATACTTATGATTAATGTTAATTTTTTTAGCCATTTTGTTTTTGTATATATATAACAGGTAAAATTAATAGTATTACAGAGTTCGAAATAACAACACGAATATTCCCTAACAATGGCGCCAAAAACTTGATGCGGGTTAAAACACCAAAAATTAGTTCGAGCACGCGGCACCCCGGGCGGTTTATTTAGAAAAGCGGATTTGGTTTTATTTAGATAATGGGGTGCGAGGATTTTTTATTTGGATATAAAACAGTGAAATCGAGTTTTAACGACAGGAGGCAAGTACACCTATCGTGTGTAGTACAGGATATTCCGATGTGGATTATCGAGGTCGTATTATTCTCGGGGTCGGGTTGATTATTTCTAATCTTCCCTGGAGGGAACTATTGTTTTACCGATATTTAACTTGTCGTGTTAAAATTTATATATAAATAAAAAGGACAAAAAATGAAAGCATTAAAAGGGTGGAGCATATGAAAAGCTTAGTGCGATGGCATCGAATAAAATTTGAACTAAAATAAACTTTTAATAAAAAGAGATCCTAAATTTCAAATTAATTAAGGTGGAGACTTGGCCGTGGAGGTTCCACTAAAATGAGCTCACCTAGCTATAGGAATATCGCTCACCTGAATGCTAAGACTATTCGACCGAACATTAGTCTGACGAAGGATTCCTCTTACCGCACGCATTATGCTAAGAACCCCGCTATTGGGCGGAGAACCTAATCTGGTAGAGTTTGCGTGCCTCCTCTCTCAAGGGTTAGTGTGGAACTCCATTCACCAATGGGCGATCGATCCATACGCATGGCCTCTCCGATAGCTATTGTATGGACTACGGAAATAAAGATCACACATCGATATGTGGTCCTACGCTTCGTAAACCCTAGGCAAACATTAAGTAATTTTAATTAATTAGAAAAATAGGACTTTTAATTATCTAAAGCTATTTTATTTGTCTCAATGCTCTTCGATACTGAGGGCTAAGAGCGGTTATCCAATCATCGGAATGGGGACGGCTTGCGGGAAAAAGCAGTAAATGGAAAGCAGTAAAGAAAGCTGTAAAGGAAATCAGGAAAGAAAGCACGAAAACAAAGCAGTAAAGTGCGAGTCCTACTCAAACGAGTAGGATTGAAATGAAAGCAGTAAAAGACAAGTCCCGGCTCAAACGAGTGGGCGGGAAAAATAAAGCGAGTCCTACTCAAATGAGTAGGAGAAAATAAATACACCCATGCACGCACTCTACTGAATTTAAATACTCACACAAACACTCTACTTGAAATAAAAACGCACGCACTCAATAAAAAAGAAAAACACACTCACTTGACAGAAAGAAAAACGCACACACAACGCAGAAAGTAAAACGCACACACACGACATAATTGAAAACACACTCACACACTCTACAGCAAGTAAAACACACACACACACACATAAATACTACTCAAATGAGTAGGTGAAAAATAAAGACACGACATTTAACTCTTAACGAGGAGGCGAAAATAAATACGCACATGCACACACTCTACTTGAAGAAAAACAAAACAATGCGTCATTTAACTCTTAACGAGTAGGCGGAAATAAATGCGCACCCGCACACACTCTACATTAATTGAAAGAAAGCTATGAAAATTAACTCATATACGCACGGACACGAGCGAAAAAATAAGAAAAACTAAGTTACCGGAAAATTAAAATAACTACATTTCTAACACTATAATGCAGTAGAAATGTATAAAAAGTGAAAAAAAAAAAATCAATGGTGCAGAAGTTTTTGCAAATAAACGCAAAATGGAAGTGCTCGAAAAATTAAAACAAATACACTTCTACCGCTAGAATGCGGTAGAAATGCATAAAAAGAAGGCGGAAAAATTAAAGGAGCAAATGTTTAAAACAAAATCAAAGTGTACAAAAAATTAAAACAAATATATATTCATTCCTATAACTCCGTAAAAGAAATTAAAAAGTGAAAATAAAGTGGAAATAACGAAAAGTTTTACATCCTAAACAAGAAAATCTAAGTTAGAGAAAATGAAAATCACTTTGAAAATAGTTTTTACGGTTTTATAGGAATGAAATAAAAGATATAAAAACCTAAGTCTAAACAAAACTAAGTAGAAAAAAATAACGAAAACATAAACCTAAAAAGCTATACTCATACACGCACACACCCTTAAAAAGTTAGAAAACAAAGGTTAAAATAAAGTAGAAAATAAAATTGCTTAAGAGATTGCATATAGATGAAGTCCATAACAATATAAGGAGGAAAAACTGTCACAACCCGCATTTTTCTCATTAATAAATAAATCAGAGCACGAGATAACTACGAGCTGTGATGCCACGTCAAGCAGGGGATAACTGCTGACGCTCAGGCAACACTCTAATCCTTCAAATCATAAGTTAAAATGAATAGAAAACTGATTTTTAAATTGATTGGCCGTATCCCTCGGCTCAGTGGATCAGATAGTCCACGGTTTGAACACTATTTTTATACGTAGCGGAAAAATACTCCATTTATGTTTAACATCCTAAAAGAGAGCATAAGTGTCCTAAGAGGACAACTTACACTATGTAAGACCCTAGATTTCAATTTATAATATTTATAAAGAAAACAATCTTTTTACGCATTTGGAAAAATAATGATTGAGCTTTTACAAAACATGCTGATCATGCAATACATATAGTAGTTCTTATTTTTATAGGTTTTAAAGTAACTAGCAACCTAGCATAAAACATTCCCAGAGAGCAAGTGAAACTACCACAAAACAGGTAAACTAGCAGCTAAGCAAAGACTTAGTATCACCAAGGAAAATAACCAACGAGCGTCAACAACCTGACACGAACTCGCTGGCGAGCATGCATGTCTGTACTACTACAAAGCTAAAGAACTACCTCAACAGGTGAGGAAAACACTGCCACAACGCAGTCCACAAGGGAACTCCTGAAGTTAACCGTTCAGCCGGCTACAGACCTGAACCTGAGGCATTCAAAAGAAGAACACCTCAGCAAGAAATAATAAAACATGAGGCAAATAAACATCAGATAATAATCGAATGAAAAGAACAAAAAAAAAAGGTTACCAACCCTGCAAGAGAAATGCTGAAAATCTCAGCTAAAGAATCCAAAAAGGGACAAAATGTAAGTATAACAATCAGTAAAGCGAGAGAAATGCATCAAGTACTAAAACGTACCAAACTCCGCTCAAGCCTGCAGAGATAAAAAGGAAACCAATAAGCATCAAATGAACAGTATGAAAGGAACTAACAGTCCTAAACTTGTAAATCGTTAGCACTGGCACAAATCCCAAACCTGTGTCGGAGACTAAGAACAGTCACAACCGAACAACCAGGTCCAGGTGTCTCAAGAGTACTAAAGGGGCCGCCACAGGGTCCACACACATAGAGTTCCAACCTCTTACAGGAACCCAAAATGTCCAAAGGAGGGAATGGTGGTGGCCACGGCTCGAACTCCCCCTGTACCATACTCCCTCAGAAACCCAGCTACCACATGCTAAGGATCCACGATTCGGCGCCAAAACTAGCCGACAACACCACTTAGAAACTACCAAGTTCTACAACCAAAACCCGCCGAAATAGACTTAACCTAAATTCGGCGATACCCGCCGAATTATTTCCCACTACCCGCCGAATTATTTCTCCCTACCCGCCGAATTAAACTTAAAATATCTACCGATATCTTCCTAGTTTAGGCCGACTACAAGCCCTAACCTAGGAATATTTCTAATCTCACCTATACTACTCCGGTATTCTACGACAAGGAGAATTAATAAAGCGAAACACAACCCAAGGAAGCACGCAAGAGGGGAGAAATCCACTTGCCTCAAATCGTTCTTGAAAACGTCCACCCAAAATACTCCACCACGTAGATCCGTCCAAAAGGGGGCACGCGGAGATGAGATCTACGAAAAAACGGACAACCGGGGTTAGGGCCAAAAAAATCTATGGTGAAACGGTCACCGAAACGGGAAAAGCTTACCGCGATCTCGAAGCTCTCGCCGAGAGCTTTCCAACGCCGCGATCAGATCGAGATTCCGTCCACCGGATCGGCGGTGGCGGCCGCCGGAAGATTCGCGAATGAGAGGATCCGCACTCGCCTAATTTTGTTTTCGCACAGGAGGGGGGCTGCTGGTTCGGAGGAAGGAGAAGGGCTGCTGGTTCTATTTCATATATAAAAACTTAATAATAATAATATTATAATAATTATACTAATATAACATAAAAGGGGGGGGGGGCTGCTCGATTGGCGGGAAGGCAAAAAGGGGGCGGGGGGGGGGGGGGGGGGGGGGGGCTGATCGGTGAGAATGGTAAACCATTCTCACCGATTCCCTCTCCCCCTTTTTCTTTATTTGTTTTTTAAAATAAATATATAAAAATAATAATATTTATAATTATTAAAAACAAAGATATAACATTATATCGTTACGGAGGGCCAACGCGCGCCGAATCGAACGAAATTCGCACTGTAGGCGAATGACGACGCTACGAATCCAACGGCGAAGTCGAAATCGAATTCCGACGCACCGTTTTCGAGATAATAATTTCTAAAGTTAACGGCGTACGCGAAAACATACAAACTTCAATCGCGCGCCGAGGCTCCAAAAATGCTCGGAACGCGACGAAACTTGACGAGCAAGTCTAAAATTAGCCGATCTAATTTCCTAATGTAAAATTTTCCACTCCCGACGCAAATCCCAAAATTTGGCCGGTCAAACCTAACGAACGCAAAACGCGCTAACGACAAAGTCGGTAACAAAATCCGACGAACAAAACTCGGGCAAATTTCTCCCGAAGCCAAAACACAAGAATTCCCCAAGAGGCTCCACCGAGTCACCAAACAGACTCCGGCTCGCTAGGGAATCTTGCTACCAGGCATCACCAAGCCACGCAGGGAACCTAAAGAGCTAAGAGCACGCTCTAACAACGTCACATGACCAACACGCGCTAACATAACGCTCTGACGTCATAATACGTCAAATAAGAAATTAAATAAATCACTGGAAAATCGGGGGCGTTACAGTCACTCCCCCTAAAAGAAAGTTTCGTCCCGAAACTTTACGCATAAAACACTTCTACCATAGAAAGAAAGGAAAATAACCAAGGGTTATCGAGTGCTTACCGAGCACAGCTAGGAGAACAAATGAGGATGCACCTCCCTCATAGCTGACTCCAACTCCCAAGTCGCGCTCTCCACGTCTTGGTTTCTCCACAGAATCTTTACCATCGGTATTGTCTTTCTCCGCAACACTCGATCTTGCACATCCAAAACACTAATAGAATCTTCCACGTAGGAAAGGTTAGGCTCCAACTGGGGCACTGCATCCATAACTTGTCTGTCACCTAGCACGCACCTCCGCAGTTGGCTCACGTGAAAAACATTATGCACGCCAGGAAAATTTGCGGGCAATTTCAACTTGTAGGCTGACACACAGATCCGCTCCACTATTTCAAATGGTCCCACATACCTTGTGTCCAACTTATGGTTCTTACCGAACCTCTTCACTCCAACCATCGGGGAAACCTTAAGGAATACCATGTCCCCCCCCCCCAGAAAATTCCAAAACGGACCTACGCCGATTGGCGTTCTTCTCGTATCGCTCTTGAGCTATCCGAAGCTTCTCTCGAATAAGCTTTACAGAGACTTTCATTTCTTCTAAGGCATCTGGACCTAACATCGGCCTCTCACCAACCTCAGCCCAAAATAGAGGAGTTCTACATCGTCTTCCATATAACGCTTCGAAAGGAGCCATTTGCAGACTCTCTTGATAACTGTTATTGTATGCGAACTCCATCAACCTCAAGCGTTCATCCCACGCTCCTCCGTGGTCTAATATATAACAACGGATCATATCTTCCACAATCTGATTAACACGCTCTGTTTGACCATTGGTCTGTGGATGATATGCTGTAGAATATCTCAAGTCAGTTCCCAATCCTTCTTGAAGGCTCTTCCAAAAACGAGACGTAAACCTGGAGTCTCGATCTGATACTATACTTACGGGTACTCCATGTAACCTGATAACTTCATTCAAATATAGTTCCGCTATCTTTTTCATCGAGTAACCAATCTGAAAGGGTACGAAGTGCGCACACTTTGTTAATCTATCAACAATCACCCAAACAGAGTCATGCCCTCGGGGAGATCTCGGCAAACCAGTAATGAAATCCATTGAGATACTCTCCCACTTCCAAGTTGGAATCTCTAAAGGCGCTAATTTTCCACCAGGCCTTCCATGATCAGCCTTAACTCTTTTGCACGTAAAACATTCTGACACAAACCTTACAATGTCACCCTTTATCCCAATCCACCAGGCAATCTATTTCAAGTCCTTATACATTTTTGTAGACCCTGGATGGTAGGCCACACATGAACCGTGTGCCTCACTGCACAACTTAACTCGAATATCTCGAAAATTGGGGACGCAAAATCTACCGCGGTACTTTAGAGTACATGCGTCATCGATCGAAAAGTCAGGCAGCTCCCCCTTCTCAGCTCTATTATGAAGGTGCAGTAGATCAGGATCGTCCTTTTGATGAAGCCTCGTAAGAGAAATCCATGAAGGCTCAGACACTTCCAAACTGTTTGGCGAGTCACATCTACCAACTGAAATATCCATTAAAAGGAACTCTTCTACTAACAACTCAGTGGAGAGATTGAAAATTTTCCCTGTCTTCCTGCTTAAGGCGTTGGCTACCACGTTAGCCTTACCCGGATGGTATAGGATCTCCACTTCATAATCAGCCACATAATATAACCATCTGCGCTGGCGCAAGTTCAACTCCTTTTGAGTGAAGACGTACTTCAAACTCTTATGATCTGTATAAATCTTGCACTGTGCGCCATACAACAAGTGTCTTCATAATTTCAAAGCATAAATAACTGCTGCGAATTCCAAGTCATGCATAGGGTAGTTCCTTTCATGAATCTTAAGCTGTCTTGACACATACGCAATCACTTTTCCTTCTTGCGTCAGCACACAACCAAGACCCACGTGGGATGCGTCCACGTAAACGACATAGTCTAATCCTTCCGTAGGCAATGTCAATATCAGAGCAGTGCACAGTCTATTCTTTAGCTCTTGGAATGATTCTTCGCACTTATCGCTCCACACAAATGCTGCATTCTTCTGCGTCAATTTGGGCAATGGCGCAGATAATGTAGAGAAACACTCTACAAATCTTCTATAGTAGCCAGCCAACCATAGGAAGCTTCTTATTTCTTTGGGTGTGGCAGGCCTCGTCCATTCCATAACTGCGGCTATCTTTTCTGGGTCGACAGAGATTCCGTTCTTGTTAACCACATGTCCCAGGAAAGAAACCTGAGGCAACCAGAACTCGCATTTACTTAGCTTGGCGAACAACCTATGGTCCCTCAAGGCAGATAAAACTAGACGCAAATGTTGGTCATGCTCCTCAACATTGCGTGAATACACCAACACATCGTCTATAAATACAACTACAAACTTGTCTAGAAAGTCCTTGAAAACCCTGTTCATCATGTCCATGAAAGCAGAAGGTGCGTTGGTCAAACCAAACGACATCACCAAAAATTCAAAATGCCCATGTCTGGAACGGAAGGCAGTCCGCGGGATATCTGATTCATGGATCCTTAACTGGTGGTAGCCTGAACGATGGTCAATCTTAGAGAACACGGCGCTGCCTCGCAGTTGATCAAACAAATCATCTATCCTCGGCAACGAATACCTATTCTTGATCGTTACCTTATTTAGCTCTCTATAATCGATGCACAACCTCATCGATCCATCTTTTTTCTTGACGAACAAAACGGGAGCACCCCAAGGCGAAGAACTCGGCCTTATAAATCCGTTCTCAAGCAACTCGTCTAACTGGATACGCAACTCCTCCAGTTCGCGTGGGGCCATTCGGTAAGGCGCCTTGGAAATAGGACGCGTACCCGGCTCCAAATCTATAACAAACTCCACGTCTCGATCAGGCGGGAGACCAGGAAGATTAGCTGGAAAGGAATCAGAAAAATCACGAACCACCGGGATCTCCTCCAAACACGGCAAACTAACCTTGGTTTCTAAAACCGAAACCAAACAAGCAAAACATCCGGAATCTACAAGCTTCCGAGCACATACCGCCGATATAGTCGGAGAATCCTGGCGCGGATAACCGTAAACACTCCCGGGCTGACCGTTGTCCATCCTGAAGTCCAAGCGTTTACCCTTGCATTGGATCACAGCATCATATCTGGACAACCAGTCCATGCCTAGGATCACATCGAAGTCTTCCAGATCCAACAGCTTCAAATCAGCAATCGCGAGAAAATCGCCTAGTAAAATCGGACAACTATGAATACCCTGATCCGAAACTACAGATTCACCTGAAGGAAACTTGACACAGAACGCATCACCAACACGATCGAGATCCAAACGGTAATGCTCTATGAAGGCCCTAGCCACAAATGAGTGGGTAGTGCCGGAATCGAACAGAACACGCGCCCAGCGGTTCTTTACCTTAAATCGTCCTATAAAACTGCACACGCGACTAAGGAAGCGAACGCTCAAACTATAACTATGAGCTAAACATTAAAACTAGGGGAGAATCTAACCTGATATCACTTGCGTGGACGCCTGAGCTTCCTCCATAGAGACCACGTTCAACTTTCCTTTTCCCTTGTCCACTCGCTGCGGCGGCGGCAAAGCCTGAAGAGGAACTGGCTGCAGAGTAAGCTGAGCTTGTGGGCACTGATACTTGAGATGACCCTCTTGACCGCACAAGAAACAACTTCTCGCCTTCTTCCAGCAATGGGCATCATCGTGCCCCGTCTTCTTGCATATAGAACAAAGCAAGTCTTTCTTTGGGATACCTTGATCGCATGAATCTGCTCTTTCTTTTGAGCTCCTAATCTTTGATAGCACCTTTCCAATGGATGGCCCGGTCGGCCACAGAAACTGCATACCTCTTTGTTTCTCTTCCTCGGAGCAGCGTCAGGGACCTGAGTACTCTTACCCTCATCAGACTTTCTTTTATCTTTTCTCAGTTGTTGACCTCGATTCTTGGCGTTATCAATTGCCTCTACCTTTAAGGCAGCTTCCACCATACCAGCATAACTTGAGGTCGCATAGGCACTTGCTAATTGCTGGACGTCACTCCTTAGCCCAACCAGAAATTGCTTGCTTCTATTTTCATCGGAACTCACCAAGTCTGGGGAAAATCGGCTTAGCTTACTAAACTCGATTTCGTACTCACTAACCGTGAGCTGCCTCTGCATTAAGTGCAGGAAATCATTCATCAGACGGTCCCTCTCGACCGATGGCAGAAACTTGCTAAGAAGTAGCTCCTTAAAGGACTCCCAGGAACACCCGTCCTTCAGACCTTCTTTATCCCTCAGCCACCAGCCCTTTGCCAACCCTTTGAGCTGATATGCGGCTAACATCACTTTCTGATCATCAGTGATCCCGGAGTATGAGAACATCTCCTCGATTGATATCATCCAATCGTCTAAGACCATGTAATCTGTCTTGTCATCATACGTCGGAGGCCTAAGTCGCTGAAACTGAGAAATAAAGGTCATCTCTGGTGGCACCACGACCGGAGGCACCAGAGGAGCGGGGGGAACAGGGACAGCTTGACCCACAACAGGGTCCTGAACTCTCAGAATATGCCCTACCACAAATGCTAACAAGGACTGGACCTGAGACTGCAAATCCACTACTTGCTTTGACAAGACTTCATTGCTTTGTCGCAGAACTTCTATCATTGCGCTGCTCTGCGCACCTGAAGATTCTCCCTCCGATTGGGGAGTCAACATTGTCGAAGGACGCCTCGACATTCTAATGGAACAACAAAACACTAATTAGACACCTAGCCCACCCACTAGAACCAATCAACATAGTACAAACAATACATACTTAAGTACTTGCTCATGCTACTAACTTGCTCTGGGATTTTCAATAATGATGTTATGATTATCCTACGATGATTCAATATCATCACACTAACTCTTGTGCCTAGATCAGGAATGCATGAATTTATATTCTTTTTGACTCAAAAATTATGTGTGTACACATGTCATCCTGCAAATCTTTAGCTTGGCACGTTGTGCTTATGCAATGTTATGCTATGCATGATTGTGCTATGCATTCTAAAAAGGCCCTAATGCATGTTATGAGCGGCGTACACATGAAAATGTTATGCATCCCATACTACATAATATTTCCATGCAACGAAAAAATAAAATGTGCTAGCCGCATTCATGTGGTGAGGTTATGCGTCCCATACTACATAACCCTCACATGTTGCCTCCTATGGTGGATCCATATACAAACACATAGTATGCATCCCATACTACATAATATGCCTCGTATACTTCATGTCATGCAATGAGTGTAGTGTTCGTGCTTCAGCCAAGATGTGCTGATGACATATCGGTGTGTGTATGATATGACTCTAAACACCAAATACTTACAGGGATAGGTTGCCCGACAATTTTTCAAGCAACCTCCCTCTGATACCAACTATCACAACACGCATTTTTCTCATTAATAAATAAATCAGAGCACGAGAAAACTACGAGCTGTGATGCCACGTCAAGCAGGGGATAACTGCTGACGCTCAGGCAACACTCTAATCCTTCAAATCATAAGTTAAAATGAATAGAAAACTGATTTTTAAATTGATTGGCCGTATCCCTCGGCTCGGTGGATCAGATAGTCCACGGTTTGAACACTATTTTTATACGTAGCGGAAAAATACTCCATTTATGTTTAACATCCTAAAAGAGCGCATAAGTGTCCTAAGAGGACAACTTACACTATGCAAGACCCTAGATTTCAATTTATAATATTTATAAAGAAAACAATCTTTTTACGCATTTGGAAAAATAATGATTGAGCTTTTACAAAACATGCTGATCATGCAATACATATAGTAGTTCTTTTTTTATAGGTTTTAAAATAACTAGCAACCTAGCATAAAGCATTCCCAGAGAGCAAGTGAAACTACCACAAAACAGGTAAACTAGCAGCTAAGCAAAGACTTAGTATCAGCAAGGAAAATCACCAACGAGCGTCAACAACCTGACACGAACTCGCTGGCGAGCATGCATGTCTGTACTACTACAAAGCTAAAGAACTACCTCAACAGGTGAGGAAAACACTGCCACAACGCAGTCCACAAGGGAACTCCTGAAGTTAGCCGTTCAGCCGGCTACAGACCTGAACCTGAGGCATTCAAAAGAAGAACACCTCAGCAAGAAAAAATAAAATAGGAGGCAAAGAAACATCAGATAATAATCGAATGAAAAGAGCAGAAAGAAAAAGGGTTAGCAACCCTGCAAGAGAAATGCTGAAAATCTCAGCTAAAGAATCCAAAAAGGGACAAAATGTAAGTATAACAATCAGTAAATCGAGAGAAATGCATCAAGTACTAAAACGTACCAAACTCCGCTCAAGCCTGCAGAGATAAAAAGGAAACCAATATGCATCAAATGAACAGTATGAAAGGAACTAACAGTCCTAAACTTGTAAATCGTTAGCACTGGCACAAATCCCAAACCTGTGTCGGAGACTAAGAACAGTCACAACCGAACAACCAGGTCCAGGTGTCTCAAGAGTACTAAAGGGGCCGCCACAGGGTCCACACACATAGAGTTCCAACCTCTTACAGGAACCCAAAATGTCCAAAGAAGGGAATGGTGGTGGCCACGGCTCGAACTCCCCCGGTACCATACTCCCTCAGAAACCCAGCTACCACATGCTAAGGATCCACGATTCGGCGCCAAAACTAGCCGACAACACCACTTAGAAACTACCAAGTTCTACAACCAAAACCCGCCGAAATAGACTTAACCTAAATTCGGCGATACCCGCCGAATTATTTCCCACTACCCGCCGAATTATTTCCCCCTACCCGCCGAATTCAACTTAAAATAACTACCGATATCTTCCTAGTTTAGGCCGACTACAAGCCCTAACCTAGGAATATTTCTAATCTCACCTATACTACTCCGGTATTCTACGACAAGGAGAATTAATAAAGCGAAACACAACCCAAGGAAGCACGCAAGAGGGGAGAAATCCACTTGCCTCAAATCGTTCTTGAAAACGTCCACCCAAAATACTCCACCACGTAGATCCGTCCAAAAGGGGGCACGCGGAGACGAGATCTACGAAAAAACGGACAACCAGGGTTAGGGCCGAAAAAATCTATGGCGAAACGGTCACCGAAATGGGAAAAGCTTACCGCGATCTCGAAGCTCTCGCCGAGAGCTTTCCAACGCCGCGATCGGATCGAGATTCCGTCCACCGGATCGGCGGTGGCGGCCGCCGGAAGATTTTCGCGAACGAGAGGATCCGCACTCGCCTAATTTTGTTTTCGCACAGGAGGGGGGCTGCTGGTTCGGAGGAAGGAGAAGGGCTGCTGGTTCTATTTCATATATAAAAACTTAATAATAATAATATTAATAATAATATTATAATAATTATACTAATATAACATAAAAGGGGGGGGGCTGCTCGATCGGCGGGAAGGTAAAAAGGGGGGGGGGGGCTGATCGGTGAGAATGGTAAACCATTCTCACGGATTCCCTCTCCCCCTTTTTCTTTATTTTTTTTTTAAAATAAATATATAAAAATAATAATATTTATAATTATTAAAAACAAAGATATAACATTATATCGTTGCGGAGGGCCAAACGCGCGCCGAATCGAACGAAATTCGCACCGTAGGCGAATGACGACGCTACGAATCCAACGGCGAAGTCGAAATCGAATTCCGACGCACTGTTTTTGAGATAATAATTTCTAAAGTTAACGGCGTACGCGAAAACATACAAACTTCAATCGCGCGCCGAGGATCCAAAAATGCTTGGAACGCGACGAAACTTGACGAGCAAGTCTAAAATTAGCCGATCTAATTTCCTAATGTAAAATTTTCCACTCCCGATGCAAATCCCAAAATTTGGCCGGTCAAACCTAACGAACGCAAAACGCGCTAACGACAAAGTCGGTAACAAAATCCGACGAACAAAACTCGGGCAAATTTCTCCCGAAGCCAAAACACAAGCATTCCCCAAGAGGCTCCACCGAGTCACCAAACAGACTCCGGCTCGCTAGGGAATCTTGCTACCAGGCATCACCAAGCCACGCAGGGAACCTAAAGAGCTAAGAGCACGCTCTAACAACGTCACATGACCAACACGCGCTAACATAACGCTCTGACGTCATAATACGTCAAATAAGAAATTAAATAAATCACTGGAAAATCGGGGGCGTTACAAAAACTGCTAATTTTATTAAGATGAAAAGTTAATTACAAAGCTAAAACAAGAATAAAGGAGAGGGGGAGAAAATCTCCTTACAAAGCCATGAAATCATCTAGCAGCCAACTACCTTAAGCAAAATGGTTTCGAAAACAAGAATAGGAATGCATATAAAAACTGCCAATTTATAGACAAAATTTCCATGGTAAACGCCCTCGGTCACGGGCGTGTACCATGGGCGTGTCACTACTTTACATATGGCGGCGTATGGATTTGACGGCAAAGTAGACTTCGGCTGAAAAATGTGGCGGTCAAGCACCAGGTCACGGGCGTCACGCTGGGCATGTTTTGGAGGTGGATTTGGGCGCGAGTTGCGTCGAAACGTCGTCGGCTCAGTCTTGTCGGCCAGTTGGAGGAGTACACGCCTGTGTGGCATCCTGACACCGGCATGTCCGGTCGGGTTGACGATCTTTGAGCGCGATTTAGTCGAGCTGTAAGGCTTGATCGTCGATCCGGAATGACACGGGCATGTCGGATCATGGGACACAGGCATGTCCCAGTCGGGTCAATGAATGTCGAGTGCAAAACTTCGAGCTGGATTGACACGGGCCTTGGTCACGGTGACATGTCGTGTGACACGGGCGTGTGGTTGGGCGTGTTCATCAATTCTCTTCAAAAAAATGTTGATTTCACTGGAATTTGAAGTGTTATGCCCTGTTCACGGGTGTGGCCCAAAGTACACGGGCGTGACCCAAAGTACACGGGCGTGGCCCAAAGTACACGGGCGTGGCCCAAAGTACACGGGCGTGTACTTGGATTTTTTTGCAATTTTTCCTGAAATTTTCGGGAAATAAAAAAAAGCTTAAGTTAGAAAATATTTACAAAAAAGAAGCAATTTATTAAAGAAAAATAAGTAAAATGACAAAAAAAAAGTATAGCGACTTATTTAATATATATATAAATACGTATATGTACAACTCATCATCATCTTTCAATGATACTCGACGAATTCATTGGATATCCTTGATAATATCCGACGAATTTCACTTTGTCATTTTTCTTAGGTCATTCCCCTTCGATTCGTTAGGTATCACTCAACCCAACCCTTTAACCAACGCACTTGCCGCCTTTTGCCAGTGCACCCCGAACCTGAGTCAATTCTCTTGACTCAGAACTCGAACGAGGGGTCATGAGCGAAATGGGATGTTACGATCAGTAGCCGCTCTCTTATAGTGTGTATGGTCAAATTTGCATCTTCGACCTCCTTATGCTTATATAGCTCTGACTCGCCTGTTTCTGCCCAAGCTAACGATGTACGACACTTCCTACCATATAAAGCTTCAAAGGGCGCCATCTGTATGCTAACTTGAACTCTATTGTTGTAGGTGAACTCAATCATATAGAGGTTATATTCCCACCTCATTCCAAAATATAAGGCGCACATACGGAGCATATCCTCAATTATTTTGTTGTTCCTCTCGGTCTGACCATCCATTTGGGGATGAAGGGCAGTATTGAACCTCAACTTGGTACCCAACAGTTGGTGGATTAACCACCAATCACTTGAAGTAAAACGCACATCTCGGTCATTGACGATGCTACGGGGCATGCTGTGCAGTCGTACGAAGTTATCCAAGTACAGCTTGGCCAATTTTTCCACTGAATCGTCATTCCTGTTTGGTATGAAGTGTGACAATTTTGTAACCGGTCAATGATCACCTACACAGTATAGTTTTCGCTCTGAGATCTCGGTAGTCCATGCACGAAATCCATAGAAATGTCATCGAACTTCCATACCGTGATTGTTAACGACTTCAAGAAACCTCCGGGTTTTTGGCATTCTGCATTTACTAAGGCACACGTTTGACATTTTGCCATGTAATGGGCTGTCTTTCTTCAAACCTGGCCACCGGAAAACCTTCTACATATCCTTATACATTTTCGTGCTCCCTGGGTGAATTGAATACTTCGTGAAGTGTGCCTCATACATCAATTCCTCCCCTTGTTTATCCACACTTGGGACACACAAACAACAATCTTTTCTCAAAAGTCCATCTTTCAAGGAGAATTGGGAATTTGACCTATCCACTGCATAGTATTGTAGACTTTCATCTACTTCTATTTCTCGGTGAACCCTGTCCGCAAGGTCATACTGTACCTCCGTCCAGTTCAGGCACGCATTTGCAGTAGCATTCTTGTCAACACAAGGGATGTCTATTTTCACAAACCGCACTTTCTCCATATTTAAAAATATATTAGAGTAGGGGAAATCACGTGTCATGATGCCACGTCAGCAGGGGATAACTGCAGACGCACAGGAAAAAATCCAACTTAACACCATTATAAAAGATATATAAGTTATTTAGAGAAAATCTAGTTTAAGTTAAGCGGTTAGTCATATCCCTTGGCTCAGTGGCTCATCTAGTATACAAGAAAATGATAGTTATACGCTGCAGAAAATACTTTATTTGCAATATTAGACGTCCTACATGAGTATAAACATCCCTAGAGAACAACTCTTGGTATGCAAGACTCTAGATTTATAATAATAGTAAAATTAGCTTTTACGAACATTTAAATATAGTGATTTAGGTTTTCAAAAATGGCATATATGAAGTAATAATAGTAGTTTTTATACTTTAAAATTCCTAACATGCATCCTAGCATAAAACCTTCCCAGAGATCAAGTACAACAAACATAAAAGGTAAGCTAGTAGCTAGAAAAGTATTCAATAATCCAAAAGAAAACTACCAGTAGGTGTCAACATCCTGACACGAACCAACTGAAAGTATGCAAGTATGAACTAAAAACACAAACAACAAACTACCTCACGACGGTGAGGAAAACCACTACAACAACTGCAGTCCACAAGTCACTACCAAACACAGCTGCTCCACCGGCTACAGCCCTGAACCTAAGGCATTCAAATGAAGAATACCTCAACAAGAAAATACAAGTGGCAATGGAAATATTCTAGTAATAAGAAAGGCAGGATAGGTTTACCAAACCCGAATATAAGAAATGCTGAAAACCACAACTGATTTGTCAAATAAAATATGAAGAGTTTTAGTCTGTAATAAATAAGTTAAATGAACATTTGCACCAAGTGCGAAATGAAGCCAAGATTCGACAAAAACTGCAAGGATTAGCATAAAATAGCATAGACTAATCTAAGAAGCAAACTGAGCACAAAATAGCTCGAAAACGTGAATCAATAACCCTTGGTAAAAACAACCGGGTCGGAGTCGGTGACCAAAATGTTCAAACCCAAACTACTAGATCCAAATGTCTCATAAAGTCACTGCGGTGGTGGCCACCTGGCCCAACACAGCCCAACAGGCCACAAAACAAAGAGCACACCAAACCACCAAGTGTAATGACCCACAAACCAACATCTAGTAGGTGGTGCTTTATCCACTGCCAACCTTGATAACTGAAGAAACAACATACCCAAACACGACAACCAAAACAGCAGCCTAAACCCAAAGAAAAAGCTAAACAAGATCTAAAATCACCTTAAGTACCATATAAGATGAATTCTACAAAAAACGACATAAATATTCTATATCCTGGACAAATTCGGCGAGTATACCCAACGAATTACATGGATACTCGATGAATTGCACAACACTCGGCAAATAAGACCTTCGATACTCGACGAATCCCTACTATACTCGACAAATTACCTAACAATACTCGAAGAATTGCTACTAAATTCGTCGAGTCGAATCTGTCTTAACTACAACTTCGGTAATACTCACCACATCCTAATTGATACTGGATGAATAGCGTAACATTACTCGCCGAATTACACTTAGTCTAACAGCCTACACCCGACGAATCGTCACCCAATGAAACTGTCTTAACGAAAATCAGCGATACTTTCCGAATCTGCATAAGTCGATACTCGACAAATCAATTGCAATTCTCGCTGAATTACACTTACACTAAATCCTTCCATACCCAGCAAATTTCACTCATCAATACACGCTAAATTCTTCCCAGCTAAACTGTGATGCCCCAAAACTCTTTAAAAGGATCGGATACCGTTTTAAGGTCGGATTGGTACCTGAATAGGTTCACATGGCCTGTATCACGGTCATGTCTATGGTCGTGTCCTGCTCTGTGTTCAACGATTGTGTTCAGATCGTGAGACTCGGCCTTTGACACGGGCGTGTCACAGGCCATGTTCAACCCAGAAAATTGATTTTCAGGGAAATTCGTGGTCGTTCATTTCCTTCAAATAGGATCCAACGGTTCGGAATTCTCCCTGCGGTTATAAAGCCGGGAGTTGAGGGTTAAACCCTCATTTATCTTTGGGCTTTCTCTTTCTAAAGAGTTAGAGAGTGGGGAGAGCAAGTAAGAAGGAGAAGGAGGAATCTGGACGCCGGTGGAGCTTCGGAGACCCAAATCGTGACCTGAGTCCAGATCTGTGGAGGTAAGTCCGTTGTGGTGCTTTTCATCAATCTAATTTCTTTTCTTCTCCATGGGGACAAAGCGAACCTCTAGGGTAACGATTCTCTTCTTGGACATATGAATTCCTCTTCCTTTTTGCATAGGAAACCCGCTCTCATGAGTGTGCGGTGAGTGTGTGGTTTTCCTTCGGGTGGATATGAATAGTCTCAGTAGCTTTGCATATAGAGTCCGGAATCGAAGTACGGACATAGACATGGTGTGTGAAGCCTACCCGGAAAACTTGGTCCAGATCGGTGATGTTTTCATTATGCATGAATTGCCGGAGAAGACTCCATGTTGTATGTTTTCGGGTTTCTATGTTGTAGTTTGCAGCAGGGAGCATTGGGGAAGAACTCCAATGTGCTCCCGGAAAACTGGGAAGAAGCGAAGTTCTGCAAATTTGGTGGCCTGAGAGCCAGCCTTATATATATCTGGGCTATGTGATGTTCTATAATATATATAATGGGATTCAGTGAAGCTTGTCCCACGCCCATGGCTAAATTTCCGTGGTGAGGTGAGCAACGGGCTGGTGGAACTTTACCCACTATAAGTGGTTAGGTTAAAGCAACCTAAGGTACATGGGACTTACCGATGGCTTTGAGAGTGAGTCTAGGCTTCTGCAGAAAGGACTTTAGTTCTCAAAATTTTTGTCATCCTGGGGGTGGTGGTGGACTGCGAAATGAGCTGGGTTCGGACTGGGTTCACCGAGTAAGTGCCCTGAGAGCACGGATGGATGGTTTCAATTCGTAACTCCACTAACTGTCTGTCGTATATGGCGTGGGCCCCGACCAGACCTTCTATTGTATTCCATGAGACGGATGAGGGTGTTACATAAACTACCAAACTCGACGAATCTACAGTCGATATTCGACGAATTCTTCTTACCCAAACCCGTCGAATTCTACTTAGTCCCTAAACCTATTATCCACGTTTAGGCCGAAAACTTGCCCTACTCTAGGGGATCCTCCATGGTGCAACCTACATTAATCCTACTCTCCAAGGGAGGAGGAAATAAGGGAAGAAAACAAGCAGGAAATGGACATGCAAGGGGAAAATCCACTTGCTTAAAAAACTCTGAAAAAATTCCTCCCGCTCGCACAGCGACAAGGATCGGCCGCCAAATGATCTAAGCAACATTTTCTGAAACTTTTAGAGGAAAAAGGAGGTCAGAATCACAAACCCTAACACCAAAAAATCGATGAATCGGGAAAAGTTTACGACGATCGGGTAGATCTCGGCGAGAGCTTTCCAAATCTCTACCCCAATAACGAAAATGGCCACCAGATCTCTCCATATTGTCGGCCGAAACGGACCCGAAGTCCGCTCTTCTCCTTTCCAAAAATGGCTGACGCTCGGTTTGGGAAGAAGGTGAACAGGGCTTGACGCATCCTAATATCTGATTGTATATAAATATAAATATATATATATATATATATACATAAATAATTATAATAATACATTGCAATTGAATAATCAATAGACCCAACATGACCTGAAATCCAAACCAACTCGGAATCTTATGAAAATCGTAGCGTAGCTAAATACCGACTCTACGAATCTAATGACGAAGTAGAAATCCAAATCCTACAAAACAAACTTAGTTAAAACAACGCCCGAAGATAAAATTCCACCACATCCCTGTAAAAAGCTCCACCGAGTCACCAAAACAGACCCGGCTCGTGAATGAAGGTTCACAACCAAAACAAAACCAACCACACTGGAAAACCCACTAAGCAAACCCATGCTCCAACAAATGACACCCATTAACTACATGTCAACGTAATGCCCTGACGCCAAAATACATCACTACGGGAAATAAATTAAATACCGAAAAACCAGGGGCGTTATAGCCACCCCACCTAAAAAGAAGTTTCATCACTAAACTTAACATAAATAGGATCAAATCCAAAACAGAATAAATGCAATCATAGGCTGAAAAAGAAAACAGTTACCCAAAACATCAGGAGAACAGATGAGGATGAGCCTCCCTCATAGCTGACTCCAACTCCCAAGTCGCACTCTCCACATCTTGGTTCTTCCACAAAACTTTAACAATAGGAATTGTCTTCCTTCGCAATACTCGATCCTGAGTATCCAAAACACAAACAAGCACTTTCACATTTGAATGATTTGGCTCCAACTAGGGCACAACATTAAGAATATTCTTGTCGCTCAACACACACTTCCGTAATTGACTCACGTGTAAAACATCATGCACACCAGGAAAATTTGCTGGAAAAACATTTCTATAGGCTGATACACCAATCCGCTCAACAACTTTGAAAGGTTCCAAATACCTAGGGTCCAGCTTATGGTTCTTACCAAACCTCTTAACGCCTGACATCGGGGAAACCTTAAGAAACACCATGTCCCCAACAGCAAACTCCAAATCAGTCCTACGCTAATTGACATTTTTTCATGATGCTCTCTAGCTATTCGAAGCTTCTCTCGAATAAGATTAATAGAAATATCAATCTCATCTAACTCTTTAAGGCCCAACAACGTTCTCTCACCAACCTCGGCCTAAAACAAGGGAGTTCTCCAACGTCTCCCATATAAAGCCTCAAACGGGGCCATCTGCAAACTCTCTTGAATGTTGTTATTGTATGCAAAATCCATCAATCTCAAATGATCATCCCACGCTCCACCGTTGTCCAAAATATAACATCTGATCATATCCTCCATGATCTGATTTAATCTCTCTGTCTGACCATTTGACTATGGATGATAGGTGGTGGAATACCTCATATCAGTACCCAACCCCTTCTGTAAACTCCTCCAAAAGAGAGACGTAAACCTAGAGTCTCGATCTGATACAATACTAATAGGCACTCCATGTAACCTGATGACCTCATCCAAATATAACTCGGCTATTTTCTTCATGGTGTAGTCGATCATGAATGGCAGGAAATGAGTACACTTCATCAGACTGTCCACTATAACACAAACTGAATCGTATCCTCGGGGAGATCTCGGTAATCTAGTCAAAAAATCCAACGAAACACTCTCCCACTTCCAACTAGGAATTTTTAATGGTATCAACTTGTCTTCAGGCCTTCCATGATCGGTCTTAACTCGCTTGCAAGTAAAACATTCTGATACATACTTATCTATATCGCATTTTAGTAGCACTGGGGTGGTAGGAAACATTAGATCCATGCGCCTCTTTGTACAACTTAACTCGAATATCCTCTACTGCAGGAATACAAAATCTATCGCGGTACATCAAGGTGCCCGCATCATCAACTGAAAAGTCTGGTAATTCCCCTTTCGTTGTTCTATTATAAAGTTGCAGCAAATTAGGATCATCACTTTGATGTAGCCTCATAAGTGAAATCCAAGAAGGCTCTATTACTTCCAAACTACTGGGTGAGTTGCTACTCCCCACCGATATATCCATCGAAAGAAAATCTTCCACCAGTGAATCCACAGAAAGGTTGAATATTTTCGCTGACTTCCTACTCAGGGCATCGGCTACCACATTAGCTTTGCCTGGATGGTATTGAATATCCACATCATAATCATCAACATATTCTTTCCATCTCCGCTGGCACAAATTCAATTCCTTTTAGTGAAGACGTGCTTCAAACTCTTATGATCAATATAAATCTTGCACAAAGCCCCTATATTAGATGTCTCCATAACTTCAAGACATAGATCAGAGCTGCGAATTTTAGATCATGCGTAGGGTAATTCCTTTCATGAGTCTTTAACTGTCACGACCCATACGCAATAACTTTTCCTTCTTGGATTAACACGCACCTAACTCCAACGAGTGATATGTCTACATACACAATGTAACAACCCCAATTCAACTTTGGGTTTCAAGATTGGTTGACACGGCCTGGGACACGGGCGTGTCCCAAGTCATTTCCTGCTTGGGTTGAGTGGTCGAGCACATGGTCGACGAATTTCGGTCGACGAACTTTTCGGGAGAGAACATGCCCATCGACACGGGCGTGTCAGGGGGCGTGTCCTCCTCGGTTTTGATGATTTTCCACTCGAGTGATTTGGTCGGCGATCGTCGAGTGAAGTCACGGCCATGACACGGGAGTGTCACCAGGCGTGTACTTCACTCGAGTATGTCTCGAGAAATGATCTCAAGTGGGTCACTTTTTTCTCGAGTAGGGGAGGTGACACGGGCGTGTCATACTTTGTACACGGGCATGTCCTGCCTAACTATTCGAGTAGTTGTCTCAAGTAGGTCTCGAGAGCCTGACACGGGCGTATCAGCCATGTGATACGGGCGTGTCAGCCATGTGACACGGGCGTGTCACATGACGTGGCTTATTTTGGATAAGGTGGTTCGTGCACCGCTTTGGGGACACGGCCTGTGACACGGGCGTGTCACAGGGCATGTCAGACCCGAGAAAGCTGTTTTCAGGGAACTTTTCTAGTCGTTCCCTTTCTTCCTATGGGATCTGATTGCTCAAATTTCTCCTTGCTGATATAAGGTCGAAAATGAAGAATTAGCTCTTCATTTCATCTTCTTCTTCTTCTTCTCACTTTCCAAGAGAGAGAAAAAGAGAGGGGGCAAGGGAAGGAAAGGAGGAAGGAGGAAATCTGCTGCTGGAGGAGCTGCGTAGTGTGGATTGAAGATCCGAGTTCGGATTTGTGGAGGCAACTCTGAGATGGTGATATCCATCCGGCTGATTCATGGCTCCGAAGCGATCTTCAAGGGTAATGATCTCCTTCTTGGACATCGAACTCCTTTTTATACATGTGTGTGGAATCCTCCACCAAGAGGTGGATCGCGGAAGTGATTACTTGGTTGAGTCTGCATCTACAGCCAGAAGTGTGGAGTACGACATAGGCATGCTGTGTGATGCCCATCTGGATGGGTAGTCTGGATTGGTGATGATCATGAGTATTCCGGAGAAGAATCCGTGGATTAAGTGGACTTGATGATATGAAATATATGTTTTGGTTATATGAATGGGATGTGATGTTGCATATGGATGAATGGAGGCTTTGGATAAGCTCCTGCTTGCGATGAGAGATCAATTGGTAGCACACCTGGGAAGAATGAGAGAAACACGGCCTATTACACCACTAGGGTGGGTTGATCTAGAATAGGTGAGGGATCGATTGGTGGTAATGCCCGGAAAGCGAGCACCTGGCATATTGCACCATAAGGGTGGGTCAATCAGGAAATAGGTAAGGGGTCGATTGGTGGTAATGCCTGGGGAGCAGCGATAAGCCCGGCTTGCTACACCACAAGGGTGGGTCGATCTGCTCTGATTATATTTGTGGATGTTGTGAAGTTAGTACCTCTGAGTGGTATGGATGGGATATCACCAGCATGGGACTGGTGGACTAGGATCGAACCGCCCAACCAACAAGTGAAGAACCTCTGATTGGCGGTGTATGACTGGGATATCCGGTACACCAATAAGGTGCCCTGAGTGCACAGAGCATATGGTGGATACCGGTGTTTGTGATGTGATTTTGATTGGTAGATTGATCTATATAATGATGGTAATGCATACAGGGAAGGAATCACTGCCCGGGGTAAGGGGTAGGGTCGTTATAAGTGATCAGCTAAAGCTGACCGTTACTTTGTTTGCTGCTCTTGGGTCGATAATAAATTACAGGTGCTGATGATGGTATTGAAGTGAGCGGAGTGTTGGATTGCTGCTAAAGGCCCTTGAAGGACGTGCGAAGAAACGTGGTTGGATTTCATATGTGGCCGGCCTGGGTGCCGATGAACGAAAATATATTTGTGAAAAGAGAAACTTGTAAGGCCTTAAGGCCAGTGTTTATGGGTTGTATACATTCTCAGTTTTGATATATAAATGTGGAGTTTATATAGTAGTGTACATTCTCTGAGCTGAGTTCATTTAACTTCAAATGCTGCGGTAGAATGTTTTGAGTTAGGGTGCGAATAAATTTTGATTTCCATACGTAATTCTTCCAATTGTCTGTGAAATATGGCGTGGGGTCCCCGCTGGACCCACTTTTATAGTCCATGTGATGGGTGGGGGCGTTACACACAACATACTCTATTTCTATGGTAGGCAAGGCTAATACCGGAGCAGTGCCCAATCTCCTTTTTAATCCCTGAAAAGCCTCTTCGGACTTATCGCTACAAATAAAAGTTGCGTTCTTCTGTGTAAGCTTCGTCAGCGGAACAACCAACGAAGAGAAACCCTCCACAAACCTCCTATAATATCTGACCAACCCTAGGAAACTTCTTATCTCTTTGGGTATGGTAGGTATGTCCCAATCCATTACATCAGCTATCTTCTCGGGGTCCACAAAAATTCAATCTTTGTTAACCACATGACCTAGAAAAGAAACTTGAGAAAGCCAAAACTCAAACTTGCTTAGCTTGTCATACAACTTATGCCCCCTCAATGTAGACAAAACTAAACGCAGGTGTTGTGTATACTCTTCAGCACTGTGGGAGTATACCAGAACATCTTCTATAAATGCGACCACAGATGGTCCAGGATATCCTTAAACACTGCCCATCATATCCATAAAGGTAGAGGGTGCATTAGTCAATCCAAAAGACATCACCAAGAACTCGAAATGCCCATGACGTGAATAAAAAGAAGTTCGTGTAATATCTGTCTCATGAATCCTCAACTGTAGGTAGCCTGAACGAAGATAAATCTTTGAAAACACAGCGCTACCATGCAACTTCTTAAACAAGTCATCTATCCTCGGCAAGGGATACCTATTCTTAATGGTTACCTTATTTAGCTCTCTATAATCAATGCACATCTTCATCGATCCATCCTTTTTCTTCACAAACAACATAGGAGCACCCCACGTTAAAGAACTTGGTCTAATAAATCCATTCTACAACAACTCATCTAATTGGGTAAGCAGCTACTCTAGCTCGCTCGGGGTCATACGATACGACGACTTACCAATAGGACCGGTACCCAGATCCAAGTCTATGACGAACTCCACGTCTCACTAAGGTGGAAGACCAGGAAGATTATCATGAAAGATATCAGGAAAATCACGCACTACAACAATCTCCTATACACATGGCAAACTACCACTGATCGCCAACATCGAAACCAAACAAGCAAAAAATCCGGAGTTAACAAGCTTCCGAGCATTTACCGTAGAAATAATAGGAGAAACCTGGCACGAAAAACCATAAATGCTCCTGGGTTGACCATTGTCCATCTTGAAGTCCAAGCGCTTGATCTTGCATTGGATGACGGCATCATAATTGGACAACCAGTCCATCCCCAAAATAACATTGAAATCTTCCAGGTCTATCACCTTTAAATCAATAACGGCTATAAAATCTCCTAACAAAATTGGACAACTCGAAATGCCTTGGTCCGGCACCATTGAATCTCCAGAGGGAAACCTGACACGAAATTCATCGACAAAATGTTCGAGGGTCAAACGGTGACGCTCCATAAAGGCCCTAGCCACGAATGAGTGGGTAGCACCGGATTTGAAAAGAATGCGCGCCCAGTGGTTCTTGACCTTAAACTTTCCTATAAAATCGCATACGTAACTAAGGGAACGAACGTTGAAACTTCAACTACAGTTTAAAAGCTAGAACTAGGTTAGAATGTAACCTGAAAACACTTGATTAGACGTCTGGGCTTCCCCCAAAGACACCACGTTTAGCATGCCCTTCCCCTTTTCAAAGGCTGCGGTGGCGGCAAGTCCTGAAGTGGAACGAGTTGTAATGGGGGCTGAGCCTACGGGCACATTGACCTTAAATGTCCTTTTTGCCCGCACTAGAAGCAAACTCTCTCCTTTACCTAATAATGGGAAGCGTCGTGCCCACTCCGCTTATACGTAGAACAAACCAAATCACCCTTCAGAACACTCTGAATCGCATGAACTTGCTCCTGCTTCTGATCTCATATCCTCTGAAGCATTTCTCGAACGGATGGTATGCCCGGCCACAAAAACTACATATCTCTTTACTCCTTTTCCTTGAAGCAGCACTGGATTCTTGGGAATTCTTACCTTCACCCATCTTCCTCTTATCCTTTCTCATTTGTTGACCTCGGTTCTTGGCATTGTCAATCGCCTCAACCTTCAGAGCATCCTCCACAGCTTCGGCATAGCTTTCTGATCCATAAGAACTAGCTAGCCACTGGATGTTATTCCTAAGACAACCCAGAAAATGTTTAGCTCAACTATACTCTAAAGACACCATGTTATGGGCAAAATGGCATAGTTTACTGAACTACACCTCATACTCGCTAACAGTGAGCTTCCTTTGCTTACGATGCAAAAAATCATTCATCAAACGGTCTCTCTCGACCAACGGTAGAAACTTTTCTGCATCAACTCCTTGAAGGATTCCCATGAACAATCATCCTTAAGCTTTTCCTTCTCTCTCAGCCACCAACTCTTTGCAAGTCCCTTGTGTTGATACACAACGACCATTACTCTCTGGTCCGCTAAAACTCCTTACTAAGTTAACATCTCCTTGATAGCTATTATGCAATCATCCAAAGCCATAAAATCTGGTCTACCATCAAAGGTTGCGTGTCCTAGTCTCTGGAAATACAAAATAAACATCATCTCTGGTGGCAATAATGCCAGAAGCAACAGAGGGCCAGGGGGAACAAGAGCAAGAATAGTCTGACCCATTTCTGAGTCCTATACTCTAGGTGGCTAAGCAGCAACAACCGAAAACAATGTCTGGATCTTCGACTGCATCTACAGTATTTGCCTCGACAGACCCTCATTGCTCTGCAGCAATCCTTCTATCACGGCCTCACTCTGGGCACCAGACGATTCTCCCTCTGACTGGGGAGTCGACCTCGTAACAGGATGCTTAGGTGGCATCTAATCAAATAACAAATGTTTACTCAATACCTAGCTTAACCGCTAGAACCAAACTACTTAGTTCAGAAAATACATAATTAAATACTTGCTCATGCTGCTAACTTACTCTGGGATTTTCAATTTTGATGTCATGCCTAAACTTAGGATGATACACAATGATCCTACAGACTCATGTGCTTAAAACATGAATGCATGAATTCTTATTCCTTTGACTCAAAACCATGTGTGTACGTAGGTCATCATGTTAATCTTTAGCTTGGCACGTGTGCTGATGCAATATTATATCATCCATATTGTGATATGCAATCAAAAAAGGCCTTAATGAATGTTATGAGCTGTGTACGCATGAAATATTATGAATCCCATACAACATAATATCGCATGTAACAAAAATAAAAATCTAATGTGCATTCATGTGATGATGTTATGCATATCATACTACATACCAGTCCCATGTTGCCTCCTATGAGGATCCATATACAAACTCATATTATGCATCCCATATTACATAATATGCCCCATTTACTTTCGCGCGTCATGATGCCACGTCAGCAGGGGATAACTGCAGACGCTCACCCAAAACTCCAACTTAACACCTTTATAAAAGATATATAAGTTATTTAGGGATAATCCAATTTAATTTAAGCGGTTAGCTGTATCTCTGGAATTAGTGGCTCATCTAATCCATTAGAAAAAGATAGTTATACCCTACGCAAAATACTTTATTTGCAAGATTAGACGTCCTACACGAGTAAAACTTCCCCAGAGGACAACTCATTGTATGCAAGACTCTATATTTATAATAATATAAAAAGTAGCTTTTACGACCCTTTAAATATAGTGATTTAGGTTTTTAAAAATGGCATGCATGAAGTACAAATAGTAGTTTTTATACTTTAAAATACTTAACATGCATCCTAGCATAAAACCTTTCCAGAGAGCAAGTACAACCAACATAAAAGTTAAGCTAGCAGCTAGCAAAGTATTCAATAATCCAAAAGAAAACTACTATTGGGCGTCAACATTCTAACATGAACCCACTGAAAGTATGCAAGTCTGAACTAAAAACCCAAACAACAAACTACCTCACGGTGGTGAGGAAAACCACTACAATAACTGTAGTCCACAAGTTACTACCCAACATAGCCGCTCCACCGTCTATAGCCCTGAACCTTAGGAATTCAAAACAAGAACACCTTAGCAAGAAAATACAAGTGGCAATGGAAATAAACATGTATTAAGAAAGGCAAGAAAGGGTTTACTAAACCCAACAATAAGAAATGTTGAAAACCACAACTGATTTGTCAAATAATACAGGTAAAGTAAAAGTCTATAATAAAGATGTTAAATGAACATTTGTACCAAGTGCGAAACGAAGCCATGCTTTGACAAAATCGGCAAGGATTAACATAAAATGGCATACACAGATCTAAGAAGCAAACTGAGCACAAAACAGCTCGAAAATGTGAATCATTATCACTTGGTAAAAAACAACCGAGCTGGAATCGGTGACCAGAACATCCAAACCCAAACTACCAGACCCAAACGTCTCCAAAAGACACTGCGGTGGTGGCCACCTGGCCCAACACAACCCAACAGGCCACAAACACAGAGACCAAACCAAACTACCAGTTGTAATGACCCACAAACCGGTATCCAGTCGGTGGTCCTTTATCAACTTCTAACCTTCATAGTAGAAGAAACAACATACCCAAATAACCCAACAAAAACCCAAGCCTAAACCCAAAGAAAAACCTAAACAACCTCTAAAATTTCCTTAAGGACCATACAAGATGAATTCTACACGGAACGACAAAAATATTATAAGTCCTGGCCAAATTCGGCGAGTATACCCGACAAATTACATGGATACTAGAAGAATAGCACAACACTCGGTTAATAAGACCTGCGATACTCGACGAATCTGAGAATGAGGGGTTAGATCTAGAATACTCTAGATGGGGGTAGGGGTGAATAGAGTATTTAGGTTTTTATAAAATTTTCAACTACTTTAATCAAGTTCTAGTGCTATAGGAATAAAATTAAAGCACAAACACAGCAATCCTAACTATCACAGCCACAACAAGAAACAAAAGAAAAGAGCAACCAGGCAACACAAGAAATTTATAGTGGTTCACCTACCTGGGTACATCCACTCTTCTACCACCCTAGTAGTAATCCACTCAGATTTTTGATCAGGTGCCTGACACCAATGAGCTTTTGATTAGGTGCTCAAAAACCAAACCTCAAGTCTTTTGGTCAGGTGACTTGCAACCAGGAATAACTTTTGAAGGGAGTTAAGAACCCTTTAAAAAGTGGGGGGATGAGAGAAGATTTTGTCTTCTCTTTCTCAAGTTACAACTGAGAAGACTCAAGTGGATATGATGTTAGCAAACGACTCCCCCTAATATGATGTTAGCAAATGACTCCCCCTGATATGTTGAATGGTTCAGGGAGATAAAGCTTTGCTTCAGGGTGATAGGCCTTCAGTCTTTCAGTTTTGACCAGACAAAGTACAGGAACTTCTTGACAGATAGAGGATTTGTTGTCCTTTGAAGTGTCCTGAAGTGTAGAAGGAAGAAGTCTCTTGATTTTGATTTGATGTTCTTCTTCTTAAGATTGCTGATCTTCTTCTGGTCTAGATCTTATATTTTTATATCAGCTTTCTATCTCTTTTTGTTTCAGAGTGTTATCGAGAGAGAGAGAGAGCAGCAGAAGATTCATGATTCCTGATTCACGCAAACTGGCTGACTGTCTCTTTTCTTGCTTACTTTTTGAGAAGAAGATGGAAAATCCCCTTTTTGTATGTTCCATATTATCTTCCTTTTGAAATTTGAAATTCTTCTGCATTCAATGCTGACAGCCTGGAGAATGTTTTGCATTGATTGAGTTTCCCCAACTGTCATATGGAAAAATGGTAAGAAATAATCATGATGAAGACCGTAATTAATGCTCCATCTGAAGGTATTATTCAAAGAATATTTCAGCATTAATTACTCAGTAATTATTACAGTAGGAAAGGGACAGAAGGATGGAAATGACCAAGTTTGGATTCATCGAACAGGGAATAGAAATCGTTGAGCTGAGTCTATAGTTCGTCGAGCTGAGGAGTTGTGTTCGTTGATCAGATGGATTCTGTTTGTCGAGCTGAGTTCCAAAAACATCGAGCTGAGAACAGATAACTGCATTCTCTAGAACCTTGACTTTTCTGCATATCAAGTTTGTCGAGCTGAGAATTTGACTTCGTCGAGCTGAGTCCATTGAAGTGTTTTTGCACTTAGATATTTTTAGAATGAAATGCTGAAGTAGAGTATCCAGAAATTGTCGACCTAAGAACTGAATTAGTCGAACTGAGAACTTATTTCATTGGGATGTGTCAATACAAGTCATGTGTGTCGACACAATTTCTTCTTGTCTAAACATAGTTGTTGCTTTGACAGAAATCTGGAGTGTGTCGACATAAGTCCTTTGTGTCAACACAATTTGCTGTCGACAGATATTCTGTGTGTCGACATAAGTCCTGTGTGTCAACACAATCTTGCTTCTATTGTCGACACAATCTTGCTTCTATTGTCGACTCAGTTGGTGTCGACAAATGTTCTGTGTGTCGACACAAGTCCTGTGTGTCGACAAAATCTTGCTTCTGGTATCGACACAGTTGATGTCGACATATGTTATGTGTGTCAACACAAGTCCTGTGTGTCGACACAATCTGTCTTCTAGTGTCGACACATCCTTTCCCAAGTGTCGACACAATTGCTTGAGTCTCTGGCAGTCTGTTGAAGGATGGTCCATGTGATGTTGATTCTAAGGATTTGGCCTAGACTCTAGGACACAACCATGACCCTGGCTATACATGATGGGTCATATGATCCTAACTTAGTGAACCTAGCCCAAATCAAACTAGGGATCCAGCAATCTCCCCCTATTTGGGTAAGGTCACTAATTACAGACTCATAATAAAATAAAAAAATTACAAAGCATGAAAACATATATCTGGCAGGAAAAATAAACACATGCAGCAGATATATATATACACAATAAGCTTTGCATCAAGAATTTAATAAGTAGTTTCAAAATAACACAAACTTATCAGTTCAGGTTTCACTTTCTCTTCTTCTTCTCCTTGTGCTTATCCTCTTTAGCTCTTTCACGAGGCTTAGTAAATATAATTTCCCTGTTGGGATCAGCATCTTGCACCTTTGTCATTGTCATCAACAATGATATTTAGAGATGTAACATCCCCTATGATATTTATAGATGTAGCCCTTGGGACCACTGCTTCTGGATGGAATTTCAAGTAGTCATCAACATTAAAGAATTTATTAGCCATTTCAAACCTGTTGAGCTCTTCCTTCTGTATTTTGACATAGTAGTATACTCTGATGGAGTCTTTCCTTCAGCTCTGGCTTTGTTGATCATAGAATGGCCAACAACTTCTTGGAACCTGGCCATCCTAGTTGTTGTTGTTGTTTCAGGATCTTCATATGGTAAAGGTGGGGAAGGAGGTCTGTTGGAGCTTTCTGCTTTGTGATGTTCTGGGAATTGTTGTTGTAGCTGTTGTTGATGTTGTTGTTGTTGAGGTTGGTGCTGCTTTCCTGAAGAGTAGTATCTATGTTGGCTGCTTCCTAGGGATGAGGACCTACCCTGATGCCTTTTATAAGTTTGAAACTGAGTAGTCCTTTGAGATGTTGTGCCTGAAGCACCAGCAGCTGGAGGAGGAGGTGGACAAGGATCCTTCCTAAATCTTTGTGTAGGATGAGGTGAATACCTTCTGCTTCTCTTTCTCTCTTTCTGTTCATTTTTAGATTGCCACATCCAAGCAGGCATACCCTTATAAGGAGTGATTTTATGAAGGATATAGTAAGGGGTGTCATTTACTGGATTGGGCTTTGGAACAGGAGGTGGACGTGCTTTCCTCTTTTTAGAAATTTTCTTTTTCTTAGGTTCCTCATCTGAGTCTTCATCTTCATCATCATCATCATCATCAGGATCCTGAGGATTGTCATACAGTGAATCCAGTGCTTTGAGAGCCTCTGCAGAAATCAAAGGTTTATCTGCCTGAGAGGAAGCTGGAAGAGGAGCTGGAAGAGGAGCTGCAACTGGAGCTGGAGCAGAAATGGTTTCTGGAGGGGAGGAAACATAGGTTGAATCAGCCTTAGGTGGAGATGAGATGGCTGGAGACTCTGGAGTGGCAAAACTGGCCTTTAGTTGCTTGGCAACTGTGGGGTTTATAGGAGAGGAATAAGGAATTATAGCCAAAGATGGCTTAGTATAGTCAGCTGGAGGAAAGCTCAAGTAAGCTATATAAAAAATTCTTAACAAGCTTGACAAATCAACTGTTGGATTAATGATATAATCACCACCAGTACTGATTTCTTCTATTACTGACTCATCTATGTCCATGCCAGTTTCAATGAAATGAATTAAATCAAACAAATCTTCTTCATCTGCTGTTGCTGCTACTATTTCTGCTGGAACTGCTGCTACTGCTGGAACTACTGCAGTTTCTTCATCATATATCTCCCCCTGCTTGGTGTCAGTGCAAACTGGAGCCAGTCCCCTAACTGAAGAGGAGGCAGCAAAGAGGGCAGAGATTTGGGCAGCAAGAGATGATATAGAAGTAGCAAGAGGTGAAATGGCCTCTGCTGTGATGGTTTTTAGGAGGGGAGTAATGAGGGTAATGAGAGAGGAGATGGTTGAGGCGTCCAATGGTGGAGGTGCAAATGGTGTGTCAGAAGGTGTTTGAGGGGAAACAGCTGGAGTAATGGTAGTAGTTGGTGGGGTTGGAGTGATAGAATCTTGCATGTTTGTGTCTTGTGCAGAAGGTGTGTTGAGAGGGGAGGAGAGTAGATTGAATGTTGGGATGTTGGCTAGATGGGGAGGTAAGGGAGATGAAGGTGGTGAAGGAATGTGGATATCATGGGGGGACTGAGGTGGGGTAGGAAGATGAGTATGAGGTGAAGATATAAGAATGGGGGATGATGGAGGTGTGGGAGTTTGAATGATTGTGTGGGTTGTGGAGGGAAGTTGTGTTTGAATTGCTGGAAGGGATGGGGGTGAGGGAGTGATCTCTTTAGAAGGGTGGGGAATGGCTGTATCAGCCCTTGTACTTTCAAAAGCTCTTGTGGAAGAGGGAGCCTTGGAGGGCTTTGTTATGGTCCTCTCCCACTTGCCAAAAAGTGCACAAGTTATGCTCTTACTGGCATTAATGAACAAAGTCAGGGAGACCAGGGATTCAGCAGCTTTCTCTTTCAAGAAGATCCCCAGGATCCTTCCAAAATTAACTTCCTTTTTATTATTCTTTTTCTTAATAAGATCAAAAATGATCTGTGCCCAGTTCACCTGTTTCTTGTTCACCACTGCACACATAACCAGAAATTGATCTTTGGTTATATGGTCGTGTGCAGTGTGCTTGCCCAGCAAGACTTTCCCAACTATGTCTGCTAGGAACTTAAATTCCACAGAGAGATGTTTCTTAAATAATTTGTTAGGGTTTTCTCCATAGTAACCCATTAGATTTAGCATCTCATCATACGCTTCATTATCAATCTTTAATGCATTTTCTCCATTACTTAATCCAAATATTTCAGTTAAAACGGCGGGAGAGAGAGAAACGGCATTATCCGCTATTGTTCCAGTCAGTGTGTTGTCATCTGTTGGAGAGGAAGTATATACCCATTCCATGATTTCTGATCCAGATATTTTGATCCTTGTGGATAGCAGAGTTTTCAATTTCTGGTCATCAAGAAGTTGCAGGATTTCCAGAAAGACATGGTCGGAATGTTGGAATGAATCGAAATCCACATCGAATCCGGTATCAAACTTCATTGATGCGGGGGTTCCCGCTAGAATCTCCCTTTGAGTACCTGCAAGAGAAAAATGACAATGAAATGCAATGAAATTAAAAGTGCGAGACAGAGGTCGAAGAAAACTTAGATATATGGTTTTCCATAATATGAATCGACAAACTCCGTTCCACGAAAATTAAAACATTCTTCGATCTGAGGTCGACGAAATAATTTAGAGTTAAACAATTCGTCGAGCTCAGACTGAAGATTTGAAGACATTTCGTAGAGCTCCATTCGACGAAAGTTTTCTGAATCAGATTCGTCGATATCCGGTCGACGAAAATTGGTTCACTCACAGGGAGTTCGTCGATCTCCGTTCAATGAATATCTCAAGAACTTTTCCCAAATCATCGAACTCCGTTCGATGAACTGTTAAAAATTCGTCGAGTGCAGACAGAAACTAAACTAAGTCTTCTCCATTTATCATTCCAAGCTGATTTATAAAGAACAAGTGATTTCTCTCATCCAGAGGTTTGGTGAATATATCAGCTCTTTGTAAATCGGTTTAGATATAGACAAGATTAACTTTGTTTTTGTCTACACACTCTCTAATGAAATGATGCCTAATATCTATATGCTTGGTCCTACTGTGATGAACTAGATTTTGTGTTATGGCTATAGAACTTGTGTTATCACAAAATAGAGTTGAATTATTTAAGTTGAGACCATAGTCTAGTAATTGATTCTGAATCCACAACATCTATGAACAGCAACTGTCATGTTCTATGTATTCTGCTTCAGCAGTTGAAGTGGACACAGATGATTGTTTCTTACAGAACCAAGACACTAATCTCATCCCAAGGAACTGGCAAGTTCCCGAGGTGCTTTTTCTGTCCACCCTGCATCCTGCAAAGTCAGCATCTGAATATCCAGTTAAATCAAATTCTGACTTAGTAGGATACCATAGGCCTAGACTAGGACAACACTTTATATATCTCAATTTTTTTAAAGAAAATTAGGTGAGATTCTTTAGAGTTCACCTGGAACCTAGTACAAAGGCATATGGCAAACATAATATCAGGTCTGCTTGCTGTAAGGTATAGTAGGGACCAAACAATTCCCTTGTATAGTTTCTGATCCATAGGTTTCCCATGTGCATCAGAGTCTATTACAGCATTTGTAGCCATGGGTGTTTTCTTTGTTGAAGCATCAGCCATCCCAAACTTCTTTATAAACTCTTTAGCATATTTAGCTTGGGAGATGAAGATGCCATCAGAGAGCTACTTCACTTGGAGACCAAGGAAGTAGGAGAGCTCACCCGTGCTACTCATTTCAAATTTTGAATGCATGAGGTCAGAGAACCTCTTGCATAATTTGGAATCAGTAGACCCAAATATGATGTCATCCATATATATTTGTACTAACAAGGTTTGATCCTTATGATGTCTAGTGAAAAGTGTTTTATCTACTACACCTCTAATGAATTTATGCTCTATCAAAAAGCTAGCTAGGTCTCATACCAAGCTCTTGGAGCTTGCTTTAGACCACAAAGAGCTTTATGCAATTTAAAAACATAATAAGGATGAGTTGGAGAGACAAAACCTGGAGGTTGTTCAACATAAACCTCTTCTTTCAGCACTCCATTCAAAAATGCACACTTCACATCCATCTGATAAACCTTGAATTTCTTGAAGGCAGCATAGGCTAGAAAAATTTTGATGTCCTTTAACCTTGTAACTGGTGCAAAGGTCTGATCATAATCTATACATTCTTCTTATCTGTATCCTTGAGCAACAAGCCTAGCCTTGTTCCTCACAATTGTACCATGGGCATCCAGTTTATTTCTGTATACCCATTTGGTTCCAATGACTGGGTAGTCTTGGGGTCTTGGAACCAAATCCCAAAACTCTACATCTCTCAAATTGATTTAGTTCCTCTTGTATAATAATGATCTAGTGGGGATCCTATTCAGCATAATGTATAGATTGAAGTTCAACCTGAGAGAGAAAACAGGCATGCATCAAATCTTAGTTGAGTTGATTCCTTGTCTATACAACTTCTGATATGTCTCCTATCACTTAAGCTCTGGGGTGATCCCTGAGTGTGACAAAGTCAGTTGGTGGAGTTAGTTCTGCAACATCATTTTGAATTAATTCCTCTTGTGGAATTATATTTGTTGTTGGATGAGGTTCAGTCACTTCAGTTGCTTGTTCTTCACTTTCTTCTTCATCTTGTGGAGAACAATGTGTTGGAGCCTCTTAGATGAGGCTTAATCCATCCAAGTTCTCACACAAGTGAGGTACCTGTAAAGGATTGCTGGTAGAAATCTCTTTCTCCTCGCAAGACATATTAGCCTCATCAAAAGTAACATGAATAGATTCTTCTATTTTTAATGATGATTTATTGAATACCCTATAAGCTTTGCTTACTTGGGAATATCCTAGAAAAATTCCCTCTTCAGCCTTAGCTTCAAACTTTCTAATGTATATCTTGTTGTTATTATGTTTATAACATATACAACCAAATACTTTAAAATAGTTGATTTTAGGTTTCTTCCCTTTAAGTAATTCATAGGGAGTCTTATTTTTCAGTTTATGTATCAATCTCCTGTTCAGGACATAGTTTGTTGTGCTTACAGCCTCTGCCCAAAAGGTTAGCGGCATGTAAGTATCTGCAAGTAATGTACTTGCAGCTTTAATTAGGGTCCTATTTTTCCTTTCAGCTACCCCATTTTGTTGGGGAGTTCTAGGAGCTGAGAAATAGTGTCTGATACCTTCCTTCTCATAGAACTCATGAATAAAAAGAGACTCAAACTCTGTACCATGATCACTTCTGATCAATGCAACATGAGTACAGTACTCAATATGTATGGTCCTGAGGAAATCTGTAAGAACTTTAAAGGTATCTGACTTAAATCTCAAAGAAGACACTCAAGTGAACCTTGAGAAGTCATCTACAATAACTAAGGTGTAGGATTTCCCTCCTAGGCTTTGCACAGCAATCGGTCCAAAGAGATCCATGTGTAGCAAATACAAAATCCTAGGTGAATCACTTTTATTTACTGATTTAAAGCTAATTTTAGTTTGCTTTCCTAGTTGACAAGCCCTGCAAAGTCCTTCCTTCTTGTAGGGACTAGAAGGTAAGTCTCTTATAAGACTTTCTTAAGATAACCTAACAATGTTTTTCATGTTAACATGACCTAGCATTTTATGCCATAATTCATTATGAGTACTAGCTATGTTGAGTAGGCAGATATCTGAATTGGCAGAATAGAAATTAACTAATTAGATGTTGTCGTGTCTATTTCCAATTAAAACAATTTGTTTTTCTTTATTAGAGAGAGTGCAGGAGGTTGAGTTAAAGTATACATGATAACCTTCATCACATAATTGACTTATGGGGATGAGGTTATGTTTGAGTCCTTTGACATATGTCACTTTCTTGAAGGTCACAGCTCTAATTTTTACTTCTCCATAACCTTCTGAGTGGCCACACTTTGAATCACCAAACATTACCTTTGGCCCGAGCTTGGACTTGTAGTTGATTAAATTGTCCTTGCTGTCAGTTATGTGTTTGGAGCACCCACTATCCAGGTACCAGGTTTGATTAATTACTGGATAGCCAGTTTCCTGCAGTAAAAACAGTTAGTTGTTCTTGAGCCAGGTTACCTTGGGTCCTTTATATTGTCGATATGAAAAACTAGAGGATGATATCTTCTTGGTGGAATTATCCAGTCAGCTAATGGATTAAATGATTTCTTAGATTGATTAGAGTTGTTGTTATAGTTATAATTTTTGTTAAGTCTTTCTGGGTTCGATGAAATATTGTGAGTTCGTCGACTAGAGTTTGACGAATTGGGATGAGATCATCAATCTCTGCCTAGAGAATGAACATGGTAATTTTCTGTGCCCCACGTTCGTCGATCTCTGCTCGACGATCCATATAAAGTTCGTCGATCACAGTTAGATGAATAATTATAGTTAAAGTTTGCGTTCAGAGTTCATCGATTAGAGTTCGACGAACTGTTCATGTTTCATCGATCTGAGTTCGACGAAATCTGCTGAACTTTATTTTTACCCAAGGTTTTCTGATTTTTATTATTTTGACCTGTTATTTGGGAATTCCTTCTATGGTTTGTATATAGTTTATTATTTATTTTCATTTAGCAGAAACAAACTTGATAGGGGTTGACAAAATATTTTTCGTGAGAATGGGGGGCAAACTTGATGAAGCACCCAAGCCCAGATTGCCATTCAGTCTGTTATTTACAGTGCTTGTGATGTCCATCAGCTTGAGACTTCTCCCATTGAGAGATTCCCCAAGTTGTTTAGCCTCACATAGTTTAGTTTTTAAAGAGTTAATCTGTTCATTTGCTAGATTTAATTTTTCCTTTAACTTAGTGTTTTCAGATGTCAGTATCTCTTGACTAGCTAGTTTTTCCCTAAGTGTTTTAATTTCTTTTTCTGAATTTATTAGATCTTTGCACATGATTTTAAATTCAGATTTGAATGATTCAGAATTATAGTCAAATGAAGAAAATACCTGGTGAGCTTCAGATTCTGAAGCTTCTTCATTATCAGACACTTCTTCATCTTATTGGCTCCTGGAAGCATCAATGGCCATAAGGCAAACTTCCTTGGCCCTTGATTATTCTTCTTCTTCACTGGATTTGGAAGATGTTGATTCATCTTCAGTTTCACTCCAGGATTCAGCTACAAATCCTTTCTCCTTCTTCTTATATCTGTTGGAGAAAGGTCATGAGTTGTGTTGTCTTCTGGTTTCCTTCTCTCTTCTCTCATCCTTCTTTTAATTTTCTGTACATTCTGAGATGAAGTGTCCAGGTTTCCTGCAACCAAAGCAAACCACTTCTTTAGTGGGGGTTTTATCATACCTTGGCTTGTCATCCATCCTGGATGACTTTCTTCTGAAGTCTTTCCTTGTCAGCTTGTAAAATCTTTTGGCATGTAGACCCATCAGCTCTTCATTTGTTGTTGGTGCTTCTGTCTTCTCAGCAGCCTTGAATGTAATGATGTGCTCGTTCCTTGCTGGTGGAGGTGTTTTTTGATCAGCTGCCTCTCTGGATTTAATGAGCTGTTCATAGTGCTTCAGCTTACCTAAAAGAGATTCAGTGGAAATCTCATCCAGTCTCCTGGCCTCCTTGATGGGCCAGATCCTTGAATCCCATGTTCTTCGGAAGCACATAAGGATTTTATCATTCACATTTGTGAGGGTGATGTCTTTGTCCAAGGTTTTCAGCTCATTGATGAGTGAGCTCAACCTATTGTACATCTCTGCAACTGATTCAGCTTCTTCTTTCTTGAAGTTCTCATATTGTGATATGAGATTGGATCTTCTATCTTTTATTTCAACAGCAGACCCAACCACCATTTGATTGAGGGAATCCCAGATGGCTTTTGATGATGTGCATTCAGCCACTTTTTAGACAATGTCATCTGACATTGTTTGGGCCAGAATATTCATGGCCTTGGCATCAGCAATTTTTGCATTCTTCTAGGCATCAGTCCACTCAAGTGGTCGAACTGAATTATTGTTCGATGTTGCTGTAGAGGTGGAGACAGATGGTTAAGGAGGACCTGTCACAATGGAATAAAAAAATCCTCATCAATAGAATTCATATATAACTTGATTCTTGCCTTCCAGATGGAAAACCTATTTAGGTTGCAAACTAGAGGTCTGGTGCTTGCATAGTCTTTGTTCTATGTCATGTTGTGTGTGAATATCTAATAGAAATGAAATAACAGATCTAACTCAGGATCTTTGGTTCAAGGGTTAGCTTGTACAACCAAGGGAATCCTGCTCTGATACCAATTGAAAGTGAGGGGTTAGATCTGGAATACTCTAGAGGGGGGTGAATAGAGTATTTAGGTTTTTATAAAATTTTCAACTACTTTAATCTAGTCCTAGTGTTGTAGGAATAAAATTAAAGCACAAACACGGCAATCCTAACTATCACAGCCACAGCAAGAAATAAAAGAAAAGAGCAACTAGACAACACAAAAAATTTATAGTGGTTCCCCAACCTGGGTACATCCACTCTTCTACCACCCCGGTAGGAATCCACTCAGATTTTTGATCAGGTGTCTGACACCAATGAGCTTTTGATCAAGTGCTCAAAAACCAAACCTCAAGTCTTTTAGTCAGGTGACTTGCAACCAGGAATAACTTTTGAAGGGAGTTAAGAACCCTTTATATAGTGGGGGGATGAGAGATGATTTTGTCTTCTCTTTCTCAAGTTACAACTGAGAAGACTCAAGTGGAAATGATGTTAGCAAAAGGCTCCCCCTGAGATGTTGAATGGTTCAGGGAGATAGAGCTTTACTTCAAGGTTATAGGCCTTTAGTCTTTCATCTTTGACCAGACAAACTACAGGAATTTCTTGATAGATAGAGGATTTGTTGTCCTTTGAAGTGTCCTGAAGTGTAGAAGAAAGAAGACTCTTGATTTTGATTTGATGTTCTTCTTCTTCAGATTGCTGATCTTCTTCTGGTCTAGATCTTGTATTTCTGTATCAGCTTTCTATCTCTTTTTATTTTAGAGTGTTGTCGAGAGAGAGAGCAGTAGAAGATTCTTGATTCCTGATTCACACAAACTGACTGACTGTCTCTTTTTTCTTGCTTACTTTTTGAGAAGAAGATGGAAAATCCCCTTTTTGTATGTTCCATATTATCTTCCTTTTGAAATTTGAAATTCTTCTGCATTCAATGCTGACGGCCAGGAGAATGTTTTGTATTGATTGAGTTTCCCCAACTGTCCAATGGAAAAATGGTAAGCAATAATCTTGATGAAGACCATAATTAATGCTTCGTCTAACGGTAATATTCAGAGAATATTTCAGCATTAATTACTCAGTAATAATTACAGTAGGAAAGGGACAGAAGGATGGAAATGACCAAGTCTGGATTCGTCAAACAGAGAACAGAAATCGTCGAGCTAAGTCTATAGTTCGTCAAGCTGAGGAGTTGTGTTCGTCGACCAGATGGCTACTGTTCGTCAAGCTGAGTTCCAAAAACGTCGAGCTAAGAATAGATAACTGCATTCTCTAGAACCTTGCCTTTTCTTCATATCAAGTTCGTCGGGCTAAGAATTTGACTTAGTCGAGCTGAGTCCAGTGAAGTGTTTTTGGACTTAGATATTTCTGGAATGAAATGCTGAAGTAGAGTATCCAGAAATTGTTGACCTGAGAACTGAATTCGTCGAACTGAGAACTAGTGTTGGGTATTGTATCCACAATCACCTGGATTTGAGGAAGCCACCTGTCAAGCAAAGATGAATTCACAATGTATTTGATGAAACCTCTTAAGTTGTGCTTGCAGTTATCCACGCTAAGTGCACACCAATGTCAGGGTGCAGTAGGTCAATATACACGGGTCTGCACGACGTAATCCCTCGTTGAGCAGATCAGTGTGTTGGCCTACGTGTACTCTCTCTATTGGAGTGCACTTACTTTCAAGTACAGAGCCGTGTTTATACAAGAGCAGACAAGGAGCAAGGATGGGTCAAGGAGCATCTCTTTGGTAGAAAGACGAAAATTCGTCTAAGTACAATTCGACGAGAATCACCAAGTGATTCTCGCCGATTCGGCGAGAATCACTAGTGATTCTCGCCGAATCGTCGAGAATCATTAGTGATTCTCGCCGACTCTTTCCGGCTACCTCAAAAAGGTGCCAAGTAAGATTCGGCGAGAATCACTAATGATTCTCGCCGAACCCATCGCTGAGCAGATCATGAATACCAAGTAATATTCGTTGAGAATCACTAAGTGATTCGGCGAGAATCACTAGTGATTCTCGACGAATCGTCGAGAATCACTAACTGATTATCGCCGATTCGTCGAGAATCACCTACGATTCTCGCCGATTTTTACTTGGCGTTTTCTCTGGAAGCTGCAGGACCGGATTCTACCGCTGGACTATTTTGAACAGGTTTTCGGGTTTCTATGTGTGGGACCCACAACGGTCATATTGTAAGTGTCTACAGTGTATAAATACATGGGTATTTTTGAACAGTAAGTAGAGTGAAGAAAAACTGAAATACGCGAGATGCGACGTGACCTAGATCGTCGTTTCCGCTCCGCCGCCGCCACCACCGCTCACGCCAAGTTGTTCGACGGTAGATCGTGGTTTCGCCTAGATCCTCCTGCGACAGAAGCCTAGCTAAGCTCAGCGTCTCACGAGTCTAACTGGAGATCTCTTGTCTCTCGATTTGTAGATCGGGAATACCTTCCCCATCCGAATCGATCGAGATGATGGATTCTAGTGTGACCGTTGGTAGACCTAGCTAGCTTTGCTACGAAGTTTGGATCTCTAAAGTACAGCAGCCGCACATCGTCGTCGCCGCCGATCCCGTGAACCTTGTCGCCGCCCATCTTGCCGCCGCTGTTTCCGGGGAGATCCTCTCCAAGAGAGATCTAAGGTTGTGGACTCTTTGTGGACTTCAAGAACACGTCGTCAACAAAGAGGGACACCTAAATCTCCAAACGTAGTTTGTATCTCGTGTACATTCTAGTTTTACTTTTGTTGTAAAGGAACGTTTGTTCCATGTTGTAAGGGTTGGGTGCAACCCGTGTTGTGGGAGTGTTGACTCCTACGTGTGGAAGGGTTCTTTCCTGTAGTGCAAGGATTGGATTTCAATCCTGTTGGTGAAGAGACCGAGTCGTCCCTTGTTGGGAGATAGGTCGAAGGGGGAAAGTGGATGTACCCAAGTCGGGGAACCACTATAAATAGCTTGTGTATTCTGTGTACTGTGCTGTTTATTTTTATTGTGCAGGTACAATCTTAAAATCCGCAAAAACGCTGCTCGTCACCTATTCCCCCCCCCCCCATTGGTGAACATAGTTGACACTAGGTGGACTTTCAAGTTGTATCAGAGGGAGGTTACTCATCAAAAAGGTTAACACCTTGAGTTGTATCCTGCCACCGGTGTCAGAAGCATGGAGCTGGATTATGAGATATCGCCACTAAGACTTCCCACATGTACAAAGGAGTATTATCCAGTCTGGAGGATAAGGGTGTCATATCACTTGGAGGCCATCGATCCTCGAGCATCTTTCATCCTGGAAGAGGGTACTTTTATTCCTATGAAGACCTCCTACTCTGGAAAGAATATCGAAGTGCCCAAGTGCATTGCAGAGATGTCAGAGACGGAATTGTCACTATTTAACTTGGACAAGAGGATTCGTCAAATTATCTTGGATATCTGGTCTGGAGCTTCTCGCTCTAGATTGGAAAAATGTAGGACGGCTAAATCTATGTGGGTGATGATCTCAGAGTTGATGGGGGGGGGTCAGAGAAAGCTGGAATCTGCTGTCAACTAGAGGATGAAGCCTATGTGGGGGTCCTCACCTCTGAAGATGAAGGCATGGATCTCTCGGACAACATCAGAGCTCCAGTGTCCGTGTCAAAGACTGAAGAGGCCAGTGAGGAAAGCAGCTCTGATGAGGATGAGACAATGGTCACTGGCTCTACTTACAATAACACAGAAGAGCAGGTAACTTCTTCATCCTGCCCCATATCTCTTGAAGTTTCTGAAGACAGGAACTGCTTTCCTTCAGAAGATTCTGATTCCCTGAAGAGAGCCCTTCAGAAAAGCAACCTACTTGCTGAGGAGCAAGCTCAAGAGATTGCTCGCCTGAAGATCTTGTTGGTTCTCCAATTGGCATCCAACAAGGTCAAGGACTCTAAGATATCAGCTCTAGAGAGTAGTCTAGAGAATGAGAAAAGAATAGTATCAAACTTTTCCAAGGTTGATGCTATAAAGAGAAAGCAAGAAAATGGGTGGATCTCCCGGATTATCAATTCGTGGAGAAATGGGGAAACGGTATTCCGACCCCCAACTCCAAGCAGGAAGGCAACTCATCATGCCTTCAGGTATGACCATAGGAATAGTCGTGGTCACTGCAAGGGTGATCTGTCCCCATGTGGAGACACCCGTAGTGCAAGGACCGTCGTGGCCACCCATGAGAGAATACCTAAGGCTCATTCTGAGCCCTTTATATTCACTGCCACTGTCCCAACTCGGTGCGAATCTGCATGTCCCAGCTCACAGAAGACTTCTCACCACCCGAGGACACAGGATAGGGAGGTTAGAAGTCATGGTGTAAGTTTTCATGAGGCCTCGGGAAGGGGGATGCCTGAAAGGAAGGCACCACCTCCCCGGCCTCATGCCGCTTGCAACATGCATTCCTTCCACCCTTCTACGTGTCACGGTGGAAGAGGAAATTTTGTGAGGAGATCATGCCCTATCCCATTTAGACCTAGGACCGTGACTACCTCAGTCATTAGATCAGGTCAGAAACGGCGATACAACATTCACCCGTGTTGGTGTTGTGGCAAAGTGGGACACTTTGCCATCGACTGTTGGCACAACCCCTCTGTGCCAAAGGCAAGGGCTTATCCACGTTCACGGGACAGAGGTAGTCTTCCTGACAGGTTCTCTGCAAGAAGGCAGTCGAGTGCTTATACTAACAGGAACCTAGGACCCAATATGATTTGGGTTCCTAAGGTAAAGTAATTCCTTCTTGCAGGGTAGTCTAGTTTACCTTAAATATGATGGGAACTAGACAGTAGGTGGCACAAGACTAAAATTGGAACAAGCGTCTGGAATAACAGATGTGATATCTACTTGAGCATACTCACATTGAGTTCCTAATATGTTTTACCTGAGGAACGAAATGATAACTCACATAATCCCAGGTATGTCTGTTCAGCTCATATACTTGAGTCATGTTGTATTGACATATACATACATATATATTTATATATACATATATACACATATATGAGTGCACAGCCAAGGATAGGTTAACACGATACATATAAACCTTTTATACATCAATAAAGATTTAACGAAGGTATGTCATTGTAAATCTCGACAACTCACAATTGACGTCAAGAAGTGTTTGGAAAAGCCCCGTTCAAACCCAAATAGATTGGCTTTAATATATATATATATTTATAATTTCTAAATTGACTTGACATCAGAAGAATTCGAAAATGCTGCATGCCTCTTAACCTGAAGATTCCTATTAAAGAAACCCTTCAATTTCAACTTAGACAAATTCCCACCGATTTTTAGCAAAGGGATTCCGTTATAACTTGTTAAACCCTTGTTAAAACATGTCGTTAACGCAAGGAATTCCGCCGACTTTTCATTTCCACGGGAAACTTACCACAGAATACTCGCCGAAACGCTGAAGAAGAATCCCATTCCCGCCGACTCTTCACATTCTGCAGGAATCCCGCAAGATTTCTCCCGCCGACTCTTCCCATTCCCGCCGACTCGCCGAAGCTCGCAGGAAAACTCGCCAACTCTCTCCGCAGGGGAAACTCACCGGAAGGGAAGCTCGCCGAATCGACTCCTCCGCCGGAAACTCGCCGACTCCCGCAAGACTCTCGCCGAACCGGTCTTCATCGAAGGACGCTCACCTTGATCTTGGACGCTCTTCTGGTTTCGATTCTTGATTCCAGGAATTTCTCCGCGTGCACTCATCGGGTGTCCCGCGTCTTCATCGCACTAACTCACCGTCTACACCTTTAGGTAACCCCCCTCACCCTTACTTGGACTTGATCACTAGTGTCGCTTCCTTTTTGATTTTTGATTAAGCGTAGAGTAGGGCTTCTCTCCCTAGATCTGCAATGTCTCCAAGGACAACCGCTGGGTTGGTCACTGGTTGCGAGCTAGTTCGAACTGGGTTCTCTCATGCCTCTGACGAATTCTGAAACATCATTCTGATGCTGGAAGAGGGTGGGCTCTCATTCGTCCTGGAGCACCCGTGCAAAATCTTGGACAAAGAGGTGCTGGAGTTCTTCGCTACCGCAAGACTCCGGAATGGCGACTCTCTAATCAAAAGCAAGGTGGCTGGGGCAAAGGTCAAGATGTCTGCCAGCAAGCTGACCCGCTTCCTGCAGCTCTCTAGCTCGGAGCACGAGGACTATCTTCAGGAAGAAGACAAAAGCAGGACTCTCTTATTCTGTGGTCTCCCACGAGGAACTCGGTCAATAAAGCGCAAGGATATGAATGAAGAAGGGAAGCTTCTGTCAGACATAATCGGAAAAGTACTCATCTGCAAGCCAGGCTCTCATGATCATATCTCTGCAGACATGTTCAAGATCCTAGTGGCTATTATCTGCAGAAAAAGGTTCAACTGGGGTTAGTTGCTGTTTGAGAAGATAAAGGATACCCTACGATCTCCGAGCTTTGGCCGAATCATAAGTCTGTATCTCAATCAGCTGAATGGAGACAAGTATGACATGAGCAAAGGTGTTCCTCTACACTACTTAAAGAAAATGGACTCAAGTGTGTTTGACAGATGGGAGAGGCAAATTGGGCAGGCTGCCATGGAAGAACAACAGGAAGTATCTCCAGCAGCAATACCCATTGAAATTCCTGACTCTTTGACTGCAGGAATTGAGGGGGAGACTCTACCCACTCATGCTGATATAGTATCTGACATCTCCCAGGTGGCCAGGGATGCTGTGGCCGAAATACAAGAAGAAAGTGAAACTGTGCTGGAGCATGAGGAGGCCCTGAACCGGAATGATCAAGGAGTCGAAGCTACTGTACAGGAGACTGCTGACAAAGAGTTGGAAGAGGATGCTGATGAAGATGATTTCATGGATGATGACGGAGAGGAAGACGGGAATGAGGGACATGAAGCATTGGAGGCTCCGGATCTCATTGAACCTCCATCTGACAACCACGCAAGTGAAATTGTTCCTGAAAACATTGGTGCACGAGTGGAGGGGGAGTCCGAGAAATCTACAGATGCTGCCAGTATTCCACCCTTAGAGGCTGTGCTCCTGTCCAGCTCTACAGATGCATCTGATGAAGTGCAAGGCCAAGCAGTGCCTCCGGATCTTCCATTACGAGATGAGCTAGCCACTCACACCGTGAGTGTCATTCAAGGTATAGTGGATGAGCTTAAAGGCTCTTTTGAAAAAGCTCAAAATAAAATGCTGAAAAGGATTAAGAAGTCTGAAAATCTCATGCTCAAGAACATGGTGGAGATCAACCATAAACTTGACATGATGGACAAGAAATTTGAAGAAAAGTATACAGCGGCCGGCCAAGCTGTCACACTTCTTATGGCCGGATTGAAAAAGAACACCGATACTCTTGCGGTCGTGAATCAGAATGCTCATGTTGTAGCAAACAACATTCAAAAGTTTGACGGTAATATGGTAACTCTCAACGCGAATCAGTAGGCCTTGGTCACTGAATTCTCCCGGACTACCAAGCATATTGATGACTCACTGCACTCCTATGCAAACTCCATCGCAGTTGAAGCCAAAAAGGGGGAGAAGGAATACATAGCTAAGATGGCTGAGCTCCGAGAAGTCATGATCAACAACTTCGAACAGTCAAACAAATACGTCTATGACAGCTGTTGGTGGATGCTCCAACAGGCGTTAGGCGTCATGTTGCCTGAAACTCCTGCGGGTATTCATGATCCTGAGACTTCTACGGCCGTTGAGGGAGTAAGTGCTACTGAGGGAATAAGTGCAAGTGCTGCAGATGTTCCCATAAGTGAAGCTGATGCTAGGGCTATTTCCAAAGCTAAACTGATGAGCATGTTTGACCAAGAGGCCCTAGCAAAAGCCAGGGGCAAGAGAAAAGCTCAAGAAGGGACATCCAAGGAGACACTAGCTGAGAAGAGAATCAGACTGAGTGAGGAGGAAGTACGAAACGAAAAGTGGAGTCCAGTTTCAAAGCATATCATCTTGGACACCTTCTGGCTACAAGAAAAAGGAGAACTCAATCAAAACGAAGTATACAGCTAGTATGAGTGGGAAATGCACAAGACGTATGAAGCGAAACGAAACATCTACTTCAGAAACAACACGGCAGCAGATAAAGTTCCTCCTCCCAGATATTATCCGAAGCCTAAAGAGTATATCGAGAGGCAAAGGAAGAAGTATTTGGCGCAAAAACTCAAGGATGACTTAGCTAAGGAAAAATAGTCAACCATTTATAGCTTGTCATTCTCTCTTAAGAACATTTAATGTTTATTGTTATTATATGAATAATTCTGAGATTATATATATATATATATATATATATATATATATATATATATATATATATATATATATATTGTATATATATTTGAATTTGTGAATTACTCAAGTCTTGATCTGTTTGCTTATATTCTCTTGTGCTGCATGTTTAAATTCTGAATGCTGTTTTTATTATTTGATTGGTGTTATTCATCTTAGCTAGTAGGGTTTTGGCTTCGTCAAATAGGGGGAGATTGTTGGGTATTGTATCCACAATCACCTGGATTTGAGGAAGCCACTTGTCAAGCTAAGATGAATTCACAATGTATTTGATGAAACCTCTTAAGTTGTGCTTGCAGTTATTCCACGCTAAGTGCACACCAATGTCAGGGTGCAGTAGGTCAATATACACGGGTCTGCACGACGTAATCCCTCGTTGAGCAGATCAGTGTGTTGGCCTACGTGTACTCTCTCTATTGGAGTGCACTTACTTTCAAGTACAGAGCCGTGTTTATACAAGAGCAGACAAGGAGTAAGGATGGGTCAAGGAGCATCTCTTGGGTGGAAAGACGAAAATTCATCTAAGTACAATTCGACGAGAATCACCAAGTGATTCTCGCCGATTCGGCGAGAATCACTAGTGATTCTCGCCGAAGAATCACTAGTGATTCTCACCGAATCGTCGAGATCATTAGTGATTCTCGCCGACTCTTTCCGGCTACCTCAAAACGGTGCCAAGTAAGATTCGGCGAGAATCACTAATGATTCTCGTCGAACCCATCGCTGAGCAGATCATGAATACCAAGTAATATTCGTTGAGAATCACTAAGTGATTCGGCGAGAATCACTAGTGATTCTCGACGAATCGTCGAGAATCACTAATTGATTCTCGCCGATTCGTCGAGAATCACCTGCGATTCTCGCCGATTTTTACTTGGCGTTTTCTCTGGAAGCTGCTCGACCAGATTCTGCCGCTGGACTATTTTGAACCGGTTTTCGGTTTTCTACGTGTGGGACCCACAACGGTCATATTGTAAGTGTCTACAGTGTATAAATACATGGGTATTTTTGAACAGTAAGTAGAGTGAAGAAAAACAGAAACACGCGCGACGCGACGTGACCTAGATCGCCGTTTCCGCTCCACCGCCTCCACCGCCGCTCGCGCCAAGTTGTTCGCCGGTAGATCGTGGTTTCGCCTAGATCCTCCTGCGACAGAAGCCTAGCTAAGCTCAGTGTCTCACGAGTCTAACCGGAGATCTCTTGTCTCTCGATTTGTAGATCGGGAATACCTTCCCCATCCGAATAGATCAAGACGATTGATCCTAGTGTGACCGTTGGTAGACCTAGCTAGCTTCGCTACGAAGTTTGGATCTCTAAAGTACAGCAGCCGCACATCGTCGTCGCCGTCGATCCCGTGAACCTTGTCGCCGCCCATCTTGCCGCCGCCAGTTCCGGGGAGATCCTCTCCAAGAGAGATCTAAGGTTGTGGACTCTTTGTGGACTTCAAGAACACGTCGTCAACAAAGAGGGACACCTAAGTCTCCAAACGTAGTTTGTATCTCGTGTACATTCTAGTTTTACTTTTGTTGTAAAGGAACGTTTGTTCCGTGTTGTAAGGGTTGGGTGCAACCCGTGTTGTGGGAGTGTTGACTCCTACGTGTGGAAGGGTTCCTTCCGATAGTGCAAGGATTGGATTTCAATCCTGTTGGTGAAGAGACCGAGTCGTCCCTTGTTGTGAGATAGGTCGAAGGGGGAAAGTGGATGTACCCAAGTCGGGGAACCACTATAAATAGCTTGTGTATTCTGTGTGCTGTGCTGTTTATTTTTATTGTGCAGGTACAATCTTAAAATCCGCAAAAACGCTGCTCGTCACCTATTCCACCCCCCCCCCCCCCCCCCCCCCTCCCCCCAGAGGTGAACATAGTTGACACTAGGTGGACTTTCAACTAGTTTCATTGGGATGTGTCGACACAATTGCTTCTTTTCTCGACATAGTTGTTTCTTTGACAGAAATCTGGAGTGTGTCGACACAATTTGTTTGTACAACCTTGGGCTCGCGAGAGGTGAGCCAAGCAAGCAAGGAAGGAGGACTGGCGAGAGGGGAGGAGGCCCACCTACAGGAGGCGAGAGGTGTGAACAGCCCACAGTGATAGGCGAGACCCCTTGTTAGGCGAGACCTCCTATGGGGCGAGATGGCCCACCGGGGGAGAGGACGGCGAGATGGACGGGGTGGTCGTCTCGCCTGGCAGTTCTTTCCCCACTCGCCACATGTGAAAAGAGATGTCTTTACCTTTTTACCCCAAGGGGGATTTTACCTTTATGCCCCAGGTAATTTTACGCTCCTACCCATGGAGTGCTGCGTATAGCCCTCTAGAGCAGCGGAGGTTGGCTATTGGTGGACCCAACCCAGGGTGTTTTGCTTATTTCAGGTTAATTCAGAAGTGATAGTTGCAGATCAAATTCAGAGGCCTATAAATAGACCGATAAGGTGTCTGGGAGGTGGGGGGTTTGTGGAACCTTTCCACTATCTTCTTCACAGGCACCTAGTTCAGTACTGGCTAGGGAGGGGAAGACCTTCAGTTCCTCCGGGTAAGAGGTGGGACCTCCGAGCTTAGCCCCCTCGGTCTATTTCCAGGCTTTCGACTCTCGTCAAGAGGGTAGCGCATGGAGAGTACGTGTGGGCTGCATCCTGTTTCGAACTTTAGGAGGAATCAGAAAGCTGGTTCCAACATTTTTGGTGCGGTGAGCGTGGACTGCAGCCCTCAGGGAAGAACCTTGAGCAACCACATGGCGGGAAGTCAGGGAGAAGGAGAAGGAGAGTGGTCGGACAACCCGGGAGGATTTATCGGGAGAGAAGAGTTCATGGCTTCAATCAAGGGGATCATGGATTTGCTGCAAGGGATCTCGCGACCGGGAGATTGTTCAACTCCACTGCCTCAAGTGCCGGCTCTCGCAACACAGGAAGAAATCGTCTCGGCGCGACTAGGAGAAGATGCCCCGGGGAGAAGGCTGGGAAAGGAGGTGATGGTGGAAGGGAGCGGGAGAGACATGGCGGGAAGGGAGCTATTCCCAAGCTCGGCGAGTACCATCTGGCCAGGAGAGGTCATCGCGCGAGTAGGGGCGGCGAGACCGGCGGCGGGAGGGTCTCCTTTTTGCGATCTAATCCTGTCAGCTCCCATCCCGGAAGGCTTCCGAGAAACCGAGATGAACTACTATGTAGGGAAGGATGATCCCCTTCATCACTTCCAGTGGTTCGAGGATGCAGTTTCGATCAGGCCCATGACGGACGCGTTTAAGTGCCCCCTTTTTGTGATCACTCTGAAGGACAAAGCTAGAGACTGGTTCCATCAGCTCCCGACAGGCTCGATATACTGCTTTGAAGACCTAAGTAGGAGCTTCCAGCTCCGGTTCTCCACATCTAAGAAGAGGAAAACGAACCCGTAGTCGATCTTTTTGAATAAGCAGAAGGCGGATGAGTCGCTGTGTAACAACCCCATCCGTTCATATGGTATATTCTAGAAGGTCCGGCCAGGGCCCCACAGTATATATCACAAAACAGGCGGTGAAGGTACAGGATGATACCAGAGTAGCGCATCGCACCTATCACAAATCATTCTAGCGGAAGCCTAGACTACAACTGGAACTCCTCGTGAATGTCTAAACATAAAACTCCACATTTTATACAATATAGGAATATCTTACAACAAGTGCAAAGAGTTGGCCTTATGTTCTTACATGGCTTTCAAACAGTGGCCTAAACAGATTGGCGCGCAGACCGACCACAATAAAAGAAAACACACAACATAAGATATAGCCTTCCAGGGCTAACAACAGTAGCAGCAACAACAGCAGGAACATCAACCTCTATGCGTCCCCTCGGCTCTCCAGCACCTGTACAGGGACAATCCACCCAACGGTGGCAGACAAAAGCAACGGTCAGCATTCAGCTGACCAAATTAAAACGACCCTACCCCTTCTCTCGGGGTAGCGGTATTCTTCCCTGCAGGCATATCATATCACAAGTATGGCAATATAGCATCAAAATGTGCTTTCACGCACACAAGCTATCACAACTGTTCGCCACCCGTCCCAACGGTCCGTGGACTCAGGGCACATTCTTGGTGTTCTGGCAAAGCTCTTGCCCACCACCGTATTAGAGTCACAACCCAACGGTAAATCCCTTGAGCATTTACTCCATGGCGTACAGTCGGAGTTAGTCTTCCTACACCGGGATGGCCCGTAGCCCCCCATTGTGTCATGGCGCGCATGCCGAAGACTCTTGCTATGCGCTCCAACAGACCGCTCCTTTTGGTCTCACGTCGGACGGACATAGCGCAGGTCAGATCGTCCACCCCCCGTTGCTCAATTCGCCTTGCCTTCTCCGAGTACAGCGTACTCATGGCTATCTCAAAGGCGCGGGTCGGTCTCACCAATCCTGTTCTTGGCACACAGCCTGGGTATTTCTCTATACCCATTTCTTTAGCACAACAGCGGGTCTTTCCTGGGCCTCCCAGTACTTCCTGTGACTCTCTCCACAGGTGGACACCGCACAAGCACAAATGTCAGGGGTCTTTCCTAGCTATAATGTCAGTACTTCCTGTTTCTCGCTTCACAGGTGGACACCCTACGACATCAAGCATCACAAAAGGGCCTTTCCTGGTCACACCAGTACTTCCTGTGCCTCATTCACAGGTTGGACCCAAAACATCACATGGCTATTTTTCCTGGGCTACCAGTCCAGTACTTCCCGCTACTCTTTTTCGCAGGCATAACCAGTAGACTCCTTAAACTACAAGTTATCACGGAGACTTCTCCGGTTCGTATGCAACATCACCAATCCATACCAACCTGTCCAGATGGGCTTCACACAGCATGCCTAATCCGTACTCCATTTCCGGATCTATATGCTAACAAAGGGGATTTCAAGCATCCACCCAAAGGTTCCCAAAATCAGCCACCTCTTGGTGGGGGAAATCACAAGATATGCCAAAAGGAAGCCTTCACATGGCTAGGAAGAAAAGTCCTTACCCTTGTCGACCGCTTCGGTGCCATGACCTCAAAGCTAGCTTGCTTTGGCTCGCAAGAACGTTTCCTCCGCAACGCCGGCTTCGGAACTCTTGTCGGTAAACCGCAGCACCACCAGCAGCAGCCCTTCCCCTTCTTCCTCCTCCTTTCTCTCTCTCTTTCTCTCCTTTGAAGAAAGATAAAGGCTAAGAAACAAATGAGCCTAAGTTCTCAGTTTCGGCCTTTAGGAAAAAGAGGAAAGAAGCTTCAGCCCTTGTGTAACGTCCCGAATCGCTCTAGGCCCCTAGTGTGTTTGTTTTGAGTCAGGAGGGTGACTCGAGCCCTGAGAAGTGCAGGGAATTGGACTGCACTTGTGGAGAAGTGGAGAAATCAGTGTAAAAGAGGGAAGTGACACGGGTAGTGACACGGCCGTGTCCCTACCCGTGTGCGTTGAGTTGAGCTCGATGGGGCGTGTCGAGATCGTCGAGCTGTGTCGACACCAAGTGACACGGGTAGTGACACGGCCGTGTCCCTACCCGTGTGCTTTGAGTTGAGCTCGATGAGCAGTGTCGAGATCGTCAAGCTGTGTCGACACCAAGTGACACGGGTAGTGACACGGCCGTGTCCCTACCCGTGTGCGTCGAGTTGAGCTCGACGAGCCGTGTCGAGATCGTCGAGCTGTGTCGACACCAAGTGACACGGGTAGTGACACGGCCGTGTCCCTACCCGTGTGCGTTGAGTTGTGCTCGACGAGCCGTGTCGAGACTGACGGCCTGTGTCGACACCAAGTGACACGGGTAGGGACACGGCCGTGTTCCTACCCGTGTGCGTCGAGTTGAGCTCGACGAGAAGTGTCGAGATGCAACCCGAGAAGTACACGGCCAGTGACATGGCTATGCACACGGCCGTGTCATGTGGACACGGGTCGGGACACGGGCGTGTCCCAACCCGTGTCAAGTATTGAACCGACATGAAAACTGTCGTTGCCGCTTTGCTAGGCAGGACACGGGTAAGGACACGGCCGTGTCCCTACCCGTGTCACATTTTATATATATAGGGGAGAGAAAACCCTAGCCGTTTTCATTCTCCTTTGTTCCCCTATTTCCAGTGAGAACTCCTGTGAGAGGGAAAACTGCAGGAGCAAGTCCTACCGAAGGAGATCCGCCATCGCCGTGAAAGAGAAGATGCCGCCAAGGAGAACTACGAGATCCATGGCTAGAAATGGTGGTACCGCTGGAGCCAATGTGAGTTTCCTACCCTCTCCCTTGGTGCTAGATCTTAGATATTTAGGAGAGGCATCGACTCAAGAGAGTCTTGATGGAGAGGAGAAGATTTCTAGGTTAGGCCATGTTAGAACTTGTGTTCTAGACTTTAGATCTCTTCAACCCTTCCCCTTTTCTTCAATATGACGATGGGTGGATGGTCTCGTGAGGAGTTTATGGCCTTTGAGGTTGAATAAGGGAGGAGAATATTTCTGGAAAATTTAGGAACGATCGCCTTGAGGAGGAAGACGAACCGATGCCGTTCATTTTCCTTTAAGATGCGCGCAGAATCTGTATTCTGCGCGCAGCAATCTTCTAGGCCATTTTCCCGATAGATAAGGCCAGATCTGGGCTTTCGGCTAAACAATAGAGTTGAAACCCTTGGAAATACCTTTCCAACGAGTGGTTGCACGACTTCAGGCGATGTCTGTAGCCACGGGAAAGTCTAAACGAAAATGGGGTTTTATAAATCTTGTATGCAGAAACTGTGTTCTGTACGTAGCGGACTTCGGGTCCGATTTCAAATAGGATAATGTCAAATCTGGGTTGAGCTCTGAATATGAAAGATGTAGTCCATGGAAATACCTTTCCATCGAGGGGTTACACGACTTCACCGGATTCCTGTAGCCTCGGGAATCTCCGGTCGAATTTGCTGTCCAGATTCAACCTGCGCCTAAATTCTGGGCTTAGTGAAAGATGAAGTTTGATTCGGTGGAATTAATAATGCATGATACTTGCCTTGGATGAACCCTTATGATTAATCAATTGTTGCATGATTGAAGTTGCTTATTAATCAGATTTCATATTATCAAATTGTGAAATAATCTTATTTATACGAATCGAATTGGTAGGAATTGAAAGATTTGTATTGTGCACTTCATGTTTAAATTATGATATTATCAAATGAAAATGAGATAGATCTTTATATGCGCATCATGTTTATATTACATTGTCATCATTTGGAAAGTCATATAGATGAATAGATTATGATTATGTACATGTTTGATTAATGAAATGAATCTTGTAGTCCAATACTTAGAGAGTCGTCTCCCTACGGGTAGTATTGTGAAGGGATGTAGGTGCGGTGTTGACCGTCACTTGTTTTGGTTGTGTTGAGTTAAGGTGTGGATGGATGGTTGGGCTGTGTTCTCGTGTTTACTTCCGAGGCCCCTTCCATGATATGTTGATGTGGTATTTGCATGTGGTGTGAGTTGACACGCGGTGTCATAATCCTGGGTTAAGGATAGTGTGGCAGGTCTACGGGCTCGCCAGTCGTCACACCGACGGGAGTTGGCAGTTAGACTTGGTCGGTTTGGGCTGTGTCCTCGGTGTTCACGTCCCGAGGCCCCTCCGGCCATGTGAACGGTTGGGCTGTGTCCTCGTGCTTTCTTCCGAGGCCCCTTCCGGGTCACGCAAGGCCAGTTCGGGCTGTGTTCTTGGTGCACATCTACCCAAGACCCCGCTGGGCCATAGTACGCAGGGGCTCCGCTGTTGTGTTCTTAGCGTTGAGGCGTACGGAGGCCTAGGTGAAGTAGTGTGATACCCGCCTAGTAGTAGAAGTGCCCGTTCTACTGTCACCGCCTGGCCACGGCGGCTGATGCCTGAGAGGTTAGCTACCTGCTCGAAAAGTGGGAACTATAGTCTGTGTCGACATAGCAATTGCATGGGTGTGCATGGGAGAGTCATTGCATAGCATTCATAGCATTTCATATCATTGCACAACAAGATCCTCATCGTATAAGTTTGTATGGGCACTCTTATACGATGAGTTACTTTTATGTAACCTGATCCTTAACTTATAAGTTTGTATGGCATTCTTATAAGTTAAGTTACTTTCCTGCTGTTACTTATACTTGCTAGTTTAGTGTAGCTCTTATATAAATGCTGATTATGATACTGTTACTCTTACACTACTGTCACCTGCTTGTACTTCCTTTACTTGCATACTTGTTATATACTATACTCTTGTTCCTTTTCTCCGCTCGGTGCCGAGGAGTCGCCGGGGGAGCGGATGTGAAACCACTTAGTCGTTTCGACTAACGGTTGCTACGTCTTCCTTTTTAGGAGGTCACGCCGCAGGTAGAGCAGCCGCAGACTACGCAGCAGGACAGCCAGGCCAGGACGACAGGGCCTGATGTGACGGTGCCGTCGATACCGTCGGTTACAGATGTTAGTGTTTTGATTACTCTGATGTAGCCCGTTTGGGCAATGTTTAGCTGTACTCTGATATATTGAAGAAGCATGTTTTAGCTTCTCATTATTGATGTATTTGGACTGTATAACTTAGTGTGGATTTGACTTCTGGATGTTTATTTATTTGGTTGGGTTGGCATGATTTATTGATATTGTTGTAGCCGGCGGGATAGGCGTCTTGTGGTACAGGTTAGCCCGTGTGCTAATGCTACCGCAAGGCGGCTGTTCCGGGCATAAGACTCCCCCTTTGTGCCGTGTTTTGGGATCCGGGAGGGGGGTCTTACAAATGGTATCAGTTTGCCACGATCCTCAACTAAGAAGTCATTCAACAATGGTGCCACCCCCGTTTGGTTAGTCAGTTTGGGGACAAACTAACTTAGCGGAAGCAGTGGTGTGCCCATATGTAATTCACATTAAGTTTGTCCAACTTAGACCTTAAGCTTAGCCAACCTGACCACAAATTTGTCGTGTATGTGTAGGTTCCATTGCATGTTGAGCCGATGGGGGGTACTCCTACCCCTCCCATACCCACTCAGTTCGAACAATCTGAGTTGGGGCAGACGCTCACCGCCATTCTTAATGCTTTTAAGGCACAGCAGACTCCGGTGCAACAACAGGCCCCGAGCTCCAACTGGCTGAGCACCTTCCGGGCTCTCTCCCCTCCCGTCTACCTTGGGACGGAGTCAGCCGTACGTACAGAGGAATGGCTAGACACGATACAGGAGTTGTTGGCCGGTATCCGTTGCCCAGCCAACATGGCAGTGACATTGGCAGTGTCTGTCTTGGACTTACATGCGAAGAGGTGGTGGAAGTCCCTCATGGGCTCTACCTTCCAAGGCCGGATCTACACAGAGATAAGTTGGAGTGAATTCTCGGGTGTTTTCTTGGAGCACTTTATCCCTACATCGGCCCGAGATGAGCTTGAGCAGAGGTTCCTTCTACTAAAGCAGGGATCAAAGTCGGTTACAGAATACCAGCGGGAATTCCAGCATCTCGCAAGGTTTGCGGACTCTTATGAGTTGGATGACAGAGGTTATGCCAAGCGCTTCTATAAAGGGCTGCGAGATCCCCTAAGGCAGTCCCTTTTGTTTATAGCGGATGGTAGCTTGGCGGAGATCATTGATATGGCGAAAAGATTGGAGGCGGACCACCTGGGATGTAGTAAGAGGCCTGCGGAGGACGTGATGGAAGCCGGCCCAAGTAATAGAAGGAGACGGGACTTCAGAGGAGGAAGAGGTTATCAAAGAGGTGGCGGGCGTGTCCACCGAAACTATAGGGTGGAGCATCCAGTTCCGCAGCCGCCTGCGTTGCCTCCACCCCCACAGCATCAGCGATTTCAACAACCTGAAGGGCGTCGTGGTCTGGTGTGCTTCGAATGCAACCAGCCGGGCCACATCCGGCATTTTTGCCCGCAGCTATATGGGAACGCCCCTCCTGCTCTCCCTCCTGCTCTCCCTCCAGCCGCTCCACGAGGGCGGGGATATATGCGCGGTCGAGGACGAGGACCGCCAAGAGGAAACCCCGGACCGGTCCGGGATCAGGTGTACGCGCTTGATATGGCGCAGGAAAGGAACCCACAAGATGTGATTGCAGGTATGATTTAATTAATTTACATATTTGCATGATCTAGCTTGAATTGATTAGAACTTACTAGCCACTAGCAATAAGTTTTGGTTGTTGGTACTTAGGCACCGTGATTATTGGCGGGAAGACAGCCTATGCGCTGTTCGATACCGGTGCCTCACACTCCTTTGTGTCCGAGGATTTCATAAAAGACATGGGGGATGTACAGTACTTCACTGGCATAGCCCGACGTGTACGCCTTCCGGACGGCTCGGAGATGATCGCGACCGCCAAGTGCGAGTTGGAGTTATTTATTGATGGGAAGGCCTTTGATACGCCGGCCACGGTTCTGAGAATGCCGGAGTTTGACATCATTTTGGGCATGGCATGGCTGGACTGGCACTTCGCGAGGATCGACTGCGCGGAGAAGCGGATCTATTTGAGGCATGGAGACTCTGACGTCATCTTCCAAGGTATTGGCTTCGCGCCACGTATGATATTATCTTCTATTCAGGCTGTAAAGGCTCATATGAAGGGGGATGAGGTCTTCATGATCTGGTTCGAGTTGAAGAAAGCAGCGTTGGAATTAAAGAATGTACGGGTAGTGCGGGATTTTCCTGAGGTATTTCCTGAGAAGCTACCAGGATTACCTCCGCATAGAGAGGTTGACTTCCAGATCAATCTAGTACCAGGTGCCAAGCCTGTATCCAAGGCTCCGTACAGAATGGCTCCGAAAGAACTCGCGGAATTTAGAGTTCAATTGCAAGAACTGGTGGATTCAGGGTTCGTTCGCCCCAGTTCATCACCATGCGGGAGCCCCTGTGCTGTTCGTGAAGAAGAAGGATGGAACACTGCGATTGTGCATAGATTATCGGGAACTCAATCGGTTGACGGTGCGGAACACTTATCCGCTACCGCGGATCGATGAGTTGTTCGATCAACTTGTGGGAGCACATTGGTTTTCTAAATTGGATTTGCGCTCCGGATACTATCAGTTGAGGATACATGAGGGGGATATTCAGAAAACAGCATTCAGTTCGAGATATGGTTTGTATGAGTTCACAGTAATGCCGTTTGGGCTCACAAATGCACCTTCGGCCTTCATGAGTTTGATGAACAAGGTGTTTGAACCGTATTTGGACATCTTCGTCATTGTTTTCATCGACGACATCTTGGTCTACTCAAAGACGGAGGAGGAGCATGTCGAGCACCTGACCTTGGTTTTGAAGAAATTGAAGGAGCACGCCTTGTATGCCAAGTTTAGCAAGTGTGAATTCTGGCTTAAGGAGGTTGCCTTCTTGGGGCATGTGATCAGTGGAGCAGGGTTAGCAGTGGATCCAGCAAAGGTGCGGGCCGTGAAGGAGTGGTCGCCCTTGAAGTCGGCGGCTGATGTACGAAGCTTTCTTGGACTTGCTGGCTACTACCGCAAGTTCGTGAAAGGATTTTCCAAGATTGCCCTTCCTCTTACCTCCTTGACGAAGAAGGGTGTGCCATTTGAGTGGACACCTCAATGTGAAGCGGCATTTCAAGAATTGAAAGTTAGGCTTACCTCCGCCCCCATCCTTGCACTTCCGTCTGGGAAGGAAGGATTCCAAGTTTACACGGACGCATCATATCAAGGGATGGGAGCGGTGCTGATGCAGCACGGGCATGTGATCGCTTATGCTTCAAGGCAGTTAAAGAAACATGAAATCAATTACCCGGTTCATGATTTGGAGTTGGGAGCAGTGGTGTTCGCTTTGAAGGTCTGGAGGCATTATTTATATGGCGTGCACTGCGAGATCTTTTCCGATCACAAAAACTTGAAGTATGTTCACACTCAGAAGGAGTTGAACCTGAGACAACGGCGGTGGTTGGAATTTCTATGCGACTACGAGTTCACCATGAACTACCACCCCGGGAAAGCGAACTCGGTAGCCGATGCCTTGAGTAGAAAAGTGCCAGGCTCTAGCCCAGAGTCTCGGCTGATGAGCATGGAGTTGGCTCGGATGATCGAGGAGATGGAAATTACTCTAGTATTCAAGGATCCTTCGGCAGAGTATGCGGAGTATTTGGCCAACATGAGCATAGTTTGTGATATCCGAGACCGGATTCGGGTGGAGCAAGGAATGGATGCGGCCTTGGCCCCGGCAATCAAGGCAATTGAAGATGGGACCACCGATGAGTACACACTCAAAGACGGCCTCATTTATTTTCGTGGCCGACTCTATATTCCCAAGGGCGGCAAAATTCGGGAGGATATCTTGAGAGAGGCACACATTCCTCTCAATATTCAGTGCACCCTGGTATTGCTAAGATGTACGCCGGATTGCGGAAGACCATGTGTTGGCCGGGAATGAAGAAGGATGTTCGCTACTATGTTACACATTGCGAAGCTTGCCAAAGAGTGAAGGCTGAATGCAGGAGTCCCGGTGGTTTGTTGCAGTCATTGCCCATCCCCGAATGGAAGTTCGAGGATATCTCCATGGACTTTGTTCATGGGTTACCTCGTTCCCGCTCCGGGAATGATTCAGTATGGGTTATTGTGGATCGACTGACAAAGGTGGCCCGGTTCATTCCAATGAAGAAGGAAGCACACGTGGATGTTTTGGTACGCCTTTTTGTGGAGCAATTTGTACGGTATCATGGCGTGCCCAAGACAATTGTTTCGGATCGGGATGGTCGGTTTACATCCAATGAGTGGAAGGCGGTACAGGCGTATTTGGGCTCACGCCTAACCTTTAGTACCGCATTTCATCCTCAGACGGACGGGCAGTCAGAGCGGACCATCAGAACACTGGAGGATTTATTGAGGTTATGTGTGTTGGACAGAGGAGAGCCATGGGAAAGGCTCTTGCCACTAGTGGAATTCTCCTATAATAATAGCCATCAGGCAAGCATCGGCATGGCGCCCCATGAAGCCCTTTACGGAAGAAGGTGCAGGACTCCCTTGTCTTGGGTGCAAGATGAAGATCCGAAGGCATTGGGAAACGAATACATAGATGATACTGATGCGGCGGTCAGATTGATACGGGATCGCATGTTGGAGGCTCAAAGTCGACAGGCGAAATATTACAATAAAAAGCATCGGATGGTGGAGTTCCAGGTGGGAGAAAAAGTGTTCCTCAAAATTCGGCCGATGCATGGAGTGTCGCGGGTGCGTGGAGTGAAAAAGCTCAGCCCAAGGTATGTTGGGCCTTATACTATACTAGAAAGGATCGGCCCGTTGGCCTATCGGTTGGAGTTACCACCAGAACTAGAAAATCTCCACGACGTGTTCCATGTGTCGTCGCTTCGAAAAGCACTGTTGCGGCCCGACCAGTATATTCCCACTACTGATGGTGCAGTGGCATCAGATAGGTCTGTGCGACTAGAGCCGGTGCGGATTGTTGACAGCGAGACAAGGACTTTGCGCCGCAAAAGTGTACCCTTGGTGAAGGTGCTATGGTTGAATCATGGGAAGGAGGAGTACACATGGGAGCCAATGGACTTAATGCAGCAACGCTACTCCGGAGTTGTTTGCTCAAGGTAATCTTATTTAAAAGCATACGTTAAATTTTCTGTTATGCTCTTCTCCCCACTGCCTAGGCCTGATTTCGGGGACGAAATCTTTTATTTTGTTTATAGGATTTGTAACGTCCCGAATTGCTCTAGGCCCCTAGTGTGTTTGTTTTGAGTCAGGAGGGTGACGCGAGCCCTGAGAAGTGCAGGGAATTGGACTGCACTTGTGGAGAAGTGGAGAAATCAGTGTAAAAGAGGGAAGTGACACGGGTAGTGACACGGCCGTGTCCCTACCCGTGTGCGTTGAGTTGAGCTCGACGGGGCGTGTCGAGATCGTCGAGCTGTGTCGACACCAAGTGACACGGGTAGTGACACGGCCGTGTCCCTACCCGTGTGCGTCGAGTTGAGCTCGACGAGCAGTGTCGAGATCGTCGAGCTGTGTCGACACCAAGTGACACGGGTAGTGACACGACCGTGTCCCTACCCGTGTGCGTCGAGTTGAGCTCGACGAGCCGTGTCGAGATCGTCGAGCTGTGTCGACACCAAGTGACACGGGTAGTGACACGGCCGTGTCCCTACCCATGTGCGTCGAGTTGTGCTCGACGAGCCGTGTCGAGACTGACGGCCTGTATCGACACCAAGTGACACGGGTAGGGACACGGCCGTGTTCCTACCCGTGTGCGTCGAGTTGAGCTCGACGAGAAGTGTCGAGATGCAACCCGAGAAGTACACGGCCAGTGACATGGCTATGCACACGGCCGTGTCATGTGGACACGGGTCGGGACACGGGCGTGTCCCCACCCGTGTCAAGTATTGAACCGACATGAAAACTGTCGTTGCCGCTTCGCTAGGCAGGACACGGGTAAGGACACGGCCGTGTCCCTACCCGTGTCACATTTTATATATATAGGGGAGAGAAAACCCTAGCCGTTTTCATTCTCCTTTCTTCCCCTATTTCCAGTGAGAACTCCTGTGAGAGGGAAAACTGCAGGAGCAAGTCCTACCGAAGGAGATCCGCCATCGCCGTGAAAGAGAAGATGCCGCCAAGGAGAACTACGAGATCCATGGCTAGAAATGGTGGTACCGCTGGAGCCAATGTGAGTTTCCTACCCTCTCCCTTGGTGCTAGATCTTAGATATTTAGGAGAGGCATCGACTCAAGAGAGTCTTGATGGAGAGGAGAAGATTTCTAGGTTAGGCCATGTTAGAACTTGTGTTCTAGACTTTAGATCTCTTCAACCCTTCCCCTTTTCTTCAATATGACGATGGGTGGATGGTCTCGTGAGGAGTTTATGGCCTTTGAGGTTGAATAAGGGAGGAGAATATTTCTGGAAAATTTAGGAACGATCGCCTTGAGGAGGAAGACGAACCGATGCCGTTCATTTTCCTTTAAGATGCGCGCAGAATCTGTATTCTGCGCTCAGCAATCTTCTAGGCCATTTTCCCGATGGATAAGGCCAGATCTGGGCTTTCGGCTAAACAAGAAAGTTGACGCCCTTGGAAATACCTTTCCAACGAGTGGTTGCACGACTTCAGGCGATGTCTGTAGCCACGGGAAAGTCTAAACGAAAATGGGGTTTTATAAATCTTGTATGCAGAAACTGTGTTCTGTACGCAGCGGACTTCGGGTCCGATTTCAAATAGGATAATATCAAATCTGGGTTGAGCTCTGAATATGAAAGATGTAGTCCATGGAAATACCTTTCCATCGAGGGGTTACACGACTTCACCGGATTCCTGTAGCCTCGGGAATCTCCGGTCGAAGTTGCTGTCCAGATTCAACCTGCGCCTAAATTCTGGGCTTAATGAAAGATGAAGTTTGATTCGGTGGAATTAATAATGCATGATACTTGCCTTGGATGAACCCTTATGATTAATCAATTGTTGCATGATTGAAGTTGCTTATTAATCAGATTTCATATTATCAAATTGTGAAATAATCTTATTTATACGAATCGAATTGGTAGGAATTGAAAGATTGGTATTGTGCACTTCATGTTTAAATTATGACATTATCAAATGAAAATGAGATAGATCTTTATATGCGCATCATGTTTATATTACATTGTCATCATTTGGAAAGTCATATAGATGAATAGATTATGATTATGTACATGTTTGATTAATGAAATGAATCTTGTAGTCCAATACTTAGAGAGTCGTCTCCCTACGGGTAGTATTGTGAAGGGATGTAGGTGCGGTGTTGACCGTCACTTGTTTTGGTTGTGTTGAGTTAAGGTGTGGATGGATGGTTGGGCTGTGTCCTCGTGTTTACTTCCGAGGCCCCTTCCATGATATGTTGATGTGGTATTTGCATGTGGTGTGAGTCGACACGCGGTGTCGTAATCCTGGGTTAAGGATAGTGTGGCAGGTCTACGGGCTCGCCAGTCGTCACACCGACGGGAGTTGGCAGTTAGACTTGGTCGGTTTGGGCTGTGTCCTCGGTGTTCACGTCCCGAGGCCCCTCCGGCCATGTGAACGGTTGGGCTGTGTCCTCGTGCTTTCTTCCGAGGCCCCTTCCGGGTCACGCAAGGCCAGTTCGGGCTGTGTTCTTGGTGCACATCTACCCAAGACCCCGCTGGGCCATAGTACGCAGGGGCTCCGCTGTTGTGTTCTTAGCGTTGAGGCGTACGGAGGCCTAGGTGAAGTAGTGTGATACCCGCCTAGTAGTAGAAGTGCCCGTTCTACTGTCACCGCCTGGCCACGGCGGCTGATGCCTGAGAGGTTAGCTACCTGCTCGAAAAGTGGGAACTATAGTCTGTGTCGACATAGCAATTGCATGGGTGTGCATGGGAGAGTCATTGCATAGCATTCATAGCATTTCATATCATTGCACAACAAGATCCTCATCGTATAAGTTTGTATGGGCACTCTTATACGATGAGTTACTTTTATGTAACCTGATCCTTAACTTATAAGTTTGTATGGGCATTCTTATAAGTTAAGTTACTTTCCTGCTGTTACTTATACTTGCTAGTTTAGTGTAGCTCTTATATAAATGCTGATTATGATACTGTTACTCTTACACTACTGTCACCTTCTTGTACTTCCTTTACTTGCATACTTGTTATATACTATACTCTTGTTCCTTTTCTCCGCCCGGTGCCGAGGAGTCGCCGGGGGAGCGGATGTGAAACCACTTAGTCGTTTCGACTAACGGTTGCTACGTCTTCCTTTTTAGGAGGTCACGCCGCAGGTAGAGCAGCCGCAGACTACGCAGCAGGACAGCCAGGCCAGGACGACAGGGCCTGATGTGACGGTGCCGTCGATACCGTCGGTTACAGATGTTAGTGTTTTGATTACTCTGATGTAGCCCGTTTGGGCAATGTTTAGCTGTACTCTGATATATTGAAGAAGCATGTTTTAGCTTCTCATTATTGATGTATTTGGACTGTATAACTTAGTGTGGATTTGACTTCTGGATGTTTATTTATTTGGTTGGGTTGGCATGATTTATTGATATTGTTGTAGCCGGCGGGATAGGCGTCTTGTGGTACAGGTTAGCCCGTGTGCTAATGCTACCGCAAGGCGGCTGTTCCGGGCATAAGACTCCCCCTTTGTGCCGTGTTTTGGGATCCGGGAGGGGGGGTCTTACAAATGGTATCAGTTTGCCACGATCCTCAACTAAGAAGTCATTCAACAATGGTGCCACCCCCGTTTGGTTAGTCAGTTTGGGGACAAACTAACTTAGCGGAAGCAGTGGTGTGCCCATATGTAATTCACATTAAGTTTGTCCAACTTAGACCTTAAGCTTAGCCAACCTGACCACAAATTTGTCGTGTATGTGTAGGTTCCATTGCATGTTGAGCCGATGGGGGGTACTCCTACCCCTCCCATACCCACTCAGTTCGAACAATCTGAGTTGGGGCAGACGCTCACCGCCATTCTTAATGCTTTTAAGGCACAGCAGACTCCGGTGCAACAACAGGCCCCGAGCTCCAACTGGCTGAGCACCTTCCGGGCTCTCTCCCCTCCCGTCTACCTTGGGACGGAGTCAGCCGTACGTACAGAGGAATGGCTAGACACGATACAGGAGTTGTTGGCCGGTATCCGTTGCCCAGCCAACATGGCAGTGACATTGGCAGTGTCTGTCTTGGACTTACATGCGAAGAGGTGGTGGAAGTCCCTCATGGGCTCTACCTTCCAAGGCCGGATCTACACAGAGATAAGTTGGAGTGAATTCTCGGGTGTTTTCTTGGAGCACTTTATCCCTACATCGGCCCGAGATGAGCTTGAGCAGAGGTTCCTTCTACTAAAGCAGGGATCAAAGTCGGTTACAGAATACCAGCGGGAATTCCAGCATCTCGCAAGGTTTGCGGACTCTTATGAGTTGGATGACAGAGGTTATGCCAAGCGCTTCTATAAAGGGCTGCGAGATCCCCTAAGGCAGTCCCTTTTGTTTATAGCGGATGGTAGCTTGGCGGAGATCATTGATATGGCGAAAAGATTGGAGGCGGACCACCTGGGATGTAGTAAGAGGCCTGCGGAGGACGTGATGGAAGCCGGCCCAAGTAATAGAAGGAGACGGGACTTCAGAGGAGGAAGAGGTTATCAAAGAGGTGGCGGGCGTGTCCACCGAAACTATAGGGTGGAGCATCCAGTTCCGCAGCCGCCTGCGTTGCCTCCACCCCCACAGCATCAGCGATTTCAACAACCTGAAGGGCGTCGTGGTCTGGTGTGCTTCGAATGCAACCAGCCGGGCCACATCCGGCATTTTTGCCCGCAGCTATATGGGAACGCCCCTCCTGCTCTCCCTCCTGCTCTCCCTCCAGCCGCTCCATGAGGACGGGGATATATGCGCGGTCGAGGACGAGGACCGCCAAGAGGAAACCCCGGACCGGTCCGGGATCAGGTGTACGCTCTTGATATGGCGCAGGAAAGGAACCCACAAGATGTGATTGCAGGTATGATTTAATTAATTTACATATTTGCATGATCTAGCTTGAATTGATTAGAACTTACTAGCCACTAGCAATAAGTTTTGGTTGTTGGTACTTAGGCACCGTGATTATTGGCCGGAAGACAGCCTATGCGCTGTTCGATACCGGTGCCTCACACTCCTTTGTGTCCGAGGATTTCATAAAAGACATGGGGGATGTACAGTACTTCACTGGCATAGCCCGACGTGTACGCCTTCCGGACGGCTCGGAGATGATCGCGACCGCCAAGTGCGAGTTGGAGTTATTTATTGATGGGAAGGCCTTTGATACGCCGGCCACGGTTCTGAGAATGCCGGAGTTTGACATCATTTTGGGCATGGCATGGCTGGACTGGCACTTCGCGAGGATCGACTGCGCGGAGAAGCGGATCTATTTGAGGCATGGAAACTCTGACGTCATCTTCCAAGGTATTGGCTTCGCGCCACGTATGATATTATCTTCTATTCAGGCTGTAAAGGCTCATATGAAGGGGGATGAGGTCTTCATGATCTGGTTCGAGTTGAAGGAAGCAGCGTTGGAATTAAAGAATGTACGGGTAGTGCGGGATTTTCCTGAGGTATTTCCTGAGAAGCTACCAGGATTACCTCCGCATAGAGAGGTTGACTTCCAGATCAATCTAGTACCAGGTGCCAAGCCTGTATCCAAGGCTCCGTACAGAATGGCTCCGAAAGAACTCGCGGAATTTAGAGTTCAATTGCAAGAACTGGTGGATTCAGGGTTCGTTCGCCCCAGTTCATCACCATGCGGAGCCCCTGTGCTGTTCGTGAAGAAGAAGGATGGAACACTGTGATTGTGCATAGATTATCGGGAACTCAATCGGTTGACGGTGCGGAACACTTATCCGCTACCGCGGATCGATGAGTTGTTCGATCAACTTGTGGGAGCACATTGGTTTTCTAAATTGGATTTGCGCTCCGGATACTATCAGTTGAGGATACATGAGGGGGATATTCAGAAAACAACATTCAGTTCGAGATATGGTTTGTATGAGTTCACAGTAATGCCGTTTGGGCTCACAAATGCACCTTCGGCCTTCATGAGTTTGATGAACAAGGTGTTTGAACCGTATTTGGACATCTTCGTCATTGTTTTCATCGACGACATCTTGGTCTACTCAAAGACGGAGGAGGAGCATGTCGAGCACCTGACCTTGGTTTTGAAGAAATTGAAGGAGCACGCCTTGTATGCCAAGTTTAGCAAGTGTGAATTCTGGCTTAAGGAGGTTGCCTTCTTGGGGCATGTGATCAGTGGAGCAGGGTTAGCAGTGGATCCAGCAAAGGTGCGGGCCGTGAAGGAGTGGTCGCCCTTGAAGTCGGCGGCTGATGTACGAAGCTTTCTTGGACTTGCTGGCTACTACCGCAAGTTCGTGAAAGGATTTTCCAAGATTGCCCTTCCTCTTACCTCCTTGACGAAGAAGGGTGTGCCATTTGAGTGGACACCTCAATGTGAAGCGGCATTTCAAGAATTGAAAGTTAGGCTTACCTCCGCCCCCATCCTTGCACTTCCGTCTGGGAAGGAAGGATTCCAAGTTTACACGGACGCATCATATCAAGGGATGGGAGCGGTGCTGATGCAGCACGGGCATGTGATCGCTTATGCTTCAAGGCAGTTAAAGAAACATGAAATCAATTACCCGGTTCATGATTTGGAGTTGGGAGCAGTGGTGTTCGCTTTGAAGGTCTGGAGGCATTATTTATATGGCGTGCACTGCGAGATCTTTTCCGATCACAAAAACTTGAAGTATGTTCACACTCAGAAGGAGTTGAACCTGAGACAACGGCGGTGGTTGGAATTTCTATGCGACTACGAGTTCACCATGAACTACCACCCCGAGAAAGCGAACTCGGTAGCCGATGCCTTGAGTAGAAAAGTGCCAGGCTCTAGCCCAGAGTCTCGGCTGATGAGCATGGAGTTGGCTCGGATGATCGAGGAGATGGAAATTACTCTAGTATTCAAGGATCCTTCGGCAGAGTATGCGGAGTATTTGGCCAACATGAGCATAGTTTGTGATATCCGAGACCGGATTCGGGTGGAGCAAGGAATGGATGCGGCCTTGGCCCCGGCAATCAAGGCAATTGAAGATGGGACCACCGATGAGTACACACTCAAAGACGGCCTCATTTATTTTCGTGGCCGACTCTATATTCCCAAGGGCGGCAAAATTCGGGAGGATATCTTGAGAGAGACACATTCCTCTCAATATTCAGTGCACCCTGGTATTGCTAAGATGTACGCCGGATTGCGGAAGACCATGTGTTGGCCGGGAATGAAGAAGGATGTTCGCTACTATGTTACACATTGCGAAGCTTGCCAAAGAGTGAAGGCTGAATGCAGGAGTCCCGGTGGTTTGTTGCAGTCATTGCCCATCCCCGAATGGAAGTTCGAGGATATCTCCATGGACTTTGTTCATGGGTTACCTCGTTCCCGCTCCGGGAATGATTCAGTATGGGTTATTGTGGATCGACTGACAAAGGTGGCCCGGTTCATTCCAATGAAGAAGGAAGCACACGTGGATGTTTTGGTACGCCTTTTTGTGGAGCAATTTGTACGGTATCATGGCGTGCCCAAGACAATTGTTTCGGATCGGGATGGTCGGTTTACATCCAATGAGTGGAAGGCGGTACAGGCGTATTTGGGCTCACGCCTAACCTTTAGTACCGCATTTCATCCTCAGACGGACGGGCAGTCAGAGCGGACCATCAGAACACTGGAGGATTTATTGAGGTTATGTGTGTTGGACAGAGGAGAGCCATGGGAAAGGCTCTTGCCACTAGTGGAATTCTCCTATAATAATAGCCATCAGGCAAGCATCGGCATGGCGCCCCATGAAGCCCTTTACGGAAGAAGGTGCAGGACTCCCTTGTCTTGGGTGCAAGATGAAGATCCGAAGGCATTGGGAAACGAATACATAGATGATACTGATGCGGCGGTCAGATTGATACGGGATCGCATGTTGGAGGCTCAAAGTCGACAGGCGAAATATTACAATAAAAAGCATCGGATGGTGGAGTTCCAGGTGGGAGAAAAAGTGTTCCTCAAAATTCGGCCGATGCATGGAGTGTCGCGGGTGCGTGGAGTGAAAAAGCTCAGCCCAAGGTATGTTGGGCCTTATACTATACTAGAAAGGATCGGCCCGTTGGCCTATCGGTTGGAGTTACCACCAGAACTAGAAAATCTCCACGACGTGTTCCATGTGTCGTCGCTTCGAAAAGCACTGTTGCGGCCCGACCAGTATATTCTCACTACTGATGGTGCAGTGGCATCAGATAGGTCTGTGCGACTAGAGCCGGTGCGGATTGTTGACAGCGAGACAAGGACTTTGCGCCGCAAAAGTGTACCCTTGGTGAAGGTGCTATGGTTGAATCATGGGAAGGAGGAGTACACATGGGAGCCAATGGACTTAATGCAGCAACGCTACTCCGGAGTTGTTTGCTCAAGGTAATCTTATTTAAAAGCATACGTTAAATTTTCTGTTATGCTCTTCTCCCCACTGCCTAGGCCTGATTTCGGGGACGAAATCTTTTATTTTGTTTATAGGATTTGTAACGTCCCGAATTGCTCTAGGCCCCTAGTGTGTTTGTTTTGAGTCAGGAGGGTGACGCGAGCCCTGAGAAGTGCAGGGAATTGGACTGCACTTGTGGAGAAGTGGAGAAATCAGTGTAAAAGAGGGAAGTGACACGGGTAGTGACACGGCCGTGTCCCTACCCGTGTGCGTTGAGTTGAGCTCGACGGGGCGTGTCGAGATCGTCGAGCTGTGTCGACACCAAGTGACACGGGTAGTGACACGGCCGTGTCCCTACCCGTGTGCGTCGAGTTGAGCTCGACGAGCAGTGTCGAGATCGTCGAGCTGTGTCGACACCAAGTGACACGGGTAGTGACACGACCGTGTCCCTACCCGTGTGCGTCGAGTTGAGCTCGACGAGCCGTGTCGAGATCGTCGAGCTGTGTCGACACCAAGTGACACGGGTAGTGACACGGCCGTGTCCCTACCCATGTGCGTCGAGTTGTGCTCGACGAGCCGTGTCGAGACTGACGGCCTGTATCGACACCAAGTGACACGGGTAGGGACACGGCCGTGTTCCTACCCGTGTGCATCGAGTTGAGCTCGACGAGAAGTGTCGAGATGCAACCCGAGAAGTACACGGCCAGTGACATGGCTATGCACACGGCCGTGTCATCTGGACACGGGTCGGGACACGGGCGTGTCCCCACCCGTGTCAAGTATTGAACCGACATGAAAACTGTCGTTGCCGCTTCGCTAGGCAGGACACGGGTAAGGACACGGCCGTGTCCCTACCCGTGTCACATTTTATATATATAGGGGAGAGAAAACCCTAGCCGTTTTCATTCTCCTTTCTTCCCCTATTTCCAGTGAGAACTCCTGTGAGAGGGAAAACTGCAGGAGCAAGTCCTACCGAAGGAGATCCGCCATCGCCGTGAAAGAGAAGATGCCGCCAAGGAGAACTACGAGATCCATGGCTAGAAATGGTGGTACCGCTGGAGCCAATGTGAGTTTCCTACCCTCTCCCTTGGTGCTAGATCTTAGATATTTAGGAGAGGCATCGACTCAAGAGAGTCTTGATGGAGAGGAGAAGATTTCTAGGTTAGGCCATGTTAGAACTTGTGTTCTAGACTTTAGATCTCTTCAACCCTTCCCCTTTTCTTCAATATGACGATGGGTGGATGGTCTCGTGAGGAGTTTATGGCCTTTGAGGTTGAATAAGGGAGGAGAATATTTCTGGAAAATTTAGGAACGATCGCCTTGAGGAGGAAGACGAACCGATGCCGTTCATTTTCCTTTAAGATGCGCGCAGAATCTGTATTCTGCGCTCAGCAATCTTCTAGGCCATTTTCCCGATGGATAAGGCCAGATCTGGGCTTTCGGCTAAACAAGAAAGTTGACGCCCTTGGAAATACCTTTCCAACGAGTGGTTGCACGACTTCAGGCGATGTCTGTAGCCACGGGAAAGTCTAAACGCAAATGGGGTTTTATAAATCTTGTATGCAGAAACTGTGTTCTGTACGCAGCGGACTTCGGGTCCGATATCAAATAGATAATATCAAATCTGGGTTGAGCTCTGAATATGAAAGATGTAGTCCATGGAAATACCTTTCCATCGAGGGGTTACACGACTTCACCGGATTCCTGTAGCCTCGGGAATCTCCGGTCGAAGTTGCTGTCCAGATTCAACCTGCGCCTAAATTCTGGGCTTAATGAAAGATGAAGTTTGATTCGGTGGAATTAATAATGCATGATACTTGCCTTGGATGAACCCTTATGATTAATCAATTGTTGCATGATTGAAGTTGCTTATTAATCAGATTTCATATTATCAAATTGTGAAATAATCTTATTTATACGAATCGAATTGGTAGGAATTGAAAGATTGGTATTGTGCACTTCATGTTTAAATTATGACATTATCAAATGAAAATGAGATAGATCTTTATATGCGCATCATGTTTATATTACATTGTCATCATTTGGAAAGTCATATAGATGAATAGATTATGATTATGTACATGTTTGATTAATGAAATGAATCTTGTAGTCCAATACTTAGAGAGTCGTCTCCCTACGGGTAGTATTGTGAAGGGATGTAGGTGCGGTGTTGACCGTCACTTGTTTTGGTTGTGTTGAGTTAAGGTGTGGATGGATGGTTGGGCTGTGTCCTCGTGTTTACTTCCGAGGCCCCTTCCATGATATGTTGATGTGGTATTTGCATGTGGTGTGAGTCGACACGCGGTGTCGTAATCCTGGGTTAAGGATAGTGTGGCAGTTCTACGGGCTCGCCAGTCGTCACACCGACGGGAGTTGGCAGTTAGACTTGGTCGGTTTGGGCTGTGTCCTCGGTGTTCACGTCCCGAGGCCCCTCCGGCCATGTGAACGGTTGGGCTGTGTCCTCGTGCTTTCTTCCGAGGCCCCTTCCGGGTCACGCAAGGCCAGTTCGGGCTGTGTTCTTGGTGCACATCTACCCAAGACCCCGCTGGGCCATAGTACGCAGGGGCTCCGCTGTTGTGTTCTTAGCGTTGAGGCGTACGGAGGCCTAGGTGAAGTAGTGTGATACCCGCCTAGTAGTAGAAGTGCCCGTTCTACTGTCACCGCCTGGCCACGGCGGCTGATGCCTGAGAGGTTAGCTACCTGCTCGAAAAGTGGGAACTATAGTCTGTGTCGACATAGCAATTGCATGGGTGTGCATGGGAGAGTCATTGCATAGCATTCATAGCATTTCATATCATTGCACAACAAGATCCTCATCGTATAAGTTTGTATGGGCACTCTTATACGATGAGTTACTTTTATGTAACCTGATCCTTAACTTATAAGTTTGTATGGGCATTCTTATAAGTTAAGTTACTTTCCTGCTGTTACTTATACTTGCTAGTTTAGTGTAGCTCTTATATAAATGCTGATTATGATACTGTTACTCTTACACTACTGTCACCTGCTTGTACTTCCTTTACTTGCATACTTGTTATATACTATACTCTTGTTCCATTTCTCCGCCCAGTGCCGAGGAGTCGCCGGGGGAGCGGATGTGAAACCACTTAGTCGTTTCGACTAACGGTTGCTACGTCTTCCTTTTTAGGAGGTCACGCCGCAGGTAGAGCAGCCGCAGACTACGCAGCAGGACAGCCAGGCCAGGACGACAGGGCCTGATGTGACGGTGCCGTCGATACTGTCGGTTACAGATGTTAGTGTTTTGATTACTCTGATGTAGCCCGTTTGGGCAATGTTTAGCTGTACTATGATATATTGAAGAAGCATGTTTTAGCTTCTCATTATTGATGTATTTGGACTGTATAACTTAGTGTGGATTTGACTTCTGGATGTTTATTTATTTGGTTGGGTTGGCATGATTTATTGATATTGTTGTAGCCGGCGGGATAGGCGTCTTGTGGTACAGGTTAGCCCGTGTGCTAATGCTACCACAAGGCGGCTGTTCCGGGCATAAGACTCCCCCTTTGTGCCGTGTTTTGGGATCCGGGAGGGGGGGGGGGTCTTACACCTTGGATCCAGGCTGAAGGAATGGACGGCCATGATTTTGCCAAAAACACTGATTTTGACCTGATACGGCCTGTGACACGGCCGTGTCCAAGGCTGTGTGCCTCAAGCGGTGGTCAACCGACCTATCCAAACCAGTGACACGCCCATGGGACACGCCCGTGTCATGGGCCGTGTCACCAACACACCTTCAGACACGCCCGTGTCTGTAGCCGTGTGCCTGGGCGAAAAAATCCCAAAACATCCCGAGACTTCACACGGCCTATGACACGCCCGTGTCACAGGCCGTGTGCCCAGACACGGTACAAAGACACGCCCTGTCGAAATGCTTCGTCGGGCTAAGTTCGTCGACCTGATTTGACACGCCCTGTGACACGCCCGTGTCACAGGCCGTGTGAAACTTCTCGACACTCGACACCCACGTCTCGACACGCATGTCTCGACACTCGACGATCGTCGAGTAAAAGTCGTCGAGCACACGACACGGCCTTGGACACGCCCGTGTCCTAGGCCGTGTGCCCCCTCTCGACACATCGTCGAGCGAAAAATCGTCGACACCAAGGCCGATCGTCGACACAATCCTCGACACGCCCTGCGACACGCCCATGTCGCAGGTCGTGTCCGCTGACATGCCCTGGGACACGCCCGTGTCCCAGGCCGTGTCACCCAAAAATTTCTTGTTTCAGAAATTTGGACTGTTACAATCCTCCCCTTCTACAAGAAATTTCGTCCTCGAAATTCAGACACAGGAAAGGCAACAGTAACCAGCAAGAAAAATGTTACAACATGCAAAATTTTCTATTACAACATCCTCTCTAGAGATTACAAAAACAGCTCAGGGAACTCTTCTCGCATGGTTTGCTCTCGCTCCCATGACAGTTCTTCACAGCCGCAGTTGTCCCACCGGACTTTCACCATGGCGACCGTCTTGTTCCTCAACTGTTTCTTGGCTCGATCTTCGATCTGAATGGGTCTAACTTTCGTTGTTAGCCCATATTCCACCGGCACACGATCATCCGCGAGCACTTGAGCGGGTTCTTTCACGGCCTTCCGAAGCACCGAGATGTGAAATACATCATGTAATCCACCCAAGTCTGCCGACAGAACTAGCCGATAAGCCGCTTCGCCCACTCGCTCAACCACTTCAAAAGGACCCAAATATCTTGGACTCAACTTTTTCAATCGTCGAATTCTGGAGACACCTTTGAAAGGCTTGATTTTCAAGTAGACCCAATCGCCAACCGCAAATTCCACGTTCCGGTGCTTGGCGTTGTAGTACTTCGCTTGTCGATATTGAGCAATAAGCAATCTCTCTCGAATAGTCTGGATGGTTGAGTTTGCTTCATCAACCTCATTTCGTTTAAAAATCTGAGCTTCGCCCGCTTCTACCCAAGCTAAGGGAGTACAACACTTCCTTCCATAGAGAGCTTCATATGGTGACATCCCAATGCTCGCCTGGTAGCTGTTATTATATGCAAACTCTACCATATAGAGATGATCTTCACATTTCTTTCCGAAGTCAAAGGCGCACATTCGGAGCATGTCCTCCATTATTCTGTTGGTACGTTCAGTTTGGCCATCCGTTTGGGGATGAAAAGTCGTACTGAAAGTCAATTTCATGCCCAACAGTCGGTGGACTAGCCTCCAATCATTTGACGTGAATCGCCCATCTCGATCACTTATGATGCTCCGAGGAACACCGTGATGCCGCACAATCTGGTCAACATATAACTTTGCCAAACTTTCAACTGAATCATCCCGCCTGTTCGGGAGAAAATGTGCCACTTTCGTTCGTCGGTCAATAATCACCCAAATGGAATCATTTCCTCGCTGCGATCTTGGCAACCCGTGCACAAAATCCATGGAAATATCATCAAATTTCCACTCTGGGATCGGCAGTGACTTCAAATAACCGTCCGGCTTTTGGCATTCCGCCTTCACAATCGCACATGTTTGGCATTTGGATACATAAAGGGCAACATCTTTCTTGAGCCCTGGCCACCAGAAAAGCTTCTTCATATCATTGAACATCTTTGTGCTCCCGGGGTGAATGGAATACTTTGTATAATGCGCTTCATACAGCAGTTCTTCCCTCAATTTTCCCACATTCGGGACGCACAAACGGCCCTCTTTTCACAAAAGACCGTCATTCCAGGTGAATTTGCCTTCTGGCCCTTCATTCACATAGCGTAAGAGATCTTCATCCAACTCCGTTGCCCGTCGAACTCGGTCTGCAAGGTCACATTGAACCTCAGTCCATTTCAAACATGCAATGGCAGTGGAATTCTTGTCAACACAATAGATCTCTAACACCTCCAGCTCCTGGATAAGACGTTCATCATGCCTTTGTAACCAATTTGCTATAGCCGGAACCCGCCGACTCAAGGCATCAGCGACAACATTCCCCTTCCCGGGCGAATAGTGAATCTCGAAAGTGTAGTCCCCAAGGAACTCCAACCACCTTCGTTGTCGCATGTTCAAGTCTTTCTGCTCCAAAAGATACTTTAGGCTCTTATGATCGGTATAGATCTCCACCTTCACGCCATAAAGGTAGTGTCGCCACAACTTGAGTGCAAAAATCACCGCCGCTAATTCCAAATCATGGACGGGATAGTTTCGCTCGTGCACCTTCAGCTGGCGTGAGCCATAAGCAATAACCTTTCCATTCTGCAGAAGAACGCAGCCTAAGCCGCTCCCTGAGGCATCACTATAAATCACAAATCCATCGGTTCCACATGGCGAAGACAACACCGGCGCTGTGGTCAACCGAATCTTCAGCTCTGCAAAAGCTCGTGCGCAATCTGGCGTCCAAACGAACTTCTGATCTTTTCGCATCAGTGTGGTTAGCAGCAAAGCGATCCGCGAGATGTTTTCCACAAATCTTCTATAGTAGCCCGCAAGTCCAAGGAAACTCCTGACCTCGGCCACGGAAGACAACATTGGCCACTCTTGTATGGCTCTTATCTTCGCTAGATCCACTGCAATGCCCGCTCCACTCACCACATGGCCCAAAAATGCCACTGACGAGAGCCAAAACTCGCACTTCGAGAACTTGGCATATAGCTTATTTTGCCTTAACGTGTTCAACACCAACCGCAAGTGAATCTCATGCTCGGCTTTGGACTTCAAGTACACCAGGATGTCATCAATGAACACTATCACAAACAGATCCAGGTACTCGCAAAAAATACGGTGCATCAGATCCATAAACACCGAGGGCGCATTGCACAGTCCAAATGGCATGACTGTGAACTCATAGTGCCCATAACGCGTTCCAAATGCGGTTTTGGGAATGTCACCTTCCCGAATTCTTAACTGGTAATAACCAGACTTCAGGTCCAACTTCGAATACACGTTCGAGCCCACCAGCTGATCGAATAACTCATCAATCCGGGGTATCAGATACTTATTCTTCTCGTTCAGCTTATTCAGTTCACGGTAATCAATACACAACCGCAACCCACCATCTTTCTTCTTTACAAAAAGCACAGGCGTGCTCCAAGGTGACATACTTGGGCGGATATAACCTTGCTCTAGCATTTCTTGTAGTTGAACCTTCAACTCAGCCATCTATTTAGGCGCAACGCGATATGGCGAGCGGGCCACAGGTTTTGCACCTGGCACCAACTCAATTGTGAAGTCAATCTCTCGCTAGGATGGTAGCCCAGGGAGATCCGCGGGAAACACATCTGTAAATTCTGCCACAATCGGAACCTCGCACAAAGTGGCTTTAGGCTCAACAGCCTGAAGTAGTGCAAAGTAACACTCCGCACCCTTCCGAACAGCTTTGACTACCTGGAGTGCAGACATCAACGTCCCGCCCACTCCTCGCATACCCGTGAACTTTGTCTCATGTACGGTATTCTGGCCCAACGTGATTTCTTTGGACTGGCAATCAATCATAGCATGCTGCTCCGCAAGCCAATCCATCCCAAAAATCACATCGAATTCCGATATTGGCAAAACAAATGCAGTTAAATGAAAACCCCGACTTCCTAATTGAACCGCCACATCACAAGCTTGATCCGCAAGCATCCAACAGCCATTCGGCAACACCACTCTGACGCTATCTGTCTTTGCACGACTGGGTATCCCAAGCCGCGTAATAAAGTCGCTAGACAGAAAAGAATGTGATGCACCCGTATCAAACAGTGCTCGCGCCAGCGTGTCCCGAATCATCACAAAGCCTATGACAAACATGTCACACACACAAACTGCAAGCATAGGGGTACTAAGCAAAGCATACAAACAATAACATATGCAAAACTAAACTCATACCTGTGACAACGTCACTCTGCTTAATGGCCTCTTGCAGGCCAAGATTGTAGACCCGGGGTTGCGCCTGCGAGGCAGAGGAATCCACCACCTCCTTTCCTTTTTCCGCATAAGATGCTCCTGCCTTCTTTTCACTCTTTGGCGGCAGCCTACAATCTCGCGCAATATGCCCCATTCGGCCACAATTGAAGCAGATACGAGTATCTGGCTTGGAGGTAGCCCCTGACGTTGCTCCCGTTGCAACTGATGAAGGAGCTTATCCACTAGGCTTGGACTTCTTGCCCCATCTCTTCTTATAAAATGGTTTACCCGATCGGGGCGCCTTCCACTCCGGTTGCGACACAGCCAAAGCTCTCTTCCCTTGCACCCTTTTCATATCCTTCTCCAGCGCGCTCGCAGTGTCAACCAATGCTTGGAAACCTTGGTTCACAGAACTTGACACAAGGAACCTCAGCTCGTCCCTCAGTCCTTCATAGAACCTGTTGGTCTTCCTCTGTTCATCAGCAAATATAGAACCCGCATACCGCCCCAAGCGAGTAAATTCATGTAGGTACGCGTCCACACTGCCATCACCTTGGGTCAACCGTTGGAATTCATTTTCCATGGCTATCCGCTGAGCCGCAGGAAGGTGATTCGCTAGGAAGAGTCTGGAGAATTCTTTCATGGATACTTGGGTTAAAGGACGACCCACCAAGTGATGTAACTCCATCTCATCCCACCACAATCGAGCTTCTCCTTCAAGCAAAAAGGTAACTAAAGTAACTTTCTGATGCTCCGTCGTTCCAATCGCCGTCATCACTCGCTTGACGCGCGATAACCAATCCTCAGCCTGCGTCGGAGTTCCCGCTCCCGAAAATGTAGGCGGATGGAAACTCATAAACCGCGTTAGCTGCTTCTCAACTGCTCGAGGAGCCACATCCACGACAGGTTCATGCCTTGCCACCACCTGTTCTGGCCTCACAGCCGCTTGTTCCTGCCTAATTGGCTGGCCTTGGATCATGGTAAATAAGGCCTCCGCAACTAAACGCACATGTTCCGCAGACGGTGGAGGTGTAGGCACCACGGCTGGTGCCGTACTTTCATCAGAACGCTGGGACTCAGACGGCCCAGCTCCACTTCGTGTCACCTAAAGGTGGACAAGACACACATTAGCGGTCGTACACAAGCAATCAATACAACATAAGAACACGCAGGGTCCGCAAACACACCAATGTGCATTCCTATCATGGACATTCAGGAGTTCATTCGTAGACTTTGGTTTGCATAAACACGTGCTTGACACCCCACAAAAGAAGTCGACCACGACTTCGAGAGGGAAAGACCAAGACGACTGATACCAAAAATGTAACAACCCCATCCGTTCATATGGTATATTCTAGAAGGTCCGGCCGGGGCCCCACAGTATATATCACAAAACAGGCGGTGAAGGTACAGGATGATACCAGAGTAGCGCATCGCACCTATCACAAATCATTCTAGCGGAAGCCTAGATTACAACTGGAACTCCTCATGAATGTCCAAACATAAAACTCCAAATTTTATAAATATAGGAATGTCTTACAACAAGTGCAAAGAGTTGGCCTTATGGCCTTACATGACTTTCAAACAGTGGCCTAAACAGATTGGCGCGCAGGCCGGCCACAATAAAAGAAAACACACAACATAAGATATAGCCTTCGAGGGCTAACAACAGTAGCAGCAACAACAGCAGGAACATCAACCTCTATGTGTCCCGCTCGGCTCTCCTGCACCTGTACAGGGACAATCCACACAACGGTGGCAAACAAAAGCAACGGTCAGCGTTCAGCTGACCAAATTATAACGACCCTACCCCTTCTCTCGGGGCAGCGGTATTCTTCCCTGCAGGCATATCATATCACAAGTATGGCAAAATAGCATCAAAATATGCTTTCACGCACACAAGCTATCACAACCGTTTGCCACCCGGCCCAACGGTCCGTGCACTCAGGGCACATTCTTGGTGTTCTGGCAAAGCTCTTGCCCACCACCGTATTAGGGTCACAACCTAACGGTAAATCTCTTGAGCATTTCCTCCATGGCGTGCAGCCGGAGTTAGTCTTCCTACACCGGGATGGCCCATAGCCCCCCATTGTGTCATGGCGCGCAGGCCGAAGACTCTTGCTATGCGCTCCAACAGACCGCACCTTTTGGTCTCACGTCGGACGGACATAGCGGAGGTCGGATCCTCCACCCCCTGTTGCTCAATTCATCTTGCCTTCTCCGAGTACAGCATACTTATGGCTATCTCAAAGGCGCGGGTCGGTCTCACCAATCCTGTTCTTGGCACACAGCCTGGGTATTTCTCTATACCCATTTCTTTAGCACAACATCGGGTCTTTCCTGGGCCTCCCAGTACTTCCTGTGACTCTCTCCACAGGTGGACACCGCACAAGCACAGATGTCAGGGGTCTTTCCTAGCTATCATGCCAGTACTTCTTGTTACTCGCTTCACAGGTGGACACCCTACGACATCAAGTATCACAAAAGGGCCTTTCCTGGTCACACCAGTACTTCCTGTGCCTCATTCATAGGTTGGACCCAAAACATCACATGGCTATTTTTCCTGGGCTACCACTCCAGTACTTCCTGCTACTCCTTTTCACAGGCATAACCCGTAGACTCCTTAAACTACACGTTATTACGGAGTCTCCTACGGTTCGTATGCAACATCACCAATCCAGACCAACCTGTCCAGATGGGCTTCACACAGCATGCTTATTCCGTACTCCATTTCTGGATTTATATGCTAACAAAGGGGATTTCAAGCATCCACCCAAAGGTTCCCAAAATCAGCCACCTCTTGGTGGGGGAAATCACAAGATATGCCGAAAGGAAGCCTTCACATGGCTAGGAAGAAAAGTCGTTACCCTTGACGACCGCTTCGGTGCCATGACCTCAAAGCTAGCTTGCTTTGGCTCGCAAGAACGTTTCCTCCACAACGCCGGCTTCGGAACTCTTGTCGGTAAACCGCAGCACCACCACCAGCAGCCCTTCCCCTTCTTCCTCCTCCTTTCTCTCTCTCTTTCTCTCCTTTGAAGAAAGATAAAGGCTAAGAAACAAATGAGCCTAAGTTCTCAGTTTCGGCCTTTAGGAAAACGAGTAAAGAAGCTTCAGCCCTTGGATCCAGGCTGAAGGAATGGACGGCCACGATTTTGCCAAAAACACTGATTTTGACCTAACACAGCCTGTGACACGGCCGTGTCCATGGCCATGTGCCTCAAGCGATGGTCAACCGACCTATCCAAACCAGTGACACGCCCATGGGACACGCCCGTGTCATGGGCCGTGTCACCAACACGCCTTCAGACACGCCCGTGTCTGTGGCTGTGTGCCTGGGCGAAAAAAATCCCAAAACATCCTGAGACTTCACACGGCCTGTGACACGCCCGTATCCCAGGCCGTGTGCCCAGACACGGCACAAAGACACGCCCTGTCGAAATGCTTCATCGGGCTGAGTTCGTCGACCTGATTTGACATGCCCTGTGACACGCCCGTGTCACAGGCCGTGTGCAACTTCTCGACACTCGACACCCACATCTCGACACTCATGTCTCGACACTCGATGATCGTCGAGTAAAAGTCGTCGAGCACACGACACGGCCTTGGACACGCCCGTGTCCTGGGCCGTGTGCCCCCTCTCGACACATCGTCGAGCGAAAAATCGTCGACACCAAGGCCGATCATCGACACAATCCTCGACACGCCCTGCGACATGCCCGTGTCGCAGGCCGTGTCCGCTGACACGCCCGTGTCACAGGCCGTGTCACCCAAAAATTTCCTGTTTCAGAAAGTTGGATTGTTACACGCTGGCTCAGTACGTGGATAGGTTCCAAGAAGAGATTTCGGATATACAGGAGGTGCCAGGGTTTGCCCTCCAGATGGCCTTTATTGTGGGACTACGGGAAGGGTTCTTCATGATGCGCCTCACCCGGAGGGAGCCGCTATCTTTTGAGGGCTTGATGGAGAAGGCGGCGAAGGAAATAGCGATGGAGGCGGCGAACCCAGCGTTTGCGAAGAAATTGGCAAGGCTTACCGAGGTGGAGTCGAGGGAGTCAGGTGGGAGACAACAGGAGGCAAGGAGAAGAGAGGAGCCGAGGGTGCCGGCGTATCAGGAGCTGGGGTGGAGGCAACAAGCAGGCCCGGCCCCAGGTCAAGGTAGAGGATTTCCCCAAGGCGGGAGGAATCAACAAGGAGGACCGGGAAGGTTTCATCAGCAAGGGTGGGGATATGGTCACAGACCGCCCTTGCCCCCTCCGCAGTAGGCTATAGCCATCGGCCGAGGCAGAGGAAGAGGCCGGGAGAGAGGAAGAGGAGCAGGAGCAGGGAGAAGGAGGAACCCTCACGAAGGAAGGCAAGGGGGGGAGGTGGCGTTGCCATATTGTGACTTCCACGAGGAGAAAGGTCACGCAACGGCTACCTGCCCAGATTTCTTGGAAATAAGGAGATCTCGAGGGGCAGGAGAACAGCAAAGACCGGTATGGATAAAGGAAGTAACAGCTACAGGAGAAGAGGATCGATGTGTGGATCGAAGGGATGAAGGGGATCGCGGAGGAATTGGAGTGATCAATGGGGGGTGGGGATAGAGGCGGCCCGAAAGGCAAGCCTTCACACTATGTACCGCCAAAGCGTCGCCTCGACGTCACAATCCCCTCCCCCAGATGAAAAGATTACCTTTTCAAGGAAAGACATGCCAGACCATGAAGACCCCTTTTGTGACGCGCTGGTGATACGGACCGCCATCGAGAACTTCACGATGTCACGGATCCTGGTAGACAATGGGAGTTCGGTGAACGTGATTTTCAAAAAAGCATTCAATGCAATGAGGGTGGAGGCCCGGAGGGTGCTGGCGGCGGATGGACCACTGTTTGGGTTCTCAGGGGAGAGGAAAGAAGTCGAGGGGGGAGTAGGACTTCAGGGGACCCTAGGAGGGCTGTCCCGGAATTGCCGCTTTGTCATAGTGGATGCCTCCAGTAGTTACAACGCTATCTTTGGGCGCCCCTTGATCAGCGCTTTCAGATGCGTTCCATCATCGTTTCACCAGTGCTTGAAGCTGAATTCAGGAGGTACCCAAATCAGGGTACGAGGAGAACCAAAGGCCGCAAGGGAATGTTACGTGACGGCAATGAACACCATCTCCTAGCGGGGATACGCGGAGGAGTTGGGAAAGTGGATGGAGCAATTACAACAAGAATGGGGAGGCGGAGAAGAGCGAGGAGAGGAAGGTACCGGAGGAGAGTGAGAAGTAGTAGTGGTTGGAGGCAATGCGGGGGAGCCAGAAATGGAGGGAGAGGAGTTCGGGGAGACGAGGATGGTATAATAAAAGGAGAGGAAGGAGCTGAAGGAGAGGGAGAAATGGTGAGGAACAGGGACATGGTGGAGAAGTTAGAAGTGGCTGGAAAGGAGGGAGAAGAGACAGAGGCGGCAGAGGAAAAGGAGCCAAAAGAAGAGGAAGGGAGGAGAGAGAAAAGGAAGATGGAAGAAGCGGGAGGGTCGCCCGGGGAGGGGGCCCGGCCAGAAAAATGAAGGGCCTCACGACAGGAGGAGGAGGACGCAAGCTAGCGGGAGATGGAGCAGCTGGGGGAAGAGATGATGATGGCCAACATGGAAGGCGAAGCCAAGGAGCAGGCCGCGCATGTAGAACAGGAAGGGGAGGAAGAGCCATCGAGGCTGAAAGCGGCCGTGGAGGTCCTTGAGGTAGAGATCCATACCAAGGAAGGCAGAGAGGATAAGATAAAAATCAACGGCGAGCTCATCCCGGAAGACCGTGAGAAGATCAGGGCCTGCGTGCAGAAAAACATTGACGTCTTCGCGTGGAGCGCCGCGGACATGCCAGGGGTCGATGAAGACGTCGCCTGTCACCGCCTCAATATCGACCCCAACACTCGCCCCATATAACAGAAGAAGAGGGCCATCGCCTCCAAGATGGCCGGACCTATTAGAGAGGAAGTGGAAAAATTGCTTAAGGCGGGGTTTGTGTCCGCCTGTAAGTATCCGGGGTGGGTGAGTAATGTTGTAATGGTCAAAAAAGGAGAGGGTAGGTGGAGAATGTGTGTGGATTTTTCTCTTTTAAATAAAGCACGCCCCAAGGATTGTTACCCGCTGCCCCAAATCGACGCACTGGTTGACTCAGCCGTCGGTTTCCCTTTTATGAGTTTCTTGGATGCATTTTTTGGATATCATCAAATACGCATGCATCCTCCGGAGGTTAAGGACATCACCTTCGTCACGGAGGATGGATGTTTCTGTTTTCATATGATGCCTTTCGGTTTGAAAAATGCAGGAGCAACCTATCAAAGAATGATGGATCGGATCTTCCGAGAATAGAGAGGGAGTATCCTCGAGGTGTACGTGGATGACTTGATGATCAAAAGCAAGAACCTCGGAGCTCATGTCCTATATCTGGAGGAGACCTTTGAAACCCTAAGGAAGTATAAAATGAGACTCAATCCTCTGAAATGTGTATTCGGAGCCAATATGGGAAAGTTCCTCGGACATCTTCTCACTCCATCCGGGGTGGAGCCCAACCCCGAGAAAGTAAAAGCAATCCTAGAGTTGGAGTCCCTTAGAAATGCTAAGGAGTTTCAGCGTCTCACCGGCAAGTTGGCCGGGCTAAGCAGGTTTCTCTCCCGAGCCGGAGAGAGATCCTCGTCTTTCTTTCGGACTCTACGAGGAGGCAAGAGGTTCGAGTGGACCTCAGAATGTGAGAAGGCTTTCCAAGCTATAAAACAACAGCTTACCCAGATGCCCTTACTCCAGGGACCAAGGGAAGCGGAGATCTTGTTTTTATATTGGGGGGTAGGGACTGGAGTAGTGAGCTCGGTTCTTGTGCGAGAAGAAGGGAGGAAGCAATTTCTGATCTATTACGTGAGCAGGGTCCTGAAGAAAGCGGAGCTCGGGTACCCCATTATGGAGAAGTTAGCATTTGCCCTCATCATCTCGGCCCGAAAGCTCAGGCAGTATTTTCAGGCTCATTCCATTCAGGTGGTAACAGATCACCCCCTCCGTCGCATCTTGGAGGGGATAGAACATTCCGGGAGGCTAGCAAAATGGTCAATAGAGCTTAGTGAATTCTACCTCGTCTTCGTTCCTCGGCTCGCCATAAAGTCACAGGCGGTAGCTGATTTCCTGGTAGACTATGTAGTTGAGGTCCAGGAGACGGAGGTGTCCCCTCGGGCAACCTGGAAGATGTTGATGGATGGAGCGTCCGGAAGAAATTCCTTTGGAGGAGGGATGGTCTTGATCAGCCCAGAGGGGACCCGGATTGAGCAGGCCTTGAAGATTCATTTCATGATTACCAACAATCAAGCAGAATATGAGGCGGTCATTGCGGGACTCAGGTTAGCCCGGGAACTGGGCATACAAGACATTGAGGCCTCGACAGACTCCATGGTGGTGGCAGGCTAGATCAGAGGGGAGTTTGAGGCAATGGAGCCCACCCTCCGGTTGTATCTACGAAAGGTCAAGGACATCATAGGGCAGTTCTGCAGCATCTCAATTCAGCACATCTCGAGGGAGGAGAGCACTCAAGCTGACCAACTCGCCAAGCATGGCCCGCGAGCCGGGGGAACAATGACGGAACTCTTCAGACCGTCTATAGAAGAAGCGGAACTCATGGAAGTATGCCAGCAGGGGTCGTGGATGGACCCCTTCATCACCTTTTTGGCATCGGGACAGTTACCCGCGAAGGAACTCGACAAGAAGCATACCAGATACAAATCGGCGTACTACCTCCTGAAGGATGGGTTTTTATATCGCAAGACCCTGTCAGGTTTGCTGGCCAGATGCGTGTCAGAGAAGGAGGTTCCCAAGGTTCTGCAGGAGATTCACTCGGGAGAATGTGGGAGTCACTCGGGGAGCCGGACATTAGAAGGGAGGGTGCTGAGACAGGGGTACTTCTGGCCTACCCTCAGGAAAGATGCGGAGGAATTCGCGAAAAAGTGTCAAAAATTCCAGGAGTTCGCCCCCCTTCAGCTCCTTCCGGCCCAGAGGTTGCGGACCATCACAGCTCCCTGACCATTCGCTATATGGGGGCTAGATCTGGTGGGCCCCTTTCCCCAAGCAAGTGGCCAAAGGAAATTCCTGCTAGTCATGGTGGACTACTTTTCGAAATGGCTGGAGGTGAAGGTCCTTTTGATCCAGAAGATACTTCAGGCTCTTATGCTCTTTGAATATGTCCAAGTAAACTGAAAATATTTGGTGCATTAGGTCCATGAACACAGTTGGTGCATTTGTTAGCCCAAACGGCAATACAGAGAACTCATAATGACCATAGCATGTTCCAAACAATGTCTTGGGAATGTCACATTCCCGAATTATCAACTGGTATAGCCAGACTTATGCTTTAAATATACCGTTGACCCCATTAGCTGATCGAACAAGTCATCAATCCGAGGAATCAGATACTTGTTCTTCTCCGTCAACTTTTTCAATTCTCGATAGTCAATTCATAGTCGCAAGCTTCCGTCTTTCTTTTTCACAAAGAGGACCAGTGCACTACAAGGTGACATACTTGGGCGTATATAGTCTTACTCCAGCAACTATTGTAGTTGAACTTTTAGTTCTGCCATCTCCTTTGGCGCAACACGATACGAATAGTGGACTACAAGTTTTGCACATGACACCAACTCAAGAGCGAAGTCAATCTCCCGCTGGGGCGTTATCCCTGAAAGATCCTTAGGAAACACATCAGCGTAATCCGATACAATAAGAACATCTATAATGTCCCCGATTTTTTGCGATATTTGTTTAATTCATTATCTGGCGTGGTTATGACGTCAGGGCATTATGTTGATGTTTTTTCGTCATTTGTCGATGTAAGAGCGTGTTTTTAGCTCTTAGGTTTTATGTGTGTGTGGCTGTGTTTAGCCTGTTACAAGATTTCCTTGCAAGCCTGGTCTGTTTTGGTGACTCGGTGGAGCGTTTTTGGGAATGCTTGTGCTTTGGCTTCAGGAGGTGTTTGCCCAAGTTTGGTTCATCGAATCTTAATTTTGACTGCACTGTTGGGTTCGTAGCTTCGGTATTTAGCTACGGTGTGATTTTCATATAAATCCGTGTTGGCGCGAATTTTGGGCCGTTTCGACCATTCATTAATATTAAACTATTATTTTAATAGTTATAATTCTAAATATAAATAGCCTTGTTAATAGAAAACCCAATTCACTTGTCTCCCTCGTGAAACCGTCGGCTTGTTGTGGAAGAACGAGATCGACAGACATTCCTAAGCCTTCGGCTACCGATTTCTGGGGCTTTGGTGCTCGTTTCAGCTTTGGAGAGTAGATCCGGGTAGATCTCGCCTAGATCTATGTTTTTATGGTAAGATTTTCCAGTTTCTTAGATTTTTAGAGGTTTAGGTATGCGGTTTTTACCCTATTTTCCTCTCAAAAGTTTCAGATTTTGTTGCTTAAGTGTTCTTGTGGCCAGATCTGTGAGGTGGGGCGTTGCTTGGCCGGATTTCAGGTGATTTGAGGCAAGTGGTGATTTTCCCCTTGCTTGTTCTTCTTTTCTCTTTCGTTTTTCCAGATTTCCTCCCGGTACAGAATGTTTGGGCTAGAGTGGGATTTTTCCCCATGTATAAATGTTTTCCCATAGATCTTGGAGCAAGTGGTGTTTTTCTCATCTTGTAGGTTCTACTGCCTTTTCTTCTTAGATCTTTGGAGTGTTGTGGGTTTTGGCAAAGGACGGCCAGATATATTGGTATGTTTGACTTTATCATCATGGACCTCAGTCTAAACTAGATTCAGTTGTCGGTTAGTCCATGTAAACAAGGAAAATCTTCTGATTTTGGCTGATTAGATTTAGTCTGTAATGGTTAGTATGGGACTGTTGGGGATCATAACCCTCGGGCAGGTTTTTACCTTGAAGCTTTTAGTGGAGCTGAGTGTATATGGCCAAAAGCGTTGAGTGAAATCTTAGGGAAGAAGTTCAGTTTTTAGCCTAAGTATAAAAGAGTTGAGTGTGTTGAATATACTCAATGCCTTATTGAGAGGTCTGTGACGCTAAGTGTAAAAGCGATGAGTGATTGAGTGTACTCAACGCAGCATTGAGTGTGCTATATACACTCAACACTATCAGTATTTGACGCTAAGTCTAAAGCGTTGAGAGCATTTAGTGTGCTGTACACACTCGACGCCATCAGGAAAATCTTGGAGTCTAAGTGTTAAAGCATTGGCAGCGTTGAGTGAGCTAAACTCACTCAATGTCGTCGCTTTTATAGAAAGCATTGACAACATTGAGTGAGCTAAACTCAGTCAATGTCGTCATCTATTTTTGGCGTTGACAGCATTGAGTGAGCTGAACTCACTCAACGTCATCATCTATTTTTGGCAGCTAAGTGTTTAAGCGTTGAGTGAGCTGAACTCACTCAACGCCATCGCCTGTTCTCGCTGCTGTGGTTAAGCGTTGAGTGTGCTGAGTTTTGGCGTTGAGTGCACTGACTGAACTCGACGCGGCGTCGAGTGTACTCGATGCTTTTCCCTTGAACTTGTGTTGTTTCACCATAATGACGTGTATCTCTAAGGGCTTTGTTTTGCCAAGTTAGAATTTACTGGTTTTTGCATAATTCGTCGAGTTTGGGTTTTATGTGTATTTGGTATATGGGGCTTGGTTGTTTGGCTTAGTTTCGTGAATCATTACACCCGGGCATGTTTGGGTCTTGTGTTTTTGGGCTTTTGGGTTGTGTTGGACTAGATGGCCACCACCGCAGTCTCGTTTTTGAGGCGTTTGGATCTGTTAGTTCAGGTTTGTCATGTTTGGTCCGAACTCAGATCAGGTTTCATTATGGTGTTAATGATTCATGTGTTTATTGAGCCTTTGCCCCGTTTTTGTTTAATCTTATGATGTTTCTGCCTTTCCTCGCAGATTATTTTCGGAGTATAACTCCGTTCGCACTTGGTGCAAATTTCATTACCTTTTAACGTTATAAGTTAATTCTTTGATCTACATTTCTTGTTAGTTTGTTGTGTTTTTGGCAGATACTCGGGTTTGGATAGTAATCTTGCTACTACTTGTTTACTGACAGTTTTTGTTGCTACTTGTATTTTTTTGCTGAGGTGTTCTTTCTTTGAATGCCTCAGGTTCTGAGTAGTAGCCGGTTGAGCGGCTAGGTTGGGTGTTTCCTAGTGGACTGTAGTGTTGTAGAAGTTTTCATCTCCCTGGAGTGGCAGCTTTTGGTTGTTTTGTTGGTACAGACACACATACGCTCAGTGGGTTCGTGTCAGGTTGTTGACGCCAACTGGTGGTTTTCTTTTGAATGCTGAATACTTTGTTAAGCTGCTAGTTTTACCTTTTGTGGTTGTTTTTACTTGCTCTTTGTGAATGTTTTATGTTCGGTTATATGTTAGGTATTTTCACATATAAAAGCATTTTTACTAGTATTTCATACATCTCATATTTTTAAAACTAAAATACTATTTTCTAGCTAACGTAAAGACTATTTTCATACTTATAATAAATCTTGAGTCATGCATGCCATGAGTTATCCTTTGGGGGATGTTTATACTTATGTAGGGTGTTAATCAACATAATCAAAGTATTTTCCGCAGCGTATAACTATATTTTTACTCGTGGACTAGTTGATCCACTTTGTCGAGGGATACGATAATGTAAATTCAAACTGGTTTGTACTTTATAACTTATGGATTTCATATAAAATTGTATAGTTTGTATTCTTGCCTGAGCGTCTGCAGTTATCCCCAGCTTGGCGTGGCATCACAGCGCGTATTTTCTCTTACTCTGATATAATTTAAATGTTGAGAAAATGCTGGTTGTGACAACATCATTCACACCGGTCTTCGGCTCAATAGCCTCCAATAACGTTAAAATAACTCCGCGCCCTTCTGAACTGCCTTGACTACCTGAAGAGCAAACATCAATATCCTGCTCGATCCTCATATACTACAGAACTTAGTCTCTTGTTTGGTGTTTTGTCCCAGTATGACTTCCTTAGAGTTGCAATCAATATAGGCACGCTGCTCTGTAACCAGTCCATACTAAAGATTACATCAAACTATGATACCGGTAGTACATATGCTTCCAAAGCAAAATCATGACTTCCTATCCACACCTCAACACAGCAAGCTCGATCCGCGCACATCAAGAACCTGTTAGCTAGCAACACATTCACTTAATCTATCGACATAAATGAAGGCGCTCCAATATGCCCCACGAAGTTCTCAGACAGAAAGGAATGAGAAGCTCATGTATCGCATAGTACTCTCGCCGGAAATTCCAATATCAGGACAAAGCTTAATTCAAAGCAATCATATTCAAGCAATGCACAAGGTATTATGTATGGAAAGTAGTAAAACTATATCTTAACTCATACATGTTACGATGTCACTTTGTTTTATGGCCTCTTGTTGGCCAAGATTATAGACTCGGTGTTGCACTTGAGATGCAGTTGACTCCACCACTGCCTTTCCCTTTTCAGCATAAGGCGCATCCATCTTTTTCTCTCCTTTTGGATGGCCACTCCAAAAATATCGAGCCTTATTTCCCACCTTACCAAATGTATAACATGTGAGATGACTTTTTCCTGTCGTCACTTCAGACTTACTCCAAGAGGCAGTAGGTCTGGAAGAACTAGCATTTGACTTCCACCTCTTTCGGTGCCCAGACTTTGAGGAATGCGGCACATTGAAATCTTATTTCTTTACTGCCAGATCATACTTACGCTGCACGCACTTCATATCCTGCTCGAGGGAACGTGCCATATTGACCAAGGTAAGAAATCATTGTTGGTGTTACCATTGTGATCTGGAAGTGATCAAGCATGTAGCTTCACTGCCAACTCAGTATGAGGCTATCAGGGTCGCACACATGATTGTGGAGAAATTGGGAGTTTGGATCTGTATGGTGTAGTTCATATGATGGGAAAAAGGGAATGAAATATTTTAAGGCAAAAGTGTTGAATGCGTTGATCACTAAACACCTTGGTACAGTCGTCGAACGCCGTTCGACGAATTTTGTCATGGCACAGATTCGTCGAACTCCGTTCGACGAATTTGGTTTTGGCGCAGATTCGTTGAACTCCGTTCGACGAATTTGGCCTTAGTGCTGATTTGTCGAACTCTGTTCAACGAATTTGGCATTGGCGCGGATTCGTCGAACTCCGTTCAATGAATTTGGTCTTGGCACAGATTCGTTGAACTCCGTTTGACAAATTTGTCCTTGGTGTAAATTCGTCGAACTCCGTTCGACTAATTTGGCCTTGGCGCATATTCGTCGAACTCCGCATATGTCATTTGACGCAGAAGGCGTTGGCAACGTTAAGTCAAGTGTTGACTCGGTTTATTATGGCGTTGAGTTCGTCGTATATGCTATAAGATACTCAATGATTCGATGAGTTTAAATTGATACTCGACGATTTGTCGTATATGCTGTAGATATTCGACGATTCATCCAAACAAACTGTTGTCTGGCCTAAGGTCTATTTTGTCTAAGTCTTGGGTCTACGATTAGCGATGAGCTGCTTTGTTTACTCTCTTTGGGTACAAATAGGAAGTTTTAGGGTTTGACAAATAGATGCGAATAATTTTTTGTCTGAGCACATGAGTCGTACTGTGTGATAAGACTGATAACCCTAGAAAGCCTACAGAAGCTATTCTGCCTTCACCATCGTCGATTCCGATCCTGATCCCGGCGAGTGTCGTCGCTCCCTCTCCTTCAATAGATCTAGCAGTCTATCGAGATGTTGAGTGTCCTCTCCTGACCTAACGCTTGTGCAACAATTTTCCACGGGTTCTCCCGATCATGTGGATTTCCTGTAGAGGCACGAATGTACTTTCTGCGCTTCACACTCTAGCCGCTGAGTGGCCGACCCAATTTTCTGGAGAATTTAGGTTGAGTGTAGACTCAATCCCTCAAAGGTAAATCTATTACAGCATGCTTTACTTCTTAATTAATGAATATTGTCAGATCCGAACTCATTTGGGTTTTTCTTGTTCTTATTTCCGCTACGTGCATAAGTGTTGTGTCATCCCCAAAAACCCAACAGTGGTTTCAGAGGGAGGTTACCGATAATATTCAATGTTTCAGAAGTTGCTAAATCCCTGGCGTGTAGATTTGGAGATTTAGAAGTGTTTTAAATCCCCATATCTAGTTTTGGATCTTCCCAAGAATGCATGTGATTTCTTTGAAGTTTACTCCTTAACAGTAATTGTCACTTTGTTAGTTTGTGAAACTAAGCATGTTTTAGATTTTGAATCTCACATGAAGTGACGTGCTTGTCTACTGTGTAAGTGGGGTTTGTGTTGCTCATGTCTAGTGCATGTTGGACTGAATATTTAGAAATGTTCTAGATGTTCAAACTTAGCCCAATTCATCAAGTGTTAATGATTCATGTACACATCTGGGATGCATTTGGATTATGCTTGTTGAATTTTATTTTGCTTGATGTGCACACTAGTTAAGTGTAAACCATGATTAAAGAGTTAATCAACTATCTAAAATCCCATGAGTAATATTAAGTTTTTGGATGATTTTCGATAGATGACACTCTTCCTGCCTCCATCGATGAAGTGTGTGCTTGCCAAAGCAAGGTGCATTAATCTATCTTGGTAAGGGTGCGAGCGGATAATTGTGATATCCTACTTACGACATCGGGTCAAGCTTAACTCAGTGACCTCAAAGGTTGAGTGCCCAGAGGCATGGGGTTGGCATGCACCATATGATGGATATGAATAAAGAGTTATTCATCAGCCATACAAGAATTGCATAGTGATGCAATTGGTAAGAGTTGCCTACCTAAATAACTGTATTGTGAGAGAAAACACAAAGCTGACTCATAGTGTTAGTGAAATATGGATCTTGTCCACTAAGAGGGTTACTCGCCAAACTCTTCGAATTGATATCGAGGGTTATCAGTTTGATAAAAATAGTGGGAGTTATTTTGATTAAAGTCCTAATCGAAAGAGAAAACTATATTTTTAAATGTAGTACTGATTTGCTTTGCTTGCATTCTTGTAGAATTTCCATGTCGTGTGATTCACACTCCACCCTGTCCCTCAGAGCAATCCTTGAGAAGTAGAAGCTGAGTGGTACAAATTATATGTACTGGTATAGGAACCTGAGAATTATTCTTAGGCAATAGCGCAAGCTCTTTGTTTTTGAAAAGGTATCCCTTGATTAGCCTGCCGGGAATGCATCCCGTGCTGATAAAGATGTTTACAAGAAGTTTCTTGATGATTCCTTTGACGTTGAATGTCTCATGCTTACGACCATGAACCCTGAGCTCCAAAAGCAACACGAGAGCATGGGTTGCATGGAAATTGACAAGCATCTCAAGAAAATGTTTCAAGGGAAAGCTCGTTAAGAGAGATTCGATGTCACTAAGGATTTGTTCCAGTGTAAGATGGGAACTTGGGACCTAGTAGGGACTCACGTACTCAAGATGATTGGGTATATAGAGAACCTTAAAAGACTAAGATTCCCTCTGGGCCAAGAGTTGTCCACTGACCTCATCCTGCAATCATTTCCAGACAGTTATGAGCAGTTTGTCTTAAATTATTACATGAATGAAATAGAAAAGACACTGCCCGCGCTCCTAGGTATGTTGCGAACTGTCGAGAAAAACATGAAGAAGGTCAAACATGCTAGCCCCATATTGATGTTGCATAAAGGTAAGGGCAAGGACCAGGGCTTCAAGAAGACGATCGTAGGACCTAAGTCTGGACTGGAGCGTAAGTCTTCAGCATTCAAAAAGAAAGGCTTGATGAAAGGGGGAAAGTTCCACCACTGTGGCATGGATGGACACTGGAGGAGGAATTGTACTTCTTATGTGCAGGGTCTGCAAAAGATGAGGGGAGGTATGACTTTCGCTTCAGGTATATATGTAACACCCCCTATCCGTAACATAGCATATAGCGGTAGGTCCGGCCGGGGCCCAACGCCATATACCACAGACAAATCGGGTGGTTACTCAATGAAAACCAACCAACTAATATCAACGTCATACACAAAGCATTCTCGCGAAAGCAATTATAATAGTTGCATTAATAAAGAACCCAACACTAGCATGAATGTCCACTAACAAGCCACAGAATGAACGTACAAGTACACAAGTACTGGCCTTAAGGCCTTACAGTTGTTTTCTTCAAATTACATGTTTTTCAAACCTCGGCACGCAGGACGGCCATACATGAATAAAAGAAAACACACAAAATTAGGCCTTCGAGGGCCGGCTCAGCAACTTGGGCTTTAGCCCGCTATTTGCCACTCGGCTCCGCAGCACCTGCAAGCAATAATCCACCGCACGGTGGCAAACAAAAGCAACGGTCAGCTATGCTGACCAAATTATAACGATCCCGCCCCCAAACTCGGGTCAGCGATGCTCCTTCCCTGCACTTTATTAGCATAATCAAGCAGTAGAGTAATAACACTACATCACAGGTGCAGGCACGCATGGCCACATGCCCCGTGCTCTCAGGACACATTCTCGGTGATCACGGTCTAAGTACGCCGACTCACCACCGCACCTTGGACGGCAATATCTCGTGATCATTTGGTCTTATTGGCCACTGCCTAAGACCCTCTATCTATGCCAACGGTAAGTGCCAAGTTACTTTAGGTCTCTTTAACTGAACGATATAGAGCGGGTACGGTTCCGCCTGACCCGTTGCTCACACCGCAACGTTAATTTAAAACATATGCGCTGGTCAAACTTTCCCGAGTCCCAAATCGTCTACACACATCACATAACCCAGTTATGTTCAAGTTGGCTCCCAGGCCCACAAGATGGCAGAACCACGCGTCCGCCCAGTTTTCCGGGTGCACCTTGAAATTAATCCCCAAGACTCCCAGTTGCAATCTACCGCGTAGAAAGCATAAAAAACAAACATCCGCACGGAGTCTTCACCAGCCATTTATGCAATGCAACATCACCGATCCAGACCAACTTGTCGGGTAGGCTTCACACATCATTCCTATGTCCGTTCTCGAATACATACTCTACATGTACACAATGGGGACTATTCATGTCTACCCGAAGGAACGCCTCAAACTCACCGCAAACTCGCGAGAGCAGGCTACCCTATGCAACAGAAGTAGAGCTTCACATGCTCAAGTAGAGAATCGTTACCCTAACATTCTTCCTTAGCGCCATGGAAATATACGCGGATGAAAAGCACCGCAATCTCCTTGCCTCCGTAAATCCGAAGTCGGCTCGCGATTTGGAGCTCCGAAGCTACACCGGTGACCATATATAGGCTTCTTCTTCCTCCTTTGCTCTCCCCTCTCTCTAGACTTAGAAAGAGAACCACTCAAGCGAAATTAGGGATTCAAAGGCCCAATCCTGGGAATATCCAAGCACTAGCAGCCCCCAGCCGTTGGATCCCAAATTAAAGAAACGAACGGCCACGATCCATAGCTAAAAAGAAAAAACTGGGTCGAATACGGCCTGCAACACGCCCGTGTCCAGGGCCGTGTCCCCCATTCGCCGTCAAAATCGACGCATCTCGAAAAACACACGGGCACCCGACACACCCGTGTTCGACCTGACACGCCCGTGTTCCCGGGCGTGTTCCTCCATCAACACAGGACCAACACCAACCTGAGACTCACACGGGTCTTGGACATGCTCGTGTCCTATTTGACATGCCCGTGTCAAACACGAACACGCCTGGGCTCCATGACGTGTTCACTATCTCGACATTTCATTGAGCACAATTCTACGACCACCCGATACGACCTTGGACACGCCCTATCCTAGGCCGTGTTCCCTTTCTCGACACATCATCGAGCGAAAATCGTTGACTTCCAAACACGATACGCCCTGGGACACGCCCGTGTCCCAGGCCGTGACCCCCTGCCAAATTCCAAATTTGGCCCAGAATGCCTCACGTTGCTCTTTTGAGTTTCGGGGCGTTACAACTCTCTCCCTCTTAAAATAATTTCATCCACGAAATTACATAAAGGAAAGATAAGCATAAAACTTAAACGGTACCTGAGTAAAATAACTCCGGGTACTCCTTAAGCATAGTCTACTCTCGCTCCCAAGAGAGCTCCTCTCACCGCATATGTCCCAACGGACCTTGACCATCCTGATCTCTTTATTGCATAGCCACTTGACTTTCGAGTCCTCAATACGTATGGGCTTGACCTTCATCGTCAACCCACTATCGACCGTCACTTGATCGACCGCGATCACTTGCGTAGGCTCTTGCACTGCCTTCCGTAGCACCGATATATGGAATACATCATGTAGACCACTAAGCTCCACTGGCAGCTTCAACTGGTGCGCTGCTTCACAAATCTGCTCCAGAACCTCAAACGGACCAAGGTACCTCGGGCTTAGCTTCTTCAAGCGCAGCACCCGCGAGACACCCTTGAACGGCTTGATGTTCAAGTACACCCAATCGCCGACAGCAAACTCGACGTTCCTGTGCTTGGCATTATAGTACTTCGCATGCCGGTCCTGAGCGATAAGCAACCTCTCTCGAATCGTTCGAACCAAAGATGTAGCATCATCCACCTCTTGGCGCTTGTACAACTTTGACTCACCCGTTTCCAACCAAGATAACGGCGTGCAACATCTTATACTATAAAGGGCATCGAAGGGCACCATTTTTATGCTCGCCTGGTAGTTATTGTTGTACGCGAACTCCACCAAGTATAAATGATCTTCCCACTACTTTCAAAAGTCGAGGACACACATGCGAAGCATGTGTTCCATTGTCCTATTGACCCTCTCGGTCTCCCCATCCGTCTGCAGATGGAAGGCTGTACTAAAACTAAGCTTCGCTCCCAACATCTGTTGCACCAACCTCCTATAATTGGATGTGAACTGCCCATCCCGGTCACTCACGATACTATGGGGCACACCGTGAAGCCGTATTATGTTATCCACATACAACTTTGCCAATTTCTCAACCGGATCATCCTTCCTATGCAGAATGAAGTGCGACACCTTCGTTAGACGATCTACGACCACCCAAATGACGTTGTTTCCCTTTTGCAACCTTGGCAACCCGTGCACAAAGTCCATAGTAATGTCGTCGAACTTGCACTCTGGAATAGGCAAGGTTTACAATAATACTCCCGGCTTTTGTCATTCCGCCTTCACCAAGGCACACGTTTGGCACTTCGCCACGTATAATGCCACATCCTTCTTCAGTCCTGGCCACCAGAACAATTTCTTCACATCTCGGTAGATCTTCGTGCTCCCTGGGAGAATCGTGTACTCGGTATGATGCGCCTCGTACAACAATTCCACCTGCAAATTGCCCACGTTTGGGACACACAGACCGCTGTCCTTCCAAAGCAATCCATCCTCAACGACGAATTGGGAATTTTTCCCATCCAGAGCTTCAACCATGATCTGCTTCATGTGGTCATCCAAATTCAAAGCTTGTCGAATCCGATCAGCAAGGTCATACGGGACTTCAGTCCAATTCAATAGTGCTTCAGCACTTGACTGCTTATCCATGCAAAAGATCTCCAACGCCTCAAACTCCCAAACCAACCGCTCGTCATGGAGCGACAGCCAATTGGCTTGAGTTGGGGCCCGACGACTTAATGCGTCTGCAACTGCATTGCCTTTACAAGGCACGTAGTGGATCTTGATTGTATAGTTCCCCAGGAACTCCATCCATCTACGCTGTCGCATGTTCCGATATTTCTAATCCAGTAAATATTTCAGGCTCTTGTGATTGATGTAGATATCAATCTTCACACCGTACAAATAATGTCTCCACAGCTTCAAGGCAAAAATCACGGCCTCTAACTCCATGTCGTGGACCGGATAATTCCTCTCGTGCACTTTCAGCTGTCTCAAGCCATAAGCTATAACCTTTCCATGTTGTAGTAGCACGCAACACAAACCACTGCCTGAAGCATCGCTGTAGATTTCATAGCCTTCGGTCCCACTCGGCGAACACAGCACAAGCACCGTGGTCAACCGACACTTCAACTCCTCAAAAGCTCGTGCGCACTCCGACGTCCAAACGAACTTCTGCTCCTTCCTCATCAAAGTAGTGAGAGGTAACGCTATCCGCGAGAAGTTCTCCACGAAGCGCCTGTAATAGCCGGCAAGCCCCAGAAAACTCCAGACTTCCGCTACCGTAGAAAGCACAGGCCACTCTCGTATCGCAACAATCTTCCCGGATCCACTGCAATACCCCTCCACTCACTATATGACCGAGGAACGCCACTGAGGACAACCAAAACTCATATTTCGAGAACTTGGCGTACAACTGATTCCTCCTCAGTGTCTCCAAAACCAAATGAAGATGCCTGAAGTGATCCTCCTCACTCTACGAGTACAATAAAATGTTGTCGATGAAGACGATCACAAAATGGTCCAAGTACTATCGGAACGTCCTGTTCATCAAATCCATGAACACCGACGGCGCATTGGTCAGCCCAAACGGCATGACCGTAAACTCGTAATGCTCGTATCTCCTACTGAACGTTGTCTTAGGGATATCACTCTCCCTTATTCTCAGCTGATAGTAACCGGACTTGAGGTCCAACTTTGAGTACACTGTCGACCCGACTAACTGATCAAAGAGATCATCAATCCTTGGGATCAGGTACTTGTTCTTTTCTGTTAGCTTATTTAGCTCCAGATAATCGATACATAGCCTCAAGATCCCATCCTTCTTCTTAACAAAGAGGACCGATGCGCTCCAAAGAGAAGAACTTGGACGCACATATCCTTGCTCCAACAACTCTTGAAGTTGCACCTTAAGCTCCGTCATCTCCTTAGGTGCTAGCTGATACGGAGATCATGACACAGGCTTCGCACCTAGCACTAGCTCAATCGTGAAATCAATTTCCCGTTGAGGCGGGGCTCCAGAAAGATCACCAGGGAACACATCAGAATACTCCAATACCACTGAAATATTATCCAACGTAGGCTTAGGCTTTGCAACCTCCACTAGCGTAAAGGACAGCTCTGCTCCATCAAGAACCGCCTTCACCACCTGAAGGGCAGACATCAACGTCTTGCTCGACCCATTCAATCCCGTAAAAGTCGTCTCACGACCTGTTCCCAACTTGACTTCCTTGCGACCACAATCAATATAGGTTTGCTGCTCCGAGATCCAGTCCATGCCAAATATTACGTCGAACTCCACTAGCGGCAGTAACAACGCTAGAAAATGGAACTCCTGACTCCCAATCCATACCTAAGAGCAACATTTTCTACCCGCGCGCATTGAGCATCATTGGACCATAACGCATCCAATTTGTCTATTACTATTGAAGGAGGTACTCCGACGCGCAATATAATTCCTAAATAAAGGAATGCGAAACTCCCTAAACGAATGGTGCCCTCGCCGGATAAACGAAAATCAGAACAAAGCTTAGCACAAGTAGTTCTAAGCTAACATGCACATGGGCGACAAGTATTTAAGGCTAAACTGCTATAACTTTAAACCATACCTGTCTTCACGACGGCATGCTTCCTCTCAGACTTTAGGCACCCACGGGCGTAATGCCCCAGCTCCCCACAGTTGTAACATGCGCTCGGGGTTTGGCCTGTAGTTCCCCCCGAAGCACCGAAAGGATGGGCTAGACCCAAAGTACTAGCCTTCTTATACCACATATGATATCCAGACTTTGAGGTGTTCGGCATTTTGAATGTCGTTTCCTTTGCACTAAAGTCCTCAACTACTCCTGACATAACTTTCATAGTCTTCTGAGCACCATTCCGACACTCTCGGGCAAAGTGCCCTTTCCTTCCACAAGTATGACAAGTGTAAGTAGCTTTGCTAGTCGATGTTGTATGCATTCCGCTGGATGCAGCTCTTATGGGTCTTGCATAGTTCGATACCATGGTCGCTGGCATCGGGTCAGTCTTCCTCAAGTCTACTTCCAAAGATCTAGCTGAGTCCACCAAGGCTCGGAATCCCAGTAATTTTGGTCCTAGAAGTAGGATTCGCAGCTCGCCACGCAGACCATTATAAAATCTATCGACTATAGCCTACTCGTTCTCCAACTCAAAGCATGGGTAACGACTTATTATAAGAATATGCTTGTAAATATTCATCAACTGAGTGCGCTCCCTGCACTAAACGTATGTTCAGTTGCTGGACTGATGATTTACCAAATGTCATCTGCTCCATCACGCCACCCGGCGTTGAAGTCACAACAGGGGCACATGGTTGTACATTTCTTCCATTCTGTGCATTAGTCACAGCGAACACCGCTTCAACGATCCTTCTTACGGTTTCAGACGAAGGAGGGGTCTCAAACACCTCACTGGGTGCACTGTACTCCTCAGAAACCGGGCTTTCTGGTGGCCCAGCACCGCTTCTGGTCACCTATAGTTGTACAAAACATCATTAAGCGACCAAGCAAAATTGCAAAAAGCAATTATAGGAACACGCAGGTTCCTCAAACACGTGTATTTTCATTCCTAAGTAGACATTCATGGGTTCTTTTGTTGTTATAATGATGACGCACACACATGTGCTCACCATCCCTTAAAAGAATTCGCCCACGAATTCATTTAAGCCTTACCAAAACCAGTAGTCTGATACCAAATTGTAACACTGCCTACGCATCACATAGCATATAGCAGTAGGTCCGGTCGGGGCCCGACGCCATATACCACAGACAGACCGGGTGGTTACTCAATGGAAACCAAACAACTAATATCAACGTCCTACATAGAGCATTCTAGCTGAAGCAATTATAATAGTTGCATTAATAAAGAACCCAACACTAGCATGAATGTCCACTAACAAGCCACGGATTGAACGTATAAATACACAAGTAATTGCCTTAAGGACTTAAAATTGTTTTCCTCAAATTACATGTTTTTCAAACCTCGGCACGCAGGCCGGCCATACATGAATAAAAGAAAACACACAAAATTAGGCCTTTGAGGGCCGGCTCAGCAATTGGAGCTTTAGGCCGCTATTTACCGCTCGGCTCTACAGCACCTGCAAGCAACAATCCACCGCACGGTGGTAAACAAAAGCAACGGTCAGCTATGCTGACCAAATTATAACGATCCAGCCCCCGAACTCGGGGCGGCGATGCTCCTTCCCTGCACTTTATTAGAATACTCAAGAAGTAGAGTAATAACACTACATCACAGGCGCAAGAACGCATGGCCACATGCCCCGGGCTCTCAGGGCACATTCTCGGTGATCACTATCTAAGTCCGTCGACTCACCACTGCCCCTTGGACGACAATATCTCGTGAGCATTTGGTCTTTCTGGCCACTACCTAAGACCCTCTATCTATGCCAACGGTATGTGCCAAGTAACTTTAGGTCTCTTTAACCAAATGACATAGAGCGGGTACGGTTCCTCCTGACCCGTTGATCACACCACAATGTTAATTTAAAACATATATGCTGGTCAAACTTTCCTGAGTCCCAAATCATCTATATACATCACATAACCCAGTAATATTCAAGTTAGATCCCATGCCCACAAGATGGCAGAACCACGCGTCCGCCCAGTATTCCGGGTGCACCTTGGAGTTATTCCCCAAGACTCCCTGTTGCAATCTACCACGTAGAAAACCCGAAAAAAGACATCCGCACGGAGTCTTCTCCGGCCATTTATGCAATGCAACATCACCGATCCAGACCAACTTGCTCAGGTAGGCTTCACACATCATGCCTATGTCTGTTCTCGAATACGGACTCTATATGTACACAACGGGGACTATTCATGTCTACCCGAAGGAACGCCTCAAACTCACTGCAAACTTGCGAGAGCGGGCTCCCCTATGCAAAAGAACTAGAGCTTCACATGCTCAAGTAGAGAATCGTTACCCTAGCGTTCTTCCTTGGCGCCATGGAAATGTACGCAGATGAAAAGCACCGCAATCTCCTTGCCTCTGTAGATCCGAAGTCGGCTCGCGATTTGGAGCTCCGATGCTCCGCCGGTGACCGGATCTAGGCTTCTTCTTCCTCCTTTGCTCTCCCCTCTCTCTAGACATAGAAAGAGAACCACTCAAGAAAAATGATGGTTTCAAAGACCCAATCCCGGGTATATCCAAGAACTAGCAGCCCCCAGCCATCGGATCCCAAATTAAAGAAACGAACGACCATGATCCGTATCTAAAAAGCAAAACCTGGGCCGAACATGGCCTGCGACACGCCCTTGTCCAGGACCGTTTCCCCCATTCGCCGTCAAAATCGATGCGTCTCGAAAAACACAAAGGCACCCGACATGCCCGTGTTCGACCTGACACGCCTGTGTCAGCCAGTACACGCCCGTGTTCCCGGGCGTGTTCCTCCATCAACACAGGACCAACACCAACCCGAGACTCACACAGGTCTTGGACTTTCCCGTGTCTTATTTGACAAGCCCGTGTCAAACACGAACATGCCTGGGCCCCATGCCATGTTCACTATCTCGACATTTCGTCGAGCGCGGTTCGTCGACCACCCGATATGGCCTTGGATACGCCCGTGTCCTAGGCCATATTCCCTCTGTCGACACATCGTCGAGCAAAAATCGTCGACTTCCAACCACGACAGGCCCTGGGACACGCCCGTGTCCCAGGCCGTGTGCCCCCTGCCAAATTCCAAATTTGGCACAGAACACCTCCCGTCGCTCTTTTGAGTTTCGGGACATTACAATATATGTTATAGAGATAAACCTTTCTACTTATTCATCCTGAGTATTAGATATTGGATGTGGTTCTCACATTTGTATAAATGTGCATGAACTGGGAAGGAGAAGATTACTGAGTAAAAGAGAGGTGGACCTACGGGTTAGAAATGGAGCAAGAGTTGCTGCTGTTTCCGTGGGGGTCTACTGTATTGCTTTGCCCAATGGGCATATAATAGAATTAGATAATTGTTATTTTGTTCCTTTCATAACTAGAAACATTATATCCATTTCATGTTTGGACATGGTCGGTTTTTCTTTTCTTATTAAGAACAAGTGTTGTTCGATATTTAAGAATGAGGTTTGTTATGATGTAGCCCAAATGTTTAATGGTCTGTATGTTTTGAACTTAGATCATCTGATCTATAATATTAAAAATACAAAAAGACTAGGAACAAATGACTCAAACCCTGTGTGTAATTTCCAGAATCGCACTAGGCCCCGCGTGCATGTTTTTGAGTCAGGAGAGCTGACTTGGGTTCAGGGGGAGTGCTGACAACTGGGCAGCACATGTGAAAAGGAGGAGAAATCAGTCAAGCATAGGACACGGGTACATACACGGGCGAGTCCCTACCCGTGTGGGAGTGGCCAGCTCTCGAGTTGATGACTCGAGTATGTCAAGAGAAGGACACGGGTAGTGACACGGGCTTGTCACTACCCATGTGAAGTGACACGGGTAGAGATACGGGCGTATCCCTACCCGTGTGCGTGTGTGTCGAGTTGAACTCGACACAGCGTGTCGAGATCGACGAACTGCATGTCGAGATCGACGAAATTGTATGACACGGGTAGAGACACGGTCGTGTCCCTACCCGTGTGTCATTGTGTCGAGTTGAACTAGATGAGGTGTGTTGAGATTGTATGACACAGGTAGCAATATAGTGGTGTACCTACCTGTGTGTGCCAAGTTATACTCGACAGAGCATGTCGAGATCGACGAACTACGTATCGAGATTGACGAATTGTATGACACGGGTAGAGACACGGGCGTGTCCCTACCCGTGTGTCGTTGTGTCGAGTTGAGTTCTTCGAAATATATCCAGAGAAGGACACGGTCGTGTCATGTGGACACGGGTCGGGACACGGGCGTGTCCCTACCCGTATCGAGTATTGAACCGACACTAAAACTATCGTTGACGCTTCGCACAAGCAGGACACGGATAAGGACACGGGCGTGTCCCTACCCGTGTCACTCTTCATATATAAAGGGAAGTGAAAACCCTAGACGTTTTCATGCCCAATTCATCCCCTATTTTCTGAAAGAAACTCCTGTTGAGAGCAGGAAGTTGTTGGACGTTATTCTAGAGGAGGAGATCTACCACCGTCGTGAAGGATAAGATGCCGCCGAGAAGAGTTACTCGATCTATGGACGAAAATAGTGGAAATATTAGAAATGAGGTGAGCTTCCTACCCACTCCCTTGGTGCTAGATCTGTAGTTATCTAGGCGAGATGTCGACTCAAAAGAGTCTAGACTTGCGAGATGGTGATTTCTCTAGGAAGAGGTCGTTCTAGGTCTTGTGCTCTAAGGTTAGTGGTGTCTTCAACCTCTCCAACCTTCTATGTGAAGATGGGGGATGGTTTCGTAAAGAATCATGGCCTCTTGAGGGTGAATAAGGGAGGAGGAATTTCTGGTGTGATTTTGGAAGTCCGACTTGAGGAGGAAGATGAACTAATGTCGTTCATTCCTCTTTAAGATGCGTGCAGAATCTGTGTTCTGCGTGCAGCAATCTTCTTGGTCATTTTCAGATGTTATATGGCCAAATCTGGGCTGTCGACTAAATACAAAATTGAAGTCCTTGAAAATACCTTTCCAACGAGTGGTTGCACCACTTTTGGCGAAGTCTGTATCCATGGGAAAATCTGAACGAATATGATGTCCGATTAATCCTGCATACAGAAATTGTGTTTTGTACGCAGCGGAATTCAAGGCTGAATTCAAGTATGATACTCTCAAATCTGGGTTGTGGTCTGAATATGAAAGTTGTAACTCATGGAAAGAACTTTCCATCGAGGGGTTACACGCCTTCACCGTATTCCTATAGCTTTGGGTATCTCGGGTTGAAATTGCTGTCCAGATTTATTCTGCACTTAAATTCTGGGTTTTTATATAGTATGGATTTGGATTTGGTGGAATCGATGTTGCAAACTAACTCAAGATCTTGGTGAACTATTTTATGCTAACCACCTTAGTGCTATGAATGATGAAGATTATTAATTGGTTTTCATACAACTAGATTGTGAAGCAAGCTTACCTAAACGAAATGACTTGTTATAAATTGGTAGACTATGATATATGTGCATTATGTTATAGTACGTTGAAATCATTTGGAATGACATATAGAAGCATAAACTATGGTCATGAGTTTTTTTGATGGTTGGAATGAAATTTAGTAGTCCAATACTTAGAGCGTAGTCTCTCTACGGGTAGTATTGTGGAAGGATGTAAGTGCGGTGTTGACCATCACTAGTTGGGTTAGTGTTGAGATGAGGTATAGATGGATGGTTGGGTTGTGTCCTCGTGCTTACTTCCGAGGCACCTTCCATGCCACGGTGATGTGGAATGTGCATGCGGTGTGAGTCGACACGCGGTGTCGTAATCCTGGGTTAAGGATAGTGTGGCAGGTCTATGATGAGTCCACATTTTACACTGATTTTTGGACTCATATGGGCTAGTTTTATCGTCTTAGCACTACACTTGAGGGCCTTTATTGCTTATTTGTTCTTATGTACCTATTTCACAATTAAGTGCACTGTAGGCCCATTTCTGTGTGCTTTCTGTGTTTCTATATTGTTGTTATTCTTTAGCCCTATCTCAGGGATGTGTTGTGCACATTATGGTGGCCTATCTGCCCATTATGCTTGTACAGTGGTCGTGTGCGTGCTCCGGAACCGCTCGGGAGACACCGACGTTGTAGGAATACTGCGCACGACAACTGGACTTATTGCGCACGACCACTGGTCCTGCGCCACTGATCATGCGCATTACATTCCATTTTTCCTAATCCTGTCTCGGTAATCGCACGAGCACTGGCCGTAGTGCGCACGACCACTGGTCGTGCGCCACTGCTCATGCGCATATATGCTGATGCTTCTTATCCAGGTTGCGGGTCTATTTGGAAAAGTCCCATGATCATCGACCTACAGTGCTCACGACCACTGGTCGTGTGCCACTGATCGTGCGGACTACTTCTGCTGCCTCTGTATTTAAGGCCCTGCTCTGCGATTTAGGTCAACGCCTGTCATTTGATGTGATCAGAGAGTGCGCGGGAATCGCCATTTCACTTATCCAGCTGCTCCATCACCCCCACCTTCGTCGGGAGGCCATTGCTAACTACTCCGAAGCATTTAAACTCTCCGGCGAAGCCCTCGGCCATTGATGACTTCAACTCCAAGCTTTCCTGCAGAGTTGGTGAAGTAGATAACCTAGAGAACAGACTTAAAGGCCTTAGAGGTGATAGCTCGTTGGTACCGGAAGCCTCCTTGGACTGATCCCGGAAGCGGATTGACAACTCGCTACTCCGGCCACGACCCGCGGTGGATCTTCACACTCTTTTGGTTTACTCCTCTTCCCCTTCCTCTGTAGTATGGAATGTTTTGAGCAGTGTAATGAATACTTCCATCCATGAACATCAAGTTTATTTTATAACTAATGGAATGTTAGTATCTTCTTATGCTTGTGAGTATTGTCTGTGAATGTGCCTCGCTCACCCCACATCCACTTCATTCCCGTGTCTTGTCCGATTGCACTCCACACAAGAACACTTCAATCCATTAGCTTCCCTTCCACTCGCCCAACTGAAGCTCGGCATCGCGGCCGACAAACCCACTCCACCTTGCGAAGCGGTGCCTTCGACCCGCATAGCTTTTACTAGTTCAGTAGATCAAACATCCACAATCTCCCAAGTCCTCTATTTCCTCTTTTTTCTATTTATAACTTTCATAACGATATTCTCTGTACTGTTGCCGTTCTACGCTAATTGCATTGCTCAAGAGACCGACACTCGGGGATTTATTCCAAAAACTTTATTACTTGTGCGACCGGTGCGCTTGCCGATTTACACGCATCAAGTTTTTGGCGTCGTTGCCGGGGAATGCAACTATAGAGCGACTCCGGATGACTGAGAATTTCGTTATACGAGTTGTTTTGTTGTTTTTGATCCCTTTTCTCTTGTGTTGTTATTCCGTCAGATGGAATTGTTAGTTTTATGCGCAAAATCTATGCCAAGTAGTTATATCCCTTATATTTGAAATCGCTGCAATGTAGGCCAATTTCATGAATGCCAAGTAGTTATATCCCTTTTGTCTTATATTTGAAATCGCTGCAATGTAGCCCTCAGAAGTATAGTAGCCAGGAAATTCATGAATCGACATATCGTCGACATAAGCCGGTTAGCTACCGACCTGCGGAGCCATTGCCGCACTACTTATATTCAGCTTCAGCACCCGTTGCACCGGCTAAGCAGTGCCTTTTTTGCCGAAGCTGGGATCATGCATTGAAGGATTGCACCGCGTACCTAGCTGAGCTAGCGGTGGATGACGAGCCGGATTTTCGGATTGTCTCCACTTCTACCTTGGGTAGCATCCCTTCTGTATCGGGGTATGTACCATTGCCATCTCTATGTTATGGAGAAGACATCCTAGGTATGTACACTAATACATGTGCTTATCCCCATTCCGACACTGCTATTTATAATCCTGAAGTGCATACTTCACCTAGCATAGAATCTTTTAGTTGCGTAGAGCCAGCGCTCAACATCCTACCGAGCTTCGTGCCTTCACCTTCTTCTTTGCATAACATTCTTTCTTCTTCTGACAGTGCTGTTGAGATTGAATCGTAGATGGAACTTAGCATTTCCCGCATTCTGTTAGATCCAGTCGAGGAGGACGACTCCGTGGCAAAGGTTGCGACCTCCACCCCATGTGTGGATGCCCGAGGCATGGGCGAGGCAGATGCAGCTTCAGAACATTCCTGCACTAGCTTAGACAGCTGTTTGGAAGCACCCACAATTCCGCCGACGGAGGATGACTCCGGGATCATCCCCAAGATCGAGGTCCGTTTATGTTATTATTCTAGTTTATTTCTTGACCCTGCTCTCGTGTCTACTTCCATGCAGGACCACATTGTGGAATTGGTCCAATCAGTACAAGGGCCTGTAATGCGGCCTAGGGATTATTATAACCAGATGCAGATGGAGTTGGAGTCGATGAGCTTCCCAAGTTACTGTCTGTACATGTCTGACACTTCCGATAGGTATACGTATACAGGCATTGGGGCTTATGTTCTATCTCCGTTCCGGTACCCGCTACCGCAGCGCGACCATGAACCTCTGCCTGAGCATTTCCAGTTTCATTCGCCCATCAGTTAGGAAATGCTCAGATTTTGAATAAGTCATGTTGGGAGACAATAAACCCAACAGTTATCTAGGATAGTGTTTCTTTTGTTAAATTTTTGTTTGTTTTTTCATTATTTGGGTGTGGTAGCCCAACTGTGTGATGAGCTCTCTGTTGCACCACGTGGTCAGCAGTGTGAAATAGACTGAAAACTCGGGCGTGTGAAAAATTTCACTGCGCACAACCACAGGTCATGTGCACTACTTATAATCGCACGACCACTGCTCGTGCGCATGCCCGGTTTATTTTTATTTTTATTTCTAGCTGCTATCCACTATGTGTGCACCCTAATCTCCTACTTGGTCCGATGCGCGTGCGTTGTCAGCGCTCATCCTCTTCTAATTCCTCTCCGGTGGTTCGTCTCTCTCTCCTCCGGTAGGATCCCTCAACTTCATATCTCTCTTCCTCACTTTGCTGTAATGGAGCCTAGACGCCGCCCTATAGTAAAGGCCTATCAACGATCCGGTCGTACTTCAGCAACCCCTGCGTAGATTTTGGGAAGAATGGGAACCTTTGCTAAGGCAGAGCATACTCAAAGCTATAATTCCTTGAAGGACAAGCCATTCCTCTCTCAGCGGCTTGTTGATTGGAACGAGCTGCGTTCCATTGGGGATGACGGTGCATTAGCAGAGGCCGTGCTCATTCTCTACTCTTTCGATTTTTGGAGCAAGTTGTTTGAGTGTGACGAGCTTGGCTTCCGGGAATTGACATTGGAATTCCTTTCCACATTCACTTGGGAGACAACGACAGACAACCGCTATCTCCCCACTTGTTCCTTTCGAATGATGGAAATGTCTTCACTGTCACTCTGCCAGAGCTTGCCATTCATGCAGGCGTCTATTCCGAGGCAGAGGCATCCCAGATTAATTTCCCCGAATTGTACATTGATTTTCCAGAGGGTGTGACTCCGCGGTCCTCTTAGCATTCTCTGACCGGAGGGCACGAGGAGTATGTAGCCCGTTGTGCCAAGTCAACAAAGATTGTCTCCCCCGCTCTCAGGTTTATGCAGCATTTGCTTAGTCACTCACTCACAGCTTGGGCCCTGAGCAAGAATGTGGTGGGGTGGCAGGATTAGATCTCCTTATTTAGCATGCAGGAGCAGTACCCCCTCCATTTGGGGTATATGCTGGCCTATTTCTTCCACCACGAAGCCACTTATGGTCTCGCGGGCGCGATCGGGGCTGCTTACTACATTACCCGCATTGCCAAAAGTTTGGGAGTTTGGAGCCAGCTACCTCCGATGGTGCAGGTAACTGTCCCATAAATGATCTCCCGGGCCAACCTGGTGAGTTGCCATTTGCTACGTGTGGTTGGGAGAAAAGGTGGCCGGAAGTTTATTGTCCGCATGCTTGGTGATGCGCCTACAGGTAGAGATGAAGGGGAAGATGAAGGAGAGCCGGGTGAATCTTCCGCTATGGGTAGGCGGAGTGCAGGAGTGCCACCGCAGCAGAGTCAACAACAACTGAGGCCTCCCATAAAGCATGAGGGGAAATCTAGCCGCCAGTTCAGCTCAGCTCAAGAGCGGGGCATCCCATATTTGTCCGAGCGTCTTGCTGATCTGGAAGCTTCCCAGTTTTGGATGCAGGATTTTATTTATCAGCGAGCAGTGCGAGGCGGGATGAACATTCAACCACCGCCCACTCGTGTGGCCCCATCAGCACCTGGTCCACGTCCGTCGCCCATCGAGATTCACGACAGTGATAGTGAGGGGGAGTGAGTGGAGCTCACCACAGAGCTAGTCTACCACGCCTTCTGTTTCTTTTCTATTGTTCGTATTTCCTGAGCAAGACAACTACTATATTTTTGTGAGCGCCCATCTGGGAGCCGACTGTTGTCTTTTCTTTTTTTTATGTATCGATATTCTATTTGAACTGCTAATACATGTATTTGGTCCACCTTAAGGACGGTAAACAAAAGGGCTTTCGGGAGACAACCCAAGTTTGACTGTTTGGTCCTATGCTGTGTTTTGATTTCTTTTTATATATTCATCTATTCCAGTTTCCATATTTTGTTTGGCTGGCATCCTTCAATCGCAGGTGCAGGAATATTTGAGGCGCGGCAACTTGGCCGCACTTGGACATCTCATTGCACGACTGGTATGCTCAATTTTGAGCATAGGTACTTCCTACCCTAGCTGTTTATCAAATATGACTTGCTGATTTTTACTAGTTGTTGACTTTAAGTCTGGGGGGAGAGCATACCTGTGGTCACTACACCACACTTTCTGTTGCCTACCAGTTTCTTGTTTACTTATTTCTTGCTTTATGTTGCACACACTGAATCACCCACACGAGTGCGCTCTTACCCACGCGCACAACCCGAGTCAAATTTATTGCTTTTGTGTAAACTTTAAAATAGTGGTACTGTCTTAGGATTTCAGGATTGATTAGTTCGAAACTCATGCAGTGCTCCTAATCGAATACTCATGGTTTGTGTAGAGTTAGGATAGAATTAATTTTTCTTTATGCTCGTAGATTTATCTTTTTCTGCAAACGTAAATATTGTTTATACTGCTAAAAATCTGAATCTGGGGTAATCAAACGATAGTGTATGAATGTGTGTAGCCGCCACTAGACTCGTATTGCTTGAGTCGGGAGGAAGGATCATCTTTCTCGATGGCTAAGAACTTGCCCTAAGCTACTCTCGAAGCATTGGTGCACGGTTAGTCAAGCGTGAGCATGACGTAGGCCTTCATTTTGGCTAGTTTGAGCCTTGTTTAGCCTTTCCTACCTGTTAACCGTTGCATGCCAAATTTGTGCCTACCCTTCCTTTGATCCAGCTCCACTCACTTTCACCAAGGCCTGAAGCTAAACCCACCATCGCAATCAAATGCTTGAGCTGATTTGTATTTACTGTTTTGCCGAGGTTGTGATAAGTGGATATTGTTTTTGGGGGTGCTGAATTCAATCACGTTTTGATTGCTCCGTTTGGGGATTGCTAGCGCAGAAAAGAAACCAAAATTTACGAAAATAAAAAGCCCATTCGCGCAAAAGAGAGAAAAATATGAAAGAATTGCTTTGAGATTTCGATACACATTCTCTTTATTGAATTTGGTCGGGTTCAGCCATGTTCACACCCGGATTTCAAGCTAAGTCTGGGGGCGTGTGCCCCATTCATTTCTAAGTGGCTGTTTTGGTTTGGGTTTTATTCGCTCGCTTTGGTTGCATAGAGTCTTCATGTTTATCTTTGACTACCAAGTCGTCGCCTAAGCCCCATTTTCTCCAACAAGTCCTACTGATTCACGCTTGAGTCTAACCCGCGTCGTGGAGAGAGTGTGAACGTGCAAGCATATGGTCCCCGACATTGGTGGATTCCTTTGGAGGTGATCCTGAGTCCCGAACTTTGGCAATGTTCACCTTAGTGTCCCTCCTACTTTCTTCCTACACATGATCGCAAGATTCTACAGAATTCTAATTTTGAGCAATTACAATATTTATTTACGTCTGTCGAATAGTTTAAACTACGTTGTATAATTAAAAAGTTTTTCTATTATATCTTCTATACTCATGATATATTTGATTTCTCGTCTTACTTCTTTTTGAAATTTCTGAGCCAGTTAGCTATCTTCTAGTCCACGGAGTAATGATTTGCTCGGGACGTGCAAATGGTTAAGTCTGGGGGTGTGATGAGTCCACATTTTACACTGATTTTTGGACTCATCTGGGCTAGTTTTATCGTCTTAGCACTACACTTGAGAGCCTTTATTGCTTATTTGTGCTTATGTACCTATTTCACGATTAAGTGCACTGTAGGCCCGTTTCTGTGTGCTTTTTGTGTTTCTATATTGTTGTTATTCTTTATCACTATCTCGGGGATGTGGTGTGCACGTTCTGGTGGCCTATCTGCCACTTCTGCTGGTACAGTGGTCATGTGCGTGCTCCGAAATCGCTCGGGAGACACCGATGTTGCAGGAATACTGCGCACGACCACTGGACTTATTGCGCACGACCACTGGTCGTGCGCCACTGATCGTGCGCATTACATTCCCTTTTTCCTAATCCTGTCTCGGTAATCGCACGAGCACTGGCTGTAGTGTGCACTACCATAGGTCGTACGCCACTACTCGTGCGCATATATGCTGATGCTTCTTGTCCAGGTTGCAGGTCTATTTGGAAAAGTCGCACGATCATCGACCTACAGTGTGCACGACCACTGGTCGTGCGCCACTGATCGTGCGCACTGCTTCTGCTACCTCTGTATTTAAGGCCCTGCTCCGCGATTTAGGTCAACGCCTGTCATTTGCTGTGATTGGAGAGTGCGCGGGAATCGCCATTTCACTTCTCCAGCTGCTCCATCACCTCCACCTTCGTCGGGAGGCCATTGCTAACTACTGCGAAGCATTTCAACTCTCCGACGAAGCCCTCGGCCATTGATGACTTCAACTCCAAGCTTTTCTGAGGAGTTGGTGAAGAAGATAACCTAGAGAACGGACTTAAAGGCCTTCGAGGTGATAGCTCGTTGGTACCGGAAGCCTCCTTGGACTGAGCCCGGAAGCGGATTGACAACTCGCTACTCCGACCACGACCCGCGGTGGATCTTCACTCTCTTTTGGTTTACTCCTCTTCCCCTTCCTCTATAGTATGAAATGTTTTGAGTAGTGTAATGAATACTTCCATCCATGAACATCAAGTTTATTTTATAACTAATGGAATGTTAGTATCTTCTTATGCTTGTGAGTATTTTTTGTGAATGTGCCTCGCTCACCCCACATCCACTTCATTCCCGTGTCTTGTCCGATTGCACTCCACACAAGAACACTGCAATCCATTAGCTTCCCTTCCACTCGCCCAACTGAAGTTCGGCATCGCGGCCGACAAACCCACTCCACCTTGCGAAGCGGTGCCTTCGACCCGCATAGCTTTTACTAGTTCAGTAGATCAAACATCCACAATCTCCCAAGTCCTCTATTTCCTCTTTTTTCTATTTATAACTCTCATAACGATATTCTCTGTATTATTGCCGTTCTACGCTAACTGCATTTCTCAAGAGACCGACACTCGGGGATTTATTCCCAAAACTTTATTACTTGTGCGACCGCTGCGCTTGCCGATTTACACGCATCAGTCTACGGGCTCGCCTATCGTCACACCGACGGGAGTTGACAGTTAGACTTTAAGCAGTTAGGCTGTGTCCTCGATCTTCACGTCCCGGGGCCCCTTCCGTGCCAAGTGAACGGTTGGGATGTGTCCTCGTGCTTACTTCTGAGGCCACTTTCGGGTCACACCAGGCCAGTTCAGGTTGTGTTCTATGTGCACATCTACCCGAGACCCCAATGGGTCATAGTACGCATGGGCTCCGCTATTGTGTTCTTAGCGTTGAGGTTTTCAGAGGCCTAGGTGAAGTAGTGTGGATACCCACCTAGTAGTAGAGATGCCCGCTCTATTGTCACCCCCTAGCCATGGTGGTTGATGCCTGAGAGGTTAGCTACCTGCTCGAATAGTGGGAACTATAGTCTGTATCGACATGTCAATTGCATGTGTATGATCATGGGTGAGTCATTGCATAGGATACATACCATTTCAAAACATTGCACAGCAAGATCCTCATCGTATAAGTTTGTATGGGCACTGTTATACGATGAGTTACTTTCTTTAAACTGATCCTTAACTTATAAGCTGGTATGGGCATCCTTATAAATTAAGTTACTTTCCTGTTGTAGTTAATTGTACTTGATGGTTTGTTATTGTTTATGTAGAACTATGAGAATAAAATGCTTTTAATCTTATTGTACCATTACCACCTAATTGTACATGTTATACTAATTATTATACTTTGTACCATTACTCTTTTCTCCTCCTGGTGCCGAGGAGTCGCCGGGGGAGCGGATGTGAAGCCACTTATTCTTTTCGACTAACGGTTGCAACGTCTTCCTTTTTAGGAGGTCACCCCGCAGGGAGAGCAGCCGCAGACCATGCAGCAGGACAGCCAGGCCAGGACGACAGGGCCTGAAGTGACGGTATCGTCGCTACCATAGGTTACAGATGTGAGTGTTGAGCGACTCTGATATAGCCCATTTGGGCAATTTTATAGCTGTAGTCTGATACTTGTAGAAGCTTATTATTAGCTTCTTATTTGTTGTACTATTTTGGATAGTATTACTTAGTGTGTATTTGACTTCTTCTTTTATATTATGGTTGGGTTGGCATGTTTATATTGATATTGGTTGCAGCCGGCGGAGTAGGCGTCTTGTGGTACAGGTTAGCCCGTGTGCTAATGCTACCACAAGGCGGCTGTTCTGGGCATAAGACCCCCCTTCGTGCCGTGTTTTGGGATCCGGGATGGGGGATCTTACAAATGGTATCTGTTTGCCACGATCCTCAACTAAAGAAGTAATTCAACAATGCTACCACCCCCATTCGATTAGTCAGTTTGGGGACAAACTGACTTAGCGGAAGCTGTGGTGTGCCCTGTAACACCCTCATCCGTCGTATGGCATATAATAAAAGGTCCAGCTGGAACCCGACGCCATATACCACAGACAGAAGGAAGGGTTACGTATTAATAACCAAACATTCCAATTAAGACTACTCGTCCTAACACAGAGCATTCTAGCAGAAGCTTTTAAAAGTGGAAAAAACCCAAACTGAATAATCAATTTACATGAATGTCCACAAACACTACCACTGGAACGAAATAACAATACACTGAAAATAACATGGCCTTATGGCCTTACCATAGTTCACTTAACAAATAGTGTCTTACATACATCGGCTCGCAGGCCGGCCACACATGACAAAATAAAAACAACTATTCGCAAAGGCCTTCGAGGGCCAGCACGGCAACATGGGCTCCAGCCCACTATTTTGTACTCGGCTCTGCAACACCTGCAAGCAACATTCCACTGCATGGTGGAAAACAGGCAACGGTCAGTTAAAGCCGACCAAATTATAATGACCATGTCCCTCTCTTGAGATGGTGGTGCTTCTTCCCTGCATATCATTAGCCTAGCTATACAATTATGTAAAAACATATTTCTCCACAGGTGTAGGCTCGCACGACCAAACACCCCGTGCACTCAGGGCACATTAATGGTGAATCCTGACACTTCAGCGTCTTCACCACCACCCACAGGATGGCAACAACATGAGAATTCCAGCCTTCCTGACCACTGTCTAAGGCTCCTGACTATGCCAACGCAAGTCCCCTTTTCGGCACTCTTGCACCGAACTACATAGCGCAGGTCCAATTCCACTTGTTCGTTGCTCAACCGCGTAGTTCACCTTAAGACGTATGCACGGGCCAAGCTTTTCTCGGATCCTAATATTTCCAAACAATCACAAAACCCAGTTATGTTCAAGGCCGGTTCCCAGACCGCCAAGTTAGCAGAACAACGATTTAGCTCAGTTTTTGGGGTGCGCCTTGGATCTAAAATCCAAGGATCCCTGCTGCAATCTACTGCGTAGAAACCCTAAAACCCAAAGCACTGAGTTTTCTCCGGCAAAACATATCAAATGCAACATCACCGATCCAGACAATACACGTCCGGGTAGGCTTTACACACAATGCTTATGCCCGTACTTCGATTCCGGACTCTATATGCAACACAAGGGGGACTATTCCCGTCAACCCTAAGGAACACCACGCACTCACCGCACACTCGCGGGATCGGGTTTTCCCTATGCAAAAAGGAAGAGCTTCATATGCTCTAGTTGAGAATCGTTACCCTTGTAGTACGCTTTGGCGCCATGGAAAAACTACACGGATGGAAATCTTCGCAACGAACTTTCCTCCATGGATCCGCTCTCAGATCTCAAAACGGTGCTCTGATGCTCTGCCGGCGGCCGGAATCCTCCTCCTTCTTACTCCTTGCTCTAACTCCTTGGAAAGACAAAGCTTTGGAGTGATATGAAGGATTCAACTCCCATTAACGGCCTTAACAGAGCAGGAAACCACCTGGGTCGTTGGATCTAAAATAAAGAAATCAAACGGCTCTGATCCGCTCAAAAATCAACAGACCTGGGTCGAACACGGCCGCGCACACGGCCGTGTCCCAGGCCGTGTGCCTCGATCCAGGCACGATCATCGAACACAGAGACTCACACGGGCTCAGACACGCCCGTGTCTCACTTGACACGCCCGTGTCGGGTCCTCGACACGCCTGTGTCTGGGAGCATGTCAAACATAACTGCCACGGCAACCGACACGACCCTAATGAACACGGGTACTGACACGAGTAGGCACACGCCCATGTCAAATGACACGCTCGTGTCATTAAGTCATTTTATATGCTGTGTCCTTCTCGGGACAAAATCGTCCGAAACACCATGCCAGACACGCCGTTGGACACGCCCGTGTCCTAGACCGTGTACCTCTATACAGGCACCAAAATCCCTTTTTAAGCGACCAACTCAAATACAATTTTTGGGGTGTTACAAATCTCCCCCACTTAAGGAATTTCATCCCGAAATTAAATAAAGGTACAAAACTTACAAGTTACCTGAACGGAATAACTAGGGGTATTCTTCCAACATAGTTTGCTCTCGCTCCCAAGAAATCTCCTCACGTCCGCAATTATCCCAACGGACTTTAACCATTCGGATATCCTTGTTGCGGAGTTGCTTGACTTCAACGTCTTCTATACGTATATGCTTGACCTTTGTCGTCAACTCGTAATCTACTGGCACTTGATCAATCGCAACTATCTGTGAAGGCTCTTGCACCGCCTTACGCAAGACTGATACATGGAACACATCATGTAGCCCACTCAACTCCACCGAAAGCTTCAATCTATACGCTGCTTCGCCAACACACTCCAAGATCTCAAATGGTCCAAGGTATCTCGGACTCAGCTTCTTCAAGCGTCGAACCCACGAGACACCCTTGAACGGTTTGATTTTCAAGTACATCGAGTCGCCAACACTGAACTCCATGTTCTTATGCTTGGCGTTTTAGTACTTTGACTGTCTGTCCTTAGCGATCTTCAACCGTTCCTGAATTGTCCGTATCACTGAAGAGTCATCTTCCACCGCTTGATGTTTGTAAAACTTCGACTCGCCCGCATCCAACCAATACAACGGCGTGCGACACTCTCTCTCGTACAAGGCCTCGAAAGGCGTCATTCCAATACTCGCCTGAAAGCTGTTGTTATACGCAAACTCCACCATGTATAGGTGATCTTCCCAGTGCTTTCCAAAATCTAGGACGCACATATGAAGCATGTCCTCCAACGTCTGGTTGACCCTCTCGGTTTGGCCATCCATCTGCGGATAAAAGGTTGTGCTGAACTTTAGCTTAGTACCCAACAGACTATGCACCAACCTCTAGTCATTCAACGTGAAGCATCCATCTCGATCGTTAATAATACTGTGGGGCACACCATGCAACCGTACAATATTCTCCACATAGATTTTGGCCAACCTTTCCACCGGATCTTCCTTCCTGATCGGGATGAATTGTGACACCTTTGTCAACCTATCTACGACCACCCAGATGGCGTCGTTTCCCCTCTGCGACTTCGGCAAACCATGCACAAAAACCATAGATATGTCATTAAATTTCCATTTCGGGATAGGCAAGGACTTTAGGAAACCTCCGGGCTTCGGGCACTCCACCTTAACCAAGGCACAAGTTTGGCACTTAGCCACATAAAGTGCTACATCTTTCTTCAATCCTGGCCACCAAAATAATTTCTTCATGTCTCTATACATCTTCGTGCTTCCCGGGTGGATTGAGTACTTGGTATGATGAGCCTCGTACATCAACTCCTCCCGAAGATTATCCGCACTAGGAACGCATAGGCGACCATCCTTCCTTAGCAACCCATCCTCAACAGCAAACTGTGAATTTGACCCATCCAATGATTCATCCAAGATCTGCTTCATGCTGTTATCCTGAATCAAAGCACGCCGAACTCTATCCGCTAGGTCACACTGCACCTCGGTCCAAAACAATTTCGCCTTAGTACTATACTGCTTGTCGACGCAAGATATCTCCAAAGCCTCCAACTCACGGACCAATCTCTCATCATGTACTGATAACCAGTTGGCCTGTGCAGGAACCTTACGACTTAACTCATCCGCCACTACATTACCTTTCCCTGGCACATAATGTATCTTGAAGGAGTAGTCCCTTAGGAACTCCATCCACCTCCGCTGCCTCATGTTCAGATCCTTTTGATCTAACAGGTACTTCAAGCTCTTATGATCGGTGTATATATCGACTTTCACACCGTACAGATAGTGCCTCCACATCTTTAAACGAAATATCACGACCGCTAACTCCAAGTCATAGAACGGATAATTTCTATCGTGAGCCTTCAATTGTCGCGAACCGTAGGCTATCACACTCCTGTAACGCCCCCGGTTTTTCTGTGTTATGTTTGATCTTTGACTGACATTTCGATGGCGTATTTTCCGGCTTTGTGCCATTGTAGAGCGTGGTTTTAGCTCTTAGGGTTCCCTGTGTAGCCTGTTTGTAGCCTGTTAGCAAGATTCCCCAGCTAGCCGGAGTCTGTTTGATGACTCGGCTGGGCCTCTTAGGGAATGCTTATGTTTTGACTTCGGGAAGTGTTATCCCGGGTTTCGTTCGTCGAATGCTAATTTCGACTCCGCAGTTGTGTTTGTAGCGTGGGTTTTTAGCTGCGGCGTGAATTTCGTCTTTTTCATAGAAGTTTTTGGTTTCATGTTGTTTTGATATTGAGTGTAAATAATTATTGATATGTTAACTGTTTATTATTAAAACTGATATATATATATATATATATAGTCTTGGGTCAGAATTAGGGCTGGGTTCCTTTTGTTCTTTTCCTGTTTCTCTGCTTGGAAGAAGCCGTCGCCTGTACGAGAGGAAGAGCACCGCCGGCCTACCGTAGCGTTCGGACGCCGATTCCTGGAGATTTAGCGGTCGGAATTCGATTCCGAGAGTGGATCTGGACTGCCCTCGCCGGGATCTGCTTTCTCTCTGCTACTCAGCTTGCTGCTCTGCGGCCAGATCCGTGAGCGGGGGAGGCCGCCGACCGAGTTCCTGGTATTGAGGCAAGTGATGTCCCCTCATCCTTGCCAAAGCTGATCTTTGTCTTTCTTTTGAGCTAGTTTTTATCACTTTCTTGTTTAGATCTTAGGTGTAAGCTAGGGTTTGTTCCCGATCATACCGTGGTTAGTGTAGAAAGTTCCAGTTAAATATCAGTTTTCCGAGGGATTGTGTCTATTAGGGGCAGTTTTGGTTCGGTTTAGGCCGAGTAGCTGCCATTGCTGATGGATGTTGTACTCTAGGGAGAGAGAGAATCCTCGTTCTCGTTCTGGTTGTGTGCTGGATATGGCGCCTGAAGCCAGTCAGGGTGTCGACACCGTGGTGTCGACACCAGCCTCTCCGGGTGTCGACACCGTGGTGTCGACACCAGCTAGTCAGGGTGTCGACACCGTGGTGTCGACACCAGCCTCTCCGGGTGTCGACACCGTGGTGTCGACACCAGCCTGTCAGGGTGTCGACACCGTGGTGTCGACACCAGCCTGTCAGGGTGTCGACACCGTGGTGTCGACACCAGCCTGTCAGGGTGTCGACACCGTGGTGTCGAGCCTGTCAGGGTGTCGACACCGTGGTGTCGACACCAGCCTGTCGGGGTGTCGACACTTGGTGTCGACACCCGCAGCTGTAGTGTCGACACCTTGTGTCGACACCGGCCGCAGTGGTATCGACACTTGGTGTCGACACCGGCAGCGGCTGTGTCGACACCGCCCGCAGTGGTGTCGACACCTTGTGTCGACACCGGCCGCAGTGGTGTCGACACTTGGTGTCGATACCCGCAGCTGTAGTGTCGACACCTTGTGTCGACACCGGCCGCAGTGGCGTCGACACTTGGTGTAGACACCCGCAGCGGCAGTGTCGACACCTTGTGTCGACACCGACCGCAGAGGTGTCGACACTTGGTGTCGACACCAGCAGCGGTTGTGTCGACACCTTCTGTCAACACCGGCATGTCGTGGTGTCGACACATCGTGTCGACACTCGGTGCTGCCCTTATTTTGGGGTCAGGGAGACTCGGGGTTGGTTTTGGTTAGGCGTGCAAGGCCGCGTCGGTTGGACCCGACATTTTTGCCTTGGGTTCATGTGTATCTTAGGATTGTTAGTGTGACCTTTCCCTAGGGGGGGCATTGGGTGTTCGGCTAATTTTCTGCATGCCGACTCTTGGGTTGTGGCAGGTGGTGGAGTTTTGGTGGCCTCTGGAGGGGTGGTTTTATGTGGAGAGCTGTGGCCACCGCCTTGTGCCCCGGTTTGGGTTGGTGTGTGTGGGACCCTAAAGCTGCCACTGTTTGATCTCTTAGCCCTTTTTGGGTCTGATTCTGGTTATGCATTCAGACCCATGTTTTGACCACTGCCGCTTACCCACGTGTTAGGGCTGTTAGTCCCTTTCCTGTTTATGTCTACCCTTTCTTTTGGCATATGTATATGTCTTGTTGCTGTTACAGGCTCTCTTGGTAAGGTATATTGGTTTTATTGCTCGCACTTGGTGTGCTCTGCGGTGTTTTTGACAGCATTCTGTTCTTACTGTCATCCCCTTTTCTTTTGCTTATTGCGGTTTGCTGCCGGGTTGGTAAACCCTTCTTTTTATTTGCTAATTAATCCATTGCTCTATTTACCTTTTGATTGTTTCCTTGCTGAGGTGTTCTTTTCTTGAATGCCTCAGGTCCAGGTTGTAGCCAGTTCAGCGGCTAGTTCTTTTGGAGGGGCTTGTTGGTGGCCTCTAGGGTAGCTGAGATTGCTGATCCCCGTTTGCTGTGAGGTAGTTCTTTACTCTTCTGTATAGACATACATACTCGCCAGTGGGTTCGTGTCAGGTTGTTCGCGCCCACTGGTGGCTTCTTGTAATGCTGAATATGAATTTAAACTGCTGTTTTTGCCTATTTGAGGTTGGTTACTTGCTTCTGGGAAGGATTTATGCTAGGTTGCATGTTAGATAGTTTAAAACCTAAAAGCATTATTATATGTACCCCATGTATAACATGTTTCTAAACCAAAGACACTATTTTTCCTCAGCGTAAAACACTATCTTTTATACCTACTATAATCACCTTTGGGTCGTGCACGCATAAGTCGTCCCCCGGGGACACTTATGCTCATTTAGGGCGTCAATTTAATTGAACCAAAGTATTTTCTGCTGCATATATATATATATAGTTTTAACAGTGGACTAGCTGACCCACCTGGCCGAGGGATATGGCCATTCAACAAAACTGATTTTCTTTCATACTTAACTAACAATTTCCCTTAAAACCTAACGTCTGGAGTTTTGCCTGAGGGTGTGCAGTTATCCCCTGCACGACGTGGCATCACGACGCGTGTTTTCTCTTACTCTGATACGATTTTTACCGTTGAGAAAATGCGGGTTGTGACAGTTGGTATCAGAGGGAGGTTGCTTGACAAATGGTTGGGCAACCTTTCCCTTATCTGCATTAGTGTTTATCATCATACCATTCACACACCGATATGTCATCAGCACGTCTTGGCCGAAGCACGAACACTACACGCATGAGCATAAAGAAGTATACAGGGCATATTATGTAGTATGGGATGCATAATATGTGTTCGTATATGGATCCACCATAGGAGGCAACATGTGAGGGTTATGTAGTATGGGATGCATAACCTCACCACATGAATGCGGCTAGCACGTTTTTCTCTTTCGTTACATGGGAATGTTATGTAGTATGGGATGCATAACATTTTGATGTTTACGCCGCCCATGGCATGCACTAAGGCCTTTTTAGAATGCATAGCATATCATGCATAGCATAACATTTCATAAGCATAACGTGACAAGCTAAAGATTTGCAAGATGACATATGTACACACATGGTTTTGAGTAAAAAAGAATACAAATACATGCATTCATGGTTTAGGCACATGAGTTAGTATGATGGTGGTGAACCATCTTAGTATAAGCATAACATCATCATGGTAAAAACAACTCCCAGAACAAGTTGTGCAGTTGAAGTTCATATTTAAGTGTGTTTGTTCGTACCGGGTATTTTTGTTCTAGTTGATGGGCTGGGATTTGTCTAAAGCTTGTGCGATCTTAGGATGGCGAGACGTCCTGCGACGAGATCGACCTCCCAATCCGAGGGTGAGACGTCAGGAGCGCAGAGCGATGCGTTGGTAGAAAGCCTACGACAGAGTAATGAGGAGTTATCGAGGCAGGTAGTGGCTATGCAGGCTCAGATTCAGTCCCTTGTAGCAGTGGTGGCGGGACAGACCGCGAGAGCTCAGAACCCCACTGAGGGGGTAGCTGTTCCTACCCCTCCTGCTCCTCCCGTGCCTTTGGTTGTGGTGCCCCCGGAGATGGCGTTCATATCCCAGTTTCAGCGGCTGAGACCCCCTACCTATGATGGGCAGGCAGATTTCATGATTTTGGATGATTGGCTGATTACCATTGAGGAGATGTTCTTGTACTCAGGGATTACGGACGATCAGAGAGTGATGCTCGCTGCTTACCAGCTCAAAGGCTTAGCAAAGAATTGGTGGCTGAGGGAGAAAGAGAGCTTAGTGGCAGGTTGCACTTGGGAGACATTTAAGGTGATGTTGTTAAGTAAGTTTCTGCCTTCAGTCGAGCGGGGCCGGCTAATGAATGACTTTCTTCATATAAAACAGAGGAAACTCACAGTTAGTGAGTATGAGATTGAGTTTAGTAAGTTGAGTCAGTTTGCTCCGGGTCTGGTGAGTGTTGAGGCAGACCGAGTTAAGCGATTTCTGGGTGGACTAAGAAGCGACATTCAGCAGTTAGCGAATGCCTATGGAGCCGTCAGTTATGCCAGTATGGTTGATGCTGCCTTGAGAGTTGAGGCCATTGAGAATGCCAAGAATAGAGGCCAGCAGTTAAGGAAGGATAAGCGGAATTCCGGTGGAGGGAAGAGCCCTCAGGAACCTGATGTTGTCTCAAGAAAGAAGGTCAAAGAGATTTGTAGCTTTTGTGGCCGGCCAGGCCACCCCTTTGAGAAGTGTTTAAAAAGGTTGGGAGCGCAGAAGAAGGATCAGGTGCACGCGATTCAGGGTACTTCCAGGGGAGACTTGGTGTGTGCCTTGTGTGGAAGGAAGGGGCATGAGGCTGCCCGTTGTTGGTTAAAAGATAAGGTCTGTTTTCAGTGCGGCCAGAGGGGTCATCTCAAGACAAGGTGCCCTCAGACTCAGTCTTTTCTGCAGCCAGTTCCCCTCCAGGCTCTGCCACCACCTCAGCGAGTGGATAAAGGAAAAGGAAAGCTGAATGTGCTTTCGGCAGACGAAGCGCAGACCTCGACACAGGTTATCTCAGGTTCGACTCCTCCCCAGTCGTTTCGTTACATTCCCATTTTGGTTGTAGTTTTCGTTTTAGCGCTTGTTGCCTTAGATGCGTGTGCAATTCGTAGGGCGATTTAAGGTAAAGAACCGCTGGGCGTGATTGTCTCTTAGATATCTGCAAGGAGAGAGAATAACCAAACTAACAATTCATCAAGGCAAGTATACCTATCGAAATGCAGCTAGGGGACACAAGTGTCGTATTGAAATCCGGGAACAGTTGAGTAAGCTTACTCACATGAAATCTATTATTTTATCGACGAAAAAATAAGGTTTTCTTAAGCTAAATGTACTAAAGGAAGAGAACTACTTGCATGAAAAGATAAAGAGAGCTAAAGAGTGATTAACTTAAGCTTGGTAACAATGAAGGGAAAATGCACTCGATCAGAAATCACCTTGGCAAGAGTGGTTTGAAAAATACGATAAATAAACCTAAGCTAATTAGGGTAAAGGTCTTTGACCGTGGAGGTTCCATGAATATTGACACGCTTCTCTCGAAGGCCGTGCCTAACTGAGTTTAGGAAGGTCCGACCGACTTTCGCCTAAATCGGAGGCCTAAAACTCGCTTTACGCGGTGAACCCCTCTAATGGATTTTACTCCAATCCGGGAGATTTGATCGTCTGCCTCTCTCGAGGGGTGCGAACAACTCCCTTTACTCTTGAGTGCTCATTTCAAACTTTCGGCCTCTCGGCTAGCCCAGAATGAAAGCAAAGGTGGAGAGTATATATCGATAATATACCTCCAACCCGTGATAAATCAAGAGTAATTCAAAGCTAAACCCTAAAAAGAAAAGGTAAGATTCAAAGCATCATAACCTAATCACTCGAACCTCGGATCATTAAGATCGAGTACATGGAGGATTAGTTAATCATGGTGAGGTGGAAGAGGGGGGATTAGTAGAAGAAAAATACTGAAAATGGAGCAGAAACGTAAAAGAAAACAGCAATTTTTATTAATAGAAACAGTGATCTTACAGCTTGAAAACCAGAGATTACAAGAACATGAGAAGGAAACTACACTATCATTAGCATCATACTACAGAAATAAACTAGGAGCTAATACAGGGAAAGCATAAAGCTAGAGCTACGAACTAAAAATGGAAAGACATGCTTAAAAAGTTCAGAAATACAAAGGACAGAACCTCCCCTCTCAAAGCGAAAAGTTTTTTAAAACCCCTGGAGTTGGGCTCTATTTATAGAATTTTTCGGGTCGGGTCACGCCCCCCTGTCACGCCCTGGTCGGGCGTGACCCTGGGGCATGACACATTCGGTGCGACTTTTTCGGGCAGGAATTGAATTCTGACGGAGTTGTTGCGGTACACGCCCACCAGTCACGCCCTGGTAGGGCGTGACCCTGGGGCGTGTTCTTTGCGGCGTGACTTGGGAGCTGAAATTGAATGCTGGAGGTGACGGGCGGAATTGCTGAAGTACACGCCCATATATCACGCCCGGGTCAGACGTGACCCTAGAGCGTGACACTTTCGGTGCGGCGGTGGAGCGGGAAAGACGAGCGCGCTGCGGCGATTCCTCGGAACCTGGGGACACGCCTATAGTACACGCCCGTATCGGGTGTGTCACGGGCGTGACCGAGGGTGTGTACACTAAGTTTCCACGGAATACAGTTTCGGACCAATTGCTTCATTCCTCTGGCTTACACGCCCTAGGTACACGCCCTGGTAGGGCGTGACCTTGGGGCGTGTCACAGCAAAATTCGGCTGAAAGCCGTGAAAACCTGCAAAAAGCAGAAAAAATGCATTAGCGACAAAAATATATACAAAGGGGAATCAAAACAAGTACTTTACAAGACATGATTGGCTTTAAAACCCCGAAAATATCCTAATAAAATTGACTGCAAACGTATTATCAAATTCCCACAAGCTTAAGTTTTGCTTGTCCCCAAGCAAAGATATAAAGACAAGCTAATCATAAAAAGTGACTAATTCAAAAGGTTTTAATCATACTCACACAAGTACTATGCGAAATTCTAGGTAGGGAGAATGTAAAACGTAAATCTAAAACAATTATTTAGGTATGGTTTAACTTTTATAAACTTTAATTAATAAAAATAAATCATCCAGAATTTTGACGAAATTCTTTAAATAGATTTAAGTAAGGCAATGAAAATGAAAAGAACGTATTGAGTTATTACTAGATCCAAGCAACGCATTATAATTATATCAATTAAATAACAAAAATCTAAGTTTAAATCCAAAACTAAAACTGATTTACTTTTCTTTTTTTCTTAGTTGTTAAATAAAATTAAAAAAAAGGGCGTGAATCAAAAGGACTTAATAGGACCGAAACGTTTGGTTTAGGAATATGAATAGGAGTGGAATTCAAATATAAACATGGAGGCTTAAAAATCACACTAAACCAAAACAACGAGTTTCAAAAAAATAAATTTATTTTAAACAAAATATGTATAAATAAATTTATTTTTTTTCTCTTTATGATTATTTATCTCTCTTTATTTTTTTTTTATTATTTTCATTCATTTTTTTTTTTCAATTTATTGCTTTTGAGTACACCTTTTTCAACAATATTTCCACAGATAAGACAAAATTTCTTATCAAACAAAATTAGCGTGATTAGATAGGTAGGAATTTGGGCTTTGTTGAAAATGAAATGGTGTGTGGAGTTTATCAAATGAATTTGGAAAAAAGGCTCAAAAGCGGCTAACTAGTGGTAAAAGAGTTTAGGTTGGCAAGAAAGCTCAAACGTAAAAAAAATGGCCTAAATCATTTTCACGCGTTTTTTTTTTAAATTTATTTAAAACATAGAGTCGATAAATTTCAAAAAGCAAGTTCGAGATAATAAAAGAAGATTGATGAAATTATCTTGAAAATAAAAATAATATGTCACTTGGATCGTTCATATCTACTACGTCATTCAAAATATGTTCTTACAAAAATCATCTAAATACGAAAAGGAAAATAGTGGATGATAAATTCTTAGAGAAAGTAAAGAAAATAAAGAACGGAAAACCATAATAGAAATGCACGGTTTAGAGAAATATTTTACCTTAACATGCTACAGTGAATTAGAAACACAGCATGGCCAACATTTTACTTGTGAAATATGATTAAAAAGAATGATTAGAAAAATTATAATTAACTACGTTGTTTATAAAGAAGTTTGAGAAAAACAAAACATAAACATGGGGTACTTATTGAAATACCAAAATGCAGCTATATATATATAATATTTTGTTTGAAATTTTTTTTTGAAATTTTGGATTTTTTTGGGATTTTTACAAAACAAAAAGAAGGAGGAAGTCCTCCCCCAAGCTTAAAATCTACATTGTTTGCAATGGAGAAGGAGGTCGGAGAACGAGAGAAAAGTAAAGTACAGAAATAAAAGACAGAATTGAAAAGCAGGTACTTCCCCGGTTTTATTTTGCAGGGCAAGTTGAGTGATACCGCTCCTCCATGCCTGTGCTGTGGATCTTCATGAAACGTCTTCCGGCGGACTTTGGCATGTAAGCAGAACCGTTGGAGCAGGCGATCGCAGAAGTTTCAGCTTGCCGGAGCCAGTCGGGGCAAAAAGTGTAAAAGAAAGAAAACATAAAAAGATAACTTGGGTTGCCTCCCAAGACCGCCCTTTGTTTAAAGCGTCGTTTGAGCTCGACGCATCAAAATAAGATTGTCCCAAATATTGTTTTTAAAAATAAGTTCGAATAAATGTCAAAGTTTGTGAGTAAAATAATGTTCAGATTAATCAAATGTCAGGACCGGAAAGATAGAGTTAACAGGGTTGAGACTGACATCATCACAGAAATACAGTTTAAGACGCTGACCATTCACTTTGAAAGTACCCTTATCAGGGTGAGAAATTAAAACAGTACCATAAGAAAAGACTTCTAAAACAGTAAAAGACTCAGACCAACGTGATTTTAATTTACCCGGGAATAAACGTAAACGAGAGTTATAAAGAAGCACTTGGTCGCCTGGCTTAAAGATTTTTGGGTGCCTAAGATGTCGATCGTGTAAACGCTTCGTCCGCTCTTTATAAAGTCTGTTATTTTCATACGCGTAAGAGCGCCACTCGTCGAGTTCGTTAAGTTGAAATTTTCGAAAATCGCCGACAGAGTGGGGATCGAAGTTTAAAAATCGCAAGGCCCAAAAGGCGCGGTGTTCTAACTCTACGGGTAAATGACACGATTTTCCATAAACCAACCGATATGGCGTACAGCCGAGGGCGGTTTTGTACGCTGTTCGGTAGGCCCATAGAGCATCGTCTAATTTGGCGGACCAGTCTTTTCTAGATGTTGAAACAGTCTTTTCTAAAATTCTTTTTATTTCTCTATTCACTACTTCGACTTGTCCGTTAGTTTGGGGGTGGTAGGCAGTGGAAAGCTTATGAGTAATGCCATATTTAGTTAGGATTTTTGAAAATTGTGCGTTACAGAAATGGGAACCCCTATCACTAACGATAGCGCGCGGCGTACCGAATCGAGAAAATAATTTTTTGAGGAAATTAACTACGACTCGGGCGTCATTCGTAGGAAGAGCTTGAAAACTTCGCACTCTAGAAATATACATTATTCCCGAAGCTAGAAGGAAAAGGACCAACAAAATCAATCCCCCAGAGGTCGAAAACTTCGCACTCTAGAAAATAATTTTGTGGCATTTCATTTTTATTCGAAATATTCCCCGACCGTTGGCAACTATCACACCTACTCACAAAGGCATGCGCGTCTTTAAACAGGCTGGGCCAGTAAAAACCCGCGCTTAACACTTTGTGAGCGGTGCGAGCAGCTTGATAGTGCCCACCTGTCGGTCCTTCATGCAAATGTTTAATAATATCTAATCCTTCATCCAAGGAAACACACCTCCTGATCACTTGGTCTGCACAGACTTTAAAAAGATGCGGGTCCTCCCAAAAGTAGTTCTTCAGCTCAGAAAAGAATTTCTTCTTTTGCTGAGATGAAAACTCTTTTGGGAGCACACGGGCCACTAGATAGTTGGCGATGCGGGCAAACCAAGGAGAAGTAGATGTGTTAATTACGAAAAGCTTCTCATCAGGGAAATAGTAATGAAAAGAATTTTCATCTAATTGTTCTATAAACGGGTTGTCTAGGCGCGAAAGGTGGTCGGCGGCCAAGTTCTCGGCACCTCGCTTATCACGGATCTCTAAGTCAAACTCCTGGAGGAGTAAGACCCAGCGAATCAAGCGAGGCTTGGCATCCGTTTTAGAGAGAAGATATTTGAGGGCCGAGTGGTCCGTAAAAACAATAATTTTCGAAAGAGTAATATAAGGGCGAAATTTGTCAAATGCGAATACTACAGCTAAGAGCTCCTTCTCGGTTGTGGTGTAATTTTCCTGTGCAGATGTGAGAGTTTTACTAGCGTAATAAATGGGGTGGAAGTTTTTGGAAATACGTTGACCTAGTACGGCTCCCACCGCATAACTACTCACATCACACATTATTTCAAATGGAAGATCCCACACCGGAGCTATCATGATTGGCGCATTAACTAATTTTTCTTTTATTAAATTGAAGGCAGCTAGACAGAGGTCATCAAAGATGAATGGGGCGTATTTTTCTAAGAGATGGGTAAGGGGCTTGGTGATTTTGGAAAAGTCCTTTATGAAGCGGCGGTAGAAACCCGCATGACCCAGGAAACTTCTTATGGCTTTTATGTTCGTAGGTGGCGGCAGTTTCTCGATAACTTCTATTTTCGCAACGTCTACTTCAATACCCCTTTCAGAAATTTTATGTCCCAAAACTAACCCTTCCCTTACCATAAAATGACATTTTTCCCAATTTAAGGCGAGGTTAGTTTCTTCGCATCGCTCTAAGACTTTTTCAAGGTTCTCTAAGCAACTATCGAAGGAATTCCCGAAGACGGAGAAATCATCCATGAAGACTTCCATAATGCTTTCTACGTACTTGTCAAAGATGGCGAGCATACATCGTTGGAATGTAGCCGGCGCATTGCACAATCCAAACGGCATTCTTCGGTAGGCGAAGGTGCCGAAGGGACAAGTAAACGTAGTTTTCTCCTGGTCCTCGGGGGAGATGGGGATTTGAAGATACCCGAGAGGCCATCGAGAAAACAATAAAAGCTATGTCCGGAAAGTCGTTCTAAAATTTGATCAATGAACGGCAAGGGGAAGTGATCCTTGCGGGTGGCGTCATTCAACTTACGGTAATCTATACACATTCGCCATCCGGTCACCGTCCGAGTCGGGATTAATTCATTATTTTCATTACTTACGACCGTTATCCCTCCCTTCTTTGGTACTACCTGTACTGGGCTAACCCACTTACTGTCGGATATAGGATAGATAATTCCTGCGTCTAACAATTTCATAACCTCGCCCTTAACTACGTCTTTCATGTTTGGGTTTATACGGCGCTGAGGTTGTATAGAGTTACGAGAATTATCTTCCATTAAGATTTTATGAGTGCAGAAAGATGGGCTTATGCCCTTGATATCAGATATCTGCCAAGCAATAGCTTGGCGATGCTTTTGTAAAATTGAAAGAAGTTTATTCTTTTGTGCATCCGTGAGGTAGGCCGAAATTATGACAGGCAGCTTAGAGTCCTTTTCTAAGAAAGCGTATTGAAGGTGCTCTGGTAGTTCTTTCAGTTCCAAGGTAGGGGGGTCATCATACGAGGTCTTGGAAATTTGTTCTTTTTCAAAAACTATGTCCTCGTACACTTTTTTATATGTAAAATTAAAAGGGGTGTTGCTAGCGGCCATGGAGGCTTCGTGCAGCGATTCAGTTGGAAAAGTAGAAGAGGAACAGAAATCATTAAATTCTTTTTCAAAATCAGAGGTGGGAGAGAAGAATTCTTCACTTATGTGTAGAGATTCAGTTGGAAGAGTAGGAGAGGAACAAAAATTGGAAAATTCTTTGTCAAAATCAGAGGTGGGAGAGAAGAATTCTTCACTTATGGTATCCATGAAAAAACAGGAGTCATCATTAGCTAGTGTGTTCTTCATCGAGGGGGTGATAGAGAAAGTTACCTCATCGTCGCCCACTCGAAGGAAGAGCTTACCATTGCTTACATCAATGATAGCTCGGGAGGTGGCAAGGAAGGGTCGGCCAAGGATCAGGGGAACCTCGACGTCTTCTTCAATGTCTAAAATGACAAAGTCCACCGGGAAGATGAACTTGTCAACTTTGACTAGGACGTCCTCCACTATTCCTAACGGGTATTTGACTGACCTGTCGGCTAGCTGGATACTCATGCGTGTGGGGTTGAGACTACCAATTCCTAACTTTTTAAACAACGAGAGGGGCATAAGATTAATACTCGCACCTAAGTCGGCTAAAGCGTGTTTGACAAAGAGATCACCGAAGACACACGGGATAGAGAAACTACCCGGGTCACTGATTTTTTTCGGTAATCCGTTTGTCAAAACCGCCGAGCACGCGGCATTTAACGTGACATGAGAAAGGTTCTCTAACTTCTTCTTGTTAGTTAGGAGGTCCTTAAGGTATTTTGCGTACTTCGGCATCTGGGATATGGCTTCGTGGAAAGGCAGATTTACGTGGATTTGCTTAAACATTTCCAAAAAACGGGTGTATTGATCATCCTGTCGTTGTTTATTAAGTTCGGAAGGGTATGGCGGGGATGGATTATTTTTAAAGGTGGGTGGTGGAGTGAATTCTTTTTCTACGATAGGGGTGATAATTTCTTCGGCAGAGATGGAATTTTTAAAAGGGGAACGGAGCTTTGATTTTCAAAACGGGAGCGGAGCTTTGATTTTTAAAAACGGGAGCGGAGCTTGCCTCGGGTTCTTCACTTACCATACCAGGAACTTTCTTCCCACTCCGAAGAGTTATAGCTTTCGCTTGCTCTCTCGGGTTGGGCTCGGTATTGGAAGGAAGAGACCCTACGGGTCGCTCAGAAATCATTTTAGCGAGCTGTCCTACCTGATTTTCTAAGTTTTTAACACTTCCGGTTAAGGTCCTAATCGTAGCGTCATTAGCATTCATGTATTTTGAAAACACTTCCTCCAAATTTGGAGGTTTTGGAAAACTTTGAGGAGGAGGTGGTGGTGGAGCAGAAAAATCACTTTGCGGTGGCGGGCGCACAGCATTCGATGGATTGCTCCACGAAAAATTCGGATGATTTCTTAACGCAGGATTATAACTATTCGGAAAATTAAAACCAGGAGGATGATAATTCGCAGCAGAAAAATTATTAAAAGCAGTTCTAGGCATATTATTTACATAATCCAAATGTTCAGCGGGAGGAGTTGCAGATTCCCATACCTGAGGGGCGGAGGCAGCAGTCATCTCCGTAATTTTTTTGCTTAATATTTCAACTTGCAGTGCGAGTTGTGAGACGTTGTCCACTTCAAAGAGACCTGCAGGTTTGTTTGGGCGGGACCTAGGCACATTCCACTGGTAAGTGTTCATGGCCATGTCTTCAAACAGCTCAAGAGCTGCTTCCGGGGTCTTATGGTTTAAAGTACCGCCAGAAGCTGCGTCTATCATTTGCTTCGTGCTTTGATTTAGCCCATTATAAAACGTCTGCACCTGCAACCATACAGGCAGAGCGTGATGTGGGCATCGTCTTAATAATTCTTTAAATCTTTCCCAGGTTTCGTAAAGGGTCTCTGAGTCTATTTGTCCAAAGGCAGAAATGTCATTCCTAAGTTTAGCAGTTTTAGCAGGCGGAAAATACTTGGCCAAAAATTTTTCAGTTAATTGCGTCCAAGTAGTTATGCTATTTTTAGGAAGGGTGTTCAGCCACTGCTTAGCCTTAATTCTAAGAGAGAAAGGAAATAATCTTAGCCTAATAGCATCATTTGTGACACCATTTATCTTGAAGGTGTCACAAATCTCAAGAAAGCTGGCTATGTGTGCGTTCGGGTCTTCATCTTGAAGCCCGTCAAATTGCACATACTGCTGCACCATTTGAATTATGCTAGGCTTTAGTTCAAAATTATTATTATTTATTGCAGGGCGAACTATACTAGTTTCTGTACCCTCGAGATTTGGTCGTGCATAATAGGACATAGGCCTTTGCACGACTTCCTCCACGTTGGGTTCTGCCATTCTTAAGGTAGAAAATGACTCGGAATCCTCAACCGGCACTTGGGTAGTAGGGCCTTGAAATCGCGATCTTCTCCGAAGAGTACGCTCAATTTCGTGGTCCAGGTCCAAAGTAACCGACGGACTTCCGCGGGTCATACACTAGAAGAAGAGAGGAGAAGCAAGACTAAAAAGTAAAAGAGCTAATGAAGTTGGAAAAATTTTTGAAATAGATTTTTTTATGTTTTAACTCCCGAACTTCCCAAGGGCTACCCGGTGAAGGGTTCGCAAGGTACTAGACAAGATAGTGGCATTTAGAGCCACTTTGCCCTTTTCGAGAGAGTTAGGTGGTGTAGAAAATTTTGTGATGTGGGTTTCTATTACGAATGCGGTAATTAAAATCCAGCCATTTATCTCTGTGCGAGTAGGCGGAAATTAAAAGCTATACTCACGCACTCGACAGAAAATTAAAACACACCCACTCGACAGAAAGTAAACACACTCTACTGAAATAAAGCCTGCCAATTAACTCAAGTGAGTAGGCGGAAAAATAAAATACGCACACTTGCTTGAAATAAATCCAGCCAATTAACTCAAGTGAGTAGGCGGAAAAATAAAAAATACGCACACTTAACAAAATCCAGCCAATTAACTCAAGTGAGTAGGCGGAAAAAAATTTAAGAAGGAGGCTGAGAAAGAGAAGTGATAAAATTAATATATTCGCGTTTTCAATTTATCAACAAGCGTTGCTTCCCCGGCAACGGCGCCAAAAACTTGATTGTCTCTTAGATATCTGCAAGGAGAGAGAATAACCAAACTAACAATTCATCAAGGCAAGTATACCTATCGAAATGCAGCTAGGGGACACAAGTGTCGTATTGAAATCCGGGAACAGTTGAGTAAGCTTACTCACACGAAATCTATTATTTTATCGACGGAAAAATAAGGTTTTCTTAAGCTAAATGTACTAAAGGAAGAGAACTACTTGCATGAAAAGATAAAGAGAGCTAAAGAGCGATTAACTTAAGCTTGGTAACAATGAAGGGAAAATGCACTCGATCAGAAATCACCTCGGCAAGAGTGGTTAGAAAAATACGATAAATAAACCTAAGCTAATTAGGGTAAAGGTCTTTGACCGTGGAGGTTCCATGAATATTGACACGCTTCTCTCGAAGGTCGTGCCTAACTGAGTTTAGGAAGGTCCGACCGACTTTCGCCTAAATCGGAGGCCTAAAACTCGCTTTACGCGGTGAACCCCTCTAATGGATTTTACTCCAATCCGGGAGATTTGATCGTCTGCCTCTCTCGAGGGGTGCGAACAACTCCCTTTACTCTTGAGTGCTCATTTCAAACTTTCGGCCTCTCGGCTAGCCCAGAATGAAAGCAAAGGTGGAGAGTATATATCGATAATATACCTCCAACCCGTGATAAATCAAGAGTAATTCAAAGCTAAACCCTAAAAAGAAAAGGTAAGATTCAAAGCATCATAACCTAATCACTCGAACCTCGGATCATTAAGATCGAGTACATGGAGGATTAGTTAATCATGGTGAGGTGGAAGAGGGGGGATGAGTAGAAGAAAAATACTGAAAATGGAGCAGAAACGTAAAAGAAAACAACAATTTTTATTAATAGAAACAGTGATCTTACAGCTTGAAAACCAGAGATTACAAGAACATGAGAAGGAAACTACACTATCATTAGCATCATACTACAGAAATAAACTAGGAGCTAATACAGGGAAAGCATAAAGCTAGAGCTACGAACTAAAAATGGAAAGACATGCTTAAAAGTTCAGAAATACAAAGGACAGAACCTCCCCTCTCAAAGCGAAAAGTTGTTTTAAAACCCCTGGAGTTGGGCTCTATTTATAGAATTTTTCGGGTCGGGTCACGCCCCCCTGTCACGCCCTGGTCGGGCGTGACCCTGGGGCGTGACACATTCGGCGCGACTTTTTCGGGCAGGAATTGAATTCTGACGGAGTTGTTGCGGTACACGCCCACAGTCACGCCCTGGTAGGGCGTGACCCTGGGGCGTGTTCTTTGCGGCGTGACTTGGGAGCTGAAATTGAATGCTGGAGGTGACGGGCGGAATTGCTGAAGTACACGCCCATATGTCACGCCCGGGTCAGGCGTGACCCTGGGGCGTGACACTTTCGGTGCGGCGGTGGAGCGGGAAAGACGAGCGCGCTGCGGCGATTCCTCGGAACCTGGGGACACGCCTATAGTACACGCCCGTGTCGGGTGTGTCACGGGCGTGACCGAGGGCGTGTACACTAAGTTTCCACGGAATGCAGTTTCGGACCAATTGCTTCATTCCTCTGGCTTACACGCCCTAGGTACACGCCCTGGTAGGGCGTGACCTTGGGGCGTGTCACAGCAAAATTCGGCTGAAAGCCGTGAAAACCTGCAAAAAGCAGAAAAAATGCATTAGCGACAAAAATATATACAAAGGGGAATCAAAACAAGTACTTTACAAGACATGATTGGCTTTAAAACCCCGAAAATATCCTAATAAAATTGACTGCAAACGTATTATCAAATTCCCCCAAGCTTAAGTTTTGCTTGTCCCCAAGCAAAGATATAAAGACAAGCTAATCATAAAAAGTGACTAATTCAAAAGGTTTTAATCATACTCACACAAGTACTATGCGAAATTCTAGGTAGGGAGAATGTAAAACGTAAATCTAAAACAATTATTTAGGTATGGTTTAACTTTTATAAACTTTAATTAATAAAAATAAATCATCCAGAATTTTGACGAAATTCTTTAAATAGATTTAAGTAAGGCAATGAAAATGAAAAGAACGTATTGAGTTATTACTAGATCCAAGCAACGCATTATAATTATATCAATTAAATAACAAAAATCTAAGTTTAAATCCAAAACTAAAACTGATTTACTTTTCTTTTTTTCTTAGTTGTTAAATAAAATTAAAAAAAAGGGCGTGAATCAAAAGGACTTAATAGGACCGAAACGTTTGGTTTAGGAATATGAATAGGAGTGAAATTCAAATATAAACATGGAGGCTTAAAAATCACACTAAACCAAAACAACGAGTTTCAAAAAAAAAATTTATTTTAAACAAAATATGTATAAATAAATTTATTTTTTTCTCTTTATGATTATTTATCTCTCTTTGTTTTTTTTATTATTATTTTCATTCATTTTTTTTTCAATTTATTGCTTTTGAGTACACCTTTTTCAACAATATTTCCACAGATAAGACAAAATTTCCTATCAAACAAAATTAGCGTGATTAGATAGGTAGGAATTTGGGCTTTGGTGAAAATGAAATGGTGTGTGGAGTTTATCAAATGAATTTGGAAAAAAGGCTCAAAAGCGGCTAACTAGTGGTAAAAGAGTTTAGGTTGGCAAGAAAGCTCAAACGTAAACAAAAATGGCCTAAATCATTTTCACGCGTTTTTTTTTTAAATTTATTTAAAACATAGAGTCGATAAATTTCAAAAAGCAAGTTCGAGATAATAAAAGAAGATTGATGAAATTATCTTGAAAATAAAAATAATATGTCACTTGGATCGTTCATATCTACTACGTTATTCAAAATATGTTCTTACAAAAATCATCTAAAGACGAAAAGGAAAATAGTGGATGATAAATTCTTTAGAGAAAGTAAAGAAAATAAAGAACGGAAAACCATAATAGAAATGCACGGTTTAGAGAAATATTTTACCTTAACATGCTACCGTGAATTAGAAACACAGCATGGCCAACATTTTACTTGTGAAATATGATTAAAAAGAATGATTAGAAAAATTATAATTAACTACGTTGTTTATAAAGAAGTTTGAGAAAAACAAAACATAAACATGGGGTACTTATTGAAATACCAAAATGCAGCTATATATATATAATATTTTGTTTGAAATTTTTTTTTGAAATTTTGGATTTTTTGGGATTTTTACAAAACAAAAAGAAAACAAAAGAAGGAGGAAGTCCTCCCCCAAGCTTAAAATCTACATTGTCCGCAATGGAGAAGGAGGTCGGAGAACGAGAGAAAAGTAAAGTACAGAAATAAAAGACAGAATTGAAAAGCAGGTACTTCCCCGGTTTTATTTTGCAGGGTAAGTTGAGTGATACCGCTCCTCCATGCCTGTGCTGTGGATCTTCATGAAACGTCGTCCGGCGGACTTTGGCATGTAAGCAGAACCGTTGGAGCAGGCGATCGCAGATGTTTCAGCTTGCCGGAGCCAGTCGGGGCAAAAAGTGTAAAAGAAAGAAACATAAAAAGATAACTTGGGTTGCCTCCCAAGAGCGCCCTTTGTTTAAAGCGTCGTTTGAGCTCGACGCATCAAAATAAGATTGTCCCAAATATTGTTTTAAAATAAGTTCGAATAAATGTCAAAGTTTGTGAGTAAAATAATGTTCAGATTAATCAAATGTCAGGACCGGAAAGATAGAGTTAACAGGGTTGAGACTGACATCATCACAGAAATACAGTTTAAGACGCTGACCATTCACTTTGAAAGTACCCTTATCAGGGTGAGAAATTAAAACAGTACCATAAGAAAAGACTTCTAAAACAGTAAAAGGCCCAGACCAACGTGATTTTAATTTACCCGGGAATAAACGTAAACGAGAGTTATAAAGAAGCACTTGGTCGCCTGGCTTAAAGATTTTTGGGTGCCTAAGATGTCGATCGTGTAAACGCTTCGTCCGCTCTTTATAAAGTCTGTTATTTTCATACGCGTAAGAGCGCCACTCGTCGAGTTCGTTAAGTTGAAATTTTCGAAAATCGCCGACAGAGTGGGGATCGAAGTTTAAAAATCGCAAGGCCCAAAAGGCGCGGTGTTCTAACTCTACGGGTAAATGACACGATTTTCCATAAACCAACCGATATGGCGTACAGCCGAGGGCGGTTTTGTACGCTGTTCGGTAGGCCCATAGAGCATCGTCTAATTTGGCGGACCAGTCTTTTCTAGATGTTGAAACAGTCTTTTCTAAAATTCTTTTTATTTCTCTATTCACTACTTCGACTTGTCCGTTAGTTTGGGGGTGGTAGGCAGTGGAAAGCTTATGAGTAATGCCATATTTAGTTAGGATTTTTGAAAATTGTGCGTTACAGAAATGGGAACCCCTATCACTAACGATAGCGTGCGGCGTACCGAATCGAGAAAATAATTTTTTGAGGAAATTAACTACGACTCGGGCGTCATTCGTAGGAAGAGCTTGAAAACTTCGCACTCTAGAAATATACTTATTCCCGAAGCTAGAAGGAAAAGGACCAACAAAATCAATCCCCCAGAGGTCGAAAACTTCGCACTCTAGAAAATAATTTTGTGGCATTTCATTTTTATTCGAAATATTCCCCGACCGTTGGCAACTATCACACCTACTCACAAAGGCATGCGCGTCTTTAAACAGGCTGGGCCAGAAAAAACCCGCGCTTAACACTTTGTGAGCGGTGCGAGCAGCTTGATAGTGCCCACCTGTCGGTCCTTCATGCAAATGTTTAATAATATCTAATCCTTCATCCAAGGAAACACACCTCCTGATCACTTGGTCTGCACAGACTTTAAAAAGATGCGGGTCCTCCCAAAAGTAGTTCTTCAGCTCAGAAAAGAATTTCTTCTTTTGCTGAGATGAAAACTCTTTTGGGAGCACACGGGCCACTAGATAGTTGGCGATGCGGGCAAACCAAGGAGAAGTAGATGTGTTAATTACGAAAAGCTTCTCATCAGGGAAATAGTAATGAAAAGAATTTTCATCTAATTGTTCTATAAACGGGTTGTCTAGGCGCGAAAGGTGGTCGGCGGCCAAGTTCTCGGCACCTCGCTTATCACGGATCTCTAAGTCAAACTCCTGGAGGAGTAAGACCCAGCGAATCAAGCGAGGCTTGGCATCCGTTTTAGAGAGAAGATATTTGAGGGCCGAGTGGTCCGTAAAAACAATAATTTTCGAAAGAGTAATATAAGGGCGAAATTTGTCAAATGCGAATACTACAGCTAAGAGCTCCTTCTCGGTTGTGGTGTAATTTTCCTGTGCAGATGTGAGAGTTTTACTAGCGTAATAAATGGGGTGGAAGTTTTTGGAAATACGTTGACCTAGTACGGCTCCCACCGCATAACTACTCACATCACACATTATTTCAAATGGAAGATCCCACACCGGAGCTATCATGATTGGCGCATTAACTAATTTTTCTTTTATTAAATTGAAGGCAGCTAGACAGAGGTCATCAAAGATGAATGGGGCGTCTTTTTCTAAGAGATGGGTAAGGGGCTTGGTGATTTTGGAAAAGTCCTTTATGAAGCGGCGGTAGAAACCCGCATGACCCAGGAAACTTCTTATGGCTTTTATGTTCGTAGGTGGCGGCAGTTTCTCGATAACTTCTATTTTCGCAACGTCTACTTCAATACCCCTTTCAGAAATTTTATGTCCCAAAACTAACCCTTCCCTTACCATAAAATGACATTTTTCCCAATTTAAGGCGAGGTTAGTTTCTTCGCATCGCTCTAAGACTTTTTCAGGTTCTCTAAGCAACTATCGAAGGAATTCCCGAAGACGGAGAAATCATCCATGAAGACTTCCATAATGCTTTCTACGTACTTGTCAAAGATGGCGAGCATACATCGTTGGAATGTAGCCGGCGCATTGCACAATCCAAACGGCATTCTTCGGTAGGCGAAGGTGCCGAAGGGACAAGTAAACGTAGTTTTCTCCTGGTCCTCGGGGGAGATGGGGATTTGAAGATACCCCGAGAGGCCATCGAGAAAACAATAAAAGCTATGTCCGGAAAGTCGTTCTAAAATTTGATCAATGAACGGCAAGGGGAAGTGATCCTTGCGGGTGGCGTCATTCAACTTACGGTAATCTATACACATTCGCCATCCGGTCACCGTCCGAGTCGGGATTAATTCATTATTTTCATTACTTACGACCGTTATCCCTCCCTTCTTTGGTACTACCTGTACTGGGCTAACCCACTTACTGTCGGATATAGGATAGATAATTCCTGCGTCTAACAATTTCATAACCTCGCCCTTAACTACGTCTTTCATGTTTGGGTTTATACGGCGCTGAGGTTGTATAGAGTTACGAGAATTATCTTCCATTAAGATTTTATGAGTGCAGAAAGATGGGCTTATGCCCTTGATATCAGATATCTGCCAAGCAATAGCTTGGCGATGCTTTTGTAAAATTGAAAGAAGTTTATTCTTTTGTGCATCCGTGAGGTAGGCCGAAATTATGACAGGCAGCTTAGAGTCCTTTTCTAAGAAAGCGTATTGAAGGTGCTCTGGTAGTTCTTTCAGTTCCAAGGTAGGGGGGTCATCATACGAGGTCTTGGAAATTTGTTCTTTTTCAAAAACTATGTCCTCGTACACTTTTTTATATGTAAAATTAAAAGGGGTGTTGCTAGCGGCCATGGAGGCTTCGTGCAGCGATTCAGTTGGAAAAGTAGAAGAGGAACAGAAATCATTAAATTCTTTTTCAAAATCAGAGGTGGGAGAGAGATTCTTCACTTATGTGTAGAGATTCAGTTGGAAGAGTAGGAGAGGAACAAAAATTGGAAAATTCTTTGTCAAAATCAGAGGTGGGAGAGAAGAATTCTTCACTTATGGTATCCATGAAAAAACAGGAGTCATCATTAGCTAGTGTGTTCTTCATCGAGGGGGTGATAGAGAAAGTTACCTCATCGTCGCCCACTCGAAGGAAGAGCTTACCATTGCTTACATCAATGATAGCTCGAGAGGTGGCAAGGAAGGGTCGGCCAAGGATCAGGGGAACCTCGACGTCTTCTTCAATGTCTAAAATGACAAAGTCCACCGGGAAGATGAACTTGTCAACTTTGACTAGGACGTCCTCCACTATTCCTAACGGGTATTTGACTGACCTGTCGGCTAGCTGGATACTCATGCGTGTGGGGTTGAGACTACCAATTCCTAACTTTTTAAACAACGAGAGGGGCATAAGATTAATACTCGCACCTAAGTCGGCTAAAGCGTGTTTGACAAAGAGATCACCGAAGACACACGGGATAGAGAAACTACCCGGGTCACTGATTTTTTTCGGTAATCCGTTTGTCAAAACCGCCGAGCACGCGGCATTTAACGTGACATGAGAAAGGTTCTCTAACTTCTTCTTGTTAGTTAGGAGGTCCTTAAGGTATTTTGCGTACTTCGGCATCTGGGATATGGCTTCGTGGAAAGGCAGATTTACGTGGATTTGCTTAAACATTTCCAAAAAACGGGTGTATTGATCATCCTGTCGTTGTTTATTAAGTTCGGAAGGGTATGGCGGGGATGGATTATTTTTAAAGGTGGGTGGTGGAGTGAATTCTTTTTCTACGATAGGGGTGATAATTTCTTCGGCAGAGGATGGAATTTTTAAAAGGGGAACGGAGCTTTGATCTTCAAAAACGGGAGCGGAGCTTTGATTTTTAAAAACGGGAGTGGGGCTTGCCTCGGGTTCTTCACTTACCATACCAGGAACTTTCTTCCCACTCCGAAGAGTTATAGCATTCGCTTGCTCTCTCGGGTTGGGCTCGGTATTGGAAGGAAGAGACCCTACGGGTCGCTCAGAAATCATTTTAGCGAGCTGTCCTACCTGATTTTCTAAGTTTTTAACACTTCCGGTTAAGGTCCTAATCGTAGCGTCATTAGCATTCATGTATTTTGAAAACACTTCCTCCAAATTTGGAGGTTTTGGAAAACTTTGAGGAGGAGGTGGTGGTGGAGCAGAAAAATCACTTTGCGGTGGCGGGCGCACAGCATTCGATGGATTGCTCCACGAAAAATTCGGATGATTTCTTAACGCAGGATTATAACTATTCGGAAAATTAAAACCAGGAGGATGATAATTCGCAGCAGAAAAATTATTAAAAGCAGTTCTAGGCATATTATTTACATAATCCAAATGTTCAGCGGGAGGAGTTGCAGATTCCCATACCTGAGGGGCGGAGGCAGCAGTCATCTCCGTAATTTTTTTGCTTAATATTTCAACTTGCAGTGCGAGTTGTGAGACGTTGTCCACTTCAAAGAGACCTGCAGGTTTGTTTGGGCGGGACCTAGGCACATTCCACTGGTAAGTGTTCATGGCCATGTCTTCAAATAGCTCAAGAGCTGCTTCCGGGGTCTTATGGTTTAAAGTACCGCCAGAAGCTGCGTCTATCATTTGCTTCGTGCTTTGATTTAGCCCATTATAAAACGTCTGCACCTGCAACCATACAGGCAGAGCGTGATGTGGGCATCGTCTTAATAATTCTTTAAATCTTTCCCAGGTTTCATAAAGGGTCTCTGAGTCTATTTGTCCAAAGGCAGAAATGTCATTCCTAAGTTTAGCAGTTTTAGCAGGCGGAAAATACTTGGCCAAAATTTTTCAGTTAATTGCGTCCAAGTAGTTATGCTATTTTTAGGAAGGGTGTTCAGCCACTGCTTAGCCTTAATTCTAAGAGAGAAAGGAAATAATCTTAGCCTAATAGCATCATTTGTGACACCATTTATCTTGAAGGTGTCACAAATCTCAAGAAAGCTGGCTATGTGTGCGTTCGGGTCTTCATCTTGAAGCCCGTCAAATTGCACATACTGCTGCACCATTTGAATTATGCTAGGCTTTAGTTCAAAATTATTATTATTTATTGCAGGGCGAACTATACTAGTTTCTGTACCCTCGAGATTTGGTCGTGCATAATAGGACATAGGCCTTTGCACGACTTCCTCCACGTTGGGTTCTGCCATTCTTAAGGTAGAAAATGACTCGGAATCCTCAACCGGCACTTGGGTAGTAGGGCCTTGAAATCGCGATCTTCTCCGAAGAGTACGCTCAATTTCGTGGTCCAGGTCCAAAGTAACCGACGGACTTCCGCGGGTCATATACTAGAAGAAGAGAGGAGAAGCAAGACTAAAAAGTAAAAGAGCTAATGAAGTTGGAAAAATTTTTTGAAATAGATTTTTTTATGTTTTAACTCCCGAACTTCCCAAGGGCTACCCGGTGAAGGGTTCGCAAGGTACTAGACAAGATAGTGGCATTTAGAGCCACTTTGCCCTTTTCGAGAGAGTTAGGTGGTGTAGAAAATTTTGTGATGTGGGTTTCTATTACGAATGCGGTAATTAAAATCCAGCCATTTATCTCTGTGCGAGTAGGCGGAAATTAAAAGCTATACTCACGCACTCGACAGAAAATTAAAACACACTCACTCGATAGAAAGTAAACACACTCTACTGAAATAAAGCCTGCCAATTAACTCAAGTGAGTAAGCGGAAAAATAAAATACGCACACTTGCTTGAAATAAATCCAGCCAATTAACTCAAGTGAGTAGGCGGAAAAATAAAAAATACGCACACTTAACAAAATCCAGCCAATTAACTCAAGTGAGTAGGCGGAAAAAAATTTAAGAAGGAGGCTGAGAAAGAGAAGTGATAAAATTAATATATTCGCGTTTTCAATTTATCAACAAGCGTTGCTTCCCCGGCAACGGCGCCAAAAACTTGATTGTCTCTTAGATATCTGCAAGGAGAGAGAATAACCAAACTAACAATTCATCAAGGCAAGTATACCTATCGAAATGCAGCTAGGGGACACAAGTGTCGTATTGAAATCCGGGAACATTTGAGTAAGCTTACTCACACGAAATCTATTATTTTATCGACGGAAAAAATAAGGTTTTCTTAAGCTAAATGTACTAAAGGAAGAGAACTACTTGCATGAAAAGATAAAGAGAGCTAAAGAGCGATTAACTTAAGCTTGGTAACAATGAAGGGAAAATGCACTCGATCAGAAATCACCTCGGCAAGAGTGGTTAGAAAAATACGATAAATAAACCTAAGCTAATTAGGGTAAAGGTCTTTGACCGTGGAGGTTCCATGAATATTGACACGCTTCTCTCGAAGGTCGTGCCTAACTGAGTTTAGGAAGGTCCGACCGACTTTCGCCTAAATCGGAGGCCTAAAACTCGCTTTACGCGGTGAACCCCTCTAATGGATTTTACTCCAATCCGGGAGATTTGATCGTCTGCCTCTCTCGAGGGGTGCGAACAACTCCCTTTACTCTTGAGTGCTCATTTCAAACTTTCGGCCTCTCGGCTAGCCCAGAATGAAAGCAAAGGTGGAGAGTATATATCGATAATATACCTCCAACCCGTGATAAATCAAGAGTAATTCAAAGCTAAACCCTAAAAAGAAAAGGTAAGATTCAAAGCATCATAACCTAATCACTCGAACCTCGGATCATTAAGATCGAGTACATGGAGGATTAGTTAATCATGGTGAGGTGGAAGAGGGGGGATGAGTAGAAGAAAAATACTGAAAATGGAGCAGAAACGTAAAAGAAAACAGCAATTTTTATTAATAGAAACAGTGATCTTACAGCTTGAAAACCAGAGATTACAAGAACATGAGAAGGAAACTACACTATCATTAGCATCATACTACAGAAATAAACTAGGAGCTAATACAGGGAAAGCATAAAGCTAGAGCTACGAACTAAAAATGGAAAGACATGTTTAAAAAGTTCAGAAATACAAAGGACAGAACCTCCCCTCTCAAAGCGAAAAGTTTTTTAAAACCCCTGGAGTTGGGCTCTATTTATAGAATTTTTCGGGTCGGGTCACGCCCCCCTGTCACGCCCTGGTCGGGCGTGACCCTGGGGCGTGACACATTCGGCGTGACTTTTTCGGGCAGGAATTGAATTCTGACGGAGTTGTTGCGGTACACGCCCACCAGTCACGCCCTGGTAGGGCGTGACCCTGGGGCGTGTTCTTTGCGGCGTGACTTGGGAGCTGAAATTGAATGCTGGAGGTGACGGGCGGAATTGCTGAAGTACACGCATATGTCACGCCCGGGTCAGGCGTGACCCTGGGGCGTGACACTTTCGGTGCGGCGGTGGAGCGGGAAAGACGAGCGCGCTGCGGCGATTCCTCGGAACCTGGGGACACGCCTATAGTACACGCCCGTGTCGGGTGTGTCACGGGCGTGACCGAGGGCGTGTACACTAAGTTTCCACGGAATGCAGTTTCGGACCAATTGCTTCATTCCTCTGGCTTACACGCCCTAGGTACACGCCCTGGTAGGGCGTGACCTTGGGGCGTGTCACAGCAAAATTCGGCTGAAAGCCGTGAAAACCTGCAAAAAGCAGAAAAAATGCATTAGCGACAAAAATATATACAAAGGGGAATCAAAACAAGTACTTTACAAGACATGATTGGCTTTAAAACCCCGAAAATATCCTAATAAAATTGACTGCAAACGTATTATCAGGGCGCGCGTTCTCTTCGATTCCGGCGCTACCCACTCATTTGTGGCTAGAGCCTTCATGGAGCGGTTCAGTTGGGGCCTAGATCGTGTTGGTGATGCCTTCTGCATTAAGTTCCCCTCCGATGACTCTGTGGTTACGGACCTGGGTATCCTCGATTGTCCAATTTTGTTGGGAGATTTTCTAGCCAAGGCAGATTTGAAGGTGATTGACCTGGAGGACTTTGACGTTATTTTGGGCATGGACTGGTTGTCAAGGTACGATGCTGTGATCCAGTGCAAGGGTAAGCGCTTGGACTTCGTCAAAGACAACGGTCAGCCAGGGAGCGTTTACGGGTATTCCCACCAGGTGTCTCCAGTCATTTCTGCGGTGCGTGCTCGGAAGTTGCTTGTTTCTGGCTGTTTTGCCTGTGTGGTTTCTCTGGTAGAGACGATTGTTAGTGTGCCCCGTTTGGAAGAGATTATTGTGGCGTGTGACGTTTTTGATGTGTTTCCTAACGATCTTCCTGGTCTTCCACCCGATCGAGATATCGAGTTTGCAATAGATTTGGAGCCAGGCACGCGTCCTATCATAAAGGCGTCGTACTGGATGGCCCCGCGAGAGCTGGAAGAGTTGTGAATTCAGCTGGATGAGTTGTTGGAAAAAGGCTTTATAATGCCGAGTTCTTTGCCTTGGGGTGCGCCAGTGCTGTTCGTTAAAAAGAAGGATGGGTCGATGAGGTTATACATTGACTATAGAGAGCTGAACAAGGTTACTATCAAGAACAGGTACCCTTTGCCGCGAATCGACGATTTGTTCGACCAACTGCGTGGTAGTGCCGTGTTTTCCAAGATAGATCTTCGTTCGGGCTATCACCAGTTGAGGATTCATTGAAAGTGCAACTAGATCTGATATACTCTAGAGGGGGGGTGAATAGAGTATATGGTGTTTTAGTACTTTTAAAAACTTTTACAACAATTGTTGTAATAAGTGTGAACAGGGAAGCAAATATAAATCTAATCACAGAACTAAACTATGCAAAAACTAAGCACAAACAAATCAAGGCCAGAAACAAAAAGTAAACAAGCAGAGCCAGAGGACACAAGGAAATATAGTGGTTCCCCAAACTTGGGTACATCCACTCTTCTACCACCCTAGGTAGGAATCCACTGCAGGATGAGTTGATCAGGTGTCCTGGGCACCAATGAGCTTTTGATAAGGTGCTCAAAAACCAAAGCAGATTTTTTGATCAGGTGTCTTGCCACCAATGAGCTTTTGACAAGGTGCTCAGAAACCAGATTCAAACTTTTGAAGGGAGTTTGAAAACCCCTTTACAGAGTGGGGGTGAGAGAGTGATGGCAGTCTTCTCTTTCTCAAACAACTGAGAATACTATGTGGATTGATGTCAAAGCTCCCCCTGAATCCTTGAAATCTTCAGGAAGAAAAGCTTTGCTGAGGGTGATAGGCCTTCAAAGGTAGAACTCCAGCAAAAGATGATTTCAGCAATGGCTGAAATGTTGAGTGTCTGGAGTCTTGAAATGATGTTTGCCTTGAACACTTTGAGAGCTGAAGAGATCTGAAGATCTGAAGATTTTTGAAAGCTTGATCTCTTTGATGAGTGTTCTTCAGGATTCTTTTTGACAGAAGATTTTGAAGGAGATTCAGTAATCTGTGTTGTGTGTCCTCTTCTTGTTAATCTCTATATATCATCTATATTGATTCAAAAACATTCTGTCTTTTTATTCTCTGTTCCAGAATAGAATATCATTCTCTGTCAAAGATAGCCGTTGATCTGCATTGATTGCATCCTTAATTGCATAATCTCTTCTGGAGGAAAGTCCACAGAAATATTCCTTGAAAAATCCCTTGAAACTTGGTCCAGAAGTAAATGAAAACGGCTAGCAAATCTCTGAATTAATTGCATAATAACTTCTAACTGATTTGAATTTGAATTCTGGAAGTTATCTGAAATCGTCGAACTGAGCTCTGCTATCGTCGAGCTGAGCTCAGCGATCTGGAAAACTTAAGCAGCAAACTAATCGTCGATCTGAGCTCAAAGATCGTCGAACTGAGCTCAGAGATAAAGATCCAATGCAGAATCAAAATCGTCGAACTGAGCTCACCGATCGTTGAATGGAGTTCGACGATATTATGAAGTTGAGCTCAGCGATCGTCGAGTGGAGCTCGACGATATGCCGAAGTTGAGCTCGACGATCGTCGATCTGAGTTCGACGAATCGTCGTGCTGAGCTCGACGATCAGACTTGGTCTCCAGACAGAAAAACTTGGTCTTCAGGGCAGCTTCCAATCCTAGACTTCTAACCCTTAGACTCAATTCTAATTGACCTATTAAGCTATACAGAAGGTCAAACAAAGGTTCCTAGAGACATAGTGATCCTGACCCAAATTAGTAATAGGGTGTTCCAACAATCTCCCCCTATTTGGGTTAGGATTACTACTTACAGACTTTGGAAAATTCAAGCAACAACATATAATCAGAAAAGCATAAAAACAACAGCAGCTAGACATGCAGAAACATCACAGAGATATATATATATATGTGCATATGGAATCCAGATAGCAGTCAGAAAATCCAAAGATTGTCACCTTACAAAATCACTTCTTCTCTTTGCCTTTAACCATCTTGATTTCTCTGTTTGGATTTTGGGCTTCCTTGTTGGATCTGGTGTCATCTGCTGCACCCAAGTAAGTTTGCTTTGAAGTCCTGGGAACCACAGCAGCAGGATGCAATTCCATATATCTGTCTGCATCAAAGAATTTTCTGGAGGCATATTTCTCTAGTTCCTTCTGTCTTTGCTCTGACATAGTAGAAATATTGGAAGTATCTAGCCCTTGTTCTTTGGCTTTCTTTATCTGGTCTAATGCAGCCAACTCCTTCATACTAGCAGTCCAAGCAACTGGATTCTTTTCAGGGTCCTCAAATGGTACAGGTGGCTCATACCTGTTGGAAGAATTATCTTGAGGAGGCCTAGCAGACACTGTCTCTCTTAGCTTGTAGGGGAATGGACCAGAAGTAGTATCAGATGAAACATGTCCTCCCCTGGAGTATGGGTGCTGCCTGGAATGCCCTTTAGAATAAACCTGAATATCTCTTTGACTTCCCCTGTATCCTCCTCTCCTAGAGTAAGAACCCCTAGACTGGCTTTCCCTTTGGTATGATCTGGCATGGGGTTGATAGGGAGTCTGGCTTCTAGATGGGGCTTGACTTGTAGAGCTGCCACCTGCACCTGCATCAGGAGGAGGTGGTGGAGGAGGATGAGGGTGCTGGAACTGGGAGGAGCCCTTCTCATACTTTCTCTTCTTTTTCATTGCTTTCAGCTGATTTTTGGAATACTGCATCCAATGTTCAGTAATTTGGCAGTTATGCAGAATATAATAGGGAATATCATTATCATCCTTTACTTTTGCAGGAGGAACCCTTTTCATAGCCTTGCTCCTAGCTTTCCTTTTCCTTGTAATAGTAGCAGCTGAATCATCAGAGTCTGTTTTGTATTCATCAGTCTCAGAACTCTGGTCATCATATACAGCATCTATTTTCTTCATCAATTCTTTCTTCAACTGAGCAGCAGCAGATGAGGCCGAAGCAGAAGGAGCAGCAGCAGGGACAGCAGCAGAGACAGCAGCAAAAACAACAGCAGATTCAGCAGTAGATACAGCAACAGATTCAGCAGCAGATATAGAAGGAGAAGCAGAAACAACAACAGTAACTTCAGGAGTGATGGTAGCAGCAACTTCAGTAACATCAACAAAATCTTCAGCAGGCTCAAAATCAGTGGCCTCTGTCATCAGAGAATCCTTGGATATCTGCTCATCAGAGGCAGTTGGAATTTCAGCAGCAGCAAAAACAGTCCTTTCTTCAACAGCAGCAGCAGCAGCAGTTACTGAGAGTACAAAGGAGGATATAATGTTGGGGTCACAGCCAGAGAAAGGCACCAGTGCCTTGGACAAATCTTCTGGGGGCTGGACAGCATTAGGCTCTGGGAGATAACTGAAGTATGCAGTATCAAAGGCAGAAAGCAAAGACCTTAGGTCTATTGCCAAGACTGCAGTAGGAGTCACAGCAGCAGGAGCAGAAGAGGCAGCAGGCACAGAAACATCAGCAGCAGCAGCATCAGAAGCAGGAGCAGAAATAGCAGCAGCAACAGCAGGAAAGCTTGCTTCATAGGGCATCTCCCCCTGCCTAGATGCAGAGACCTCTGTATCAAGGCACACTACTGGAGGTGCTGCCTGAGGAGGGAGGGAGGAAAGCCTGGCAGAGAGAGCTGCCACTGACTGTTGTAGAGGAGCTAAGGAGGCCTCCATGAGAAGAGAGAGCCTGGGGGCAAGTAGCTCATACAACTTGTCAGCTAAGGCTGGGAGATCTACATGCTCAATAGCAGGAGCAGAGGTAGATGGAATAGGGATGGCTGAGGATGCTGGAAGTGGAGGACTGGAGAGTGGAGGGATGGATGGCTGAGGTGTGGGGATGGTGGATATGGAGGACAAGGGGATGGATGTGGATGGGGTGAAAGTTGGTTGGTCAATGATATGGTGGAGGAGATCTTGGAATGAGGTTGAGGAGGAGGGTAACTCTGGAGGAGAAGAGGGGGAATCATCCATGTAGGAGTCATCCAGAAGGGTGAAGGATGGTATGGATGGGGAAGAAGTGACATCTGGTGGTGGATATGAGAACAATGGGTGGAATTGGTCTACTGGAGGTGATGAAATGGTTGCTGGAGATGGAATTGATGTTGGAGAAGGGCTAGAGATGGTAATGGTGGATGGAGCTGGAGTGGTGGATGGTAGAGGTAAGGTTGGACTTGGAGGAGGAGGAGAGGCAGTAACAGCAGCAGCCAGGTCTTCTGCAGGAGCAGAGACCTGTGGGAGAGTGACTCTGTGAGTCCTGGTGCCTGAAGGAGCACTAGATGAGGGCCTGCTTGGCTTGCTTATCTGCCTGTCCCACTTGCCAAAGAGGGCACAGGTAAGTCTCTTGGAGGCATTTATGTGCACTCCAGAGGAGACCAGCAAGGTAGGGCACTTGTTCTGCAGGAAGACTCCAATAATCCTTCCAAAATTTACAAAGCTTTTATTTATTTTCTTCTTTATTAGGTCAAAGAAGACCTCTCCCCAGTTCAAACTTTTCTTATCTACCAGAGCTCCCATGAGGCAGAGCTGATGTCTGGAGATAGTGTCATGTGCAGAGTGCTTTGCCAACAGCACTTTTCCTACAACATCTGCTAGGAACCTGTACTCAACAGACAAGTTCCTTTTGAATAACTTGCTAGGGTTTCCCTCAGGATGACCCATCCTGGCAAGTATGTCAGAAAACTCTTCTCCAGATAATTCAGCAGTTTCTTCTCCATTTCTCAAACCAAAAACCTCTGTTAAAACTGTGGGGGTCAGAGGTACCTGAGTTCCAGCAATAGAGCCAACTATAGTAGAGTTGTCCAGATTGTGAGCAGTATAAACCCATTCCTTTATTTCATCTGAGGCCAGCTTTATCCTGGTGGTCATGAGGGCAGACAAGTTTTGATCCTTGAATAAGCTCAGAATGTCTTGGAATATTTGATCAGTGGTGTTGAACGATTCCAGATCAATGTCGAAGCCTGCATCAAACTTCATGGCGGCTAGAACAGCAACTGATACGACCATTGTACCTGGAAAAACTTAACAAACAAAACGACCAAGTGTAGAGCTATTTGGAGGGAAGAAGATTCTTGCAGATAAATTGAAAGCGCAAGAGAGAACGACGGCGAAAAATGAGTTTTATATTAGGGTTCGACGCAGAATTGGAAAGATCGTTGAACTCGGTTCGACGATCGAGGCTTCTAAAGGAATCTGAAGAGTCTTCAACATCGTCGATCTCCGTTCGACGATCTTGGAGAGCGTCGAACTCCGTTCGACGATCGTTCAGCGAACATAATCGTCGAGCGCCGTTCGACGATCGTTGACCGGAAGAGATAGTTCATACTATCTGAGAGGCGCTGAACTCAGTTCGACGATTCTGGAAATCGTCGACCTCCGTTCGACGATCTTAGGGGAAATCGTCGAGCGCAGTTCAGAGATCAGAAAATTCTAGACACTAAGAAAAATCAGAATTTTTGCCTAGTCTTGGTCAATTTTTAGCTTTCAAAATCTTGGAGATTATTTAAGACTTCCTCCATCTAACATTCCTAACTGATTTAGGAAGAAGGTGTGTTTCTTTTCATCCAAAGGCTTGGTGAAAATATCTCCCCTTTGTAAATCAGTTGGGATATATTGCAATTCAATTTTATTCTTTTCAACATTGTCCCTTAAGAAATGATGCTAATCTCTATGTGTTTTGTCCTACTATGGAGGACTGGATTTTGAGCTATGGAAATAGCACTTGTATTGTCACAAAAGATTTTTGACTTCTCTAAGTTGTTACCATAGTCTAGGAGTTGGTTTTGAATCCACAGTATTTGTGAACAACAACTGCTTGCAGCCATATATTCAGCTTCAGCAGTTGAAGTTGACACAGATGTTTGTTTCTTGCAAAACCAAGAGACAAGTCTGTCACCAAGGAACTGACAAGTTCCACTGGTGCTTTTCCTGTCAATTCTGCATCCAGCATAATCAGCATCAGAGAATCCAGTTAAATCAAATGCTGAATCTTTTGGATACCAGAGACCTAGATTTGGACAACTTTTAACATACCTGAGAATCCTCTTTACTAATGTTAGGTGTGACTCTCTAGGGCTTACTTGGAACCTAGCACATATACATGTAGCAAACATTATATCTGGTCTACTAGCTGTAAGATACAGTAAAGAGCCAATCATTGCTTTATATGTTGTCTGATCAACAGTTTTCCCATGTTCATCAGCATCCAATACAGCATTGGTAGGCATGGGTGTTTTCATACAAGATGCCTCAGACATACCAAATTTCTTAACCAGTTCATTAGCATATTTGGTTTGAGAAATAAAGATGCCTTCAGCATGTTGTTTGACTTGCAATCCTAGGAAGAAGGATAGCTCACTCATGCTACTCATCTCAAATTTAGAATGCATCAGGTTAGAAAACCTTCTGCACAATTTTGAGTCAGTAGAACCAAAAATGATATCGTCTACATAAATTTGTACTAGTAGGGTATGGGACTTATGGGTTCTAATAAAAAGAGTTTGGTCTACTCTACCCCTTATAAAACTATTTTCCAAGAGAAAGCATGCTAGGGTCTCATAACATGCTCTAGGAGCTTGCTTGAGACCATATAATGCTTTATTTAATCTAAAAACATAATTAGGATAAGTTGGAGAGATAAAACCTGGAGGTTGTCTGACATAGACTTCCTCTTTGATGTCTCCATTTAAGAAAGCACTCTTGACATCCATCTGATAGACCTTGAAGCCTTTGTGAGCTGCATAAGCTAAAAATATCCTGATGGCTTCTAATATTGCAACAGGTGCAAAAGTCTGGTCGTAGTCAATTCCTTCTTCTTGAGAATATCCCTGGGCAACTAGCCTTGCCTTGTTCCTTATTATTACTCCTTGATCATCCAGTTTATTTCTGAATACCCATTTTGTTCCAACAATGGAATGATCCTTAGGCTTTGGCACTAGTTCCCATACTTTGTTCCTCTCAAATTGATGCAACTCCTCTTGCATTGCAATGATCCAGTGTGGATCTTGCTCTGCATCTTGTATGGACTGAGGTTCAATTTGAGAAAGGAAGCAGGTGTGCAACAGGTTTTGGTTGACCTGATTTCTGGTTTGCACACCAGCTGAGAGTTCTCCAATTATTTGGGAAATTGGATGGTCTCTTGATGTTACCAAATCAACAGGGGGTGTTGATTGTTCACCATCCTGTGTTGTTGTTTCCTCTTGTGGTACAATAACTGGCTCTTCAAGTTGAGCTTCAATGTGTTGAGCATTCCCTTCATCTTCACTGCTTTCATCCTCTTGAGCAACCTGTAGCTTGTTCATATCTTCAACTAGAGAGTGTTCCTGCAAAGGTTCTATGGTAGAAGAAATCTTCTCCTTGAAAGACATGTTAGTTTCATCAAAAGAAATATGAACAGATTCCTCAATTTTCAAAGATGATTTATTATAGACCCTGTAGGCCTTGCTGATCATGGAGTATCCCAGAAACACTCCTTCATCAGCTTTGGCTTGAAATTTTGCTAGATATTTCTTGTCATTATTGTGAATATAGCAAATACAACCAAAAATTCTGAAATAGTCAACTTTAGGTTTCTTCCCTTTGAGTAATTCATAGGGAGTCTTTCCCTTCAGTTTATGTATCAGACTTTGTTCAGCACATAGTTGGAGGTGTTCACTGCCTCTGCCCAAAAGGATAGAGGTAGATGAGCATCTGACAACAATGTAGTGGCAGATTCAATAAGGGTTCTATTTTTCCTTTCAGCTACCCCATTTTGTTGAGGAGTTCTAGGAGCTGAGAAAGTATGTCCTGATCCCTTCACTCTGACAGAACTCTTGCATAAGAAGAGAATCAAACTCTGTCCCATGATCACTTCTGATCAGGGCAATGTGAGTATTGAACTCAATCTGTATACATTTGAGAAACTCTGTCAGACACTTAAAGTTATCAGACTTCTTCCTTAGAAAGAACACCTAAGTGAATCTAGAGAAGTCATCTACAATTACTAAAGTGTAGGATTTCCCTCCTAGGCTTTGTACTGTGATGGGTCCAAATAGATCCACGTGTAACAGATACAATATCCTAGGTGAATCACTCTTATTAAGTGACTTAAAACTATTTTTAGTTTGCTTGCCTAATTGACAAGCCTTGCAGAGTCCTTCCTTCTTGTAGGGACCAGAAGGTAGTCCTCTAACAAGGTTGTCCTTGGATAGCCTAGCAATAGTTCTAAGGTTTAGGTGTCCTAATCTCTTATGCCATAGCACATTTGGTCTACAGACTGAGTTAAACATGCAAATATCTATATCAGTTGAAAGAAAATCTACTAAGTAGATGTTACCTTTCCTTATACCTGTCAACACTGTTGTGTTGTCCTCTGACTTGATTTTGCATAAGGTTTTGCTGAAGGTCACCTGGTAGCCTTCATCACATAGCTGACTGATGCTGATCAGGTTGTGCTTCAGTCCTTCCACATATGCTACCTTCTTGAAGGTTACTGATCCAATCTGTACTGCACCATATCCCTTAGTTTGTCCAAAGTTGGAATCACCAAAGATAACTTTGGGTCCAAGTTTGGCTCTGAAGGATGTGAGGTTGTCCTTATTCTCTGTCATGTGCTTAGAGCACCCACTATCCAAATACCATTGCTGGTTAGATGTTGGATAGGTCTTCACCTGCACATGAAACAATTTACTTATTTTTGACCCGGTTTACCTTGGGCCTAGGTTGATAACCTCTAAATTTAGAAATAAAAGACATCCCTGGCTGACTCTTATATCCTTCAGGATGATATCTCCTTGGAGGTAAAATTCCATTCAGTATAAGGGTTGAAGGTTTGGGATGAAGAACCCTTAGGATTCAATCTTGACTTGCCTTTGAAATAGTTTCTAGAGCTCTGACCTCTGTTCGACGATCTTGGAGCTGAGTTCGACGATCTTGGGTCAGATCGTCAAGCTCCGTTCGACGGTCGACTATGGCTGAGGTCAGGTATATGAGATCGTCGACCTGCGTTCGACGACTTTGGCTGAGATCGTCGATCTGCGTTCGACGATTTGTCCTGAGATCGTCGAGCTGCGTTCGGCGATCGTCGATCTTCATTCGGCGATCGTCGATCTTCCGTTCGACGATTTTTGCTGGGACTTAGTTTTCTGAGGCAGATCAGAATTTTTCCTAGCAACCTCTACAACTCCCTTTCCCTTGCTAGAAATAAACTTGATGGGAGTTGTTAGAACTATAGGTTGGCTGGATGAAGCACCCAAGCCCAGTGTACTGTTGAATCTAGAGTTCACTGTGCTTGTGATGTCCATCAGCTTGATGCTTCTCCCATTAAGGGATTCTTCAAGCTTCTTGGCCTCAGAGAGCTCACTTTTCAGTGTAACTATCTGTTCCCTACAGTTCTCCAACTCCTGAGAGAGTTTGAGGTTTTCTGACTTTAAACCATTGTGTTCAGATAATTGATTTCTGAGAGAGATAATCTCTTTCTCAGACTTTAGCAGGTCTAAACACAGTGCTTTAAATTCAGATTTAAAATCTTCTGAAGTAAAATCAAAGGAACTAATTACCTGATCTTCTTCAGGTTGAGTTTCTGAGTCTGACTCTGACTCTTCATCCTCTGAATTGTGCTGTGAGGCATTAATTGCCATCATGCAGAATTCCTTTTCTTTTGCATCATCCTCATCATCACTGGAGTTGGATGAGGCTTCTGATTCCTCTTCTGTCTCACTCCAGGATTCTGCAACAAACCCTTTCCTTGTATGCTTATTTTTGCTGGAAGAAGGTTTGCTATTGCCATTCCTTTTGGGGTCCTTCTCCTTTCTTCTTTCTTTTTTGTCCCTTCTGTCCTTGTTCTTGTTCTCTGCACAGTCAGGAACTATATACCCTGGTTTCCTGCAACCAAAGCAAATAATGTCTTTGTTATCGCCAATGGACTTGTCATACCTTGGCTTATCCTGCTCCTTGTATGATCTTCTTCTGAAGTCCTTTCTGGCCATCTTATAGAATCTTTTGGCCAACAAGCTGAGAAGTTCATCATTGCCTGTAGCTTTTTCTTCAGACAGATCTTCAGTTGCCTTGAATGCTATGGTCTTCTCCTTTCTTGTGGCTGGTGAGGCAGCCTTCTGTTCTTCCTATCTATTCTTGATGAGTAGCTCATAAGATTTGAGCTTACCCAACAAGGCTTCAGTGGTGATCTCATTCAGACTTCTGGCATCCTTAATTGGCCAGATTCTTGAATCCCAAGTGCTGGGGAAGCACATTAGGATCTTGTCATTAAGTTCTGTCAGAGAGATCTCTTTGTCTAATGTCCTCAGTTCACTGACAATTAGACTCAGTCTGTTATACATGTCTCCCACTGACTCAGTCTCTCCCTTCTTGAAGTTCTCATATTGGGAGATGAGATGGGATCTTCTGTCCTTTCTCTCGTCAGCTGAGCCTGAGACTATTTCTGAGAGTCTATCCCAGATTTCCTTGGCTGAATTACATTCAGCTACCTTTTGGAATATGTCATCTGACATTGTCTGGGCTAGGATGTTCATAGCCTTGGCATCAGCTACTTTCCACTTTTTGATGTCAGCATCTGTTCCTGATGGAGGTGGAACAGCATTTGTACTTGTGCTCTCTGGGGGTCTTGGACACACTGTCAAAACAGAATTAAATATATCTTCATCAATAGAATTCATGTAAAGTCTAATCCTTGCTTTCCAAAGTGCAAACTTTGACAGATTGCACACTGGAGGTCTGGTGCTAGCATAATCTTTGTTTTGGGCCATGATTTGTGCACACAAGATCTGATAATAAAATACAAAAGGAGAACAGATCTAGTGTAGGATCTTGGGGTTCAGGTGTTAGCCTGTACAACCAAACAGATATGGTATGTTTAACCAACCTCCCTCTGATACCAATTGAAAGTGCAACTAGATCTGATATACTCTAGAGGGGGGGGGGGGTGAATAGAGTATATGGTGTTTTAGTACTTTTAAAAATTTTTTACAACAATTGTTATAATAAGTGTGAACAGGGAAGCAAATATAAATCTAATCACAGAACTAAACTATGCAAAAACTAAGCACAGACAAATCAAGGCCAGAAACAAAAAGTAAACAAGCAGAGCCAGAGGACACAAGGAAATATAGTGGTTCCCCAAACTTGGGTACATCCACTCTTCTACCACCCTAGGTATGAATCCACTGCAGGATGAGTTGATCAGGTGTCATGGGCACCAATGAGCTTTTGATAAGGTGCTCAAAAACCAAAGCAGATTTTTTGATCAGGTGTCTTGCCACCAATGAGCTTTTGACAAGGTGCTCAAAAACCAGATTCAAACTTTTGAAGGGAGTTTGAAAAACCCTTTACAGAGTGGGGGTGAGAGAGTGATGGCAGTCTTCTCTTTCTCAAACAACTGAGAAGACTATGTGGATTGATGTCAAAGCTCCCCTGAATCCTTGAAATCTTCAGGAAGAAAAGCTTTGCTGAGGGTGATAGGCCTTCAAAGGTAGAACTCCAGCAAAAGATGATTTCAGCAATGGCTGAAATGTTGAGTGTCTGGAGTCTTGAAATGATGTTGGCCTTGAACACTTTGAGAGCTGAAGAGATCTGAAGATCTGAAGATTTTTGAAAGCTTGATCTCTTTGATGAGTGTTCTTCAGGATTCTTTTTGACAGAAGATTTTGAAGGAGACTCAGTAATATGTGTTGTGTGTCCTCTTCTTGTTAATCTCTGTATATCATCTATATTGATTCAAAAACATTCTGTCTTTTTATTCTCTGTTCCAGAATAGAATATCATTCTCTGTCAAAGATAGCCGTTGATCTGCATTGATTGCATCCTTAATTGCATAATCTCTTCTGGAGGAAAGTCCACAGAAATATTCCTTGAAAAATCCCTTGAAACTTGGTCCAGAAGTAAATGAAAACGGCTAGCAAATCTCTGAATTAATTGCATAATAACTTCTAACTGATTTGAATTTGAATTCTGGAAGTTATCTGAAATCGTCGAACTGAGCTCTGCTATCGTCGAGCTGAGCTCAGCGATCTGGAAAACTTAAGCAGCAAACTAATCGTCGATCTGAGCTCAAAGATCGTCGAACTGAGCTCAGAGATAAAGATCCAATGCAGAGTCAAAATCGTCGAACTGAGCTCACCGATCGTCGAATGGAGTTCGACGATATTATGAAGTTGAGCTCAGCGATCGTCGAGTGGAGCTCAACGATCTGCCGAAGTTGAGCTCGGCGATCGTCGATCTGAGTTCGACGAATCGTCGTGCTGAGCTCGACGATCAGACTTGGTCTCCAGACAGAAAAACTTGGTCTTCAGGGCAGCTTCCAATCCTAGACTTCTAACCCTTAGACTCAATTCTAATTGACATATTAAGCTATACAGAAGGTCAAACAAAGGTTCCTAGAGACATAGTGATCCTGACCCAAATTAGTAATAGGGTGTTCCAACACGGGAGTCAGATGTTCCGTGGAAGGCATTCCGTTCTCGTCATGGGCATTTTGAGTTTTTGGTTATGTCATTCGGTTTGACTAATGCGCCCTCAGCTTTTATGGATTTGATGAACAGAGTTTTCAAGGATTTTCTAGATAAGTTCGTAATTATCTTTATAGACGATGTTTTGGTGTATACTAAGGATGCAGAGGAGCATGATCGACATTTGCGGCTGGTCTTGGCAACTCTGAGAGACCATAAGCTATACGCCAAGCTGAGCAAATATGAATTTTGGTTGCCTCAAGTTTCTTTTCTAGGCCACGTGATTAATAAGGAGGGAATATCGGTGGACCCAGAAAAGATCGCTGCTGTTATGGAATGGGCGAGACCAGTTACCCCCAAAGAGATCAGGAGCTTCTTGGGTTTGGCTGGTTATTATAGAAGATTTGTAGAAGGTTTCTCTACCTTGTCCGCGCCGTTGACCAAGTTGACGCAGAAGAATGTAGCCTTTATATGGGATGACAAGTGTGAGAAGGCTTTTGAGGAACTAAAAAAAGGCTATGTTCGGCTCCAATTTTGTCTTTGCATACGGAGGGTCGTGAGTATGATATATATGTGGATGCGTCGCATGTCGGTCTGGGCTGCATTTTGATGCAGGGCGGAAAGGTGATTGCGTACGGGTCGAGACAGCTAAAGACTCACGAGAGGAACTACCCTATGCATGACCTGGAGTTTGCAGCTGTGATCTATGCGTTGAAATTGTGGAGGCATTTGCTATATGGCGCGCAGTGCAAGATTTTCACGGATCATAAGAGCCTGAAGTATGTCTTCACTCAGAAAGAATTGAATCTGCGCCAGCGGCGGTGGTTGGAGTACGTGGCCTACTATGATGTTGAAATTCAGTATCATCCAGGCAAGGCAAATGTGGTGGCTGATGCCCTGAGTCGGAAGTCAGGTAAGATTTTTAATCTTTCCGCCAAGCATCTAGTGGAAGAGTTCCTATTGATGGACATTTCTGTGGGGAGCTGTGATTCGCAGAGTAGCATAGCAGCAGCAGAACCTTCGTGGATTACGCTTACGAGACTGCATCAGAAGGACGATCCCGATCTTCTGCATTTGTATCTTCGAGCTGAGAAGGGTGAATTACCAGATTTCTCTATAGATGATGCGGGCACCTTGAAGTACCGTGGCAGGTTTTGCATCCCCGCAGTTGGAGATATCCGGGATATGGTGTGCAGAGACGCCCACGGATCTAGTGTTGTCTACCATCCAGGGTCTACCAAGATGTATTATGATTTAAAACAGATTGCCTGGTGGTACGGGATGAAGAAGGACATAGCCAGATTTGTTTCAGAGTGTTTCACTTGCCGGCGTGTGAAAACTGACCATGGGAGGCCTGGTGGCAAGCTGACTCCCTTGGAGATTTCGATGTGGAAGTGGGAGAGTATCTCGATGGATTTCATTACCGGCTTACCGAGATCGCCTAAGGGGCATGATTCAGTTTGGGTAATTGTAGACAGATTGACGAAGAGCGCTCATTTCATACCATTTAAGATCGATTATCCGATGAGGAAGATAGCCGAGCTGTATCTGGAAGAGGTTATCAGATTGCATGGAGTACCCGTAAGTATCATATCAGATCGAGACTCCAGGTTCACGTCTCGTTTTTGGAAGAGCCTTCAAGAAGGGTTGGGTACAGATTTGAGATATTCCACGGCTTATCATCCACAGACCAATGGTCAGATGGAGCGAGTGAATCAGATTGTGGAAGACATGATCCGATGCTATATTCTGGACCACGGAGGGGTGTGGGACGAGCGCTTACGGCTTATGGAATTCGCATACAACAACAGTTATCAAGAAAGCTTGCAAATGGCTCCCTTTGAAGCTTTGTATGGGAGGCGCTGCAGGACTCCCTTGTTTTGGGCTGAGCTAGGCGAGGGACCTTTGTTGGGTCCAGAAGCGCTTGAGGAGATGGAAACCGCGGTGAAGCTTATTCTGGAAAAGCTTCGGATAGCCCTGGAGAGGTATGAGAAGAACGCCAATCGGCGTAGATCGGACTTGGAATTTGCTGTGGGGGACTCGGTGTTTTTAAAGGTCTCCCCGTTGATTGGAGTCAAGCGGTTTGGCAAGAATAGGAAGTTGGACCCGAGATACGTGGGGTTGTTTCTGATTGTTAAGCGGATTGGGGTATCAGCCTACAGGCTGGCCTTGCCCGCAAATTTCCCTAGCGTGCATGATGTCTTTCACGTCAGTCAGCTGCGGAAATGTGTGATGAATGGCAGACAAGTTTTGGATTTTGTGCCTCAGTTGGAGCCGAATCTTTCTTATGTGGAGGTGCTTGTTCGCATTTTAGATTCTCAAGTTCGGGCGTTGCGGAAGAAGACTATTCCGATGGTTAAAGTTTTATGGAGGAATCAAGATGTGGAAAGCGCGACTTGAGAGTTGGATTCGGCTATGAGGGAGGCTCACCCTCATCTGTTTCCCTGATCTCGTGCTTGGTATGTTCCATTTTATTATTTATTTAGCCCTTTCCTGGCTCTTTCTCTCTCCTTCTTTATAGGGGTGTTGTGAGTAAAGTTTCGAGGCGAAACTTTCTTTTAGGGGGAGTGGCTGTAACGCCCCCGGTTTTTCTGTGTTATGTTTGATCTTTGACTGGCGTTTCGATGGCGTATTTTCCGTCTTTGTGCCGTTGTAGAGCATGGTTTTAGCTCTTAGGGTTCCCTGTGTAGCCTGTTTGTAGCCTGTTAGCAAGATTCCCCAGATAGCCGAAGTCTGTTTGATGACTCGGCTGGGCCTCTTAGGGAATGCTTGTGTTTTGGCTTCGGGAAGTGTTATCCCGGGTTTCGTTCGTCGAATGCTAATTTCGACTCCGCAGTTGTGTTCGTAGCGTGGGTTTTTAGCTGCGGCGTGAATTTCGTCTTTTTCCGAGAAGTTTCGGGTTTCGTGTTGTTTTGATATTGAGTGTAAATAATTATTGATATGTTGACTATTTATTATTAAAACTGATATATATATATATATATAGTCTTGGGTCAGAATTAGGGTTGGGTTCCTTTTGTTCTTTTCCTGTTTCTCTGCTTGGAAGAAGTCGTCGCCTGTATGAGAGGAAGAGCACCGCCGGCCTACCCTAGCCTTCGGACGCCGATTCCTGGAGATTTAGCGGTCGGAATTTGATTCCGAGAGTGGATCTGGACTGCCCTCGTCGGGATCTGCTTTCTCTCTGTTCCTCAGCTTGGTGCTCTACGGCGAGATCCGTGAGCGGGGGAGGCCGCCGACCGAGTTCCTGGTATTGAGGCAAGTGATGTCCCCTCATCCTTGTCAAAGCTGATCTTTGTCTTTCTTTTGAGCTAGTTTTTCTCACTTTCTTGTTTAGATCTTAGGTGTAAGCTAGGGTTTGTTCCCGATCATACCGTGGTTAGTGTAGAAAGTTCCAGTTAAATCTCAGTTTTCCGAGCGATTGTGTCTATTAGGGGCAGTTTTGGTTCGGTTTAGGCCGAGTAGCTGCCATTGCCGATGGATGTTATACTCTAGGGAGAGAGAGAATCCTCGTTCTCGTTCTGGTTGTGTGCTGGATCTGGTGCCTGAAGCCAGTCAGGGTGTCGACACCGTGGTTCTGACACCAGCCTGTCCGGGTGTCGACACCGTGGTGTCGACACCAGCCTGTCTGGGTGTCGACACCGTGGTGTCGACACCAGCCTGTCAGGGTGTCGACACCGTGGTGTGGACACTAGCCTGTCAGGGTGTCGACACCGTGGTGTCGACACCATCCTGTCAGGGTGTCGACACCGTGGTGTCGACACCAGCCTGTCAGGGTGTCGACACTTGGTGTCGACACCGGCCGCAGTGGTGTCGACACTTGGTGTCGACACCCGCAGCGGCAGTGTCGACACCTTGTGTCGACACCGGCCGCAGAGGTGTCGACACTTGGTGTCGACACCAGCAGCGGTTGTGTCGACACCTTGTGTCGACACCGGCTTGTCGTGGTATCGACACATCGTGTCGACACTGGGTGCTGCCCTTGTTTTGGGGTCAGGGAGACTCGGGGTTGGTTTTGGTTAGGCGTGCAAGGCCGCGTCGGTTGGACCCGACGTTTTTGCCTTGGGTTCGTGTGTATCTTAGGATTGTTAGTGTGACCTTTCCCTAGGGGGGGATTGGGTGTTCGGCTAATTTTCTGCATGCCGACTCTTGGGTTGTGGCAGGTGGTGGAGTTTTGGTGGCCTCTGGAGGGGTGGTTTTATGTGGAGAGCTGTGCCCACCGCCTTCTGCCCCGGTTTGGGTTGGTGTGTGTGGGACCCTAAAGCTGCCACTGTTTGATCCCTTAGCCCTTTTGGGGTCTGATTCTGGTTATGCATTCAGACCCATGTTTTGACCACTGCCGCTTACCCACGTGTTGGGGCTGTTAGTCCCTTTCCTGTTTATGTTTACCCTTTCTTTTGGCATATGTATATTTCTTGTTGCTGTTGCAGGCTCTCTTGGTAAGGTATATTGGTTTTATTGCTCGCACTTGGTGTGCTCTGTGGTGTTTTTGACAGCATTCTGTTCTTACTGTCATCCCTTTTTCTTTTGCTTATTGCGGTTTGCTGCCGGGTTGGTAAACCCTTCTTTTTATTTGCTAATTAATCCATTGCGCTATTTACCTTTTGATTGTTTCCTTGTTGTGGTGTTCTTTTCTTGAATGCCTCAGGTCCAGGTTGTAGCCAGTTCAGCGGCTAGTTCTTTTGGAGGGGCTTGTTGGTGGCCTATAGGGTAGCTGAGATTGCTGATCCCCGTTTGCTGTGAGGTAGTTTTTTACTCTTCTGTATAGACATACATACTCGCCAGTGGGTTCGTGTCAGGTTGTTGGCGCCCACTGGTGGCTTCTTGTGATGCTGAATATGAATTTAAACTGCTGTTTTTGCCTATTTGAGGTTGGTTACTTGCTTTTGGGAAGGATTTATGCTAGGTTGCATGTTAGATAGTTTAAAACCTAAAAGCATTATTATATGTATCCCATGTATAACATGTTTCTAAATCAAAGACACTATTTTTCCTCAGTGTAAAACACTATCTTTTTATACCTACTATAATCACCTTAGGGTCGTGCACGCATAAGTCGTCCCCCGGGGACACTTATGCTCATCTAGGGCGTCAATTTAATTGAACCAAAGTATTTTCTACTGCGTATAAATATAGTTTTAACAGTGGACTAGCTGACCCACCGGGCCGAGGGATACGGCCATTCAATAAAACTGATTTTCTTTCATACTTAACTAACAATTTTCCTTAAAACCTAACATCTGGAGTTTTGCCTGAGCGTGTGCAGTTATCCCCTGCACGACGTGGCATCACGACGCGTGTTTTCTCTTACTCTGATATGATTTTTACCGTTGAGAAAATACGGGTTGTGACACACTCCCATGCTGTAGCAGAACACAGCCCAAACCACTACCCGAAGCATCACTATAGATTTCGAACATTTCGGTTCCACTTGGGGAACATAAAATAGGCGTGTGGTCAACTGCCTCTTCAACTCTTCAAAAGCCTGTTTGCACTCCGAAGACCACACAAACTTCTGATTCTTCCTAGTCAATGTCATGAGTGGTAGCGCTATCCGCGAGAAGTTGTCTACGAAGCGCCTGTAGTAGCCAGCAAGCCCAAGAAAGCTCCGGACCTCCGCCGCTGTAGTCAAAGCAGGCCACTCCCGTATCACCACTATCTTCGTCGGATCCACAGCTATCCCTTCTCCACTAACAACATGACCAAGGAATGCTATCGAGGATTACCAGAACTCACACTTGGAGAACTTAGCATACAACTGGTTTCTCCTCCACGTCTCCAACACCATGTGCAGGTGATTGTAGTGATCCTCTTCACACAGCTAGTACACCAGTATATCATCGATAAATACTATCACAAAACGGTATAGGTACTCTCTGAACGACCTATTCATCAGATCCGTAAACACGGATGGCGCATTGGTCAAACCGAACGGCATGATCGTGAACTTGTAATGCCCAAACCGCGTACCGAATGCTGTCTTTGGGATGTCGCTCTCCCTTATCCTCAATTGGTAGTAACCGGACTTCAGATCTAACTTCGAATATACCGTTGTCCTAACCAACTGATCAAATAGATCGTTAATTCTCGGGATTGGATACTTATTCTTTTCCGTAAGCTTGTTCAATTCCCGGTAGTCGATACAAAGCCGCAAGCTCCCATCTTTCTTCTTAACAAAGAGAACCGGTGCGCTCCAAGGAGACGAACTTGGATGCACATAACCTTGCTCTAACAACTCTTGTAGTTGCACCTTCAACTCCACCATCTCTTTTGGCGCTATCTGATAGGGGCAGCGTGACACCGGTTTGGCACTCGGTACCAGATCAATAGTAAAGTCTATCTCCCGCTGAGGAGGGGCTCCTGGGAGATCATCCGGGAACACATCAGGATACTCAGACACAACTAGGATCCTGTCCAGACTTGGCTTAGGCGTCGAAGTCTGCACTAAAGTGACAAACAGCTCTGCCCCAGACCGAATTGCCTTGATCACCAGAAGGGCCGACATCAAAACTTTCCCTGATCCCTTGATGCCAGCAAACATAGTCTCCCGTTCAGAATTTAATCCCAACTTAATCTCCTTTCGGTTGCAATCAATGTAAGCTCGCTGCTCCGATAGCCATTCCATACCAAAGATAACATCGAACTCTACTAACGGTAGAATCAATGCTCGCAAATCAAAATCCCGATCTCCAATCTGAACCTTGACTACACAGACCTTATCCGTGCGCATTAAGCACCCATTGGGCAACAACACATCCAACTTGTCTTTTGTCATTGAGGGAGGGACCCCGATGCGCGTCACAATTCATTCGAACAAGAAGGAATGTGAAGCTCCCGTATCAAACAAGGCTCTCGCCGGACAATCGAGAATCAAAACAAATCCTAACAACAACGGAAGTAAGCTAACACATAAAAGAGGTAACAACTACAAAAGTTAAGCTACTATAAATTAACTCATACCTGTCACCACGTCAGCTTGCTTTTTGGCCTCTTGCAGACCAAGATTATAAACTCTAGGCAGGACTGGAGCATGATGGGATGCGGTTGACTCCACCGCCTTCCCTTTCTCCTCATAAGTCACTCCAGACTTCCTCTCGGACTTTGCACGTCCGCTCCAACACTCACGAGCAAAATTCCCCATCTTCCCATAGTTGTAACGAGCTCTTGGGACTCGACTTGTAGTTTCCCCTGACGCACCAGGCGAAGGGGCTGAGTTCGAAGTCCTCTGCTTCTTGTTCCATCTACGGAATCCTGACTTTGCATTAGGCACTTTGAACTCTGCCTTCTTTTCTCTTGGGTCCTTCTTCTCTTGCACCCTCTTCACCGCCTTTTCCAGAGACAGGGCCGAGTTGACCAAGGCTAGGAAGCCCTGCGCCTTAGGCCCAGCAAGGAGTAACTGTAGGTCACCACGAAGACCCTCATAAAATCGGTTGGTCTTCCTCTCCTCTTCCGTAAACATAGCCGACCCCACCGTGTAAACTCGTGGAGATACTCATCCATGCTTCTGGATTCTTGAGTTAACCCAAGATATTGGTTCTCCATCTCAAGCTTCTGAGCAGAGGGTAGATATCTGGCCAGGAAAAATCTTGAAAATTCCTCCATAGGCACATCAGCAAGCTGCCTACCCACTAAGAGATGAAACTCCAACTCATCCCACCACAGCCTTGCTTCACCTGCCAAAATAAAGGTCGCTATGGTGGTCTTCTGCCACTCCTCAGTTAACGTGGCTTTCAAAACACTCTTTATCGTAGAGAGCCAGTCCTCAGCTTGAGTTGGTGTTCCAGTCCCGTCAAATACTGGGGGATGAAAGCCCATTACATGCTTAAGCTGCTTCTCCGTAGCTCTCCTCGACTCTACCAGATCAACTGCTGCGCGCTCCACCACTCTCGGCTCTGCCGCCCTAACCGGTTCTTGCTCCATGATAGGAGGTGCGTGGTGCATTTGCCCTACAGGTTGGGCATTAATCATTGCAAATACGGCTTCAGCCACCATCCTGACGGTTTCCGCTGAAGGAGGTGTAGTAGGCATGTCTCTCGGTGCATTACTTTCCGCCAATTGCAGACGCTCTGATTGACCAACACCGCTCCTAGCTGCCTATAGAAGCAAAGACACGCGATTAGACGACAACCAAATTGCTAAAAGCAATCATTGGAACACTCAGATTCCACAAAACAAGTGTATTTTTCATTCCTAAGTGGACATTCATGGGTTCTTTTTGATGTTATAACGATGACGCACACATGTGCTCACCACCCCTTAAAAGAATTCGTCCACGAATTCATTTAAACCTGACCGTAACCAGAAGTCTGATACCAAATTGTAACACCCTCATCCGTCGTATGGCATATAATAGAAGGTCCAGCCGGAACCCGACGCCATATACCACGGATAGACGGAAGGATTACGTATTAATAACCAAACATTCCAATTAAGACTACTCGTCCTAACACAGAGCATTCTAGCGGAAGCTTTTAAAAGTGGAAATAACCCAAACTGAATAATCAATTTACATGAATGTCCACGAACACTACCACTGGAACAAAATAACAATACACTGAAAGTAACATGGCCTTATGGTCTTACAATAGTTCACTTAACAAATAAAGTCTTACATACATCGGCTCGCAGGCCGGCCACACATGACAAAATAAAAACAACTATTCGCTAAGGCCTTCGAGGTCCAGCACGGTAACATGGGCTCCAGCCCGCTATTCTTCACTCGGCTCTGCAGCAACTGCAAGCAACATTCCACCGCATGGTGGCAAATAGGCAACAGTCAGCTAAAGCCAACCAAATTATAACGACCATGTCCCTTTCTCGGGACGGCGGTGCTCCTTCCCTGCATATCATTAGCCCAGCTAAACAATTATGTAAAAACATACTGCACCACAGGTGTAGGCTCGCACGGCCAAACACCCCGTGCACTCAGGGCACATTAACGGTGAATCCTGACACTTCAGCGTTTTCACCACCACCCACAGGATGGCAACAATATGAGCATTTCAGCCTTCCTAACCACTGTCTAAGGATCTCGACTATGCCAACGGCCAGTCCCCTTTTCGGGTCTCTCGCACCGAACCACATAGCCCAGGTCCAATTCCACTTGCTCATTGCTCAACCGCGTAGTTCACCTTAAGACGTACGTACAGGCCAAGCTTCTCTCGGATACTAATATTTCCAAACAATCACATAACCCAGTTATGTTCAAGGCCAGTTCCCAGACCGCCAAGTTAGCAGAACAACGATTCCGCTCAGTTTTTCGGGTGCGCCTTGGAGCTAACCTCCAAGGATCCCTGCTGCAATCTACCGCGTAGAAACCCGAAAACCCGAAGCACGGAGTCTTCTCCGGCAAAACATATTAAATGCAACATCACTGATCCAGACAATACACGTCCGGGTAGGCTTCACACACAGTGCCTATGCCCGTACTTCAATTCCGGACTCTATATGCAACAAAAAGGGGACTATTCCCGACAACCCCAAGGAACACCATGCATTCACCGCACACTCGCGGGAGCGGGTTTTCCCTATGCAAAAAGGAAGAGCTTCACATGCTCAAGTTGAGAATCGTTACCCTTGTAGTATGCTTTGGCTCCATGGAAAAACTATACGGATGGAAATCTTTGCAACGAACTTTCCTCCACGGATCCGCTCTCAGATCTCAAAACGGTGCTCCGATGCTCCGCCGGCGGCCGGAATCTTCCTCCTTCTTCCTCCTTGCTCTAACTCCTTGGAAAGAGAAAGCTTGGGTTAGAAATGAAGGATTCAACTCCCATTCACGGCCTTAACAGAGCAGGAAACCACCTGGGCCGTTGGATCTAAAATAAAGAAATCGAACGGCTCCGATCTGCTCAAAAATCAACAGACCTGGGCCGAACACGGCCTCACACATGGCCGTGTTCCAGGCCGTGTGCCTCGATCCAGGCACGATTGTCGAACACAGAGACTCACACGGGCTTATACATGCCCGTGTCTCACTCGACACGCCCGTGTCGGGACCTCGACACGCCCGTGTCGGGTCCTCGACATGCCCGTGTCTGGGGGCATGTCACACATAACCGCCACGCCAACCGACACGACCCTGATGAACACGGGTACTTACAAGGGTAGGCACACGCCCGTGTCAAATGACACACCCGTGTCATTAATCTATGTTACGTGACGTGTCCTTCTCGGGACAAAATCGGCCGAAACACCATGCCAGACACGGCCTTATATACGCCCGTGTCCTAGGCCGTGTACCCCTATACAGGCACCAAAATCCCTTTTTACGCGACCAACTTAAATACAATTTTCAGGGCGTTACAAATCTCCCCCACTTATAGAATTTCGTCCCGAAATTAAGTAAAGGTACAAAAATTACAAGTTACCTGAACGGAATAACTCGGGGTATTCTTCCAACAAAGTTTGCTCTCGCTCCCAAGAAAGCTCCCCACGTCTGTAATTATCCCAACGGACTTTAATCATTCAGATATCCTTATTGCGGAGTCGCTTGACTTCAATGTCTTTTATACGTATAGGCTTGACCTTTGTCGTCAACTCGTAATCAACTGGCACTTGATCAACCGCAACTATCTGCGAAGGCTCTTGCACCGCCTTACGCAACACTGATACATGGAACACATCGTGTAGCCCACTCAACTCCACTAACAACTTCAATCTATATGCTGCTTCGCCAACACGCTCCAGGATCTCAAATGGTCCAAGGTATCTCGGACTCAGCTTCTTCAAGCGTCAAACCCGCGAGACACCCTTGAACGGTTTGATTTTCAAGTACCCCCAGTCGCCAACACTGAACTCCACGTTCCTATGCTTGGCGTTATAGTACTTTGACTGTCTGTCCTGAGCGATCTTCAACCGTTCCTGAATTGTCCGTATCACTGAAGTGGCATCTTCCACCACTTGACGTTTGTAAAGCTTTAACTCGCCCGTCTCCAACCAAGACAACGACGTGCGACACTTTCTCCCGTACAAGTCCTCGAAAGACGCCATTCCAATACTCTTCTGAAAGCTGTTGTTATACGCAAACTCCACCATGTACAGGTGATCTTCCCACTGCTTTCCAAAATCTAGGACGCACCTGTGAAGCATGTCCTCCAATGTCTGGTTGACCTTCTCGGTTTGGTCATCCTTCTGCGGATGAAAGGTTGTGCTGAACTTTAGCTTAGTACCCAACAGACTATGCACCAACCTCCAGTCATTCGACGTGAAGCGTCCATCTCAATCGCTAACAATACTGCGGGGCACACCATGGAACCGTACAATATTCTCCACATAGATTTTGGCCAACCTTTCCACCGGATCTTCCTTCCTGATCGGGATGAAGTGTGACACCTTTGTCAACCTATCTACGACCACACAGATGGTGTCGTTTCCCCTCTGTGACTTCGGCAAACCATGCACAAAATCCATAGATATGTCGTCAAATTTCCATTCCGGGATAGGCAAGGACTTTAGGAAACCTCCGGGCTTCTGGCACTCTGTCTTAACCAAGGAACAAGTTTGGCACTTAGCCATCTAAAGTACTACATATTTCTTCAATCCTGGCCACCAAAATAATTTCTTCATGTCTCTATACATCTTCGTGCTTCCCGGGTGGATTGAGTACTTGGTATGATGAGCCTCGTATATCAACTCCTCCCGAAGATTATCCGCACTAGGAATGCATAGGCGACCGTCCTTCCTTAGCAACCCATCCTCAACAGCAAACTGGGAATTTGACCCATCCAATGATTCATCCAAGATCTGTTTCATGATGTTATCCTGAATCAAAGCCCGTCGAACTCTATCAGCTAGGTCACACTACACCTCGGTCCAAAACAGTTTCGCCTCAGTACTAGACTGCTTGTCGATGCAAGATATCTCCAAATCCTCCAACTCACGAACCAATCTCTCATCATATACTGATAACCAGTTGGCCTGTGCAGGAACCTTACGACTTAACGCATCCGCCACTACATTACGTTTCCCTGGCACATAATGTATCTTGAAGGAGTGGTCCCCTAGGAACTCCGTCCACCTCCACTGTCTCATGTTCAGATCCTTTTGATCTAACAGGTAATTCAAGCTCTTATGATCGGTGTATATATCGAATTTCACACCGTACAGATAGTGCCTCCATAGCTTTAAAGCAAATATCACGGCCGCTAACTCCAAGGCATGGACCGGATAATTTCTCTCATGAGCCTTTAATTGTCGCGAACCGTAGGCTATCACACTCCCATGCTGTAGCAGAACACAGCCCAAACCACTGCCCGATGCATCACTATAGATTTTTAACCCTTCGGTTCCACTTGGGGAACATAAAATAGGAGTTGTGGTCAACCGCCTCTTCAACTATTCAAAAGCCTGTTCGCACTCCGAAGACCACACAAACTTCTGATTCTTCCTAGTCAAAGTCGTGAGTGGTAGCGCTATCCGCGAGAAGTTCTCTACGAAGCGCCTGTAGTAGCCAGCAAGCCCTAGAAAGCTCCGGACCTCCGCCACTGTAGTCAAAGCAGGCCACTCCCGTATCGCCACTATCTTCGCCGGATCCACAGCTATCCCTTCTCCACTAACAACATGACCAAGGAATGCTATCGAGGATAACCAGAACTTACACTTGGAGAACATAGCATACAACTGGTTTCTCCTCAACGTCTCCAACACCATTTGCAGGTGATTGTAGTGATCCTCTTCACACTGCGAGTACACCAGGATATCGTCGATAAATAATATCACAAAACGGTCCAGGTACTCTCTGAACGTCCTATTCATCCGATCCATAAATACGGATGGCGCATTGGTCAAACCAAACGGCATAACCGTGAACTCGTAATGCCCAAACCGCATACTGAATGCTGTCTTTGGGAAGTCGCTCTCCCTTATCCTCAATTGGTAGTAACCGGACTTCAGATCTAACTTCGAATATACCGTTGACCCAACCAACTGATCAAATAGATCGTCAATTCTCGAGATCGGATACTTATTCTTTTTTGTAAGCTTGTTCAATCCCCGGTAGTTAATACAAAGCTGTAAGCTCCCATCTTTCTTATTAACAAAGAGAACCGGTGCGCTCCAAGGCGACGAACTTGGACGCACATAACCTTGCTTTAACAACTCTTGTAGTTGCACCTTCAACTCCGCCATCTCTTTTGGCACTATCCGATAGGGGGAGCATGACACAGGTTTGGCACCCGGTACCAGCTCAATAGTAAAGTCTATCTACCGCTGAGGAGGGGCTCCTGGGATATCATCCGGGAACACATCAGGATACTCAGACACAACTGGGATCCTGTCCAGACTTGTCTTAGGCGTCGAAGTCTGCACTAAAGTGACAAACAGCTCTACCCCAGACCGAACTGCCTTAATCACCTGAAGGGCCGACATCAAAACTTTCCATGACCCCTTCATGCCCGCAAACATAGTCTCCCGTTCAGAATTTAATCCCAACTTAACCTCCTTTCGATTGCAATCAATGTAAGCTCGCTGCTCTAAGAGCCAATCCATACCAAAGATTACATCGAACTCTACTAACGGTAGAATCAACGCTCGCAAATCAAACTCCTGATCCCCAATCTAAACCTTGACTACACAGACCTTATCCGCGCGCATTGAGAACCCATTGGGCAACAACATATCCAACTTGTCTTTTGCCATCAAGGGAGGGACCCCGATGCGCGTCACAAATCGTTCGGACAAGAAGGAATGTGAAGCTCCCGTATCAAACAAGGCTCTCGCCGGACAATCGAGAATCAAAACAAATCCTAGCAACAACAGAAGTAAGCTAACACATAAAAGAGGTAACAACTACAAAAGTTAATATGCTATAAATTAACTCATACCTGTCACCACGTCAGCTTGCTTTATGGCCTCTTGCAGACCAAGATTATAAACTTTAGGCTGGACTTGATCATGATGGGATGTAGTTGACTCCACCGCCTTCCCTTTGTCCTCATAAGTCGCTCCAGACTTCCTCTCGGACTTTGCACGTCCGCTCCAACACTCACGAGCAAAATGCCGCGTCTTTCCACAGTTGTAGCAAGCTCCTGGGACTCGACTAGTGGTTGCCCCTAAGACACAAGGCGAAGGGGCTGAGTTTGAAGTCCTCTGCTTCTTGTTCCATCTGCGGAATCCTGACTTTGCATTAGGCACTTTGAACTCTGCCTTCTTTTCTCCTGGGTCCTTCTTCTCTTGCACCCTCTTCACAACCTTTTCCAGAGACTGGGCCAAGTTGACCAAGGCTAGGAATCCCTGCGCCTTAGGCCCAACAAGGAGTAACTGTAGGTCACCACAAAGACCCTCATAATATCGATTGGTCTTCCTCTCCTCTTCTGTAAACATAGCCCCAGCATACTGACCCAACCGTGTAAACTCGTGGAGATACTCGTCCATGCTTCTGGATTCTTGAGTCAACCCAAGATATTGGTTCTCCATCTCAAGCTTCTGAGCATAGGGTAGATATCTGGCCAGGAACAATCTTGAAAATTCCTCCTTAGGCACATCAACAAGCTGCTTACCCACTAAGAGATGAAACTCCAACTCATCCCACCACAGCTTTGCTTCACCCGCCAAAAGAAAGGTCGCTATGGTGGTCTTCTGCCACTCCTCAGTTAACGTGGCTGTCAAAACCCTCTTTATCGTAGAGATCCAGTCCTCAGCTTGAGTTGGTGTTCCAGTCCCGTCAAATACTGGGGGATGAAAGCCTATTACATGCTTATGCTGCTTCACTGTAGCTCTCCTCGGCTCTACCAGATCAACTGTTGCGCGCTCCACCACTCTCGGCTCTGGAACCCTAACCGGTTCTTGCTCCCGACAGGAGGTGCGTGGTGCATTTGCCCTGCAGGTTGGGCATTAATCATTGCAAATACGGCTTCAGCCACCATCCTGATGGTTTTCGCTGAAGGAGGTGTAGTAGGCATGTCTCTCGGTGCACTACTTTCCGCCGATTGCGGACGCTCTAATTTAACAGCACTGCTCATAGCTGCCTATAGAAGCAAAGACACGCGATTAGACGACAACCAAATTTCTAAAAGCAATCATTGGAACACTCAGATTCCACAAAACAAGTGTATTTTTCATTCCTAAGTGGACATTCATGGGTTCTTTTTCATGTTATAACGATGACGCACACATGTGCTCACCACCCCTTAAAAGAATTCGTCCACGAATTCATTTAAACCTGACCGTAACCAGAAGTCTGATACCAAATTGTAACACCCCCATCCGTCGTATGGCATATAATAGAAGGTCCAGCTGGAACCTGATGCCATATACCACGGACAGACGGAAGGATTACGTATTAATAACCAAACATTCCAATTAAGACTACTCGTCCTAACACAGAGCATTCTAGCGGAAGCTTTTAAAAGTGGAAAGAACCCAAACTGAATAATCAATTTTCATGAATGTCCACAAACACTACTACTGGAATGAAATAACAACACACTGAAAGTAACATGACCTTATGTCCTTACAATAGTTCACTTAACAAATACTGTCTTACATACATCGGCTCACAGGCCGGCCACACATGACAAAATAAAAACAACTATTCGCTAAGGCCTTCGAGGGCTAGCACGGCAACATGGGCTCCAGCCCGCTATTTTGCACTCGGCTCTGCAGCACCTGCAAGCAACATTCCACCGCATGGTGGCAAACAGACAACGATCAGCTAAAGCCGACCAAACTATAACGACCCTGTCCCTTTCTCGGGACGGTGGTGCTCCTTCCCTGCATATCATTACCCCAGCTAAACAATTATGTAAAAACATACTTCGCCACATGTGTAGGCTCGCACGGCCAAACACCCCGTGCACTCATGACACATTAACGGTAAATCTTGACACTTCAACATCTTCACAACCACCCGCAGGATGGCAACAATATGGGCATTTTAGCCTTCCTGACCACTGTCTAAGGCTCCTGACTATGCCAACGGCCAGTCCCCTTTTTGGGTCTCTCGCCTTGAACCACATAGCCCAGGTCCAATTCCGCTTGCCTGTTGCTCAACCGCATAGTTCACCTTAAGACGTACGCACGGGCCAAGTTTCTCTCAGATCCTAATATTTCCAAACAATCACATAACTCAGTTATGTTCAAGTGCGGTTCCCAGACCGCCAAGTTAGCAGAACAATGATTCCGCTCAATTTTTCGGGTGTGCCTTGGAGCTAACCTCCAAGGATCCCTACTACAATCTACCGCGTAGAAACCCAAAAACCCAAAGCACGGAGTCTTCTCCGGCAAAACATATCAAATGCAACATCACCGATCCAGACAATACACGTCCGGGTAGGCTTCATACACAATGCCTCTGCCCGTACTTCTATTCTGGACTCTATATGCAACACAAGGGGGACTATTCCCGTCAACCCCAAGGAACACCACGCACTCACCGCACACTCGCAGGAGCGGGTTTTCCATATGCAAAAATAAAGAGCTTCACAAGCTCAAGTTGAGAATCGTTACCCTTATAGTACGCTTTGGCGCCATGGAAAAACTACACGGATGGAAATCTTCGCAATGAACTTTCCTCCACGTTTCCACTCTCAGATCTCAAAACGGTGCTCCGATGCTCCGTCGGCGGCCTGAATCCACCTCCCTCTTCCTCCTTGCTCTAACTCCTTGGAAAGAGAAAGCTTTGGAGAGAAATGAAGGATTCAACTCCCATTCACAGCCTTAACAGAGCAGGAAACCACCTGGGCCGTTGGATCTAAAATAAAGAAATCGAACGGCTCCGATCCGCTTAAAAATCAACAGACCTGGGCCGAACACGACCTCGCACACGGCCGTGTCCAAGGATGTGTGCCTCGATCCGGGCACGATCGTCGAATAGAGAGACTCATACGGGCTCAAACACGCCCGTGTCTCACTCGACACGCCCGTGTCGGGTCTTCGACACGCCCGTGTCCGGGGGCGTGTCACACATAACTACTACGCCAACCAACACGACCCTGATGAACACGGGTACTGACATGGGTAGGCACACGCCTGTGTCAAATGACACGCCCGTGTCATTAAGCCGTGTTACGTTTCATGTCCTTCTCGGGACAAAATTGGCTGAAACACCATGCTAGACACGGCCTTAGACACGCCCGTGTCCGAGGCCGTGTACCCCTATATAGGCACCAAAATCCCTTTTTACGCGACCAACTCAAATACAACTTTTGGGGCGTTACATGCCCATTTGTAATTCACACTAAGTATGTCCAAATTTGACCCTATGATTAGCCAACCTGACCTTAGGTACGTACCTTTATATGTTGATCTCCTAAAGTTTGGACAACCCTAGGTTTGTAAACCTATTGTATAAAGTCTTGCGAGATTCCCTCGGGCAAGAACTTTTGTTTATAGCAGATTTTGAATCTGGAAGAGATAATAGACATGGCAGATTCCCTAGGGCAACCAATTTTGTTTATAGCAGACTCGAGCTTGGTGGAGATAATGGATATTGTAAAGTGGTTGGAAGCGAGTCTTTTGGGTGTTCAGACAAGCGTTAAGAGACTCGCTGAAGGAGTAATTGAAGCATGACCCAACTCCAGGACGAGGACTACGAGGAAGAAATTAAGCATTCATCCTTAGTCTACCTAAGTTATTCTAGGATTCTTGCTTGAGCCTTCACAATTCTGATACTTAGGCACCGTGATAGTTGGCGGGAAGACAGTGTACGCGTTGTTTGATACCGGTGCCTCACACTCCTTTGTGTCTGAGGACTTCGTTGAGGACATGGAGGGCGTACAATACTTTACTGGTATAGCACCATGAGTGCGCCTACCAGATGGCTCGGAGATGATTGCAACTGCTAAGTGCGAGTTCGAGATATTTATTGGGGTAAAAGCCTTTGATACGCCTGTCGTGGTCTTGAGAATGCCGGAGTTATACATCATTTTGGGCATGGCGTGGTTGGACTGGCACTTTGCAAGGATTGACTGTGCAGAGAAATGAATCTATTTGAGACATGGAGACTCGGATGTCATCTTCCAAGGTATTAGCTTCGCACCTCATATGTCATTATCTTCAATTCAGACAGTAAAAGCCCATATGAATGGGGATGAATTCTTCATGATCTGGTTCGAGTTGAAGGAGATGATGTTGGATATGAAAGATGTACGGGTAGTGCGGGATTTGCCCGAGATTTTTGCTGAGAAACTGCCAGGATTACCCACGCATAGAGAAGTTGATTTTCAAATTAATCTAGTACCGGGTGCCAAGCCTGTATCCAAGGCCCCTTACCGAATGGCCCCGAAGGAACTCGCGAAGTTTAGAGTTCAACTGTAAGAACTGGTGGAGTCAGGGTTTGTTCGCCCCAGTTCGTCACCCTGCGGAGCCCCTGTATTGTTCGTGAAGAAGAAGGATGGAACCTTGCGTTTGTGCATAGACTATCGGGAACTCAATCGGCTGAAGGTGCGGAACACTTATCAGCTACGTCGGATCGACGAGTTGTTCGATCAACTAGTGGGAGTGTATTGGTTTTCTAAGCTGGAATTGCGCTCAGGATATTATCAGTTGAGAATACAGGAAGGGGACATCCAGAAAATGGCCTTTAGTTCAAGATATGGACTGTACAAGTTCACTGTAATGTCGTTTGGGCACACAAATTCCCCTTCGGCCTTCATGAGCCTGATGAACAAGGTGTTTGAACCTTATTTGGATATCTTCGTCATTGTTTTCATCGATGATGTCTTGGTCTACTCAAAGTCGGAGGAGGAGCATGTTGACCACTTGACCTAGGTATTGAAGAAATTAAAAGAGCACGCTTGTTCGCCAAGTTTAGCAAGTGTGAATTCTGGCTTAAAGAGGTTGCTTTCTTGGGGCATGTGATTAGTGGAGCAGGACTAGCTGTGGATCCGGCCAAGGTGCGAGCCGTGAAAGTGTGGTCCCCCTTTAAGTCGGCGGCCGACGTGCGGAGCTTCCTCTGACTTGTCAGGTACTACCGTAAGTTCGTAAAAGGACTTTCAAAGAATTCGCTTCCTCTTACTTCCTTGACAAAGAAAGGTGTGCCATTTTAGTGGACACCCCAATGTGAAGCAGCGTTCCGAGAGCTGAAGGATAGACTTACCTCCGCCCCCATCCTAGCACTTCCGTCTGGGAAGGAAGGATTTCAAGTTTACACTGACGCTTCATACCAAGGGATGGGAGCGGTATTGATGCAGCACGACCATGTGATTGCTTATGCTTCAAGACAACTGATGAAGCATGAAATCAATTACACGGTTCATGATTTGGAATTGGGAGCAGTGGTGTTTGCCTTGAAGGTATGGAGGCATTATCTGTACGGCGTCCACTGCGAGATCTTTTCAGACCACAAAAACTTGAAGTACGTTCACACTCAGAAGGAGTTGAACTTAAGATAACGGAGGTGGTTAGAATTTATATGCTACTATAAGTTCACCATGAACTACCACCCCGGAAAATCGAACTCGGTAGCCGATGCATTGAGTAGAAAAGTACCAGGCTCTAGCCCAGAGTATCGGTTGATGAGTATGGAGTTGGCTCGGGTGATTGAGGAGATGGATATTACATTGATATTTAAGGCTCCATCAGTAGAGTATACAGAGTACTTGGCAAGCATGAGCATAGTTTGTGATATCCGGGACTGAATCAGAGCGGAGCAAGGAATGGATGCGTCCCTGGCCCCGGCAATCAAGTAAATCGAAGATGGGACTATGAATGAGTATATGCTAAAAGAAGGCCTCGTTTATTTTCGTGGCCTGCTCTACATTCCCAAGGGCAGAAAAATTCGGGAGGATATCTTGAGAGAAGCTCAGTGCTTTCAATAATCAGTGCACCCAGGTATTGCTAAGATGTGTGCCGGATTACGGAAGACCATGTGTTGGCCGGGAATGAATAAGGATGTCCGATATTTTGTTACACATTGCGAAGCTTGTCAAAGGGTGAAGGCAGAATGCAAGAGTCCCGGTGGTTTGTTACAATCGTTGCCCATCCCCGCGTGGAAGTTCGAGGATGTCTCGATGGACTTCGTACATGGGTTACCTCTCTCACGCTCCGGGAATGATTTGGTGTGGGTGATAGTTGATCGCCTGATGAAAGTGGCTCGGTTTATCCCTATGAAGAAAGAGGATCATGTGGATGTCTTGGTACGCCTCTTTGTGGAGCAGTTCATACGGTATCATGGCATGCCTAAGACAATTGTTCTAGACCGGGATGGTCATTTCACCTCAAGGGAGTGGAAGGAAGTACAGGCATATTTGGGCTCGCGCCTTACCTTCAGCACCGCGTTTCATCCCCAGACGGACAGGCAATATGAACGGACCATTCAGATATTGGAAGATTTGTTGAGATTATGTATGTTGGATAGGGGAGAGCCGTGGGAAAGGCTCTTACCGTTGGTAGAATTCTCCTACAACAACAGCTACCAGGCTAGCATCGGCATGGCTCCTCATGAAGCTCTTTATGGAAGGATGTGTAGAACCCCTTGTCTTGGGTGCAAGATGGAGTCCCGAAGGCTTTGGGTGTTGAATATATTGATGATACTGATGCGGTGGTTAGACTAATACGGGATCGCATGTTGGAGGCTCAAAGTCGGCAGGCGAAGTATTATAATGCAAGACACCGGATGGTGGAGTTTCATGTGGGTAATAAGGTGTTCCTGAAAATCCGACCGATACATGGAGTGTCACGTGTGCATGGTGTGAAAAAGCTAAGCCCAAGGTATATTGGACCTTATACTGTGTTGGAAAGGATTGGCTTGTTGGCCTATCGGTTGGAGTTACCGTCCGAGCTAAAGAACCTCCATGACGTGTTCCATGTGTCGTCGCTTCAGAAGGCATTGTTGTGGCCCGATCATTACATCCCCACACCTGATGGTGTTGTGGCGTCTGATAGGTCTGTGCGACTAGAGCCAGTGCGGATCGTAGATAACGATACAAGAATATTGCGCCACAAAAGAGTTCCCTTGGTGAAGGTGTTATGGTCTAATCATGGGAAGGAGGAATATACATGGGAGCCAATGGATTGATGGAAAAATGCGATCCGGAGTTTTTTGCTCAAGGTAATTTTATTTAAAGCATATTATACGTTATGTTATGCTTTTCTCCCCATAGCCTAAGGCTGATTTCGGGGGCAAAATCTTTTATTTTGTTTATAGGATTTGTAACGTCCCGAGTCACAATAGGCCCCTCGTGCGTGTTTTTGAGTCAGGAGAGCTGACTTGGGTTCAGGGGAAGTGCTGACAACTGGGCAGCACATGTGAAAAGTAGGAGAAATCAGTCAAGCATTGGACAAGGGTAGAGACACGGGTGTGTCCCTAGCCGTGTGGGAGTGGCCAGCTCTCGAGTCGATGACTCAAGTATGTCCAAAGAAGGACATGGGTAGTGACACGGGCGTGTCACTACCCGTGTGAAGTGACACGGGTAGAGACACGGGCTTGTCCCTACCCGTGTGTCGTTGTGTCGAGTTAAACTCGACGAGGCGTGTCAAGAGCGACGAGGCGTGTCGAGGTTGTATGATGCGGGTAGCGACACAGGCGTGTACCTACCTGTGTGTGTCGAGTTAAACTCGACAGAGCGTGTCAAGATCAATGAACTACATGTCGAGATCGATGAATTGTATGACACGGGTAGAGACACGGGCGTGTCCCTACCCGTGTGCCGTTGTGTCGAATTGAGTTATTCAAAATGTATCCAGTGAAGGACACGGCCAGGGAACACGGCCGTGTCATGTGGACATGGGTCGGGACACGGGCGTGTCCCTACCCATGTCGAGTATTGAACCGACACTAAAACTGTCATTGACGCTTTGCCCAAGCAGGACACAGGTAAGGACACGAACGTGTCCCTACCCGTGTCACTCTTCATATATAAAGGGAAGTGAAAACCATATCCGTTTTCATGCTCAATTCATCCCCTATTTTTTGAGATAAACTCATGTTAAGAGAAGGAAGTTGCTAGACCTAGTTCTAGAGGAGGAGATCCACCGCCTTCATGAAGGAGAAGATGATGCCGAGAAGAGTTACTTGATTTATGACCGAAAATAGTGGAAACGCCAGAAATGAGGTGAGATTCCTCCCCTCTCCCTTGGTGCTAGATCTATAGTTATCTAGGCGAGGTGTCGACTCAAAAGAGTCTAGACTTGCGAGATGGTGGTTTCTCTAGGAAGAGATCGTTCTAGGGCTTGTGCTCTAAGGTTAGTGGTGTCTTCAACCTCTCCAACCTTCTATATGAAGATGGGGGATGGTGTCATGAAGAATCATGGCCTCTTGAGGGTGAATAAGTGAGGAGGAATTTCTGGTGTGATTTTGGAAGTCTGACTTGAGGAGGAAGATGAACTGGTGATGTTCATTCCTCTTTAAGATGCATGCAGAATCTATGTTCTGCGCGCAGCAATCTTCTTGGCCATTTTCAGATGTTATATGGCATGATATGTGATGTCTACTAAACACAACAATTGAAGTCCTTGCAAATACCTTTCCAACGAGTGATTGCACCACTTCTAGCGAAGTCTGTATCCACAGGAAAGTCTGAACGAATATGACATCTGATAAATCCTGCATGCAGAAATTGTGTTCTATATGCAGCGGACTTCAAGGCTGAATTCAAGTATGATACTATAAAATCTGGGTTGTGGTCTGAATATTAAAGTTGTAACTCATGGAAATGCCTTTCCATCGAGGGGTTACACGCCTTCACCAGATTCCTATAGCTTCAGGAATCTCTGGTTGAAGTTGCCGTCCAGATTTATTCTGCACTTAAATTCTGGGTTTTTATATAATATGGATTTGGTTTCGGTGGAATCGATGTTGCAAACTAACTCAAGATCTTGGTGAACTATTTTATGTTAACCACCGTAGTGCTATGAATGATGAAGATTATTAATTGGTTTTCATATTGTAAGACCCCCATTTTTTTTTCTTTGAACGCCGGGATCCTAGGCCCAGAATCGCCGCTTTGCGGTGACACCTTCACGCCCTGAAGGGTCATCACCGCAAATCGCCGATTCTGTCGTCCGATTCGATCACAGAAAAGCAACAAAAGTAGAATAAGCACAAGAGTGGTAAAACTCTAATCAGATGTCCACAATATACAACCACATCAGAGTAAAATGTCTCCATGAAGGGAGAGTCCACAAAATATAAACATACTGAAATAAGGGCTTAAGCCCAATACATCAAATCCTCACTACATAGTCACTCAAGCGGAAGCAAAATAAAACAATACTAAGGTCATGGGCTCACAGTCCCCGACATCTGAACTCCGGTGCTAGACTGCTCCATCTCCAAGCATGCCGACCTGCGGGGCTGCTCCGCCATACTGGGCTCCACGATACCCTAAATGATATGGTTCGAAAACTGTTAGTCTAAAAGAATAAGTCATATCATCCCCCACCCCTTCCCTCATGGCCCCTAGGCACCGAGCGGAGAGGAAGAAAGGGAAGGACTTGAAGGTGGAGAGTAATCAAGAAACAGATTGCAGCGGGCCTATACTAGCAATTTTATAGTACATGTGGCAGTAAAGTAAAGTATGAAAAATAACCTTAACTTATACAGAACATATAAGCAAGGGATATTTTACAGGGCTCTCATCGTATAAAAAGTCTCATACCAATTTATATGTTGGGGTGTCGGTTATTATCAGCAATATATATATAAAGAATTAAACCTTAGTTTATAAACTTGCCCACACAAGCTTGTAGACCAAGTGGTCGTTTTGCAGGGCCTATTGTATATGCGTCCCATACCACTTATACAAAAGGTGACAGGGGTTTTATGCTATGATTTTGCTATGACATGCAAGTGGGCTATGATGCGATCATGCAAGTGCATCTCACCCACCCGACTCTGTGTATACAGACCTTTAGTTCCCCCTTTCTGGAGCCTCACCTCCCAGGATACCTCCATTGTGGCAGACGGAAGCAGTGGGTTGGGCCTCGCCCACCTATAAACCAGTAAAGCACTACCGGTCAGACCTATCGTATGCCTCAATGCTAGTGCACAAAGCGGACTCCTCCGTACTCTTACCGCCTGGCGCACCGGACTTCTGTTGGCGAAGTGCTAGCCACACTTGCCGAGTCAACGTATTGGCGTCGGTGCATCGACACTCCAATACCGAAGACCCACCGCCTTTATTTTATGCACATGCAACCTTATGTATCAGTACCGAGCCGAAGCTCCCCGGACCATCCCGTCCGTCACAACATCAACCGAGCCAAAGCTCGCCAATCCATCCTGCCCCTCACAAATATCAACCGTGTCAAACCAACTTCCCGAGACATCGGTGTATGTGAAAGTGACCCCTAATTATTCTAGTTGCTCTTAAGATTTATTACTCCAAAAGTTTACGTTAGCCCAAGACTGCCCAAGGTATACCCCTTGAAGGGCTCTCGAAGGCACTAGGAACTACGATGGGATTACGCCCAAAGCTCCCTTTCACAAGGCACTTAATATTATTGGTCGCTACCCGATTTCCCGACCTTTAATTAATTTTTCTGAACCTAACCCTAGTGAATTAAACACTTCCTCCCTATGGAAGGACGATCTTTCGCCAATCCTGAGCACCACCTATCACTAGTCATCCTCTCACTCTACAAATCCTGTCTTTCAAAGATGGACTCCTTTATTTACCCAAACCAGCAACCTACCAAGGATTCAACTCTCCAAAATTCACTACCCTCTTTAGTTCGGTTTTCGCAGTTACTATAAGCAGACCACCCTATACTATATGATGTGTATAAAGGAGGTACTCCGGATTGTCTTCCAAACTTCCTTTGAAATTTACCAGAGGTCTATCATAACAAATTTAGTCTAAAATCAGAGATTCATAATTTTCCTAATTAATTTGATATTTATTGAATTTTCCCAAATGTTTGGCCACGGGAAATTTTGAACATGAACTATATGATATACTTAAGTAATGGCCACCCAAAACTTTTGAACACTAAATAACAGAGATATATGACTAAATTTTAATTTCCATAATTTTTCAGAGAATATTTGACCTCTAATTAATTTATCCAAAATAATTCCTTTAATCATATGTAAAGAAGGAAGTACCAATGTTACTCATCCGAAAATTATGTAAAACTTACAGAGTCTTAATATGCTTCAGAAACGATCATGGTACAAAAATCATAATTTTAGAGGCTTGCTAGACTCCAAAATAAATTATATTAATTTTTCATGGGAAACCATACTTAATGAAGCAACCCCTTAAAATAACAATCCAAAAATTCTATAAAAATTCACAGAGCTCTAAAACATAATATATAGTGCTCTGGCTAAATTTCATCAATTTCCAGCAAGTAGTTACTTCATAATAAATTCTTAAGTAAATAATACAAAATATCAAATTGTTAATGAAGTATCCAAAATATTAACCCTAAATTCATACTAAAATCTCCAGAGCTTGATCTAACCCTAAACACTACTCAAACTAAATCTCATCACTTTTAAAAGAGTTTTGGTGATAGTTTCTACCCTCACAATGTTTGTTCCCTAAGCTACGGTTAGGATTTTGAGAGAGTTTAAGGCTTCAAAATTCCCTAAACTTTTAACCAGAGAACTATACTAATCCTATGGTCCTCTCCACAAAGTTTAAAGTCAATCCAAGGTCATTTGACCCTATTTTCTTCAAACCCTAAGAATCCCCATTAAGGGACTTTCCCTAGGGTTCTAGGGCTACCCTACACTTAACCTCCCCAAATTCCATTTGAGGGTGAGTCATACTATAAAAAGTAAGTGGCCAAAATATCAACCTCTGTTGAGGTGATTTGACCACTCAAAACCCAAAGGGGATGCTTAACCTATTTAACCCTAAAGGGGTCAACTTAGGGTTGGATCAATACCTAACCAAAACATCTCTAAATGAGATGAAAATTTTACCAATGCCCTAAATGCCCTCTAGGACCTCCCACCCAAATTTGGGGGGATGTTGAGGAGTTTAGGACACTTAATTAATTTATTCATGGATTATTAAATTTTTCTAAAAACTATCGAATAATATTCTCTAAAAAGTTTGAATTTTGGACAGACCCTAGGTATTGCTAGGGTAGACTCCCTGCCAAAATTTCCATTAATTTGGACAAAGGATGAAGTGTGGTCACTCAGTTTAATGTCTGCCTAGCCTTAGGGTAGGTCCCACCAAAATGGGTGCCTTGGTCAACCCAGGGACCCAAATGGGTTCAAATTAATTTTAAAATATAATAGACACATAGGGCTACAAGTTTCATGTTGGTGATGTTTTCAGTAGAGGAGCATAGGTATTTTTAAATATTAAAACCATTAAATACAAAATTTTGTGACATAATGAAATAATCAGGAATATAAATAATATAGTTTTAAATATGATATGGCACGAATCTTGGCGCAAGATGGACGGGATCCGTTCATCTTCTACCTTGAGCCGACGGCCAAGATTCGTTTCTCTTGGGCCGACTTCAAACGCTTGCCGCCGGCTATCCAGCCGCCGGCCCGGCCGGCCACCGCCACCCCCACCTCCGTTGAGGTGGTGGTTGTCGCCAGGCAGCGGCTTGGCCGCCGGGGGCCCCTTTTCCAACGATCCCAACAGGTGAAAATTCATCGAAAATCCATGAAATTCTAAACTTGGATCGAGCTCAATTAAGCCCGAACCTTGGCCCCTAAGATTCCTAAGATCTACCCATGAAAGAAGGTGTGGAAGAGGACCTGTTGAGAGAGATGGAGGCGAGCTGATCTCCGGGTTATCATGACGGTGGTGGCGGCGATTGGGTTTCTGCAACAACACAGTGGGGTTGCTCGATTTCTTCAGGTAAAGGTTTGGAAATCATCCTCTCGGCCCACTGAAGATGTTTAAAGCCTCAAATGTGGAGGGGAGAGGCTGGATCTTCAATGACCATTAAGGCCATTAATGGCTACATTCGGCCATGGTAGAGGGGGCTAAACCAGGCCCTTAGTGGCCAGGGAAATGGCTGGAAACTTCTCCCCGTCCCTAGTGGAGTTGAATTCAGCCATTAAAGGTGGCCTTTGGCCTCCCCTTGGTCGAGCCTCTTCCTTCCTCCTTTTTCATTTTTTCTCTCTCCTCCATAACCCTGGAAATGAAGCTCACTCTCTCTCCTAGTCACCAATTTGACTTGGTCAATCTGGAGGTCTATTGGCAGCCCATCCATACACATCATCACCTAAAGAAACCACATGAGGAGGCTTGAACTTGGGCTAGCCTATTTGGGCTAGGTTGACCCAAGGTAGGCTTGGGTTGACCTTGGTCAACATGGCCATTTGGGTTGACCCCAATGGGTCCCTGGTGACCCATTGGCCTCCCCTAAGGTCTAATAAGGCTTGGGTAGGGTTGGTTGGGCACCTTGGTGGTCACTTGACCCTTAGTTAGGGCACTTTGACCTTTTTGGGGCAAGGGTTGACTTTGGTCAACTTAACCTCTTTGATTGACCCCAAGGGGTCCTTGGTGACCCCATGGCTTCCCCTGAGGTCTAGGAAGGGTTATGTAGGGTTAGCTTGCACTTTGGAGGTCACCTACCCTTAGTAAGGGCTCTTTGACCAGATTAGGGGCCTGAGTTGACTTGGGTCAACTTGGTCTCTAGGGCTTAACCCGATGTGTCCTTAGTGATCTGTTGACCTCACTTTAGGTCTAGGAAGGCATGGGTGTGGTCCACTTGGCTAGGGGTAGGTCAATTGACCCTAAGTAGGCTAGTTTGACGCATTTAGGGTTAGGTTTGACTTGGGTCAACTGAGTCTCTTTTATTGACCCCAATGGGTCCTTGTGGCTCTAATGGGCCTCCCAAAATGTTTGGGGGTGTTGTGGTAGGGTCCTGGGGTCAAGGTGTAGCCTCATGGTCATCCTAAACTATTGTTTAGAATTCTACTATTTGCAGACCATGATGATTTCCAACTTCATGCCTAAGCTCACTTGGTCTTCTTGAGCTTCCTAGGGTTTTGTCATGACCTAGTCATGACAAAAACACTCTTAGGGGTCTAGTTAGAAATGGGATGTTACAAATCCCAATAAACAAAACAAAGATTTCTTCCCAGAAATCAAGGTTAAGCCTACGGGAATACCTTTCAAAGAAAAGGAAGCTTGTAACATCCCATATGTGAAAGATTACGTCTCGACGCCATTTTGTTAAGTGGAGTTTAGAGGGAAACCTAAATCTATGACCAATTCTCCCAATTGGCAAAGTCAAGATCCCAATAAACAAAAGATTAGTCTCTACTCTTCCTATAGCAGCCATATTAGTGTAAAATAGGAAAGTAAATTGAGCATCTTGAGAGGTTGTGAGGTATATGTGACTGAACAGCTCTGGATACTTTTGTCGCATCAGGTCCTGCGGTTCCCAGGTATGCTCCTCCTGGCCGTGATTTCTCCACAGAACTTTGACTAACGGAACCTTCTTGCGACGCAAGATCCGTACTCCTCTGTCATCGATCCGAACCGATTCCAAGTGAACTAACCAGTCTGAAGCTACCGGTCCATTTGTGGTCGAAATCTGCTGCTCTGGGCGTAGTAGAGTCATCCTAAGCGAAGATATATGGAACATGTCGTGTAAACCTGTCAGTTCCGGTGGTTAAATTTCTCATTTTTATGGGTAGCCAATGACTCTATAAAATCTCCACTTCACGATCAGATTCTTATCCCTACGAATACGCCCGAGTAGTACCGAATACGATTTATGTCCATTTCACTATATTTACGATGCAAAGTTTTCTAGATAAGGTCTAAGGGAAACCCAAGTAAATAACTAATTGGCCCAATAAACAAAAGACAAGCCTCCAATAAATAAAAGATAAGCCTCTACCTACCTTGGGCTGAGTATCTTTGATATCACCATGTTATATCCATCCTAGCTGGGTGCACAATCCCTAGGGCATCAATCTTTGACTTGGGGTTCCAACATGATTCTGTTGATATACTCCATACTTTAAACCCTCCTAGTTATATTTACGACAACCTTATCTGGGTCAAAATGTTCCCAATTCCAACTGGGTCTCTTCCGAACTTAAATTCCTATCCGACCTTCGGTGTTTGTCGTGGTGGTTGTCTTTAGGTAATCTTGTTACTGGTATGAGGGTTGAGACTATGTGTCATCTACCATTCTACTAATGTATTATTGTTCTCAACTCTCCTTAAATGAGTCCCACCGGTTTGAGTAATCCTTGATAGGGACCGTACAGCCACCTGAGTTTATGGCTTAGATAGCCATTCTCGTGTTATACTCCTCCTTTATTCTCTTTAGGTATCTCCTTTGCTTAACCAAGTTCATACCCAAAGTCTATTTCAGACTAGGGCATACTATAAGTTATCATGGTTAGTCATGTCTCCTAGTGGGTTGAGTCTAACTCGTTGACTAGAGAATTATAAGATGGGATTTTCGCAGCTGGAGGTGCTCCCTGCTGGGGGCAGGGTTTGCCGGAGGCTACAAAAAAAAGAATTCCAATTGCTAGCTGATGAACAAGTGGAATTAATGAAAAGGTGGACTTTACATGTGATTACCTTTGTGGGAACACCACTACTTCCGCTGCTTAGTTTGTCCCCAAACTAAACTCGCGCGGGGGTGACCCAGGGGTTGTGGACTGTTACTTTTCGATCGAGATTTCCTCTGATACCACTTGTAAGATCCCCATTTTTTTCTTTGAATGTCGGGATCATAGGCCCAGAACCGCCGCTTTGCGGTGACACCTTCATGCCCTGAAGGGTCATCACCGTAAATCGCTGATTCTGCCGGCCCATTCGATCACAGAAAAGCAACAAAAGTAGAGTAAGCATAAGAGTGGTAAAACTCTAATCAGATTTCCACAATATACAATCATATCAGAGTAAAATGTCTCCACGAAGGGAGAGTCCACAAAATATAAACGTACTGAAATAAGGGCTTAAGCCCGATACATCAAATCCTCACTACATATTCACTCAAGCAGAAGAAAAATAAAACACTACTAATGTCAGGGGCTCACAGTCCCCGTCATCTGAACTCTAGTGCTAGACTGCCCCATCTCCAAGCATGCCGACCTGCGGGGCTGCTCCTCCATGCTGGGCTCCACGATCCCCTAAATGATGTGGTTCGAAAACCGTTAGTCTAAAAGACTATGTCCTATCATCCCCCACCCCTTCCCTCATGGCCCCTAGGCACTGAGCGGAGAGGAAGAAAGGGGAGGACTTGAAGGTGGAGAGTAATCAAGAAATAGATGGAAGCGGGCCTATACTAGCAATTTTATAGTACATGTGGCAGTAAAGTAAAGTATGAAAAATAACCTTAACTTATACGAAACATATAAGCAAGGGATCTTTTACAGGGCTCCCATAGTATAAAAAGTCTCATACCAATTTATACGTTGGGGTGTCGGTTATTATCAGCAATATATATATAAAGAATTAAACCTTAGTTTATAAACTTACCCACACAAGCTTATAGACCAAGGGGTCGTTTTGCTGGGCCTATTGTATAAGCGTCCCATACCACTTATACAATAGGTGACAGGGCTTTTATGCTATGATTATGTTATAACATGCAAGTGGGTTATGATGCGATCATGCAAGTGTAACTCACCCACCTAACTCTGTGTACACAGATCTTTAGTTCCCCCTTTCTGGAGCCACACCTCCCAGGATACCTCCGTAGTGGCAGACGGAAGCGGTGGGTTTGGCCTCGCCCACCTCTAAACCAGTAAAGCACTACCGGTCAGACCTATCGTACGCCTCAATGCTGGTGTACAAAGCGGACTCCTGCGTACTCTTGTCGGCTGGTGCACCGGACTTCTGTTGGCGAAGTGCTAGCCACACTTGCCGAGTCAACGTATTAGCATCGGTGCATCGACAATCCAATACCAAAGAACCACCACCTTTATTTTATGCACATGCAACCTTATGTATCAATACCGAGTCGAAGCTCCCCAGACCATCCCGTCCGTCACAGCATCAATCGAGTCAAAGCTCGTCGGGCCATTCTGCCCCTCACAAATATCAACCGAGTCAAACCAACTTCCCGAGACATCGGGGTATGTGAAAGTGACCCCTAATTATTCTAGTTGCACTTAAGATTTATTACTCCAAAAGTTTACGTTAGCCCAGGACTGCCCAAGGTATACCCCGTGAAGGGCTCTCGAAGGCACTAGGAACTATGATGGGATTACGCCCAAAGCTCTCTTTCGCAAGGCACTTAATATTATTGGTCGCTACCCGATTTCCCGACCTTTAATTAATTTTTCTGAACCTGGCCCTAGTGAATTAAACACTTCCTCCCTACGGGAAGGACGATCTTTTGCCGATCACGAGCACCACCTAACACTAGTCATCCTCTCACTCTACAAATCCTGTCTTCCAAAGATGAACTCCTTTATTTACCCAAACCAACAACCTACCGAGGATTCAACTCTCCAAAATTCACTACCCTCTTTTGTTCGGTTTCCGCTGTTACTATAAGCAGACCACCCTATACTATATGAGGTGTATAAAGGAGGTACGCTGGATTGTCTTCCAAACTTCTATTGAAATTTACCAGAGGTCTATCATAACAAATTTAGTCTAAAATCAGAGATTCATAATTTTCCTAATTAATTTGATATTTATTGAATTTTCCCAAATGTTTGGCCACGGGCAATTTTGAACATGAACTATATGATATACTCAAGTAATGGCCACCCAAAACTTTTGAACACTAAATAATAGAGATATATGACTACATTGTAATTTCCATAATTTTTCAGAGAATATTTGACCTCTAATTAATTTATCCAAAATAATTCCTTTAATCATATGTAAAGAAGGAAGTACCACTTTTACTCATTAGCAAATTATGTAAAAATTACAAAGTCTTAATATAGTTCAGAAAAGATCACTGTACAAAAATCATAATTTTAGAGGCTTGCTAGACTCCAAAATAAATTATATTAATGTTTCATGGGAAAACATACTTAATGAAGCAACCCCTTAAACTAACAACCCAAAAATTCTATAAAATTTCACAGAGCTCGAAAACATAATAAATAGTCCTCTGGCTAAATTTCATCAGTTTCCAGCAAGTAGTTACTTCATAATAAATTTATAAGTAAATAATACAAAATATCAAATTTTTAAGGAAGTATCCAAAATATTAACCCTAAATTCATAATAACATCTCCAGAGCTTGACCTAACCCTAAAAACTACTCAACCTAAATCGCATCACTTTTCAAAGAGTTTTGGTGACAGTTTCTACCCTTATAATGTTTGTGCCCTAAGCTAGGGTTAGGATTTTGAGAGGGTTTAAGGCTTCAAAATTCCCTAAAATTTTAACCAGAGAACTATATTAATCATATGGTCCTCTCCACAAAGTTTGAAGTCAATCCAAGGTCATTTGACCCGATGTTCTTCAAACCCTAAGAATACCCATTAAGGGACTTGCCCTAGGGTTATAGGGCTACCATACACTTAACCTCCCCAAATTCCATTGGAGGTTGAGTCATACTATAAAAAGTCAGTGGCCAAAATATCAACCTCTGTTAAGGTGATTTGACCACTCAAAACCCAAAGGGGATGCTTGACCTATTTAACCCTAAAGGGGTCAACCTAGGGTTGGATCAATACCTAACCAAAACATCTCCAAATGAGATGAAAATTTTTGCAGTGCCCTAACATGCCCTCTAGTTCATCCCACACAAATATGGGGGGATGTTGAGGAGTTTAGGACACTTAATTAATTTATTCATGGATTATTAAATTTTTCTAAAATCTATAGAAACATATTCTCTACAAATTTTGAATTTTGGATATACCCTAGGTATAGCTAGGGTAGGCTCCCTGCCAAAATTTCAATTAATTTGCACCAAGGATGAAGTGTGGGTACTCAGTTTAATGTCTGCCTAAACCTAGGGTAGGTCCCACCAAAATGGGTGCCCTTGTCAAACTAAGCACCCAAATGTGTTCAAATCAATTTTTAAAAAATAGACACCTCAGGCTACAAGTTTCATGTTGGTGATGTTTTCAGTAGAGGAGCATAGGTGTTTTTAAATATTAAAACCATTAAATATAAAATTCTGTGACATAATGAAATAATCAGGAATATAAATACTATAGTTTTAAATCTGATATGGCACGAATCTTGGCGCAAGATGGACGGGATCCATTCATCTTCTACATTGAGCCGATGGCCAAGATTCGTTTCTCCTAGGCCTACTTCAAACGCTTGCCGCCGGCCATCCAGCCGTCTCCCCGGCCGGCCCCCGCCACCACCACCTCAGTTCAGGTGGTGGTTGTCGCCAGGCGGCGGCTTGGCCGCCGGAGGCCCCTTTTTCGGCGATCCTGACAGGTGAAAATTCATGGAAAATCCATGAAATTCTGAACTTGGATCGGGCTCAATTGAGCCCAAACCTTGTCCCCCTAAGATTCCTAAGATCTACCCATGAAAGAAGGTGTGGAAGAGGACTTGTTGAGAGTGCTGGAGGCGAGCTGATCTCCGAGTTGCCATGGCGGTGGTGGCGGAGATCGGGTTTCTGCAACAACACAATGGGGTGGCTCGATTTCTACAGGTAAAGGTTGGGAAATCTTCCTCTCGGCCCACTGAAGATGTTTAAAGCCTCAGATGGGGAGGGGAGAGGTTGGATCTTCAATGGCCATTAAGTCCATTAATGGCAACATTCAGCCATGGTAGAGGGGGCTGAACCAGGCCCTTGGTGGCCAGGGAAACAGCTGGAAACTTCTCCCCTTCCCTAGGGGAGTTGAATTCAGCAATTAAAGGTGGCCTTTGGCCTCCCCTTGGCTGAGCCTTTTCCTTCCTCCTTTTCCATTTTTTTCTCTCTCCGCCATAACCATGGAAATGAAGCTCACTCTCTCTCCTAGTCACCAAGTTGACTTGGTCAATCTGGAGGTCTATTGGCAGCGCATCCATACACATCATCACCTAAAGAAACCACATGAGGAGGCTTGAACTTGGGCTAGCCTATTTGGGCTAGGTTGACCCAAGGTAGGCTTGGGTTGACCTTGGTCAACATGGCCATTTGGGTTGACCCCAATGGGTCCATGGTGACCCATTGGCCTCCCCTAAGGTCTAAGAAGGCTTGGGTAGGGTTGTTTGGGCACCTTGGTGGTCATTTGACCCTTAGTTAGGGCACTTTGACCTTTTTAAGGCAAGGGTTGACTTTGATCAACTTAGCCTCTTTGATTGACCCTAAGGGGTTCTTGGTGACCCCATGGCTCACCCTGAGGTCTAGTAAGGGTTATGTAGGGTTAGCTTGCACTTTGGAGGTCACCTACCCTTAGTAAGGGCTCTTTGACCAGGTTAGGGGCCTGAGTTGACTTGGGTCAACTTGGTCTCTAGGGCTGAACCCAATGTGTCCTTAGTGCTCTATTGACCTCACTTTAGGTCTAGGAAGGCATGGGTGGGGTCCACTTGGGTAGGTCAATTGACCCTAAGTAGGCTAGTTTGACTCATTTAGGGTTAGGGTTTACTTGGGTCAACTGACTCTCTTTGATTGACCCCAATGGGTCCTTATGGCTCTAATGGGCCTCCCAAAATGTTTGGGGGTGTTGTGGTAGGGTCCTGGGGTCAAGGTGTAGCCTAATGGTCATCCTAAACTATTGTTTAGAATTCTACTATTTGTAGACCATGATGATTTCCAACTTCATGCCTAAGCTCACTTGGTCTTCTTGAGCTTTCTAGGGTTTTGTCATGACCTAGTTATGACAAAAATACTCTTAGGGGTATAGTTGGAAATGGGATGTTACACATATAACTGGATTGTGAAGCAAGCTTACCTAAACGAAATGACTTGTTAGAAATTGGTAGACTATGATATATGCGCATTATGTTATACTATGTTGAAATAATTTGGAATGATATATAGAAGCATAAACTATGGCCATGAGTTTGTTTGATTGTTGGAATGAAATTTAGTAGTCCAATACTTAGAGTGTAGTCTCCCTACGGGTAATATTGTGGAAGGATGTAAGTGCGGTGTTAACCGTCACTAGTTGGGTTAGTGTTGAGATGAGGTATAGATGGATGGTTGGGCTATGTCCTCTTGCTTACTTCCGAGGCCCCTTTCATGCCACGGTGATGTGGAATGTGCATGCGGTGTGAGTCAACATGCAGTGTCGTAATCCTGGGTTAAGGATAGTGCAGCAGGTCTATGGGCTCGCCGATCGTCACACCGAGGGTTGTGTCCTCGGCGTTCACGTCCCGGGGCCCCTTCCGTGCCAAGTGAATGGTTGGGCTGTGTCCCCGTGCTTACTTCTGAGGCCCCTTTCGGGTCACACCAGGCCAGTTCGGGCTGTGTTCTCGGTGCACATCTACCCGAGACCCCGCTGGGCCATGGTATGCATGGGCTCCGCTGTTGTGTTCTTAGTATTGATGCGTACAGAGGTCTAGGTGAAGTAGTGTGGATACCCACCTAGTAGTAGAGATACCCGCTCTACTATCACCACCTGGCCATGACGGTGATGCCTGAGAGGTTAGCTACCTGCTCAAATAATGGGAATTATAGTATGTGTCGACATGAAAATTGCATGTGTTTGATCATGGGTGAGTCATTGTATAGCATACATACCATTTCATAACATTGCACAGCAAGATCCTCATCGTATAAGTTTGTATGGGCACTCCCATACGATGAGTTACTTTATGTAAACCGATCATTAACTTATAAGCTTGTATGGGCATCTTTATAAGTTAAGTTACCTGTACCCTTGCTTTTTTCTCCTCCCGGTGCCGAGGAGTCACCGGGGGAGCGGATGTGAATCCACTTAGTCTTTTCGACTAACAGTTGCTACGTCTTCCTTTTTAGGATGTCACCTCGCAGGTAGAGCAGCCGCAGACCATGCAGCAGGACAACCAGATCAGGACGACAAGGCCTGAAGTGATGGTGTCGTCGCTACCATCGGTTAAGGATGTGAGTGTTGAGCAATTCTGATGTAGCCCGTTTGGGAAATTTTATAGCTGTACTCTGATACTTGTAGAAGCTTATTATTAGCTTCTTATTTGTTGTACTATTTGGACAGTATTACATTGTGTGGATTTGACTTCTTCTTTTATATTATGGTTGGGTTGGCATGTTTATATTGATATTGGTTGCAGCTGGCGGAGTACGCGTCTTGTGGTTTAGGTTAGCCCGTGTGCTAATGCTACCACAAGGCGGCTGTTCTGGGCATAAGACCCCCCCCCCCCCCCCCCCCGTCGTGCCGTGATTTGGGATCCGAAATGGGGGTCTTACACTGCGTACCTTTGCCATTGTCGTTTGGGCCATATAAATGAGAAACGTATATCCAAGCTCCATAAAGATGGACTATTGGACTCATTTAATTATGAATCATTTGAGAGATGCAAATCTTGTTTGTTATGCAAGATGACTAAAGTCTCTTTCATTGGTAATAATGAGAGGGCTGATGATCTATTGGGTATAGTACATAGTGATGTATGTGGACCCAAGAGTCCTATGGCTATAGGTGGGTTTTTTCACTTTGTTACATTTAATGATGATTACAGTAGATATAGATACATGTATCTTATGAAGTGCAAATCTGAAACCTTTGAAAAGATCAAAGAGTTTAAAAGCGAAGTAGAAAACCAGCTGGGTAAGTAGGTTAAAGCACTCTGATCTAATCAAGGTGGCGAATACCTAAGTCGTGATTACCATGATCCTCTGATAGAGTGTGGTATTATATCACAGCTCACTCCACCTAGAACACCACAACATAATGGTGTGTCTGAGCGGAGTAATCGTACCTTGTTAGACATAGTACGGTCGATGATGAGTCATGCAGATCTGCTTGTTTCCTTTTGGGGCATTGCTCTAGAAACTGTTGCTTTAACATTAAATCGTGCTCCAACAAAAGCGGTTCTGAAGACACCTTATGAGATATGGACTGGGAAGCGTCCCAGTATGTTGTTCATTAAGGTTTGGGGCTGTGAGGCATGCATGAGACGTCAAATGCCAGATAAGCTGGAACCCAAATCAGATAAGTGTTATCTTATGGAAATCCTAGGGAAACTAAAGGGTACTACTTCTACCTACTGTTCAAGGGCAAAGTGTTTATCACAAGGACTGTTGTCTTTCTTGAGAAACAGTTCTTCAGTAGAAAGACAGCCAGGGTAAAACAAAAAGAAGTTCAATAATGACAAACTGTGAATGAACCAGAATTAGGACCTAAGTCAGAACTACAAGTAGTTGTAGTTGGAGAACATGCTCATGAAACACAAGTTCCACGTAGATCTGGTAGACCAAGGTTTGACCCTGAGAGATATGGATTTTTTGTGTCTCAAATAGGTAATGTGTTGCTTATGGATCATAGTGATGAGCCTGCAACTTACCAAGAGGCTATAGGTGGACCAGACTACGAGAAATGGCCTGAGGCCATGAAATCTGAAATGTTCTCCATGTATGGAAACCAAGTATGTACTTTGGTGGAACCACCTGAAGGGGTAAGACCCATAGGGTGTTAGTGGATCCATCAAAATTCTGCTTGCTATTGCTGCATATGAGATCTGACTGATGGATGTCAAAAGGGCTTTCCTAAATGGAATCCTCCTTGAGGAAGTGTATATGACACAACCCGATGGTTTTGTATCTCCAGTTGAAGACACTAAAATATGCAAGCTGCAGAGATATATTTATGGATTGAAACAAGCTTCTCAAAGTTGGAATCTTCATTTTGATGAAAAGATCAAAGAGTTTGGTTTTATCAATAACGAGGATGAACCTTGTGATTATAAGAGGATTAATTGGAGCATTATAGTCTTCCTGATATTGTATATAGATGATATATTGTTGATCGGGAATGACAAACCGACCGTTCAAGTTGTTAAGAACAACCCCGGGGACTATTTTTCGATGAAGGACTTAGGGGAAGTGACTTATATACTCGATATTAAGATCTATATAGATAGATCAAAGAAGTTGTTGGGTTTGACCCAAAGTACATACATTGACAAGGTGTTGATAGGGTTCAACATGCTTGAGTCCAAGAAAGGATTCTTGCTCATGTCTCATCGTGTGAGTCTCTGATGTGTGTAAATCGGCAAGCGCACCGGTCGCACAAGCAATAAAGTTTTGGGAATAAATCCCCGAGTGTCGGTCTCTTGAGCAATGCAATTAGCGTAGAACGGCAACAGTACAGAGAATATTGTTATGAGAGTTATAAAAAGAAAAAATGGAAATAAAGGACTTGGGAGATTGTGAATGTTTGATCTACTGAACTAGTAAAAGCTATGCGGGTCGAAGGCACCGCTTCGCAAGGTGGAGTGGGTTTGTCGGCCGTGATGCCGAACTTCAGCTGGACGAGTGGAAGGGAAGCTAATCGATTGAAGTGTTCTTGTGTGGAGTGCAATCGGATAAGACACGGGAATGGAGTGGATGTGGGGTGAGCGAGACACATTCACAGACAATACTCACAAGCAGAAGAAAATACTAACATTCCATTAGCTATAAATTAAACTTAATGTTCATGGATGGAAATGTTCATTACACTGCTCAAAACATTAATACTACAGAGGAAGGGGAAGAGAAGTTAACCAAAAGAGAGTGAAGATCCACCACGGGTCATGGCCGGAGTAGCGAGTTGTCAATCCTCTTCCGGGCTCAGTCCAAGGAGGCTTCCGGTACCAACGAGCTGTCACCTCAAAGGCCTTTAAGTCCGTTCTCTAGGTTGTCTACTTCACCAACTCCGGAGGAAAGCTTGGAGTTGAAGTCATCAATGGCCGAGGGCTTCGCCGGAGAGTTGAAAAGCTTCGGAGTAGTTGGCAATGGCCTCCCGACGAAGGTGGAGGTGATGGAGCAGCTGGAGAAGTGAAATGGCGATTCCCGCGCACTCTCCGATCGCAGTAGATGACAGGCGTTGACCTAAATCGCGGAGCAGGGCTTTAAATACGGAGGCAGCAGAAGCAGTGCGCACGATCAGTGGCGCACGACCAGTGGTCGTGCGCACTGTCGGTCGATGATCGTGCGACTTTTCCAAATAGACCTGCAACCTGGACAAGAAGCATCAGCATATATGCGCATGAGCAGTGGCGCACGACCAGTGGTCATGCGCACTACGTCCAGTGCTCGTGCGATTACCTAGACAGGATTAGGAAAAAGGGAGTGTAATGCGCACGTTCAGTGGTGCATGAACAGTGGTCGTGCGCAATAAGTCTAGTGGTCGTGCGCAGTACTCCTGCATCGTTGGTGTCTCCTAAGCGGTTCTGGAGCACGCACACGACCCCTGCACCAGCAGAAGAGGTAGAAAGGCCACTAAAACGTGCACACCACATCCCCGAGATAGGGCTAAAGAATAACAAAAATACAGAAACACAGAAAGCACACAGAAACGGGCCTACAGTGCACTTAATCGTGAAATAGGTACATAAGTACATATAAGCAATAAAGGCTCTCAAATGTAGTGCTAAGACGATAAAACTAGCCTAGATGAGTCCAAAAATCAGTGTAAAATATGGACTCATCACACCCCCAGACTTAACCATTTGCATGTCCCGAGCAAATCATCACTCCGTGGACTAGAAAATAGCTAACTCGCTCAGAAATTTCAAAAAGAAGTAAGACGAGAAATCAAATACATCATGGGAATAGAAGAGATAATAGAAAAACTTTTTAATTATACGACGTAGTTTAAACTATTCGACAGACGTAAATAAATATTATAATTGCTCAAAATTAGAATTCTGGAGGATCTTGCGATCATGTGTAGGAAGAAAGTAGGCAGGCCACTAAGGTGAGCATTTCCAAAGTTCGGGACTCAGGATCACCTCCAAAGGAATCCACCAATGTCGGGGATCATGTGCTTGCACGTTCACACTCTCTCTACGGCGCAGGTGAGACTCAAGCGTGAATCAGTAGGACTTGTAGGATACAATGGGGCTTAGGCGAAGGTTGGGTAGTCAAATATAAACATGAAGGCTCTATGCAACCAAAGCGACTGAATAAAACCCAAACCAATACAGCCACTTAGAAATGAACGGGACACACGCCCCCAGACTTAGCTTGAAAACCGGGTGTGAACATGGTTGAACCTGACCAAAATCAATAAAGAGGATGGGGATCAAAATCTTAAAGAAATTCTTTCATATTTTTCTCTTTTGCGCTTATCGGTGTTTTATTATTTTGTTAAATTTTTTTTCTTTTGCTGCGCTAGCAATCCCCAAACGGAGCAATCAAAATGTGAATGAATTCAACACCCCCAAAAACAATGTCCACTTATCACAACCTCGGCAAACAGTAAATACAAATCAGCTCAAACATTTGATTGCGATGGTGGGTTTAGCTTCAGGTCTTTGTGAAAGTGAGTGGCGTTGGATCAAAGGAATGGTAGGCACAAATTTGGCATGCAACGGTTAACAAGTAGGAAAGGCTAAAACAAGACTCAAACTAGCCAAAAGGAAGGCCTACGTCATGCTCACGCTTGACTAACCGTGCACCAATGCTTCGAGAGTAGCTTAGTGAAAGTTCTTCGCCACCGAGAAAGATGATCCTTCCTCCCGACTCGAGCAATACGAGTCTAGTGGCGGCTACACACATTCCTACATTATCGTTCGATTACCCCAGATTCAGATTTTGAGCAGTACAAACAATAGTTATGGTTGCAGAAAAAGATAAATCTACGAGCATAAAGAAAAATTAATTCTATCCTAAATCTACACAAACCATGAGTATTCGATTAGTAGCACTGCATGAGTTTTGAACTACTCAATTCTGAAATCCTAAGCCAATACCACTATTTTAAAGTTTACACAAAAATAATAAATTTGACTCGGGTTGTGCGCGTGGGTAAGAGCGCACTCGTGTGGGTGATTCAGTGTGTGCAACATAAATCAAGAAATAAGTAAACAAGAAACTGGTATGCAACAGAAAGTGTGGTGTAGTGACCACAGGCATGCTCTCCCCCCCCCCAGACGTAAAGTCGACAACTAGTAAAAATTAGCATGTCAAAAATGATAAAAAGCTAGGGTAGGAAGTACCTATGCTCAAAATTGAGCATACCAGTCGTGCAATGAGATGTCAAAGTGCGGTCAAGTTGCCGCACCTCAAATATTCCTGCACCTGCGATTGAAGGATGCCAGCCAAACAAAATATGGAAACAGGAATATATGAAAAGAAATCAAAACACAGCATAGGACCAAACGGTCCAACTTGGGTTATCTCCCGAAAGCCTTTTGTTTACCGTCCTTAAGGTGGACCAAATACATGTATTAGCAGTTCAAAACGTATATAGATATATATCAAAAAAAAGAAAAACAACAGTCGGCTCCCAGATGGGCTCTCACAAGAATAGAGTAGTTGTCTTGCTCAAAAAATATTAACAATAGAAAAGAAACAGAAGGCGTGGTAGACTAGCTCAGTGATGAGCTCCACTCACTCCCCCTCACTATCACTATCATGAATCTCGATGGGCGACGGACGTGGACCAGGTGCTGATGGGGCGACACGAGTGGGCGGTGGTTGAATGTTCGACCCACCTCGCACTGCTTGCTGATAAATAAAATCATGCATCCAAAACTGGGAAGCTTCCAGATCAGCAAGGCGCTCGGACAAATATGGGACGCCCCGCTCTTGAGCTGAGCTGAACTGGTGGCTAGATTGCCCCTCATGCTTTATGGGAGGCCTCAGTTGTTGCTGACTCTGCTGCGGTGGCACTCCTGCACTCCGCCTACCCAAAGCGGAAGATTCACCAGGCTCTCCTTCATCTTCCCCTTCATCTCTACCCGCAGGCGCATCACCAGGCATGCGGACAATAAACTTTCGGCCACCTTTTCTTCCAACCACTCGTAGCAAATGGCAACTCACCAGGTTGGCCCTGGAGATCATGGATTGGGCAGTGACCTGCACCATCGGAGGTAGCTAGCTCCAAACTCCCAAACTTTTGGCGATGCGGGTAATGTAGTAAGCACCCCCGATCGCGCCCGCGAGACCATAAGTAGTTTCGTGGTGGAAGAAATAGGCCAGCATATACCCCAAATGGAGGGGGTACTGCTGCTGCATGCTACATAAGGAGATCAAATCCTGCCACCCCACCACATTCTTGCTCAGGGCCCTAGCGGTGAGTGAGTGACTAAGCAAATGCTGCATAAACCTGAGAGCGGGGTAGACAATCTTTGTTGACTTGGCACGGCGGGCTACGTACTCCTCGTTCCCTCTGGTCAGAGAATGACAAGCGGACCGCAGAGTCACACCCTCTGGAAAATCAATGCACAATTCGGGGAAATTAATCTGTGATGCCTCTGCCTCGGAATAGACGCCTGCATGAATGACAATCTCCGGCAGAGTGATAGTGAAGACATTTCCCATCATTCGAAAGGAACAAGTGGGGAGATAGCGGTTGTCCGCCGTTGTCTCCCAAGTGAATGTGGAAAGGAATTCCAATGTCAATTCCTGGAAGCCAAGCTCGTCGCACTTAAATAACTTGCTCCAAAAATCGAAAGAGTAGAGAATGAGCACGACCTCTGCTAATGCACCGTCATCCCCAATGGAACGCAGCTCGTTCCAGTCAACAAGCCGCTGAGAGAGGAATGGCTTGTCCTTCAAGGAATTATAGCGTTGAGTATGCTCTGCCTTAGCAAAGGTTCCCATTCTTCCCAAGATCTGAGCAGGGGTGGCTGAAGCACGACCGGATTGTTGATAGGCCTTGACTGTAGGGCGGCGTCTAGGCTCCATTGCAGTACAGCGAGGAAGAGAGATATGAAGTTGAGGGATCCTACCGGAGGAGAGAGAGCTGAACCACCGGAGAGGAATCAGAAGAGGATGAGCGCCGACAACGCACGCGCAGCGGACCAAGCGGGAGATTAGGGCGCACACACAGTGGACAACGGCTGGAGTTAAAAAGAAACCGGCATGTGCACGACCAGTGGTCGTGCGATTATAAGTAGTGCGCACGACCAGTGGTCGTGCACAGTGAAATTTTTCACACGCCCGAGTTTTCAGTCTATTTCACACTGTTGACCACGTGGTGCAACTGAGAGCTCATCACACAGCTGGGCTACCATACCCAAATAATGAAACACAAACAAAAATTTAACGAAAGAAACACTATCCTAGATAACTGTTGGGTTTATTGTCTCCCAACAGGACTTATTCAAAATCTGATCATTTCCTAACTGATGGGCGAATGAAACTGGAAATGCTCAGGCAGAGGTTGTTGGGTATTGTATCCACAATTACCTTGATTTGAGGAAGCCACCTATCAAGCTAAGATGAATTCACAATGTATTTGATAAAATATTTCAAGTTGTGCTTGCAGTTATTCCACGCTAAGTGCACACCAATGTCAGGGTGCAGTAGGTCAATATACACGGGTCTGCACGACGTAATCCCTCGTTGAGCAGATCAGTGTGTTGGCCTACGTGTACTCTCTCTATTGGAGTGCACTTACTTTCAAGTACAGGGCTGTGTTTATGCAAGTGCAGACAAGGAGCAAGGATGAGTCAAAGAGCAGCTCAGAGGCATAAGACGAAAAATCATCTAAGTAAGAATTGACGAGAATCACCAAGTGATTCTCGCCGATTCGGCGAGAATCACTAGCTGATTCTCGCCGGCTAAATCAGAGTGCAATCAAGTCAAATTCGACGAGAATCACTCTGTGATTCTCGACGAATCGTCGAGAATCACTTTGTGATTCTCGCCGAATCGTCGAGAATCACCCTTGATTCTCGACGATTCGACGAGAATCACAGGTGATTCTCGCCGATTTTGACTTGGGCGATTTTCTGGAACTCCCTGAACCGGACTCCGTCGCTGGCACTGCTTTGAACCGGAGTTAGGGTTTCTTCTGGTGGGACCCACAACGGTCATCTTGAAGTTGTCTACAGTATAAATACAGGCGTATTTTTGAACAGTAGGAATGACGAAAAAATATACGAAGCCGAGCCGCGACGTGACCTAGATCGCGATTTCCGCTCCGCCGCTTCCGCCGTCGCCGCTCGAGCAAGTTGGTCGCCGGTCTTGATCGTGGTTTCTTCCAGATCTTCCGGCGACAGAAGCTTAGCCAAGCTTAGAGTCTCACACGTCTAACCGGAGATCTCTTGTATCTTGATTTGTTGATCGGGAAAACCTTCCCCGTCCGAATCGATCGAGACGATCGATCCTAGTGTGACCGTTGGAAGACCCAGCTAGCTTTGCTATGAAGTTTGGATCTCCAAAGTACAGCAACTGCACACCGTTGTCGCCGCCGATCCCGTGAACCAAGCCGCCGCCCATCTTGCCGCCGCCGGTTCCGGGGAGATTCTCTCCAAGAGAGATCTAGGGTTGTGGACTCTTCGTGGACTTCAAGAACACGTCGTCAACGAAGAGGGACACCTTGGTCTCCAAAAGTAGTTTGTATTTCTTGTACATTATAGTTCATTTTTGTTGTAAAGGAACGTTGGTTCCGAGTTGTAAGGGTTGGGTGCAACCCGCATTGTGGGAGTGTTGTCTCCTACGTGTGGAAGGGTTCCTTCCGATAGTGCAAGGATTGGATTTCAATCCTGTTGGTGAAGAGACCGAGTCGTCCCTTATTGGGAGATAGGTCGAAGGGGGAAAGTGGATGTACCCAAATCGGGAAACCACTATAAATTGTGTGTGTACTATCTTTGTTGTGCTGTTTTGTTTCCTTGTGCAGGTATAACTTTAAATTCCGCAAAAACGCTGCACGTCACCTATTCCTCCCCCCCCCCCCCCATAGGTGAAGCTTGTTGACACTAGGTGGACTTTCAAGTGGTATCAGAGGGAGGTTTCTCATCAAAAAGGTTTACACCTTGAGTAGAATCCTGCCACCAATATCAGAAGCATGGAGCTGGATCATGAGATATCGCCACTAAGACTTCCCACATGCACAAAGGAGTATTATCCCATCTGGAAGATGAGAGTGTCGTATCACTTGGAGGCTATCGATCCTCGAGCATCTTTCATCCTGGAAGAGGGTCCTTTTATTCCTATGAAGACCTCTAGCTCTGGAAAGAATATCCAAGTGCCCAAGTGCATTGCTGAGATGTCGGAGACGGAACTTTCATTATTTAATCTGGACAAGAGGATTCGTCAGATTATCATGGATATCTGGTCTGGACCTTCTTGCTCTAGATTGGAAAAATGTGAGACGGCCAAATCTATGTGGGTGATGATCTCAGAGCTGATGGGGGGATTAGAGAAAGCTGGAATCTGCTGTCAACTAGAGGATGAAGCCTATGTGGGGGTCCTCGCCTCTGAAGATGAAGGCAAGGATCAATCGGATAGCATAAGAGCTCCAGTGTCCGTGTCAGAGACTGAAGAGGCCAGTGAGGAAAGCAGCTCTGATGAGGATGACACAACGGTCACTGGCTCTAATGATAATAACACTGAAGAGCAGGTAACTTTTTCATCCTGCCCCGTCTCTCTTGAAGTTTCTGAAGACAGGAACTGTGTCCCTTCAGAAAATTCTGATTCCCTGAAGAGAGCCCTTCAGAAAAGCAACCTGCTTGTTGAAGAACAAGCTCAGGAGATTGCACGGCTGAAGATCTTGTTGGTTCTCCAATTGGCATCCAACAAGGTCAAGGACTCTAAAATCTCTGATCTAGAGAGTAGTCTAGAGATTGAGAAAAGGATAGTATCAAACTTTTCCAAGGTTGATGCTATGAAGAGAAAGGAAGAAAACGGGTGGATCTCCCGAATTATCAATTCGTGGAGAAATGGGGAAACGGTATTCCGACCCCCCACTCCAAGCAGGAAGGGTATTCATCATGCCTTCAGGTATGACCACAGGAATAATCGTGGTCACTGCAAGGGTGATCTGTCCTCATGTGGAGACACCCATAGTGCAAGGGTTGTCATGGCCACCCATGAGAGAATACCTAAGGCCCATTCTGAACCCTTTGTATTCTCGGCCACTGCCCCTACTCGGCATGAATCGGCTGGTATCAGCTCTCAGAACTCTTCTCTCCACCCAAGGACACAGGAAAGGGGGGTTAGAAGTCATGTTGTAAGTTCTCATGGGGCCACAGGAAGGGGGCTGACTGAAAGGAAGGTACCACCTCCCAGGCCTCGTGACGCTCGCTGCATGCATTCATTCCACCCTTCCATGTGTCACGGTGGAAGAGGCAGTTCTGGGAGCAGATCCAGATCTATCCTGTTTGGACCTAGGCTCTTGACTACCTCAGTCACTAGATCAGGTCAGAAACGGAGATACAATATTCACGCGTGTTGGTGCTGTGGCAAGGTGGGACACTTTGTCATAGACTGTTGGCACAACCCCTCTGTGTCAAGGACATGGGCCTATCCACATCTCCTGGGCAGAGGTAATCTTCCTGACAGGATTTCTGAAGGAAGGCAGTCGAGTGTTTATGCTAACAGGAACCTAGGACCCAATATGTATTGGGTTCCTAAGGTAAAGTAACTCTCTTTTGCAGGGTAGTCTAGGTTCCCATAAATATAATGGGAACTAGACAGTAGATGTTTCAAGACTGAATTGGAACATGCATCTGGAATAGCAGCAGTGATATCTATATGGGCATACTCACATCGAGCACCTGGTATGTTTTAGTCAGAGAGGCTAAATGATAACTCTCATAATCCCAGGTATTTTTCATCAGCTCCAAGACTTGAGTCATTTTCTATCGACATTTACATATATATATATATATATATATATATATATATATATATATATATATATATATATATATACATACATATATGTGTGCACATCTAAGGATAGGTTAACACGGTGAATATAAACCTTAGATACATCATTAAAGAGTTATCGGTAATTCCACTGGTAGATTCGAGGACTAACATCTACAGGCGTAAATTAGTTCACTGAAAACTAACGAAGATACGTTTTTGGAAATCTCGACAACGAAGATACGTCATTGGAAATCTTGCCATCAAGAAATGTATGGAAAAGCCCGGTTCAAACCCTAAATAGATTGGCTTTAAGAAATATTTATATATTTAGAAGACTTTTAAATTGACTTGACATCGGAAGACTTCGAAAATCCGACATGTCACTTAACCCGTAGATTCCTGTTAAAGAATCCCTTCAATTTCGACTTAGACAAACGGAAACCCTTTAAAATCCCTTTTTAAACCCGTCGAAATCTTGCCAGTCTCCCGCCGACCCTTCATATTCCGCAGGAAGCTCACCGAAGGTCTCTCGCCGAATCGTGAAGACTTCCATCGACATCCCGCAGGAAGCTCACTGAAGGTCTCTCGCAGGAAGCTCACCGAAGGTCTCTCGCCGATTCTTCCCCTTCCGTCGACATCTCGCAAGATTCCCGCAACTCGTGAAGAACTCTGTCGATCTCGACGTGCAAGAATCCCGCAACTCGTGAAGAATCCCGTCTATCTCGCCGATTGCCTTCCGTGGATCTCTCCTCTCCCGATCTCGCCGATTCTTCCTTCTAGGGATTTCTCTGCGGTTTCGATCAATCACAGTCGCGGGCACCTACCGGGTGTCCATCGTCTTCATCGAACTAACTCACCGTCTACTCTTTTAGGTAACCACATCCTCACCCTTACTTGGACTATATCACTAGTGTCGCTTCCCTTTTGACTTTTGATTGAGCGTATAGTAGGGATTCTCTCACTAGGTTTGCAATGGCTCCAAGGACAACCGCTGGGCTGGTCACTGGATGCGAGCTGGTTCGAACAGGGTTCTCTCATGCCTCAGATGAATTCAGAAACATCATCCTTATGCTTGAAGAGGCTGCACTCTCATTCGTACTGGAGCACCCCTGTAAAATCCTGGACAAGGAAGTGTTGGAGTTCTTTGCAACCGCAAAACTCCGGAATGACGACTCTCTCATCAAGAGCAAGGTTGCAGGGGCAAAGATCAAGATGTCTGCCAGCAAGCTGACCCACTTCTTGCAGCTCACTAGCTCGGCGCACGAGGATTATCTGGATGAACAGGACAAAACTAGGACTTTATTATTCTGTGGAATCGCTCGAGGAACGAGGTCGATAAAGCAAAACGATATGAATGAGGAGGGGAAACTTCTGTCAGACATCATTGGAAAAGTACTCATATGCAAGCCGGACTCTCATGACCACATCTCTGCGGACATGTTCAAGATTCTGTAGTAATTGTCTGCAGAAAAAGACTCAACTGGGGGGCATTGCTTTTTGAGAAGATAAAAGACACCCTCAGATCTCCTAGCTTTGGCCGAATCATCAGTCTGTATCTCAATCAGTTAAACGGAGATAAGTATGACATGAGTAAAGGTGTTCCTCTACATTACTTGAAGAAAATGGACTCGAGTGTTTTTGACAGATGGGAGAGGCGCATTGGGCAGGCTGCCGTGGTAGAACAACAGGAAGCATCTCCAGCCGAGGACGGAACTGTGGCTGATTCCTTAGTTATCCCCAGTGAAATTCCTGATCCTTTGACTGCAGGAATTGAGGGGGAGCATCTACCCACTGATGCTAATATCGTATCTGACATCTCTCAGATAGCCAGAGATGCAGTGGCGGATATATAAGAAGAAAGTGAAGCTGTGCTGGAGAATGAGGAGGCCCCGAACCTGAACGATCTAGGAGCCGGAGGTGCTGTAGAGGAGACTGCTGACGAAGGGTTGGAAGATGATGCTGATGAGAATGATCTCATGGATGATGAAGGTGAGGAAGAAGGCAATGAGGGACAGGAAGCTTTGGAGACTCAGGATATCACTAAAGTTCCATCTGACAAGCACGCTCCTGAGATCGTTCCTGAGATCATTGGTGCAACAGTGGAGGGGGAGTCCGAGAAATCTACAGAGGCTGCAAGCATTCCCCCCTTAGAGACTGTGCTCGTGTCCAGCTCTACAGGTGCATCAGCTGAAGCGCAAGGCAAAGGAGTGCCTCAGGCTCATCCACTACGAGATGATCTAGCCAATCACACCGTGAATGTCATTCAGGGTATAGTGGATGAGCTTAAAGCATCTTTTGAGAAAGCTCAAAATAAACTGTTGAAAAGAATTAAAAAATCGGAGAATCTCATGCTCAAGAATATGGTGGAGATCAATCACAAACTGGATGTGATGGAAAAGAAGTTTGAAGATAAGTATACAGCGGCAGGCCAAGCTGTTACTCTTCTTATGGACGGATTAAAAAGGAACACCGATACTCTCGCAATCGTAAATCAGAATGCTCATGTCGTAGCAAACAACATTCAAAAGTATGATGGCAATATGATAACTCTTAACATCAATCAACAAGCCTTGGTCACTGAATTCTCCAGAACTACAAAGCACATTGATGAGTCACTGCATTCTTATGCAAACTCCATTGCAGTCGAAGCCAAAAAGGGGGAGAAAGAATATATAGCTAAGATGGCCGAGCTTCAAGAAATCATCATCACAAACTTTGAGCAGTCAAACAAATATGTTTATGACAGTTGCTGGTGGATGCTCCAACAAGCGTTAGGCGTTAATATCCCTGAAAATCCCGAAGGTACTCCTGCTCCTGAAATTAATACTGCGGCTGATGAGGGAGCCAATGCTGAAGAAGCTCCTGTAAGTGAAGCTGATGTTCATAGGGCTGCTAGGGCCTCCTCCAAGGCAAAACTGATGGCAATGTTTGATCAAGGAGCCCTAGCAAAAGCCAGGGATAAGAGAAAATCTCAAGAAGGGACATCAAAGGAAACACAAGCTGAAAAGAGAATCAGACTGAAGGAGGAGGAAGTAAGAAACGAAAAGTGGAGTCCAGTATCTAAGAGTATCATACTGGACACATTATGGCTACAAGAAAAAGGGGAAATCAATCGAAACGATGTATACAGCCAGCATGAGTGGGAGCTGCACAAGACCTATGAAGCCAAACGTAACATCTTCTTCAGGACCAACACTGCGACAGATAAAGCTCCTCCTCCCAGATACTATCCAAAGCCTAAGGAGTATGTTGAAAGGCAAAGGAAGAAGTTTTTGGCTCAAAAACTCAAGAATGACTTAGCCAAAGAAAAATAGTCAGAAATTTATAGCTTGTCATTCTCTCATAAGAACAATTAACGTGTATTATTATTATATGAACAATCTTGAAATTATATATATATATATATATATATATATATATGAATTTATGAGTGACTCAAGTTTTGGTCTGTTTGCCTATACTCTCTTGTGCTGCATCTCTAAATTCTGTATGTCGTATATATTATCTGGTTGGTGGTATTCATCTTAGCTAGTAGGATTTTGGCTTCGTCAAATAGGGGGAGATTGTTGGGTATTGTATCCACAATTACCTGGATTTGAGGAAGCCACCTGTCAAGCTAAGATGAATTCACAATGTATTTGATAAAATATTTCAAGTTGTGCTTGCAGTTATTCCATGCTATGTGCACACCAATGTCAGGGTGCAGTAGGTCAATATACATGGGTCTGCACGACGTAATCCCTCGTTGAGCAGATCAGTGTGTTGGCCTACGTGTACTCTCTCTATTGGAGTGCACTTACTTTCAAGTACAGGGCTGTGTTTATGCAAGAGCAGACAAGGAGCAAGGATGAGTCAAAGAGCAGCTCAGAGGCGTAAGACGAAAAATCATCTAAGTAAGAATCGACGAGAATCACCAAGTGATTCTCGCCGATTCGGCGAGAATCACTAGTGATTCTCGCCGAATCGTCGAAAATCACTGGCTGATTCTCGCCGGCTAAATCAGAGTGCAATCAAGTCAAATTCGACGAGAATCACCCTTGATTCTCGCCGAATCGTCGAGAATCACCCTTGATTCTCGACGATTCGACGAGAATCACAGGTGATTCTCGCCGATTTTGACTTGGGCGATTTTCTGGAACTCCCTGAACCGGACTCCGTCGCTGGCACTGCTTTGAACCGGAGTTAGGGTTTCTTCTGGTGGGACCCACAACGGTCATCTTGAAGTTGTCTACAGTATAAATACAGGCGTATTTTTGAACAGTAGGAATGACGAAAAAATATACAAAGCCGAGCCGCGACGTGACCTAGATCGCGATTTCTGCTCCGCCGCTGCCGCCGTCGTCGCTCGAGCAAGTTGGTCGCTGGTCTTGATCGTGGTTTCTTCCAGATCTTCCGGCGATAGAAGCTTAGCCAAGCTTAGAGTCTCACACGTCTAACCGGAGATCTCTTGTCTCTTGATTTGTTGATCGGGAAAACCTTCCCCGTCCGAATCGATCGAGACGACCGATCCTAGTGTGACCGTTGGAAGACCTAGCTAGCTTTGTTACGAAGTTTGGATCTCCAAAGTACAGTAGTCGCACACCGTTGTCGCCACCGATCCCATGAACCAAGCCACCGCCCATCTTGCCACCGCCGGTTCCGGGGAGATTCTCTCCAAGAGAGATCTAGGGTTGTGGACTCTTCGCGGACTTCAAGAACACGTCGTCAACGAAGAGGGACACCTTGGTCTCCAAAAGTAGTTTGTATTTCTTGTACATTCTAGTTCATTTTTGTTGTAAAGGAACGTTGGTTCCGAGTTGTAAGGGTTGGGTGCAACCCGCGTTGTGGGAGTGTTGTCTCCTACGTGTGGAAGGGTTCCTTCCGATAGTGCAAGGATTGGATTTCAATCCTGTTGGTGAAGAGACCGAGTCATCCCTTATTGGGAGATAGGTCGAAGGGGGAAAGTGGATGTACCCAAATCGGGGAACCACTATAAATTGCGTGTGTACTTTCTTTGCTGTGCTGTTTTGTTTCCTTGTGCAGGTATAACTTTAAATTCTGCAAAAACACTGCACGTCACCTATTCCCCCCCCCCCCCCATAGGTGAAGCTTGTTGACACTAGATGGACTTTCAGAGGTTCATGGTCACGCTGTGGTAGCGGGTACCGGAATGGAGATAGTACATAAGCCCCAATACCTGTATACGTATACCTATCGTAGATGTCAGGCATGGGCAGACAGTAACTTGGGAAGCTCATCGGCTCCAACTTCACCTGCATCTGGTCACAATAAGTCCTAGGCCGCATTACAGGCCCTTGCACTGATTGGATCAATTCCACAATGTGGTCCTGCATGGAAGTAGACACGAGAGTAGGGTCAAGAAATAAACTAGAAGAATAACATAAACGAACCTCGATCTTGGGGATGATCCCGGAGTCATCCCTTGTCGGTGAAATTGAGAGCGCTTCCAAACAGCTGTCTAGGCTGGTGCAAGGATGGTCTAAAGCTGCATCTGCCTCGTCCATGCCTCGAGCATCCTCACATGGGGTGAAGGTCGCAACCTCTGCCACGGAGTCATCCGCCTCGACTGGATCTAACAAAACACTGGAAATGCTAATTGCCACATGTGATTCAACCTCGACAGCACTGTCAGAAGAAGAAAGAATGATGTGCAAAGAGGAAGGTGACGACACGAAGCTCAGTAGGACGTTGAGCACTGGCTCGCCATAACTAATTGATTTTATGCTAGGTGAAGTATGCACTTTAGGAGTATAAATAGCAGTGTCGGAATAGGGATAAGCACATGTATCGGTGCACATACCTGGGATGTCTTTTCCATAATAGAGAGATGGCAATGGTGCATACCCCGATACAGAAGGGATGCTGCCCAAGGTTGAAGTGGAGATACTCCGAAAATCTGGCTCGTCATCCACCTCTAGCTCAGCTAGGTACGCGGCACAATCCTTCAATGCATGATCCCAGCTTCGATAAAAAATGCACTGCTTAGCCGGCTTCGGCGGTGCAACGGGTGCGGAAGCTGAATAAAAGTAGTGCGGCAATGGCTCCGCAGGTCGGTAGCTGACCGGCTTATGTCGACGATATGTCGATTCATGAATTTCCTGGCTACTATACTTCTGAGGGCATCTGTTGCTAGCATGAGAGATGTCTCCACAATGACGGCAATTGATATTGAAATTGGCCCACATTGCAGCGATTTCAAATATAAGGGATACAACTACTTGGCATAGATTCTGCGAATAAAACTAACAATTCCATCTGACGGAATAACAACACAAGAGAAAAGGGATCATAATAACAAAACAAAACAATACAACTCGTATAACGAAATTCTCAGTCATCCGGAGTCGCTCTACGGTTGCAACTCCCCGGCAACGGCGCCAAAAACTTGGTGCGTGTAAATCGGCAAGCGCACCGGTCGCACAAGTAATAAAGTTTTGGGAATAAATCCCCGAGTGTCGGTCTCTTGAGGAATGCAATTAGCGTAGAACGACAACAGTACAGAGAATATCGTTATGAGAGTTATAAAAAGGAAATAAAGGACTTGGGAGATTGTGAATGTTTGATCTACTGAATTAGTAAAATCTATGCGGGTCGAAGGCACCGCTTCGCAAGGTGGAGTGGGTTTGTCGGCCGCGATGCCGAACTTCAGCTGGACGAGTGGAAGGGAAGCTAATGGATTTAAGTGTTCTTGTGTGGAGTGCAATCAGATAAGACACGGGAATGGAGTGGATGTGGGGTGAGCGAGACACATTCACAGACAATACTCACAAGCAGAAGAAAATACTAACATTCCATTAGCTATAAATTAAACTTGACGTTCATGGATGGAAATGTTCATTACACTGCTTAAAACATTCATACTACAGAGGAAGGGGAAGAGGAGTTAACCAAAAGAGAGTGAAGATCCACCATGGGTCATGGCCGGAGTAGCGAGTTGTCAATCCGCTTCCGGGCTCAGTCCAAGGAGGCTTCCGGTACCAACGAGTTGTCACCTTGAAGGCCTTTAAGTCCGTTCTCCAGGTTGTCTACTTCACCAACTCCGAAGGAAAGCTTGGAGTTGAAGTCATCAATGGCCGAGGGCTTCGCCGGAGAGTTGAAAAGCTTCAGAGTAGTTGGCAATGGCCTCCCGACGAAGGTGGAGGTGATGGAGCAGCTGGAGAAGTGAAATGGCGATTCCCGCGCACTCTCCGATCGCAGTAGATGACAGGCGTTGACCTAAATCGCGGAGCAGGGCTTTAAATATGGAGGCAGCAGAAGCAGTGCGCACGATCAGAGGCGCATGACCAGTGGTCGTGCGCACTGTCGGTCGATGATCGTGCGACTTTTCTAAATAGACCTGCAACCTGGACAAGAAGCATCAGCATATATGCGCACGAGCAGTGGCGCACGACCAGTGGTCGTGCGCACTACGGCCAGTGCTCGTGCGATTACCTAGACAGGATTAGGAAAAAGGGAGTGTAATGCGCACGATCAGTGGCGCACGACCAGTGGTCGTGCGCAATAAGTCCAGTGGTCGTGCGCAGTACTCCTGCATCGTCGGTGTCTCCCGAGCGGTTCCGGAGCACGCACACGACCCCTGCACCAGCAGAAGAGGCAGAAAGGCCACCAAAACGTGCACACCACATCCCCGAGATAGGGCTAAAGAATAACAAAAATACAGAAACACAGAAAGCACACAGAAATGGGCCTACAGTGCACTTAATCGTGAAATAGATACAGAAGCACATATAAGCAATAAAGGCTCTCAAGTGTAGTGCTAAGACGATAAAACTAGCCCAGATGAGTCCAAAAATCAGTGTAAAATATGTACTCATCAGTCTCTCTAACGACCAGTGTCCTAAGTCTTGTTAAGATAAGGACCGCATGAAGTTGATTCAATTTGCTTCTGTAATTGGGCCAATCATGTATGTAATGTTATATACTAGACCTGATGTCTCTTATGCTTTGAGAATGACTAGCAGGTATCAATCTGATCCCAGTGGAGGTAACTTGATAGTCGTCAAGAATATCATGAAGTACTTGCGAAGGACTAAGGATATGTTCTTAGTATTCGGTGGAGAGGAAGTGCTCGTTGTAAGTGGTTACACGGATGCTAGCTTCCAAACTGAGAGGGACGATTCAAAGTCTCAGTCAGGGTTTGTGTTATGCCTAAATGGAGGTGTTGTTAGCTGGAAGAGTTCCAAGCAAGATACAATTGTCGATTCTACTACTGTGGCCGAGTATATCGCCGCTGCAAATGCAGCGAAGGAGGTTGCATGGATTAGGAAATTCATCGGTGAGTCAGATGTAGTTCCTAGCATTGTTCATCCCATAGATCTCTACTGTGACAATAATGGTACAATTGTACTTGCTTCGGAACCTAGATCTCATCAGTGCTCCAAGCACATACTCCGGCTGTTCCATCTAGTTCGAGAGATTATCGATCGAGGAGATGTGAGCATATATAGAATGCCGACTAATGAAAACATTGTTGATCCACTGACGAAGCCTCTTGCACAGAGAAAGCATGATGGTCTTGTTAGATCTATGTGTATACGATACCTAAATGATCAACTCTAGTTTGAGTCTTGTGGATTGTATGTTTGTTGGCTATAATATTTCATTTGATGATTAAAAGTATCGTATACATTTCATTTAAATATTTTGGCATGTTCTTTTATTATGTTATTATTTCTATTGTGATAGAATAGTTAATTAAAATGAATGCCCTTAGAATGTTTGCTTTCATAGGTCATGTAGTGACTTGATGGGAAAACCTATGATCTCAAAAGCTTCATTCTTAAAGTTCCATGGTCGTTGTATCATCTTAGAAGCTTAGGGCGATGATGATACCTTTAAGACTTGTGTGTTCGTTGACTGTTGACTGGTACTCACAGGTCATGATATTGTGATATAAAGTCATCACATGGCTACTTGTTATGAACAAGTTGTACTGGACAAACACACAATGAGAATACTTTGTGGATTGTTATATGAACGTGTCACAAGTATGACTCAAGAGGCAATGGTGTTTGTGATCCTTTGACCTGAAGTCACAGCTTTCATCGAGTGAGGAAGAGCGTGCTTTGATACCATCAAAAGTCCAGTCTTGAGAAAGTTGGATGATAAAGGTGGTTATTGGGTACGTTACAAATCATTTGGGTGTTTGTGTGTAAGCAGAAATGGTATTTATCCTCCTGTATGACAGGAGTTGCATCCATGGGCCCCTTGATGGAATGAGACTGAGAAATGCATGGACATGCTTGGTTAAGTCAATATATGATATTGGACTCACCAATTTCTGAAAGTCCATTCTAGATCAGGAAACTGGGATTGAATGATTATGAGGGTGACACGGTCTATACCTCTATTTCTATCCGGATGTAAGGGACGAAGGGACATGACAAAACTGTAACATTGGTCACAAAGGCTTATGAGTTTATTAACACTTACTGTTAGGGGAGCAATGATGTATTACTAGATGCCACTTGTTGTTTATGAAGCTTTTGTTTTATACTTTCTCGATCAAGTGGGAGACTGTTTGTGTTACCATTGTGATCTGGAAGCGATCAAGCATGTAGACTCACTGCAAACTCAGTATGAGCCTATTAGGGTCGTACGTAATATTGTGGTGAAATTGGGGGTTTGGATCTGTATGGTCTTGCTCATATGATGAGCAAAAGAGACTGAAATATTTTAAGGCAAAAGCGTTGAATGCGTTGAGTTCACTCAATGCCTTGGCACAGTCGTCGAACGCCGTTTGACGAATTTGGTCTTGGCGCAGATTCGTCGAACTCCATTAGTTGAATTTGGCCTTGGAGCAGATTTGTCGAACTCCATTTGACGAATTTGGCCTCAGTGTTGATTCATCGAACTCCGTTCGACGAATTTGGTCTTGGCACAGATTAATCTAACTCCATCCGACGAATTTGGTCTTGGCACAGATTCATCGAACTCCGTTCGACGAATTTGGCCTTGGCGCAGATTCATCGAACGCCGCATCTGGCCTTTGACGTAGAAGGCGTTAACAGTGTTGAGTCAAGTGTTGACTCAGCTGATTATGGCAATGATTTTGTCGTATGTGCTATAAGATACTCAACGATTCGACTAGTATAAATTGATACTCGACAATTTGTCGTATATCCTGTAGATATTCGACGATTTGTCCACACAAACTGTTGTCTGGCCGACGGTCTATTTTTTCTAAGTCCTAGGTCTGCGATAAGTGACGGGCTGCTTTTTTTATTGCCTTTGGGTATAAATAGGAAGTTTTAGGGTTTGACAAATATATGCGATAAATTTTTTGTCTGAGCACACGAGCCGTACTGTGCGATAAGTCTGATAACCCTTGAAAACTGACAGAAGCTAATCTGCCTTCACCATCGCCGATTCCGATCCCGATCCTGGCAAGTGTCACGGCTACCTATCCTTTAACAGATCTAGCAGTCTGTGGAGACGTTGAGTGTCTTCTACCGACCTAGCGCTTGTGCTACAAGTTGCCACGGGTTCTCCCGATCATGTGGATTTCCTATAGAGGCGTGGATATACTTTATGTGCTCAAGACTCTAGCTGCTGAGAGGTCGGCCCGATTTTCCGGAGCATCTAGGTTGAGAGTAGACTCAATCCCTCAAAGGTAACTTTATTACAATATGCTTTACATCTTAATTCATGAATATTGTCAGATCCGAACTCATTTGGGTTTTCTTGTTCTTATTTCCGCTGCGTGCACAAGTGTTGTAGCATCCTCAAAAACCCAACAAACCCTGCATCATCAGACCTGAGAGAAGTAATCGCAAGTCATCTCTCAACCCCTCATAGGACCGATTTGTTTTTTATTCCTCGCCTGCAAACGTAAAGCTTGCATATCTTCCCAATCACATAAACTCATGCAAATAGTCATCCACTGACATCTCACCTTGAGTTAGCTTTTGAAATTGGTTATCCATCACAATCCGTTGTGCCGATGGAAGGTATCTCGCCAGAAAACACCTTGAGAACTCCTCCATTGAGATCTCGATCAATGGCCGACTGACAAATAGGTGCAGCTCCAACTCATCCCACCATAGTCTTGCCTCACTGTTGGGTACATTGGAAAATATGTACCAGATTTGAAGAAGCCTCACCTTACTCAATAATATGCATCAAGGTGTATTTGATGTTATTTTGAGTTTATATGTGCAGGTTAAGAAAATGCAGGAATGCAGGAAAAGTTTCTAATTCCATGAGTCGACACCAGAAAAGTTGTGTCGACACTTATGAAGGCTTGTGTCGACACTGGAGAAAAGCTGTGTCGACACCTGGAGTCAATTTTGTCGACACTTGGAAAGGCTGTGTCGACACCAGAAGAAATTGTGTCAACACACATAGGCAGAGTAGACACACAGAAAAGATTAGTCTACATCAACTATGTCGACACACAGAGGCAGTGTCGATACACAAAAAAGCTTAGTCGACATCAACTGTGTCGACACACAGAGGCAGTGTCGAAACATAGAAGACTTTGTCAATATCAACTGTGTCGACACACATGACTTGTGTCGACAAATAGCATAGTTTCAACAAAGTTAATTTTTGTGAAGAGAAGAAGTGACTGTGTCGACACACAGAACTAGTGTCAATACATTCTACAAAAGCTGTATCGAGAAGCAGTGTCAACACCAAGGGAGCTGTGTCGACACCATCAAGGCTTGTGTCGACACTTAGTCTACTTGTGTCGACACGAGATGAAGTTCAGTCTCGACACTTTGCTGACAGAGATAGAGTTTCAAGAAGTGACTGGAAGACTTGACAGCTGCCATAACCAACCGGTCTACTAAAACTGTCAGAACTGTCAGAAGTTTATTAGAAACCAGATCAGTCGGTTACCATGGAGAAAGTCTATATAAAGACATTCTCTATCAACAGAAGGAGGATATATACACATATGATACATACATAGAGATATACAATAAAAACAGAAGTAGATTTTCAACAGAAGATCTAAGAAGACATTCTCAAGTGGTGATCTACTCAGAGTTTGTCAAGATAATTCAAGAAGAATTCATAAGAATTTTCAGAAGAATTTAGAGAGAGAAAGAGAGCTTCATCTAATCAAGTGAAGAAAGGGACTTACATCAACAAGTCTCTTAAGTGAAGATTCTGAACCAGTCTGCCAAGAAGGATTCAAATTGATTTCTGAATTTCAAGAAAGAAGTTGATTGAAGATTGACTTCAAAGGATCAACCCTACTGTGTTCACATTTAAGAAGTTTTGAAGAAAGCTAAGACAGGTTGATCACTATCATCAGATTCATTCAAGAAATGATCAAGAAACCGTCCATCCTTTCTCTCTCAACCAGGGTGGTGGTAGATTTAAAATTAACATCTATTTTCTATAGGATCTTTTTAAGATCTGAGTTGTAAGCCTGATTTATAAAGGCTGAGCTGTAGGAGATTAAGTTCTCTGAGTGGTAGGCCTTGTTGTAGGCTGAGGTAGGGATGTGAGCCTGAGTTGTAGGAGATTTTGATCTCTGAGTTGTAGGCCTTGTTGAAGGCTGAGGTAGGGCAGATTGCTTGAGTTGTAGGTGTGTGGACTCACTCTGAGTTGTAGGAGCCTAGTTTGGGTTCCGAGCTGTAAGATCTGAGGATCTGAGGAGAAGGAAAGAAGTTAGGCCAAATCTAGCACACTGCTAGATAGGCGAAGGGGGAAAGTGGATGTACCCAGACATTGGGGAACCACTATAAATCAGTGTGCAATCTGTGACTGTGTGTGGTATTATTATTGATGTGCTGTGATAGCTGTAGAACTATCTATTTTTGTTAATTAACTGCATTAAAGTTCTGCTTTAAAAGAAAAAGGAATCGCACCTATTCAACCCCCCCCCCCCCCTAGGTGTTTAGGAACCAATTCTTTCAAGTGGTATCAAAGCGAGGTTACTCAAAGAAAGACTTAACAGTCTGAGTAAGATTTGTAAGGTAGAATTAAGTTAAAGAAGATGGGTTCAGGAGAAAACCATAAAGAGCTTGGTTCAATGAAGTTGCCTATTTGCAGGAAGGAAATCTTTGGAATATGGAAGGAAAGGGTCAGACAATTTATGGAGACATCTGATACCAGAATTTATATAACAGTTAAGGAAGGACCATATGTTCCAATGAAGGTTTCTTTTCTTGATGTTAATCAAAGGACTCCTAAGGATTTTTCAGAAATGACAAAGGATGAGATCATCTTGACTACAATGGATAAATGTTGGAGTTACCATGGTGATCTAGAAGTGGTCAAACATGTAATCTCACTGCCAACATGATATGAGCCTGCAGGGTCGCACATAAGAGATGTGGAGAGGTTGGATGATTGACTGTGTTGGTAAAGGTTACCAATCACCGACCTGAATGGGGTTATGGGCAAAGTATTGCCTTAAAGGATCGAAGGGTTGGGCAAATGTTGCCTTGAAGGATTAGTAAGAATAGTCATGTATCGTCAACTCACGTTCGACGAGAATCGTCGAGTTTTGTACTCTGATTCTCGCCGATCCTAGGTGATACTCGCCGACTGATTCTCGCCGATCCTAGCTGATTCTCGCCGATCCTAGGTGATTCTCGCCGACTGATTCTCACTGAATCTGCTAGGTGATTCTCGGCGATCCTAGGTGATTCTCGCCGACTGATTCTCACCGAATCTGCTAGGTGATTCTCGCCGATTCTGGAACCCTAATTTTCTGGGTGGTCTGCGGATAGCGATATTCCTTAGTCTGTTTATGCCTTTGGTATAAATAAACACTTAGGGTTTTCGGGAACAAAAAGATCTGATCGAATCGACGGAAGTGTTCCGCGATTTCTTCGTTCGTTCCGCCGATCCCGAATCCCGCCGCTGACGGAAGTGTTCCGCCGCCACCGTGCTCGCTCCGTCGACCTCCTCCTCTCCGGCGATCGTCGCTGGTGTTGCTATCCCTGGCGCGGACCTAGCAGTCCGTGGAAAAGCAAGGTGCGGTCATTCTCCTTCCCGATTATCCGTGCGACGGAAAAATCGGTGTTCTCCCGCTCGTGTGGATTTCTGCAGAGACATGGATATCATTCCACGTAGAACTCGCCACCAGCAAGAACACGAAGCTTGGAGCATCTCCGTTGAGTTGTGACTCAACGCCACCGAGGTAATTTTTGCCTAGTTGTATGTTAACTTCTTGATTCAACTACCATGGCCCGATCCCATCTCTTTTGGGTTTTCTTGATGTTTTATTCTTCCGCTGCGTGCACAAGTGTTGTGCCATCCTCATAGAAAATCCCAACAGTGGTAACAGAACCAGGTTGCGGCCATGATTGTTGTATTGGAAGTTTTGTTATTCCAGTGTATGTAAACCTAGCGATTTAGAAGTGTTCTAAATGTCTAGATTTAGTCTTGGTACCCCGCCAAGAACGTCTGGGATTTCGTGGAAATTTCTAATTGTTAGAAATTGTAGTCTCCTTAGCAGTAACCATCCCTCGAGATTGTTTTAGATTTTGAATCCAACATAGAGAGATGAGCTTGTCTACTGCTTTAAGTTGAGTTGTCTTTGCTTTTGTCCAATGCATGTAAATCTGAGGATTTGGAAGTTTCCAGATGTTCAGATTTAGCCCTTCCTTCTATCAAATGTTGATGGTGTCAGGTTGTGCACATAAGGGATGCATGTGGTTTTAGAAAAATTATTTTTCTTTGGATGTGCACATTGATCAAATGTTGATCATGGTTAACTGTTAACCTATAATCAAAATCCCTTCATCAAATATTAAGTGTTTGGATGTATTCCGAAGGATGACACTCTTCCTGTCTCGATCGATGAAGTGTGGGTTTGCCAAAGCAAGGTGCATTAATCTATCTTGGTAAGGGTGCGAGCGGATAATTGTGATATCTCACTGTCGACATCGGGTCCAGCTTAACTAGGTGACCTCAAAGGTTGAGTGCCTAGAGGCATAGGGTTGGCATGCACCATATGATGGATGCGAGTAAGGAGTTATTCACCAACCATACAAGAATTGCATGAGGATGCAATTGGCAAGCGTTGCCTACCTAAATAACCACATCGTGAGAGGAAAGCCAAAGCTGACTCATTGTGTTGGTGAAACACGGATCTTGTCCACTAAGAGAGTAGCTCGCATGAACTCCCCGAATTGTTAGGGAGGGCTATCATTTCGAATAAAATAGTGGGAATGTTTTAATTGAAGTCCAAATTAAAATAAATTGTATTTGAAATTTTGGTACTGATTTTATTCTGCATAAATTCTTGTAGAATTCCATGGCAAGTGTTTCACACTCCACGTTGTCTCTGAGAGCCATCCTTGAGAAGGATAAGCTCAGTGGGACTAATTACATGGATTGGTACAGAAACCTGAGAATTGTTCTCAGGTAAGAGCGAAAGCTCTATGTATTGGAAGAAGAAGCCCCCGAGGTGCCGACCGGGAACTCTTCCCGTGCTGAGAAGGATGCTTATAAGAAGTATACTGATGATGCTTTAGATGTCGAATGCCTTATGCTTGCCACTATGAACTCTGAGCTTTAGAAGCAACATGAGAACATGGGGTGCAAGGAGATTGACGAGCATCTCAAGAAAATGTTTCAAGGGCAGGCTCGTTAAGAGAGGTTCGACGTCACAAAAGCGTTGTTTTAGTGCAAGATGGGAGTTCGAGACTCAGTAGGGACTCACGTACTCAAGATGATTGGGTATATAGAGAACCTTGAAAGGCTGGGTTTCCTCTTGGTCAAGAGTTGGCCACAGATCTGATCCTGCAATCGTTGCTGGACAATTATGAGCAGTTCGTCTTGAACTACAACATGAATGAAATAGACAAGACACTGCCTGAACTCCTAGGCATGTTGAGAACTGCCGAAATCAATATGAAGAAGGCCAAGCCTGCCAGCCCCATACTGATGGTGCATAAGGGCAAGGGCAAGGTCAAGGGCTCTAAGAAGACGAATGTGGGACCTAAGTCATATCTTGAGCCCAAATCTTCTGCACTGATGAAAAAGAAAAGCACGGTGAAGGAAGGGAAATGCCACCACTGTGGCAAGGCTGGTCATTGGAGGAGGAATTGTCCTTCGTACATTGAAGGTCTGCAGAAAATGAAGGGAGGTATGACTTTCGCTTCAAATGTTCACGTTATAGAGATAAACCTTTCTGCTCCTTCATCTTGGGTATTGGATACCGGATGTGGTTCTCACATTTGTACAAATGTGCAGAAACTGGGAAGGAGAAGATTGCTGAGTAAAGGGGAGGTGGACCTCCGCGTCGGCAACGGAGCAAGAGTTGCTGCTGCAGCCGTAGGGGTTTACCGTCTTTCTTTGCCCAGTGGGCTTGTAATAGAACTAGATAATTGTTATTTTATTCCGGCCATAACTAGAAACATTATATCTATTTCATGTTTGGACATGATTGGATTTTCTTTTATAATTAAGAACAACTGTTGTTCTATATTTAAGAATGATGTTTGTTATGCTGTAGCCCAATTGTTTAATGGTCTTTATGTTTTGAACTTGGACCATCTGATCTGTAATGTAGAAAATAATAAAAGACTAAGAACAAATGACTCGAACCCTACATTTCTCTGGCATTGTCGTTTGGGCCATATCAACGAGAAGCGCATATCCAAGCTCCATAGAGATGGACTTTTGGACTCATTTGATTATGAATCATTTGAGAGATGCGAATCTTGTTTGTTAGGCAAGATGACTAAAGCTCCTTTCACTGGTTATACTGAGAGGGCTGAGGATCTCTTGGGTGTTGTACATAGTGATGTATGCGCACCCATGAGTTCCATGGCTAGAGGTGGGTATTTCTACTTTGTTACATTTACTGATGATTTCAGTAGATACGGATATGTGTATCTTATGAAGTGCAAATCCGAGACCTTTGAAAAGTTCAAAGAGTTCAAGAATGAAGTAGAAAACCAGTTGGGTAAAAGGGTTAAAGCACTCCGATCTGATCGAGGTGGCGAATACCTGAGTCATGAGTTCCGTGATCATCTGAAAGAGTGTGGTATTGTATCACAGCTCACTCCACCTAGAACACCACAACATAATGGTGTGTCTGAGAGGAGAAATCGTAATCTGTTAGACATGGTATGTTCGATGATGAGTCATGCAGACTTGCATGTTTCCTTTTGGAGTTTTGCTTTAGAGACTGCTGCAATGACATTGAATCGCGCTCCAACGAAAACGGTTCTGAAGACACCATATGAGATATGGACTGGGAAGCGTCCTAGTATGTCGTTCATTAAAATTTGGGGCTGTGAGGCATACGTGAGACGTCAAATGCCTGACAAGCTGGAACCCAAATCGGATAAATGTTATCTGGTGGGATATCCTAAGGAAACGAAAGGGTATTACCTTTACCTACCGTCTGAGGGCAAAGTGTTTGTCGCAAGGACAGGTGTCTTCTTGGAGAAAGAGTTCTTATCAAGAAAGACTGAAAAGGTAGAGCTTGAAGAAGTTCAAGAACCACATGTAGTGAATGAACCGGAATTGGATTCTGAGACAGGACTACAAGATGTTGTAGCTAGAGAACCTGCTCAAGGAACACAAGTCCTACGTAGATCTGGTAGACCGAGGTTTGAGCCTGAGAGATATGGATTTCTCGTGTCTCAAATAGGTAATGTGTTGCTTATGGATCATGATGATGAACCAGCAACCTACCAAGAGGCTATGAATGGACCGGACTCCGACAAATGGCTTGAGGCTATGAAATCTGAGATGGACTCCATGTATGCAAACCAAGTTTAGAACTTGGTGGAACCACCTGAAGGGGTACGACCCATAGGGTGCAAGTGGGTCTTCAAGAAGAAGATCGACATGGATGGGAATGTACAGACATTCAAAGGGCGACTGGTGGCTAAGGGTTTCAAGCAAATTCATGGTATTGACTATGATGAGACCTTTTCCCATGTTGCCATGGTAAAGTCCATAAGGATATTGCTTGTTGTTGCTGCGTATTATGACTACGAGATATGGCAGATGGATGTCAAAACGGCTTTCCTTAATGGAAACCTCCTTGAGGAAGTGTATATGACACAACCCGAGGGTTTTGTATCCCCAGATGAAGCCACTAAAATATGCAAGCTAAATAAGTCCATCTATGGACTGAAACAGGCCTCTCAAAGTTGGAATCTTCGTTTTGATGAGAAAATCAAATAGTTTGGTTTCATCAAGAATGAAGATGAGCCTTGTGTTTACAAGCAAATCAGTGGGAGCATTGTTGTCTTCCTGATATTATATGTAGATGACATACTGTTGATTGGGAATGACATTCCTACCCTGAAAGTTGTTAAGAACAACCTAGGGAACTGCTTTTCAATGAAGGATTTGGGTGAAGCGACTTATATACTCGGTATTAAGATCTATAGAGATAGATCGAAGAAGTTGTTGGGTTTGACCCAGAGTACGTACATCGAAAAGGTGTTGAAGCGGTTCAACATGCTTAAGTCCAAGAAAGGATTTTTGCCCATATCTCATGGTGTGAATCTCTCTAAGGACCAGTGTCCAAAGTCTTGTGAAGATAAGGACCGCATGAAATTGATTCCATATGCTTCGGCAATTGGATCAATCATATACGCGATGTTATGTACTCGACCCGACGTCTCCTTTGCTTTGATCATGACTAGCAGGTATCAGTCAGACCCCGGTGAGTGTCACTGGATTGCAGTCAAGAATGTCCTAAAGTACTTGAGAAGGACTAAGGATGTGTTCTTGGTGTATGGTGGAGAGGAAGAGCTCGTTGTAAGTGGTTACACGGATGCTAGCTTCCAAACTGACAGAGACGACTCCAAGTCTCAGTCAGGTTTTGTGTTTTGCCTGAATGGAGGAGCTGTGAGCTGGAAGAGTTCCAAGCAAGAGACAGTTGCTGATTCTACAACAGAGACCGAGTATATCGCCGCAGCTAATACGGCGAAGGAGGCTGTATGGATTAGGAAATTCATCGGCGAGCTTGATGTAGTTCCTAGCATTGTTGGTCCCGTAGTTCTCTACTGTGATAACAATGGTGCAATTGCACAATCTAAGGAACCTAGATCCCATCAGTGCTCCAAGCACATACTTCAGCGGTTTCATCTTATTCGTGAGATTGTCGAACGAGAAGATGTGAACATTTACAGAGTGCCGACTGAGGAGAATATTGCGGATCCACTGACAAAGCCTCTCGCGCCGAGAAAGCATGATGGTCATACTAGATCGATGGGTATACGATACCTAAATGATCAACTCTAGTGAGAATCTTGTAGATTGCATGTAAACATGTATTTTGTTGGCCATTTGTTCATATGATGAACAGTGTACATAGTTTTTCTCTTACAATTAATGACAAGTTCTTTTATTATGATTTTTTCTATATGATAGTTAAATGTTAACATAATAGATACCCTTAGAATGTTTGCTTCCATGGGACATCAAGTACGTGACTTGAATGTGAGAGCCTATGATTTATTTGAAGCTTCATTCTTAAAAGGTCCCTGGTCGAGTATCATCATAGAAGCTAAGGGTGATGATGGTACATGAAGGCTAGCACGTGCGTTGACTGATGACCGGTTCTTACAGGTCATGATATTGTGATATCAAGTCATCACGTGGGTACTTGTTAGTGAACAAGTTGAACTGGACAGACCCAACCTGAGACTACTCTGTGGATTGTCATCCAATCGTGTCACGAGTAGGTCTCAATTGACAATGGTGTTGTGGTCCTTTGACCTGAAGTCACGGCATTCATCAAGTGAGGAAGAGCGTGCTTTGATGTCATCTAAAGTCTTCCTTGAGAAAGGTTGATTATAAGGGTGGTTGTTGGGAATGTTACGAATCATTTGGGTGTTTGTGTGTGAGCAGATATGGGATTTGTCCTCCTGTATGACAGGAGTTGCATCCATGGGCCCCTTGATGGAACTGGACTGAGAAATGCATGGCCATGCTTGGTTGAGTCAATATGTGATATTGGACTCACCATTCTCTGGAAGTCCGTCCTGGATCAAGAAACTTGGATTGAGCTATTACGAGGGTGACACGGTCCATGCCTCTAGTTCTTTTCGGATGTAAGGGACAAAGGGACAAAGACAACACTGATACATTGGTCATAAAGGCTTATGAGTTATAAACTCTTATTGCTTGGGGAGCAATGATGCATTGCTAGATGCCGCTCATTGTTTGTGAGGTTTTTGATTTGATACTTTCAAGATCAAGTGGGAGACTGTTGGAGTTACCATGGTGATCTAGAAGTGGTCAAACATGTTATCTCACTGCCAACGCGATATGAGCCTGCAGGGTTGCACATAAGAGATGTGGAGAAGTTGGATGATTGACTGTGTTGGTAAAGGTTACCAATCACCGACCTGAATGGGGTTATGGGCAAAGTGTTGCCTTAAAGGATCGACGGGTTGGGCAAATGTTTCCTTGAAGGATTGGTAAGAATAGTCGTGTATCGTCAACTCACGTTCGACGAGAATCGTCGAGTTTTGTACTCTGATTCTCGCCGATCCTAGGTGATACTCGTCGACTGATTCTCGCCGATCCTAGCTGATTATCGCCGATCCTAGGTGATTCTCGCCGACTGATTCTCACCGAATCTGCTAGGTGATTCTCGCCGATCCTAGGTGATTCTCGCCGACTGATTCTCACCGAATCTGCTAGGTGATTCTCGCCGATTCTGGAACCCTAATTTTCTGGGTGGTTTGCGGATAGCGATATTCCTAAGTCTGTTTATGCCTTTGGTATAAATAAACACTTAGGGTTTTCGGGAACAAAAAGATCTGATCGAATCGATGGAAGTGTTCCGCGATTTCTTCGTTCGTTCCGCCGATCCCGAAGCCCGCCACCGACGGAAGTGTTCCGCCGCCGCCGTGCTCGCTCCGTCGACCTCCTCCTCTCCGGCGATCGTCGTTGGTGTTGCTATCCCTGGCGCGGACCTAGCAGTCCGTGGAAAAGCAAGGTGCGGTCATTCTCCTTCCCGATTATCCGTGCGACGGAAAAATCGGTGTTCTCCCACTCGTGTGGATTTCTGCAGAGACGTGGATATCATTCCACGTAGAACTCGCCACCAGCAAGAACACGAAGCTTGGAGCATCTCCGTTGAGTTGTGACTCAACTCCACCGAGGTAATTTTTGCCTAGTTGTATGTTAACTTCTTGATTCAACTACCATGGCCCGATCCCATCTCTTTTGGGTTTTCTTGATGTTTTATTCTTCCGCTGCGTGCACAAGTGTTGTGCCATCCTCATAGAAAATCCCAACAATAAAAGAGCACAAAATATTATAGTGAGTGTCATAAATGACTCAACTTTCCATAATCTGATTCACTGCAAAACCTACTAGGAGATGTGGGACACATTGGTTGTCTACATGGAGGATTCTGAAGAGGTTAGGCAAGATAGAAAGTCTATCCTTAATCTAGAGTATGAGAGTTTCAGACAAGCCAAGTCTGATAGTATAACTGAATGTTATAGGAAGTTATATATAATTGTCAATGAACTAATGTCCTATGGAAGAATCATCAGTACTTATGAGCTGAATGACAAATTCATTAGGTCATTGACTAAGGATTGGGATACAAAGATCTGTGCCACAAGGGAAGTGGCCAGACTGGCAGAAATTTCACCTCCAACACTGTTTGGCAAATTGCTGTCTTATGAAATGCAGCTATTAGCCAAAAAGGAGGAAGAGAAAAATACAAAGGGTGACTATAGAGAAAAGTCAGTGGCCTTTAAAGTAGAAGCCACAAGGAATAATAGGAGGATGTCTCCATCTTCTCCTAAGAAAGATACAGAAGTGATCTCAGAAAATTCTGATAATCACAGTTTAGACAGCAGTAGTTCAGATGAAGACTTTGATGCTTTCAGAGGGCAGTTCCAGAGATTCTTAAAGAATAAGCAGTGGAAATCTAAGCCATCCTCATCTCAGTCCAAGGATGACTATTATCAAAAGAGAAAATCATCCAGGAAGGATAGGAGTGGGACAAAGCCTAGCAAGTCCACTACATCAAAGATTATTTGATATTGCTGTAACAGACCTGGACATATTGTGGCTGACTGTCCAGATAAAAGGAAGGAGTTTGCTGATAAAAAGAAGTCTCAGCACAAGTTCAAGAAGGAAAAATCCTTGGTCGCTAAGAAGGAGAAAAGTTGAACAGACCAATCAACTTCAGAGTCTGAATCTGAGGCTGCGGCCTATATTGGTTTGTTTGTAACAGAAGAAGAGGATGAGTTCCTGCAATTACTGGACTCTATCTATAAGAAAGAAGACCATCAGTGCAAAGGACTGATGGCTATGTCTGAAGAAGACCAGTGCTAGGATCAACCTGGCCCCAGTAAGGTAAAAAGTTTATTTGTAGATTCTGATTACTTCACTGGGTCAGAATCAGATGCATCTGCATCAAGATATGTAGATGGGTCTGAATCTGAAGGAGATATTCATCATCTTATAGATGAATATGAGGATTTGTTGTAGGCACTCAAGAGAAGCAAAAACCTCGCCAAAAATCAGGCTAAGAAAATTGCAGCTCTTAAGTTGGCTTCCTCTGATTTAGAGAAGCTGCTGGATCAGAAGATGAATGAGATTGTCAGGCTGAAAAATATAACTATTATTCAGATGGGTACAATCACAATCAAAAATGATCAGATCAAAAGTCTGTAAGACAGACTTCAGAAAGAGAAGGAGATAGTGGCTAGTTTCTCTAAGCTAAAATATGTCCTACCCCTAATTGATGACTTTGTCTCTCAAAAGGATAAGGTAGGATTAGGTTTTAAGGGAACTGCATGGGCTGCACAGTCCAATAATAAAGGCAAAGCCCCAGCACAAAATAAAAGATTTGCTGCAAATAATACAACTAAGATTGTACCTAAAAGAGGTATAATAAGTATGAGTGTTGGTGTTGTGGCAAGATAGGCCATTATGCCTTAGACTGTTGGCACAATACCAGTGCCAGGAAGGATAACAGTCTACCAATTAGAAGAGCTGCAGGTAGATTTGTCAAGTTTCAGGCTAACTTGAACCAAGGACCCAAAAATTATTTGGGTTCTAAGGTTAAGTAATCTTTGTTGCAGGTGAGTCCAAGTTGTCTTGCCCGTATATGGTACTTGGATAGTGGATGTTCCAGGCACATGACTGGAACAAGGGGATTACTGAAGGACTACTCATCAATACTGAATGGGCCTAAAGTAATCTTTGGTGGTTCTGAAAAAGGAGTCATCAAAGGGTTTGATAACATTTCTAACAACTTAATCATTATCACTCAAGTAGCTTATGTGAAGGGTTTGAAACATAACTTAATAAGCATAAGCCAGCTGAGGGATCTTGGATATGACATTTCATTTGTCAAGAATGGGTGCCATATCAAGAGGTCAAGTGATCAAAAAGTCATATTGACTAGCTATAGAAATAGAAATGTGTATTGCCTAAATTTTATATGTGAGAATAAAAATTCTCCTATCTGTCTTGTGGCTGATGAGAAAGTCTCTCATTATGTCAAATGACACATGAGGCTAGCTCATCTTAACTACAAGACTATTGGCCAACTCTTTAGTAAAGAGTTAGTGAGGAATGGTGTTCAAGTTAAGTGCGTTAAGGATGGGATATGCTCAGCTTGTCAAAAAAGAAAGCAGACCAGATCCTCCTTTCATAGCCTAGAAACCAAATACTCTGTGAGATGCTTATACCTCTTGCATATGGATTTATTTGGTCCTATGCCAGTTCATAGTGTAGGTAGGAAGGTCTACACTTTTGTGGTTGTAGATGACTATTCTAGATTTTCATGGGTATTCTTTTTAAGGTAGAAATCTGAAACCCCAAATGTCTTCTACAATTTTGTCAAACAAATTCAGAATGAATTATATAGTTTAGTGATCAAAATCAGAAGTGACCATGGAACTGAATTCCTATCTGAAAGTATGACAAGGTTGTGTGAAGAATTTGGGATTCATCAGGAATTCTCCTCACCTAGAACACCTCAGCAAAATGGCATTGCTGAAAGAAGGAATGGGACATTGATTGAGGCTGGAAGAACACTATTGAGTGACACTACTCTCCCAGAATATTTCTGGGCTGAGACAGTAAACGTTGCATGCCATGTGCTCAATAGGGCTTCCATCACCAAAAGCCACAAAAAGACACCCTATGAGGTTATGAAAGGCAAAAAACCAAACTTATCCTATTTTAGGATCTTTGGTTGCAAGTGATATGTGCTTAACAATGGCAAATCTCACCTAACTAAGTTTGCTGCCAAATCTCAAGATGGGATATTTGTTGGGTACAGCAACAATAGTAAGGCTTATAGGGTCTACAATTTGGCTACTCAAATTGTAGAAAAGTCAGTTCATATCATATTTGATGAATCTATACTTATTAACAGTGAGTTTCCTAGTAGTTCTTGCAGCTCTCCAGGTATACAATAGAAGATGGACCAGCTTACTATCAAAGAAGATCCAACTGCAAAGCAGGATGAGGAAAATGGTAGTTGCTGTCCAGGGGGAGTACAAGACACTCAAGAAGAAAATGAAGACCATGAGGTGTAGCATAATGAAGAGATTGAAGAAGGTCAAACTGTTGATAGATTATCTCCAGCAGTTAGACATTTAAAGGATCATCCTGCACACCAGATCATTGGTGATCTAAGACATGGAGTACAAACAAGAAGCAGGAACTTAAATACAGTTCTTTGCCCAAGCTTCGTATCTCAACTGGAACCCAAGAGATTTGAAGAAGCTATTCAGGACCTGCATTGGATTGATGCTATGCAGGAGTTAAATCAATTCAGAAGGTGCAAGGTCTGGGAGTTGGTTCAAAAACCAAAGGGCCACAATGTCATAGTGACAAAGTGGATTTATAGAAACAAGCTTGATGAGAGTGAGATCATAGTAAAGAATAAGGCAAGACTGGTTGCCAAAGGATACAGGCGGGAAGAGGGCATAGACTTTGATCAAACTTTTGCTTCAGTGGCAAGGTTGGAAGCTATCAGGCTATTCTTTGCCTATGCAGTATATCAAGACTTCAAAGTGTTCCAAATGGATGTTAAGTCAGCATTCTAAAATGGAGACTTAAAAGAGGAGGTCTATGTATAACAGCCCTCAGGTTTTTTTGATCCACTCAAACCTAATTATGTTTATAGACTTAGGAAGGCTTTGTATGGGTTAAAACAAGCTCCAAGGTCTTGGTATGAAACCCTGTCTACTTTACTCATTGAGAACAAATTCTCAAGGGGGAAAATAGACAAGACTCTATTCCTTAGAGAATCCAAAGTAAAGATCATCCTAGTCCAAATATATGTTGATGACATAATATTTGGTTCTACTGAAAACAACCTTTGTAGGAAGTTTGCAAAACTTATGCAAGGGAAGTTTGAGATGAGCAGCATGGGAGAACTTAAGTTCTTCTTGGGTCTCCAAGTAAGACAGACTGACGATACCCTGTCCATATCCCAGTCTAAGTTCACCTAGGAGTAAATTAAAAAGTATGGTATGGAGTCATCCACTACCATGAGAACTCCAATGGGGACAAGTATGCCTCTAAGTAAAGATGATTCAGGGAAACCTGTAGATGAGTCTTTGTATATAGGGATAGTTAGCTCACTCCTTTATCTGACTACTAGTAGACCAGACATCATGTATGCTACATGTGTTTGTTCTAGGTACCAATCCTACCCTAAAGAATCTCATTATACTGTTGTCAAAAGGATTTTGAGATATCTCAAGGGCACACCTAATCTAGGCCTTTGGTATCCTAGGAATAGAGATTTTCTACTAATGGGCTATTCAGATGCAGACTTTGCAGGTTGCAAAGTAGATAGGAAAAGCACCACAGGCACCTGTCAATTTCTAGGAGGAATATTGGTGTCATGGAGCTGTAAGAAGCAGACTAGTGTGGCAATTTCCACAGCTGAGTCTGAGTATGTTGCTGCAGGAAGTTGATGTGCACAACTGTTGTGGATACTGCATCAGTTAGAAGATTATGGTATTCAGGTAAGTAGAACTCCATTATTATGTGATTCTACTAGTGCTATTTCTATTGCTCATAATCCTATTTCTCATAGTAGAACAAAGCATATAGAAATAAGATATCATTTTCTTAGAGATCATGTAGAGAAAGAAGATATTTCATTAGAATTTGTTAACACTAATTTACAAATTGCTGACATGTTCACTAAGCCATTAGATGAAACTAAATTCAATAATTTCAAAATTGAATTAGGAATGTTGAACATAAATTAGTTTAACAAATTTGGCTAAGTAAAAGTGTGTCGACACAAAAAGTTGTCTGTATTGACACATAGTAGTTGGTGTCGACATTCCAGGAAAGTGTTGTTGACACATCTACAAAATCGGTGTCGGCACTCCAGGAAAGTGGTATCGATACATCTAGAAAATAAGGTGTTGACTCTTCAGAGAAGTTGTGTCGACACATAGAATCAACACACAGATTTCGTCGAGCACAGAATCAACTAATCGTCGAGCGCAGAATCGACATATATCGTCGAGCGCAGATTCAACAACACTTCGTCGACCTCAAATCGTTGACTTCATGGGCTCTTCGTCGAATGCGACCAAGACAAATAGAATTGGTGTCGACATATAGAAGTCAATACTTCTGTCGAAAAATTAGAAGTCCGTGTCGACACATTTCCACTGTGTCGACAGATTAAGAGAATTTTGACATGCCTTTTGACCTTCATCATTTAGAAGGGTATAAATAGGTCAATGACATATTCTGTCGACACACTCTCCATACTTTCGAGACCAAAACCTTGTGTCAACAAACTCTCTCTTCCCCATTCAAGATTTCTCTTAACCCCAATGAAGCCAAAGCTTGAAGATAACGTCAACGAAGGCTATGAGCTGGTTCGCAACACTTTTGATAATGCAAAACCGGAGATTAAAACAGTAGTAACCCTACATGCAGAAAATGGTTTGGAATTTCTAGTATCTGAACCTACAAAGATATGGAAGAAAGAAATACTGGAATTCTATGCCGCAGCTACTTTAGATTCAACTGGACTTCAGATCAAATCTACAGTTCAGGGAGCTAAAGTTAAACTTACCTTGAAGAGCTTGAGGAAAACTCTTCACCTCCCAAGAACTCAAGAAGAAGAAGTTACCTCTACCAAGACTAGGGAAGCACTTCAGTGGTGTGGATTGGATCCCTCCATGAAGATTGGATCTGCAATGAAAAGAAAAGGGATGAATCTGCAAGGAAAATTCCTTTTTGAGGTGGTTGGAAAGGTCACTCTATGCTAGTCAGGGGGACATAATACGGTTTCAGCCTATATATTCAGCTTGATGACCAGTATTATCTTCAGATTGAACACAGATTGGTCTACAGTAGTCTTTGAAAAGATTAAGGAAGCTATTAAGAAGCCAAATCTGGGAAGAATCATGAGTCTATACTTGGCTGGAATAATTCCAGAAGTAATGGAATAGACTGCTGGATCTAAGATTAATCATATGAGGAGAATGGATCTAAGGATAATCTCCAGATGGGACAGAGTCCTAACAAAGGACATGCCTGATGAAGAGAGACCAGAGATTCCTAAAAAATCACCTGCTCAAGACATTAGACTTGATGATCTAATGTAGGAGGAGCCTCATCTTGAGGAAGAGCCAACATACTTGGAAAGTGAAATGGCTACACAAACTATTCTTGAGGTAATCCAGGAAGTAAATCAATCAATTTTCAATAATGAGGATGAATCACTAACTGTGCCTTCGGTTGATGTTGACTAGACCACTCAACTCAACACTCAAGCACAGGATGTTATCATGAAGGATACATCTGCAGCTGCTGATGCTCCAGAGTTAAGAGTATCTCCAGTTTATACTCAACAAGAGTTTACCCTAGAAGAGTTGTTCTCTGATATGGAGCAAGTCAGGACTGAGGGGTAGGAGCAAGGGACTCAGGGGGAGAAAGAAAGAACTGAGGGGGAGCAAGCTAACACTGAGGGGGAGCAACCTAGGACTGAAAAGCAATTGCCTCCTAGTCCTAAGGAAAGAGTTGATATAACAAGTATCTCAGCTTCTGAAGATGAAGCAGAAATACAAGCTAAGAAGAGAAAGCTGAAGGTTTTCAAAAGGAGAAGCCAAAGCTATAAAAAGACATTACAAATAGCTCCACAACCTGCTCCAGCCACAGATTATACCTCTTTGTTGGTATCCTTGCAAGTCAAGTTTGATGAACAAAGGATAGCCATGGAGAAATATATGGATGAGACCCATAAAGATCTGCAAATCTACTTGGCTCAAGATATCAAATCCATAAGGTTTGAAGTAAATCAGATCAAGAAGGAAATGACAGATTGCTTCCACAAAGGTGGCAATGTTGTAGTCTATCTTGCCAAACAACAAGTAGACAAAGACTCAAGTTGATGATATAGCTGTTAAGCAAGATTATGTCCTTGAAAATCAACTATGGATAATGAAAATCTGACTGAATCACATAATGTGATTGTGACAGAATTAAAGAATACTGTTGCTGACCAGACTGAGGCAAGGATTAAAGACAAGTCAGATTTTGATAAAAAATTCCAGGAAGAATTAGCTGCTGTATAAACAGCTATTAAGACTTCACAAAAGATTATTTCTGATCAGCTACTGAAATTAAGGTCATTTTATAAATATGGTGTTAATTATCTAGATGCACAAGTAAGATTTCAAAAAGATGACCTCAGAGATCATATTGACAGAGAAGTCATAAAGGGGGAGAGGGTGTTAGTCAAAGCAGGCTTAGATCATGCTAAATGGATATCTAATTGAATCAGAGCTACCATTGGATATCCACCCCTCTGTGATGATGATAATGTAGCTGAGTCAGGTGTGCAACCTGATTATTTTGAAGGTGTTCAACCTGAAGTTGCTCAGGTTATTTACCCTCCAGCAGATTTTGATATGATTCAGCAAGAAGTACAGTCAATGTACATCCCTCCAGAGGGTACTAAAAATGTTATCCTTGAGAAGGTAGAAATGTCAGAAGTAGCTTTGAATCAAGAGCAAGAAGCTCAACTGTCAAAGAAAAGATTCCGAGAACAGACTGAGTTGAAGCCTGATTTTGAGCAGTGGAGTCCTACTTCTAGGAATATTATCTTGACTGCTTGGAAAGTTGTAAAGGATAAGACCCATGATAGGGGCAAATGGTATACTGAGCAAGAATGGCAAAAGCATGAAGCTAGACAGGAAGCCATTCTGCAATATAGAAGAAAGACAAAAGCTGGGAAGCTACCTCCTAATACTCAGGAGCCTAGCAAGTACTTCCCAAAACCTTTTCACTATTTTGAAAGGCAAAGAATAAGGTTTGAAGAACAAAATAAGAAAGATCTGAAGGGCAAGAAGCCAGTTGAAGATACTGAAGCTCCAGTGCAAGCCAAGATCCAGTCAGACAAAGGCATAGTCATCAAGGAGCCTGACCAGCCTTAGAAGATATTAACTAGATGTTACAACATTGTAATCTTTAGTTTTAAACAAAACTATGTAATCTTTTGTTAATAAACTTTTGTAAGTTTAAACAAAACAATGATTAATGTTCATCATGTTGGCATCATTATTCTGTGAGGATATTTTATACATGTTTTGTTTATAGGTTACTCTGTCATGTAATGTTATTATACATCATAATGTGTGTTTATTATGAAAGGTGTATATCATTGACTTAGGGTTATGACTTCTCCAAATATGGGGAGATTGTTGGGTACATTGAAAAATGTGTACCAGATTTGAAGAAGCCTCACCTTACTCAATGATATACATCAAGGTGTATTTGATGTTATTTTGAGTTTATATGTGCAGGTTAAGAAAATGCATGAATGCAGGAAAAGTTTCTATGTCCATGAGTCGACACTAGAAAAGCTGTGTCAACACTTATGAAGGCTTGTGTCGACACTGGAGAAACGTTGTGTCGATACCTGGAGTCAATTGTGTCGACACCAGAAGAAACTGCGTCAACACACAGAGGCAGAGTCGACACACAGAAAATCTTTGTCGACATCAACTGTGTCGACACATAGAGGCAGTGTCGACACACAGAAAAGCTTAGTCGACATCAACTGTGTCGACACACAGAGGCAGTGTCGACACACAAAAGACTTTGTCCACATCAACTGTGTCGACACACATGACTTGTGTCGACACATAGTAGAGTTTCAACAAAGTTAATTTTTGTGAAGAGAATAAGTTTATGTGTCGACACACAGAACTAGTGTCGACACATTCTACAGAAGCTGTGTCGAGAAGCTGTGTCAACACCAAGGGAGCTGTGTCGACACCATCAAGGCTTGTGTCGACACTTAGTTTACTTGTGTCGACACGAGATGAAGTTCAGTCTCGACACTTTGCTGACAGAGACAGAGTTTCAAGAAGTGACTGGAAGACTTGACAGCTGCCATAACCAACCGGTCTACTGAAGCTGTCAGAATTGTCAGAAGTTTGTTAGAAACCAGATCAGCCAGTTACCATGGAGAAAGTCTATATAAAGACATTCTCTATTAATAGAAGGAGGATATATACACATATGATACATACATAGAGATATACAATAAAAACAGAAGTAGATTTTCAACATAAGATCTAAGAAGACATTCTCAAGTGGTGATCTACTCAGAGCTTGTCAAGAGAATTCAAGAAGAATTCAGAAGATTTTGGAGAGAGAGAGATCCATCTAATCAAGTGAAGAAAGGGACTTACATCAACAAGTCTCTTAAGTGCAGATTCTGAACCAATCTGCTAACAAAGATTCAGATTGATTTCTGAATTGCAAGAAAAAAGATGATTGAAGATCAACTTCAAAGGATCAACCCTACTGTGTTCAGATTCAAGAAGCTTTGAAGAAAGATAAGATAGGTTGATCACTATCATCAGATTCGTTCAAGAACTGATCAAGAAACCATCCATCCTTTCTCCAGTCCAACAGGAAGGTAGCCGCATTGAATTTTTGCCACTCCTCTATTTTAGTTGTCGTCAGGACTCTCTTTATTCTTGAGAGTCAATCTTCGGCTTGTGTGGGAGATTCAGTACCCATAATCATAGGAGGATTAAAACTCATAATGTGTTTCAATTGCTTCTCTGTCACTCAACTTGCGGCCACTAGCTCAATGACCACTTATCTCATCGCTTCGTGCTCAACTACACCAGCGGTTCCTGGACCACTGCAGGGGTAGGAGGTTGTCTCTGACCTCCTGCTTGCGCATTGACCATTGCGAACATGGCATTAGCAACCAACCGTATAGTTTTCGCAGAAGGAGGAGGTGTTGGCACCTCATTTGGTGTACTACTCTCGACCGAGTGCTGGTGTTCGTGCTGCCCCGCACCACAACTAGTCCCCTATATTGTGAAACACATAATTAAGCAACTAAGAATATTGCGAAAAACAATTATAGGAACACGCAAGTCTCTCAAACATGTGTATTTTCATTTCTAAGTGGACATTGTTGAGTTCGTTGTTATAATGGTAAACTCATACACGTGCTCGCCACCCCTCAAAATTATTCGACTACGAATTCGCAGCAGGAAGACCAAGAAAAGGTTATACCAAAATTATAACACCTCCATCCGTCAAAAGAAATATAATAGAGGGTCCAGCCGGCGCCCCACACCATATTCCACAAATAGGTAGTGGTATTACATGTTAATATCAAAAACTACTCGAATCCTAACTCAGAGCATTCTAGCGGAAGCTTCAGGGGTTAAATTTTGAACTCAAGTACAACAATAATGTCCACTATACATAAGCAGGAATGTTATACAAAAATACACAAAAATCATTATTGTCGGCGATAGTCACTTTTGCCCGACGACATTAAACATTGATCAAAACTGTTCCGGCCTTAAGGCCTTACATGTACTCTTTACAAGGTGTGAATTACAGATATCAGCACGCAGTCCAGCCATACATGAAAGCAATAAACTTCGCTTAGTCTTCGAGGGCCGACATAGCTTCTCGGACTTTAACCCATTACTTCCTGCTCAGCTCTCCAGTACCTGCACAACGACAATCCACCACAATCTGCAAGAACTGATCAAGAAACCAGAAGAAAAGTTATGTCGACACTGGAGAAAAGTTGTGTCGACACCTGAAGTCAATTGTGTCGACACTTGGAAAGGATGTGTCGACTGCAGAAGAAACTGCGTCGATACACAGAGGTAGAGTCGACACACAAAAAATATTAGTCGACATCAACTAAGATATATATATATGTATATATATATATATATATATATATATATATATATATATATATATATATATATATATATATATATATATATATACCATTATAATAGAAATATCAAAGGCATGAATTTTAAATTCATTGAAGTAATTTGGGTCGTCCGATCTGAATCCATTTTGCAGCAGCCGTCTGACCAAACGGACCCCCTCTCTCCACTTTTTCATAGGGGTCCTAAACCTATTAAAGGGGTCCTAAAGTTATGTAGGTTACTTCAAAAAAAGCTCACCAAGCCTACCCACTAAACCTGCGATTTAAGAAAGCTCAGCTTGCAAGCCCGCCCACACAGTTCATTGATTTTAAGCCCAGTCTGCCACAGCCCACAAGTCGGCCAGCCTGGCAGACCGCCTTATTTCATAAAAATATTGGGGAAAATAATATTTAAACCTCTTGAGCAGATTTTGACCGGCGGTGTGGGACTATAACAGGCGGTGAACAGTGCCTGTTATAATTAAAAGGCTCACGCCACTATTCACCCGCATGCATTTTAATTTTTTTTTTAATTTCCTAATTAATTGTTTTATTTTTTACTTAATTATTATAAATATCAATTTAATTTTTTAATTAATTATAAAAGGCAGACGGTTGAGTAATGTTGCGAAGCCCGCAGGGGGCGGGCGAAGCCCGCCGTCGCCGGCCGGGTACTATGGCGCGTAGCCATCGGGCCGGAGGCCCGTGCCTGTCACTCGTATATATATATATATATATATATATATATATATATATATATATATATATATATATATATATATATATATATATATATATATATATATATATATATTGGCAACAACAATGTGCATTTAAGCACTCATTACCACAGACGCAAGGTCAACGACCACACGCCCCGTGCAATCAGGGCATATTTTCGATGTACCGCACTGCTCGGATCCCACCTCACATTCAGAGTTCCTAGAATTAACGGTACATTCTTGAGCATTTTTGTCTTTTAGGCCCCAGGTCTGAGACTCTCATTATGCCATCTGACGAGAGAAAATTACTTTAGGCAATCTAATCAGGGTAGACATAAAGCAGGTACAGTTCAACCACTTCCCGTTGCTCAGATCGCTATACCACTTCCGAAAGCCGAAGCAATCAAGGAAATATACAAGACGCGGGTGGACCTCCCCTTCCCCGTTCGGCTCAACGGCCTTTAAAGCTGCGCACTACGGCTCACAACATTGTTACAGCTCTCACAGCCATAATAGTTGGCCTTCACTACTCAACTCACATACTAGCCCCATTGCCTTCTCAAGACAGGCTTTACACCAAAATATGCTGGCACTCATGGCTACCATATCTGGGCACTTCAGGCTCTCAGCTTTTCAGATAATGACACCCCAGTTCTCCCTGAGACAGGCCTCACAAACATAGCTCATTGGGAGCTATCGCCTGACGATACTCGCTGTCGCCCATCGATTTCCAATAGTTTTGCAAACCATGGAATTTCTCAGTTTTTTTCCTGTAGAGCATCTCCAATACCTCCTGCTACTCCCATTTCACAGGTATAACTCACAGACCGCGTAAAATAATCATTTATATGTGGAGTCTGCACCGACAAGCAAAATAAAACATCTCCAATCCTGACCAACCTATCTGTATGGGCTTCACACATCATGCCTATTCTGTACTGCAAAATTTCCGGATCTATATGCAAATTTAATTAGGGATCACAACGATCGACCCACTGAAAACCACCCTTTCTTCAACTTTTGGTGAGGGGTCTCATGCACGTATGCAAATTGAGGACTTCACTTGTCCAAGGAGAAAAACATTACTCTTGTAATCCATTCTGGAGCCATTGCGAAGCTTTTTGTCCAATTATAAAGGAGCACCTCACTTTCTTCTTTGCAGATCTAGCCTCAGATTGTGATTTCGTTCACTGGATCTCCTTGACCAAGCATTTCGAGCTCAGCCTCATCCTCAGCCTTCTTCCTTAGCTCTTTCCTCTCAAGATCTTGATGAAAGGAGGAGAGAGTGAATGAAGAAAAATGAATCTTCTCTCCACCGCTTCTCTAATAAGTGGTCTCAGGATGAATCCCAGCCACAGGATCCTATCATGAAAAGGAAGCAGAGCCCACGATTTCAGCTAAATAGTCAACATTAACGCTATCGCATGTCGATATCCACTATCGTCGGGGCAATATCGTTGATAGCTTCTTTGAACCCGTTAACAACCGCTCTTCGGCAGTCGTTTGGCCATTTGACACGTGTCTTGTAGATGTGGTACTATTGTCTGGCGATATCCACTATCGTTGTTCTGATAGCTCACTCAACACTTTACGACATCGAGTGCGTTGATTTCACTCAATGCTTTAAGGCATTGAGAGCGTTGAGAGCTGGGATATCTCCATGTGATACCCACTATCGCCACATGATAGTATCTTACTCAACGATTCATCGAGAGGCGTCGTGTGTGTTAAGCTCAATCAACGCCTCATGGTGTCGAATGTTATTGCTATTGCAGTCGGCGATACCCACTGTCGCCTGGCAATAGCGACCAAAAGTTCTGCTGTCAAATTTGGGGTATTATAGAAATGACGTCATCTGAGTGATCGTTGATCGTTTGATGAAATTGTCGCACTTCATCCTGAATAGGAAGGACGATTCGGTGGAAAAGCTGGCAAAGCTGTATATGGATAATATTGTACGACGGTATGGTGTGCCACGTAGCATCATGAGTGATCGAGATGGGCGCTTCATGTATAATGACTGGAGGCTAGTGCATCAATTGTTGGGTTCCACACTGATGTTCAGTATGGCCTTTCATCCACAGATGGATGGTTAGAATGAGAGGGTAAACCGGATGATGGAGGACATGCTTCGTATGTGTGCCCTAGATTTCGGAAAACAGTCAGAGGATCACTTGTATATGATCGGATACATTTACAATAATAAAACACCAGACAAGCATTCAAATGACTCCCTTTAAGGTCATATATGATAGAAAATGTCGTACTCTGTTGTCATGATTGGAGACGGACGAGACAAAGTTGTAAAGGTGTAAGGAAGTCGAGGTTGCGACTTATATTATTCGAACAATCAGGGATCGGGTGTTGATCGCTCAGGATAGGCAGGCTAAATACTATAATGCCAAACACATGAATGTCGAGTTCGTCGTGAGTTATTGGGGGTTTTTGAAGATCAAACCGTTCAAGGGTGTGTCAAGGATTCGACCCTTTAAAATGCCGAGTACACGATACCTTGGGCCAGTTGAGATACTAGAACGCATTGGTCAAGCCACCTATCGATTGAAAAATTCGATGGAACTAAGCAGTGTACACGACGTATTCCACATATCGGTGTTGCTGAACGCGGTGCAAGAGCCAACGCAAGTGGTGGTTGCGGATCAAGTTCCGATTGATGTTGGGTTGACAATGAAGGTCAAGCCCATTCGCATTGAGGATGTGGAATTCAAGCAACTTCATAATAAATCTATCAGGATGATCAAGGTCCGTTTGGACAATTATGGCCGAGAGGAACCATCATGGGAGCGAGAGCAAACCGTGAAGGCAGAGTTCCCTGAGCTATTTGTTTGAGGACACGCAATTTGATGTTGTTACTTCTTTAGTTTCCTGTATGGCTTAATTTCAGGATGAAATTATTTAAGTATGGAAGATTTGTAATGCCCCAAGTTGATAAAGTAGGAAATTGAGTTCTGGAAGATACTGCCTGGCGTTAGGTTGCTATCGCCGACAATATTACCCTGAGGAGGTTGGCAGAGCTCTCGGGAAGTTACCGCACAGCAGTAGTGATACCGCTGGCAGTAGTAAAGTCGATTTATTTGGCAATGCTCTCGAGTTGTTCCCGCGTGGCGGTAGCAGTTATTGCGTGGCGGTAGTGGTAGTGGTAGTGGTCGTGTTGTAACCGACGTTAGATACTATGCGGCGGTAGTATCCTATCGTGCGATGATATCAAAACTGTAACGGAGTGGCCAAGTGTCGGCCAGTTATTGGAGGGCCTAGGAAGTGGCTCATGATCCGAGGCGTTGATTAATGGTACAGCGTGGGGGCAGCTAGTTACAGCGCGGATGTAGCGTGGTTTAAAGCCTTCGAAGCACTACAACATATCATGCATATGGTAGCGCTTAATTTAAAGCGGTTATGTAAACGCTAACAAAAAATATTTATGGTACCATTTATAATCACAACTCTAGATAAGTAAAAGCTACTATAACATATCATAACTGCACTATCAATTATTTTGTCGCAGTTACAAAAACGCTACCAATAGAAATTTATTGTTGCGTTTACAACCGTTACTAGATATTATAAATGCTACGACACTCTAATTTTTTCCAAAACTTCCCCTCACACTTCCCCAAAATTTCCCCCAAAATTTCGATGAACCAGCTCGAAAAACTCGCCTTGAGCTCGCGTCAGCCGAGCCCGAGCTCGAGCTTTTTTGCGAGCCATGCTCCAGCTTATTTATCTCTATTCATAGGCTCGCGAGCTTCTTAAAAAATAAATAAATAAATTTATTTAATACATCTGTTATATAATAATTTATTTAAGTTATAAAATATACAACTCATTTAATTTATAAAATATACCTTTAGGCCATCATTTCAGGCCTGCATATATTACATTTCACGCCATCTCATCTCATCTCCATCTCCATTTTAGGATTTTTTTTTTTGACTTTCTTGCTGAACAACAAATCGAGTGCGGGTCATGACTCGTGCGGCTGTGGACATAGGCGGACGCACATGGATGCGGACATGGACGCACATGGACGCACATGGACGCCATCTCCATTTGAGCCCCGCACATTTCTGTTCTTTCTCGATTTTCCGCCTTCCGCCTTCCGCCTTCCGCCTTCCGCACCTGCCCTAGATTCCTCGACGAAGCACGCGAGAGGCGAGTCACGCGACGAATCGACGATCATCTCTCTGTATCTTTGGTGCTCCACTGTCCGTCAGCTTCTCTCAACGAGGATTTTGCCTCTTCCTGATAAAGCTACTAGGCCTACTAGCAACAACAGAGGCTCCCGACGGGCAGCGGCTTTAGACATCGTTTTCAGGAATCCTCTCAACTTCTTAAATCTCATCTTCTATTATATATTTATATCATTTCTCTGATTCTGTGTATTGTGATTATTGATTTGTGATTTCGATTTAGGCTTCACATCAGTCAAGATCTACTCCATGAATAGAAAAGGAACTATTTTCTTAGCCCTAGATTTCTCACACATCTTTATTCTTTGGTTCTTCATAATTTGGTTAACCTCATCGTCCTGTGTTTCTTATCATTACTCCTTAAATTAGTTTTCTTCAAACCTCCAGCATTCAATAATTAGTTTTCATCCTACAACGTTCTTCTAGTTTTTTGGTTGGATGCCACTGTTTTAATTAAAGGGGTTAGATGTCCAAGGAAGATATGAGATGAATGTCCAATGAAAAAATGATATGATTTTTTGGTTCATTTAACAGACCTTTGGAAGAGCCGTAGATTTCTTTTACAGAGTTCTTATACATTTAGTAAATTAATATTTCATATGAGGAGGAAGAAAAGATCCAGAAAATTTTGAAGCCAATAGTTGGACTGGAATGTTGAAGCACATGTGATTTGTGAAGGAATCTTGTGCTTAATCATTAGTGAGAATGTTTGATCCTGCAGTTAATTAGATGAGATGGCTGCTAAGTGCTAATAGTTGCAAAGTTAATTAATTATCAATGTTAGATCCTGCAGTTAATTCTAGTTGTATTTCTATTATTATTAACAATGTTAAGCATAAAAAACCTCTACAAATGCCCAGCTGTTACATATCATGTATTTACAAAGCAAAAGACAACAATGCGTTAATAAAACATTAATTAGAATATATACCTTCATGATGAACACAAACAAATTTAGAGAAGATTTCATCGAACAGTGTGTCAGTCCTTTTTATGTGAACACAAAATTCTACAGCAACACCACCAACATGAGCATACTTCTCCTCTATATCAAACTATTTTTTCTATATAGCAAAATGCATTTCTAAGTTCTAAAGTTTATACTTTAAACGTTTTAATGTAGATGGATATGTAGTATAGATATAAGTCAATCTTCCATTGCAGTTGGTATATATTTTGCTTTTGATGCAAATCTTATGTTTCGGTTAATATTGATTGCTCGTGTTTTCATTAATATAATGCACTGGTGGTGAAAGCTTTAAATCATTTTTTATACAGGCATATCAAACTTGTGCTCAAATTGTGGTTTGAGTTTGAAATTCCAAGGAAGAAAATCACGGATCCTCACCAAGCTCTGCATAAGAGGGCCATATTATCTGTTGATTCTGAGAAAAAGATTGCTGGTTTTGATGTGTTGGCAGAAAAACTTGAAGCTAAACATCAAATGGATAACAGATGCATGAGTGCGCTGTCAAATCCTTGTTACTTCAACATATTAATGACTCAACACACATGTTTATAGTTTTCATGTATATCATTACTAATAATTTTTTATTATTTTTTGCGGTAATGTAATTATCCTATTTGTGGCACATTCATTTGTCTATAATTAAGATTTTTATTATGGATGATTGTCATTTTCCCCGGTGATGGATTCTTAATTAATGGTATTTTCTTAGCTTATACGACATACAATTACACTGATTGGTTGTCCTATATTGTTGATATCTGTGAATGTGTTCAAAATTAAAATCTCTATGCAGGATACCACATGTTTAGAAAAGTGTCGTAATGCTCAACCGCTACACTCGCAATGACGACGCTTTAATAGCATTTTTATCAGGATAAACTCTTTAGTGTCTGTACAACCTTGTGCTCGCGAGAGGTGGCTCAATGAGCGAGAAGGGGAGGCTGGCGAGATGAACTTGACAGGCGAGTAAAACCAGGAGGCCCACCTGCAGGAGGCGCGATGTGGGATTCTCTGAAGTAGGCGAGACGCCCTAGGGGGCGAGATTACTCTAGGAGGCGAGATGGCCTATAGGGCGAGAGGCCGGCGAGAAGGACAAGGCGGTCGTCTCGCCCGTCAGTCTTTTCCCCACTCGCCACATGGGAGAAGAGATGTTTTTATCTTTTTACCCTTAAGGAGGATTTTACCTTGTTGCCCCAGGTAATTTTACACTTCTATCCCTGGAGGTCTGCGTATAGCCCTCCAGAACAGCGGAGTTTGGTTGTTGGCAGACCCAGCTCAGGGTGTTTTGGTCATTTTGTAACACCCCAATCCGTCACATGGCATATAACAGAAGATGCAGCTGTAACCCGACACCATATACAACAGACAGTCGGAAAGGTTACCAAATGAATATTCAAACCATCCAATTAAGGCTACTTGTCCTACACAGAGCATTCTATGAGAAGCTTTTAAAGTTGAAAGAACTCAAATCTTAAATCCAATACATATGAATGTCCACGACTACAACCACATTAATGAAACCCAAATAAACTGAAAAGGTACATGACCTTACAAATGTTCACTTAATAAAACATGTCTTACATACATCGGCTCGCAGGCCGGGCACACATGATAAAAGTAAAAACAACTATTCTACGACCTTCTAGGGCCAGCATAGCAACATGGGCTCCAGCCCGCTATTTGGTACTCTGCTCTGCAGCACCTGCAAGCACATTCCACTGCACGGTGGCAAACAAAGCAACGGTCAGCCAAAAGCCGACCAAATTATAACGACTCCGCCCCTTACTCGGGACGGCGGTGCTCTTTCCCTGCATAACATTAGCCCAGCTAAACAATAAAGTGCAACTATATATTTCGCCACAGGTGTAGGCTCGCACGGCCAAACACCCCGTGCACTCAGGGCACATTAACGGTGAATCCTGACATATCAGTGTCTTCACCACCATCCCAAAGATGACAACCAAGTGAGCATTTTAGCCTTTCTGACCCTGTCTAGTCTAAGGCTCCCGACTATGCCAACAGCCAGTGCCCTTTCCGGATTTCTCGCACCGTTCCACATAGCCTAGGTCCAATTCCACTTGCCTGTTGCTCACACCGCATATACACTTTAAGTCCTACGCGCGACCAAGCTTCTCTCGAATCCCAAAATTTTCCAAACAATCTCATAACCCAGTTATGATCAAGGCCGGTTCCCAGACCGCCAAGTTAGCAGAACACGTTTCTGCTCAATTTTTCGGGTGCGCCTTGAAGCTAACCTCCAAGGATCCCTGCTGTAATCTACCGCGTAGAAACCCGAAAAACCCAAAGCACGGAGTTTTCTCCGGCAAATCATATCCAATGCAACATCACCGATCCAGACGATACACGTCCGGGTAGGCTTCACACACAATGTCTATGCCTGTACTTACGATTTCAAACTCTATATGCAACACAAGGGGGACTATTCACATCAACCCCAAGAAACACCACGCACTCACCGCACACTCGTGGGAGCGGGATTCCCTATGCAGAAAGAAAGAGCTTCACATGCTCAAGTTGAGAATCGTTACCCTTGTAGTCCGTTTTGGCGCCATGGAAAAACTACGCGGACAGAACTCTTCACGACAACCTTTCCTCCACGGATCCGCTCTTAGATTTCGAAACGGTGCTCCGATGCTCCGTCGGTGGCCGGAAACCTCCTTCTTCTTCCTCTTCTCTCTAACACCTTGGAAAGGGAAAGCCTTGGAGAGAAATGAGGGATTAACTCCCCTATTCCCGGCCTTAACAGAGCAGGAAATCATTTGGGCCGTTGAATCTTAATTAAAGAAAACGAACGGCTCAGATCTGCACAAAATTTCCCAGACCTGGGCCGAACACGGCTTGGCACACGGCCGTGTCCCAGGCCGTGTGCCTCGATCCAGGCACGATCGTCGAACACAGAAAAGACACACGGGCTCAGACACGCCCGTGTCCAACCTGACACGCCTGTGTCGGGTCTCTTGACACGCCCGTGTCCGGGGGCGTGTCACGCATAACCCCCACGACAACGGACACGACCCAACGGGACACGGGTACTGACACGGGTAGGCACACGCCCGTGTCAAATGACACGCCCGTTTCATCTAGCCGTGTTCCTGGCCGTGTCCTTCTCGGGATGAAAATGACCAAAAACACCAGCCAGACACGGCCTAGGACACGCCCGTGTCCTAGGCCGTGTACCCCTACACAGGCACCAAAAATCCCTTTTTCGCGACCGACTCGAATACAATATTCGGGGCGTTACAAATCTCCCCCACTTAAGGAATTTCGTCCCGAAATTAAGTAAAGGTACACAAATCTAAATAATACCTTAGTGGAATAACTCAGGTTATTCTTCCAACATAGCTTGCTCTCGCTCTCAAGAAAGCTCCTCACGTCCGCAATTATCCTATCGGACTTTAACCAAACGGATATCCTTATTGCGGAGTCGCTTGACTGCAACATCTTCAATAGGTACTGGCTTGACCCTTGTGGTCAACTCATAATCAACAGGTAGTTGATTATCTGCATTGATCTGCGAAGGCTCTTTCACCGCCTTACGCAACACCGATACGTGGAACACGTCATGCAGCCCACTCAATTCCGCCTACAGCTTCAATCTATAAGCCGCCTCGCCAACACGCTCCAGGATTTCAAATGGTCCAAGGTATCTCGGACTCAACTTCTTCAATTGTCGAACCCGCGATACACCCTTGAACGGCTTGATTTTTAGATACACCATGTCGCCAACATTGAACTCCACGTTCTTATGCTTGGCGTTGTAATAATGTGCCTGCCTGTCCTGAGCGATCTTCATTCTTTCCTGAATTGTCCGTATCATTGATGTGACGTCTTCCACCGCTTGACGTTTATACAACTTCGATTCGCCTGCCTCCAACCAAGACAACGTCGTACGACACTTCCTCCCGTACAAGGCCTCGAAAGGCGCCATTCCAATACTCGCCTGAAAGTTGTTGTTGTACGCAAAGTCCACCATGTATAGGTGATCCTCCCAATGCTTTCCGAAATCTAGGACGCACATGCGAAGCATGTCCTCCATAGTCCTATTGACCCTCTCGGTTTGACAATCTGTCTGTGGATGAAAGGCTGTGCTGAAACTCAGCTTACTTCCCAACATACTATGCACCAACCTCCAATCCTTCGATGTAAAGCATCCATCTCGGTCACTAACAATACTGCGGGGCACACCATGCAATCGTACAATATTCTTCACGTAGAGTTTGGCTAACTTTTCCACCGGGTCTTCCTTCTTGTTCGGAATAAAGTGTGACACCTTTGTCAACCTATCTACGACCACTCAAATGGCGTCGTTTCCCTTCTGTGACCTCGGCAAACCATGCACAAAATCCATAGATATGTCATCGAATTTCCATTCTGGGATAGGTAGGGGCTTCAAGAAACCTTCGGGCTTCTGGCATTCCGCCTTCATCAATGCGCAAGTACGGCACTTGGCCACATAAAGTGCTACATCTTTCTTCAAACCCGGCTCTTCATGTCTCTATACATATTCGTGCTTCCCGGGTGGATTGAGTACTTGGTATGATTATCCTCATACATCAACTCCTCCCGAAGATTATCCACACTAGGAACGCATAGATGACCGTCCTTCCTTAGTAACCCATCTTCAACCACAAACTGGGAATTTGACCCATCCAAAGATTCATCCAAGATCTGCTTCATGCTGCTATCCTGAACCAAAGCCCGCCGAACTCTATCCGCTAGGTCACACTGCACCTCTGTCCAAAACAATTTCTCCTCGGCACTAGACTGCTTGTCGACGCAAGATATCTCCAAAGCCTCCAACTCATGGACCAATCTCTCTTCATGTACCGATAACCAGTTGGCCTGCGGCGGAGTCCTGCGACTCAACGCATCCGCCACTGCATTTCCCTTCCCAGGCACATAATGAATCTTGAAGGTGTAGTCCCCTAAGAACTCTATCCACCTCCGTTGCCTCATGTTCAGATCCTTTTGGTCCAACAGGTACTTCAAGCTCTTATGATCGATGTAAATATCGACCTTCACACCGTACAGGTAGTGCCTCTAAAGCTTTAGAGCAAATATCACGGCCGCTAACTCTAAGTCATGGACAAGATAATTCCTCTCATGAACCTTCAGTTGTCGTGAACCATAGGCTATCACTCTCCCTTGCTGTAACAGAACACAGCCCAAACCATTACCCGAAGCATCACTATAGATCTCGAACCCTTCGGTTCCACTTGGCGAACATAAAATAGGCGTCGTGGTCAACCGCCTTTTCAACTCTTCAAAAGCCTGCTCACACTCCGGAGACCACACAAAGTTCTGATCCTTCCTTGTCAACGTCGTGAGTGGAAGTGCTATCCGTGAAAAGTTCTCTACGAGCGCCTATAGTAGCCAGCAAGTCCCAGAAAACTCCAAACTTCCGCCACTGTGGTCAAAGTAGGCCACTCCCGTATTGCCACTATCTTCGCTGGATCCACCGCTATCCCTTCTCCACTGACAACATGACCAAGGAACGCTATCGAGGATAACCAAAATTCACACTTGGAGAACTTAGCATACAACTGATTCCTCCTCAACGTCTCCAACACCATGTGTAGATGCTTGTAGTGATTCTCTTCGCACTGCGAGTACACCAAGATATTATGTATAAATACTATCACAAAACGATCCAGATACTCTCTGAACGTCATATTCATCAGATCCATAAACACGGATAGCGCATTGGTCAAACCAAACGGCCTGACCGTGAACTCGTAATGCCCAAACTGCGTACTGAATGCTGTCTTTGGGATGTCGCTCTCCCTTATCCTCAATTGATAGTAACCAGACTTCAGATCTAACTTCGAATATACTGTTGACCCAACTAACTGATCAAACAGATCGTCAATCCTCGGAATCGGATACTTATTCTTTTCCGTAAGCTTGTTCAATTCCCGGTAGTCGATACAAAGCCGCAAGCTCCCATCTTTCTTCTTAACAAACAGAACTGGTGTGCTCCAAGGCGACGAACTTGGACGCACATAACCTTGCTCTAGCAACTCTTGCAGTTACACCTTCAACTCTGCCATCTCTCTTGGCGCTATCCGATAGGGGGAGCGTGACACCGGTTTGGCACCCGGTACCAGCTCAATGGTAAAATCAATCTCCCGCTGAGGAGTGGCTCCTGGGAGATCATCTAGAAACACATCGGGATATTCAGACACAACTGGGATATTGTCAAGACTTGGATTAGGTGTCGAAGTTTGCACTAGAGTGACAAACAGTTCTGCCACAGACCGAACTGCCTTGATCACCTGAAGGGCCGACATCAAAACTTTCCCTGACCCCTTCATGCCCGCAAAAGTCGTCTCCCGATCAGTGTTCAGACCCAACTTAATTTCCTTACGGTTGCAATCGATGCATGCACCCTGTTCCGAGAGCCAATCCATACCGAATATTACGTCGAACTCCACTAACGGTAGAATCAACGCTCGCAAATCGAACTCCTGGTCTCCAAACCGAATCTTCAATACGCAGATCTTATCCGCACGCATTGAGCACCCATTGGGCAACAACACATCCAACTTGTTTTCTGCCATCGAGGACGGAACTCCGATGCGCGATATGAATTTTTCGGACAAGAAGGAATGCGATGCTCCCGTATCAAACAGGGCTCTCGCCGGAAACTCAAAGATCAACACAAAGCCCAGCACCAACAAAAGTAAGCTAACAACAAAAGAGGTAACGACTATGAAAGTTAAACTACTGCAATTTAACTCATACCTGTCACCACGTCTGCTTGCTTTATGGCCTCTTGAAGACCAAGGTTGTAGACTCTAGGCTGGGCTGGAGCATGATGGGACGCGGTTGACTCCACCGCCTTTCCTTTCTCCTCATAAGTCGCTCCAGGCTTCCTCTCGGACTTTGAACGTCCGCTCCAACACTCCCGAGCAAAATGCCCCGTCTTCCCGCAGTTGTAGCAAGCTCCAGGGACTCGACTTGCAGTTTCCCCCGACGCATCAGCCGAAGGGGCTGAGTTCGAAGTCCTCCGCTTCTTGTTCCATCTGCGAAACCTTGACTTGTTATTTGGCACCTTGAACTCAGACTTCTTTTCTCCTGGGTCCTTCTCTTGAACTTTCATCGCAACCTTTTCCAACGATCGGGCCGAATTGACCAAAGCTAGGAAGTCTTGCGCCTTAGGCCCAACAAGTAGTAACTGTAGGTCGCCGCGTAGACCCTCATAAAATCGGTTGGTCTTCCGTTCTTCTTCCATAAACGTAGTACCAGCATACCGACCCAACCGTGTGAACTCATGCAGATACTCGTCCACGCTTCTGGATCCTTGAGTCAACCCAAGAAATTGATTCTCCATCTCCAACTTCTGAGCAGAGGGTACAAATCTGGCTAGGAACAATCTTGAAAATTCCTCTATCGGCACATCCGCAAGCTGCCTTCCCGCTAAGAGATGAAACTCCAACTCATCCCACCACAACCTCGCTTCACCCACCAAAAGGAAAGTCGCTATGGTGGTCTTCTGCCACTCCTCGGTTAACGTGGCTATCAGGACCCTCTTTATCGAAGAGAGCCAGTCCTTAGCTTGAGCTGGCGTTCCAACCCCATCGAACCTCGGAGGATTAAAGCCCATCACATGCTTTAGCTGTTTCTCCGTAGCTCTCCTCGGCTCTACCAAACCAACTGCTGCGCGGTCCACCACTCTCGGCTCTGCCGCCCTAACCGGTTCTTGCTCATTCGTAGGAGGTGCGCGATGCATTTGCCCTACAGGTTGGGCATTTATCATTGCAAACACGGCTTCAGCCACCATCCTGATGGTTTCCGCTGAAGGAGGTGTAGTAGGCACGTCCCTTGGTGCACTACTTTCCGCCGACTGCGGACGCTCTGACTGACCAGCACGGCTCCTAGCAGCCTATAGTAGCAAAGACACACGATTAGACGACAAACAAATTGCTAAAAGCAATCATTGGAACACTCAGATTCCACAAAACAAGTGTATTTTTCATTCCTAAGTGGACATTCATGGGTTCTTTTTGATGTTATAACGATGACGCACACATGTGCTCACCACCCCTTAGAAGAATTCACCCACGAATTCATTTAAGCCTGACCGTAACCTGGCTCTGATACCAAATTGTAACACCTACATCCGTCACATGGCATATAACAGAAGGTCCGGCTGGAACCCGACGCCATATACCACAGACAGTCGGAAGGGTTACCAAATGAATATTCAAACCATCCAATTAAGACCACTCGTCCTACACAGAGCATTCTAGCGGAAGCTTTTAAAGTTGAAAGAGCCCAAATCTTAAATCCAATACATATGAATGTCCACGACTATAACCACAGGAATGAAACCCAAATACACTGAAAAGGTACATGACCTTATGACCTTACAAATGTTCACTTAATAAAACATATCTTACATACATTGGCTCGCAGGCCAACCACACATGATAAAAGTAAAAACAACTATTCTACGACCTTCTATGGCTAGAACATCAACATGGGCTCCAGCCCGCTATTTGGTACTCTGCTCCGCAACACATGAAAGCACATTCAACCGCACGGTGGCAAACAAAGCAACGGTCAGCCAAAAGCTGACCAAATTATAACGACTCCGCCCCTTACTCGGGACGACGGTGCTCTTTCCCTGCATAACATTAGCCCAGCTAAACAATAAAGTGCAACTATATATATTTCGCCACAGGTGTAGGCTCGCACGGCCAAACACCCCGTGCACTCAGGGCACATTAATGGTGAATCCTGACATATCAGTGTCTTCACCACCATCCCAAAGATGGCAACCAAGTGAGCATTTTAGCCTTTCTGACCCTGTCTAGTCTAAGGCTCCCGACTATGCCAACGGCCAGTGCCCTTTTCGGATTTCTCGCACCGTTCCACATAGCCTAGGTCCAATTCCGCTTGCCCGTTGCTCACGCCGCATATACACTTTAAGTCCTACGTGCGGCCAAGCTTCTCTCGGATCCCAAAATTTTCCAAACAATCTCATAACCCAGTTATGATCAAGGCCGGTTCCCAGACCGCCAAGTTAGCAGAACACGTTTCCGCTCAATTTTTTGGGTGCGCCTTGAAGCTAAACTCCAAGTATCCCTGCTGCAATCTACCGCGTAGAAACTCGAAAGAACCAAAGCATGGAGTTTTATCTGGCAAATCATATCAAATGCAACATCACCGAGCCAGACGATACACGTCCGGGTAGGCTTTACACACAATGTCTATGCCCGTACTTATGATTCCGGACTCTATATGCAACACAAGGGGGACTATTCACATCAACCCCAAGGAACACCACACACTCACCGCACACTCGCGGGAGCGGGATTCCCTATGCAGAAAGAAAGAGTTTCACATGCTCAAGTTGAGAATCGTTACCCTTGTAGTCCTTTTTGGCGCCATGGAAAAACTACGCGGACAGAACTCTTCGCAACGACCATTCCTCCACGGATCCGCTCTCAGCTTTCGAAACGGTGCTCCGATGCTCCACCGGTGGCCGGAAACCTCCTTCTTCTTCCTCTTATCTCTAACACCTTGGAAAGAGAAAGCCTTGGAGAGAAAACGAACGGCTCAGATCTGCATAAAATTTCCCAGACCTGGGACAAACACGGCTTGGCACACAGCCGTATCTCAGGCTGTGTGCCTCGATCCATGCACGATCTGTTGGGTATTGTATCCACAACGTACCTTATTTGAAGAAGCCCCTGAACAAGCTAAGGTAAATAGACAATGTATTTGATGAAACCTTTTAAGTTGTGCTTGTAGTTATTCCACGCCAAGTACACACCAATGTCAGGGTGCAGTAGATCAATATACACGGGTCTGCGCGATGTAATCCCTCATTGAGCAGATCAGTGTGTTGGCCTACATGTACTCTCTTTATTGGAGTGTACTTATTTTCAAGTACAGGGCTGTGATAATGCAAGAGCAGAGAAGGAGCAAGGATGGGTCAAGCAGCAGCTCATGGGTGGAAAGACGAAAATTAGTCTAAGTAATAATCGACGACAATCACCAAGTGATTCTCGTCGATTCGGCGAGAATCACTAGCTGATTCTCGCCGAATCGTCGAGAATCACTGGCTGATTCTCGCCGTCTCTATCCGGCTAAATCAGAGCGTGCAAATCTGTCGCTAAGTCAAAATCGTCGAGAATCACTGGCTGATTCTCGCCGAATCGACGAGAATCACCTTTGATTCTCGCCGAATCGACGAGAATCACCTTCGATTCTCGCCGATTTTGCCTTAGGCGAATTTCTGAAGCACGTTGGACTGGATCAAATGTTAAGGCGCTGTTTTGAACCGGTTTTAGGGTTTCTTCTGCTGGGACCCACAACGGTCATCTTGAAGACCTAATGTATAAATACACCTGTATTTTTGAACAGTAAGACAAGAAGACAGAAAAACGTATACACGAGCCGCCGACGTGACCTAGATCGCGAAACTTGCTCCGTCGCCGTCGCCGCTCGTGCCAGTTGATCGCCGGCCTTTGATCGTGGTTTCTTCCAGATCTCCAGGCGACAGAAGCTCAGCCAAGCACAGCGTCTCACGCGTCTAACCAGAGATCCTTTGTCTCTTGATTCTTTGATCGGGAAAACCTTCCCCTTCCGAATCGATCGAGACGATCGATCCTAGTGTGGCCGTTGGAAGACCTTGCTAGCTTTGCTACGAAGATTGAATCTCCAAAGAACAGCTGCAGCACTCCGTTGTCGCCGCCGATCCTGAGAACCAAGCCGCCGCCCTTCTTGCCGCCGCCGGTTTCGGGAGAGATTCTCTCTAAGTGAGATCTAGGTTTGTGGACTCTTCGTTAACTTCAAGAACACGTCACCGAACGAAGAGGGACACCTTAGTCTCCAAAAGTTGTTTGTATTTCTTATACAATCCATTTTCAATTTTGTTGTAAAGGAACGTTGGTTCCTAGTTGTCAGGGTTGGGTGCAACCCGTGTTGTGGGAGTGGTGACTCCTACGTGTGGAAGGGTTCCTTCCGTTAGTGCAAGGATTGGATTTCAATCCCGTTGGTGAAGTGACCGAGTCGTCCCTGGTTGGGAGATAGGTCAAAGGGGGAAAGTGGATGTACCCAAATCGGGGAACCACTATAAATTGCTTGTGTCCTTTCTGTGCTGTGTTGTTTTGTTTTCTTGTGCAGGTACGATTTTAATTCTGCAAAAACGCTGCAAGACACCTATCCCCCCCATAGGTGTAGGTAGTTGACACTATGTGGAATTTCAATTGGTATCAGAGCGAGGTTACTCAACAAATAGGTTAACGCCTTGAGTAAGTTCCTGCCACTAGTGTCAAGAAGAAGACAGACTTCTACTATGGACGGACTCAAGTACACAGGCAAGATCCCAGTGTGCACCAGGCTAAACTTTCCTATTTGGAAGGAAAGGATTTGGTTCTACATGGAAGCGGTCGATCCCTGACTCTTCATGATCGTGGAGGAGGGACCTTATGTCCCCACTAAGGCCTCCACTATTGATCCTACCAAGAAAGTGCCAAAGAAAATTTCTGAAATGGACAAGGACGAGATGGTGCTGGTGGGACTTGACAAGAAGGCGCAGAACATTCTGGTCAGCGCGGTCGATGACTCAATGATGCAGAACTTCTGCAACTGCAGGACGACAAAGGAGATCTGGCACTGCCTGATTATCCTAATGGAGGGCACTAATGAAGTGAGGGATGATCGGAGATCCCTCCTGAACCAGAAATATGAGGCCTTCAGACAAGGGCCTAAGGAAGACATTGGAGTCACCTTCGAGAACTTCCTCAAGATTGTCAATGCCCTCAAAGGATATGAAAGAGTGTTCACTGATGGTGAACTTAATGATAAATTCCTTAGGTCCCTTACTAAGGAATGAGACACAAAGATCTGCACCATCCGAGAGTTCGGCAGACTTGCTGAAACAGACCCGCAAATTCTGTTTGAGAAGCTGATGTCCTACGAGCTTCAACTGAACACCAGGAAAGCAAAATAAGAAGCAAAGAAGGCTGCAGCCAAGGAAAAGACTGTGCCCTAAAAGCCAATCACTCCAGGAAGGGCAAGGGTGCGGTTTCATACCGTGCCGGGAAAAAGGATGAGGAGGAGGACTCCGAGCCATGCTCCTCCAGCTTAGAGTTGTCTGAGTAAGATTTCTCCCTCATCACATGAGAATTCAAGAAGTTCCTCAAGATGAGGAATCAAAGAAAGAGAGACGGATCCTCCTCTAGGCATCAGAAGAAAAATTATTCTTCTGACAGGTATGCTTCTAAACCGAACAAACATCGCTCCTCTGACATTATTTGTTTTGGATGCAATAAGCCAGGACACGTCGTGGCCGACTGCCACCAAGGCAAGAGAGAAAAGGGGAAGGGAGAGGAGCACAAGTCCTCTAGAGATAAGAAGAAAGAGAGGAGCTACATCGCCAAAAAGCCAAAGACACTGAGTGAGTCTGATTCCTCAGTCTCCAGTGATGATGAGGAAGCCTACTTCGGGCTGGTGGGTCGCTCCGACTCAGAAGGAGAATGCCCCCCATTTACTGGGAAGGTAAAAGCTCACACCCCTCTCTCCGACTCTGAATCTGATCCTGAGTCTCAGGATGATGACCCTGAGGATAGCCCTTCGGCCCGTGAAGCGGAGCTCCTCGAGAAGTATGAGCTTCTGCTCAACACTTTCGAGGAGTGCCTTAAGAGATTGAAGGCTGAGAAAAAGGAAGTGAAATTCCTTAAGGGTGAGAGTGTCTCCCTAAGGGAAGAGATCACCAGTTTGATCTCTCTCCGACAGGAGCACCTAGACCTGACTTCAAAACATTCAGAGTCTCTTAAGCTCCTTGATCTTAAGCAGGAGGAAGTCGACAAGTTGGAATAACAACTTGCGGCAGAAAGGAAGATCGTCAAGAGCTTCTCTATGCCAAAAACAGTTCTTCCATTAGTTGATACCTTCTCTGCTCAGGCCAAAGAAGCTGGCTTGGGGCATGTAGGGGTATCTGGTTCCTCATCCAGGAGAAACAGAAACCAGAGAAAGAATAAGGCCGCCAAGAAGGCCTCTGCTGCTGAAAAGGGAAAGGCCCCACTCAGTCCTGTTGCGTTCAGAAAGCCTAGCTTTCCCTGCAACCAACATGACTTTGAGTCAACCTTTGGTCATCATTTCCGGCCCTCGGTTGCAAAGCCAAAGAGCCGATATGATGGTTGGAATTTTCCCCGCAACTTCGGTGAGAGTGTCTTCAAGGCACCTTATGAGGAAATCCACATGAGAAATTATGGTCAATTCTCTAGCGGCCATAATAGAAAGCAGACACCAAAAGCCAAGCCTGTTATACTGAAGGAACAGAAGGTGAAGAAGTCATGTGACTACAATCACTATGATGCCTCCACCTCCAGATCCAAGGCCCCGGCTGTACCCACCATTCCCAGGGTAAAGCAGGAGCCTAGGAAGAGGTACAACAGATTTGACTGTTGGTGTTGTGGCAAAGTCGGTAACTTTGCCGTGGATTGTTGGTTTAATCCGAGGTATAACGAGACTCCTTATGTTAGCAATGCGAGGCCGACCACTCGTAGGGTTAACCACCCGAGGGGGAGTATGCTAACCAAGAATCTATGACCCAAGTTCGATTGGGTTCCTAAGGGAAATTAATTTTGTTTTGCAGGAATGTCCAAAGGCCACCAAAAATCCAATATGGTACTTGGACAGTGGATGCTCCCGACATATGACTGGGACAAGAAGCCTGCTGCGTGATTACACTCCAGTCGAGAATGGACCCAAAGTCATCTTTGGGGGGTCAGATCGAGGAGTCACCAGAGGTTACAGTATGATTTCCAACGGTATAATCTCTATCACCGACGTGGCTTATGTTGAAGGGTTAAACCATAACCTGATCAGTGTAAGTCAGTTATGTGATAAAGGTTATGACGTTAAGTTCTACAAGGATAAATACCTGAAAATATCATGTGCCTCTTCTGAGACAGTATTATCAGGGATTATGAGCAAAAATATCTTCTGCTTAGATTTTCTTAGCTTAGATTCATCTACCCCCGTATGCCTAGTAGCAAAAGGCAGTGCATCTCTTTGTGAACAATGGCACACGAAATTGACACATATTAATTACAAGACAATTAATATGCTATTTTCCAAAGATTTAGTGAGGGATGCTCTCATTATTAAGTGTATCAAAGATAGTCCCTGTCCTGCATGCCAAATGGGCAAACAGACTCGGGCTACCTTTAAGGGCATCTCAGACAAAGACTCCTCCAAATGTCTTTATCTTCTGCACATGAACTTGTTTGGTCCAATGCAAGTTCATAGCTTAGGAGGGAAGTCTTATACGCTCGTGATTGTAGATGATCACTCTCGGTTTACCTGGGTGTTCTTTTTAAAACGCAAGTCTGATACGTTTGACATCTTCACCAGCTTTGTCAAGCAGATCCAGAACGAACTTAACTGCTCAGTGGTCAAAATCAGAAGTGACCATGGAACAGAGTTCGAGTCTGGTGCTATGACAGGGTTCTGTGAAGAACTTGGTATCTTTCATGAGTTTTCCTCCCCGCACACTCCTCAACAAAACGGAGTCGCGGAGAGGAGAAATAAAACACTCAGTGAAGCCTGCACGATAATGTTTAATGACGCTTCACTCCCAGAATACTTCTGGGCTGAGGCGGTCAATACGGCTTGTCATGTTCAAAACCGGGCATTGATCAACAAAAGTCATCGTAAGACGCCCTACAAACTACTGAAAGGCAGGAAACCAACCATGTCCTATTTGAGGATCTTTGGTTGCAGATGTTATGTACTGAATAATGGGAAGTACCCGCATGTTAAATTTGGTGAAAAATGCTTCGAAGGCATATTCATGGGCTATAGTACCCACAGTCGGGCATATAGGGTCTTCAATAAGAAAACCCTAGTGGTAGAAGAATCAATTAATGTTGTATTTGATGAAGGAAGCTTGCTTAACAGCAATTCTTGCAGCAGTATTCTTGAAGATGCATGTGCACGAATTGAACAGCTGAGTCTCGATGAGACCGCTAAAGATGAAACTCCTAAGTATGTCAAAGTTTCCACCTCAACGTCAACTGGGAATGTTGAAGATCAAAATGGAGCAAATCTCTTAGAAGAAGGAGAAGCCCAAGAAGTAGTCGAAGCTCCAGACGCCAAACTTCTAGAGCTCCGACACGTGAGGGATCATCCTAAAGATCAGATCATCGGAGATCCTCGTGATGGTGTCAGAACTCACCGAGGTACTATTAACGAGATTTTGCATCTTAGCTTCCTGTCACAGGTTGAGCCAAAGAAGTTCGACGAGGCGAACAAAGATGCGGCATGGATTTTGGCCATGCAAGATGAACTGCATCAATTCGAACGATGCAACGTTTGGACGCTGGTTCCCAGACCACAAAAGCAAAATGTGATTGGCACCAAGTGGATCTTCAGAAACAAACTGGATAAACATGGTGTCATCATAAAGAACAAGGCCAGGCTGGTGGCTCAAGGTTACAGACAGGAGGATGGGATTGACTTCGACCAGACCTTTGCACCAGTGGCAAGGCTTGAGTCAATCTGATTGTTCCTGGCGTATGCTTCGCACAAAGGATTCACAGTCTATCAAATGGATGTGAAATCAGCATTCTTGAACGGAGACCTGAAAGAGGAAGTATATGTCGCTCAACCCCCAGGTTTTGTCAATCCTACTTATCCCAATCATGTATATTTTCTTAATAAAGCTCTATATGGTTTAAAACAAGCTCCACAAGCTTGGTATGAGACTTTATCTAGTTTTCTTCTTGAGAACAAGTTCTCTAGAGGTAAAATAGATAAGACATTGTTTCTCAGGGAAGTCAAAGGCAAGATTTTGCTGGTGCAAATCTATGTCGATGACATTATATTCGGCTCAACGGACAACAATCTTTGCAAAACGTTTTCTAAACTTATGCAAGGAAAGTTTGAAATGAGCAGTATGAGAGAGCTAAAGTATTTCTTGGGACTTCAATTGAAACAGTCTGAGGATGGAATCTTCATCTCTCAGACGAAGTTCACAAATGAACTCATCAAGAAATTCGGTATGGAGAATGCAACCTCTATGAGGACTCCAATGGGATCCACTATGTCTCTGGATAAGGATGAGAAAGGTAAACCTTTCGATGAAACCAAATACAGAAGCATCATTGGATCCCTACTCTACCTTACTGCCAGTAGACCGGATATCATATTCTCCACATGTGTCTGTGCCAAATATCAGGTGAACACTAAGGAATCTCACTATGTCGCTGCAAAGCGAATTCTAAGATACCTTAAAGGTACTCCCAATCTTGGCTTGTGGTACCCGAGAAACAATGATGTCGAGCTTATATGTTTTTCAGATGCTGATTTTGTAGGGAGTCGGGTTGACAGGAAAAGCACTTCCGGGACGTGTCAATTACTCAGAAGAAGGCTTATCTCATGAAACAGCAAGAAGCAGAATTGTGTAGCAACCTCCACAGCAGAGTCTGAGTACATCTTGGCAGGCAGCTGTTGCGCACAACTCCTATGGATCAGAAACCAGTTAGCCGACTACGACCTTCAGTTCAAGGAAGTACCAATGTACTGTGACTCCTCCAGTGCAATTGCAATTGCCAACAATCCGGTATCGCACAGCAGAACGAAGCACATTGAAGTGCGCTACCACTTCATTCGGGAGCACGTGGAGAACAAGGACATCTCTCTCTATTATGTCCCCACGGACAAGCAGATTGCAGATATTTTCACAAAGCCCTTAGACGAAGCCAAGTTTAGTCTTTTCAAAACTGAATTGGGGATGCTAAACTATGAGGAATGAAGACTACAGAAGCTCCAGGCTCGTGCATCTAGGGGGAGCCTCTGCCAGGAACTCAAGTGTGAGCACAGGTGCAAGAACTGAGGGGGAGCAAGGGGTCAAATGGAACAGACCCAGATTTGTAGAAGCCGAAAAGGGGGAGAAATTGGTATTGGTAATGAATATCACTCTCAACTCAATTTTAAGTTTATGATTTTCATTCCCATATGCTCTATTCACCTTAGCTTGTAGGGTTTAGGCTTCTTCAAATAGGGGGAGATTGTTGGGTATTGTATCCACAACGTACCTGATTTGAAGAAGCCCCTGAACAAGCTAAGGTAAATAGACAATGTATTTGATGAAACCTTTTAAGTTGTGCTTGCAGTTATTCCACGCCAAGTACACACCAATGTCAGGGTGCAGTAGATCAATATACACGAGTCTGCGCGACGTAATCCCTCGTTGAGCAGATCAGTGTGTTGGCCTACGTGTACTCTCTCTATTGGAGTGTACTTATTTTCAAGTACAGGGCTGTGATAATACAAGAGCAGACAAGGAGCAAGGATGGGTCAAAGAGTAGCTCATGGGTGGAAAGACGAAAATTCGTCTAAGTAATAATCGACGAGAATCACCAAGTGATTCTCGCCGAATCGTCGAGAATCACTGGCTGATTCTCGCCGTCTCTATCCGGCTAAATCAGAGCGTGCAAATCTGTCGCTAAGTCAAAATCGTCGAGAATCACTGGCTGATTCTAGCCGAATCGACGAGAATCACCTTTGATTCTCGCCGAATCGACGAGAATCACCTTTGATTCTCGCCGATTTTGCCTTGGGCGAATTTCTGAAGCACGTTGGACCGGATCAAATGTTAAGGCGCTGTTTTGAACCGGTTTTAGGGTTTCTTCTGGTGGGACCCACAACGGTCATCTTGAAGACCTGATGTATAAATACACCTGTAGTTTTGAACAGTAAGACAAGAAGATAGAAAAACGTATACACGAGCCGCCGACATGACCTAGATCGCGAAACTTGCTCCGCCGCCGTTGCCGCTCGTGCCAGTTGATCGCAGGCCTTTGATTGTGGTTTCTTCCAGATCTCCAGGCGACAAAAGCTCAGCCAAGCACATCGTCTCACGCATCTAACCAGAGATCCTTTGTCTCTTGATTCGTTGATCGGGAAAACCTTCCCCTTCCGAATCGATCGAGACGATCGATCCTAGTGTGGCCGTTGGAAGACCTTTCTAGCTTTGCTACGAAGATTGAATCTCCAAAGAATAGCCGCAGCACTACGTTGTCGCCGCCGATCCCGAGAACCAAGCCGCCGCCCTTCTTTCCACCGCCGGTTTCGGGAGAGATTCTCTCTAAGTGAGATCTAGGGTTATGGACTCTTCGTTGACTTCAAGAACACGTCATCGAACGAAGAGGGACACCTTAGTCTCCAAAAGTTGTTTGTATTTCTTATACAATCCATTTTCAATTTTGTTGTAAAGGAACGTTGGTTCCTAGTTGTAAGGGTTGGGTGCAACCCGTGTTGTGGGAGTGGTGACTCCTACGTGTGGAAGGGTTCCTTCCGTTAGTGCAAGGATTGGATTTCAATCCTGTTGGTGAAGTGACCGAGTCGTCCCTGGTTGGGAGATAGGTCGAAGGGGGAAAGTGGATGTACCCAAATCGGGGAACCACTATAAATTGCTTGTGTCCTTTCTGTGCTGTGTTGTTTTGTTTTCTTGTGCAGGTACGATTTTAATTCCGCAAAAAACACTGCAAGACACCTATCCCCCCCATAGGTGTAGGTAGTTGACACTAAGTGGACTTTCACGATCGTCGAACACAGAAAAGACACACGGGATTAGACACGCCCGTGTCCAACCTGACACGCCCGTGTCGGGTCTCTCGACATGCTCGTGTCCGGGGGCGTGTCACGCATAACCGCCACGGCAACGGACACGACCCAACGAGACACGGGTACTGACACAGGTAGGCACACGCCCGTGTCTAATGACACGCCCGTGTCATCTAGCCGTCTTTCTGGCCGTGTCCTTCTCGGGATGAAAACGACCAAAAACACCACCCAGACACGGCCTTGTACACGCCCGTGTCCTAGGCCGTGTACCCCTATAAAGGCACCAAAAATTCCTTTTTCGCGACCGACTCAAATACAATTTTTGGGGCGTTACACATTTCAGGTTAGTTCAGAAGTGATATTTGTAGATCATATTTAGAGGCCTATAAATAGACCGATAAGGTGCCTGAGAAGGTTGTTGAACCTTTCCACTGTCTTCCTCACAGGCGCATAGCTCAGCATTGGCTAGGGAGGGGAAGATCTTCAGTTCTTCTGGGAATGAGGTGGGACCTCTGAGCTGAGACCCCTCGGTCTATTTCCAGGTCTCCGACTCACGTCGGGAGGGTAGTTCAAGAAGAGTACGTGTGGGCTGCATCCTCAGTTCCGAACTTTAGGAGGGACTAAAAAGCTGGTTCCAACATTTTTTGGTGTGGTGAGCATGGAGCGCAACCGTCAGAGAAGAACCTTGAGCAACCACATGGCGGGAGGTCACGGAGAAGGAGAAGGAGAGGTGTCGGATAACCCGGTAGGATTTGTTGGAAGGGAAGAGTTTGTGGCTTCAATTAAGGGCATCATGGACTTGCTGTAGGGGATCTCGCGATATGGAAATTGTTCCACCCCAATACCTCAGGTGCCCGCTCTTGCACCACAAGAAGAGCTCGTCTCGGCGCGAGTGGGAGAAGATGCCCCAGGAAGGAGGCCGGGGAAGGAGGTGATAGTGGAAGGGAGCGGGAGAGTCATGGAGGGAACGGAGCTGTTCCCAAGCCCGAGGAGTACCATCTCGCCAGGGGAGGTCGTCGCGCGAGTAGGTGCAGCGAGACCGGTGGCGAGAGGGTCGCCTTTTTGTGAGCTGATCCTGTCAGCTCCCGTCCCAGAAGGGTTCCGGGAACCAGAAATGAACTATTACGTGGGGAAGGATGATCCCCTCCATCACTTGTAGTGGTTCGAGGACGCGGTTTCGATCAAGCCCATGACAGACGCGTTCAAGTGCCGTCTCTTTGCCATCACGCTGAAGGACAAGGCTCAGGACTGGTTTCACCAGCTTCCAACTGGCTTGATATACTGCTTCGAGGATCTGAGCAGGAGTTTCCAGCTACGGTTCTCAACTTCGAAGAAGAGAAAGAAGAACCCGGTGTCAATATTTTTGATTAAGTAGAAGGCAGATGAATCACTAGCTCAGTACGTGGATAGATTCCAAGAGGAGATCCTGGATATACAGGAGGTGCCTGGGCCTGCCCTCCCGATGGCCTTTACCGTTGGATTGCGGGAAGGCTTATTCAAAATGAGCCTCACCCGGAAGACACCACTATCTTTTGAGGGTTTGATGGAGAAGGCGGCAAAGGAAATAGCGATGGAAGCGGCGAATCCCGCTTTTGCGAAAAAGTTGGCAAGGCTTAAGGAGGTGGAGTCGAGGGAATCGGGGAGACATCAGGAAGTGAGGAGAAGAGAAGAGCCGAGGGCGTCAGCCTATCAGGAGTTGGGATGGAGGCAGTAGGGAGGCCCTGCCCCAGGACAAGGGATATGATTTCCCCACGGGGGGAGGAACCAACAGGGAGGACCTGGAAGGTTTCACTAGCAAGGATGGGTATACATTCATGACCACCCCTGTCTCCTCCGCAGCAAGCTATGGCAATCGGCCGAGGGAGAGGTAGAGGCCGGGAGAGAGGAAGAGGAGCAGGGGCTAGGAGAAGGATAAACCCTCAGGAAGGAAGGCAAGGGGGGAAGTGGCGTTGCCATATTGCGACTTCCACGAGGAGGAAGGTCACGCAACGGCTACCTGCCCAGATTTCTTGGAAATGAGGAGAACTAGAGGAGCAGGAGAGCAACAGAGACCGGTGCGGATAGATGAAGTGACAGGTACAGGAGAGGAGGATTGATGTGTAGATCGAACGGATGTAGGAGATCGAGGGGGAATTGGAGTAATCCATGGAGGGGTAGGGATAGAGGCAGCCCAAAAGGCGAGCCTTCGCACTATGTATCGCCGAAACATAGCCTCGACGTCACAATCCCCTCCCCTAGATGAGAAAATCACCTTTTCAAGGAAGGACATGCCAGACCATGAAGACCCTTTCTGTGACGCGCTGGTGATACGAACCGCCATCGAGAACTTTACGGTGTCACGGATCCTAGTATACAATGGGAGCTCTGTGAATGTTATTTTCAAGAAAGCATTTAATGAGATGAGGGTGGAGGCCCGGAGGGTGCTGGCGGCGGATGGACCATTGTTTGGGTTCTCAAGAGAGAGGAAAGAAGTCGAGGGGGGAGTGGGACTTCAGGTAACCCTGGGGGGGGGGGGGGGGGGGGGGGGGGCTATCCCGAAATTGCCGCTTTGTCATAGTGGAAGCCCCCATTAGTTATAACGCCATTTTTGAGCGCCCATTGATCAGCGCTTTCAGATGCATTCCCTCATCGTTTCACCAGTGCTTGAAGTTGAACTCAGGAGGTACCCAAATCAGGGTGCGGGGGGATCCAAAGGCTGTAAGGGAATGCTACGTGACGGCAGTGAACACCGTCTACTGGCAGGGAGATGCTGAAGAGATGGAGAAGAGGATGGAGCAATTACAACAGGAACTGGGGGGTGAAGTAGAAAAAAGGGAGGAAGAAGATGCTGGAGGAGAGGGAGAAGTGGTAATGGTTGGAGGCATTGCGGGGGAGCCAGAAATGGCAGGAGAGAAGCATGGAGAGACAGGTATAATAGAAGAGAGGGAGGAAGAAGATGCATGAGGAGAGAGAGAAGTGGTAATGGTTGGAGGCATTGTGGGGGAGCTAGGAATGGCTGGAGAGGAGCATGGAGCGAGGGAGGCGGAAGAGGAAGGGGAGTCAAAGTAGGATGGTAGGAGGAGGAAAGAGAAGAGGAAGATGGAGGAAGCGGGAGGGTCGCCCAGGAGGGGGGCCCGGCTGGAAATAAGAAGAGTCTCACTGGAGGAAGGAGAGGACGCAAGCAATTGGGAGATGGAAAAGCTTTGGGAAGAAATGGTGATGGCTGTCGCGAAAGACGAAGCCAGAGAACAGGACGCTCTGGAAGAGCAGGAAGGAGAGGAAGAGCCATCAAGGTTGAAGGCGGCCGTGGAGGTACTCGAGGTAGAGATCCGCACTAAGGAAGGGAGAAAGGAGAAGGTAAAGATCAGCGGCGAACTCAGCCCGAAAGACCGAGAGAAGATCAAGGCCAGCATGCAAAAAAATATTGACGTCTTCGCGTGGAGCACCGCAGACATGCCCGGGGTCGATGCGAACGTCGCTTGTCACTGCCTCAACCTCGATCCCAACACTCGCCCCTACAGCAGAAGAAGAGGCCCATCGCCTCCAAGATGGCCGGGCCTATTAGAGAGGAGGTAGAGAAGTTACTTAAGGCACGGTTTTTGTCCGCCTGTAAGTATCTGGGGTGGGTAAGTAATGTTGTAATGGTTAAAAAGGGGGAGGGTAGATGGAGAATGTGTGTGGATTTCTCTCTTTTAAATAAAGCGTGTCATAAGTATTGTTACCCGCTGCCCCGAATCGACGCGCTGGTTGACTCAGCCGTCAGTTTTTCTTTTATGAGTTTCTTGGATGCATTTTCCGGATATCAACAAATACGCATGCATCCTCCGGACGTTAAGGACGTCACCTTCGTCATGGAGAATGGGTGCTTCTGTTTTAATATGATGCCCTTCGGGTTGAAAATGTGGGGGAGACCTACCAAAGAATGATTGATCGGATCTTCTGAAAATAGAAAGGGAGGAACCTCGAGGTGTATGTGGATGACTTGATGATCAAAAGCAAGGACCTCGAAGCTCATGTCTTGGACCTTGAGGAAACCTTTGAGACCCTGAGAAAATATAAAATGGGACTCAACCCCATGAAATGTGTATTTGGAGCCATTAGGGGAAAATTCATAGGACATCTTCTCGCCCCATCTAGAGTGGAGCCCAACCCCGAGAAAGTAAAAGCAATCCTAGAGTTGGAGTCCCCTAGAAATGCCAAGGAGGTTCAACGTCTCACCGGCAAGTTGGCCGGGCTAAGCAGGTTTCTCTCTCGAGCCGGAGAGAGATGCTCGCCTTTCTTTCGGACACTACGAGGAGGCAAGAAGTTTGAATGGACTTCAAAATGTGAGAAGGCTTTTCAGGCTCTAAAGCAACAGCTCACCCAGACACCTTTAATCCAGGGGCCAAGGGAAGGAGAGGTCTTGTTCTTATACTTATGTGTAGGGACTGAGGCTGTGAGCTCGGTTCTTCTGCGAGAAGAAGGGAAGAAGCAATTTCTGATCTACTACGTGAGCAGGGTCCTAAAGAAAGCGGAGCTCGGGAACCCCATTCTTGAAAAGTTTGCGTTTGCCCTCATCGTCTCGGCCCGAATGCTCAGAGCATATTTTTAGGGTCATTCTATTCAGGTGCTAACAGATCACCCCCTCCGTTGCAACATGGAAGGGGTAGAACACTCCGGGAGGCTGGCCAAGTGGTCAATAGAGCTCAGTGAATTTGACCACGCTTTCATTCCTCGGCTTGCCATTAAGGCACAAGCGGTGACCGATTTCCTGGTGGACTACGTAGTTGAGGTCCAAGAGACTGAAGCGTCCCCTCAAGCAACCTAGAAGATGTTGGTAGATGGAGCGTCAGGAAGAAATTCCTTCGGAGGGGGAATGATCTTCGTAAGTCCGGAGGGGATCAGGATTGAACAGGCCTTGAAGATCCATTTCCAGATCACCAACAACCAAGCGGAATATGAGGCGATCATTGCAGGACTCAGGTAATCCCGGGAGTTGGGCATACGAGACATTGAGGCCTCGACGGACTCCATGGTGGTGGCAGGCCAGATCAAAGGGGAGTTCGAGGCAAGGGAGCCCACCGTCCAGTTGTACCTAGGTAAGGTCAAGGGCATTAACGGGCAGTTCCGAAGCTTTTCAATTTGGCACGTCCTGAGGGGGGAGAGCACTCAGGCTGACCAACTCGCCAAGTATGGCCCTCGAGCTGGAGGAACAATGACGGAGCTCTTTAGGCCGTCTATAGAAGAAGGGGAGCTCATGGAGATATGCCAGCAAGGGTCTTGGATGGACCCCTTCATCGCCGTTTTGGCTTCAGGGCAGCTACCCGCGAAAGAACTCGACAAGAAGCATACCAGATATGAATCGGCGTACTACCTGCTGAAAGGTGGAGTTTTATACCGCAAGATGCTGTCGGGTTTGCTGGCCCGATGTGTGTCAGAGGAGGAGGTTCCAAAGGTTCTGCAAGAGATTCATTCAGGAGAATGTGGGAGTCACTCGGGGAGCCGGACGTTAGAGGGGAGGGTGCTGAGGCAGGGGTACTTCTGGCCCACCCTCAGGAAAGACGCGGAGGAGTTCATGAAAAGGTGTCAAAATGCAAGGAATTCGCCCCGCTCCAGCTCCTTCCAGCCCAGAGGTTGCGGACAATCACAGATCCCTAGCCTTTCGCTATTTGGGGGCTAGATCTTGTGGGTCCTTTTCCTCAAACGAGTGGCCAAAGGAAATTCTTGCTAGTCATGGTGGACTACTTTTCAAAATGGCTGGAGGTGAAGGCGCTGACTAAGGTGACATCGCAGGTGGTCAATAATTTCGTATGGGGAGAGATCATCTGCCGACATGGGTTACCGCTAGCCATTGTAATGGATAATGGAACACAATTTGCAAGAAGGGAGTTCGTTGACTTCTGCATCTGTTTGGGAATAGATCTCCGTTTTGCCTCTGTTCATCATCCACGAAGTAATGGGCAAGTGGAAGCAGCCAACAAGATCATTATCAATCTTTTGAGAAAGAAAGTGGAAAATTTGAGGGGAAGCTGGGTGGAGCAGCTCCCTTCAGTCCTCTGGGCATTGAGAACCACACCAAACACCGCCATGTGAGAGACCCCATTTAAGCTCTCTCATGGGTCGGAGGCTGACATACCTATCGAGTTTGAAGTCACATCAACAAGATTAGTTGTTGCAAGGGAAGGGGATGAAGGATGGAGAGCGGAGAACGAGGAAGAACAGAGACTCGCTCTGGATCTCGTGGAAGAGCTCAGGGATTTGGCGATGGTCTGGCAGGAGGAGGTCAAGCGCCGGATGGCAAGGTACTTTGATAAGCATATAAGGATCAGGTAGTTCGAGAAGGGGGATTTGGTCCTAAAAATGGTAGATGCAACAGGTAGAGGGGCCTCCGTAGGGAAGCTCCATCCCAATTGGGAGGGTCCTTTGTAATAAAAGAGGTCTTGAAGTCGGGAGGGTACCACCTCCAGGATGTGGACGGGGTACCCCTCGATCGTGCCCGAAGTGGTGATTTAAAGAGATTTTACCCATAACACTTTCTGTTCATTACATTTTTTATTGTTGTACAATGCTTGCAATTTTGATGTGCCCTTCTAATATGATGAGAGTGCAGGTGTCTTTTTTCATGGCATCCAGGGAGGAAGAGGAGCGTGGAGACCCCGAGCAGACCCGCTGACCAGGCTATCATCTAGCTGGCAGGGCTGTAGGCCCACTCGGTGGTTGGAGGAGACCCCGAGCAGACCCGCTGACCAGGCTCTCATCTAGCTGGCAGGGTTGTAGGCTCACTCGGTGGTTGGAGGTTTTGGAGAGGAGACACCGAGCAGACCCGCTGACCAGGCTCCCATCTAGCTGGCAGGGCTGTAGGCTCACTCGGTGGTTGGAGATGGTTTGGAGAGGAGACCCCGAGCAGACCCGCTGACCATGCTCTCATCTAGCTAGCAGGGCTATAGGCTCACTCGGTGGTTGGAGGTTTTGGATAGGAGACCCCGAGCATAACCGCTGACCAGGCTCTCATCTAGCTGGCAGGGCTGTAGGCTCACTCGGTGGTTGGAGGTTTTGGAGAGGAGACCCCGAGCAGACCCGCTGACCAGGCTCTCATCTAGCTGGCAGGGCTGTAGGCTCACTTGGTGGTTGGAGGTTTTGGAGAGGAGACCCCGAGCAGACCCGCTGACCAGGCTCTCATATAGCTGGTAGGGCTGTAGGCTCACTCGGTGGTTGGAGGTTTTGGAGAGGATACCCCGAGCAGACCCGCTGACCAGGCTCTCATCTAGCTGGCAGGTCTGTAGGCTCACTCGATGGTTGGATGTTTTGGAGAGAAGACCCCGAGTAGACCCGCTGACCAGGCTCTCATCTAGCTGGCAGGGCTATAGGCTCACTCGACAGTTGGAGGTTTTGGAGAGAAACCCTCGAGCAGACCCGCTGACCAGGCTCTCATCTAGCTGGCAGGGTTGTAGGCTCACTCGGTGGTTGGAGGTTTTGGAGAGGAGACCCCGAGCAGACCCGCTGACCATGCTCTCATCTAGCTGGCAGGGCTGTAGGCTCACTCAGTGGTTGGAGTTGTTTTGGAGAGGAGACCCTGAGCAGACCCGCTGACCTGGCTCTCATCTAGCTGGCAGGGCTGTAGGCTCACTCAGTGGTTGGAGGTTTTGGAGAGGAGACCCCGAGCAGACCCACTGACCAGGCTCTCATCTAGCTGGCAGGGCTGTAAGCTCACTCGGTGGTTGGAGGTTTTGGAGAGGAGAACCCGAGCAGACCCACTGACCAGGCTCTCATCTAGCTGACAGGGCTGTAGGTTCACTCGGTGGTTGGAGGTTTTAGAGAGGAGACCCCGAGCAGAGCCGCTGACCAGGATATCATCTAGCTGGCAGGGTTGTAGGCTCAATCAGTGGTTGGAGGTTTTTAAGAGGAGACCCCGAGCAGACCCGCTGACCAGGCTCTCATCTATGTGGCAGGGCTGTAGGCTCACTCGGTGGTTGGAGGTTTTGGAGAGGAGACCCCGAGTAGACCCGCTGACCAGGATCTCATCTAGATGGCAGTGCTGTAGGATCACTCGGTGGTTGGAGGTTTTAGAGGGGAGAACCCGAGCAGACCCGCTGACCAGGCTCTCATCTAGCTGGCAGGGCTGTAGGCTCACTCGGTGGTTGGTGATAGTTTGAAGAGGAGTCCCCGAGCAGACCCTCTGACAAGGTTCTCATCTAGCTGGCAGGGATGTAGGTTCACTTGGTGATTGGAGATGGTTTGGAGAGGAGACCCCGAGCAGACCCGTTGACCAGGCTACCATCTATGTGACAGGGCTATGGGCTCACTCGATGGCAAGTCAAGTGGTAAGAGTTCACGGGGAAAAGTGTCCACGTTTATCAGGAGATTGGTAGAAAATCCCTTGAAAAAGGAAGGATTGGGGATTAGGCCAGGGAGGAGGATCTCTGGCCGACATTCGACATGGGTGGTCTCGCCCATAGCGAGTGGGTCTTCCTTGTCCAAAGCATGGGCCTGGCGTAAAAAGGTGGGGCCTGTCATAACTAGCGGCTGGTCTCCAAGGTCTTCAGCGCAGGTTAATCTTACGGTGAGACGAGCACTAAGGGTCAGATGATCTCGCGGGTGGTATAAGCGAAGAGAGATTCAAGGTCTCGCATTTTGGGCTAACTATTTAGCGAAATAGCCGAAGGTAAAAGCAGCAATAAAGTAACATATAAAAAGTTAATAACAAAATTTCCTTGGATCATCACAAAAAAAAGAACACCTCGCTATCCCAGAGGGAATGTCTATATCATGAGTAATTACAAGTACAGGACAAGATAAAAAAGAGGGGGGGGGGGTGGAGAAGTCCCTAGCACTGGTGTCTCCTTACTCCTCGCTGCCGGAAGATGAACTGTCGTCCGTCTCGCCGAATAAACGGGGGACCAGGTCGCGGACAGTAACCGTCTTGGCATCATCGCGCACCACCCACAACTCCTTCATCATTTTGAGAACGAGCTCCGCTGTCTTGATATTGGAATCTCGGCAGAGGTCATCGACCTCATCCCCAGACCTTTTCTTTGGGGTGGGGGTCAGCGTCTTCTTCGCGGCCTCCGCCGCCTTACTCGCCAGGGCAAGACCCATGTTACTTTGGTAAACAGGATGGACAGGGACGGTTCTCTCCCCTGAGCAGGTTAATAGTCTGCATAAAACAAAAAATTCACAATGCTAAGGGGGGCAGGAGTATACCTTCGCCGGGGAAGACAGCAGGAAGCTAGTCGAGGTCTCACCTGAGGAAATTGAACTCGAAGTTTTTCTCCCTGCGAAGAAGTCGCAGAGAGCCTTCTCGGCACCCCCAACCTTGGGAGTTTCGTAGTAGCACTCGGTAGGGGACACCGAGATGAGAGGGATGCCTCCAAAGTCCCCACGAATGAAGACGAAGCAGGTCAGCCAGTGATGATTCTTGTTCGGCGTCTCGCACACCTTCAGGCCTTGGCCGGTGAAGTAGGAAACCCCATCGTCTTTCGCGTGATAGATGAACAGCTTGCGAAAGACGGTCAAGCTGAATTAGATGCGCTCTCGCCGCAAGTAGCAGGAGAAAGCGACCAGCATGGAGATAGTGTTGGGGTTGAATTGGGCGGGAACAACTCCGAAATGCTTAAAGACTAATTTGACCTTTGGCCAAAGGGGAATTCACAGTGCTGCCTCGAATTGCGAGACGGGGAAGGCCAGTTCGTTGGGGTAAAAAGTATTGATTCACTCGCCAACTTTGGGTGGGCGAGACAGATAGTCGTCAGCAATAAACTTGCTAGCGAAGCGAGTATATTCTTCCTCTGGTAGTGTGCCGAGAGGAAAATCATGATCCAAGAATCGCTTTCCGCTGCGGCTGCGGCCCTCACCTTCTTCCACCCTCTTCTTTCCCATAGCAGGCGAGGAGGCAGAAATAGGAGAAAAGAAAAGATTAGAGGGAGAGCGGGACACGAGAGCTGTTGGGAAGAAGAGGGGCAGGCGGAAGCTCCGACCGCGAAGATAGCAAGGAACAGTAATGGAAGTATGGAAATATATGAATATAAGATAGGGGTATTTATAGCGGATAGAGAAGAGAGAGGGGATTGAGCGGGAAAACCAAGAGGCGGGAAATGAAGAGGCAGCCTGACGTTTCATCTCTCTCTCTCTCTAGAACCCAAGGGGCGAAAGCGCCGCGACGACTTTTTTGATGAGTCAAAACAATCAAAACAGATTAATTAATTGAAAAAGGAGCTAATCACAGTAATGATGAAAAACCCAGCACGACATGACAGGTAGACAAAATACCATAATTATAAATTATTTCATCACGCGCGGGGGAAGCATCTCGTCTAAGGGGTTTTTTATACAACAAATTAATAATTAACATAATTAAGTTCATAGTGAAGAAACAAGAGAGCCTTGAGAAGGCGAGACGGGGCCGTGACCGCTTAATTCTTGACCCATTTCAAGCGGCCATCCTGACCTCCCGCGCAGGGAGGGCGGTCAGGTAGATGAAAAGCACGGGCGATGACCAGGCCGTGGCGCGCGAGACGGAGGTTTTCATTCATCTCGTTTAGGATGGCTTGGGGGTCTGTCCCATCCATTACGTCATCGGCCTCCATCTCGGCAGAAAGGCGATGACACTCAGTTTCTAGCCAGTCCATGCGCCGGTCAGAGGCCTACTTCTCCAGCTCCATCTCGCGGATTATACGCGTGTATTTGCAGAACATCCTAGCCGTCCTCCGCTTCAGCTCCAGAGTATCCATGGGATCACCCAAGTAATCCTCAATCTCATTAGGGCGTGGAAGAGGCGAGAGGGGAGGAGACGTGGTAGAATCCTCAGTGTCAGATTCAAAGTGGATGCCTGCACAGAAAGCAAAAAAATCATAAGGAAGGATGATCTCGCGGCTGCGTGCCAGTATTACAGAAGTTAACCCAGTGATCTCGCATGGGTTGGGTAAAGGAATGCAAATTGGAGCGAAACCGAGGAAGATGAGTTTTCTTACTTGGGATGTGAGGGTTTACCACAACTCGTGAGAGGTTTTCTTTCCGCGTGAGGGGTGGGGAGGATACCTCGGGCGAGTCGGTGCACAGATATGTTTTGTTGGTAACGTCGGGAGGATTTGGAGGCATATGGGAATCAACGAAGTTTCTTTGTAAAAGCGTGATCAACAAGCGGGACAAAAGAAGAAGAGGGGGAGGAATAAGAAATTACCCGTCTCTCCCCGGGAGATGCAGGAGGTAGACTATCTGTTGTCGAGTGTGTAGAGGATGTCGCGCTGGCCGAGAGGGGAGGGCAGGTGGCCTTCATCGTCTTCAGGCGAGAGGTTGGAGGAGCTGAGGAAGGAGTACGCCTCAGATCCGGGAATAGGGCGGCCATGTTGGCTTTATTTCATTTTAGTACCATCGCGAGGCACTCACGAAAAATCTGGCTGTGAGACATGCTGAGGGTCGAAGAAATGAAGGAGGATAAAAAGGGGCGCCCTGAGGAGAGGTGGGATCTCATATTTATAGACCCTACGGGGGGACCCACCAAAGATTCTCATGAATGAATCCCACCGTCGCGAGCCTCGGTTGGACTTATCTTTCCGAGGTTAGGGCAACCTCGAAAAGAACAGGGATTGTGTACAACCTTGTGCTCGCGAGAGGTTGCTCAATGAGAGAGAAGGGGAGGCTGGTGAGATGGACTTGATAGGAGGGAAAAACTAGGAGGCCCACCTGCAGGAGGCAGGATGTGGGATTCTTTGAAGTAGGCGAGACACCCTAGGGGGAGAGATTTCTCTAGGAGGCGAGACGACCTACAGTGCGAGAGGCCGGCGAGACGGACAGGGCGGTCGTCTCACCCGTCAGTCTTTTCCCCACTAGCCACATAAGAGAAGATATGTTTTTACCTTTTTACCCCCAAGGGGGATTTTAAATTTATGCCCCAGGTAATTTTACACTTCTACCCCTGGGGGTCTGCGTATAGCCCTCCAAAACAGCGGAGTTTGGCTATTGGCATACCCAGCCCAGGGTGTTTTGGTCATTTCAGGTTAGTTCAGAACTGATATTTGCAGATCAGATTCAGAGACCTATAAATAGACCGATAAGGTGCCAGAGAAGGTTGTTGAACCTTTCCAATGTCTTCCTCACAGGCACCTAGCTCAGTATTGGCTAGGGAGGGGAAGATCTTCAGTTCTTCTGGGAAAGAGGTGGGACCTCCGAGATGAGACCCTCGATCTGTTTCCAGGTCTCCGACTCACGTCGGGAGGGTAGTTCAAGAAGAGTATGTTGGGCTGCATCCTCAGTTTTGAACTTTAGGCGGGACTAGAAAGCTGGTTCCAACAGTGTCATTGACAATAAAAATCGTTGCTATATATGAGGATAACCGCTGTCATCAAAAGTCATAGATGTTGCCAAAGACAAACATAAATGCTACCATAGAGTATCGTAACTGTTGCTGTAAAATGGAATAATCGCTACAATTGAAAATTATAACCACTACAATAGATGTACTTATAGTAGCGGTTGTAAGGACGTCACAATACATTGGGCAATTGCTACCATACCCTACTACCACAAAAACAGATGCAACACACACGCAACCGCTACTGTAGCCCTGCAGTAGCGATGTTTTTATATATAATAGCAGTTTTTGAGCGCAACCATATGCATGATATGGTGTAGTGAAGGGTCATTTTCACTTCATTCTTCTGTAGTTTGAAGGTGTAGTGGCTTAAGAAGGAAGAAGGGGTTTCAGAAAGAGGAGATTCCGCCATCATCGGAGATTTAGAGCTCAGATTCACGAGGCGAAGTTTGGATCTACAGAGGAAAAGCCGAGGCTGTCATTTACATCCGGCTAGAATCTCTCCCATGGCGCCGAAACAGACTTCTAGTGTAACGATCCTCTTTCTTGGAGATGTGAAGTCCTTCATTTTGGAATTTAAGGGTAGACGCTCCATGAGCACGTGGAAGTGTTTCTTTCGATGGCTAGATTCGTGTATCCCTGTTAGTTTTCCATTTAGATCCAGAATCAATGTACGGAATAAGCATGCTGTGTGAAGCCCATCAGAACGGATTGGTCTGGATTGGTGATATTTGTATGTATGTCGGAGAAAACTCTGTGGTAATCACGTAGATTTTGGATTCATAGGTTGTGCAGGTAGTTTCTAGAAAAACACCTGAATAGGGGGAAGAATCGATAGTTTGTCCCCTACCACTCAGCGGTAGTGCTACCGCAGGCGATAGCTCCTAGTGAGCATTATATTGTTTTTAAAGCATGTCTCTGGGAGACCTGGGGGCCATGTGTGAGACCTGTCTCTCGAAGACCTGGGGTCCAATTTGTTGAGCTGAGAGCCTTTGTAGCCCAGTTTAGGCAACCGTGAGTGCTAGCCTAGGATCATAATGGGGGTTATGTACCATATGAAATGGGAAAGGGGATGCTGACCTGCATCATGGTTGATGCACCTGACGATTTGAGCACGTGAAATAGCTGAACTGTACCTAACCCTAGGCATTCGACTTGTTGTGAGTCATAGTGTGTATCTAAAGATCATCATGACTTTATCGAATGCTAGGGTGTTGTATTCGGCTTTGGATCCAAAAGACTAAATGCTCAAACATTGTTGACCGTCGCAAAGAATAGAGGTGTGACCCTTGAGTTCCTATGCACCAAGAATTTGACCTGAGATCATGGGGCATTGGGCGTCTGTGCCAACGTCTATGGCGAATGGTGCTCAATTTGCACGTTCTGATTACCATGATAAGTATATGATAATGCCTGCAGGGAAGGAACACCGCCACCCTGAGTGAGGGGTGGGGTTGTTATAATTTGGTCAGCAAATGCTGACCGTTGCTATTGTTTATCAATGTTGTGGCAGAATGTTTCATGCAGGTGCAACCGAGCTAAGCTGGAAATAGCGGGCTGAAGCCCAAGATTGCTAAGCTGGCCCTTGAATGCCAAAAGTGAATTACATATTTATTTTATCGTTCATGTGTGGCGGTCTGCGTGCCGATATATGGAAGACAATTTATTTTATATGTTGAATATTGTAAGGCCTTAAAGCCATAACAGTTGTATATTTTGTTTCTCATTCCTATTTCTGTGTTAGTGCACATTCAATTGGTTGGGTTCTTATAAATCTTTAAATTACTTCAGCTAGAATTCACTTTGTGTTAGGATGTGTGAAAATGGATTATGATTTCAATTAGTAACTCCTTTAACTGTCTGTAGTATAAGCCGTCGGGTCCCAGCCAGACCTTCTATTATATATTATGTGACGGATGTGGGTGTTACAACAAGGGTATCTTACAATGGAGGGAGAAAGGACATGGGTGTGAGTGCACTGAAGTCTCTCCATGAGGAAATCTAGATGGCCCATTATGTACCATTTGTGCTTGGTACTCGAGCCCACACACTTAAGAATAAGGGAGTAGCGTATTCTCATCATCTTGCAGCAAAAACCCAGACAAAGGTTCAGTCTGTTAGTAAGCCTAACTTGGCAGTCTCTGATGCCTTCAACAACATATCTACTACAAAGGCGACTGTTGTTGGCATAACTCAGAGTAAGCCAAGTACATCTACTTATAGACTCTCCTCAGTCAGACTCTTGCTTAAAGAAACAAGAAGAAGGCTACAACTCTCCCCTCTTAACAGACAACTATTAATAGCTTGCACACTTCAAAGGCTGTTCAGAAGAAGAGATACAACATTCATAAATGTTGGTGTTGGGGTAAAGTGCGTCACTTTACCATAGATTGTTGGCACAACCCTTGTGTGTCAAGGTCAGGAGTGAGTCTTCCTATTAGATGTATTGCAGGTAGACATGTTCAATTCAAGCTAACAAGAATCGAGGGCCCAATCCATTTAGGTGTCCTAAGGTAAATTGAACCGTGTTTGTAGGATAGTTTAAGTACCCATACACCAATATGATACTTGGATAGTGGATGATCCAGACATAAGACTGGAATAAGGAGCAACCTGAAGGATTATACTCCTGTGAAGAATGGACCTATAGTGATCTTTGGAGGTTAAGACAAAGGAGTCACCAAAGGCTATGCTATGATCACCAATGACATAATATCCATCACAAAAGTAGTTTATGTGGAAGGATTGCAACATAATATGATTAGCATAAGACCACTATGTGACATTGACTATGTCATTATCTTCTACAAGGATGAGCGTTTGATCAAGAGGTCAAGTGACCAAGAGGTTAAGTGACCTAGAGGTCATTTTGACAGGCACTCGGAGTGGAAATATGTATTGTTTGAACTTTTTATGTTTAAGTACAGATTTACTAGTATGTCTAGTAGCAAATGAGAAGGTCTCTCGTTGTGTGCAATAACACAAGAGGCTTGCTAACATGAACTACAAGACAATTAGAAAGCTCTTCAGTGAAGGTATAGTCAGAAATATAGCCAATATAACATACATCATGGAGGTTATTTGCTCTGCACGTCAAAAGGGCAAGCAGACCAAGCATCCTTTATGAGCATTACGGCCAAGGATTCTGAGAGGTGTTTGTACCTCTTGCATATGGACTTATTTGTTCCTATGCCAGTTTACGGTCTACGTATGAAATTATATACACTTGTGATATTTGATAACTATTCCAGATTTGCTTGGGTTTTCTTTCTAAAGAAAAAGTCTGAAAACCTAGACATCTTTATGACCTTTATTAGAAAATTCAGAATGAAAAGAGCAGTTCTGTGGTCAAAATCAGAAGTAACCATAGCATTGAATTTCAGTCTGAAGGCATGATAAAGTTCTCTGAAGAACTTGGGATATACCATGAATTTTCTTCTCCTAGAACACCCCAGCAAAATAGGATAGCTGAGAGGAAAAACAGAACTCTCATAGATGCTGGAAAGACACAGCTTAGTGACACTTCTCCCTCAGAATACTTCTGGGCTGAGGTAGTGAACACTGCTTGTCATTTCTTGAATAGAGTTTCTATCAACAAGTATCACAAGAAGACTCCCTATGACATTATAAAGGGCAAAAAACCAAATCTAGCTTATCTTAGAATCTTTGGAAGCAAGTGCTTTGTGCTCAATAATGGGAAGTCCTACTTGACCAAATTTGATGCCATGTACTATGAAGGGATATTTGTTGGTTATAGCAATCATAACAAAGAATATTGGGTCTGCAACTTGAAAAATCAAGTTATATAAGAGTCTATGATTGTAGTCTTTGATGAATCATCCATGTTCAACACTGAGCTGCCTAGCTCCTCTAGATCTGCAGGTGTATAGTTGGAGATGGATAAACTAACCATTAAGGACACTCCTCCAACTATCCAAGAAGAATATGATGGTGCATGTATTCCTGAAGAAGGACAAAGTTCACTGGATATGGGTGAATACCAGCAAGCCCCAGCCTTTGAAAAACATGCTTCTGAAGATAGAATGCCTCCTACTGTCAGGCATTTGAGGTATCATCCCAGAAATCATATCATTGGAGATGCTTTCCAAGGGGTTATAATAATGAGTAGAAGCCTCAACATTGCTATGTACTCCAGCTTTCTATCTCAAATTGAACCTAAAAGGTTTGAAGATGCCAACATAGACCCATTTTGGATTGTGGCTAAGTAAGCAGAACAGAACTTGTTTAAGAGATGCAAGGTATGGAAGCAGGTTCCCAGTTCATAAGGACATAACATCATTGGAACCAAGTGGATCTACAGGAATAAACTTGATAAAAATGGTGTTATAATCAAGCATGAAGCTTAACTGGTGTCCAAGGTATACAGACAAGAGGAAGGTATTGATTTTGATCAAACCTTTGCACCAGTAGTTGGATTGGAAGCAATAAGACTGTTCCTTGAATTTGTGGCACATAAAGGATTCAATGTGTAACACCTCCCCTATAATGACCGTATAATATGGGTCCGGCCAGGGCCCCACAACATACAGACGCCACAGCTTCAGTATTATAAGAGGATATAACTACCCAAACTGAAAACTCATAACACAACACAGCGAAAACAACAAGCAAGACTAGAAGTTATCCACACCTACAAGAGTAACAAAATGGCCTTATGGCCTTACAACAAAAGTGAGTCCAAACTCAAATAATACATCAGTCATAAAAGTGCATAAGCACTCCTAGTCTACCTCGGCATGCAAGCCGGTCAACATGGGCATCAAACATACAATGTAATAAAAAGTAGAGTTACAGCAAAAAGGTAATACTTCATGAGGCTTAGGCATTTCTGGCCGGCGAGCTAGCTCCTGCTTGCGATCCTGGCCCTGTAAAAATTATTAGTAACATGGGTCAGCAAAGGCTGACCTCAAACTGTGTAACCAACACATCTCCTACCGGCCACCCCTAACGGACCCCGAGGTACTCCTCCAACCTTCAAGTTAGCACTTCGTATGCAATATTCATAAGCAAAAAAAGCAACTAAGGAAATAGGCTTGGATGTATCAAACATCATACATGTTCTCTACTGTTGAGCATATAATAATAGGGCCTACTATGCAACATGAATGCAACACCCGGGCTTCAACCAAGGCACCCTATAGCGTATGAATCTAGTACGCCATCACATCATTTGGGTACTCATCATTTCCCCATTGGCATAAAGCCGCAAACAAAGGGGAACCACAATCCCCCAATGACATACAAGCCGCCACACGAAACTCTTGCCAAGGCCTCACCCACTCACGCTCGTAGACCCGGGCTTGCCGGCAAACTCTGACTTCTCATGTCAGGATTCCGTCCAACACACTGACCGATTCTAAGAACCATTGCTGGACCCCACCCGCTCATGGCCTCATTGCCCGGGCTTGCCCCATGCTCGACGTTCATGTCAGTCTCACAAAAGGTGACTAGTCTTGCCGGGACACTTTCCACGCATGACTTGCACGTCACGGGATAGCCAGCCGACCGCGGAGACACAACCATGCCTTGGTACATCACAATCCAAGACAATTCCACCCTAATCCCTCATTCATACTGCAGCGTTCCCGTGCACCAAGGAAACCATCTACCACCCATGCAGAGCTAACCTTTTCCACCAAGGAAACCATCTACCACCAATGAGGAGCTAACCTTGTCCGGTACCGACCACACGTACTAACGCAAGATAAAGGGAAGAACACCACAAACATCACACATCACAAATGGCCTCTTGCCGCAACGGATCTCTACGAATCCTTAAACCTCGTATGCAACATCATCGAGTCGGACTAACGATCGCGACTACGGCTTCACCCACCATGCCTAATCCACTAACGAAGCAGATCTCTAATGGAAAAATATGCCGGGGACGGACTCAATCGACCCGGAGGTTCCTCATGAACCTTGGCGACCCAAACCCCTCTCATGTGAGAGTTCGGTGCCCAAAAACTAGAAAATAAAAGATGCTAAAACATGCATCCTAAAACCAAGAGAAGAAGTGTCGTTACCCTCCGACTCCTCTTCCTAGCCATGGAAAAAATAGCCAGATGAAAACCTTCGCAATGATCTAGCCTCCATGGATCTGGACTCGGCTCGCAATTTGGAGCACCGAAACCTCTCTAACAGCCGGAGATCCTCTTCCTCCTTCGCTCTCCCTTCTCTCTAGAACTTAGATAGAGAACCAACGACAGACGAATAAGGGTTTTGAAACCCTGCCCTCGGGTATATCCCAAACAAAAAGAACCCCATCCTTCGGATCCCACACAAAGGAATGCACGGCTGTGATACGAGTCCAGCCTGGAAATGGGCCGAACACTGTATCCCGTCAAGGACACCCTGTGACAACCAGTCATGAACTCCGCTCGACGAACATCGAACCGAAATCGTCGACCGCTACCGAATCGTCGAACGGAGAATCACTGACAACTCGTCGAACCAGCCAAATTGTCGAACGCAGATCCATGGAAGTCGTCGAACGCAGTATGCTGGGGAAATCATCGAACGCAGATCCCTAGCAAATCGTCGAACGCAGATCCATGAAAATCGTCGAACGCAGAATGCTGGGAAATCGTCTAACGCAGATCCATGGAAATCTTCGAACGCAGAATGCTGGGGAAATCATCGAACGCAGAGCCCTGACAAATCATCAAACGTAGATCCATGGAAATCATCGAACGTAGATTGACACAGCGGGACACGCCCTGTGAAATGACCGTGTTACATGCCATGTACCCCTACTCGACGATCGCCACTCGACGATCGACGATGGACACTCGACGATCGTCGAACCGAGGGGACATGCCCCCTATCATGCCCGTGTTCCAGGGCTTGACCTCCCAAACATTTCATCGACTGAAATTCGTCAACCACGCGCCTTACTACGCCACCCGAGCGGGGCACGCCCAGGGACACGCCTGTGTCCTAGGCCGTGTGACCCCCAACTAAGACCCAAACTTGGCCAAAAACGCTGATCGTCCCTCTTTCAAATTTTGGGGCGTTACAACTCTCTCCCACTTAAAAGAATTTCGTCCCGAAATTACAAAGCAAAAATGGAACAAAACTTAAATGGTACCTGAACTGAAGAGCTCTGGATACTCTTCCAGCATGGTTTGTTCTTGCTCCCAAGAGAGCTCCTCACGACCGCAGTTGTCCCATCAAACTTTCACGAGTTTGACCTCTTTATTCTGCAACTGCCGAATCTCCGAATCCTATATAGCAATTGGATGGAATCGAGTCCTCAAGTCTTCCTCTATCGGCACCGATGCCGACTCGATCACCACACTAGCCTCCACCAAGGCTTTCCTCAAGACAGAGACATGGAAGACGTCGTGCAATCCACTCAGCTCCGTGGACAACGCCAACCGACAGGCTGCTTCTCCCACCCGTTCAACAACTTCAAAAGGTCCCAAAAACCTTGGAATCAATTTATTGAGTCGGCGAATCCGTGAGACTCCTTTGAACGGCTTGATCTTCAAATAGACCCAATCACCTACCGCAAACTCCAACTTCCTGTGACGAGCATTAAAGTATTTTGCTTGCCGGTCTTGCGCCAACTTCATACGCTCTTGAATGGTCTGTACCAACTCACAAGCATCAACTACCACCTCCTTTCCCAAAATTTTGGTGTCTCCCGCCTCTGTCCAAGACATCAGTGTTCGACACCGTCTCCCATACAAAGCTTCGTATGACGCCATTTTTATACTTGCTTGATAACTGTTATTATACGCGAACTCCACCATGAAGAGGTGATCCTCCCACTTCTTGCCAAAGTCAAGAATGCACATTCTCAGCATATCCTCCATAGTACAGTTCGTTCTTTCGGTTTGCCCGTCAGTTTGAGGATGGAATGCCATACTGAACTTTAGCTTCGTACCCAAACTCTTCTGAACCAACCTCCAGTCCTTGGACGTGAAACGTCTGTCACGATTGCTGGTTATACATTTAGGAATCCCATGTAGCTGCACAATATTGCGAACATACAACTCCACCAGCTTCTCTACGCTATCCTCCTTCCGATTTGGGATGAAATGAGCCACTTTGGTTAAGCGATCCACGATCACCCAAATAACATCATTGACCTGCTGCGATCTAGGCAAACCATGTACAAAATCCATGGAGATGTCATCAAATTTCCACTCAGGGATTGGAAGAGGCTTCAGGAACCTGCCTGGCTTCTGACACTCGGCCTTCACCAAGTCACAAGTTTGGTATCGATTCACATACAAAGCTACGTCCCGCTTTAGCCCCGGCCACCAAAAGGATTTCTTCATATCCAAGTACATCTTTGTACTACCCGGGTGAATGGAGTACTTTGTGAAGTGAGCCTCAAACATCAACTCCTCACAGAGCTTGCCGAACTGCGGTACACAAATCCTTCCGTCCTTCCTCAGAATCCCATCAATCATCTCCCAGGCGCTGCACTCGCCCTTTTGAGCCTCCACCACATATGGTTGAAACTCCACATCCAAACGGGTCGCTTCCCAAATACGATCGGACAAGTCGTTCTGCATTTCAATCCAGTTCAACCGAGCCATGCTAGACTCGCCTCTCGCCACACATTCCAAACCAAGGGACTCCCATTCTAGCACCAACCACTCATCATGGGCTTCTATCCAATTCCCTTGCATAAAGTATTTTCTACTCAAGGCATCTGCCCCACATTGGCTTTGCCTGACATGTATTGAATCACCACCTCATAGTCTCCAAGGAACTCGACCCACCTGCGTTGCCGCATGTTCAAGTCCTTTTGATCCAAGAGATACTTCAGGGTTTTATAATCTGTGAAGATCTCCACCTTTGCACCATAAACATAGTGTCGCCATATTTTCAACGCAAAAATTATCGCCGCTAACTCCAAGTCATGGATGGGGTAATTCATCTCATGATGCTTCAGCTGCCTAGACCCAAATGCTATCACATTGCCATGTTGCACCAAAACGCAACCCAAACCGCATCCCGATGCGTCACTGAAGATTTGAAATCCTCCGGTACCTTTTGGTAGACTTAGGATTGGAGACATCATCAGTCTCGCCTTCAGTGCCTCAAATGCCTGACTGCACTCTTGAGTCCACACAAACTTATGATCTTTACGAGTGAGTGAGGTGAGGGGTAGAGCTATCCGTGAAAAATTCTCGACGAATTTCCTATAATACCCGGCTAGTCCAAGAAAACTTCGTACTTCCGCCACGGTCCTCAAAACCTGCCAATCTCTGATGTCTTCCACTTTTGTTTGATCCACTGCCACCCCATCCCCACTGAAAGTGTAGCTAGATCTGATATACTCTAGAGGGGGGGGGGGGGTGAATAGAGTATATGGTGCTTTGAAACTTTTTACAACAGTTGTTGTAATATGTGTGAGCAGGGAAGCAGTAATAAAACTAATCACAGCACTAAGTTAAACAAAAGCTAATCACAGCAAAATCAAGGCCAGAAACAAACATAAGCACAAGCAAAACCAGAAGACACAAGGAAATATAGTAGTTCCCCTAAATTTGGGTACATCCACTCTTCTACCACCCTAGGTAGGAATCCACTGCAGGATGAGTTGATCAGGTGTCCTAGGCACTAATGAGCTTTTGATAAGGTGCTCAAAAACCAAAGCAGATTTTTTGATCAGGTGTCTTGCCACCAATGAGCTTTTGACAAGGTACTCAAAAACCAAGCTCAAACTTTTGAAGGGAGTTTGAGAAACCCTTTACAGAGAGGGGGTGAGAGAGTGATGGAAGTCTTCTCCTTCTCAAACAACTGAGAAGACTATGTGGATTGTTGATGTCAAAGCTCCCCCTGAATCCTTGAGATCTTCAGGAAGAAAAGCTTTGCTGAGGGTGATAGGCCTTCAAAGATTGAACTCCAGCAATAGATGATTTCAGCAATAGCTGAAATGTTGAATGTCTGGAGTCTTGAAAATATGTTGGCCTTGAACACTTTGAAAACTAAAGATATCTGAAGATTTGAGAAAGCTTGATCTCCTTGGATGTGTGTTCTTGAGAAATCTTTTTGACAGAATATTTTTGAATGTGTCTCTGTAATTTGTGTTTTTTGAGTGATTCAAAAATTCTGTCTTTTATTCTCTAGTACAGAATAGAATAACATTCTCTTTCAAAAATAGCTGTTAGCCTGCATTGATTGCATCCTTAATTGCAAAATCTCTTCTGGAGGAAAGTCCACAGAAATATTCCTTGAAAAATCCCTTGAAACTTGGTCCAGAAATGAATGAAAACGGCTAGGAAATCTTTGAATTAATTGCAGAATAACTCCTTAACTGATTTGAATTTGAATTTAGAAACATCCTAGAAGTTATCTGAAATCGTCGAACTGAGCTCTGCTATCGTCGAGCTGAGCTCAACGATCTGGAAATATACATCAGCAAAATATCGTCGATCTGAGCTCAAAGATCGTCGAACTGAGCTCAAAGACCGTCGAACTGAGCTCAGAGATAAAGATCCAAAGCAGAGTCAAAATCGTCGACCTGAGCTCACCGATCGTCGAATGGAGTTCGACGATATAATGAAGTTGAGCTCAGCGATCGTCGAATGAAGTTCGACGATCTGTCGAAGTTGAGCTAGACGATCGTCGACCGGAGTTCGACGAATCGTCGTGCTGAGCTCGACGATATGACTTAGTCTCCAAACACAAAATCTTGGTCTTCAGGGCAGCTTCCAAACCTAGACTTCTAACCCTTAGACTCAATTCTAATTGACCTATTAAGCTATACAGGAGGTCAAGCAAAGATTCCTAGAGACATAGTGATCCTGACCCAAATTAGTAATAGGGTGTTCCAACAATCTCCCCCTATTTGGGTTAGGATTACTATTTACAGACTTTGAAAGAATTTAATGACAGCATACAATCAGTAAAACATAAAAACAACAGCTAGACATTACAGAATCACAGAGATATATAACATCCAGATAGTAATCAGAAATCACAGAAATTGTCACCTTACAATATCATTTCTTCTCTTTGCCTTTAACAAGTTTAATCTCTCTGTTAGGATTGAGAGATTCTTTGTTTGACATGGTATCATCTGCTGCACCCAAATATGTTTGCTTTTTAGGCCTGGGAACTACAGCTTCAGGATGTAATTCCATGTACCTGTCAGAATCAAAGAATTTACTTGAAGCATATCTCTCTAGCTCTTTCTGTCTCTGTTCAGACATTGTTGAAATGTTGGAAGAATCTATTCCTTGCTCTCTAGCCTTTTTAATTTGATCCAGTGCAGCTAGTTCTTTTAATCTGGCAGCCCAGGCAGCTGGATTGTTTTCAGGATCCTCAAAAGGTACAGGTGGCTCATATCTGTTAGAGGGATTGTCTTGAGGAGGCCTGGCAGACACAGTATCTTTCAGCTTGTTAGGGAAAGGACTAGATGTTGTATCAGAAGAAATTTATCCTCCCCTAGAATATGGGTGCTGCCTGGAGTAACCTTTGGAGTAGACTTGAATATCTCTTTGATTACCTCTATATCCTCCTCTCCTAGAATGTGAACCCCTGGATTGGCTTTTCCTGTGGTAAGATCTGGCATGAGGCTGATAGGGAGCCTAACTTCTGGCTGGGGGTTGAGCTGTAGAGCTTCCACCTGCACCTGCATCAGGAGGAGGTGGTGGAGGAGGATGAGAGTGCTGGAATTGGGATGAACCCTTCTTATATTTTCTTTTCTTCTTCATTGCCTTCAGCTGATTCTTGGAGTACTGCATCCAGTGCTGAGTAATAGGGCAGTCATGTAGAATGTAATATGGGATATCATTGTTATCATTAACTTTGGCAAGAGGTACCCTCTTCATTGCTTTGCTCCTTGCCTTTCTTTTCCTGGCAATGGTAGCAGAAGAGTCATCAGAGTCTGTTCTAAATTCATCACTTTCAGAACTCTGGTAATCATAGAGAGCATCTATTTTCTTCATTAGATCCTTCTTGAGTTGTACAAAAGCAGATGAGGCAGAGGTTGTAGCAGCATGTGTTGAAATAGTAACAACAGAAACAACAGCAGATATTGAAGCAGAAGCAGAAATGACAGCAGCAGATGGAGTAGAAGTAGTAACAACAACAGTAGCAACAGTAGGCTCTGGAGAGGTGGCAGCAACAACAACTATCCCACTAACATCAACAGAAATAGAAGGAATATCATCAAGGACTGCAGAAGGCTCAAATTCAGGTGCCTCTGTCATAAGAATGTCCTTGGAGATTGGTTCATCAGAAACAACAGGAACTTCAGCAGCAGTAAAGGCAGTAATGTCAGAAGCAACAATAATACATTCTTCAGAAGAAGCAGCAGCATCAACATTTTCAGCAGCAGCAATTACCGAATTTACAAAGGAGGTGATAATGCTAGGGTCACAATAAGAAAATGGCACAAGTGCCTTGGATAAATCTTCTGGAGGCTGGACAACATTGACCTCTGGCAGACAGCTGAAGTATGCAGAATCAAAAACTGATAGCAAAGACCTGAGGTCTATTGCAAGGACGGCAGCAGGAGTAACTTGTGCTTGAGGCACAACAACAACAGCAAGAGGAGGAGCTGAAGAAGTAGCAAAGACAGCAGCAGCAGCAGACAGACTCATAGAAGCAGTCACAAAAGCAGCAACAGCAACAGCAGCAGCATGAAGACTCACTTCATATGGCATCTCCCCCTGCCTAGATTCAGACAAGTCTAGATCAAGGCACACTGCTGTAGGTGCTGCCTGAGGGAAGAGGGAAGAGAGCCTGGCAGAGAGAGCTGCCACTGACAGGTGTAGTGGAGCCAAGGAGGTCTCCAACAGCAGAGAGAGCCTAGGGGCAAGCAGCTCATACAGCCTGTCAGCAAGGGCTGGGAGGTCTACTTGCTCAAGGGATGGAGCAGAGGTAGAAGAGATAGGAGCAGCTGAGGGTTCTGGTAGAGGAGAGCTGGTGAATGGTGGAAGGGATGGCTGAGGTGTGGGTAGGGTGGATATGGAGGACAGGGGAATGGAGATGGATGGGGTGAATGTTGGTTGATCAATGATTTCGTGTAGAAGGTCTTGAAATGAAGTGGAGGAGGAAGGTAGCTCAGGAGGAGATGATGGGGAATCATCCATAAAGGAATCATCAAGTAGGGTGAAGGATGGAATGGAGGGTGATGAGGTGACATCTGGTGGAGGGTAGGAGAATAGTGAGTGGAATTGTTCTTCTGGTGGTGGTAGATTAGGTACTGGAGATGGTGTTGATGTTGGAGATGGGCTGGATATGATGATGGTGGATGGAGCTGGAATGGTGGATGGTATGGGAAGGGATGGAAGTGGAGGAGGAGGAGGAGAGGCAAAAACAGCAGCTAGGTCATCTGCAGGGGCAGAGACCTGTGGAGGAGTGACTCTTAGAGTCCTTGTGCCTGAAGGAGTACTGGAGGAGGGCCTGCTAGGCTTGCTGATTTGTCTGTCCCACTTTCCAAAGAGGGCACAAGACAGTCTCTTGGAGGCATTTATATGAATTCCAGAGGAGACCAGCAAGGCAGGGCACCTGTGCTGCAGAAACACTCCAATAATTCTCCCAAAGTTAACAAAACTTTTGTTGATTTTCTTTTTGATGAGGTCAAAGAAAACCTCTCCCCAATTCAGATTCTTCTTATCTACAAGAGCTCCCATGAGGCAGAGCTGATACCTTGAAATTGTATCATGGGCAGAGTGCTTTGCCAGTAGCACTTTCCCAACAACATCTTCCATGAACCTATATTCTACAGACAGGTTCCTTTTGAAGAGCTTGTTAGGGTTTCCCTCTGAATGACCCATTCTGGCAAGCAGTTCAGAATACTCATCTCCAGATAACTCAGCAGTATCTTCTCCATTTCTCAACTCAAAAACTTCTGATAGAATTGTTGGGGTTAAGGTTACCTGAGTTCCAGCTATAGATCCAACAATGGTAGAGTTATCTTGATTATGGGCAGTATAAACCCACTCCTTTATTTCATCAGATGCCAGCTTGATCCTTGTGGTCATTATGGCAGTCAAGTTCTGGTCTTTGAATAATCCCAATATATCTTAAAAAACCTGGTCAGTTGTGCTGAATGATTCCAGGTCGATGTCAAAACCAGCATCAAACTTCATAGCAGCAAGAACAGCAACTGACACAGCCATGGGTACCTGCAAAAATTTAACAAACAAAACGACCAAGTGTAGAACTGTTTGGATGGAAAGAAAATTCTTGCAGAGAAATCGAAAGCGCAAAAGAGAACGACGACGAAAAATGAGTTTTATATTAGGGTTCGACGCAGAAATGGAAAGATCGTTGACCTCAGTTCGACGATCGAGGCTACTAAAGGAATTTGAAGAGTCTTCAACATCGTCGATCTCCGTTCGACGATATTGAAGAGCGTCGAGCTCCGTTCGACGATCGTTCAGAGAACATAATCGTCGAGCGCCGTTCGACGATCGTTGACCGGAAGAGATAGTTCATGCTATCTGATAGACGCTGAACTCAGTTCGACGATTTTTGGAAATCGTCGATCTCCGTTCGACGATCTTGGGGCAAATCGTCGAGCGCAGTTCAGAGATCAGAAAAATTCTAGACACTAAGAAAAATCAGAATGTTTGCCTAGTCTTGGTCAATTTTTAAGCTTTCAAAATCTTGGATATTATTTAAGACTTCCTCCATCTAACATTCCTAACTGATTTAGGAAGAAGGTGTGTTTCTTTTCATCCAATGCCTTGGTGAAAATATCTCCCGTTTGTAAATCAGTTGGGATATAGTGTAGTTCAATTTTATTCTTTTCAACATTATCCCTTAAGAAATGATGCCTAATCTCTATGTGTTTTGTCCTACTATGGAGGACTGGATTTTGAGCTATGGAAATAGCACTGCTGTTATCACAAAAGATTTTAAACTTCTCTAAGTTGTAGCCATAGTCTAGGAGTTGGTTTTGAATCCACAAGATTTGTGAACAACAACTGCCTGCAGCCATATATTCAGCTTCAGCAGTTGAAGTTGACACAGATGTTTGTTTCTTACAAAACCAAGAGACAAGTCTGTCACCAAGGAACTGACAAGTTCCACTGGTGCTTTTCCTGTCAATTCTGCATCCAGCATAATCAGCATCTGAGAATCCAGTTAAATCAAATGATGAATCTTTTGGATACCAGAGACCTAGATTTGGACAACTTTTAACATACCTGAGAATCCTCTTTACTAAAGTTAGGTGCGACTCTCTAGGGCTTACTTGGAACCTAGCACATATACATGTAGCAAACATTATATCTGGTCTACTAACTGTAAGATACAGTAAAGAGCCAATCATTGCTCTATATGTTGTCTGATCAACAGGTTTCCCATGTTCATCAGCATCCAATACAGTATTAGTAGGCTTGGGTGTTTTCATACAAGATGCTTCAGACATGCCAAATTTCTTAGCCAGTTCATTTGCATACTTGGTTTGAGAAATGAAGATGCCTTCAGCATGCTGTTTAACTTGCAATCCTAGGAAGAAGGATAGCTCACCCATGCTACTTATCTCAAATTTAGAATGCATCAGGTTAGAAAACCTTCTGCACAATTTGGAGTCAGTAGAACCAAAAATAATATCGTCTACATAAATCTGTACTAGTAGGGTATGAGACTTATGGGTTCTAATAAAAAGAGTTTGGTCTACTCTACCCCTTATAAAACCATTTTCCAAGAGAAATCATGCTAGGGTCTCATACCATGCACTAGGAGCTTGCTTGAGACCATATAATGCTTTATTCAGTCTAAAAACATAATCAGGAAAAGTTGGAGAGATAAAACCTGGAGGTTGTCTGACATAAACTTCCTCTTTGATGTTTACATTTAGGAATGCACTTTTGACATCCATCTGATATACCTTGAAGTCTTTATGAGCTGCATAAGCTAGAAATATTCTGATGGCTTCTAATCTTGCAACTGGTGCAAAGGTCTGGTCATAGTCGATTCCTTCTTCTTGAGAGTATCCCTGAGCAACTAGCCTTGCCTTGTTCCTTATGATTACTCCTTGATCATCTAGTTTGTTTCTGAATACCCATTTTGTTCCAACAATGGAGTGATCCTTAGGCTTTGGCACTAGTTCTCATACTTTGGTTCTCTCAAATTGATGCAACTCTTCTTGCATTGCAATGATCCAGTGTGGATCTTGCTCTGCATCTTGAATGGACTGAGGTTCAATTTGAGATAGGAAGCAGGTGTGCAACAGGTTTTAGTTGACCTGATTTCTGGTTTGCACACCAGCTGAGATGTCTCCAATTATTTGGCAAATTGGATGGTCTCTTGTTGTTACTAAATCAACAGGGGGTGTTGATTGTTCACCAACCTGTGTTGTTGTTTCCTCTTATGGTACAACAACTGGCTCTTCAAGTTGTTCTTCAATGTGTTGAGCATTTCCTTCATCTTCACTGCTTTCATCCTCTTGAGTAACCTGTAACTTGTTCAAGTCTTCAACTAGAGAATGTTCCTGCAAAGGTTCTATGGTAGAAGAATTCTTCTCCTTGAAAGACATGTTAGTTTCATCAAATGAAATGTGAACAGATTCCTCAATTTTCAAAGATGATTTATTATAGACCCTATAGGCCTTGCTGATCATGGAGTATCCCAGAAATACTCCTTCATCAGCTTTGGCTTGAAATTTTGCTAAATATTTCTTGTCATTATTGTGAATGTAGCAAATACAACCAAAGACTCTAAAATAGTCAACTTTAGGTTTCTTCCCTTTGAGTAATTCATAGGGAGTCTTTCCCTTTAGTTTATGTATCAGACTTCTGTTCAGCACATAGTTGGAGGTGTTCACTGCCTCAGCCCAAAAGGATAGAGGTAGATGAGCATCTGACAACAATGTGGTGGCAGATTCAATAAGGGTTCTATTTTTCCTTTCAGCTACCCCATTTTGTTGAGGAGTTCTAGGAGCTGAGAAAGTATGCCTGATCCCTTCACTCTAACAGAACTCTTGTATAAGAAGAGAATCAAAATCTGTCCCATGATCACTTCTGATCAGGGCAATGTGAGTATTGAACTCAATCTGTATACATTTGAGAAACTCTGTCAGACACTTAAAGTTATCAGACTTCTTCCTTAGAAAGAACACCCAAGTGAATCTAGAGAAGTCATCTACAACTACTAAAGTGTAGGATTTCCCTCCTAGGCTTTGTACTGTGATGGGTCCAAAGAGATCCATGTGTAACAGATACAATATCTTAGGTGAATCACTCTTATTAAGTGACTTAAAGCTGTTTTTAGTTTGCTTGCCTAATTGACAATCCCTGCAGAGTCCTTCCTTCTTGTATGGGCCAGAAGGTAGTCCTCTAACAAGGTTGTCCTTGGATAGCCTAGCAATAGTTCTAAGGTTTAGGTGTCCTAATCTCTTATGCCATAAAATATTGGGTCTATAGATAGAATTGAACAAGCAGATATCTACATCAGTTGAAAGAAAATCTACTAGATAGATGTTACCTTTTCATTTACCTATCAACACAGTTGTGTTGTCCTCTGACTTGATTTTGCATAAGGCTTTGCTGAAGGTCACCTGGTAGCCTTCATCACACAGCTGACTGATGCTAATTAGCTTGTGCTTCAGTCCTTCCACACAAGCTACCTTCTTGAAAGTTACTGATCCAATCTGGACTGCACCATATCCTTTAGTTTGTCCAAAGTTTGAATCACCAAAGATAACTTTGGGTCCAAGCTTGGCTCTGAAGGATGTGAGGTTGTCCTTGTTCCCTGTCATGTGCTTAGAGCACCCACTATCCAAATACCATTGCTGGTTAGATGTTGGATAGGTCTTCACCTGCACATGAGACAATTCATTTGTTTTTGACCCAGTTTACCTTGGGCCTAGGTTGATAACCTTTAAATTCTGAAATGAAAGACATCCCAGGTTGACTCTTATATCCTTCCGGATGATATCTCCTTGGAGGTATAATCCATTCAGTATAAGGGTTAAAGATTTGGGATGAAGGACCCTTAGGATTGAATTTTGATTTGCCTTTGAAAAATTTTCCAGAGCTCTGACCTCTGTTCGACGAACTTGGAGCTGCGTTCGACGATCTTGGGTCAGATCGTCGAGCTCCGTTCGACGGTCGACTATGGCTGAGGTCAGGTATTTGAGATCATCGACCTGCGTTCGACGACTTTGGCTGAGATCGTCGATCTGCGTTCGACGATTTTGCCTGAGATCGTCGAGCTGCGTTCGGCGATCGTCGATCTTCATTCGGCGATCGTCGATCTCCGTTCGACGATTTCTGCTGGGACTTAGTTTTCTGGGGCAGATCAGAATTTTTCCTAGCAACCTCTATAACTCCCTTTCCTTTGTCAGAAATGAATTTGATTGGAGTTGTTAGAACTATAGGTTGTCTGGATGAAGCACCCAAACCCAGTGTGCTGTTGAATCTGGAGTTCACTGTGCTTGTGATGTCCATCAGCTTGATGCTTCTCCCATTGAGGGATTCTTCAAGCTTCTTGGCCTCAGAGAGCTCACTTTTCAGTGAAGCTATCTGTTCCCTACATCACTCCAACTCTTGAGAGAGTTTGAGGTTTTCTAACTTTAAAGTATTATGTTTAGATAATTGATTTCTGAGAGAGATAATTTCTTTCTCAGACTTTAGCAGGTCCAAACACAGTGCTTTAAATTCAGATTTAAAATCCTCTGAACTAAAATCAAAAGAACCAATTACCTAATCTTCTTCAGGTTGAGTCTCTGAGTCTGACTCTGACTCCTCTTCCTCTGAATTATGCTGTGAGGCATTGATTGCCATCATGCGTAACTCCTTTTCTTCTGCATCAGCATCATCATCACTGGAGCTGGATGAGGCTTCTGACTCTTCTTAAGTCTCACTCCAGGATTCAGCAACAAACCCTTTTCTTCTTCAGTCTCCTTTCTTTCCTGTCCCATCTGTCCTTGTTCTTGTTCTCTGGACAGTCAGGAACTATGTGCCCTGGTTTCCTGCAACCAAAGCAAATAATGTCTTTATTATTACTAATGAACTTGTCATACCTTGGCTTATCCTGCTCCTTGTATGATCTTCTTCTGAAGTCCTTTCTGGCCATTTTTTAAAATCTTTTGGCCAGCAGACTGAGTAGTTCATCATTGTCTGTGGCTTTATCTTCAGGTAGATCTTCAGTTGCCTTGAAGGCTATGGTCTTCTCTTTTCTTGTGGCTGGTGAAGCAGCCTTCTGTTCTTCCTCTCTATTTTTGATGAGTAGCTCATAAGATTTGAGCTTACCCAATAGAGCTTCAGTGGTGATCTCATTCAGACTTCTGGCATCTTTAATTGGCCAGATTCTTGAATCCCAAGTGCTGGGGAAGCACATTAGGATCTTGTTATTAAGTTCAGTTAGAGAGATCTATTTGTCCAATGTTCTGAGTTCACTGACAATTAGACTTAGCCTGTTGTACATGTCTCCCACTGACTCAGTTTCTCCCTTCTTGAAATTCTCATATTGAGAGATGAGATGGGATCTTCTATCCTTTCTCTCATCAGTTGAGCCTGAGACTATTTCTGAGAGTTTGTCCCAAATTTCCTTTGCTGAATTGCATTCAGCCACCTTTTGAAATATGTCATCAGACATTGTCTAGGCCAAGATGTTCATAGCCTTGGCATCAACTACCATCCATCTCTTGATATCAGCATCTGTTCCTGATGGAGGTGGAACAACATTTGTACTTGTGTTCTCTGGAGGTCTTGGACATACTGTCAAAACAGAATTAAAAATATCTTCGTCAATAGAATTCATGTAAATTCTGATCCTTGCTTTCCAAAGTGCAAACTTGGATAGATTTCACACTGGAGGTCTGGTGCTAGCATAATCTTTGTTTTGGGCCATGATTTATGAAAACAAAATCTAATAATAGAATACAAAAGAAAAACAGATCTAACTTGGGATCTTTGGGTTCAGGTGGTAGCCTGTACAACCAATCAGGTATGGTATGTTTAACCAACCTGGCTCTGATACCAATTGAAAGTGCAGCTAGATCTGATATACTCTAGAGGGGGGTGAATAAAGTATATGGTGCTTTGAAACTTTTTACAACAGTTGTTGTAATATGTGTGAGCAGGGAAGCAGTAATAAAACTAATCACAGCACTAAGTTAAACAAAAGCTAATCACATCAAAATCAAGGCCAAAAACAAACATAAGCACAAGCAAAACCAGAAGACACAAGGAAATATAGTGGTTCCCCTAAACTTGGGTACATCCACTCTTCTACCACCCTAGGTAGGAATCCACTGCAGGATGAGTTGATCAGGTGTCCTGGGCACCAATGACCTTTTGATAAGGTGCTCAAAAACCAAAGCAGATTTTTTGATCAGGTGTCTTGCCACCAATGAGCTTTTGACAAGGTGCTCAAAAACCAAGCTCAAACTTTTGAAGGGAGTTTGAGAAACCCTTTACAGAGAGGGGGTGAGAGAGTGATGGAAGTCTTCTCTTTCTCAAACAACTGAGAAGACTATGTGGATTGTTGATGTCATAGCTCCCCCTGAATCCTTGAGATCTTCAAGAAGAAAATCTTTGCTGAGGGTGATAGGCCTTCAAAGATTGAACTCCAGCAATAGATGATTTCAGCAATAGCTGAAATGTTGAATGTCTGGAGTCTTGAAAATATGTTGGCCTTGAACACTTTGAAAACTAAAGAGATTTGAAGATTTGAGAAAGCTTGATCTCCTTGGATGTGTGTTCTTGAGAAATCTTTTTGACAGAATATTTTTGAATGTGTCTCTGTAATCTGTGTTTTTTGAGTGATTCAAAAATTCTGTCTTTTATTCTCTGGTACAGAATAGAATAACATTCTCTTTCAAGAATAGCCATTAGCCTGCATTGATTGCATCCTTAATTGCAAAATCTCTTCTGGAGGAAAGTCCACAGAAATATTCCTTGAAAAATCCCTTGAAACTTGATCCAGAAATGAATGAAAACGGCTAGGAAATCTCTGAATTAATTGCAGAATAACTCCTTAACTGATTTGAATTTGAATTTAGAAACATCCTGGAAGTTATCTGAAATCGTCGAACTGAGCTCTGCTATCGTCGAGCTGAGCTCAGCAATCTGGAAATATACAGCAGCAAAATATCGTCGATCTGAGCTCAAAGATCGTCGAACTGAGCTCAAAGACCGTCGAACTGAGCTCAGAGATAAAGATCCAAAGCAGAGTCAAAATCGTCGACCTGAGCTCACCGATCGTCGAATGGAGTTCGACGATATAATGAAGTTGAGCTCAGTGATCGTCGAATGGAGTTCGACGATCTGTCGAAGTTAAGCTAGACGATCGTCGACCGGAGTTCGACGAATCGTCGTGCTGAGCTCGACGATATGACTTAGTCTCCAAACACAAAATCTTGGTCTTCAGGGCAGCTTCCAAACCTAGACTTCTAACCCTTAGACTCAATTCTAATTGACCTATTAAGCTATACAGGAGGTCAAGCAAAGATTCCTAGAGATATAGTGATCCTGACCCAAATTAGTAATAGGGTGTTCCAACACCCACTAATCACGTGGCCCAAAAATGCCACCTTCGATAACCAGAACTCGCACTTTGAGAACTTTGCATACAACTGATTCTCCCTCAACACTTGCAAGATCACTCTCAAGTGGGTCTCATGCTCCACTTCCGATTTGGAATACACCAAGATGTCATCAATGAAGACAACCACAAAAGAATCCAAGTAATCCTGAAATACTTGATTCATAAGATCCATGAACACAGATGGCGCGTTCGTCAGCCCGAACGACATCACCGTAAACTTAAAGTGTCCATACCTCGTACCAAATACAGTCTTGGGTATGTCCTCGTCCCGAATTCGCAATTGATAATAGCCTGACTTCAAGTCCAATTTTGAATACACCACTGACCCCACCAACTGGTCAAATAAGTCGTCTATCCGAGGAAACAAATACTCATTCTTGATGGTCAGTTTATTCAGCTCTCGGTAGTCTATGCACAGCCGCATACTACCGTCTTTCTTCTTTATAAACAACACCAGCGCGCTCTACGGTGAAGAAATGAGTCTGATATACCCTTGCTCCAACAGTTCCTGCAACTGTATTTTGAGTTCAGCCAACTCCTTTGGTGAAATCCTAAATGGAGGACGTGACACCGGCCTAGCCTCCGACACTAACTCGATCGAGAAGTCGATCTCCTGCCGAGGAGGCGATCCAGGAAGTTCATCCGGAAACACATCCTTGAACTCTGCCACTACGGGGACTTCTTTAATTGTCAACTGGGAGAGGCGAACCTCCAACAACGCTACAAGCGCTACACCACCCTGGTTAACCTCTCGCATCAACTGCATGGCCGAAATCAAGGAATAGGCCACTCCACAAAGGCCCTCAAATTTGACTTCCGTCTGCCCTTTGCTCCTTAGGGTCACTACCTTGGATAGGCAATCAATACTGGCGCGCTGCTCTGCAAGCTAGTGCATACCCAAAATCACATCAAACTCAACCAATGGTAAAACCGCTGCTGCCAATACGAAGTCAACTCCGTCTAGCTCCCAACAAATGCGCCCTTTGGCCCCAGTGGTCAATGATGACCCATTGGGCATGCGCACTTTCAGCTCCGCGTCCGCCGAAAATGACTCAACTCCTATTCTCCCGACGAAGCTCTCCGCCAGAAAGGATTGCGATGCTCCAGTATCGAACAATACCCTAGCGGGGTATCCGGAAACTAATACGAAGCCTATAACATAGACATCACACATAAAGGTCTAAACGTATGAAGCACAAAGTTAAACTTAAATTTCCTCATACCTGTCACCACATCGGTTTGGCGGATCGCTTCTTGCTGTCCAAGGTTATAGGCCCTTGGTTGCACCGGTTGGAACCGAGAAACACTAGATTCCTCCATCTTCCCTTTCTCTACAACACTGGGGCCGGAGCACACAGTCTTCTCTTGCCTTGGCTCCTACTCTGCACCTACTTGATTACAAAAGCGAGCAATGTGTCCCACCTTACCGCAGTTGTAGCATGTCGGCGGTCCCCTAGATTGAGAACCTTTAGGCGTCCACTTGCTCTTCTCACCGGACCTGGAAGTGTGAGGCTTTTTACTCCACCTACTCCCTTCAGACTTTCCCTGTGATTGGGGAGGCTTCCCTTCCCCTTGCTTGGGAGTGAAACCCTTACGATGTTGGGTTCCCTCCAAATCACTCTCCAATGTCCTGGTAACTTCAACTATCTCATTAAAACTAGCTCTCTTTATGGAAATGAGGGGTCGCCTAAGATTCTCCCTCAGCCCCTGCTAGAAGAGGTTATCCATCTCTACATCATCTGCCATCGTCGTTCCCGCGTAACGATCCAAATGGGTGAACTCCTGCACATACTCGTCCACCATCTTGTCTCGCTGAATTAAGTGCAGAAACTGCCTCTGAAGGGCCAACCGTGTAGAAACGGGAATGTACCTCTTTAGAAAAGCATCCCCAAATTCCTCCATCGACGGGGTGCGTCCAGGAAATTGGCGGCCGCTATGGCTCACCCACCATAACTTGGTATCTCCTTCTAACATGAATGCCGCATACTCAGATTTCTTCTCTTCTAACATCTCTGCCGCCCTCAAAAGCTCTTGAATCCAAGCACACCAATCCTCCGCATCAGTTGGCGTACCAACTCCCTTGAACGACGAGGGATGGAAGCTCAAAAAGTACTTCATCTGCCGGTCCCCATGCCCGACCACCACTCTTTCTGCCAAAGGCTCTACTCGCCTGGCTTCTCCGCTTAGAACGACAGTCGCCGTATCCGGGGTAGCAGGAGTTGCTACCTGAGCAACCAGGGTTGTAACCTGAGCTGTCGCTGCAGTTTGGGCTGCCACCATCGCTTCTGCAAGCATGCGGCAGAAGTCGGCCGGGTTTACACCCGTGCCCAAAAGACCCGGAGCAGTGGCACTGCACGCCGAAAGTTCTTCTCTTGCTCTCGACGTACCCGCCTCGTTGCTTGCACTCTTCAAGAAAACAAGAAACAAGGAATCAGTCTCTAATCTCAAGACTTAAACCTAAGGACACTCATAGTCCCGCGTTACTCTTATGTGGATAACTTATCTTCGCAGTGACCATGAATCTAACCTCGCTTTGATACCAAATTGTAACACCTCCCCTGTAATGACCGTATAATATGGGTCCGGACGGGGCCCCATAACATACAGACGCCACAACTTCAGTATTATAAGATGATATAACTACCCAAACTGAAAACTCATAGCACAACACAGCGAAAACAACAAGCAAGACTAGAGGTTATCCACACCTACAAGAGTTACAAAATGGCCTTATGGTCTTACAAAAAAGTGAGTCCAAACTCAAATAATACATCAGTCATAAAATTGCATAATCACTCCTAGTCTACCTCGGTATGCAAGCCGGTCAACATGTGCATCAAACATATAATGTCATAAAAAGTAGAGCTACAACAAAAAGGTAACACTTCATGAGGCTTAGGCCTTTCTGGCCGGCGAGCTAGCTCTTGCTTGCGATCCTAGCCCTGTAAAAATTATTAGTAACGTGGGTCAGCAAAGGCTGACCTCAAACTATGTAACCAACACATCTCCTCCCGGCCGCCCCTAACGGACCTCGGGGTACTCCTCCAACCTGAATGTTAGCACTTTGTATGCAATATTCATTAGTAAGAAAAACAACTAAGGAAACAGGCTTGGATGTCTCAAACATCATACATGTTCTCTACTGTTGAGCATATAATAATAGGGCCTACTATGCAACATGAATGCAACGCCTGGGCTTCACCCAAGGCACCCTATAGCGTATACATCTAGCACAACATCACATTATTTGAGTACTCATCATTTCCCCATTGGCATAAAGCTGCAAATAAAGGGGAACAACAATCCCCCAACGACATACAAGCCGCCACACGGAACTCTTGCCAAGGCCCCACCCGCACACGGTCGTAGAGCAGGGCATGCCGGCAAACTCTGACTTCTCATGTCAGGATTCCGTCCAACACACTGACCGATTCTAAGAACCCTTGCTGGACCCCACCCGCTCATGGCGTCATTTCCCGAGCTTACCCCATGCTCGACGTTCTCATCAGTCTCATAAACGGGGACTAGTCTTGCCGGGACACTTTCCACACATGACTTGCACGTCACAGGATAGCCAGCTGACCACGGAGACACAGCCATGCCTTGGCACATCACAATCCAAGACAATTCCTCCCTAATCCCTCATTCGTACTACAACGTTCCCGTGTACCAAGGAAACCATCTACCACCCATGCAGAGCTAACCTTGTCCATCAAGGAAACCATCTACCGCCAATGAGGAGCTAACCTTGTCCGGTACCGTCCACACGTACTTACGAAAGATAAAGGGAAGAACACCACAAACATCACCGAGTCGGAGGAGACCTCTTCCCGTAACGGATCTCTACGAATCCTTAAACCTCGTATGCAACATCACCGAGTCGGACTAACGGTCGCGACTACGGCTTCACCCACCATGCCTAATCGACTAACGAAGTGGATCTCTAATGCAAAAACATGTCGGGGATGGACTCAATCGACCCGGAGGTTCCTCTTGAACCTTGGCGACCCAAACCCCTCTCATTTGAGATTTTGGTGCCCAAAAACTAGAAAATAAAAGATGCTAAAACATGCATCCTAAAACCAAGAGGAGAAGTGTCGTTACCCTCCAACTCCTCTTCCTAGCCATGAAAAAAATAGCCGGATGAAAACCTTCGCAACGATCTAGCCTCCACGGATCTGGACTCGGCTCGTAATTTGGAGCGCTGAAACCTCTCTAACAGCCGGATCTCCTCTTCCTCCTTCGCTCTCCCTTCTCTCTAGAACTTAGATAGAGAACTAGCGATAGAAGAATAAGGGTTTTGAAGACCTTCCCTAGGGTATATCCCAAATAGAAAGACCCCCAGCCTTCGGATCCCACACAAAGGAATGCATGGCTGCGATCCGAGTCCAGCCTGGAAATGGGCCGAACACTGCATCCCATCAAGGAAACCCCGTGACAACTAGTCATGAACTCCACTCGATGATTGTCGAACCAAAATCATTGACCGATGCTGAATCGTCGAACGGAGAATCACTGGCAACTCGTCGAATCAGCCAAATAGTCGAACGCATATCCATGGAAGTCGTCGAATGCAGAATGCTGGGGAAATCGTCGAATGCAGATCCCTGGCAAATCGTCGAATGCAGATCCCTGGCAAATCGTCGAACGCAGATCCATGGAAATCATCAAACGCAGAATGCTGGGGAAATCGTCGAACGCAGATCCATGGAAATCATTGAACGCAGAATGCTGGGGAAATCGTCGAATGCAGATCTATGGAAATCGTCGAACGCAGAATGCTGGGGAAATCATCGAATGCAGAGCCATGACAAATCTTCGAACACAGATCCATGGAAATCGTCGAACGCAAATTGATACAGCGGGACATGCCGTGTGACATGCCCATGTCACAGGCCGTGTACCCCTACACGACGATCGACACTCGACGATCGACGATCGACACTCGACGATCGTCGAACCGAGGGGACACGCCCCCTGTCATGCCCGTGTTCCAGGGAGTGACCTCCTAAGTATTTCGTCGACCGAAATTCATCGACCACGTGCCTTACTATGCCACCCGAGCGGGACACGCCCAGGGACATGCCCGTGTCCTAGGCCGTGTGACCCCCAACTAAGACCCAAACTTGGCCAAAAACGCTGATCGTCTCTCTTTCAAATTTTGGGGCGTTACACAAGGTCTGCCAAATGGATGTAAAGTCATCTTTACTAAATGGTGACCTAAAAGTAGAGGTCTATGTTGAGCAACCCTCAGGTTTTGTTAACTCTAACTTTCCTGATTATGTTTTTAAGCTTTGAAAGGATTTATATGGGTTGAAGCAATCTAATAAGGCATGCTATGGAATCCTGTCTAGCTTTCTCATTGAGAACAAATTCTCAAGGGGAAAGATAGACAAGACATTATTCCTAAGAGAAGTTAAGGGTAAGATCATCCTAGTCCAAATTTATGTTGATGACATAATTTTTGGGTCTATTGATGATGACCTCTACAAAAAGTTTGCAAAACTTATGCAATGGAAATTTGAGATGAGCAGTATATGTGAACTCAAGTACTTCTTGGGCCTCCAAGTAAGACAATCAGAGGATGGTCTATCCATCTCTCAGTATAAGTTCTCCATGGAGTTGATTAAAAATTTTGAATGGAGAGTGCCACCATAATGAAGACTCCTATGGGGTCAAATGTGTCGTTAGACAAGAATGAGTTAGAGAAACCTGTTGATGAAACCTTATATAGAAGCATAATTGGTTCCCTCCTCTATCGAACTGCTAGTAGGCCAGAAATTATGTATGATACATGTGTTTGTGCTAGGTACCAGACTAGACCTAAGGAATCTCATTATTCTGTAGCAAAAAGAATTTTGAGATATCTCAAGGGCACACATGATCTTTGTCTGTGGTACCCTTGGAATAATAACTTTAAATTAATTGGGTGTTCAGATGTAGAGTTTGCAGGTTGTCGAGAAGATAGGAAAAGGACCTAAGACTGCTGTTAATTTCTTGGAAGAGGGCACGTATCTTGGAGAAGAAAGAAGTAAACATGTATTGCAATATCAATAGCTGAATCAGAATACATCTCAGCTAGTAGCTACTGCACACAACTGCTATGGATTTATCATCAGCTCCAGGACTACAATCTGAAGATAAGTTGAAATATTGTTAGGAATCCTATATCTCATAACAGGACTAAGAACATAGAGATTAGGTATCTTTTCATTAGAGAGCATGTGGAATATGAGGACATCAGTCTTGAATTTGTCCCTACAAACAAGAAGGTGGATGATATCTTCACCAAGCCACTAAATGAAGCAAAGTTAAAATCCTTCCAATTTGAATTGGGTATGATGAACTTAGCATTGCTTCCGTAGCTCTTCATGCATTTTATTTGCAGGTAGCATTAATCCATGCTGAATAATAAAGATGATCCGACTCTAAGTACTCTGGCGTCGTGTGCGCTGAGACAACATCAGGCTTTGAGCGCGCTGAGTTAAAATGTCTAAGAGTCGAAACCATCGGGTGCGCTGAGAAAACTTCATGCGTCAAGTACATCAAATGAGTCTAGTGCATCGAGTCCACTTAATGCATACGAGGATAATATAAAGTGTGTGTTCTTAGAACAAAATACACTATTCCGAGCCCTTTCACGTTTCTACCCCCTACGACGGAAGATCGAAAAATCTACGGAATTTCAGAGTAGTAATGGGCCAAGAGTATTGGATTTCCTGTTCGTGGGCTCAGAGTTAGTAAGAAATGGGTTCAAGGATGCACTAGAGGAGGTACAACTCATTCTACATCTGCTGCAGGTTGCTAACCTATAACACGTTCTTTCAGAGCCAAGTCTGCTTTGGAAGAGAGAAGTACTTGAGTTTTACTCGAATGCAATGGTCAAATCCTCCTATACTAAAATCAAGTCTTCCATCAGCAGACATAAGATCAAGATAATCCCTAAAAGATTTAGCAAGGCACTACATCTGCCTAAGTTCAGGCCGTCAAGAGAGGAACTGTATCAAACTGATATCAAATCTACCATGAAGTGGTGTGGGCATTCAAAGCACACTACTGGTCCAATTTTGAGGAAAAATATGAATCTAAAAGTAAAATTTCTAGCCGATATAATTAAAAAGGCCCTGCTTTCCAAGACAGGATCTCAAGATACGATATGAAAAAAGATGTTCGAGATGATGACAAGGATAATCCTATCCAAGAAGGCAAACTGGGGGACAGTGCTATTGCACATAATAGTTGAGTGTATCCCATAGCCAAACCTGGTAAGGATAATATCTTTGTTCTTGGACACCAATATTCCAAGGATCATCAATTTGAGGCTAGGAACAAAGATTCACCACATGAGGAAAATGGACTGCAAGATGTTTGATATGTGGGACAGAGTTCTGTTACGACATCAACAAACTATTGAGAAGAAAAAAAGTAGTCTGGGTGAATAAAGACAGCTTAGATAACAGTTCTTCTGAAAATAAGGAGGAAGAGTCATATGATCCTCAGCTGTCTGAATCCTCTGAAGAATTGTTAGGTCCATTGATCCCAATGTCCCAGATTTGTAAGAATTCAAACAAGTCAATGACATACACAGTTGTATTTGATGTGTGTTTAAGTTTATGCATGCAGGATAGTCCTTGTCACATTGATTAGATCGGTCGATAAAAAGAAGGATGCAGGAAAGGCAGGAAATTATATAATTCCATAGGCATTGAGTGAAGATAGTTCACTCAACAACAAAGCACAAAAGGAGCTGGATATAGCAGGATCTGTCAAAGCCTCAATAGTGGAAGATAGAGAAGTGACCCAGTCCATAGGCGTTGAGTAATGTCAACTAATTCAACGCCAGGCAGCAAATTCGTCAAGTAAAGCTACCTCAGTCAAAGCCACAGAGTTTCTGGCAAAGAAAAATCAGCTAAGTACCAATGCGTTGGGTGAAGCCAGTTCACTCAACTCCAAATAACAGATAGAATTGAGACAAGCTCACACAGTCAAAGACAAAGAGATTCTGTCAAAGGAAAAAATTCTAAGTCCAAAAGCGTTGAGTGAAGCCAGTTCACTCAATGCCATGCTGATTCTGTCAAAGCCCAAGAAGAAAAATAAAAGAAAATCTGTTCAAGTATAAATGTTGTAACATCCCATTTCGTGCTAAACCCCTCACACACATTTTGAGTTAGTAGAATTGAATCAAGCTCGGAAAGCATCGAGTGAGTCGAGTGAACACGATGCCACCCGATGAATTAAACTTAGAAAATACTCAGGAAAATTTAGGCATCGAGTAATTTCGACGCCATTTGAAAAGGCATCTAGAGATCTCGAGTAATTTAACTTAGAAATTCTTGTGAAACTTTAGGCGTCAAGTGATCTCGATGGAATTCAATGAAGCATCAAGTGAACTCAACGCCACTCAACGTGACGTTTAGTGGTCTCAACGCACTCGACGCAATTTAACTTGGACACTGCAGGATGACTTTGGCGTTCAGTGGTCTCAACGCCACTCAAACTAGGCGTTGAGTGCTCTTAACACCACTCAATGCCTTGACTTAGAATTGTTGGAATGCTGACGGCATTGAGTGCTGCCAACACCACTCAACACTTCTGACTTAGATTGTTGCAGTGCTGATGGCATTGAGTGGTGTCGACACCACTCAACACGATGTTGAGTGGTGATGACACCACTCAACACTTTTCACTTATGATATTCTGGAGTGCTGAAGGTATTAAGTGGTGTCGACACCACTCAACGCGGCATTGAGTGGTGTCAACACACTCAACGCTTTTGGACTTAGAGCAATTTTTGGTATAAGTTTTATCTACATTGTCCGGCCTGAATCGGGTTTTCAGGAAAGGCGTTTTTAAACCCGGTTCTCTCCAACAACCTAATTAATAGGTTGATCTTCTTAAGAAGATTTAATTTTAAATAATAATTAATGGTCCAATAGAATTCTGACACGTAGCAGCATGGAGGAGGCCTGCTCAATGATGGCCAGCCTTGCTTCTCCATGCCCAGCCACTCCTCTTAAGTCAAAGCCTTTAAATCAACCAACCTCAACTCCATTCCACCTCACCATCACCTTCAGTGAGCCCTAAGAAGCAGGGGATTAGCCAGAGAAATCAGCAAATGAGCTAACTCGCTGGAGCAAGGGTCGTCCATGGCGCACCACCACCAAACCCGCCGTCAAGCTCATCTAAACGTCTGTTTCTCCTCCCCTCCTTCTGTGCTAGTTTTCTAGCTCTTTTAGGAGAGATATTGTGTCAAATGAGCCAGATTCCATGTGAGAGGGAGCTTGTCAAGCATTTCTCATTGCTCGGGTTTGCTGGAGGAGCCATCTCCGGCGGCCACGTCACTGGGAAACGCTAGACGCCACCTCAATATAGGTGGCGTTGATAATCGTCGGTGGTGGCAGCCGCCAAATGGCCAAGAAATATCAAAGAAATCTGCTACGGGTCGAGAAAATCTAGACCATTGGTTCATTGGGAAAGATGAGCCGATGCCGTCCATTATTTATATTAAAACTATAAGTTTATGTAATTTTTTCTGTCATAGTTTGAACAGCAACTTGCTTGTAAAGTTTAGGCCTCTTAGAGGTATTTTAAGAAATTATGCTCAACATAAAAAAGGTAGATCTTGATCTTACCTTTAATTTGACACTATAATCTTGAAATTTGGAGCAATATAGCTCTTTATAGGGCCATTCTACTAAGACTGGTCCTAGGCTAGGGAAGATTTTAAATGAGTTCCCAAGCCAAACCCTAACTCCTAATGTCATAAAATTGTGGACATGCATGTGCTTATGCTTGACTTAAGTCTTGTCCAATAATCAAAATTTTTGGGATATATTTTTTTATAGTTTTTATAGAAATATCATTTATTAAATAAATGGAATATAGGAAGATTCCCTATTCCAAATGACTCCAAATTTGGCTGGCATGGCCATTGGGTCATGATATGACTATAGTAAAGGTTTCAGGCCATTTGAACCTCTGTATGTTGTGGAAATCCAACACACATGGTGGAGGTAGATTTGTAAATATATGGTGCCAAATGTAAAAATGGGAAGTTAGCCCATTTGGCCCAACGAATGTCCATGGGATTTTGGACAAAGGCTTAAAGGGATGAATAACACCTCCCATAGAAAGAGTGGTATTTTTGTTAACAAAAATCCCATTATTTTGTATTTTTGGAAAATAAACTCTTTTGGAAATAAAAATGAGTTATAGGTCTACTGACCTTGTAAAATTCCCAAATTTTGATACATGCCCTAATAGGACAAAATACATATCTGGAAAAAGTTATATGTTTATTTGAAGACTATCTTATGTACATATTAGATTTACATTTTTACCCTTTTGGAATTTTTTTTTAAAAATAAGGGAAAATTATGTTGAAAAATTATGGAAAAATAATTTTGTGATTTAAAAAATTATGATGGAAATTATAGTCCTTTTTGTGATTTTAACCAGTATAATTATTTGAGAATTTTTGGATGAACATATATTGAAAACCCAAGTAGTGGCATTTTGGTAATAATGTCCACATGAATTTATGTTAGGTCAAATCACTGACTGGAATCATGAATTTCTGTCTTGAGTATTAATATATAGATTTCGATCACCAGTAATTTTCTAGGAATTTTTGGTTGTATATTTTAAGTAGTCCTTATGGAAAATGGATTATTTATTGATTTAATCATAAATAGAAAATATATGGAAATTCAATTTGCAAAGTCATGATTTTTTAATGAACAGACATTTTTAACCTAGATGAACCTTATATAATTTATTTAGGCATAATGGACCACTGGTTAGAGTAGTTCATGTTCAAAGTAACCTAGTTCACTTAATTAATTAATTTAAATCATGCTCCAAAACAATTGGAAAATAATGATGAAATTCTGAATGATCAATATTACCTACATGTCAAACCCATGATAAATACTTAGGGGCATTTGGCCCATGGAATTGACAGTCATCTCATATGGGTTAACATTAGGACATGGGTTGAGCTTAGTTAAAGTAACACCTAACACTAGGACCCACGAGGGATATGATAAGTAGTTGGATTGAGAAGCATATCAGGAAGATGAAACACTGGTTGTTGTCAAGTGGGCACTACATAGTAACGATTGTTAGAGTGTAAAGCCCGTGAAAAGTAATTAGAACAGAGATCGTCAGAAGACCGTCGTTCTCCCAACAATACCTTAAGCCATTAGGTTCACTCAAGAGCAACATTGAGAGTTGTTTATTAATAATGGGTAAACACTAATAAAAGTAAGTGTCCTTGAGAAATGGAGCTTTGGACTTCAGCCCATCATAGTTCTTAATGCCCCGAGAGCCCTTCACCGGGTATGCCCTGGGCAGTCCATGGACTAACCATAAGATGTTATGCCTAATAAGCCTTAGAGAAGAGTAGTTGATAAGTTGTAAATATAACTATTTTTATGTACATTATTTAAGTAATTTTCATTTTTTTTGTTGTTTTAGGTTAAATTTCTTTAATAAAATGCTCCTTTCATTGTAAATATTTGGCTAACTTATTTTATTTTATTTTTCAGAAAAAATCCAAAATTCGGCCAAAAACAGTAATGTCACGCCCATGTACTTAGGGTCATGCCCATGAGTAGGGCATGACACGTCAAACCCATGGAGATCAACATTTTTTTGAAGAAATTGATGGACACGCCCGGCCACACGCCCGTGTCGAATGACACGCACCGTGTCCTGAGCCCGTGTCCATCCCGCTCGATGATTTTTCACTCGACATTCGTCAACCCAACCCAACACGCCCAACGTCACGCCCGTGTTAGAGGGCGTGACTCCTCCACCTGGCCCGAAAAACTGCCGCCGGTGACTTTCAATGCTGACGGTGCCCAGCTCAACCTCCCCGACAAGCCCAATGTCACGCCCGTGACCTGGGGCGTGACCGCCGCGGTTTCAGCCATAAAGTCAAATCTCCAGTCAAAATCACCGGCCGCCATTTGAATAGTAGTGACATGCCCCATGACACGCCCGTGTTAGAGGGGGTGTACTTGTAAAATTTTGCCTATAAAAGACCAGCTGCTGTATGAGTTAAGGGTTCCGAAATTTTGAACCATTTTTTGACAAGGGCTGCTATTTGGAGCTTGCTTTAGTGCTATGTAAGGAACCCCCTCTCCTTTTTAAGTTTGTTTGTTTAAGAACTTGTAACCGACTTCTTTTGTAATAAACATTGTTAGTATTTCATACTTACATGCTCTGAAATGTCTCTGAAAGCCTCCTTTTCATTAATCTTATATATTTATGATTTCATTTTCATATTGTGTGTGTGCCTGTATGAGTTCAAATTGTGAAATTTATGTTTTAAAATGAAAAAACATTTTGTTTTACTTTCATTTATGTCGAAATTTCTAGCCGTTTTCCTTATCATACTCTTTAGAATTGGTTAGACTTAGGATTTTTATGCTTCCAAATTCATTCTTATGAACCTGTAAAACAATAAAAAAGGTGATTTTCATTCCACTTAACTTAGATTTTTCTTCGTTTTGATTATAAAATTGTTGCTTATTTTTAGCTTTCTTCTACTTTTTAAGCCGTTTTACAAAGCTATAAAAATGTATAATGCGTTATTTTAATTTTTCAACAAATTTGATTTTCGCAATTACTTAAAAAGATTTTTGGTCAAATAATTTTTATTTCCACTTTTTATGCATTTCTATGAAAAACTAACGGTAAAAGGTAAACATTTTAATTTTTCAGGCACTTGCTTTTCTCGCTTTAATTTGAAAACTCTTTGCTCAAACAATTTTTATTTTGTCTTTTTATGCATTTCTACGACATTGTAGCGGTAGAAATGCAGTTATTTTAATTTTTCGATAACTTTGTTTTTCTTAATTTTTTCGCCTGCGTGCGTGCATGTATGAGATAAGTTTTATTGCTTTCTCCAATTATTTAGAGTGTGTGCGTGTGCGCATTTATTTTTGCCTACTCGTTAAGAGTTAAATGATGTGTCTTTAATTTTTCACCTACTCATTTGAGTAGGATTTGCAAGTGTGAGTATTTACTTTCTACAGTGTGATTATTTCATTTTCTTTCGTGTGTGTGTGTGTGTGTGTGTGTGTGTGTGTTTTAATTGCAGCAAGTGTGTGTGTTTCTATTTCCGCCCACTCGTAAGAGTCAAATGGCTGGACTTTATTTGAGTAGGACTTGTTGTATCTATCTTCCGCCTTCTCGCTAGGAGTTAAATGACCGGACTTCATTTCCCTCTTACTCGTTTGAGTAGGACTTGTAATTTTCAGCTTTTATTTAACGCCTACTAATTTGAGTTAAATGGCAGGTTTTTATCTTCCGCCTACTCGCTAGGAGTTAAATGGTCGGACTATATTTCTCGCCTACTCATTTGAGTAGGACGTATACTCGCATTTATTTTCGCCTACTCGTTAAGAGTTAAATGACGGCCTTTATTTTTCGCCTACTCATTTGAGTAGGATTTGTGTGTGTGTGTGTGTGTGTGTGTGTGTGTATTTCAATTAAGTAAGTAAGTGTGTGTATTTCAATTATGCAAGTGTGCGTGTGTGTGTGCATTTATTTTGTCCTACTCGATTGAGTAGGACTCACTTTCATTTCAGTTCTACTCGTTTGAGTAGGACTTGCAAATTTTCAGCATTTATTTCCCTCCCACTTATTTGATTGGGACTTGCAATTTCATTTATACAATTTTCTCTTACTGGTAACTTAGTTTTATTTCTGTCTCTTTATTATGTGTATGGATGAGTGCGAGTGTTTTTATTTGTAGTAACTTTTCTAATATCACGTTATCTTGCATTTCTTCTTATTCTCTTTATAACCCTTGAGCGAATAGTTTAGAACGCTTGCCTAACCAAACTCATAATCTATCCAAATTCCGATGAGTGGCTAATCGTTTTTAACCCTCGGTATCGAAGTGCTTTGGATATAAAAAATGTTTTAAATAACTAAAGGTCTTATTTTTCTATTTAATTAAAAACTTAAGGTTTATCCCGGGTTAACGACGCGTAGAACCACATATCAATGTGTCCGTTATCCATACGCTACCTAACCGAGAGGCCGTGCGTATGGACTGATCACCCCTGCATAATGAGAGTTCTGCACTAACCCTCGAGAGAGGAGGCACGCTAACTCTACCGGATTGGGTTCCCCACCCAATAGCGGGGATCTTAGCGTACTGCGTGCATTAAGAGGAATCCTTCATCGGACGAGAGCCCGGTCGAATAGACTTAATCTCCAGGTGAGCGATATTCTAAGAGATAGGTGATCTCATACTTTTGGAACCTACACGACCAAGTTTCCGCCTTAATTAAATTGAAACTTTAGATCTCTAGTTATTCAAATCTATTTTTGATCCTAACAAAATTCGATACCGAGTGTTATCTCTTCATCGTCTTTAATCTTAATCAATTTTCGTCTTACTTTAGTTAAAATCAACAACTTACTATTTCGATAAAATAATAGTGCTTTCCGAGCAGTAGGGATAATCAACCTGTTCCCGGGAAATTTACGATTTGGATATTCCCCAGAATATTTTGTATTACTTACGATAGGTGCACTTGCCTCCCTTAGCAAGCTCGCGGCGTTTGACTCATCGAACCAACCACCCACATAAGAGTCTGTTTGCGGGCCATCAAGTTTTTGACGCCGTTTTCGGGGAAACTTTGAGTTGTTATTTCGAATCCGAAGTCTATTACTTTTACCTTTATTTCTAAAAACTAAAACAAAAAAAAAACAGAACTTTACTTAAAATCCAATTTTTTTTTAATTTTCTAGTTTATATTTTAGGGTATAAGATCCGTGGACAACCTTTGGAATCCGAAAATTTGGATTTCGATCCTGAGATCGAACGCTCCCTTGCACGTATTCGGTCTCAATGCCGAAATTCCTCTTTGGATCCCAAAGAATCCGTCGGAGAACCCTCTGCCGTTGCTATGGCTGACCCCAATCCGAATGCGGCCGTCGAGTGTACAATGTCATATTATGCCTGACCGAATTCTCACGATGCTGGGTCCAGTATTGTTCGCCCGACGGTGGCGAACAATAATTTTGAGATCAAATCGAGCATTATCCAAATGATCCAAAATTCCATGCAGTTCGATGGACTGCCGGATGAGCCCCCGAACGTTCATTTGTCTAGTTTTTTGGAAATCTGCGATACCTTTAAGGTCAATGGAGTCACTGATGACGCCATTCGTTTGCGCCTGTTTCCATTCTCCCTCAGATCCAAAGCCAAGGCGTGGTTAAATTCCCTCCAACGAGGATGTATCACCACCTGGGCCGAGCTTGCGGAATGGTTCTTAACGAAGTATTTTCCGTCCGCCAAGACTGAAAAGTTGCGGGCGGACATTTCTTCATTCATGCAAAATGATTCTGAGTCTCTATTTGAGACTTGGGAGCGCTTTAAATAATTCCTTCGCAAGTGTCCGCACCACGCGCTGCCTGCGTGGTTGTAGGTCCAAATCTTCTACAATGGACTTAACTATCAGACACGTCAACTGATTGACACGGCTGCCGGGGGCACCTTGAATAATAAGACCCCCGAGGCTGCCAAAGCTCTTATTGAAGAGATTGCTATGAACAACTACCAATGGAACGTCCCGCGGGGACATCCCAAGCAGGTGGTCATCCTCTTCAAAGTGGATTCCACTGCCCACTTAGCCCTTCAAGTTGAAAGGCTGACGAAGCAGGTGGAGGAGATGTTTGCTACCTCCTCCACTCTGCCTTGGGCGATTCCCCCTAATGCCGGCGTAGTCAATGAATTCGTAGACTACGTGGGAAATGCTGGGCAACCTTCCTTGAACCCCAACAATAAATCTTATAGTAATAACTATAATCCGGGTTGGAGGAACCACCCCAACTTCTCATGGAGCAATGCAAATAATGCACAGCACCTGCCCAATTCTTTCGTGCTTGGATTTCTGCCACCTCCCCCTCTTCCCAAACCCTCCCCTATGGAGGAAAGTTTTCTAAATATATAGCTTCCAACGAGTCAAATATCCGGAACATCACCGGATCGCTAAAAAACTTAGAACTTCAGGTTGGACAGCTAGCGCGAATGATTTCCGAGCACACGCTCGGGGCACTACCGGGAAACACGGAGCCCAATCCGTGGGAGAATACGCTATAACCCTCCGTAGCGGAAAGGTGGTGATCGGTCCAAAATGGATCGATCCGCACGTACATATTTCACCTCCGACCCCTCTTCCCCCTTCTTCGATTACGCCGCCTTTACAAATTTTAAATGAAAACATTATTAAAACGCCCTTGCCATATCCACACAAGCTCGATAGTGAGCGTAAGGACGTGCAGTATGGATTTTTTTTTTTTATTAAAACAAATTCATATTATTGTTCCATTCTGCGAAGCAATCTCGCAGATGCCCAAATATGCGAAATATTTAAAACAACTTCTTTCTAATAAACAAAAATTAGAAAATATTTCGCCAGTCAGCTGTACGCCAACGTCTCGACAAGCGGCGGTCGGCTAAACGCCAGTCAGCTAACATGAGCGGACCAAATATAATGCACCCACCCCTTTTTCTGGGCTATGGCGCGCATTCCCTGCAAATAGATAATATACAACTTCCTCGGAGTCTTCTCTGGGAACCCCAGAACATCACAAATCTGGCTCACACGTCCGGATGGGCTTCACACAGCATGCCTAAACCCGTACTCACACTTCCGGGTGCTAATGCAGTTAATTGCAGGGTCATACACGTCAACCCATTAGAGAGCTTCCTTCCCCCACCCGTTGGTGGAGAGGGGCTTCCATGCAAATATGTAAACTGAGGGCTTCACCTGCCCAAGTAGAAACATTGTTACCCTTGACGCGTGTTTTTTGTCGGCAGTGTCGGGCCTTGCTGAAGAAATAACTTCCCATTCTACTCCTTGATGGCCGAGTCTTTGCTGGGAGAGATGGAATCATCCCCCTCTCTCTTGGTAGTTGGTTCGAGGTCCAGGCGGCGGCAGGAGAGAAGCTCTCGGCCGGCCTTCTGTAGGCGGCGCCGGGAGAGGAGCTCCTGGCCGACCTTGCTATAGGTGGCGCCGGGAGAGGAGCTCCTGAACGGCCTTGCTGTAGGCGGCGCCGGGAGAGGAGCTCCCGCCCGGCCTTGCTGTAGGCTGTGCCGGGAGAGGAGCTCCCGGCAGGCCTTGCTGTAGGCGGCGCCGGGGGAGGAGCTCCTGGCCGGCCTTGTTTTGCCCTAGGCGGTGGCGATAAAGAGAGAGAGAGAGAGAGGGGCTCGGGCTGCTGCTTGCCAGCAGCGGCCTGGACAGAGGGTGGAAAGGGGCGGCTCGAGCTGCACTCCTAGCGGTGGCCTGGACAGGAAAAAGAGGAGGGGCTCGGACTGCACTTCTAGGCAGCCGGGGAAAGAGGGAGCGGTGCGGGGGTGCTGCTCCAGGCCGAGAGAGAGAGAGAGAGGCGGCCGGGTTGCTGCTCCAGGCCGAGAGAGAGAGGGAGGCGGCGGGGTTGCTGCTCCAGGCCGAGAGAGAGTGGGAGGTGGTCGGGTTGCTGCTCCAGTCCGAGAGAGAGGGAGGCGGCCGGGTTGCTGCTCCAGGCCGAGAGAGAGAGGGAGGCGGCGGGGTTGCTGCTCCAGGCCGAGAGAGAGAGGGAGGCACGGGGGTTGGGGGTTACTGCTCCAGGTCGACGGGAGAGAGAGAGAGAGGGAGGCAGACAGCTGCTATTCTCCGGGCCGAACCCTAGCGAGGGAGAAAAAACCTCCGATCTCCTATACTCTTTTTCTTCTCTTTCTTCTCCCTTCCCCCCGATCTGCCTCCTTCCCCCTTTTTCTTCTTTTTTTCCTTTTTCATTTTTCCTCTTTTCTTCTTTAATACCCGTACCCCCCTCCTGCTCCCTTTCTTTTTTTTTTTATTTTCCTCCCCTGTACCCCCCTCCTGCTCCATTTCTTTTCTCTGCCACCGCCTATCTCATCCCTCCTCCTTTTCTTTGTCCAAAATCCAATACATACATATAATATATATATATTATAATATAATATTAAATATATATATTTATATATCAAAAGTCTATGCACATAAAACCTTCGCACGCACGCACGAGCACCCGCACGTCATCGAACGGGGCTGTACCACATTGCCGCTGACAACATGTCCTGAGCGCGCTAATTGGGGAGGGTCCCACTTGACCAGATACAAGGTTGTACACTGCACCCATAAGATTTTCCTTCCTGATAATTGCCGCAAAACCATTCAGCCGCAGTGACGACTTAACCCAAACATGAAAGACGTTGTTAAGGCCCAAACGAGTGAACTCCTGAACATACTCGTCCTCTGTCTTATCTCACTGCATTAAGTGCAGAAATTTCCTCTGAAGGGCCAACCTTTTTGAAACCACAATGTACTTCTTTAGGAAAGCATCCCCAAATTCTTCCATGGACGGGGTGCATCCGGGAAATTGGAGGCCGCTATGTCTCACCCGCCACAACTTTGCGCCTCCCTCAAACATGAAAGCTGCAAACTCAGATTTCTTCTCCTCTGGCGTCTCTGCCGACCTCAAAAGTTCTTGGATCTGTGCCCACAAATCCTCCGCATCAGTCGGAGTACCGACTCCCTTGAACGTTGGGGGATGAAAGCTCAGAAAATACTTCATCTGCCATTCTCCATGCCCGACTACCACTCTTTCTGCCAAAGGCTCTGCACGCCTAGCTTCTCCACGCGGCATGGCCGTCGCCAAATCCGGTGTAGCAGGGGTTGCTACCTGAGCTGTGGCTGCAGCTTGGGATGCCACCATTGCTTCTGCAAGCATGCGACAGAAGTCGGCCGGGTTTACACCCATGGCCAAAGGACCTTTAGCAGTGGCGCTGCTCGCCGAAAGCTCTTCTCTTGGTCTCGACGTACCCGGCTCGTTGCTTGCACTCTTACATAAGGACACTTACGATCCCGCATTAATCTTATGTGGATAACTTCTATACGCACTGACCTTGAATCTAACCTCGCTCTGATATCAAATTGTAACACCTCTCCTGTAATGACCATATAATATCGGTCCGACAGGAGCCCCATAATATATTGACGCGACAGCTTTAGTATTATAAGATGATATAACTACCCAATCTCAAAACTCATAATCAAACCACAACAAAAACTTCAACCAAGACTAGAAGTTATCCACATACACAAGAGTATCGAAATGACCTTATGGCCTTACAACAATAGAGAGTCCCAAACTCCATCAATACATAACATATCAAAGTGCAATGGCACTCCTAAGTAACCTCAGCTTGCAAGCTGGAAGTCGAAAGCACGAAACATACAATATCACAAAAAGTAGAGCTAATGCAAAGCTGGTAACACTTCATGAGGCTTAGGCCTTTTTGGCCGGCGAGCTAGCTCCTACTTGCTATCCTTGTCCTGAAAAATTTTGGTTGTAACGTGGGTCAGCAAAGGCTGACCTCAAACTGTGTAACAAACACATCTCCTCCCGGACGCCCCTAACGGACCCCGCGGTACTCCTCCAACCTGCAAGTCAGCACGTCGTATACAATTTACATAAACAAGTAATGTACTAAAGAACAGGCTTGGATGTCTCAAACAACATTCACGTTCTCTACTGTTGAGCATATAAAGAAAAGGGGCCTACTATGCAGCATGTATGCAAAACTCGGGCTTCACCCAAGGCACCCTATCGCGTATGCATCTAGCACATCATCACATCATCTGGGTACTCATCATTTCCCCATTGGCATTAAGCCGCAAATAAAGGGGTACTGCCATTCCCCCAACGACACATAGGACGACACACGGAATTCTTGACAAGGCCCCACCCGCTCATGGTCTTAGTCCCGGGCTTGCCTGCAAGCTCTAACTTCGCATGTCAGGATTCCGTCTAACACACTGACCGATTCTAAGAAGCCTTGCTGGACCCCACCCACCCAAGGCCTCATTGCCCCGGCTTACCCCATGCTTAGCATTCTCGTCAGTCTCACATAAGGGGACTAGTCTCACTGGAACACTCTCCACACATGACTTGCATGTCACGGGATAGCCAGCCGACCACGGAGACAAAGCCATGCCTTAGCACATCACAATCCAATATCAATTCCACCCTAATCCCTCATTTGTACTGCAACGTCCCCGTGCACCAAGGAAACCATCTACCTCCAATGCAGAGCTAACCTTGTCAACCAAGGAAACCATCTACTACCATTGCGGTGCTAACCTTATCCGATTTCGACTACACATACTCACTCGAGAAAAGGGAAAAAACACAAACATCACAAACGACATCTTGCCGCAATGGATTTCTACAAAATCCCTAAAGCTTATATTAAACATCACCGAGTTGGACTAACGGTCGCGACCATGACTTCACCCACCATGCCTAATCCATTAACGGAGCGGATCCCTAATGTACAAACATGCCGGGGACGGACTCAATTGACCCGGAGGTTCCTCATGAACCATGGCGACCTAAACCCCTTTCATTTGAGAGTTTGGTGCCCAAAAACTAGAAAGTAAAAGATGCTAAACACGCATCCTAAAACCAAGAGAAGAAGTGTTGTTACCTTCTGACCCCTCTCCCTAACCAAGGAAACTTAGACGGATGAAAACCTTCGCAACGGTCTTGCCTCCACGGATCTGGACTTGGCTCGCGATTTGGAGCACCGAAGCTCCTCTGGTAGCCAGATCTCTACTTCACCTCCTTCCTTGCTCTCCCTTCTCTCTAGATCTTAGAAAGAGAGTACTTGATGAAGAATGCGGGTTCCCAAATCCTATTCCTGGACTTACCTCAGCAAGGACAACCCTGGACCATCAGATCCCAAAAGAAGGAAACGAACGGCCACGATCCGAATGGAAAACCAAAATTCCTGGGCCGAACACGGCTTGCGACACGCCCGTGTCCAAGGCCGTGTGCCTCAAACGACGCCGAAACCGTCGCACCCAGAAAAGGACACGGGGACTGAACACTCCCGTGTCACTCAGTATACGCCCATGTTGCAGGGCGTGTTCCTCCAAAGACACGGGATCTAAAACCACCCGAGAAGGACACGGGTAATCCACATGCCCGTGTCAAAATTGACACCCCCATGTCAGGGCGGACACGCCTGGGCTCCATGCCGTGTTCAATCCCTTATACAGCCCGACTCACAACCCGAACAGGACACGACGTGGGACACGCCCATGTCCCAGGCCATGTTCGAAGTCTCGACGGTCGTCGACTGCCTCTTCGCTGACTTCGCGAAAAATTCGTCGAACATGTGCACGATACGGCCTTGGACACGCCCGTGTCCCAAGCTGTGTTCACTGTCTCGACATTTCGTCGAGCGAAGTTCGTCAACCACCCGAGACCTCCAATGAACCCGGGCACGACACGGCCATGGACACGCCCGTATCCTAGGTCGTGTTCCCTATCTCGAAACTTCGTTGAGCGAATAATCGTCGACTTCCCGGGCTTTCGACGAATCAGAGCACGACACGGCCATGGAGATGCCCGTGTCCTAGGCCGCACGACCCTTACCAAGACCCAAACTTGGCTCTCGATGCTGCTCGTCCCTCTTTCGAATTTTGGGGCGTTACAGGGCAATAGTCTACTACAACATGCATGTTGGAGACATCCTCGCCCATCCCATTCAGAGGCGTTCATCTCACGGCAACCAATGAGCACTATAGATCGACATACGCCTATAGTGTAATAAACCAAGGAAACCCCCCACCCCCACCATCTACATTGCCACCAATCGACCCCTCACAATGCAGGTACATAGTACCTCTAGATCGACCTACCACAGTAGTGTAACAAGCCGGGGAAACCCCCCTCTGCATTGCTACCAATCGAGATCTCATAACACCGTACCGCTTTCCGGTCCAGCTCACAGCTCACGCGGAGTGTACAATTCCAATGCCATAAAGGCTCCACAATCCCAAAGAATGGTTCTCATGACCACATCACATACAGCTTATGCAGAGCATCCAACACAAGAAGCTCACACAAAGCATCCGGGGTATTTTCCTGGCCATAAACCCCTAGTACTTCCTGCTACTCACAACTCACAGGCACCCTCCCAAACTCCAAGTACTCGTTATATACATGGAGTCATCTCTGGTTCGCAATATAACCATCACCAATCCAGACCAACCATCCGGATGGGCTTCACACAGCATGCCAATGTCGTACTACACATTTTCGGCTCTAGATGCATACTCAACCGGGGATATCCACTATCAACCCGCTGGAATCACTTACGCTTTCCACCTCTTGGTGGAGGATTCCAAGCACATGCATAAAGGAGGACTTCACTTGTAAAAGAAGGAGATCGTTACCCTTGACGATCGCTTTGGAGCGATGAAAATCTAGCCAGATGGAAATCACCGTGATGGCTTTGCCTCCATAATGTTGAACTCGGCTCTCGATTCGGATCTCCGAAGCTCCACCAGCGGCTGAAATCCTTCTCTTTCTTCCTTCCTTGCTCTCCCGTCTCTCTAGCACTTTTTGAAAGAGAATGGCCAAAAGAAATGAGAAGTAATTCTCAATCCTTAGTCTTATAACAGCAGGAAGGAGCTTGGACCATTATATCCAATTAAAAGGAAATGAATGGCCACGATTTGCTCTGAAAAGCATCTTTCCATGGCTAACACGGCTTGTGACACGCCCGTGTCATAGGCCATGTTGCTTAAGTGGCACACAACCGACTCAACCTAGATTAGGAAACGGGCTCGACACGCTAGTGTCAAGCTCCTGACATGACCGTGTCCTATAGTACACACCCGTATGGAGGGGCGTGTCCCTCAATCGACACAGGACCAATAATCCCGAAAGGGACACGGGTTCCCAACACGCTCGTGTCATCATTGACACGCCTGTGTCAAAATAATCAGGTAAAAGTGCAAAGTAAGAGATGGGTTTACCAAACCCGAGTACAAAATGCTGAAGACCACAACTGGATAACCAAATAATTATGAGTACAACAAAATCAGTAGTAAATGAGTCAATCGAACAAATGCACCAAGTGTGGAACGATGCCATTTTTCAACAATATCTGCAAGGATTAGAATAAAAATCATAGATTGATCCAGAAGTAAAATGAGCATAATATAGCTCAAATAAAACTTGAATCATTAACACTTGGCAATATCAACCGGGCGGAGTCGGTGACCAATTGTCCCAAACCAGGCTCCCAAGACAAAATGTCTCAAAAATACAGAGGCCCTGCGGTGGTGGCCACTTGCCCAAACCCAAACAAACAGTCCTCATAAAAAAAGATCAAACATCCGCCAAGTGCATCGATCCACAACAGACTTCTAGTTGATGGTCCTTTATCCACTGTCAACCTTCATAGTCGAAGGAACTTCAGAACCTACCCTAATCCGAAGTTAAAACCTTAAGATAAACTAAAACCAGTCCTAAAACCATCCTAAGGACTAAACCAGCCGAAATTGGTCAAAATGGCGAAAAATTTTAAGTCCCAACAAGTTCAGCGAATTTTCCTTATACTCGACGAAACTGACATGCAACAACCTACGATATTCGTCAAACTCCGAATGACTCTCGAAGAATGGCCAACGGTAATCGTCGAACTCTGTTCGACGCTCGACGAATGGACATCGATATTCGTCGAACTCCGTTCGAATAATAGGTAACGATATTCGTCGAACTCCGCTCGACGCTCGACTAATGAACAACAATATTCGTCGAACTCCGTTCGACGAATGGACCGATGCTCGATGAATGGTCAACGATATTCGTCGAACTCAGTACGATAGCTTATGATTCACGCCAAAAATGACTTAACCTAAATTCGATGATACTCGCCGAATTCTACTTTACTAATACTCAACAAAAATCCCTCATCCACATGATCGACGAGTCTACGGCTTCCCATACCGATACTCGGCGAACACCATTACAATCACGCAAATTTTTACTTATCACAAATTTTCCTAATCTCTATAGTTTGGCCAAAAATCAAGATCAAGCCTAGAGGGACATTTTCATGTTTCCTACTCTACTCCTAATATCTAAGGGAGGAAACCAAAGGAAGGAGATCAAATAAAAATGATCAAGCAAGGGAAGAGATCCACTTGCCTCAAAACATTGGAGAAACGCCGCTCGCTCGCGCCGCTTCAAGGATCGGCCCTAAGAAACATTTCCTGAAACTTTTGGAGGAGAAAGGAGGCCAAAATCTCCAACCCAAACGTACAAAAATTGGGGAAACAGGAAGATCTTACCACGATCGCGAAGCCATCACCGAAAGCTCTCCAAATCTCTACTCAAACGTCGAAATCGACCACTAAATCACCCCAAATCGTTGGCCGAAAGCTCCGTCGGCCTGCACGCCATTTCTCGCAAAACCACGCCACCGGGTAGGGGAAAGACGATGAATAGTAATACTAGGGTTTTTGTTTATTACGTATGTCTCAACTCAAAACAAACTCGCGAGAGCGGGCTTCCAATGCATAGGAAAAGAGGACTTCACATGTCCTTGGATGAGAATCGTTACCCTAGCATTTTTCCTTTGTGTCATTAAAATGTATGCGGATGAAAAGCACTGCAATATCCTCGCCTCCGTAGATCTGAATTCGGCTCACAATTTGGAGCTCCGAAGCTCCGCCAGTAACCAGATCTAGCCTACTTTCTTCTTCCTTGCTCTCCCCTCTCTCTAGACTTTAGAAAGAGACTAAGTGAAAGAAATGAGGGATTTGAAACCCTATTCCCGGGTATATCATAGCAGGAACAACCCCCAGCCGTACGATCCCAAAATATGGAAACGAACGGCCACGATCCGTAGCTGAAATGCAAAATCTGGGCCGAACACGGCCTGTGACATGCCCGTGTCCAGGGACGTTTTCCCCATTCTCCGTCGAAACCGACGCATCCCGAAATGCACACGGGCACTCGACACGTCCGTGTTAGACCTGACATGCCCGTGTCATCCAGTACACACTCGTTTTCCCGGGCGTGTTCCTCCATCGACACAGGACCAACACCAACCCGAGACACACACGGGTCATTGACATGCCCGTATCTATCCGACACGCCCGTATCTATCCAACACTGCCCGTGTTCCCAAAACCATGTATATCCAAAGAAACAACCCGGTTTCAACCCGAGAAGGACACGGCCTGTGACACGCCCGTGTACCAGGATGTGTTCTCTGATCAACGATCGTTGACCCAAAATTTGTCGTCCTCTCAGCCAGATCGTCGATGCGAGCTCGATACGCCCTGGGACACGCTCGTGTCTCAGGCTATGTTCGCTGCTCGACGATCGTCGACTCCATAATTTGTCGACCTCTCGGCCAGATCGTTAACCCAAACATGATATGCCCTGGGGCACGCCCATGTCCTAGGCTGTGTGCTCCCTGCCAAATTCCAAATTTGGCTCAAAACACCTCCCGCCGCTCTTTTTAGTTTTGGGGCATTACATAGGCCCATGCAGTTTTTTAGTTCTAAGTAGATTTCTTTGAATCGGTATTCTAAATTTATCATTTTGACATAGCTGAGTCTTATTAGTTTCTAGTTCTTAAATATAGGCATCATTTTTTAACATTGTAAGTTAGCAAACTGTAGTTGTTCTTTTTATTCGGTTAGTTGCGTATTAATGGTTGCTAGATAACATTATCACTTTTTCATTTGTGGGATAATACTTTCTTGGTGTCTAGAACTTGTCTCTAGCTACTCTCGAAGCATTTGCGCCGTTTTTCACGTACTTTAGAAATGATTTAGGCCACCCATTGATCCGTTTGACCCTTTTTGCACACCAAAATATTTCACCTTTGCTAAAACAATTTTGGGCCTTTTTCAATTTTTTTTCTTTATTTAGCTCCACCTTTCATTATTTTTCACCAAAGCCAAAATGTCCTTCCTAATTTCACACTAGACTATGAGCTTAAAAAATTATTGTGTTGGGTTATCTTTTAAAATGAAAAGGAAAATTTAAAGCTTACATTTGGAGCTCCCCTAAAAAGAAAAAAAAAGTTATTATCAAAATTTGAAGTCAAAATGTAAAATCAAAAAAAAAAGAAAAAGTAGTATATTTTGGCCAATTTAATGAAAAGAGGAAAAAATGCATGCCTTGTTTTGTTAGTTTGAATTGGAGAAATGATGTACTTGTCATTTCTTATTTTTATCATTTTTATGTTTATTTGGAGCTCACCCTTGGTTTATTGTGTTTTAGCCATCACGTTTATCTTTGATTTTCAATTCCTAATCATTTTCCTAAGCCAAGTCTTTATGCCTATTTAAGTCCTTTTGATCTTTAGACGTGAACCCACGTAGTGGAGAGAGTGTGAACGGATAGGCCTATGACCACGATCACTGATGGATTTCTTTGGATGTTATCTTGCGGTGATTTAGGGATAAATGTTATTTAGCAACCTAGTAGTTCGCTCAATACACCGTTTATTTAGAATCTCTACTTTTGTTTTTCTTATTTTCATTAATTTTGTATGCCTTGTTTAGGGATTTAGAAATATGTAATTCTTCTTTATGTTCTAATAATATTTTTAGATCTCCATTTTCAAGTTTTCTATTGTGCACTTCTCACCCCACTAGTTGTTAACATAGAAATTAGGGTAGTTTAATTTTTCATGTTTTGGTTTTCTTAATCTATGAAATTTAAATTGCTTGTTTACTTTTATTTCTCTCCCCTAGTTTTCATTTTCATTTGCTTGAGGGCAAGCAAATACTCTTGCATGGGGGAATTTGATGACTACTTTTAGTCATCATTTTTGGGGGTAGTTTAGTATGCAAAATTCCTAAGTTTATTTATATTTTTATGTTTTTTTTGTTATGCTTGTTATGTTTAGTTTTATTTTTAATAACTAATATTATGTTATGTTATAAAATATATCTAACATTTTGTTTATTTATTTTGTTTTATTTGTAGGTTCAAGCCCTTAAGTTGAAGTCCACGTACAAGCAGCCCCTCTACATGTATGATGCAGCCCCTCTACAACCCGAGCTCACCAACATGGAGCAGCCCGAGCTACTCTCCAAGCCTTTAGAAGTAGTGCAGCCCCTACAACTATCAAACACGAGCAGCCCATGCAACCCACAAAGAATATTTCGGCCCACATTATGAAGCCCATGCATGGCCGGCCCTCTCTCTCCTCTACTTATTAATTTCTCCATGCATGCACCTTGCCACCCATGCATGGCCGCCCCCTCTTTTCCCCCCTTCATTATTCTACATTCACCTCCCCCTCTCTACTTTATATTTTCCACTTTCATTTCCATAAATTACATGCAATGAATCCCTCCTCTTCTCTCACCACCTCATTTAATATCATGCATGAACATCTCCAAGTACATGGCCGACCATACCCTTATGCCCTTCATTTCCACCATTTTCTAGAATCTTCCTCCTCTCCTATAAAAGGAACCCATGTCACATGCATTTAAAAAGGTTGGATTGGAGAGAAAGCAAGAGAGATAACTAGTTCAAGTGCAAGTTTCCATCTTTATTTGTTGCTAAGTGTATTTCTTTCCTTGTTGTATTTTTTCTTTTAGTAGTATAATCTTGTCTCTCTTTATTACTATTATTGTGTACTGCCTTTTTATTAATTAATGAAAATGTATTTTCTTCATCTTATTTTTGTTTCCTTTTCAATAATTCGTAGCTAATTTTCCTTTAGCATTCGATCATGAGGATCCATGAAATGAGATGAGATTTCCTTTTACTTCTTAGTTTTATTTTTGTCAAAATTATCCTCGATCCTTCTTTGATTTTTCTCGTGTAGACTCCGTATTTCTGGTATACGGTAGTAGGAAATTTGATCTCATTTCATAGTAGTCGAGAGACTCATTGATTTGAAAGATCACTCAAAGAAGAAAGGAGATGCACGCAATCCTAGAGATAGGACAACGTAAATCCTCTAGATTGGAGTCAAATCCAATAGTGCGGATCACCTCGATAATGCAACTTTAGGCCTTCTTGATTTGCAAAGAGATTTCGGTCAAAATGTCTATAAGTTAGGAGATTTAATGCTCTCGCGAGATTATTTCTTATTTTCGGATCCGTCACGGTCGAGTTTGGTTTGCAATCATAAAACTATTTTTTCATCCTTCTTATCCTCTTTTCATGGTGAATCATTGATCGAATGCTATACTTTTTTATCCGAAGTTTTCGTATTGTCTTTAGTTTAATTTAAAATTCCTCCAAAAACCAACAATCGTACAGTGGGATAATAGTAGAAGCGTGATTAATAGTAATTGACAACCCCGAGTTTTAATACGACCATGGTATTACAATTTGATAGGTACACTTGCCTTTTCGGTTTTATAGTGAAATCAATTCACCACTTATCAACTCAAGGGCATGGCCAAGAGTTGGTGGTTGAGGGAGAAAGAAATCTTGAAGGATGGATGCTCGTGGGAGTCCTTCAAGGAGTTATTGTTGAAGAAGTTCTTGCCGTCTGTGTAAAGAGACCGGTTGATGAATGATTTCCTTCACTTGAAGTAGAGGCAACTTACTGTCAGTGAATACGAGGTGGAGTTCAGTAAGCTGATCGACTTTGCACCTGACTTAGTATCTTTAGAATCAAACCGAGTCAAGCGATTTCTGGGTGGTCCTCAGAATGACATCCAGCAGCTTACCAGTGCCTACGGATCCGGGACTTATTCTGAGGTGGTAGAGGCTACTCTGAAGGTGGAATCCATTGACAATGCCAAGGTCAGAGGTCAGCAGATGAGGAAGGATAAGAGGAAGTCTGTTGAAGGTAAGGAATCACATGAATATGGGACTATAAAGAGGAAAAGAGGCAAGGAAATGTGCAATTTCTGTGGTCGGGCAAGCCACCAGTTCGAGAGATATTAGCAGAGACTGGGAGCTCGGAAGCGAGAGCAGGTGAACGCGATTGAGGGCGCTCCAAAAGAGAGATCAGTTTGTTCCAGTTGCAACAAGATGGGGCATGATGCAGCACATTGCTGGAAGGACAAGACCTGTTTTCTATGTGTGTGTGGGGGGGGGGGGGGAGGGGCATGTTAAGAGTCGTTGCCCGTATGCTCAACCCCCGTTGCAGCCAGTACCACTTCAGGCCTTGCCGCCACTGCAACTCTTGGACAAAGGGAAGGGCAAGTTGAACGTGGTGTCCGTGGATGAAGCTCAGACGTCGACCCAAGTTATGTCAGGTTAGATCCTAACCTATTTTTATTTTCTAGGTATGATCTAAATGTCAAAGTTCTTTTCCCTTAGTCGTATATTTAATCTTATAGGAAAGTTTAAGGTAAGTAACCGCTGGGCGTGTGTCCTTTTCGAATCAGATGCTACCTACTCGTTCGTGGCTAGATCTTTTGTAGAGCGTCTCTGTTTGACCCTCAATCCTATTTGCGACCCGTTCTGTGTGAAGTTCCCCTCAGGTGATTTCATGGTGTCAGATCAGGGAATTAAGGGTTGTCCAGTCCAGTTGGGAGATTTTCTCGCAGTTGCTGATCTAAAGGTTATAGACTTGGATGATTTTGATGTAATCCTTGGCATGGATTGGCTATCGAAGTACGATGCAGTAATGCAGTGCAAGGTCAGGCGCTTAGACTTCAAGATGGATGATGGTCAACGCAGGAGTGTTTATTGTTATTCGCGCCAAGATTCTATGATCATTTCCACGGTAAGTGCTCGAAAGCTTTTGAATTCAGGATGCTTTGCCTATTTGGTTTCAGTGTTGGCGAGCGTTGTTTGTTTGCCGCTTGTAGAGGAGATTGCTGTAGTGTGCGAGTTTCCTGATAATCTTCCTGGTCTTCCGCTTGAGAGAGATGTTGAGTTTGTCATAGATTTAGAACTGGGTACCCGTCCTATCGCTAAGGCTCCATACCATGTGGATTCGTGTGAGTTAGGAGAGCTGCGTACCCAGTTAGACGAGCTGTTGCAGAACGGTTTCATTAGGCCAAGTTCGTCAACGTGGGGTGCTCCCATTCTGTTTGTGAAGAAGAAAGATGGACCAATGAGGCTGTGTATAAATTACAAAGAATTGAATAAAGTGACCATCAAGAACATATATCCCTTGCTGAGAATCGACGATCTGTTTGACCAGTTGCATGGTAGCTCTGTATTTTCCAAGATTGACCTACATTCGGGTTATCATCAATTGAGAATACGTGAGGAAGACATTCCACGAACTGCTTTTTGTTCGCGACATGGACATTTTGAGTTCTTGGTAATGTCTTTTGGATTGACTAATGCACCCGCCGCTTTCATGGATTTGATGAATAGAGTATTCAAGGACTTCCTGGATCATTTTGTCATCGTGTTCATAGATGTTCTAGTCTACTCCCGCAATGCTGAAGAGCATGCGTAACACTTGCGATTGGTTTTGTCAACTTTGAGAGAGCATAAGTTGTATGCTAAGTGTAACAAGTACGAGTTTTGGCTACCTCAAGTCTCCTTCTTGGGCCATGTGGTGAATAAAGATGGGATTACGGTTGATCCGGAGAAGATAGCTTCAGTGATGGATAGGAGTAGGCCTACCACTCCAAAGGAAATAAGAAGTTTTCTCGGGCAGGCAGACAACTATAGAAGGTTTGTGGAGGGATTCTCTACATTATCTGTGCCTTTGACAAAGTTGACGCAGAATCATGTAGCCTTTATTTGGAGTGATAAGTGTGAAGAGGCATTCCAGGAGCTGAAGAGGTGATTATGCGCTGCACCAGTTTTGACCACGCCTACTGGAGGACTGGAGTATTCTGTGTATGTGGACGCATCACATGTTGGGCTCGGATGCATGTTGATGCAGGAGGGCAAGGTTATTGTGCATGGGTCTAAGTAGCTAAAGGTTCATGAACGGAATTACCCCACGCATGACCTGGAATTTGCAGCAGTGATCTATGCCCTCAAGTTATGGAGACATTTGTTGTATGGCGTTATATGCAAGATTTATACAAATCATAAAAGTTTGAAATACGTCTTCAAACAGAAGGAACTGAATTTGCGTCAGCGTAGATGGCTGGAGTATGTGGCAGACTATGATGTTGAGAACCAGTACCACTCAGGCAAAGCTAATGTGGTAGCCGACTCCCTGAGAAGTAAGAAAGCTAAAATTTTTAACCTTTCGGTGGATTCACTGGTGGAAGAATTTCTACTCATGAGAATTTCAGTCGGAAGTGGCAACTCGACTAGTGAATCAGAAGTGTTAGAGCCTTCATGGATTACGCTTGCTAGATTGCATCAAAAGGAGGATACAGATCTGTTGCAACTTTATAGTAGAGCTACAAAGGGTGAGTTGCCAGAGTTTTCTATTGATGATATGGGAACCCTGAGATACCGTGGTAGGCTTTGCATTCACTCTACTAAGGATATTAGTTATCAGTTGTGCAAGGAGGCACATGGTTCTAATGTGGACTACCACCCCAGTTCGACCAAGATGTACCAGGATATGAAACAGAATGCTTGGTGGATGGGTATAAAGGGTGATGTAGCAATGTTTGTGTCTGAATGTTTCACCTGTAAGCGAGTTAAGGCCTATCATGGAAGGCCTTGAGGCAAGTTAACACCTTTGGAGATCCCGAGTTGAAAATGGGAGAGTACTTGTTGGACTTTATTACTGGATTGCCGAGATCACCCAGAGGGCATAACTCAGTTTGTGTGATCGTGGATAGACTGACGAAGAGTGCTCACTTCGTGTCGTTCAAGATTGACTACTCCATGAAGAAAATAGCTGAATTGTATTTGGACAAGGTCATCAGGTTGCATGGAGTACCTGTCAATATTATATCTGATCGAGACTCCAGGTTCACGTCCCATTTCTGGAGGAGCTTGCAATAGGGGTTGGGTACCGACTTGAGGTATTCCACCCCCTACGATCTGCAGATGAATGGACAAACGGAAATGGTAAGTCAGATCGTGGACTCCTTTATATTAGGCTGAGGTTGGTGAGAGACCGTTGCTAGGTTCATAAGCCCTTGAAGAGATGGAAATTTCAGTTAGGCTCATCCGAGAGAAGCTTCGGGTAGCCCAAGAGCGCAATGAAAAGTATGCCAATCGGCACAGGACCGATTTGGAGTTTGCCATTGAGGATATGGTTTTCCTAAAAGTTTCCTCGATGTCTGGGGTGAAGCGATTTGGTAAGAATCATAAGTTGGACCCGAGATATGTGGGACCCTTCCGAATTGTTTTGCGGATTGGTGTTTCAGCTTATAGTCTAGACCCTACCGGCAAATTTTTCCGGAGTGCACAATGTTTTCCATGTGAGTCAGCTGCGAAAGTGTGTGTTGAGCAACAGGAAGATTCTCAATGTTGTGCCCCAGTTGGAGCCAAACCTTTCTTTTGGGGAGGTGCCTGTTCGTCTTTTGGAGTCTCAGGATCGAGTGCTACGGAGAAAGACAATCCCCATGGTCATGGTTCTTTGGAGAAATGAAGACGTCGAGATCGCAACGTGGGAATTGGAGTCGGCAATGAGGAGATCTCATCCGCATTTCTTCCCTTAGTTTTGGTAAGTCTCCTTGTTATTGCGATATTTGATTCTATCATTTTTGTTTGGTTTTGGTGTTGTATTAAGTTTCGGGTTGAAACTTCTTTTTAGGGGGAGTGACTGTAATGCCCCCGATTTTTTTCAATGATTTTATTTTATTTGATATCGTCATATTTGTGACGCCAGGGCATTACCCTTTTTACGTCTTATTGTTGGCGCTGCACCGTTAGTGCGTTTTCGCGTCTGTTAGTTCTGATTGACCAGATTTTGGGATTTTCGTTGAAACTAAAAGTTTTCCAGTTGATAAGTTAGGTTTTGTGGCTTTTGACTTGCTCATCAAGTTCGCCGCGATCCGAGAATGTTTTTTGTCACGGCGCGCAATTGTATTTTTGTACTATTTACTTTTGTCTTAGACTTTGGGAGTGTATAACTCGAGATTGGCACGTCGGATTTTGGTTTTGACTTCGCCGTTAAATTCGTAGCGTCAGTGTTTGCCTTTGGTTCGAGTTTCATTTAATTCAGAGACCGTTTGGTCTTCCGTTCCGAGTCTTGTCGAGTTGCTATGGTTCTTCTCGAATAGCCCGTTTCAGATTTTGCTCGGATGCCATTTTGAGGGTCAAAACGGCATTGTATCAAAAAATGGTTAACATAAAATTTGTTCGTCTCGGCGAGATCTACAACTTTAATGTTGACCACTTTTCGATTTGAAGCCATATTAAGCCCTAGTTTTCATTTTTCCTGCTGGAACTGGAGTGATGAGCGGCTACTCGAGTATAATATTCTGCTACTCGAATACAACATGCTGGAACTCGAGTGATGAGCTGCTACTCGAATACAATATGCTGCTACTCAAGTACAACATGATTGAACTCGAGTGATATGCTGCTACTCGAGTACAACATGCTGGAACTTGAGTGATGAGCTGCTACTTGAGTAAAATATGTTGCTACTCGAGTACAACATGCTGGAACTCAAGTGATATGCTGCTACTCGAGTAGATTAAGTAAGAACTCGAGTGGTTCATGCTGCAACTTGAGTAATCCATTCCTATCTCCGTTCAGGCGCCATTTTGAGTGTCAAAACGGTGTTGTATAGAAACGTGGTTAACATGAAATTTGTTCGTCTCGACGAGATCTACAACTTTGATGTTGATCACTTTTTGATTTGTAGCCATCTTCAATCTCTATTTTCATTTTCCACACACCCGCTCGGAAATAGTCTGTTTTTAGACAAAACGTTTTTTAAATCCCTATATATATACGTACACTTAGAATTAGAACCGGCCCCACTCTCCCTTTAGGACTTCTTCTTCTTCTTCATTGAACCAAACCAGAGCTGAAGAAACATGACGACGACGATGGCAGAGCGTGAGATTTCGTGAACCTTCTGGTCGCCGCCGATGAAGCTCTGGTGCTCGAAATCATCATTCATTCATAGATTTGAAAAGCTCCGGCGAAATCTATGCCACTGTGGTAATTTTTTCCCATTTCTAGAGATTTCTCGTTATGGTTTTTTGGCCTTAACTTCTATTTCATCCACACTTGTTCAGATTTCGGCTTCTCTCGTCTACCTTAGTCGGGATCTGCGACAAGGTGTGATTTGGAGGCTTTCTCTGATAAAACCAAGGTAAATGACTCCTTTCCTCTCCTTGTCCTTAAGTTCTTATGGTAAGACTTTCATCTTATATTAATGTTCCTGTTTCTTTTATAGTATAAGATGTTAAAACTTTTTAGGCCTACGCTTAGGGTAAATTTTTCGACATCGTTGAGCATAGGATGCGTTGCGCTTAGTTTAGGTCGATTATAGGTCGTGGTCTTCAATTTAGTGTTGTAATACTTAGTTGCTATTGGTTAGATTGGAAACTGGGTACCTGATTTGGAGAAGCCTCACTTAACTCAATAATATACATCATGGTGTATTTTATGGGTTGTTGAGTTTTGATGTGCAGGTTAAGGAAATGCAGAAAAAGTTTCTAAGTACAAGTGTCGACACTTGAGAAGAGTTTTGACGACACCAGAAACCAAATTGTGTTGACACACAAGACTTGTGTCGACATACAGAAAATCTGTCGACAACAATTGTGTCGATGTAACGTCCCGAATCGCTCTAGGCCCCTAGTGTGTGTGTTTTGAGTCAGGAGGGTTGACTCGAGTCCTGAGAAGTGCCGGGAATTGGACTGCACTTGTGGTGACATGGAGAAATCAGTGTAAAAAGACATGGGTAGCGACACGGGTAGCGACACGGCCGTGTCCCTACCCGTGTGCGTCGAGTTGAGCTCGACGAGCCGTGTCGAGATCGTCGAACTGTGTCGACACCAGGTGACACGGGTAGTGACACGGCCGTGTCCCTACCCGTGTGCGCCGAGATGATCTCGACGAAGCGTGTCGAGATCGTCGAGAAGCGTCGAGATAGTCGAGCGGGGGACACGGGTAGTGACACGGGCGTGTCCCTACCCGTGTGCGTCGAGTTGAGCTCGACGAGAAGTGTCGAGATGCAACCCAAAAAGTACATGGCCAATGACACGGCCATGCACACGGCCGTGTCATGTGAACACGGGTCGGGACACGGGCGTGTCCCTACCCGTGTCAAACATTGAACCGACATGGAAACCGCCACGGCCGTTTCGCGGAAGCGGGACACGGGTACGGACACGGCCGTGTCCCTACCCGTGTCATATTTTGTTTATAAGGGGCAGAGGAAACCCTAGCCGTTTTCACTCTCATTTCACCCCCTATCTCCTGTGAGAACTCCTGGTGAGAGGAAAACTGCAGGAGCAAGTTCTACCGAAGGAGATCCGCCATCGCCGTGAAAGAGAAAATGCCGCCAAGGAGAACTACGCGATCCATGGCCGGAAATGGTGGTACCGCTGGAGCCAACGTGAGTTTCCTACCCTCTCCCTTGGTGCTAGATCTTAGATATATAGGAGAGACATCGGCTCAAGAGAGCTTGATGGAGAGGAGAAGATTTCTAGGTTTGGCCATGCTAGGATTTGAATCTTAGATTTTAGATCTCTTCAACCCTTTCCCTTTTCTTCAATACGACGATGGGTGAATGGTTTCGTGAGGAGTTTTGGCCCTTGAGGTTGAATAAGGGAGGAGGACATTTCTGGAAAATTTAGGAAGGATCGCTTGAGGAGGAAGACGGACCGATGCCGTTCATTTTTCTTTAAGATGCGCGCAGAATCTGTATTCTGCGCGCAGCGATCTTCTAGGTCATTTTCATGTAGGATATGTGCAGATCTTGGCTTTTGGCTAAACACGAAAGTTGTAGCCCTTGAAAATACCTTTCCAACGAGTGATTGCACGACTTCAGGTGATGTCTGTGGCCCCGGGAAAACCTAATCGAGTTTGCTGTCCGGCAATTCCTGTACACAGAAATTGTGTTCTGTGCGCAGTGAACTTTGAAGCCGATTTCGAGTAAGTTATTGTCAGATCTGGGTTGTGACCTGAATATGAAAGTTGTAGATCATGAAAAGTTCTTTCCAACGAGGGGTTACACGCCTCCACCGGATTCCTGTAACTTCAGGAAACTCCGGGCTGTCCAGTGCTAATCCTGCGCTGAAATTCTGGGTCTCTACATACATTGTGGATTTGAAATTGGTGGTCCAATGTCGCAATTAATTCGAGATTTTGGTGAAATAATTTATGTTAACCACCAAAGTGTTATGGATGATAATATTTACTATTTTAGAAATCAATTTATTATCGCAAGATAGCTTGATGCCTGTTGATTTCCCTATGTTTAATTGGATTGATTTGATAATACTTCGGTAAGTTGTCGTAAGAGCAAATCTTGTTTATATCATGTTGAAATCACTTGGGATGATATATAGATGGGTAACCCATGGCCATGCATATATTATATATCGGATTGAATTTAGGAGTCCATCAATAGTGTGTCGTCTCCTATTGTCATTTTATAGTAAATGTGCAAGTGCGGTGTTGACCGCCATTTGTTTTGGTCGTGTTGAGGTAAGGTGTGGATGGATGGTTGGGTTGTGTCCTCGTGCTCACTCCGAGGCCCCTTCCATGATATGTTGATGTGGAATTTGCATGTGGTGTGAGTCGACACGCGGTGTCGTAATCCTGGGTTAAGGATAGTGTGGCAGGTCTACGGGCTCGCCAGTCGTCACACCGACTGGAGTTGGCAGTTAGACTTGGTCGGTTTGGGCTGTGTCCTCGGTGTTCACGTCCCGAGGCCCCTCCGGCCATGTGAGCGGTTGGGCTGTGTCCTCGTGCTTCTTCTGAGGCCCCTTCCGGGTCACGCAAGGCCAGTTCGGGCTGTGTTCTTGGTGCACATCTACCCAAGACCCCGCTGGGCCATAGTACGCATGGGCTCCGCTGTTGTGTTCTTAGCGTTGAGGCGTATGGAGGCCTAGGTGAAGTAGTGTGATACCCGCCTAGTAGTAGAAGTGCCCGTTCTACTGTCACCGCCTGGCCACGGCGGCTGATGCCTGAGAGTTAGCTACCTGCTCGAAAAGTGGGAACTATAGTCTGTGTCGACATAGCATTTGCATGGGTGTGCATGGGTGAGTCATTGCATAGCATTCATAGCATTTCATATCATTGCACAACAAGATCCTCATCGTATAAGTTTGTATGGGCACTCTTATACGATGAGTTACTTTTATGTAACCCGATCCTTAACTTATAAGTTTGTATGGGCATTCTTATAAGTTAAGTTACTTTCCTGCAGTTACTTATACTTGCTAGTTTAGTGTAGCTCTTACATAAATGCTGATTATGATACTGTTACTCTTACACTACTGACACCTGCTTGTACTTCCTTTACTTGCATACTTGTTATATACTATACTCTTGTTCCTTTTCTCCGCCCGGTGCCGAGGAGTCGCCGGGGGAGCGGATGTGAAACCACTTAGTCGTTTCGACTAACGGTTGCTACATCTTCCTTTTTAGGAGGTCACGCCGCAGGTGGAGCAGCCGCAGACTACGCAGTAGGACAGCCAGGCCAGGATGATAGGGCCTGAGGTGACGGTGCCGTCGATACCATCAGTTACTGATGTTAGTATTTGATACTCTGATGTAGCCCGTTTGGGCAATGTTTAGCTGTACTCTGATATATGGTAGAAGCATGTTTTAGCTTCTCCTTATTGAAGTATTTGGACATTATAACTTAGTGTGGATTTGACTTCTGGTTGTTTATTTATTTGGTTGGGTTGGCATGTTATATTGATATTGTTGTAGCCGGCGGAACAGGCGTCTTGTGGTACAGGTTAGCCCGTGTGCTAATGCTACCGCAAGGCGGCTGTTCTGGGCATAAGACTCCCCCTTCGTGTCGTGTTTTGGGATCCGGGTAGGGGGAGTTTCACAAATGGTATCAGTTTGCCACGATCCTCAACTAAGGAAGTCATTCAACAATGGTGCCACCCCCGTTTGGTTAGTCGGTTTGTGGACAAACTGACTTAGCGGAAGCAGTGGTGTGCCCATATGTAATTCACATTGAGTTTGTCCAACTTTGACCTTCAGTTTAGCCAACCTGACCCCAAATTTGTCGTCTACGTGTAGGTTCCACTGCATGTTGAGCCGATGGGGGGTACTCCTACCCTTCCCATACCCACTCAGTTCCAACAGTCTGAGTTGGGGCAAACACTCACCGCCATTCTTGATGCTTTTAAGGCACAGCAGGCTCCAGTGAAACAACAGGCCCCGAGCTCCAACTGGCTGAGCACCTTCCGGGCTCTCTCCCCTCCCGTCTACCTTGGGGCAGAGTCGGCTGTACGTACAGAGGAATGGCTAGAGACTATACAGGAGTTGTTGGCTGGTATCCGTTGCCCGGCCAACATGGCAGTGACATTGGCAGTGTCCGTCTTGGACTTCCATGCGAAGAGGTGGTGGAAGTCCCTCATGGGATCTACCTTCCAAGGCCGGATCTACATAGAGATAAGTTGGAGTGAATTCTCGGAGGTTTTCTTGGAGCACTTTATCCCTACGTCGGCCCGTGATGAGCTTGAGCAGAGGTTCCTTCTATTAAAGCAGGGATCGAAGACGGTTACAGAATACCAGCGGGAATTCCAGCATCTCGCAAGGTTTGCGGATTCTTACGAGTTGGATGACAGAGGCTATGCCAAGCGCTTCTACAAGGGGCTGCGAGATCCCCTAAGGCAGTCCCTTTTGTTTATAGCGGATGGTAGCTTGGCGGAGATCATTGATATGGCAAAAAGATTGGAGGCGGACCACATGGGATGTAGTAAGAGGCCCGCGGAGGACGTGATGGAAGCCGGCCCAAGTAATAGAAGGAGACGGGACTTCAGAGGAGGAAGAGGTTATCAAAGAGGTGGAGGGCGTGTCCACCGAAACTATAGGGTGGAGCATCCAGTTCCACAGCCGCCTGCGTTGCCTCCACCCCCACAGCCTCAGCGATTTCAACAACCTGAAGGGCGTCGTGGTCTGGTGTGCTTCGAATGCAACCAGCCGGGCCACATCCGGCGTTTTTGCCCGCAGCTATATGGGAATGCCCCTCCTGCTCTCCCTCCTGCTCTCCCTCCTGCTCTCCCTCCACCAGCTCCACGAGGACGGGGATATATGCGTGGTCGAGGACGAGGACTGCCAAGAGGAAATCCCAGACCGGTCCGGGATCAGGTGTACGCGCTTGACATGGCGCAGGAACGGAACCCACAAGATGTGATTGCAGGTATGATTTAATTAATTTACATATTTGCATGGTCTAACTTGAATTGATTAGAACTTACTAGCCACTAGCCATAAGTTTTGGTTGTTGGTACTTAGGCAACGTGATTATTGGAGGGAAGACAGCCTATGCGCTGTTCGATACCGGTGCCTCACACTCATTTGTGTCCGAGGATTTCATAAAAGACGTGGAGGATGTACAGTACTTCACTGGCATAGCCCGACGTGTACGCCTTCCGGATGGCTCGGAGATGATCGCAACCGCCAAGTGCGAGTTTGAGTTATTTATTGATGGGAAGGCCTTTGATATGCCGGCCACGGTTCTGAGAATGCCGGAGTTTGACATCATTTTGGGCATGGTATGGCTGGATTGGCACATCACGAGGATCGACTTTGCGGAGAAGCGGATCTATTTGAGACATGGAGACTCTGACGTCATCTTCCAAGGTATTAGCTTCGCACCTCGCATGATGTTATCTTCCGTCCAGGTTGTAAAAGCTCATATGAAGGGGGACGAGGTCTTCATGATCTGGTTCGAGTTGAAGGAGGAAGCGTTGGAATTAAAGGATGTACGGGTTGTGCGGGATTTTCCCCAGGTATTTCCTGAGAAGCTACCAGGATTACCTCCGCATAGAGAGGTTGACTTCCAGATCAATCTAGTACCAGGTGCCAAGCCTGTGTCCAAGGCTCCGTACAGAATGGCCCCGAAAGAACTCGCGGAGTTTAGAGTTCAATTGCAAGAACTAGTGGATTCAGGGTTCGTTCGCCCTAGTTCATCACCATGGGGAGACCCTGTGCTGTTCGTAAAGAAGAAGGATGGAACCCTGCGATTGTGCATAGATTATCGGGAACTCAATCGATTGACGGTGCGGAACACTTATCCACTACCTCGGATCGATGAGTTGTTCGATCAACTAGTGGGAGCACATTGGTTTTCTAAATTGGATTTGCGCTCTGGATACTATTAGTTGAGGATACAAGAAGGGGACATCCAGAAAACGGCCTTCAGTACGAGATATGGTTTGTATGAGTTCACAGTAATGCCGTTTGGGCTCACAAATGCCCCTTCGGCCTTCATGAGTTTGATGAACAAGGTGTTTGAACCATATTTGGACATCTTCATCATTGTTTTCATCGACGACATCTTGGTCTACTCAAAGACGGAGGAGGAGCATGTCGAGCACCTGACCTTGGTTTTGAAGAAATTGAAGGAGCATGCCTTGTATGCCAAGTTTAGCAAGTGTGAATTCTGGCTTAAGGAGGTAGCCTTCTTGGGGCATGTGATCAGTGGAGCAGGATTAGCGGTGGATCCAGCGAAGGTGCGAGCCGTGAAGGAGTGGTCGCCCTTGAAGTCGGCGGCCGATGTACGAAGCTTTCTTGGACTTGCTGGGTACTACCGCAAGTTCGTGAAAGAATTCTCCAAGATCGCTCTTCCCCTTACCTCCTTGACGAAGAAGGGTGTGTCATTTGAGTGGACACCTCAATGTGAAGCAGCATTTCAAGAGTTGAAGGATAGGCTTACCTCCGCCCCCATCCTTGCACTTCCGTCGGGGAAGGAAGGATTTCAGGTTTACACGGACGCATCATATCAAGGGATGGGTGCGGTGCTGATGCAGCACGGGCATGTAATCGCTTATGCTTCAAGGCAGTTAAAGAAACATGAAGTTAATTACCCGGTTCATGATTTGGAGCTGGGAGCAGTGGTGTTCGCTTTGAAGGTCTGGAGGCATTACCTATATGGCGTACACTGCGAGATCTTTTCCGATCACAAGAACTTGAAGTCTGTCCACACTCAGAAGGAGTTGAACATGAGACAACGACGGTGGTTGGAATTTCTATGCGACTATGAGTTCACCCTGAACTACCACCCCGGGAAAGCGAACTCGGTAGCCGATGCCTTGAGTAGAAAAGTGCCAGGCTCTAGCCCAGAGTCTCGGTTGATGAGTATGGAGTTGGCTCGGATGATCGAGTAGATGGAAATTACTCTAGTATTCAAGGCTCCTTCGACAGAGTATGCGGAGTATTTGGCCAACGTGAGCATAGTTTGTGATATCCGAGATCGGATTCGGGTGGAGCAAGGTGTGGATGCGGCCTTGGCCCCGGCAATCAAGGCAATTGAAGATGGGACCACCGATGAGTACACACTAAAAGACAGCCTCGTTTATCTTCGAGGCCGACTTTATATTCCCAAGGGCGGCAAAATTCGGGAGGATATATTGAGAGAGGCGCATTCCTCTCAATATTCAGTGCACCCGAGTATTGCTAAGATGTACGCCGGACTGCGGAAGACCATGTGCTGGCCGGGAATGAAGAAGGATGTTCGCTACTATGTTACACATTGCGAAGCCTGCCAAAGGGTGAAGGCTGAATGCAAGAGTCCCGGTGGTTTGTTGCAGTCTTTGCCTATTCCCGAATGGAAGTTTGAGGATATCTCCATGGACTTTGTCCATGGGCTACCTCGCTCACGCTCCGGGAATGATTCGGTGTGGGTTATTGTGGATCGACTGACAAAGGTGGCCCGGTTCATTCCAATGAAGAAGGAAGCACACGTGGATGTTTTGGTACGCCTTTTTGTGGAGCAATTTGTACGGTATCATGGCGTGCCCAAGACAATTGTTTCGGATCGGGATGGTCGGTTTACATCCAATGAGTGGAAGGCGGTGCATGCGTATTTGGGCTCACGCCTAACCTTTAGTACCGCATTTCATCCTTAGACTGACGGACAGTCAGAGCGGACCATCAGAACGCTGGAGGATTTGTTGAGGTTATGTGTGTTGGACAGAGGAGAGCCGTGGGAAAGACTCTTGCCCCTGGTGGAATTCTCCTACAATAATAGTAATCAATCGAGCATCGGTATGGCGCCCCATGAAGCCCTTTACGGAAGAAGGTGTAGGACCCCCTTGTCTTGGGTGCAGGATGAAGATCCGAAGGCATTGGGAAATGAATTTATAGATGATACTGATGTGACTGTCAGATTGATAAGAGACCGCATGTTGGAGGCTCAAAATCGACAGGCAAAATATTACAATAAAAGGCACCGGATGGTGGAGTTCCAAGTGGGCGAAAAAGTGTTTCTTAAGATTCGGCCGATGCATGGAGTGTCGCGGGTGCGGGGAGTGAAAAAGCTCAGCCCAAGGTATGTTGGGCCTTACACTATATTGGAAAGAATTGGCCCGTTGGCCTATCGGTTGGAGTTACCACCGGAACTAGAAAATCTTCACGACGTGTTCCATGTATCGTCGCTTCGAAAAGCACTATTGCGGCCCGACCAATTTATTCCCACTACTGATGGTGCGGTGGCGTCAGATAGGTCTGTGCGACTAGAGCCGATACGGATTGTTGACAGCGAGACAAGAACATTACGCCACAAAAGTGTTCCATTAGTGAAGGTGCTATGGTTGAATCATGGGAAGGAGGAGTACACATGGGAGCCAATGGATTTAATGCAGCAACGCTACCCGGAGTTGTTTGTTCAAGGTAATCTTATTTAAAAACGTATGATAAATTTCCTGTTAAGCTTTTTCCACACAGCCTAAGCCTGATTTCGGGGACGAAATCTTTTATTTTGTTTATAGGATTTGTAACGTCCCGAATCGCTCTAGGCCCCTAGTGTGTGTGTTTTGAGTCAGGAGGGTTGACTCGAGTCCTGAGAAGTGCCGGGAATTGGACTGCACTTGTGGTGACATGGAGAAATCAGTGTAAAAAGACATGGGTAGCGACACGGGTAGCGACACGGCCGTGTCCCTACCCGTGTGCGTCGAGTTGAGCTCGACGAGCCGTGTCGAGATCGTCGAACTGTGTCGACACCAGGTGACATGGGTAGTGACACGGCCGTGTCCCTACCCGTGTGCGCCGAGATGATCTCGACGAAGCATGTCGAGATCGTCGAGATGCGTCGAGATAGTCGAGCGGGGGACACGGGTAGTGACACGGGCGTGTCCCTACCCGTGTGCGTCGAGTTGAGCTCGACGAGAAGTGTCGAGATGCAACCCGAAAAGTACATGGCCAATGACACGGCCATGCACACGGCCGTGTCATGTGAACACGGGTCGGGACACGGGCGTGTCCCTACCCGTGTCAAACATTGAACCGACATGGAAACCGCCACGGCCGTTTCGCGGAAGCGGGACACGGGTACGGACACGGCCGTGTCCCTACCCGTGTCATATTTTGTTTATAAGGGGCAGAGGAAACCCTAGCCGTTTTCACTCTCATTTCACCCCCTATCTCCTGTGAGAACTCCTGGTGAGAGGAAAACTGCAGGAGCAAGTTCTACCGAAGGAGATCCGCCATCGCCGTGAAAGAGAAAATGCCGCCAAGGAGAACTACGCGATCCATGGCCGGAAATGGTGGTACCGCTGGAGCCAACGTGAGTTTCCTACCCTCTCCCTTGGTGCTAGATCTTAGATATATAGGAGAGACATCGGCTCAAGAGAGCTTGATGGAGAGGAGAAGATTTCTAGGTTTGGCCATGCTAGGATTTGAATCCTAGATTTTAGATCTCTTCAACCCTTTCCCTTTTCTTCAATACGACGATGGGTGAATGGTTTCGTGAGAAGTTTTGGCCCTTGAGGTTGAATAAGGGAGGAGGACATTTCTGGAAAATTTAGGAAGGATCGCTTGAGGAGGAAGACGGACCGATGCCGTTCATTTTTCTTTAAGATGCGCGCAGAATCTGTATTCTGCGCGCAGCGATCTTATAGGCCATTTTCATGTAGGACATATGCATATCTGGGCTTTTGGCTAAACACGAAAGTTGTAGCCCTTGAAAATACCTTTCCAACGAGTGGTTGCACGACTTCAGGTGATGTCTGTGGCCCGGGAAAACCTAATCGAGTTTGCTGTCCGGCAATTCCTGTACACAGAAATTGTGTTCTGTGCGCAGTGAACTTTGAAGCCGATTTCGAGTAAGTTATTGTCAGATCTGGGTTGTGACCTGAATATGAAAGTTGTAGATCATGAAAAGGTCTTTCCAACGAGGGGTTACACGCCTCCACCGGATTCCTATAACTTCAGGAAACTCCGGTCGAAGTTGCTGTCCAGTGCTAATCCTGCGCTGAAATTCTGGGTCTCTACATACATTGTGGATTTGAAATTGGTGGTCCAATGTCGCAATTAATTCGAGATTTTGGTGAAATAATTTATGTTAACCACCAAAGTGTTATGGATGATAATATTTACTATTTTAGAAATCAATTTATTATCGCAAGATAGCTTGAGGCCTGTTGATTTCCTTATGTTTAATTGGATTGATTTGATAATACTTCGGTAAGTTGTCGTAAGAGCAAATCTTGTTTATATCATGTTGAAATCACTTGGGATGATATATAGATGGGTAACCCATGGCCATGCATATATTATATATCGGATTGAATTTAGGAGTCCATCAATAGTGTGTCGTCTCCTATTGTCATTTTATAGTAAATGTGCAAGTGCGGTGATGACCGCCATTTGTTTTGGTCATGTTGAGGTAAGGTGTGGATGAATGGTTGGGTTGTGTCCTCGTGCTCACTCCGAGGCCCCTTCCATGATATGTTGATGTGGAATTTGCATGTGGTGTGAGTCGACACGCGGTGTCGTAATCCTGGGTTAAGGATAGTGTGGCAGGTCTACGGGCTCGCCAGTCGTCACACCGACGGGAGTTGGCAGTTAGACTTGGTCGGTTTGGGCTGTGTCCTCGGTGTTCACGTCCCGAGGCCCCTCCGGCCATGTGAGCGGTTGGGCTGTGTCCTCGTGCTTCTTCTGAGGCCCCTTCCGGGTCACGCAAGGCCAGTTCGGGCTGTGTTCTTGGTGCACATCTACCCAAGACCCCGCTGGGCCATAGTACGCATGGGCTCCGCTGTTGTGTTCTTAGCGTTGAGGCGTACGGAGGCCTAGGTGAAGTAGTGTGATACCCGCCTAGTAGTAGAAGTGCCCGTTCTACTGTCACCGCCTGGCCACGGCGGCTGATGCCTGAGAGGTTAGCTACCTGCTCGAAAAGTGGGAACTATAGTCTGTGTCGACATAGCATTTGCATGGGTGTGCATGGGTGAGTCATTGCATAGCATTCATAGCATTTCATATCATTGCACAACAAGATCCTCATCGTATAAGTTTGTATGGGCACTCTTATACGATGAGTTACTTTTATGTAACCCGATCCTTAACTTATAAGTTTGTATGGGCATTCTTATAAGTTAAGTTACTTTCCTGCAGTTACTTATACTTGCTAGTTTAGTGTAGCTCTTACATAAATGCTGATTATGATACTGTTACTCTTACACTACTGACACCTGCTTGTACTTCCTTTACTTGCATACTTGTTATATACTATACTCTTGTTCCTTTTCTCCGCCCGGTGCCGAGGAGTCGCCGGGGGAGCGGATGTGAAACCACTTAGTCGTTTCGACTAACGGTTGCTACGTCTTCCTTTTTAGGAGGTCACGCCGCAGGTGGAGCAGCCGCAGACTACGCAGCAGGACAGCCAGGCCAGGATGACAGGGCCTGAGGTGACGGTGCCGTCGATACCGTCAGTTACTGATGTTAGTATTTGATACTCTGATGTAGCCCGTTTGGGCAATGTTTAGCTGTACTCTGATATATGGTAGAAGCATGTTTTAGCTTCTCCTTATTGATGTATTTGGACATTATAACTTAGTGTGGATTTGACTTCTGGTTGTTTATTTATTTGGTTGGGTTGGCATGTTATATTGATATTGTTGTAGCCGGCGGAACATACGTCTTGTGGTACAGGTTAGCCCGTGTGCTAATGCTACCGCAAGGCGGCTGTTTTGGGCATAAGACTCCCCCTTCGTGTCGTGTTTTGGGATCCGGGTAGGGGGAGTTTCACAGTCGACACACAGGACTTGCGTAGATATATGCCAGAATTCTATCAACAACAATTGTGTCAACACACAGGTCTTGTGTTGACACATGCAAGAATTCTGTCGACAACAATTATGTCGACACACAAGACTTGTGTCGACACACATCAGAATTCTGTCAACACCAACTTTGTCGAGACTTGAAGCTATTGTGTAGACACACAGAACTTGTGTCGACATATTCCACAGAAGCTGTGTCGAGTAGATAAAGAGGGGCTATATCGACACTATGAGAGTTGTGTCAACATCATCAAGAATTGTGTCGATACATGGTCTATTTGTGTTCACACATTTGGAGTTTTGTCTCGATATTTTTCTGCTGAGATAGAGTACATTAAGGTATCAAGTGTCAAGACTGAAGACTTGATAGCTGTCATAACTAACAATGTTGTTGCATCTGTCAGAGCTGTTAGAAGGCCGTTATGAACCGGATCAGCCGGTAACCTCAAAAGGATCTATATAAAGACCTGTTTTATCTTCAATAAATGAGACTAGAGACTAGAGACAGAGAGAGATCCAAGAAAGAAGAGAAGTTCTGATCCTAAAAATCAACAAGTCTCTAAGGACAGATCATTAACAAGTCTGCAAGAAGAATTCAGATCTATATCTGAAAGAAGAGGAAGCTGGATTGATGATCATCTCCAGCTTCACAAGAAGATCAACCTTACTTTGTTCAGATTCAAGAAGTTTTGAAGAAGCTAAGACAGGTTGAATCTTAAGCAGTCAGATCTATCAAGAACTGATCAAGAAACCTTCAACCCTTTCTCTCTCTACCTGGGTGAAGGATTTATTCTTTTTATAATCAATTTTCTATGTAGGATCTTTTATAGATCTGCGTGTAAGAGAGTTATCTCTCTGAGTTGTAAGCCTAAGTTTATAAAGGCTGAGGTAGGGCTGAGTGCCTGAGGTAGGGTATTAATTTCTCTGAGCTGTAGGCCTGGTGAAAGAGGCTGAGGTAGGGCTGGATTGCCTGAGTTGTAGAAGTGTGGACTCACTCTGAGTTAGGATTCTCTAGAAGAATCTGAGTTATAATTGTTGGGTACATTAGTTAAATGTACCTGATTTGAAGAAGCCTCACCCAACTCAATGATATACATCAAAATGTATTTGATGTGTTTTTGAGTTACTTGTGCAGGTTAAGTATTTGCACGACTGAAGAAAAAATTTCTAAGTCCATGTGTCGACACCCAGAGGGAAAGTGTCGACACTTAAGAAGACTTGTGTCGACACCCAGACAAGCAGTGTCGATACTTGGAGTCATTGTGTCAACACCTGGGATGCAGAGTCGACACCAGACAGAAAGTGTCGACACAAGGAGCTGTGTCGACACTCAATGAAGAAAAGTGCAGACAGAAAGTGTCGACACTTAACAGCAGTGTCGACACCCAGTAAAGCTGTGTCTACACCAGAAAGTGTCGACACTTGGAGCTGTGTCGACACTCAGCAAAAGTCAGCAGAGACTAAGTTAAAGTGTCGACACCAAGAACAAAGTGCCGACACACAACAGAAGAGTCAGCACTTAAAGAAAGTGTCTACACAAGACAGTATGTGTCGACACTCAGCTAAAGACTCAACACTTGAAGAAAGTGTCGACACATGGAGCTGTGTCGACACTTAGCAAAGAACAGCAAGATCGACAAAATATTCTAAGTACAAGTGTCGACACTAAGGGAATGTGTCGACACTCAGCTGTAGTCTCAACAGAAGAATCAAGTGTCGAAACAAGGAGCTATGTCGACACTCAGCAAGTATCAACATAGAAGACTATGTGTCGACACCAAGAAGCAGTGTCGACACTTAACAGATTCAACACATGAAGATGTGTCGACACAAAGGAGATGTGTCGACACTTAGAAGAATTCAACAAAAGATAGAAGATCATGTACTTGTGTAGACACTCAATTTTAGTGTCGACACCTGAAGAAGAATCTGTGTCGAGACATAGTATCTACAATACAAGGAGTTGTGTCGACACCTTGTAGACTTGTGTCGACACTTACACAACTTGTGTCGACACTTGGTCTATAAGTGTCGACACTTAAAGACAGAAAGTCTCGACACTTTCAGACAGTTAGAGAACTTTCAAGAATTGACTGGATGACTTGACAGCTGCCGTTCCAGCCGATCTACAGCACCTGTCAGAGATGTCAGAATTCAGTTATGGACCGGACCAGCCGGTTACCATGAAGAAGGCCTATAAATAGGCTCATACAGTTTACAGAAACTATTGTTCAGATTGTTGTTGAACAAGTTATTAAAGTGGTACACAGAGTTATTGATCAAGTATCAAATCAAGAAGATGTAGCTGTCCAAGTGCAGATCTAAGAAGTTGGAGAGAGAGGGCTCCATCCAAGAAATCAGCCGTTGGAACTAGGCTGAGAAGAAGGGTTCAGATTTATTCTGGATCTTAAGAAGCAGAGATCAAGGATCAACTGCAGGAGGATTCATTCTTATTCAGTTCTACTTTCAAGAAGCTTTGAAGAAAGCTAAGTCAGATTGAATCCAGCTGAGTTCTTCCAAGAACTCATCAAGAAACTCTCAACTCCCCTCTCTTGTTTCTGAGTTGTTGAGTTATTATTTCTATAATCATTTTTATCTTGTAGGATCCTTTGGATCTGAGTGAATTGTAAGCCTGTAATTATAAAGGCTGAGGGTAGGGCTTGAGAGCCTGAGTGTAGGAGATTGAAATCTCTGAGTGTAGGCCTTGTTGGCTGAGTGTAGGCCTTGTTGGCTAAGTGTAGGCCTTTGTGGCTGAGTGTAGGCTTTGTGAAAAGCTGAGTTGTAGGGCCTTGGGCCTGAGGTGTAGGAACCAGTTTGGGTTCTGAGATAGTGGAGAAGTTTGGCCGAATCTAGTACACTACTAGATAGGCGAAGGGGGAAAGTGGATGTACCCAAAGCTTGGGGAACCACTATAAAACTCTGTGTCTGCTGTACTGTGATTTTGAGTTGCTGTGTATGCTTTGTGATTGCTGTGCAAAAGTAGTTAGAATCCTGTGATATAACTGATTGCTGCCATTAAAGTTTAAAAAAGATTAGGTCACCTATTTACCCCCCTCTAGGTGTTTAGGTACTATATCTTTCAAGTGGTATCAGAGTCAGGTTCCTCAAAAAGGACTAACAGTCTGAGGAGATCCTGATTGGCAGATTCAGTATAAGGCAAATTACAGATTCAAGAAAATCAAGAAACATGGGTTCTTCTGAGAATCACAAGGAATTGGGTTCCATGAAATTACCTATATGCATAAAGGAAATCTTTGGGATTTGGAAGGAAAGGGTAAGGCTGTTTATGGAGGCCTCAGACCGTAGAATCTACATCACAGTAAAGGAAGGGCCTTATGTGCCCATGAAGATATCAGTTCTAGATGCAAATCAGAGAACCCCAAAGGATTTCTCTGAGATGACTAAGGATGAGATTGTCCTAGCCACCATGGACAAAAAGGCACAAAACATTATAGTGAGTGCCATAGATGATGCAACATTTCAGAATCTTATACATTATAAGACAGCCAAAGAGATGTGGGACACTCTTATTGTATATATGGAGGGTTCTGAAGAAGTTAGACAAGATAGAAAATCCTTGCTAAATCAGGAGTATGAAAGTTTTAGACAAGGAAAGGGTGATAGCATAACTGAGTGCTATAAGAAGTTCTACATGATAGTGAATGAACTAATGTCTTATGGAAGAGAGTTAAGTAACTATGAACTAAATGACAAGTTCCTAAGGTCCCTAACTAAAGATTGGGAAAAAAGATTTGTGCCATTAGAGAAATGGCTAAGTTGGGAGAAATTCCTCCTCCTACACTGTTTGGCAAATTGTTGTCATATGAAATGCAATTGACAGTGAGGAAAGAGGAGGAGAAGTCAACAAGAACTGAACACAAGGAAAGAACTGTAGCCTTCAAAACAGAAGCCTCTAGAAAGTACAGGAATAAGTCATCAACTCCACCTCCAAAGGTAGTTGAATCAGAGTCAGATGAGTCTGTCAGCACAAAATCTGAAAGCAGTGAAAATGATGAAGACTTTGCTGCCTTCACTAGACACTTTCAGAAATTCTTGAAGAAGAAACAGTGGAGGACAAGGCCCTCTACTTCACAAGGAAAAGAAGACCTATATCAGAATAAAAAGGCCTCAAAGAAGGACAGGAAGAGGACTAAATCTAGCAAGGCAACTGTTTCTAAGATAGTGTGATATTGCTGCAATAGACAAGGCCATGTTATTGTAGATTGTCCTGAAAAGAGAAAAGAGTCTAGTGACAGGAAAAAGACTCATTTTAAAGGCAAGAAAGAGAAGTATTTTGTAGCAAAGAAAGAGAAGACTCTATCAGATATCTCTTCAGAAACTGAGTCTGATGCTGAGACATACATAGAGCTGTTTGCTGAAGAAGAAGAAGAAGAATTCATGCAGATAATGGAGTATATTTATGAACAAGAAGACAGTCAATGCCAAGGGCTAATGGCTTTGACAGAGAATGACAAAATCCTGGAGCAGCCAGGACCCTGTAAGGTACAAAGTTCAACTCTAAGTTCAGTTTCTTGTTCTAATACAGAATCAGATTCATCTTCATCAAGTGATGGAAGTGTATCTGAGTCTGAGGATGATATTCATCAGCTTATAGATGAATATAAAGTGCTGTTGCAAGCTTAAAAGAAAAGCAAGACCCTAGCCAAAAGTCAGGCAATGGAAATTGCTGATCTAAAAGCTCCTGTAACAGATTCTAAGAAGCAATTTGATCAAAAGCTTAATGAGATAGCCAGGCGGAAACACATAATAGTGATTCAGATGGGGACTATCACCTTTAAGAATGATCAAATCAAGAGTCTGGAGATCAATCTTCAGAAAGAGAGAGAGCTTGTTGCTAGGTTTTCTAAACCTAAGTTAGTGCTATCTTTAATTGATGAATTTGTTCATCATAAAGGCAAGGATGGACTGGGTTTTATTAGACCTACAAGGACTGAGCAGTCCAAGCCCAAGTCCAAGGGCAAAGTTGGCCATTTTGCAGTGGACTGTTGGCACAATGCTAGTGCCAAAGTGAGTACCAAACTACCTGTTGGAAAGCCAGCAGGTTGATTTGTCAGATTGCAAACTAACAAGTACCAAGGACTCAAGAATTCTTTGGGTTCTAAGGTTCATTAATCTATTTTGCAGGTGAGTCCAAGTGGCCATACCCCAACATGGTACTTGGACAGTGGATGTTCCAGACATATGACTGGAACTAGAGGATTACTAAAGGACTATATACCAATAAAAGATGGTCCAAAAGTCACCTTTGGTGGTTCTGAAAAAGGAATCATCAAAGGATTTGGTAACATTTCTAGCAACTTGGTTACCATTACTCAAGTGGCTTATGTTAAAGGGTTGAAACACAACCTAATAAGTATAAGTCAATTAAGTGATGTAGGGTATGACATCTCATTTGTTAAAAATGGTTGTCATATCAAGAGGTCAAGTGATCAAGAGATAATTTTGATAGGTTATAGGAAGAGGAATGTCTACTGCCTAGACATTATGGTTGAGAACAATGGTTCTCCAGTTTGTCTTGTAGCTGATGAGACAGTCACTCATTGTGTCAAATGGCACAAGAGGCTAGCCCATCTTAACTACAAGACTATTAGCAAACTCTTTAGCAAAGAGTTAGTGAGGAATGGTCCTCAAGTTAAGTGTGTTAAAGATGGTATTTGCTCAGCTTGTCAAAAGGGCAAGCAGACTAAATCCACCTTTAGAAGCATAGAAAACAAAGATGCTGTGAGGTGTTTATACCTCTTGCACTTGGATCTCTTTGGTCCAATGCCAGTTCACAGCTTAGGTAGGAAGGTCTATACCCTTGTAGTTGTAGATGACTACTCAAGGTTTTCCTGGGTGTTCTTCTTAAGACAGAAATCTGAAACACCTAGTGTCTTCCATAGCTTTGTCAAGCAAATTCAGAATGAACTAGACAGTACAGTGGTCAAGATTAGAAGTGACCATGGTACTGAGTTTCAGTCTGATAGCATGACAAAACTTTGTGAAGACTTTGGGATATTTCAAGAATTCTCTTCACCTAGAACACCTCAGCAAAATGGCATTGCTGAGAGGAAGAATAGGACCTTGATAGAGGCTGGTAGGACCCTACTAAGTGATACATCACTGCCAGAGTATTTCTGGGCTGAAGCAGTTAACACTGCATGCCATGTTATAAATAGGGCTACCATCACTAAAGGCCTCAACAAGACCCCCTATGAAGTTGTGAAAGGCAGGAAACCAAACCTATCCTACTTCAGGATCTTTGGTTGCAAATGCTTCATACATAACAATGGGAAGTCTTACTTGACTAAGTTTGCTGCCAATTCCCAAGAGGGAATTTTTGTTGGGTACAGCAATAATAATAAGGCTTATAGAGTCTACAACTTGTCTACACAAGTTGTAGAAGAATCTGTGCATGTAGTTTTTGATGAGACTAAACTTATTAACAATGAGTTGTCTAGTACTGTATGCAGCCCCACAGGTTTAACAAAGAAAATGGACAAGCTTACTATAGAAGAAGTACCTGCTGCAAGACAGCAAGTAGAGGAGAGTAGCTGTTGTCCAGGGGGAGAACTACATGTGTCAATTGCTGATGAAGTGCAAGGAATACAGCATGATGGAGATGCTGAAGAGGTTCAACCAGAAGTTAGGATGCCTCCAGCCAATAGGCATCTTACAGATCATCTAGTAGAGCAGATTATTGGAGATCCAAGACAAGGAGTACAAACCAGGAGCAGATACTTGAATGCAGCAATCTACTCCAGTTTTCTATCTCAAGTTGAACCTAAGAAGTTTGAAGAAGCCATACTAGATCTACAATGGACTGAAGCAATGCAAGAAGAGCTTAATCAGTTCAAGAGGTGTAAGGTCTGGGAACTTGTTCCTAAACCTAAAGACCACAATATAATAGGAACCAAGTGGATCTACAGGAATAAGATGGATGAACAAGGGGTCATCATTAAGAATAAAGCAAGACTGGTTGCTAAAGGATATAGACAAGAAGAAGGTATTGACTTTGATCAAACCTTTGCTCTAGTAGCCAGACTGGAAGCCATAAGGATGTTCTTGGCCTATACAACCTATCAAGGATTCAAGGTTTACCAAATGGATGTCAAGTCAGCATTCCTGAATGGTAATCTTAAGGAAGAAGTCTATGTGGAACAGCCTTCAGGTTTTGTTGATCCAACTCTACCTCATCATGTCTATAGACTTAGGAAAGCTTTATATGGGTTAAAGCAAGCCCCTAGGGCTTGGTATGAAACCCTATCTAGTTTCCTCATTGAGAACAAGTTCTCAAGGGGGAAAATAGATAAGACTCTATTCCTTAGGGAATCTAGAGGCAAAGTTATACTAGTCCAAGTATATGTAGATGACATTATATTTGGGTCTACTGAAAGCAGCCTTTGCAAAAAGTTTGCAAAACTTATGCAAGGTCAATTTGAGATGAGTCGTATGGGAGAGCTGAAGTTTTTCTTGGGTCTCCAAGTTAAACAGACTGAAAGTGGTTTATCCATATGTCTGTCCAAGTTCATCCTAGAACTCATAAGGAAGTATGGTATGGATTCATCCAGTACCATGAAGACTCCTATGGGGTCAAGTATGTCTCTTAGCAAGGATGATGCAGGGAAACCTGTAGATGAAACCTTGTATAGAGGGATAGTTGGCTCCCTATTATACTTGACTGTTAGTAGACCAGATATCATGTATGCTACATGTGTCTGTGCAAGGTATCAAGCCTGCCCTAAAGAGTCTCATTTGACAGCAATCAAAAGAATATTGAGATATCTAAAGGGCACTCCCTATCTAGGCCTCTGGTACCCTAGGAATGGAGATTTTGATCTAATAGGTTATTCAGATGCAGACTTTGCAGGATGCAAAGAAGATAGAAAAAACACTACTGGAACCTGTCAATTCCTAGGTGGGAGACTAATTTCATGGAGTAGCAAAAAGCAAACCAGTGTGGCTATCTCCACTGCAGAATCAGAGTATGTGGCTGCAGGAAGTTGCTGTGCTCAACTTCTGTGGATACAACATCAGCTAGAGGACTATGGATTTCAGGTAAGTACAACTCCACTCTTCTGTGATTCTACAAGTGCTATTTCAATAACTAATAACCCTGTATCTCATAGTAGAACAAAACATATTGAAATTAAATATCATTTTCTTAGGGAGCATGTAGAAAGAAAAGATATTTTATAAAAATATGTTAAAACTGATAATCAAGTAGCTGATATGTTTACTAAGCCCCTAGAAGAAGCAAAGTTCATTAGATTTAAAATTGAACTAGGAATGATAAACTTAGAGTAAGTTTACAGTATTGAAAATGGCTAAGTAAAAAGGTGTCGACACATAGACAAGTCTATGTCAACACAAAAAAATGGTGTCGACACTTCAGAATGTTAGTGTCGACACATAAAATCTGTTGACTAAACTTGTGTCGACACATATGTGTCGAGATATTATAAGTCAGTGTCGACACTTATTGCCAGTGTCGACACATTTTAAGTTAGCTGTCCCGCCTGTTCATCTTCAAAATTAGAAAGGTATAAATAGGGTTTTGTCTTTGTTTGTCGACACGCTTTCAAAGTTTCGAGACCAAAACTACTGTGTCGACACCTATCTTCTCTCAAGACAAATTCTACAAACCCTAATGGTGCCTAAGCTTGAGGAGAACGTCAACGAAGGATATGAGCTGGTGCACGGCGCTTTCGAAGATGCTGATCAAGAAATCAAGTCTGTCGTAACCCTAGTAGCCGATTCTGGGTTAGAATATTTAGTTTCTGAACCCATAAAGATATGGAAGAAAGAGGTACTCGAATTCCTCAATGGAGCCAAGGTGGATGAATCTGGATACAAAATCAAATCCAGAGTTCATGAAGCAAGGGTTAAGGTATCCCCAAAAAGTCTGAGGAAGATTCTATAGCTTCCAAGAACTCAAGAGGAAGATGAAGTTACTGCATCAAGGACCAGGAAAAGATAAAGGCACAAGTGGATGACATAGCATTGAAGCAAGGGTATGTGCTTGAAAATCAGCTAAGAATGAATGACAATTTGACTGCTTCCCATAATGCAATTGTCACTGAGTTAAAAAACAAGGCTGCTGAACCTTCTACCTCTTCTGCTACTATTAAAGCTGATTTTGACAAAACATTTCAAGAAGAAATCTCTGCTATTAAGACTGCTATCCAAGCCTCCCAGAAAGCCATATCTGAACAACTTCAAAAGCTCAAATCATTCTTTAAAGATGGAGTCAGATACTTGGATAATCAAATCAGATTTCAGAAGGATGATGTCAGAGATCATATGGCTAGAGAAGTCATAAAGGGGGAGAGAGTGTTAGTCAAGGCAAGCTCTGACCATGCTAAGTGGATATCAAATTCTATCAGAGCTACACTTGGATATCCTCCTCTGTGTGATGACAATGATGTTGCTGAATCTGGAATTAACCCTGCCTATCTTGGAGGTGAGCAACCAGAAGTAGCTCAGGTCATTTATCCACCTCCAGATTTTGAAATGATTCATGCTGATGTCCAGACTATTTGTAGCCCACCTGGGGGCAAGGACAATGTTCATATTGAAAAGGTTGTTCAGCCTATTTCTGAAGCTATGCAAGAGGCATTGCAGAAAGAGGAAGAGACAAGACTGTCTAAGAAGAGGTTTAGGGAACAAGCAGAACAAAGGCCAGACTTTGAACAGTGGAGCCCTACCTCTAGGAACATTATACTAACTGCCTGGAAAGCTGCCAAGGATAACATTCAAGACAGGAACAAATGGTTTTCTGAAACTGAATGGAGAAAACATGAAACCAGACAGGAAGCAATTGTTCAATACAGAAGGAAGGCAAAGATGAGAAAGCTACCTCCTACAGCCCAGGAGCCTAGCAAGTACTTTCCAAAGCCATACCATTATTTTGAAAGACAGAAGATCAAAGCTGAAGAGCTTAAGAAGAAAGATCTGAAAGGCAAGAAGCCTGCTGATGCTGAAATTGCTGATGCTGCTGTCCAAGCTAAAGTTCAAGCTGGCAAAGGCATAGTAATTAAGGAGCCAGAACATAAATAGATTTAGATTTTCTTGAAGTTTACCTTGTAATCTTTTGGATGTAAAACATTTTGTGAACTTCTGAAGATGTATAAGACAGATATTAGAATAATATATGATTAATATATTTCATGTTTGTTCTGTGAATATGTCTATGTCTATTTCTTATTTGTTCTGTAATGATGTATTTGTATACATGTGAAATTGATACATGTTTATGTTTACCCTGCAGTACTTAATTCTGCTTTACATCATTTTGTAATTTTATTATGAATGGTGTATATTATTGACTAAGGGTTATGACTTCTCCAAATAGGGGGAGATTGTTGGGTACATTGGTTAAATGTACCTGATTTGAAGAAGCCTCACCCAACTCAATGATATACATCAAAATGTATTTGATGTGTTTTTGAGTTACTTGTGCAGGTTAAGTATTTGCAGGACAGAAGGAAAAATTTCTAAGTCCATGTGTCGACACCCAGAGGGAAAGTGTCGACACTTAAGAAGACTTGTGTCGACACCCAGACAAGCAGTGTCGACACTTGGAGTCATTGTGTCGACACCTGGGATGCAGAGTCGACACCAGACAGAAAGTGTCGACACAAGGAGCTGTGTCGACACTCAATGAAGAAAAGTGCAGACAGAAAGTGTCGACACTTAACAGCAGTGTCGACACCCAGTAAAGCTGTATCTACACCAGAAAGTGTCGACACTTGGAGCTGTGTCGACACTCAGCAAAAGTCAGCAGAGACTAAGTTAAAGTGTCGACACCAAGAACAAAGTGTCGACACACAATAGAAGAGTCAGCACTTAAAGAAAGTGTCGACACAAGACAGTATGTGTCGACACTCAGTTAAAGACTCAACACTTGAAGAAAGTGTCGACACATGGAGCTGTGTCGACACTTAGCAAAGAACAGCAAGATCGACAAAATATTCTAAGTACAAGTGTCGACACTAAGGGAATGTGTCGACACTCAGCTGTAGTCTCAACAGAAGAATCAAGTGTCGACACAAGGAGCTGTGTCGACACTCAGCAAGTATCAACATAGAAGACTATGTGTCGACACCAAGAAGCAGTGTCGACACTTAACAGATTCAACACATGAAGATGTGTCGACACAAAGGAGATGTGTCGACATTTAGAAGAATTCAGCAAAAGATAGAAGATCAAGTACTTGTGTCGACACTCAATTTTAGTGTCGACACCTGAAGAAGAATCTGTGTCGAGACATAGTATCTACAACACAAGGAGTTGTGTCGACACCTTGTAGACTTGTGTCGACACTTACACAACTTGTGTCGACACTTGGTCTATAAGTGTCGACACTTAAAGACAGAAAGTCTCGACACTTTCAGACAGTTAAAGAACTTTCAAGAATTGACTGGATCACTTGACAGCTGCCGTTCCAGCCGGTCTACAGCATCTATCAGAGATGTCAGAATTCAGTTATGGACCGGACCAGCCAGTTACCATGAAAAAGGCCTATAAATAGGCTCATACAGTTTACAGAAACTGTTGTTCAGATTGTTGTTGAACAAGTTATTAAAGTGGTACACAGAGTTATTGATCAAGTATCAAATCAAGAAGATCTAGCTGTCCAAGTGCAGATCTAAGAAGTTGGAGAGAGAGGGCTCCATCCAAGAAATCAGCCGTTGGAACTAGGCTGAGAAGAAGGGTTCAGATTTATTCTGGATCTTAAGAAGCAGAGATCAAGGATCAACTGCAGGAGGATTCATTCTTATTCAGTTCTACTTTCAAGAAGCTTTGAAGAAAGCTAAGTCAGATTGAATCCAGCTGAGTTCTTCCAAGAACTCATCAAGAAACTCTCAACTCCCCTCTCTTGTTTCTGAGTTGTTGAGTTATTATTTCTATAATCATTTTTATCTTGTAGGATCCTTTGGATCTGAGTGAATTATAAGCCTGTAATTATAAAGGCTGAGGGTAGGGCTTGAGAGCCTGAGTGTAGGAGATTGAAATCTCTGAGTGTAGGCCTTGTTGGCTGAGTGTAGGCCTTGTTGGCTGAGTGTAGGCCTTTGTGGCTGAGTGTAGGCTTTGTGAAAAGCTGAGTTGTAGGGCCTTGGGCCTGAGGTGTAGGAACCAGTTTGGGTTCTGAGATAGTGGAGAAGTTTGGCCGAATCTAGTACACTGCTAGATAGGCGAAGGGGGAAAGTGGATGTACCCAAAGCTTGGGGAACCACTATAAAACTCTGTGTCTGCTGTGCTGTAATTGTGAGTTGCTGTGTATGCTTTGTGATTGCTGTGCAAAAGTAGTTAGAATCCTGTGATATAACTGATTACTGCCATTAAAGTTTAAAAAGGATTAGGTCACCTATTCACCCCCCCTCTAGGTGTTTAGGTACTATATCTTTTAATAATACTTGGTGAAGTGTGAGCTGTAGGAACCTTTCAGGGTTCTAAGTTGTAAGATCTAAGGATCTGAGAAGAAAGAAGGGAGTTTGGCCGAATCTAGTATACTACTAGATAGGCGAAGGGGGAAAGTGGATGTACCCATCTCTTGGGGAACCACTATAAATCTGTATGCAATCTATGTTGGTTGTGTTTGTCTTTTAAACTTTGCAGTGATAATTGCTAAATATGCTGTCTAACAGTAATATACGTTATCTGCCTAAATAAAAATAAATTGAACCTATTCATCCCCCTTTAGGTGTTTAGGATATCTTGAAACCAATTCTTTCAAGTGGTATCAGAGCGAGGTTACTCAAGAATAGACTTAACAGTCTGAGGTGATCTATAAGGTACTTATCAGTTATAATCAAAATGGGTTCAAGTAAAACTCACAAGGAACTTGCATCCCTGAAACTACCTAACTGGAGAAAGGAATCTAATGACAAGAAGAAACATCAAAATAAGGGCAAGAAGGAGTGATCCTTTGTTGCAAAGAAGCAGAAAAGCTGGACAGCTTTCTCATCATAAGATTCAGGAGAAGAGGCTGAAGCTGACGCCTATATTGGATTGTTCACTACTGAAGAAGATTCAGTAGAATCTGAATTCTTGTAAATGCTGGACTCCATAAACAAGAATGAAGATCATCATTGCAGAGGGCGGATGGCCTTGACTGAGGAAGATCAGTGCTAGGATCAGCGTGGTCCCAGTAAGGTAAACAACCTATCTTCAGTTTCTGATTATTATATTAGATTAGAATCAGAAGCATCTACATCAAGAGATGAGGATGGTTCTGAATTTGAAGAGGATGTTCATCAACTAATTGATGAGTATAGTGATCTGTTGAAAGCTCTTAAGAGAAGCAGAATCCTTATCAAAGAACAGGCTAAGGAAATTGTAACTCTTCAATTGGCTGCTTCAGATTCAGCAAAAATGTTGCATTTAAACATGAATGAAGTTGCTAAACTGAAAATATAACTGTTATTCAGATGGGTACAATTACCTTCAAAAATGATCAAATCAAGAGTTTGGAAGTCAGACTTCAAAGAGAGAAGGATCTTGTGGCTAAATTCTCAAAGCCAAAGTCAGTCTTACCCTTAATTGATGACTTCATCCTCCAAAAGGGTAAGACAGGATAGGCTTCAAGGGAAGAACTTGGGCAGCTAATTCTAAAAGAAAAGGCAAAGCCCCAGTTCAGCTACTAGCCTCCAAACCCCCAATTTCTTTCAGGAAAGTGATGCAGCCTACTAACAGGTATGACCATGACATTACACATGGTTACTGTAAGCTTGGTGATCAGAATGACAAGGGTGTAAATGCCAATAGGGCAGCCCATGAAGAAACACACCATGTTCTTCATGAATCATCAATGTTTGATGCATCAGCCCCAGCACTTAATAAAAGGACCACTGTACCTACTATTTTAAGGACTGCTGACAGCAATGTTGTTAAGACTGTACTTAAAATAGGATATAATAGATATTAGTGCTTGTGTTGTGGCAAAGTGGGTCATTATGCCATTGATTGTTGGCACAACACTACTGTCAGGAAAAATGAAAGCTTACCTGTCAGAAAGGCTGTAGGCAAGCATGTCAAGTTTTAGTCTAAGATAAACCTAGAACCTAATAATTATTGGGGTTCTAAGGTTAAGTAATTTTATTTTATGCAGGTGAGTCCAAGTGGCCATACCCAAATATGGTACTTGGACAGTGGATGTTTCAGGCACATGACTGGAACAAGAAGGATGCTGAAGGATTACACTATTATAGAAAATGGACCCAAAGTGATCTTTGGTGGATCTAAAAAGGGGGTCATCAAAGGGTTTGGTAACGTTTCCAATAGCTCTATCAATATCACCCAAGTAGCTTATGTAAAAGGTCTAAAACATAACCTAACAAGCATAAGCTAACTAAGTGATCTTGGTTATGACACTTCTTTCATTAAGAATGGGTGTCAAATTAGAAGGACAAGTGATCAAGAGGTCATCTTGTCAGGATATAGAAAAGGAAATGTTTATTGTTTAAATTTTGTTTGTGAGAATAAAGATTCTCCTGTTTGCCTAGTTGCAGATGAGAAAGCTTCTCATTGTGTCAAAAGGCACAAAAGGCTTGTTCACCTTAACTACAAGACTATATGCCAAATCTTTAGTAAAGAGTTATTGAGAAATGGTGCTCAAGTCAAGTGCATCAAGGATGGTGTATGTTCAGCTTGTCAAAAAGGCAAACAGACTAAGACCTCCTTCCACGGTCTCGATACCAAAGGCTCATTGAGGTGTTTGTACCTTCTGCATATGGATCTATTTGGTCTTATGCTAGTTCATAATCCAGGCAGTAAAGTCTATACATTTGTGGTTGTGGATGACTATTATAGATTTACATGGGTTTTCTTCCAGAGACAGAAATATGAAACCCCTACTATCTTCCACAATTTTGTTAGGCATATTCAGAATGAACTTAACAATTCAGTGGTCAAAATCAGAAGTGACCATGGGACTGAATTTTAGTGTGAATGCATGACAAGATTTTGTGAAGAACGAGGGATTCATCAAGAGTTCTCCTCTCCTAGAACTCCCCAGCAAAATGGTATTGCTGAAAGAAAGAATATAACTCTTATTGAGGCTGGTAGAACACTACTAAGTGACACTTCTCTCCCAGAATATTTCTAGGCTGAGGTAGTAAACACTGCATGTCATGTTCTCAATAGAGCTTCCATCACCAAAAGCCACAAGAGGACACCCTATGAGATTATGAAAGGCAAAAGACCAAGTATATCCTATTTTAGGATCTTTGGTAGCAAATGCTATGTACTTAACAATGACAAGTCTCATTTAACAAAGTTTGTTGCCAAATTCCAAGATGGGATATTTGTTAGGTACAGCAACAGTAGTAAGGCATACAAGATCTACAACTTTACTACTCAAGCTGTAGAGGAATCTGTCCATATAGTCTTTGATGAATCTAAGCTAATCAATTGTGAGCTGTCTAGCACTCCTTGTAGCTCTACAGGTTTGAAGGAAAAGATGGACAAGCTAACCATTAGTGAAGACCAACCTGCAAGATAGGATGAGGAAAATGATGGATGCTGTCCAGGGAGAGTACAAGACTCACAAGATGATGATGATGAAGACAATGAAGTACAACATGGTGAGGAAATTGGAGGAAATCAAGTTGTGCATAGACTGCCTCCAATAATTAGACATCTAAGGGATCATACAACACAACAAATTATTGGTGATCGAAGACATGGTGTACAGACAAGGAGAAAGAACTTGAACATAGTCCTTTGCTCAAGTTTCCTGTCCCAGATGGAACCCAAGAAATTTGAAGAGGCCATACAAGACTCAAACTGGATTGATGTCATGTAGGAAGAACTGAATCAATTTAGAAGATGTAAAGTCTAGAAGTTGGTTCGTAAACCAAAGAATCACAATGTCATAGGGACAAAGTTGATCTACAGGAACAAGTTAGATGAAAATGGCATTATACGCAAGAACAAAGCAAGACTGGTGGCAAAAGGGTACATGCAGGAAGAAGGAATAGACTTTGACCAGACATTTGCCCTAGTATCAAGATTGGAAGCAATAAGGCTGTTCTTAGCCTATACAGCTTATCAAGGGTTCAAGGTATTCCAGATGGATGTAAAGTCAGCATTTCTGAATGGTGACTTAAAAGAGGAAGTTTATGTTGAACAACCCTCAGGTTTTGTAGAACCTCTCTATCCTAATTATGTCTATAGGCTTAAGAAAGCTCTATATGGATTGAAATAAGCCCCTAGGGCTTGGTATGAAACACTGTCTACCTTCCTCATTGAGAACAAATTCTCAAGGGAGAAAATAGACAAAACTTTATTTCTAAGGGAATAAAAAGGCAAGATCATCCTAGTCCAGATATATGTTGATGACATTATCTTTGGATCAACTGAAAACAACCTTTGTAGAAAGTTTGCAAAACTTATGCAAGGGAAGTTTGAGATGAGTAGCATTGGTGAGCTGAAATTCTTTTTGGGACTCCAAGTTAGACAGACTGATGATGGCCTGTCCATATCCCAGTCTTAGTTCACCAAGGAGTTAGTTAAGAAATATGGCTTGAATTCATCCCCCTCCTTGAGAACTCCAATGGGGTCAAGTATGCCTATATGCAAAGATGTTGCAGGAAAACCTGTAGATGAGTCTTTGTATAGAGGGATAATTGGATCCCTTCTATACTTAACTGCTAGTAGAGCAAACATTATGTATGCTACATGTGTTTGTGCTATGTATTAAGCTTACCCTAAAGAATCTCATTATACTGCTTTCAAAAGAATTTTGAGATATCTTAAGGGTACACCAAATCTTGGCCTTTGGTACCATAAGAATAGAGATTTTCTACTAACAGGTTATTCAGATGCAGACTTTACAGGATGCAAAGCAGATAGGAAGAGCTCTACAGGCACATGTCAGTTCCTAGGTGGAAGATTGGTGTCATAGAGTAGCAAAAAGCAAACAAGTGTGTCTATATCCACTACCGAGTTTGAATATGTTGCTGCAGGCAGTTGTTGTGCTCAGTTGTTATGGATACAACATCAACTTGAAGATTATGGCATCAAGGTAAGTAGAACCTCATTATATTGTGATTCTACTAGTGTCATTTCTATTAGTAGAAATCCTGTTTTTCACAGCAGAACTAAGCACATAGAAATCAAATTTCATTTCATTAGAGATCATGTTGAAAAAGAAGACAAAAGTTTAGAATTTGTCAACACTAATTTTCAAATTGCTAACATGTTCACCAAACCACTGGATGAAACTAAATTCAATTACTTTAAAATTGAATTAGGCATGCTAAACTTAGAATAGAATGGTAAATATGACTAAGTAATTCTGTGTCGAGACATAAAGACATATGCGTTGACACTTAGTAGTTGGTGTCGACACATAAGGATGATTCTGTCGACACATCAAGAAGATTGTGTCGACACTCCGAATTTGGTGTCCACACATAACTCTCCTGACACTAAGATATTAGTGTCGACACATACAGTCATCTGTGTAGCACGCATGATTTACTGTATACTCTTAAGGTTGTATGTGTCGACACATTGCAAATGGTGTCGACACATAGTATTGTAATACCTTTAAATTCTCTGTCGAGACTTTAGTAGTCTGTTTAGACACCATCCCAATTGTGTAGACACAATAAGTCAATTTCCGCCCGCCTTTTGGCCTTCTTTTAGAAATATATAAATAGATGGAAACAAGACCTTATCGACCACGCTCTCAGAATTCTCGACACCAATAAATTTGTGTCGACAAGACCTTCATCTCTCTTATCCTCAATCTCTCATCCCTAATGGCACCAAAAATGGAAGACAACATCAACGAGGGATATGAACTAGTTTGCCATGCGTTTGAGATAGCCATGCCAAAAATCCAAGCCATGATTACCCTAATCACCGACAATGGAATGGAGTACTTAGTCTTAGAACCTACCAGGATATGGAAGAAGGAGGTTCTTGAATTCTACTCGTCGGCATCCATGGATTCGACGGGGATGAAAATTAAGTCATCTGTTCACGAAACAAAGGTAAAACTAACATAGAGAAGTTTAAGAAAAACACTTCAACTTCTTAGGATTAAGGAAGGAGATGACATCACATCCTCCATGACAAAAGATGCTCTTCAATTGTGTGGACTGGATCCCACAACCAAGATTGGATCTTTGATGTCCATGAAGGGAATGAATTCCTAGGGCAAATTCCTATCAGAGATTATAGGGAAGGTTATTCTATACAAATCAGGAAGACATGATATGATTTCCACCTATATGTTCAATCTCATGATCAGAGTTATCTTCAAGATGAAAACAAACTGGTCTGTTCTTGTCTTTGACAAGATCAAAGAAGAAATCAAGAAACCTAATCTAGGCAAAATACTAAGCATGTATCTGTCCTTGACTATTCCAAAAGTGATGCATCAAACAACAGGCTCTAAGATTAATCACATGAGACGAATGAACTTAAGAATATTGTCCAGATGGGATAGGGTATCAATCAAGGATGTCTCTACACATCAGAAATCCCAGAAATAGGCTCAAATAAACAAGAAAACTCAACACAAGACGACTGAATCTTCCAGTGATTCAGAAGAAGAAGTTGTTTTCAGCTCAGATGGAGAAGGACCAGAGAGTACTAGAAAGTCACCTGCTCAAGAAACTGTGACTGATGGTCAGGTGCAGGGGGAGCAGATTCCTTCAAGCATCATCCTAGTGCATCAGGTCCAGGAAGACCCTCTTCAAGGGGGAGCTAATGAGCCACTTCAAGCTTCAGCTCAATAAGTGGCATCACCTTCAGGGGGAGCACATGAGTAAGAGCCAAATGTTCAAACAGCTGTATTGGACAGTGAAGCAGCCACTAAATCTATACTGGAGGTAATACAAGATATAAATCAAGCTACTATAGGAACTGAGAATGATGCACTGGATGTGCATATGACTGATATTTATAAAACTAACCAAAACAATGTCCCTGAGAATGCCATTACCAGGGAAGAAACTTTTGAATTTGAAGGAGGACCATCTGCTGAGAAAGAGCAAGTTTTCCCACAAGTTCAAATGCAATAGGAGGTCACTTTAGAATAATTATTTCCTGATTTACTAGGAGCAAGAACAGAGGGGGAGCAGCAAAGAACTGAGGGGGAGTTGCCCATTGTTGCCACTAGTCCAAAAGACACAGTGGACATAAATACTTCATCTGATTTCTCTGATGATGAAGAAGCCTCCAGGGCTAAGAAGAGAAAACTTGTGGAGCTCAGGAAAAAGGAGTTCAAGCTATAAGAAAACCATGAAAAATACCCCATAAATACAAGCTCCTGCAGTTGACTTCAGCTCACTCTTAGTGTCATTGCAACTGAAATTAGATGTGCAAAGAATAGCTCTTGAGAAATATGTGGATGAGAGTCATAAAGAACTACAATATACCTTGGCCCAAGACATCAAATCCATCAGATTTGAAGTCAATCTGCACAAAATGTAAATGACTGAATGCTTCCAAAAGAGAGGCCATACTGTTGTCTACCTGGCCAAAGAACAAAAGGAAGCCAAGACTCAGATAGATGATATTGCAGTCAAACAAGGTTATGTTCTTGAAAATTAAATCAGAATGAATGACAATCTCATAGAATTATATAATGTTATTGTCACATAACTCAAGAATCAAGCAACTGCTGTAACAGATAACATGGTTAAAGTAAAGTCTGGTTTTGATAAACAAATCAAAGCTTATTTAGCTCATGTCCAAACCACTATCCAGGCCTCTCAAAAGGTAATTTATGATCTGCTGCAAAAGTTCAAATCCTTCTACAAAGAAGGTACAAATTATCTAGCTGATCAGATAAGATTTCAAAAGGATGATCTAAGAGACTATATTGAACAAGAAGTCATAAAGGGGGAGAGTGTGTTAGTCAATGTAAGCTCTAAACATGCTAAATGGATAACCAATTCCATCAGAACAACTCTTGGTTATCAACACCTCTGTGATGATGACAACACTGTTGAATCTGGCATTCAACCTGCTTCTATTGAAGGAGTTCAGCAGGAAGGTGTAACACCCCCTATCCGTCGCATAACATATAGCAGTAGGTCCGGCCGGGGCCCGATGCGATATACTACAGATAGACCGGGTAGTTACTCATGGAAACCATCCAACCAATCATAGCGTCCTACACAGAGCATTCTAGCGGAAGCAGTTTATAAAGGTTGCAACAAAGAACCCAGCACTAAAGCATGAATGTCCACTAATACAAAAATAGGAATGTTGTGCATACACAAGTACAGGCCTTAAGGCCTTACAAAATTGTTCACTTCATATTACATATTTTACCAACCACGGCACGCAGGACGGTCATACATGAATAAAAACAGTAAACACTCCAATTAGGCCTTCGAGGGCCAACTTCGCATTTTAGGCTTTAGCCCGCTATTGACCGCTTGGTCCAGCAGCACCTGCAAGCAACAAACCACCGCACGGTGGCAAAACAAGGCAACGGTCAACAATGCTGACCAAATTATAACGATCCCGCCCCCGGCTCGGGGCGGCGATGCTCCTTCCCTGCATTTCATTAGCATAAGCGAGCAATATATCAATATTCATTTCATCACAGACGTTGGCTCGCACGTCCACACGCCCCGTGCTCTCAGGGCACATTCTCGGTGAATCGGTCGATGTCACGTCAATTAAAGTCATAGACATTCCGGACTCACCACCGCCACTTTGATGACCAAACCTATGAGCATTTTGTCTTCTTGGCCTGGGTCACGACAATTTAAGCCATAGACCGCTGAAGACCCTAATCTATGCCAACGGCAAGTGCCACGTACCCTTAGGTCTCTTTAACCGAACGACATATAACGTGTACGGTTCCATCTAACCCGTGCTCACATCGCAACGACAATTTAAACCATTTGCGGGGGTCAAACTTCTACTGAGTCCCATTTCCATCACAATTCACATAACTCGGTTATGTTCAAGTTCGCTCTCCGGCCACCAAGTTGGCAAGATCACGCATCCTTCTAGTGTTCTGGGTGCACCTTTGGGTTAATCCCCAAAGCTCCCTGTTGCAATCTGCCGTGTAGAAAACCCGAAAAACAACCAATAGCACAGAGTCTTTTCCGGCATTATGCAATGCAACATCACTGATCCAGACCAACATGTCCGGATAGGCTTCACACATCATGCATATGTCCGTTCTCGCTTACGGACTCTAAAAAACGGGGACATCACATATCTACCCAAAGGAACGCCTCCAACTCACCTCAAACTCGTGAGAGTGGGCTTCCTATGCAAAGAAGGAGAGCTACTCATGCTCAAGAAGAGAATCGTTACCCTTGCGTTCTTCTTTTGCGCCATAAAAAAGTAAGCGGATAAAAAGCACCGCACTAGCTTTGCCTCCGTGGATCCGGAGTCGGCTCGCGATTTGGAGCTTCGAAGCTCCTCCAATGGCCGGATCTAGCTTCTTCTTCCTTCCTTGGCTCTCCTCTCTCTCTAAGTTTTAGAAAGATAACCACTCATGAAAAGTGAGGGTTTCTAAGGCCCAATCCCGGGTATATCCCTTCAGGAACAACCCCCAGCCGTTGGTTCATTAATTAAAGAAACGAACGGCTTTGATTCGGGACTGAAATGCCCAATCTGGACCGCACACGGCCTGGCACACGCCAATGTCCAGGGCCGTGTGCCTCATTCGCCGTCAAAATCGACTAGCCTGGAACAACACACGAGCATCGAACACGCGCGTGTTCGACCTGACATGCCCGTGTTCCACCTAACACGGCCGTGTGGCCGGCCGTGTACCCCCATCGATTTATCCCGAAAACAACCCGAGCACTGCACGGGTTCTAGGGCACGCCCGTGTCCTTGCCCGTGTCTAACTCAACACGCCTGGGCTCCAGGCCATGTACACGGTCTCGACACTCGACACTTCATCGAGCGAAGATCGTTGACCTGACGACACGGCCTTGGACACGCCCGTGTCCTAGGCCGTGTGCCTTGTCTCGACACATCGTCGAGCAAAGTTCGTCGACTCCCGGGACGAGTGTCGACACGAGTCGACATGCCCTGCGACACGCCCGTGTCGCAGGCCGTGTGCCATATCTCGACACTTCATCGAGCGTAGAGTGTCGACTTCGTGGGCTGAGTGTCGATATGGGCCGACACGCCCTGGGACATGCCCGTGTCCCAGGCCATGTGCCCAGACTCGACACAATGTCGAGAGCAAAATGTCGACTTTGCCGGCTGAGTGTCGACACAGGCTTAACACGCCCTGGGACACGCCTGTGTCCCAGGCCGTGTGCCTCCTGCTAGAACCCAAAACTGGCCCAAAACGTCCCCCGTCGCTCTTTTGAGTTTCGGGGCTTTACAACTCTCCCCCTCTTAAAAGAATTTCGCCTACGAAATTATATAAAGGAAAGACATGTACGAAACAAAAATTTGTACCTGAACGGAACAACTCCGGATACTCGTCAAGCATAGTCTGCTCTCGCTCCCAAGAGAGCTCCTCACGACCGCAATTTTCGCACCGGACCTTGACTATCCTGATCTCCTTATTGCGTAGCCGCTTGACCTCCGAGTCCTCAATATGCATGGGCTTGACTTTTGTCGTCAGCCCACTATCCACCGGCACTTGATCAACCGCGGTCACTTGCGAAGGCTCTTGCACCGCCTTCCGAAGCACCGAAATATGGAATACATCATGTAATACACCAAGCTCCACTGAAAGCTTCAACCGATAGGCCGCTTCACCAACTCGCTCCAGAACCTCAAACGGCCCAAGGTACCTCGGGATTAGCTCTTTCAATCGCTGCACCCGCGAGACACCCTTGAACGGCTTGATCTTTAAGTACACATAGTCGCCCACAGCGAACTGCACGTTCCTGTGCTTGGTATTATAGTACTTCACTTGCAGGTCCTGAACGATAAGCAACCTCTCCCGAATGGTTCTCACCAAAGAAGTAGCATCCTCCACTTCCAATCGCTTATACAACTTTGACTCACCCGTTTCTAACCAAGACAATGACGTGCGACATTTTCTACCATATAGGGCCTCGAAAGGCGCCATCTGAATACTCGCTTGGTAGCTATTGTTGTATGCGAACTCCACCAAATAAAGGTGGTCTTCCTATTGCTTCCCAAAATCCAAGACACACATGTGGAGCATGTATTCCATGGTTCTATTGACCCTCTCGGTCTGGCCATCCGTTTGTGGATGGAAGGCTGTGCTGAATTTCAACTTTGTCCCCAACATTTGCTGCACAAGCCTCCAATCATTGGACGTGAACCTCCCATCTCGGTCACTCACGATGCTACGGGGCACAGCGTGAAGCCGTACAATGTTATCCACATAAAGTTTTGCCAACTTCTCCACCGGATCATCCTTCCTATGAGGAATAAAATGCGACACCTTCGTTAGCCGATCAACAACCATCCAAATGGCATCGTTGCCCTTTTGCGACCTTGGCAAACCGTGCACAAAGTCCATAGATATGTCGTCAAATTTTCACTCCGGAATAGGCAAGGACTTAAGAAATCCTCCCGACTTTTGGCTCTCCGCCTTTACCAAGGCGCAAGTTTGGCACTTAGCCACATAGAGCACCACATCTTTCTTCAAACCCGGCCATCAAAATAGTTTCTTTACATCGCGGTACATCTTTGTGCTCCCCGGGTGAATCAAGTACTTGGTATGGTGTGCCTCGTACAACAACTCCACCCGCAAATTGCCCACACTTGGGACGCACAAACGACCGTCTTTCCAAAGCAATCCGTCCTCCACAATGAATTGAGAATTTGACCCATCCAGAGCCTCTACCATGAACTGCTTCATATGAACATCCATATCCAAAGCCTGCCGAATCCGATCAGCCAGGTCATATTGGACTTCAGTCCAATTCAGAACTGCTTTAGCACTTGATTGCCTATCCACACAAATAATCTCCAACGCCTCCAACTCCCACACCAACCACTCATCATGCACCGATAGCCAATTGGCTTGAGCTGGGGCTCGGCGAATCAACGCGTCTGCAACCATATTACCTTTACCCGGCACGTAGTGGATCTTGAATGTATAGTCCCCCAGGAACTCCATCCATCTACACTGTCGCATATTCAGATCCTTCTGATCAATTAGATACTTCAGGCTCTTGTGATCAGTGTAGATATCAATCTTCACACCGTACAAATAGTGTCTCCACAGCTTCAAGGCAAAAATCACGGCCGATAACTCCAAGTCATGGACCGGATAGTTCCTTTCATGCACTTTTAGCTGTCTCGAGCCATAAGCTATTACACTTCCGTGTTGCAGTAGCACGCAACCCAAACCACTGCCCGAAGCATCACTATAATTCTCATAGCCTTCGGTCCCACATGGCGAACTCAGCACAGGTGCCGTGGTCAACCGACACTTCAACTCCTCAAAAGCTCGCGCGCACTCCGGCGTCCAAACGAACTTTTGCTCCTTCCTCATCAAAGTAGTGAGAGGTAACGCTATCCGCGAGAAGTTCTCTACGAAGCGCCTATAATAGTCGGCAAGCCCCATAAAGCTCCGGACTTCTGCTACCGTAGCAAGCTCAGGCCACTCCCGTATCGCAACAATCTGCGCAATACCCTCTCCACTCACTATATGACCGAGGAATGCCACTAAGGATAACCAAAACTCGTACTTCGAGAACTTGGCATATAGTTGATTCCTCCTTAGCGTCTCCAAAACCAAATGAAGATGCTTGAAGTGATCTTCCTCACTTTGCGAGTACACCAAAATATCGTCGATGAAGACGATCACAAAATGGTCTAAGTACTCTCTGAAAGTCCTGTTCATCAAATCCATGAACACTGACGGCGCATTAGTCAGCCCAAACGGCATGACCGTAAACTCAAAATGCCTGTATCCCGTACTAAACGCTGTCTTCGGGATATCACTCTCCCTTATTCGCAGCTGATAGTACCCAGCCTTGAGATCCAACTTCGAGTACACCGTCGACTCGACTAACTGATCAAAAAGATCATCAACCCGGGGGATCGGGTACTTGTTCTTCTCAGTCAACTTGTTGAGCTCTCGATAATCAATACACAGCCTCAAGCTTCTGTCCTTCTTCTTAACAAAGAGGACCGGTGCGCTCCAAGGCGAAGAACTTGGGCGCACAGACCCTTGCTCCAACAACTCTTGCAGTTTAACCTTCATCTCCGCCATTTCCTTAGGCGCTAGCCGATAAGGAGATCGTGACATAGGCTTTGCACCTGGCACTAGCTCAATCGTAAAATCTATCTCCCGCTGAGGCGGGGCTCCAGGAAGATCTGCGGGGAACACATCAGGGTATTCCGATACCACTAAAATACAATCCAATGCGGGCGTCGGCTTTGCAACCTCCACTAGTGTAAAGAACAGTTCTGCACCGGCACGAACCGCCTTCACCACCTGAAGAGTAGACATGAACTTCTTGCTCGACCCTTTTAAGCCCGTAAAAGTCGTTTCACGACTTGCTCCCAGCTTGACTTCCTTGCTACCGCAATCTATATGGGCCTGCTGTTCCGAGAGCCAGTCCATGCCAAATATGACGTCAAACTCCACCAACGGAAGTAACGACGCTTGCAGATCGAACTCCTGATTCCCAATACGAATATTAACATCGCAGATCCTATCCGCGTGCATTGAACACCAATTGGGCAACAACACATCCAACTTATCCTTCGCCATCGAATAATGGACTCCAATGCGTGATATAAATCCTTCGGACAAGGAGTGTGAAGCTCGCGTATCGAAAAGTGCTCTTGCCGGATTTTCACAAATCAAAACAAATCCTAAACAAGCAGTGGTAAGGTAACATGTGCATAACAAATATTTAAAGAAATTGACTTGCTATAAAGTAAACCGTACCTGTCACCACATCAGCCTGTTTGATGGCCTCCTGTTGGCCAAGATTATAGACCCTTGGTTGGGCCGGAGCATAGTGGGACGCGGTCGACTCCACCGCCTTGACCTTCTCTTCATAAGTCGCTCCCGGGCTTCTCTCGGACTTAGGACGTCCGCTCCAACAGTCATGGGAAAAGTGCCCCATCTTTCCACAAGTAAAACACGCGCCCGGGGTCCAACTCGTAGTCGCCCCAGAAGCAAAATAAGGAGCTGGACCCGAAGTCCTATGCTTCTTGAAGGACCTTCGATAGCCGGACTTTGACGTCGTCGGCACTTTGAATTCAGATTTCCTATCACCCAAGCTTTTCTTTGCTTGTACATTCTTCATGTCCTTCTCCAAGGACCGGGAAATGTTGACCAAGGTTAAGAAACCCCGCGTCATCGACCCCGAGAGTAGTAACCTCAACTCATCTCTCAACCCTTCATAAAAGCGATTAGTCTTGCGCTCCTTATCCACGATAGTGGAGCTAGCATAACGACTCAAACGAGTAAACTCGTGGAGATATTCATCCACGCTCCTCTCACCCTGAACCAACTTCAGAAACTCATTCTCCAACACTATCTTCTGCGCCGAAGGGAGGTATCTAGCCAAGAATAATCTCGAGAATTCTTCCATCAAGACATCAACAAGTTGCCTACCTCTCAATAAGTGCAGCTCCAAACCTTCCCACCATATTCTCGCTTCACCGTCCAGAAGGAACGTAGCGATGGTGGTCATTTGCCACTCCTCCGTCTCCGTTAATGTCATGACTCTCTTCACCCTAGAGAGCCAGTCTTCAGCCTGAGATGGGGTTCCCAACCTCGAGAATACCGGAGGGTTAAAGCTCATTATATGCTTAAGTTGCCTCTCGGTTGCCCTCCTTGGCACCAACGGTTCCACTACCACTTGTTCCACTCTCCTCGGCTCAGCCTCTTGCAGCGGTACCTGCTCCATCGCAGGAGCGGGCTGCTGTGTTTGCCTTATAGGCTGTGCATTAATCACGGTCAACACTGCTTCGGCCACCAATCGTATGTTCTCAGCCGATAGAGGTGTTGCAGGAGCAACATCTGGGGCACCGCTAGCCTCAGAAACTCGACGTTTCGACGGCCCAACACCACTTCTGGTCACCTATAGTGGTACAAAACACCGTTAAGCGATCAAATAAAATTGTAAATAGCAATTATAGGAACACGCAGGTTCCTCAAACACGTGTATTTTCATTCCTAAGTGGACATTCATGGGTTCTTTTACTGTTATAACGACGACACACACAATGTGCTCACCACCCCTTAAAAAGAATTCGCCCACGAATTCATCTTAAGCCCGACCAAAAACCAGTATTCTGATACCACCTCCAGATTTTGAGGGAATTCAATATGCAGTCCAACAAATGTATAGTCCTCCAAAGGAGGTAAAGAATGTTTTTATTGAAAAGGTTGAAATATTTGCAGCTGATTTGCAAAGAGAGCAAGAAGCACAAAGAGCTAGGGATGCTCAGAAATAAGCTCAATTATATAAGAAAAGGTTCAGAGAGCAGGCAGAGTTGATGCCTGATTTTGAATAATGGAGTCCTACCTCCAGAAACATTATTCTCACTGCCTGGCAAGCTGTTAAAGACAATATGCATGATAGAGGCCAGTGGTATTCTGAACAAGAATGGAGCAATTATCAGAAGCGGCAAGATGTCATATATCAGTTTAGAAGAGATCTCAAAGCTGGAAAAATACATGCATCCTCTGTAGAGCCTAGCAAATACTTTCCAAAGCCTTATCATTACTTTTAAACACAAAGGATCAAGGCTGAAGTGCAGAAGAAGAAGAATCTTAAAGGAAAGAAGCCGGCTGATGACACTGAAACTAATGTTTAAGCTAAGATACAGTCTGGCAAAGGAATTATAATCAAGGAGCCTGATCAATCCTAGGATAGATTGACTAGGTTTAAGAACTATGTAATTTGTTTTTCTAAAAATTCTTGTAATATAAAAGAAAACTGATTGATGTTCACTACATTTTATCATATTTTGTGATGATATTATATGTTGTTTCTATTTATGAGTTACCCTGTCTGAATAATGCTTTTATACGTCATAAATCTTTGTTTTATTATAAGTGATGTATATCATTGACTAAGGGTTATGACTTCTCCAAATCGGGGGAGATTGTTGGTTACATTGGAAACTGTGTATATGATTTGGAGAAGGCTCACTTAACTCAATAATATACATCATGGTGTATTTGATGGGTTGCTGAGTTTTGATGTGCAGGTTAAGGAAATGCAAAAAAAGTTTCTAAGTACAAGTGTCGACACTTAAGAAGAATTGTGTCGACGCCAGAAACAAGATTATGTCGACACACAGGACTTGTGTTGACACACAGAAAATCTATCGATAACATTGTGTCGACACACATGACTTGTTTCGACACATGCCAGAATTCTGTCGACAATAATTATGTCGACACATAGGTCTTGTGTCGACAAATGCCAGAATTCTATCGACAACAATTGTGTCGACACACAGGACTTGTGTCGAGACACACTTGAATTCTGTCAGCACCAAATTTGTCGAGACTTGAAGCTATTGTGTCGACACACAGAAATTATGTCAATACATTCCATAGAAGCTGTGTCGAGTAGATAAAGAAGGGATATGTCGACACTATAAGAGTTGTGTCAACATCATCAAGAATTGTTACGATACATGGTCTATTTGTGTTGACACATTTGGAGTTTTGTCTCGACATTTTTCTGTTGAGGTAGAGTACATTGAGGTATCAAGTGTCAAGACTGAAGACTGGACAGCTGTCATAACTAACAAAGCTGTTGCATCTGTCAGAGCTGTTAGAAGGCCGTTATGAACTGGATTAGCTGGTAACCTCATAAGGATCTATATAAAGACCTGTTCTATCATCAATAAATGAGACTAGAGACCAGAGACAAAGAGAGATCCAAGAAAGAAGAGAAGTTCAGATCCTGAAAATCAACAAGTCTCTAAGGACAGATCTTGAACAAGTCTGCAAGAAGAATTCAGATCTACATCTGAAAGAAGAGGAAGCTGGATTGAGAATCATCTCCAACTTTATAAGAAGATCAACCTTACTTTGTTCAGATTCAAGAAGATTTGAAGAAGCTAAGATAGGTTGAATCTTAAGCAGTCAGATCTATCAAGAACTGATCAAGAAACCTTCAGTCCTTTCTATTCTCTACCCGGGTGAAGGATTTATTCTTTCTATAATCAATTTTATATGTAGGATATTTTATAGATTTGAGTGTAAGAGAATTATCTCTCTGAGTTGTAAGCCTAAGTTTATAAAGGCTGAGGTAGGGCTGAGTGCCTGAGGTAGGGGATTAATTTCTCTGAGCTGTAGGCCTAGTGAAAGAGGCTGAGGTAGGGATAGATTGCCTGAGTTGTAGGAGTGTGGACTCACTCTGAGGTAGGATTCTTTAGAAGAATCTGGGTTGTAGCACTTGGTGAAGTGTGAGCCGTAGGAACCTTTCAGGGTTTTGAGTGGTAAGATCTGAGGATCTGAGAAGAAAGAAGGGAGTTAGACCGAATCTAGTATACTGCTAGATAGGTGAAGGGGGAAAGTGGATGTACCCATCTCTTGGGGAACCTCTATAAATCTATATATAAACTGTGTTGGCTGTGTTTGTTTTTTAAACTGTGCTGTGATAATTGCTGAACAAGCTGTCTAACAGTAATATATGTTATCGGCCTAAATAAAAAGGAATTAGACATATTCACCCCCCCTCTAAGTGTTTAGGATATCTTGAAACCAATTCATTCAGGTGTTGTGCCGATTTTGAGAAGGTGATGTTGGGGGTATGGGTGTTGGTTGTGGTTAGCATACCACCCAATCGGGAAGCCCCTTCTTTCTGTAGATCATCACAGTATAGGTATGCTTAGTTTCTCCATTCCTGGACTGTTGTGTTCTGGTTGGCCCGATTTGGCCATGTTTGTGGACCACAGTACCGATTGTGAGATGGTTGAGGATCCGGAGTTGGGCTTAGGGCGCTTGAGGTGTCGCCCTCTACGGTCTGCAACGCATTCATACTACGTGTTGATGATCCACCATCTTCTGAGCCGTATTATGCTCTGTTGTTTTCTTGTGGTTTATGCCATAGTTTGCTAAATTTTTTTGATTATGCACAGACTTGTTCCCCTTCGCACTTGGTGCATTCTTTTTAATTTAAAGGTTATTATATTGGAAAACCTTTCTCTACTTATTTGATTTGGCTAATTGTTGTTGTTCTTTTTTGCATTCTTCCTCCTTGGGTTGGGTTTGGTACACCCTCCTTTGTTTGGCTTCCTCACTTGCTTACCTATTCTTTGTCACTTTTTTTCCTTATTGAGGTGTTCTTCTCTTAAATGCCTTAGGTTCAGGGTTGTAGCCGGTGGTGCGGCTAAGTAGTTTTATTGTTTGGTGTGTTGAGGGTGCCTCGAGGTTGTGAGGTAGCTTTTGTTCTTTTGTAGTATGTCTCAGACTTGAGAACTTTTAGTGGGTTCGTGTCAGGTGTTTGACGACCACCGATTGTTTAATGTCGTTCTTGGATATTTGGCTAGTTGGTACTGTCTACTTTTGTGTTAGTAGTTCTTGCTCTCTGGGAAGGATTTATGTTAGGATGCCTATAGGTATTTTCAACTACAAAACTAACTATTATTACTATATCATGCACATCATGTTTTTAAAATCTAAGTCTCTATATTTAAATACCGTACAAACTACTTCGATATCATTACTATAAATTTAGTTTAATGCACGCCTTGAGTTTTTTTGGGATGCTATACTCTTGTAGGATGTCTATTGTAAGACCCCTCCCCTTACAAAGGAGGCTCCCGGTCTTATGCCCAGAACCGCCGTCTTACGGTGGCACTAACGCACGGGTTAGTCGACACCGGAACACGCCGATTCTGCAGGCTAACACGATCATATAACCTATAGGCCAATATGAGAAATAGAAGTAATACATATCAAAGTAAAATACAGCTAGTCCATAGTCACAATACAACTCATATATATATATATATATATATATATATACACACACACATTTAAATGAAAGAGTACACAGTACAAAATGAGAACAATAAAGAAAGAGTAATAAAGGCTTATGCTCAGTACATCATATAAATAACTCTCCTCACAAAACATCAAAACAACGGAAGGTAATCAACTAATCTCGTCCCGCCTGAGGATGTGCTCCAGTAGTAGTAGTAGGTGGCATCAACTCCTCACACCCTGTCACCTCGTCCTGCCGGTCGTGCTGGTTCTCCATCTCCTCGATCTCCTAAAAATAGTTTGGTCACCGACCATTAGTCAAAAAGACTAAGTCATTTCCTCCGCACCTCACCCTGCAACTCCTAGGCATCATGCGGGAGGATGAAGCGGAGGACAATTAAGGGGTAACAAAAGGAATCTATCTATCAAGAATAAGAGCAACATAGTTCTACTCTAGCAGTTCTTAGTACATGGTATAAGTGAAGTAAATGTATGGTACAAGTAAGTAAAGAACAGAAAGTAAGAGCAGAAAAAGTAAAGCTATGCTATCACTACTGTACCATCACAAACATACCTAAACTTATAAAAATTCCCATACAAATTTATAAGTTAAGTTTCCAGAAATTTTAACTTATCATATAAAAAAGCCCATACTAATTTATATGATAAGGATCTATGAAGCGTATGACCTAATATGAATGAATGTTTATGATGCAATTTATGCAACAGGCAAGTCCAACTCACACACAATGACTCTGTGATCACAGACCTTTAGTTCCAACTTTTTGAGAGCTAGCTTCACTCTCGGGTACCACCGTTGTGGCTAACGGCAGCACCCGAGCGGGAATCGCTGATGTCTAAAAATATTCGCAAGGAGAAAATAACCAAACTAACAATCCAACAAGGCAAGTATACCTATCGAAATGCAGCTAGGGGACACAAGTGTCGTATTAAAATCCGGGAACCGTTAATTAATCTTACTCACATGAAAACCATTATCTTATCGAAGAATGTTTTAGGGTTTAAGAGATTACTAAAATGCGATTGAGGGGAGAAGTATTATGCTAAGAAAGAAAAGCTTGCAGAAAAATAGAGAGCTATTAAAACGATTACAGCGAAGGATTAAGACAATGAAAGAGAAGAGCACTCGATCGAGGATCACCTCGGCTAAAGTTGATTAAGAAATGCGAAAATAATCTTTTACTTAATAAAGCCAAAACCTTGACCGCGGAGGTTCCATAAGCATAAACACGCTTCTCTCGAAGCCATGCCTACCTGAGTTTAGGAATGCTCAACCAGACTCTCGTCCGATCGGAGATCTAAAGCTCGCTTTAAGCTGTGAACCCCTCTATTGGATTTCACTCCAATCCAGGAGATTTAACGTCTGCCTCTCTCGAGGGGTGCGTGCAACTCTCTTTACTCTTGAGTGCTTACTTCAAACTATCAGCCTCTCGGCTATCCAAGAATGAAAGCTAATGATGGAAAATATACATATTGATGATATATCTCCAAGTAGGGTTTTTAATCAAGAGTAATTCAAGGTATAACTTTAGAAAGAAAAAGTAGAGTTAAAGCATCATAACTTAATCAACTCAACCTCGGATCATCAAGATTGAGTACAAGGAGGATTAGTTACTCATGGTGAAATGGAGAAAAGAAGATGCGTAGAAGAAAATAATGAAAACAAAGTAGAAATGAAAAAGAAAACAACACTTCTTTATTAATGGAAACAGGGATCTTACAACTTGAAAACCAGAGATTACAAGTTCATGGAAAGTAAACTACACTATCATTAACATTATGCTACAGAAAGAAGCTAGGATCTAATACAGGGAAAGCATTAAGCTAGAGATAAGAAGAGCTAAAAATGAAGAGACATGCTTGAAAAAGTTCAAAAATACAAAGAACAGAACCTCCCCTCTCAATCCAAAAGGTGTGCTGAACCCTTGGAGATGGGCTCTATTTATAGATTTTTTCGGGTCGGGTCATGCCACCTTGTCACGCCCGGGTCGGGCGTGACCCTGGGGCGTGACAAATTCGGTGCGACTTTTTCGGGCTGGAATTTAATTCTGGCGAAGTAGCTAAAGCACACGCCCAAATGTCACGCCCTGGTAGGGCGTGTACATGGGGCGTGTTCTTTGCGGCGTGACTTTGTTGAGCTGGGATTGAATGCTGGAGGTGACGGGCGTGGTTGCTGAAGTACACGCCCATATGTCACACCCGGGTCAGGCGTGACCCGGGGGCGTGACACTTTCGGTGCGACGGTGGAGCGGGAAAAACGAGCGCGTTGCGGCGATTCCTCGAAACCTGGGGACACGCTTCTGGAACACGCCCGTGTCGGATGTGACACGGGCGTGACAGAGGGCGTGTACACTAAGTTTCCACGGAATGCAGTTTCAGACCAATTGCTTCATTCCTCTGGGTTACACGCCCTAGGTACACGCCCGGGTAGGGCGTAACCTTGGGGCGTGTCATAACAAAATTTGGCTGAAAGCCGTGAAAACCTTCAAAAAGCAGAAAAAACGAATTAGCGACAAAAATATATACAAAGGGGAATCAAAATAAGTACTTTACAAGACATGATTTGCTTTAAAACCCTGAAAATATCCTAATAAAATTGACTGCAAACCGTATTATCAAATTCCCCCAAGCTTAAGTTTTGCTTGTCCCCAAGCAAAGATATAAAAACTAGCTAATCATAAAAAGTGACTAATTCAAAAAAAGTTTTAATCATGTTTACACAAGTACTATGCAAAATTCAAGGTAGGGAGAATGTAAAACGTAAATCTAAAATAATTATTTTGGTATGGTTTAACTTTTATAAACTTTACTTAATAAAAATAAATCATCCACAATTTTGGCGAAATTCTTTAAATAGATTTAAGCAAGACAATGAAAATGAAAAGAACGTATTGAGTTATTACTAGATCCAAGCAACGCATTATAATTATATCAATCAAATAACAAAAATCTAAGTTTAAATGCAAAACTAAAACTAATTTACTTTTCTTCTTTTCTTAGTTGTTAAATAAAATTTAAAAAGACGTGAATCAAAAAAACTTAATAGGACCGAAACGTTTGGTTTAGGATTATGAATAGGAGTGGAATTCAAATATAAACATGGAGGCTTAAAAATCACACTATACCAAAACGAGTTTCAAAAAAAAAATTTTATTTTAAACAGAATATGTATATATAATTTTTTTTTCTTTCTTTTTTTCTTTATTATTATTTATTTATTTTTTTCATCATTCATTTTTTTCTTTTTTCAAAACAAAGGCCATAAAAAAAAAATTTCTTTCATGTTGAATTGGCCAGAAAAAAAAAATCAAACATTGCTTTTAAGTACACTTTTTTCAACAATTTCTCCAAAGATAACACAAAATTTCCTATCATGAAAATTTTAGAATGAAACTCAAAAAATTTAGCGTGATTAGATAGGTAGGAATTTTGGCTTTGGTGAAAATGAAATGCTATGTGGAGTTATCAAATGAATTTGGAAAAAAGGCTCAAAAGCGGCTAACTAGTGGTAAAAGATTTTATGTTGGCAGGAAAGCTCAAATGTAAATAGAAATTGCCTAAATCATTTTCACGCTTTTTAAATTTATTTAAAACATAGATTTGAAAAATTTCATAAAGCAAGTTCGAGATAATAAAAGAAGATTGATGAAATTATCTTAAAAATAAAAATAATATGTGACTTGGATCGTTCATATCTACTACGTTATTCAAAAGTTGTCCTTACCAAAATTATCTCAAGACGAAAAGGAAAATAGTAGATGATAAATTTTAAAGAAAGTAAAGAAAATAAAGAACGGAAAACCATAATAGAAATGCGCGTTTTAGAGAAATATTTCACCTTAACATGCTACTGTGAATTAGAAACACAACATGACCAACATTTTACTTGTGAAATATGATAAAAAAATGATTAGAAAAATTATAATTAACTACGTTGTTTATAAAGAAGTTTGAGAAAAACAAAACATAAACATGGGGTACTTATTGAAATACCAAAATGCAGCTATATATATATTTTTTGGATTTTGGATTTTGGGTTTTAGAGAAATATTTCACCTTTGGATTTTGGGATTTTTTGGATTTTTGAAGAATATTTACAAAAAAAACAAAAAAAAATAAAATAAAAGATATTTACAAAAAGTAAAAAGGAGGAAGTCATCCCCCAAGCTTAAAATCTACATTGTCCTCAATGGAGAAGGAGATTGGAGAACGAGAGAAAATTAAAGTACAAAAATGAAAGACAGAATTGAAAAACAGGTACTTCCCCGGTTTTATTTTGCAGCGAAAGCTCAGTGATGCCGCTCCCCTATGCTTGTGCTTTGAGTCGGCTGGAAAGGTCTTTTGTTGGACTTTGTGATCGATTTAGCTGCATTGGAGCAGACGATCGCAGAAGCTTGAGCTTGGCGGAACCATCCGGGGCAAAAAATGTAAAATAAAGAAAACAAAAAATAGATTGGGTTGCCTCCCAAGAGCGCCCTTTGTTTAAAGAGTCGTTTGAGCTCGACGCATTAAAAAAATATTGTCCGAACGATTATTTGTCCAAAGTAGGAAGTAACTAGACAGTGTACAGTTAGTTTAAAGTTCGTGTAGAAGAATATTAATATAGTTTGGACTGACATCACCACAGAGATAAAGTTTAAGACGCTGCCCATTCACTTTGAACTCACCCTTTTCAGGGTGCGAAACTAAAACCGTGCCATACAGAAAAATTTCTTTTACTGTAAATGGCCCAGACCATCGTGATTTTAGCTTTCCCGGAAATAAACATAATCGGGAGTTATATAAAAGAACTTGGTCGCCCGGCGTAATGGTTTTTGAGTACCTAAGATGTTTATCGTGCAAACGCTTCGTCCGCTCTTTATAAAATTTATTATTTTCATAAGCATTAGAGCGCCACTCATCAAGTTCGTTAAGTTGGAATTTTCTAAAATTGCCGACAGAGTGGGGATCGAAGTTAACAAATCTTAAGGCCCAAAAAGCGCGGTGTTCTAATTCTACGGGCAAATGACACGATTTTCCATAAACCAACCGATATGGCGTACATCCGAGGGCGGTTTTGAATGCTGTTCGGTAGGCCCATAGAGCATCGTCTAATTTGGCTGACCAGTCTTTTCTAGATATAGAAACAGTCTTTTCTAAAATTTTTTTTATTTCTCTATTTACTACTTCGACTTATCCGTTAGTTTGGGGGTGGTAGGCATTGGAAAGTTTATGAGTAACGCAATATTTAGTTAGGATTTTTGAAAATTGCGCGTTACAGAAATGGGAACCCCTATCACTAACGATAGCGCGCGGCGTACCGAAGCGAGAAAATAATTTTTTAGGAAATTAACTATGACTCGGGCGTCATTTGTAGGAAGTGCTTGGGCTTCGGCCCAACGCGAAACATAATCAACGGCAACTAAAATGTACTTATTCCTGAAGCTTGAAGGAAAAGGGACGATAAAATCAATACGCCAGAGGTCGAAAACTTCGCACTCTAGGAAATAATTTTGTGGCATTTCATTTTTATTCGAAATATTCCCTGACCGTTGGCAACTATCACACCTACTCACAAAGGAATGCGCGTCTTTAAACAGGGTAGGCCAGTAAAAACCCGCGCTTAACACTTTGTGAGCGGTGCGAGCAGCTTGATAGTGCCCACCTGTCGGTCCTTCATGCAAATGTTTAATAATATTTAATCCTTCTTCATAAGAAACACACCTCCTTATCATTTGGTCGGCACAAATTCTGAAAAGATACGGTTCCTCCCAAAAATAGTTCTTCAGCTCAGAAAAGAATTTCTTCTTTTGCTCAGATGAAAACTCTTTTGGGAGCACACGAGCCACTAAATAGTTGGCAATGCGGGCAAACCAAGGAGAAGTAGATGTGTTAATTATGAATAGCTTTTCATCGGGGAAATAGTCATTAAAAGAATTTTTGTCTAACTTTTCTGTAAACGGGTTGTCTAGGCGCGAAAGGTGGTCGGTGGCCAAGTTCTCGGCTTCTCGCTTATCACGAATCTCAAAGTCAAACTCCTGGAGGTGTAAGACCCAGCGAATCAAGCGCGGCTTGGCATCAGTTTGGGAAAGAAGATATTTGAGGGCCGAGTGGTCCGTAAAAACAATAATTTTTGAAAGAGTAATATAAGGATGAAATTTATCAAAAGCGAATACTACGGCTAGGATCTCCTTCTCAGTTGTGGTGTAATTTTCCTGTGCAGATGTGAGTGTCTTACTAGCGTAATAGATGGGGTGGAAGTTTTTAGATATGTGTTGGCCTAAAACGGCTCCCACCGCATAACTACTCGCATCGCACATTATCTCAAATTGAAATTCCCACACTGGAGCTATCATGATTGGGGCATTAACTAATTTTTCTTTTATTAAATTGAAGGCAGCTAGACAGAGGTCATCAAAGATGAATGGGCATCTTTTTCTAAGAGATGGGTAAGGGGCTTGGTGATTTTGGAAAAGTCCTTTATGAAGCGGCGGTAGAAACCCGCGTGACCTAGAAAACTTCTTATAGCTTTTATGTTCGTAGGTGGCGGCAGCTTCTCGATAACTTCTATTTTCGCAATGTCTACTTCAATTCCTCTTTCAAAAATTTTATGTCCCAAAACTAACCCTTCCCGCACCATAAAATAGCATTTTTCCCAATTTAAGGCGAGGTTAGTTTCTTTGCATCGCTCTAAGACTTTTTCAAGGTTCTCTAAGCAACTATCGTAGGAATCATCGAACACGGAGAAATCGTCCATGAAAATTTCCATGATGCTTTCTACGTACTTGTCAAAGATAGCGAGCATACATCGCTGGAATGTAGCTGGCGCATTGCACAATCCAAAGGGCATTCTTCGGTAGGCGAAGGTGCCGAAGGGATAAGTAAACGTAGTTTTCTCTTGGTCCTCGGGAGAGATGGGGATTTGTAAATACCCCGAGAGGCCATCGAGAAAACAATAAAAGCTATGTCCGGAAAGTCGTTCTAAAATCTGATCGATGAATGGCAAGGGGAAGTGATCCTTGCGGGTGGCGTCATTTAGCTTACGGTAATCTATACACATTCGCCAACCGGTCACCGTCCGTGTCGGGATTAATTCATTATTTTCATTGCTTATTACCGTTATCCCTCCTTTCTTTGTTACTACCTAGATAGGGCTAAGCCACTTACTGTCTGATATAGGATAGATAATTCCGGCGTCTAACAACTTCATAACCTCCCCCTTAACTACTTCTTTCATGTTTGGGTTTATACGACGCTGAGGTTGGATAGAGTTACGCGAATTGTCTTCTATTAATATTTTGTGAGTACAGAAGGATGGGCTTATGCCCTTGATATCAGAAATCTTCCAAGCAATGGCTCGGTGATGCTTACGTAAAATTAAAAGGAGTTTATCATTTTGCGAATCCGTAAGATAGGCTGAAACTATGACGGGCAACTTAGAATCATTTTCTAAGAAAACGTATTTAAGGTGCTCTGGTAGTTCTTTTAGTTCCAGGGTAGGGGGGTCTTCATATGAAATTTTTGAAATCTGATCTTTTTCAAAAACAATATGTTCATAAAATTTTTCTTTGTATGGCAATTTGAAAGGGGTGGGGCTAGCGGCGAAGGCGGCTTCTCGCAGCAATTCAGTTGGAGGAGTAGAAGAGGAACAAAAATAAGAAAATTATTTTTCAAAATCAGAGAGGTGAGAGGAGGACTCTTCACTTAAATGTAGCGATTCAGTTGGAGCAGTATAAGAAAGAAAATCAGAAAATTCTTCTTCGAAATCAGAGAGGAGAGAGGTGGACTCTTCACTTACGACATTTACAAAGAAACATGAGTCATCATTGGCTAGGGTGTTTTTCATCGAGGGGGTGATAGAGAAAGTTACTTCGTCGTCGCCTACTCGAAGGAAGAGCTTACCATTGCTTACGTCAATGATATCTCGAGAGGTGGCAAGGAAGGGCCGGCCAAGGATCAGGGGGACCTCGACGTCTTCTTCGATGTCCAAAATGACAAAGTCCACCGGGAAGATGAACTTGTCGACCTTGACTAGGACGTCCTCCACTATACATAACGGGTATTTGACCGATCTGTCGGCGAGCTGGATACTCATGCATGTGGGGTTGAGACTACCAATTCCTAACTTTTTAAACAACGAGAGGGGCATAAGATTAATACTCGCACCTAGGTCGGCTAAAGCGTGTTTGATAAAGAGATCACCAAAGACACACTGGATAGAGAAACTACCCAGGTCACTGATTTTCTTCGGTAATCCGTTTGTCAAAACCGCCGAGCACTCGGCAGTTAACGTGACATGCGAAAGGTTCTCTAACTTCTTCTTGTTGGTCAGGAGGTCCTTAAGGTATTTTGCGTACTTCGGCATCTGGGATATGGCTTCGTGGAAAGGCAGATTTATGTGGATTTGTTTAAACATTTCTAAAAAACGGGTGTATTGATCGTCCTGTCGTTGTTTATTAAGTTCGGAAGGGTATGGCGGGGATGGATTATTTTTAAAGGTGGGTGGTGGAGTGAGTTCTTTTTCTAAAACATGGATGATAACTTCTTCGGCAGAAGGTGGAATTTTTAAAACAGGAGCGGAGCTTTGATTTTTTAAAGCGGGAGCAGAGCTTTGATTTTTTAAAGCGGGAGTGGAGCTTGCCTCGGGTTTTTCACTTTCCATACCAGGAACTTTCTTCCCACTCCGAAGAGTTATAGTTTTCGCTTGCTCTCTCGGGTTGGGCTCGGTATTGGAAGGAAGAGCCCCTACGGGTCGCTCAGAAATTATTTTAGCGAGCTGTCCTACCTGATTTTCTAAATTTTTAACGCTTCCAGTTAAGGTTCTAATCGTAGCGTCATTAGCATTCATGTATTTTGAAAACATTTCCTCCAAATTTGGAGGTTTTGGAAAACTTTGAGGAGGTGGTGGTGGTGCAGAAAAATCACTTTGCGGTGGCGGGCGCACAGCATTCGATGGATTGCTCCACGAAAAATTCGGATGATTTCTTAACGCAGGATTATAACTATTCGGAAAATTAAAACCAGGAGGATGAAAATTTGCAGCAGAAAAATTATTAAAAGCAGTTCTAGGCAAATTATTTACATAATCCAAATGTTCGGGGGGAGGAGTTACAGATTCCCATACCCGAGGGGCGGAGGCAGCAGCCATCTCCGTAATTTTTTGCTTAATATTTCAACTTGCAGTGCGAGTTTGGAGACGTTGTCCACTTCAAAGAGACCTGCAGGTTTGTTTGGGCTGGACCTAGGCACATTCCGCTGGTAAGTGTTCATGGCCATGTCCTCAAACAGCTCAAGAGCTGCTTCCGGGGTCTTATGGTTTAAAGTATCGCCAGAAGCTGCGTCTATCATTTGCTTTGTGCTTTGATTTACCCCATTATAGAACGTCTGCACCTGCAACCATAAAGGCATAGCGTGATGTGGGCATCATCTTAATAATTCTTTAAATCTTTCCCAGGTTTCGTAAAGGGTCTCAGAGTCTATTTGTCTAAAGGCAGTAATGTCATTCCTAAGTTTTGCAGTTTTAGCAAGCGGAAAATACTTCGCCAAAATTTTTTCAGTTAATGGCGTCCAAGTAGTTATGCTATTTTTAGGAAGGGTGTTCAGCCACTGCTTAGCCTTAATTCTAAGAGAGAAAGGAAATAATCTTAGCCTAATAACATCATTTGTGACACCATTTATCTTGAAGGTGTCACAAATCTCAAGAAAGCTGGCTATGTGTGCGTTCGGATCTTCATCTTGAAGCCCGTCAAATTGCACATACTGCTGCACCATTTGAATTATGCTAGGCTTCAGTTCGAAATTATTATTTGCTATTGCAGGGCGAACTATACTAGATTTTGTACCCTCGAGATTCGGTCGTTCATAATAGGACATAGGCCTTTGCACGGCTTCCTCCACATTGGGTTCTTCTATTCTTAAAGTAGAAAATGACTTGGAATCCTCAACCGGCACTTGGGTAGTAGGGCCTTGAAATCACGATCTTCTCCGAAGAGTACGCTCAATTTTGTGGTCCAGGTCCAAAATAACCGACGGACTCCCACGGGTCATACACTAGAAGAATAGAAGAGAAGAAAGATGAATAAAATAAACTAGAAAATAAAAGAGCTAATGAAGTTTGTTTTTTTTTTGAAATAGATTTTTTATGTTTTAACTCCCGAACTTCCCAAGGGCTACCCGGTGAAGGGTTCGCAAGGTACTAGACAAGATAGTGGCATTTAGAGACACTTTTCCCTTCTCGAGAGAGTTAGGTGGTGTAGAAAAATTTGTGATGTGGGTTTCTATTAAGAGCGGTACTTAATAATTTTAAGGAGGGTGAGAAAGAGAAGTGATAAAATTAATAGATTCGTGTTTTCAAATTATTAACAGAAGTTGCTTCCCCGGCAACGGCGCCAAAAACTTGATGTCTAAAAATATTCGCAAGGATAAAATAACCAAACTAATAATCCAACAAGGCAAGTATACCTATCAAAATGCAGCTAGGGGACACAAGTGTCTTATTAAAATCCGGGAACCGTTAATTAATCTTACTCACACGAAAACCATTATCTTATCGAAGAATGTTTTAGGGTTTAAGAGATTACTAAAATGCGATTGAGGAGAGAAGTATTATGCTAAGAAAGAAAAGCTTGCAGAAAAATAGAGAGCTATTAAAACGATTACAGCGAGTGATTAAGACAATGAATGAGAAGAGCACTCGATCGAGGATCACCTCGGCTAAAGTTGATTAAGAAATGCGAAAATACACTTTTACTTAATAAAGCCAAAACCTTGACTGTGGAGGTTCCATAAGCGTAAACACGCTTCTCTTGAAGCCGTGCCTACCCTAGTGTAGGAATGCTCAACCGAACTCTCGTCCGATCGGAGATCTAAAGCTCGCTTTAAGCTGTGAACCACTCTATTGGATTTCACTCCAATCCAGGAGATTTAACGTCTGCCTCTCTCGAGGGGTGCGTGTAACTCTCTTTACTCTTGAGTGCTTACTTCAAACTATCAGCCTCTCGGCTAGCCAAGAATGAAAGCTAATGATGGAAAATATACATTTTGATGATATATCTCCAAGTAGGGTTTTTAATCAAGAGTAATTCAAGGTATAACTTTAGAAAGAAAAAGTAGAGTTAAAGCATCATAAATTAATCAAATCAACCTCGGATCATCAAGATCGAGTACAAGGAGGATTAGTTACTCATGGTGAAATGGAGAAAAGAAGATGCGTAGAAGAAAATAATGAAAACAAAGTAGAAACAAAAAATAAAACAACACTTCTTTATTAATGGAAACAGCGATCTTACAACTTGAAAATCAGAGATTACAAGTGCATGGAAAGTAAACTACACTATCATTAACATTATGCTATAGAAAGAAGCTAGGAGCTAATACAGGGAAAGCATTAAGCTAGAGATAAGAAGATCTAAAAATGAAGATACATGCTTGAAAAAGTTCAAAAATACAAAGAATAGAACCTCCCCTCTCAATCCAAAAGTTATGCTGAACCCATGGAGATGGGCTCTATTTATAGATTTTTTCGGGTCGGGTCACGCCCCCCTGTCACGCCCGACTCGGGCGTGACCCTGGGGCGTGACAAATTCGGTGTGACTTTTTCGGGCTGGAATTTAATTCTGGCGAAGTAGCTGAAGTACACGACCAAATCTCACGCCCTGGTAGGGTGTGTACATGGGGTGTGTTCTTCGCGGCGTGACTTTGTTGAGCTGGGATTGAATGTTGGAGGTGACAGGCGTGGTTGCTGAAGTACACGCCCATATGTCACGCCCGGGTCAGGCATGACCCGGGGGCGTGACACTTTCGGTGCGACGGTGGAGCAGGAAAAACGAGCGCGTTGCGGCGATTCCTCGGAACCTGGGGACACGCCTTTGGAACACGCCCGTGTCGGATGTGACACGGGCGTGAGAGAGGGCGTGTACACTAAGTTTCCACGTAATGCAATTTCGGAGCAATTGCTTCATTCCTCTTGGTTACACGCCCTAGGTACACGCCCGGGTAGGGCGTGACCTTGGGGCATGTCACAGCAAAATTTGGCTGAAAGCCGTGAAAACCTGCAAAAAGCAGAAAAAACGCATTAGCGACAAAAATATATACAAAGGGGAATCAAAATAAGTACTTTACAAGACATGATTTGCTTTAAAACCCTGAAAATATCCTAATAAAATTGACTGCAAACCTTATTATCAATCTCCACTTCTAGGCAGGTATGCACACTACCAAACCTAGACTACCTCTCATACGCCTCTGTACACATCCTAGGTTCACTCTAGAGTCTGTGTACGTATTTTGCTGACTACCGGTCAGTATTATTGGGTCGGGTGTGCGCTATCAGGGACCGTCCTCCAGATCTCAGTATAAACAACTTCTGGCCCATAAAACCCTCACACCCGCCTGAATCACCGTACTGTCATCGGTGTAACGATCGGCCCAGTATTGCATGACTCGCTACTAAATTTATGCACATGCAAGTATTTCATCTCGAGCCTTCAGCTCCCAGGACCAACCTGTCCTGATTCCCTCAAACTCTTCAGGGGTGAGATTGCACATAGTGCTTTTAATCAAAATCCCTCAAACCCATCACGGGTGAGAATGCACAATAGTGCCTTTATTCAGAATCCCTCAAACCCGTCACGGGCGAGAATGAACCACAATGCCTTATCCTATTAGGCTACTCTTGTCTACAGGTTATTATACTTAGTGATTTGAGGTTAATCCCCGGACTGCCCAGGGTATACCCAGTGAATGGCTCTCAGCGGAACTAGGAACTACGATGGGATTACGCCCAAAGCTCCCTTTCGCGAGGATATTTACTTTTATTGATGTCTACGCTTTATCTGTTCTTTGCTCTCATTATTACTCTTGAGTGATCCTAATGAATTAAGATGTTCTCAGAAGGGCGGCGCTCTTCCGCCGGCCTCCACTCCAGTTTCTATCCAAGTGCTTGCACTTCCACTCTCATCACTAAGACAACACTACCCACCATGGTTATTCTCCAATTGTAATCTCTAGATCATCCATCGATCTATCCCCCATTGGTCCTTATAGTATAACCTACTTACACTATGCGCAACCCATGACCTAATGCCACCTCGAAATAGAACTTCCAATTCCTTGGGCCACCTGCCCCTAAATATTTATCCTAGGATGGTATGGACTAATGAAGTGAGCATATTGATTTACATAATTTTCTTAAGTCATTAAAGCTTCTAATTAAATCATTTAATTAATCCCCTAGGTCATTTAATACATGAAATATTACAAAATATAATCAAATGACCTAAAGAATTTTTCTGAGTTGCATCTTGGGAAAATATTGTTGTCTACCAAAAATTCATAACTTTCCTTTGACTATTTCTATTTATTCCTTAATTAATGCAAAACACACATAATTGTCATTTTCCTAATGAAGTATAAGGAAGACATTACTCAAAATTCTAGGAACATTACAGAGCATATATATCATTAATTTAAGACTAATGACAGAGTTTCATCAACCTCTATAATGTAATGGCCTAACAATTTCAATTCATAATAATTTACCAAAATGTCATTATGCTAATTTAAAATTTATTAGGACATCCAAAAATTTTGAGATAATTATACAAGGCTAATCATACAATTATACAACACTAGAAATTTTTCAAAAATTTACTGATATATATTTCCATCAATTCATAAATAAATGCAATAAGGGTAAAATGGTAATTTCCATGTATTTTGCTCCAAAATTCTCAAACAATAGGATAAAACTTTTCATGAGTCAAATATGACCTCCCTTTTGTTTTGGCAAATTTTGGGGATTTTTGTGTTTGATCAAAAGCCTATTTTCCAATTTATTTATCAAAAGGCCTAAATTTTTAAAAATTCAAATAATGGGATTTTCGCTCCCAAAAATCCCATTATTACAAAGAGGGGTGAACTTTACTCTAATGAGCCTCTGGCATCAATTCCATGATTTTTGAATGTATCAAATAGGCTGAATATGCAATATTTAAAAAATTGCTATTTGCACCCCAAAGCTATATATAGCCAACACATGCAAGTGGGTTAACCCAACATGAAGTGGTACAAATGTGCTTAAATTTGTTCCATGCACATGTAATGTCCCCAAGGATCTGCCACCAAAATTTGGGGCCATTTGGAGTCATATTACTCTAATTATTTCATTTATTTAATTATGTGTATTATGACCAATACTATAGAAACATTGATCCCAAAAATTCCCATTTTGGGCAGGGTCTATATATGACCTAATTGAGCACATGATCAAAATCTTGGGTAATTTGGATATCTGGCTTGGCTTTGGCAATTATATTGGTTTCTGCCCTAGCCTAGGATCAGTCCTAGTAGAACAGCCCTAAAGGGAGCCCTACAGCTCCAAATCTCATGTTTATGGTGGCCAATTGAAGGTAAGACGTAGTCCAACAATTTTCATGGTGATGCCTGGTCCTGAAATTGCCTTTAAGTGGCCTATTGTTAGCTTGCCATAACTGTATAAATGTGTGATAAAATATTGAATGAAATAAAAATATCCTATAGTTTAATTTGAATAAAAATGGACGGCATCCTATCATCGTCCCCGATCAGCAATGACTGAGATTGAGCCTTGCTCGGTCACTTTGTCTGGCCATTTCTGACCACCTGGTCCGGCACCACCGCCGACAATTATTTCCACCAGCTCTGTTGAGGTGGGGGCTAGTGTTTCCCTGTGGTGAGGCTGTCGGAGGTGGCTCCTCCAGCGTTCCCGAGCAAGAAGAGAAAGCTCAGATTTTGGCTCATTTCAAACATGGCATCGGGCTCAACTGAGCCCGATATCTCTCCTAAGCGATATAGGAAGCTAGTACGGGTAGATGTGAAGTGAAATGAACCTGATTCAGGCCTTGGCGGCGAGTGCGACGGCGGTTATCCATGGCAGAGCTACTCCGGCGGTCTCCTGCTCAAAACCTCATTTATCCACCGTTTTCTTCGATCCAGTAGTCGATTTCCACTACTCTCCTCTCTCTGAAGCTAATGGTGGGGGTGATTTGGGCTGAGGTGTGCTATATATGGAGATACAACCACGGTGAGCTCGGGCTCAACCTTGGATGCTTCACCCATGGTGCCAAGTGGCCACTATGCAGCCAAATTCTTTTGGAATTCCCTTGGGTGGCCGGCTAGCAAGCTTGGGCAGAAGGAATGAGGCCATTTGTATACCATTCCCTCTTTATTCCACTTTATCTCTCCTCCTTTTTAGAGAATTCTCCAAAATGCCCCCATGCATACACACTCTCTCCAAATCCAGAGGAGTAGGGCTGGTCTTTGTAACCTTGGGCTGATAATGAGCCATGTTTGGTGGGCTTGACCCAAGGGGAATGGGCTTAGCCCTTATTTTCTTCTTTAGGCCACATGTTTGTCCAAGTTGACTTTTTGAGGTGACTTGGTCAAGCATAATGAGTGGGCTGACCCCACTTGAACGTAATGACCCTAATGGCACTACCCAACTTGGGTTGCGTCAAGGTGATGCTCTACTAGTGCTAAGTGGGACTATAGGTATAGGTTTGACAAACATAGGGCTAAGGTTTACTTTGGTCAACTATGGTCAAAGGGTTGACCTAGTGACATGCCCTAGGGTCCACTTAGATTATTTTATCGTTAAGGGCAATGTGGTGGGGTTATGGTGTGGCTAGGGTTCCTATTTAGGCTAGTTTGAACTAGTTTGACTTTGGCCCCTTAGTGGCGCCACATGGCAACAACCCACTCCCTAGGGTCAAACCTAGCTAAATTCCCTGTCACCCACCCCATGCCTAATCCAATCTAAGTTAAGGGGTCTCGAAGTAATATGGGGTGTTACAAATCCTATAAAGAAAAAAAATAATTTCGACCCCGAAATTTAAGTTTTGGTCTACGGAGTTCTACTTGCAAGAGTTATAAGAAATTTAAATGCATAAACTAAAGTATACCTGAAGAAAACAGCTCAGTGTGTGGTTCTCCATCATCAGATCCCTCGGCTCCCAGGTGAGCTCCTCCCATCCATGGTTGGACAACAACACCTTCACGAGAGGGACCTTCTTCTTCCGCAACACTCGGACATTTTTATCATCAATTCGGATCGGTTCCAATCTAACGGATCTTTCTGGCGCTATCGGACCGGCTGCAGTAGTAATGTGCTGCTCTGGCCGTAGGAGAGCTCTTCACAAGGAAGAGACATGGAAGATGTCGTGTAGGGTACTCAACTCCGGTGGCAGCTATAGTTGGTAAGCTAAGGGGCCGATCTGCTCCAGGATCAAGTATGGCCCCATCAATCGAGGGCTGAACTTCTTGTGCCTCCGCACCTGAGAGATACCGTGTACCAGACGTATCTTCAAGAAAACTCTGTCTCTAATATGGAATTCCACCTTCTGGTGCCAAGCATCGTAATACTTCGCCTGCCTACTCTGGGCCTCTAGCAGCCGATCCCTGATCAAACGAACCTGAGCGTCCGTATCCTTCACATAATCAGAACCAAGAGTCCTCATGTCCACATCCTGAACCCATGACATAGGCGTCCGACACTTCCTTTCATACAAAGCCTCGTAAGGCATCATCCCGATGCTTGCGTGGTGACTGTTATTGTTAGAGAACTCGATCAATGGTAGGAGCCTCTCCTAAGGTTTCCTTGTATCCAATATACATAGACGAAGCAGATCCTCTATGGTCCGGATGGTCCGCTCAGTCTAGCCATCGGTCTGCGGATGGAAGGCGGTGCTAAAAGTGAGCTGAGAACCCAAGTAAGCATGCACAGCGCTCCATTCCCTCGATGTGAACCGACCATCACGGTCCGAGACGATCGTTCTGGGGAAGCCATTGTACCTGACGAACTGCTCCGCGAACAATCTCACCAGAACAACAACTGGAGCATCCTTCCAGACTGGAATAAACCACGCTACCTTGGCCATCCTATCGACTATGACCCATATGGAATCGTGCCAAGAGTGGGAGCGAGGCAGTCCGTGCACAAAATCCATAGCAATGTCCTCGAACTTCCACTCTAGAACGGGAAGTGGCTGTAATAAACCTCCTGGGCTCTTGCATTCCGCATTCACATGCTGGCATATCTTGCAATGTGTCATAAAGTGAGTGATCTCCCGCTTCATCCCATGTCAGTATATAGTCTTCCGTAAATCTGCCCACATTTTGGTGATGCTAGGATGCACTGAATATCCGGAGCAGTGTGCCTCTCTAAGTATATCATCCCGAATACCGTCCCCTACTGGTATATAAAAGCGTCCACGAAATCGAAGGAGATCATCCTGCAGCGTGTAATCCTCAAACTTGCCCCTTTCTAGGGCACTGAAAATCGGTTCCAATGCAGCATCCAGCCTCTGATGTGCCACAATGCGCTCCCGAAGATCATTCTCCCCGATCAAGGAGTTTAGATATTCCCGGTATACTGCTGGCTCGTCCTCTGAAACCATGGTGATATGCATATCATCGATCATCTGCATCAATCCCAGATACATCACCTGGGGCTCCGGTCTAGTAGTGTCGGCTCTCCTGCTCAATGCATCTGCCACAGTGTTCGCTTTCCCTAGGTAATAGTGCAATTTGTAATCATAATCACAAAGAAATTCCAGCCATCTCCTCTGCCGAAGGTTCAGATCCTTCTGTGTGTCGACGTATTTGAGGTTCTTATGATCCGAGCAGATACAACAATGAACCCCATATAAGTAGTGTCTCCATATCTTCAGTGCGAATACGACCGCCCCGAGCTCTAAGTCATGCACCAGGTAGTTATGCTCATGCTTCTTCAATTATCTTGAAGCCTAAACAATAACATGTCTGTGCTGCATCAGTACAGCACCGATCCCCTGATAAGAGGCATCCGTGTAGATCTGAAATCCCTCATTCCTAGATGGGACTGTAAGGATAGGGGATGAGGTGATTCGGTCCTTCAACTCCTGGAATGCCGCCTCGCACTACTCTGTCCAAGCAAACTCTACATCCTTCCTCATCAAGGATGTGTGGGGGAGTGCTATCCTCGAGAACCCCTCCATGAACTTACGAAAATAACCTGCTAATCCCAAGAAGCTATGAATGTCTGACCTTGTCTTTGGCCATGGTTAATCTCTCACTGCCTCTATCTTGGCTGGATCCACCACCAATCCAGCTCCCCTGATCGTATGCCGCAAGAAGGCCACCTCCTGTAGCTAGAACTGGCACTTAGAAAACTTTGCATACATCTAGGACTCCCTCAGCCTCTGCAAAACCTGTGCTAAATGCTTTGTGTGCTCCTCCTGAGTCCGGGAATAGATCAAAATATCGTCGATGAATATAATGACGAAACGGTCCAAGTAGGGATCGAATACACGGTTCATTAAACTCATGAATGCAGAAGGGGCATTCGTGAGCCCAAAATGCAACACCGTGAACTCGTATAACCCGTATTGTGAGTTGAAAGCCGTCTTAGGGATGTCTTCCTCTCGGATGCGCAGTTGATAGTAACCAAATCTCAAATCCAGCTTAGAGAACCAGAAGGCCACCTGAAGTTAATCAAATAGCTCGTCTATCCGAGGCAGTGGATATGTATTCCGGACCGTCAACCGGTTCAGCTCCCAGTAATCTATGCACAGCCGCAATGATCCATCTTTCTTCTTCAAAAAAAGAACAGGTGCTCCCCACGACGACGAGCTCGGCCGCACAAATCCTGATTCCACAAGCTCCTGAAGCTGAGTCCTGAATTCTGCAAACTCTCTGGGAGCCATCCTGTAAGGTACCCGGGACACTGGCCTCGCCACCGGCACAAACTGAATCCTGAAATCCAAGTCCCGATCTGGTGGTAGTCCGGGCAATTTCTCTGGGAGTATATCAGAGAAATCCCGAACCACCGGGATATCAGCTATAGAACTCTCTGCAGCTACCATCTAGAAGCAGATAAGGTACACCTCTTCCCCCTGCTCATAGTCCTTGACAGCCTGTACAGAAGATAATGAAAGATGGGGAATAGGTCGGATACCTTCAATAGTGATGTAGGAGTCTCCATGCCTAAGTGTGATCCTCGTCGAGCGGCAGTTGATCTGGGCATGGTTCCAATGAAGCCAGGTCATGCCCAAAATCAAATCAAAGTCCGGCAATCTCAAGACCGCCGCAGGATCTTTTAATGCCTTGCCTCCTATCTCGGCCTCCATGTTGTAGCTATATGTGGTCCGTAGCTCCAAACCATCAGGAAGATGCACCCTCATCTCTATGTCAGGGAATCTCTCCACAGCCTCTAGTCCTTAAATAAAAGTGTCCGACACGAATGAGTCCGAAGCACCCGTGTCGAAGAGGGTATGAGCGGGTTTTCCGCTGATCATAACTATGCCTGAGATTTATTTGAGTTAAAATGGAGGTTATTTCTATGGTTTTCAAGGCATTACTAAGGTTGAAATTTCTAAATTAAAATAATTTAAGTACCTGTAATCACTTCCTCGGGGTTCCTTTGCTCTATGAGGTCCAACACATACATCTGCTCTTGGTTACATCCTCGGTCGTGATATCTCCAGCCTCGGCCTCGACCTCGTCCTCGGCCTCGGCCTTGGCCCTGCTATACTGGAGAGGCCACTGGAGGTGGAGGAGGAGGAGGTGGACGGAACTGATGCTGACACTCCGATCTAATATGCTCAGGCTGGTGGCATCCATAACAAACTACCGGCCGATGGCCACGGTCATCTTGCATCCTCGGAACATGCACCTGTAGAGGTGGTGGAGCTAATGCTGGAGGAGGCCCCTACTCTTGCCTGACATTGGGACGACGAAGTCCCCTACCCCTCTTATATCCAATGACTCTGCCTCGCTGGAATCCCTTGTTACTGTCCCCGGGAGATGACCCGTCTAACAGACTATTCCCTCTGTTCGTCACCATCAGTTGGTCTGCCTCCAGTTTCTTAGCCATCTAGATGATCTGGGCTGATGTGCCGTGAGAAATGAACAATAGGACCTGCCTCAAGTCGTCTCTAAGGCCCCGATAGAATCTCTTGGCATACCTCCTTTCGTCTGTATCATGTATCCCTGCGAACCTGGCAAGGTGGGAAAACTCCCTCTGGTATTTAATAACTGATCTGCTCCCCTGCTTGAGGTTCAGAAACCTCTCTTCCGGTGCATCTCTGTCTATGGTGGATACGAAGTGATCCAAGAATACTTTGCCGAACTCCTAATATATGTCTGATAGCTCCCAGTCAGCATAAGTGGACTCTCGCACGGACTTCCACCATCTTTTTGCATGAGCTTCTAATACAGAGCTGGCTAGAGGAACTGCCTGGCTGATCGGGCAGCTGATACCTGCCAACATCTCATGTATGGCCTCCATCCATTTCTCAGTCTTCACAGCATCCTCTGTCCCACGGTACATCGATGGGGACAGGCTCTTGAAGGCACTCAACCAGCTTGACCCCGGATTTGGCTGCTGAGCTGGGACCTACTGGGATTTGAAGGCTTCCAGGATAGCCGTCAAAGTTTGCCCCATCTCTGTCTGTAGAAAGGGAGTGCCATCCAGTGGGAGAGGAACCATATTCTGTGGCGCAACGACCTGTGGAGGTTGCATAAAGGTAAGGTTAAAATAGAACTGGCCTAACTCATTGTATTTAATGGACTGTTTTATGTGACATTTTACATATGGGCACACCACTACTTCTGCTGCGTAGTTTGTCCGTAAACTAATGCTCGCGCGGGGTGGTCCAGTGTTGTGGACTTCTTTCTCATATGATCGTTCGGTCATGTGATACCCGTTTATAAGACCCCTCCCCTTACCAAGGAGGCTCCTGGTCTTATGCCTAGAACCGCCGTCTTACGGTGGCACTAACACACGGGTTAGTCGACACTGCAACACGTCGATTCTGCCGGCTAATACGATCATATAACTTGTAGGCCAATATGAGAAAAAGAAGTAATACATATCAGAGTACAACACAACTAGTCCACAGTCACAGTGCAACTCATATATATATATATATATGAATGAAAGAGTACAAAGTCCAAAATGAGAACAATAAAGAAAGAGTATTAAGGGCTTATGCCTAGTACATCATATGAATAACTCTCCTCACAAAACATCAAAACAGCGGAAGGTAATCAACTAATCTTGTCCCACCGTAGGATGTGCTCTAGTAGAAGTAGTAGGTTGTATCAACTCCTCACGCCCTGTCACCTCATCCTGCCGGTCGTGCTGGTGCTCCATCTCCTCGATCTCCTAAAAATAGTTTGGTCACCGACCATTAGTTAAAAAGACTAAGTCATTTCCTCCGCACCTTGCCCCGCAACTCCTAGGCACCGTGTGAGAGGACGAAGCGGTGGATAATCAAGGGGTAACAAAAGGAAGCAGGTGACAAGGAATCTATCTATCAAGAATAAGAGCAACATAGTTCTACTCCAGCAGTTCTAAGTACATGGTATAAGTGAAGTAAAGGTATGGAACAAGTAAGTAAAGAATAGAAAGTAAGAGCAGAAAAAGTAAAGCTATGTTATCACTACTCTACCATCACCAACGTACCTTAACTTATAAAAATGCCCATACAGATTTATAAGTTAAGGTTTCCAGAAATTTTAACTTATCATATAAAAAAGCCCATACTAATTTATATGATAAGGATCTATGAAGCGTATGACCTAATATGAATGAATGTTTATGATGCAATTTATGAAACAGACAAGTCTAACTCACAAACAATGACTCTGTGATCACAGATCTTTAGTTCCCACTTTTTGAGAGCTAGCTTCACTCTCGGGTACCACCGTTGTGGCTAACGGCAGCACCAGAGAGGGAATCTCCACTTCTAGGCAGGTATGCACACTACCAATCGTAGACCACCTCTCATACGCCTCTGTACACATCCTAGGTGCACTCTAGAGTCTGCGTACGTATTTTGCTGACTACCGGTCAGTCTTATTGGGTCGGGTGTGCGTTATCGGGGATCGTCCTCCAGACCTCAGTATAAACAACTACTGGCCCCTCAAACCCTCACACTCGCCTGAATCACCGTACTGCCATTGGTGTGTTGATCGGCATAGTATTGCATGACTCGCCACTAAATTTATGCACATGCAAGTATTTCATCTCGAGCCTTCAGCTCCCAGGACCAACGTGTCCTGATTCTCTTAAACCCTTCAGGGGTGAGATTGCAGATAGTGCTTTTAATCAAAATCCCTCAAACCCATCACGGGTGAGAACGCACAATAGTGCCTTTATTCAGAATCCCTTAAACCCGTCACAGGCGAGAATTAACCACAATGTCTTAACCTATTAGGCTACTCTTGTCTACGAGTTATTATATTTAGTGATTTAAGGTTAATCCCCGGACTACCCAGGGTATACCCGGTGAAGTGCTCTCGGCGGCACTAGGAACTACGATGAGATTACGCCCAAATCTCCCTTTCGCAAGGATATTTACTTTTATTGATGTCTACCCTTTATCCTTTCTTTGCTCTCATTATTACTCTTGAGTGATCCTAATGACTTAAGAAGTTCTCAGAAGGGCGACGGTCTTCCGCCGGCCTCCACTCCAGTTTCTATCCAAGGGCTTGCACTTCCACTCTCATCACTAAGACAACACTACCCACCAAGGTTATTCTCCAATTGTAATCTCTAGCTCATCCGACGATCTATCCCCCGGTGGTCCTTATAGTATAACGTACCTACACTATGCACAACCCATGACCTAATACCACCCCGGAATAGAACTTCCAATTCCTTGGGCCACCTGCCCCTAACTATTTATCCTAGGATGGTATGGGCTAATGAAGTGAGCATATTGATTTACATAATTTTCTTAAGTCATTTAAGCCTCTAATTAAATCATTTAATTAATCCCCTAGGTCATTTAATACATGAAGTATTACAAATTATAATCCACTGACCTAAAGTATTTTCCTGAGTTGCATCTTGGGAAAATATTGTTGTCTATCAAAAATTCATAATTTTCCTTTGATTATTTCTATTTATTCCTTAATTAATACAAAACTCACATAATTGTCATTTTTCAAATGAAGTATAAGGAATACATTACTCAAAATTCTAGGAACATTACAGAGCATATATATCATTAATTTAAGGCTAATGACAGAGTTTCATCAACCTCTATAATGTAATGGCCTAATAATTTCAATTCATAATAATTTACCAAAATGCCATTATGCTAATTTAAAATTTATTAGGACATCCAAAAATTTTGATATAATTATACAAGGCTAATCATACAATTATACAACACTAGAAATTTTTCCAAAATTTACTGATATATATTTCCATCAATTCACAAATATATGCAATAAGGGTAAAATGGTAATTTTCATGTATTTTGCTCCAAAATTCTCAAACAGTAGGATAAAACTTTTCATGAGTCAAATATGACCTCCGTTTTGTTTTGGCAAATTTTTGGGGTTTTTGTGTTTGATCAAAAGCCTATTTTCTAATTTATTAATCAAAAGGCCTAAATTTTTAAAAATTCAAATAATGGGATTTTTGCTCCCAAAAATCCCATTATTACTATGAGGGGTGAACTTTACTCTAATGAGCCTCTGGCATCAATTCTATGATTTTTGAATGTATCAAATACGCTGAATATGCAATATTTCAAAAATTGCTATTTGCACCCCAAAGCTATATATAGCCAACACATGCAAGTGGGTTAACCCAACATGCATTGGTTTAAATGTGCTTAAAAGTTTGCCATGCATATATAATGTCCCCAAGGACCTGCCACCAATGTTTGGGGCCATTTGGAGTCATATTACTCCAATTATTTCATTTAATTAATTATGTGTATTATGACAATTACTATAGAACAATTGCTCCCCAAAATTCCCATTTTTTGGTTAGGGGCCAGAAATGTCCTAATTGAGCACATACTCAAAATCTTGGGTCATTTGGATATCTGGTTTGGCTTGGGCAATTATTTTGGTTTCTGCTCTAGCCTAGGACCAGTCCTAGTAGAACAGCCCTACAGGGAGCCCTACAGCTCCAAATCTCATGTTTAGGGTGGCCAATTGAAGGTACGACCTAGGCCTACAATTTTTATGTTGATGTCTGATCTTGAAATTGCATTTAAGAGGCCTATTTTAAGCATTCAATAACTGTAAAAAATGTGTGACAAAATATTGAATGAAATAAAATATCCTATAGTTTAATTTGAATACAAATGGACGGCATCCTATCATCGTCCCCGATCAGCTACGGTTGAGATTTAACCTGTCTGGGTCACTTTGTCTGGCCATTTCTGGCCACCTGGGTCAGCGCCCCGCCAGCGATTATTGTCACCACCTCCGTTGTGGTGGGGGCTAGCGTTTCCCGGGTGTGAGGCTGCCGGAGGCAGCTCCTCCGGCGATCCCGAGCAAGAAGAGAAAGCTCGGATTTTGGCTCTTTTCCCCCATGGAATCGGGCTCAATTGAGCCCGATATCTTTCCTAAGTGATCTTGGAAGCTAGTACGGATAGAGATGAAGTGAAACGAACCTAATTCAGGCCTTGGCGGCGAGTGAGGCGGCGGTTGGCCATGGCCGAGCTGCTCCGGCGATCTCCTGCTCAAAACCTCATTTCTCCACCATTTGCTTCGATCCAGTAGTCGATTTCCACTACTCTCCTCTCTCTGAAGCTAATGGTGGGGGTGATTTGGGCTGAGTTGGGCTGTATATGGAGATACAACCAAGGTGAGATCGGGCTCAACCTTGGATGCTTCACCCATGGTGCCAAGTGGCCACTATGCAGCCAAATTCTTCTGGAATTCCCTTGGGTGGCCGGGCAGCAAGCTTGGGCAGAAGGAATGAGGCCATATGGCTACCATTACCTCTTTATTCCACTTTCTCTCTCCACCTTTTAGGTGAATTCTCCAAAATGCCCCCATGCATGCACTCTCTCTCCAAATCCAGAGGGGTATGGCTGGTCTTTGACACCTTGGGCTGATAATGGGCCATGTTTGGTGGGCTTGACCCAACGGGAATGGGCTTAGCCCTTATTTTCGTCTTTAGGCCACATGTTTGACCATGTTGACTTTTTGAGTTGACTTCTTCAAGCATGATGAGTGGGCTGAACCCACTTGAAGGTAATGACCCCAATGGAACTACCCAACTTGGGTTGTGTCAAGGTGATGCTCTACTTGGGCTAAGTGGGCCTATAAGTATAGGTTTGACCAATTTAGGGCTAAGGTTCACTTTGGTCAACTAGGGTCAAAGGGTTGACCTTGTGACATGCCCTAAGGTCCACTTAGATTATTTTAGGATTAAGGGCAATGTGGTGGGGTTATGGTGTAGCTAGGGTTCCTATTTAGGCTAGTTTGACCTAGTTTGACATTGGCCCCTTAGTGGCCCCACATGGCAACAACCCACTCCCTAGGGTCAAACCTAGGTAAATTCCCTATCACCCACCCCATGCCTAACCCAATCTAAGTTAAGGGGTCTTGAAGTAACATGAGATATTACATCTATCCTGTTTAATATAGTATTTTTCGCTGCGTTTAACTACTTTTCTTCTAGTGGACCCGTGAGCTACTAAGCCGAGAGATACGGCTAATTGGTTAACTTAAAATAAACTTCTTCAATAAAACATTTAAATCATATTTTTATTATTGAGTCGGAGTCTTGCCTGAGCGTCTGCAGTTATTCCCTGCTGACGTAGCATCATGACGCACATTTTCACTTACTCTGATATTTCGTCATTGTGGAAAAAATGCAGGTTGTGACACTGTATTGTTACAAGTGCAGATGTTTTATAACGGGCTAATTCAAAGTACAAAGCAAATGATAGACAAGGCTTCGGGGGGTAATTTAAACCACAAAACCTTGGATGCTGCTCTTGAGCTTTTTAAGGACATGGCCATGAACAGCTACCGATGGAATGTGCCTACGTCCCGCCCAAACAAACCTGCAGGTATCTTTGAAGTGGACAACATCTCCCAGCTCGCTCTGCTAGTAGAAAAATTAAGCAAAACAATTACGGAGATGACTGCTGCCTCCACCCCTCAGGTATGGGAATCTGCAACTCCTGCTCTAGAATAATTAGATTATGTGAAAGAATTGGTTTCAAGATGTCCTAAACACTTAGAGGGGGGTGAATAGGTTCAATTCTTTTCTTAAGGCAGATAGTCTTTTATTGTTAGATTACAGATTATTCATCACAACACAGTTCACAACACAGATTAAAGAACACAACCATACAGATGACACACAATTTTATAGTGGTTCCCCAAGTGATGGGTACATCCACTTTCCCCCCTTTGCCTATCTAGCAGTATACTAGATTCGGCCTAACTTCTTTCTTCCTTCTCAGATCCTCAGATCTTACAACACAGAACCTTGAAAGGTTTCTACAACTCAGACTTCCTCAAGTCCTACAGCTCAGATTCTCTCAAAGAATCCTACCTCAGAGTGAGTCCACAATCCTACAACTCAGTCAATTATGCCCTACCTCACCCTATTCCCAGGCCTACAACTCAGAGAACTTAATCTCCTACCTCAGGCACTCAGCCCTACCTTAGCCTTTATAAATTTAGGCTTACAACTCAAAAGAATAATCCTCCTACACACAGATCTATAAAAGATCCTACAAAGATTAAAAATAAAGTGAATAATTCCTTTACCCAGATAGAGAGAGAAAGGGTGAAGGCTTCTTGATCAGTTCTTGATAGATCTGATCACTCTAGAATCAACCTGTCTTAGCTTCTTCAAATCTTCTTGAATCTGAACAAAGTAAAGTTGATCTTCTTGAAGTTGGAGATGATCCTCAATCCAGCTTCTTCTTAATCAGATGTGATTCTGATTTCTTCTTGTAGATTATTCAGGATCTGCCCTCTCTGGATGACTTGTCAATTTCTGGATGAATACTTTTCTCCTTGTTGTTAGTTCTTCATTATTATTTTCTTTCAGCACTTCATGTCTTTATATAGGCTCCAACCAAGGTTACCGGCTAATCTGGTTCCTAACGGCCTTCTGACAGCTCTGACAGCCCTGATAGATACAACAGCATTGTCAATTATGACAGCTGTCAAGTATCCAGATACTTAAATGAACTTCAGCTCAGCAGCAAAGTGTCGAGACAATACTGTAAATGTGTCGACACAAATAGTTCATATGTCGACACAATCCTTGGTGATGTCGACACAGCTTACAAATTGTCGACATAGCACTTCTCTATCTTCATGACATAGCTTCTGCATAATGTGTCGACACAAGTCCCGTGTGTCGACACAATCACTTCTTGTATTGACATAGTTGACTTCAAAAAAAATTCTGGTGTGTTCGACAAAAGTCCTGTGTGTCAACACAGTTGTTGTTGACTGAGCTTTCTATTTGTCGACACAAGTCCTGTGTGTCGACATAGTTGTTGTTGACTAAGCTTTTTATGTGTCGACAAAAGTCCTGTGTGTCGACACAGTTGTTACCTACTAAATCTCTGTGTGTCGACACAAGTCCCGTGTGTCGACAAAAAATGGCTCCTGGTGTCGACACAGTCTTTGTTGACAGAATCTCTGTCTGTCGACACAAACTGGCTCTTGGTGTCGACGCAGCCTTTCACATATGTCGACACAATGCTTCTCAAGTGTCGACACTTGTACTTAGAAAATTTTCTTTCATTTTCTTAACCTGCACATGGAAACTCAACATTACATCAAATACACCTTAATGAATATCATTAAGTTAGGTGAGGCTTCTCCCAATCTGGTACACATTTTCCAATGTATCCAACAATATCCCCCAATTTGAAGAAGTCATAACCCTTAGTCAGTGATATACATCATTTTATAAAAAAGAAAAGATTATGATGTATAAGAGCATTATTCAGACAGGTTAATATATAAAAAACCAGCATAATTGTAACACCCCAGTATTGAGAGAGGGTCGATTTGCGTTTCTGGAAATTTTTGGTTTCTGGCAGGGGGCACACGGCCTGCGACATGGGCATGTCGCAGGGCGTGTAGAGCCCGTGTCGAAACTCGGCCCGGGGTGTCGACACTTTCGCTCGACAATGTGTCGAGACTAGGGCACACGGCCTGAGACACGGGCGTGTCGAGGCCGTGTCGACACTCGGCCTGGGGTGTCGACACTTTTGCTCGACAGTGTGTCGAAACAAGGCACACGGCCTAGGACACGGGCGTGTCCAAGGCCGTGCGGGTCTGTCGACGAACTTCAGTCGACGATGTTCACTCGACAAGTGTCGAGTGTAGAGAATGGGGCACATGGCTTGTGACACGGGCGTGTCACATGGCATCTCCTGCTTGGTCGACGATCTTCGCACGACATGTTTCCGCGGTGTCGACACAAAGGCTGTCGACGAGTGTCGAGACTTGACACACGGCTTGGGACACGGGCGTGTCCCAGGCCGTGTCACTTCTCGGGTTATTTTCGGTGCCGTGTCGATGGAGGCACACGGCCGTCCACACGGCCCTGTCATTGGGGACACGGGCGTATCAGATCGAAAACTGGCATGTCGGATGCCCGTGTGCTGTTCCAGGCACGTCGATTTGAGATGGAGAATGAGTCACATGGCCCTGGACACGGTTGTGTGTCAGGCCGTGTTCGGCCCTAGTCTTTTATTTTTCTGTCGTATCGTGGCCTTTTCTTTCCCTGGTTTTAGGATCTGATGGTTCAGATCATTTCTTTAGGAGTTAAGTCCGAGAATAGGGTTGAAAACCCTCATTCTTCTCCAAGCATTCTCTTACTAAAGATCTAGAGAGAATTGAGAACAAGGAAGAAGGAGAAGGAGAGTTTGGGCTGTAGGAGAGGTTTCAGTGCTCCAAATCACGAGCCGAGTCCAGATCCGTGGAGTTTAGATCGTTGCAAAGGTTTTCATCCGGCAATTTCTCCATGGAAAGGAAGAGGAGTCGGAAGGTAACGACACTTCTTCTCTCGATCTTAGGATGCATGTCTTTAGCATCTTTTCTTTCTAGCTTTTGGGCACCAAACTCTCAAATGAGAGGGGTTTTGGTTTGCCAAGGTTCAAGAGGAACTTCCGGGTTGATTGAGTCTGTCCCTGGCATATTTTGCATTAGAGATCCGCTACGTTAGTGGATTAGGCATGGTGGGTGAAGCCGTTGTCGCGACCGTTAGTCCGACTCGGTGATGTTGCATACGAACGTTAAGGATTCGTAGAGATTTCGTTGCGACAAGACGCCATTTGTGATGTGGTGATGTTTTTCCCCTTTTTCTCGAGTGACTATGTGTAGTAGGAACCGGACAAGGTTAGCTTCCTCGTGGCGGTAGATGTTTTCCTTGGTGGACAAGGTTAGCTCCGCATGAGTTGGAGATGGTTTCCTTGGTGCGCCGGAATGCTGCAGTACAAATGAGGGACTAGGGTGGAAGTGTCTTGGTTTGTGATGTGCCAAGGCGTGGCTATGTCTCCGTGGTCGGCTGGCTATCAAATGACGTACACGTCATGTGCGGAGAGTGTCCCGGCGAGACTAGTCCCCTTCTGTGAGACTGACGAGAAAGCCAAGCATGGGGGCAAGCCCGGGCAATGAGGCCATGAGCGGGTGGGGTCCGACAAGGCTTCTTAGAATCGGTCAGTTTTGTGTTTGTTGGAATCCTGACATGAGACGTCAGAGCTTGTAGGCAAGCCCGGGTCTAAGACCTTGAGCGGGTGGGGCCTTGACAAGAGTTCCATGAGGCGGCCTGTGAGCCGTTGGGGGAAATGGTGACCCCCTTTGTTTGCGGCTTTATGCCAATGGGGAATCGTGGAGTACCCATATGATGTGATGATGTGCTAGATGCATACGAGTTAGGGTACCTTGGGTGAAACCCAGGTTATTGCATACATGATTGCATAAGTAGGCCCTTTTATTATATGCTCAACCAGTAGAGAACATGTATGATGTGTGTGACATCCAAGCCTGTTTCTGTAGTTGCTTTTATTGCTTATGATTATTGCATACAAAGTGCTAACTTGCAGGTTGGAGGGGTACCCCAGGGTCCGTTAAGGGCGGACGGGAGGAGATGTGTTGTTACACAGTTTGAGGTCAGCCTTTGCTGACCCACGTTACTAATAAATTTTACAGGGCAAGGATCACATGCAGGAGCTAGCTCGCCGGCCAGAAAGGCCTAAGCCTCATGAAGTGCTTTTCTTTTTGTAGCTTTACTTTTATGATGTTGTATGTTTGAGACTCTTGTTGTCCGGCTTGCTTGTCGAGGTAGACTAGGAGTGCTACGCACATTCATGACTGTCGTATTATTTCATTTTTGGACACTTGCTGTAAGGCCATAAGGCCATTTGTTTTACTCTTCTTATAGTGGATAACTTCTAGTCTTGCTTTTTGTTGAGATTATATTAGCCAGCATGACACGTGTGTGTGGGACCGCATGTTTGGGCTTTCCCCATCGCGTTCCAGGTCTGGGTGTTGACCCCGGTGGGCCCCCTTGTGTAACTTTGTTGAGACTATATTTGCCAGTAGGACACGTGTGTTTGGGACCGCATGTTTGGGCTTCCCCATCGCGTTCCAAGTCTGGGTGTTGACCCCGGTGGGCCCCCTTGTGTGGCGGAATATCCCCGCGGTCCTGTGGTTGGGGTTAGTCCCACATCGCCTGCAGTAGGCGATCCATTGTGTTCATGTACCCCCGTCCCCCCTTACCATTACCTCGGGGTTTTGGGAAGATGTGTGGTGACGGGTGGTTTTCACATGGTATCAAAGCCAGGTTGTCCTGCTGCGGGGGTGTGTTGAGACTATATTTGCCAGCAGGACACGTGTGTGTGGGACCGCATGTTTGGGCTTCCCCATCACGTTGCAGGTCTGGGTGTTGACCCCGGTGGGCCCCCTTGTGTGGCGGAATATCCCCGCGGTCCTGTGGTTGGGGTTAGTCCCACATCGCCTGCAGTAGGCGATCCTTTGTGTTCATGTACCCCCGTCCCCCCTTACCATTACCTCGGGGTTTTGGGAAGATGTGTGGTGACGGGTGGTTTCCACACTTTTGTTTCCGCTGTGTTGTACAAAGTCATTTGAGCGTGGGTAGCTATATCAACTTATAATACTAAAGCTGTGGAGTCCGTATGTTGTGGGGCCCCGGCCGGACCCATATTATATGTTCATTGCAGGTGAGGTGTTACAATTTGGTATCAAAGCCAGGTTAGATTCAAGGTCAATTCATAGAGAAGTTATCCAAATAAGAGTAACGCGGGACCATGAGTGTCCTTATGTTTAAGTCTGGAGATCTGAGACTGATTCCTTGTTTCTTGTTTCTTGAAGAGTGCAAGCAACGAGGCGGGAACGTCGAGAGCAAGAGAAGAGCTTTCGACGAGCAGTGCTACTGCTCCAGGTATTTTGGGCACGGGTGTAAACCCGGCAGACTTCTGCCGCATGCTTGCAGAAGCGATGGTGGCAGCCCAAGCTGCACCGGAAGCTCAGGTAGTAACCCCTGCTACACCGGACACGGCGACGGCCGTGCTAGGAGGAGAAGCTAGGCGAGTGGAGCCTTTGGCGGAGAGGGTAGTTGTCGGATATGGAGACCGGCACTTGAAGTATTTCCTGAGTTTTCATCCCCCGTCATTCAAGGGAGTTGGTACGGCAACGGATGCGAAGGACTGGTGTGTTCTCATTCAAGAGCTTCTGAGGGCGGCAAAGATGCCAGAAGAAAAGAAATCTGAGTATGCGGCGTTCATGTTGGAAGGAGACGCCAAGTTGTGGTGGGTAAGCCATAGCGGCCGCCAGTTCCCGGGACGCACCCCGTCAGTGGAAGAGTTTGGGGATGCTTTTCTTAAGAGGTACATTCCCATTTTGACACGGTTGGCCCTTCAGAGGCAGTTTCTACATTTAATGCAGCGAGACAAGACAGTGGATGAATATGTGTAGGAGTTCACCCGTTTGGGTCGTTACGCGGGAACAACGATGGCAGATGATGTAGAGAGGGATAACCTCTTCCACCAGGGGCTGAGGGAAAATCTGAGGCAACCCCTCATCTTCATGAAGAGGGCGGGATTCAATGAACTAGTTGAGGCTGTCAGGATCTTGGAAAGTGATTTGCAGTGAACCCAACACCGTAAGATTTTTACTCCCAAGCAAGGGGAAGGTAAGCCTTCCCAATCTCATGGAAAGTCTGAAGGGAGTAGGTGGAGGAAGAAGCCTCACACTTCCAGAATCGGTGAGAAGAGTAATTGGATGCTTGGAGGTTCTCACTCTAGGGGACCGCCGACGTGTTACAAATGCGATAAGGTGGGGCACATAGCCCGTGTTTGCCCCCAAAGAGGAGCGGGGCAAGAGGCAAGGCAGGAGCAAACTGTGCGCTTCGGCCCCAGTGCTGCAGAGAAAGGGAAGATGGCGTAGTCGAGTGCTTCTCGGTTCCAACCGGTGCAACCAAGGGCTTACAACCTTGGACAGCAAGAAGCGATCCGCCAAACCGATGTGGTGACAGGTATGAAGAAAATTTAAGTTGAAATTTTGTACTTCATACTTTTAGACCCCTTTTATGTGATGTCTATGCTGTAGGCTTCGTGTTAGTTTCCGGATACCCCGCTAGGTTACTGTTTGATACATGAGCATCGCACTCCTTTCTAGCGGAGAGCTTCATCCGGAGAATAGGAGTTGGGTCTTTCTCGTCGGGAGCAGAGCTGAAAGTGCGCATGCCCAATGGGTCATCCATGACCACCGGGGTCAAAGGGCGCATCTGTTGGGAGCTAGACGAAGTTGACTTTGTGTTGGTAGCACGGATTTTACCATTGGTTGAGTTCGATGTCATTTTCGGCATGGACTGGCTTGCAGAGCAGCGCGCCAGTATTGATTGCCTATCTAAGGTAGTAACCCTAAATGGCAAAGGGCAGACGGAGGTCAAATTTGAGGGCCTATGTGGAGTGGCCTGTTCACTGATTTCGGCCATACAGTTGATGGGGGCGGTTAACCAGGGTGGTGTAGCGCTTGTAGCGTTATTGGAGGTTCGTGTCTCCCAGCTGACTTTTGAGAAAGTGCCCGTTGTGGCAGAGTTCAAGGATGTGTTTCCGGATGAACTTCCTGGAGCGCCTCCTCGGAGGGAGATCGATTTCTCGATCGAGTTAGTGCCGGAGGCTAGGCCGGTGTCACGTGCTCCGTTTAGGATGACACCAAAGGAGTTGGTAGAACTCAAAGTGCAGTTGCAGGAACTGTTGGAGCAAGGGTATATCAGACCCAGTTCTTCGTCGTGGAGTGCGCCGGTGTTGTTTGTAAAGAAGAAAGACGGTAGCATGCGACTGTGCATAGACTACCGAGAGCTGAATAAACTGACCGTCAAGAATAAGTATCTGATTCCTCGGATAGATGACTTGTTCGACCAGTTGGTGGGGTCAGTGGTGTATTCAAAATTGGACATGAAGTCAGGCTATTATCAGCTGCGAATTCGGGATGAGGACATACCCAAGACTGCCTTTGGTACAAGGTATGGACACTTTGAGTTTACGGTGATGCCGTTCGGGCTGAAGAACGCACCATCTGTGTTCAAGGATCTTATGAATCGGGTATTTCGGGAATACTTGGATTCTTTTGTGGTTGTTTTCATTGATGACATCTTGGTGTATTCCAAATCGGAAGTGGAGCATGAGACCCACTTGAGAGTGGTTTTGCAAGTGTTGAGGGAGAATCAGTTGTATGCAAAATTCTCCAAATGCGAGTTTTGGTTAGAGAAGGTGGCATTTTTGGGCCACGTGATTAGTGGGGATGGGGAGGCAGTGGATCCAACAAAAGTTGAAGCCATTAGAGATTGGCCGGTTTTGAGGACCGTGGCAGAGGTCCGAAGTTTTCTTGGACTAGCCGGGTATTACAGGAGGTTCGTGGAGAATTTTTCGTGGATAGCTCTACCCCTCACCTCACTCACTCGTAAAGATCATAAGTTTGTGTGGACTCAAGAGTGTAGTCAAGCATTTGAGGCACTGAAGGAGAGACTGATGATGGCTCCAATCCTAAGTCTACCGCACGGGACCGAGGGATTTCAGATCTTCAGTGACGCATCAGGATGCGGTTTGGGTTGCGTTTTGGTGCGACCTGGCAAGGTGATAGCTTTTGGGTCTAGACAGCTGAAGCCTCATGAGAGGAATTACCACGTCCATGACTTGGAGTTGGCGGCGGTAATCTTTGCGTTGAAAATATGGCGGCATTATGTATATGGTGCAAAGGTAGAGATCTTCACGGATCACAAAAGCCTGAAGTATCTCTTGGATCAAAAGGACTTGAACATGCGACAACGCAGGTGGGTTAAGTTTCTTGGAGACTACGAAGTGGCAATTCAGTATACGCCAGGTAAAGCCAATGTGGTGGCGGATGCTTTGAGTAGAAAGTACTCAGGGCAGGGGAATTGGATCGAAGCTCTTGATGAGCGGTTGGTATGGGAATGAGAGTCCCTTGGTTTGGAATGTGTTGCGAGAGGCGAGTCCAGCGTGGCTCGATTGAACTGGATTGAAGTGCAGAACGACTTGACTGATCGCATTCGGGAAGCGACTCAATTGGATGTGGAGTTTCAACCATTTGAGTTGGAGGCTCAAACGGGCGAGAGCAGCGCCTGGGAGATGATTGATGGGATTCTGAGGAAGGACGGAAGGGTTTGTATACCGCAGTTCGGCAAACTCCGTGAGGAGTTGATGTTTGAGGCTCACTTCACAAAGTACTCCATTCACCCTGGCAGTACAAAGATAGAGTTGGATATGAAGAAATCCTTTTGGTGGCCAGGGCTGAAACGGGACGTAGCTATGTATGTGAATCGTTGCCAAACTTGTGCCTTGGTGAAGGCCGAGTGTCAGAAGTCGGGCGGGTTCCTGAAGCACCTTCCAATCCCTGAATGGGAATTTGATGACATCTCCATGGATTTTGTGCATTGTCTGCCTAGATCGCAGGAGGGTAATGATGCTATTTGGGTGATCGTGGATCGCCTAACCAAGGTGGCTCACTTCATCCCAAATCGAAAAGAGGACAGCGTGGAGATGCTGGTGGAGTTGTATATTCGCAACATTGTGCGACTGCACAGAATTCCTAAGAGCATAGTCAGTGATCGAGATGGACGGTTTACATCCAAGGACTGGAGATTGGTACAAAAGAGCTTGGGCACGAAGCTAAAGTTCAGTACGGCGTTTCATCCTCAAACTGACGGGCAAACGGAGAGAGCGAACCGTACTATGGAGGATATGTTGAGAATGTGCGTTCTTGACTTCGACAAAAGTGGGAGGATCATCTCTTCATGGTGGAGTTCGCGTACAACAACAGTTTTCAAGCAAGTATAAAAATGGCGCCATACGAAGCTTTGTATGGGAGACGGTGTCGAACACCGATGTCTTGGGCAGAGGCAGGAGACACCAAAATTTTGGGAAAAGAGGTGGTAGTAGACGCTTGTGAGTTGGTACAGACCATTCAAGAGCGTATGAAGGTGGCGCAAGACCGACAAGCAAAATACTTTAATGCTCGTCACCGGAAGTTGGAGTTTGCGGTAGGTGATTGGGTCTATTTGAAGATCAAACCATTCAAAGGCATCTCACGGATTCGCCGACTCAAGAAGTTGAGTCCAAGGTTTTTGGGGCCTTTTGAAGTTATTGAACGAGTGGGATAAGCAGCCTATCGGTTGGCGTTGTACGCAGAGCTTTGTGGATTGCATGACGTCTTCCACGTCTCCGTTTTGAGGAAAGCCTTGGTGGAGGCTAGTGTGGTGATTGAGCTGGCATCGGTGCTGATTGAGGAAGACTTGAGGACGCGAGTCCTTCCAATTGCTATAGAGGATTCGGAGAGTCGGCAGTTGCGGAATAAAGAAGTTAAACTCGTGAAAGTCCGATGGGACAACTGCGGTCGAGAGGAGTTCTCTTGGGAGCGAGAACAGGCCATGCTAGAAGAGTATCCAGAACTCTTCATTTCAGGTACAAGTTATGTTTTTGTACCCTTTTGTTTTGTAATTTCGGGACGAAATTCTGTTAAGTGGGGGAGAGTTGTAACACCCCAGTTTTGAGAGAGGGTCGATTTGCGTTTCTGGAAAATTTTTGGTTTCTGGCAGGGGGCACACGGCCTGTGACACGGGCGTGTCACAGGGCGTGTCGAGCCCATGTTGACACTCGGCCCGGGGTGTTGACACTTTCGCTCGACAATGTGTCGAGACTAGGGCACACGGTCTACGACATGGGCGTGTCGAGGACGTGTCGATAATCAGCCCGGGGTGTCGACACTTTCGCTCGACAGTGTTTCGAGACAAGGCACACGGCCTCAGACACGGGCATGTCCAAGGCCATGTGGGTCTGTCGATGAACTTCAGTCGATGATGTTCACTCGACGAGTGTCGAGTGTCGAGTGTCGAGTGTCGAGTGTCGAGTGTGGAGAATGGGGCACACGGCCTGTGACACGGGCGTGTCCCGCTTGGTAGACGATCTTCGCTCGATGTTTTCCACGGTGTCGACACAAAGGCTGTCGACGAGTGTCGAGACTTGGCACACGGCCTGGGACACGGGCGTATCCCAGGCCGTGTCACATCTCGGGTTGGTTTCAGGGCCGTGTCGATGGAGGCACACGGCCGTCCATACGGCCATGTCATTGGGGACACGGGCGTGTCGGATCGAACACGGGCGTGTCGGATGCCCGTGTGCTGTTCCAGGCACGTCAATTTGAGACGGCGAATGAGGCACACGGCCCTGGACACGGGCATGTGCCAGGCCGTGTTCGGCCCAGGTCTTTTATTTTTCTGTCGGATCATGACCTTTTCTTTCCCTGGTTTTAGGATCTGATGGTTCAGATCATTTCTTTAGGAGTTAAGTCCGAGAATAGGGTTGAAAACCCTCATTCTTCTCCAAGCATTCTCTTACTAAAGATCTAGAGAGAAGTGAGAACAAGGAAGAAGGAGAGTTTGGGCTGTAGGAGAGGTTTCGGTGCTCCAAATCTCGAGCCGAGTCCAGATCGATGGAGGTTAGATCGTTGCGAAGGATTTCATCCGGCCATTTCGCCATGGCAAGGAAGAGGAGTCGGAAGGTAACGACACTTCTCCCCTCGGTCTTAGGATGCATGTCTTTAGCATCTTTTCTTTCTAGCTTTTGGGCACCAAACTCTCAAATGAGAGGGGTTTTGGTTTGCCAAGGTTCAAGAGGAACCTCCGGGTTGATTGAGTCCGTCCCCGGCATATTTTGCATTAGAGATCCGTTCCGTTAGTGGATTAGGCATGGTGGGTGAAGCCGTTGTCGCGACCGTTAGTCCGACTCGGTGATGTTGCATACGAACGTTAAGGATTCGTAGAGATTTCGTTGCGGCAAGAAGACGTTTGTGATGTGCTGATGTTTTTCCCCTTTTCTCGATTGAGTACGTGTAGTCGGAACCGGACAAGGTTAGCTCCTCGTGGCGGTAGATGTTTTCCTTGGTGGACAAGGTTAGCTCCATATGAGTTGGAGATGGTTTCCTTAGTGCGCGGGAATGCTGCAGTATAAATGAGGGACTAGGGTGGAAGTGTCTTAGTTTGTGATGTGCCAAGGCGTGGCTATGTCTCCGTAGTCGGCTGGCTATCCCGTGATGTTCACGTCATGTGCAGAGAGTGTCCCGGTGAGACTAGTCCCCTTCTGTGAGACTGACGAGAAAGCCAAGCATGGGGGCAAGCTCGGGCAATGAGGCCATGAGCGGGTGGGGTCCGACAAGGCTTCTTAGAATCGGTCAGTTTTGTGTTTGTTGGAATCCTAACATGAGACGTCAGAGCTTGTAGGCAAGCCTGGGTCTAAGACCTTGAGAGGTTGGGGCCTTGACAAGAGATCCATGAGGCGGCCTGTGAGCCGTTGGGGGAAATGGTGACCCCCTTTGTTTGCGGCTTTATGCCAATGGGGAATCGTTGAGTACCCATATGATGTGATGATGTGCTAGATGCATACGAGTTAGGGTGCCTTGGGTGAAACCCAGGTTATTGCATACATGATTGCATAAGTAGGCCCTTTTATTATATGCTCAACCAGTAGAGAACATGTATGATGTGTGTGACATCCAAGCCTATTTCTGTAGTTGCTTTTCTTGCTTAAGATTATTTCATATGAAGTGCTAACTTGCAGGTTGGAGGGGTACCCCGGGGTCCGTTAGGGGCGGCCGGGAGGAGATATGTTGTTACACAGTTTGAGGTCATCCTTTGCTGACCCACGTTACTAATAAATTTTACAGGGCAAGGATCGCATGCAGGAGTTAGCTCGCCGGCCAGAAAGGCCTAAGCCTCATGAAGTGCTTTTCTTTTTGTAGCTTTACTTTTATGATGTTTTATGTTTGAGACTCTTGTTGTCCGGCTTGCATGCCGAGGTACACTAGGAGTGCTACGCACATTCATGACTGCCGTATTATTTAATTTTGGACACTTGCTGTAAGGGTGTAAGGCCATTTGTTTTACTCTTCTTGTAGTGGATAACTTTTAGTCTTGCTTTTGTTTCAGCTGTGTTGTGCAAAGTGTTTTGAGCGTGGGCAGCTATATCAACTTATAATACTAAAGCTGTGGCGTCCGTATGTTTTGGGGCCCCCGCCGGACCCATATTATACGTTCATTACAGGTGAGGTGTTACAGTAATATCATCACAAAATATGACAACATATTGATGTAGCACACTCCCGAGGGTGGGATTAAGGCACGAAATGGCAAAGGGGTTCCTAAGGGGAATTTAAACGTACACGTGGTGTGCGCGTAAAACTTAAAATTTCGGCAGAGTTTCGTCTATAATGTTACGATCTCACAAGGGGGAAATTCCCATCCAAACCTGCACGAAACTTTCACATACACATTTTTCATAACCAGCCATACATCTAGTGTCAAATCACCGCATTTCCATCCACATTGAGAGCGCTCTGGACTAAGAAATTCGATTTGGAAAAAGTCCAAATGCAGCCCTCAAAACAAAATCAAACGAGGATATACCAAATCCTCTTGATCCGTTCGAAACCAAAGGCTAAACCAACCCCGGTTTGAAAATGTCCAAGGGTACCTATCCTTGCAAAAGCTTCGTGAAAATCGGATGAAACAAGCAGTATAAATTCAGATTTTATCAATGCAAATAGGAATCAAATTTTAGGATAGAATATGACATCAAAGTTTCCACAATCCTCACAATCTAAGATGAATCAGAACACAAGTTTGAGAAGGGGATCTCGTTACCCATATCTGAAATTGAAGAGGAGGAGGGGAAAGATAACTGTGGAAGAGTCGCACTTCCACGGGTCCACCGGAGTCGCACAGGATGGAGAGAACCGAGCCGCCTTCTTCGGAGTCACACCGGAGGAGGAAGGAGGTCGCCGGAGCAGCAGGAAACGCCACAAGAGGGGCGGCGGTAGCGGCTGCTTTCTCGCGAAATCCTGGAGGTCGGGTTTCGGCTTGGCCGAATAGGGGTCGGCTACTTCACACAAACAACATTAGGTTTTCTATTTTTTCTTATCAACATCCCCTCTCCACACCTCAATACTTATATATATATAAAGTCATACACCTCCATCCACCCTTTATCTAAATCCAAGATAATCCTAACCACTCATGCTTATTAAGAAATAACAACATAATTATAAATTTCATAACTTATAAATTTATAAATCGTAGGACTTATAAATTCATAAAAGTATTAGGAATATAATATTATTCCAAAATTGAAATAACATTATATTCATAATGACGGCGTCGGCGGCGGCGACGACGTTGGAGGCGGCGGCGATGATGTTGGCGGCGGCGACGACGACAGTTGCAGCAACGACCATCAATGTCCATGAACATGTAGCAGTAGCGATCAATGAGATCCATGTCAACATGAGCAAATGGCGGGGCATCCTCGCCATCACATATAGAGAACATAAATCAATGTTTTGTTTAACTACAAAAAGGTTTTGAACAACAGATTACATAGATTTTAAAACTAAAGATTACAAAGTTCTCAAATCTAGTCTATCTATTCTAGAGCTGATCAGGCTCCTTGATTACAATGTCTTTCCCAGACTGAAGCCTTACTTATACACTAGCTTCAGTGTCTTTAGCTGGCTTCTTTCCTTTAAGATGCTTCTTCTTGAGTTCTTCAGCCTTAACCTTTTGCCTTCCAAAATAATGATAAGGCTTAGGAAAGTATTTTCTTGGCTCCACAGCAATAGCAGGTATCTTTCCAGCTTTGAGATCCCTTTTAAACTAAAATATGACATCTTGCCTCTTCTGATACTTACTCCATTCTTATTCTGAGTATCACTTACCTCTATCATGCATTTTGTCCTTAACTGCTTGCCATGCAGTGAGAATTATATACATGGAAGTGGGACTCCATTTTTCAAAATCAAGTTTTAGTTCAGCCTGCTCTCTAAAGCTTTTCTTTGAAAGTTGAGCTTCATGCTCTCTTTTTAAGGCTGATTCAAACATCTCAACTTTCTCAATAACAACATTCTGAACCTCTTGTGGAGGACTGTACATTTGTTGAACAGCAACTTGAATGCCTTCAAAGTCAGCAGGTGGATAAATGATTTGAGCCACTTCCTGCTGAGCCCCTTCATTGTAAGCAGCTTGAATGCCTGACTCAGCTGTGTTATCATCATCACAAGGGGTGGATATCCAAGAGTGGCTCTGATATAATTAGTTATCCATTTAGTATGTTCAGAGCCTGCATTGACTAACAATCTCTCCCCTTTTATGAATTTTCTTTCAATATGGTCTCTCAGATCATCCTTTTAGAACCTTATCTGATTGGCTAGATAATTTGTTCCATCTTTGTAGAATGCCTTGAACTTCAGCAGCTGATAAAAAAATATCTTCTGAGATTCTTGAATAGCAATTCTAACATCTGTCAATTTTTCTTGGAGGTGTTTATCAAACTCAAACTTTTCTTTTGCAATGTTTGCAGTGAAAGCAATTGTTGTATTCTTAAGTTCTATGACAAACATATTGTGAGATTCAGTAAGATTGTCATTCATTCTTATTTGATTTTCCAAAACATAGCATTGTTTGACTGCTATATCATCTATCTGTGTTTTGGCTTCCACTTGTTTGGCTAAATAAACTACAACATTATCTCCCTTATGGAAGCATTCTGTCATCTCTTTTTTATGCTGATTTACTTCAAATCTGATAGATTTGATATCTTGAGCCAAAGTAATTTGCAATTCTTTATGGCTCTCATCTACATATTTCCCAATTGATGCTCTTTGCTCTTTCATCTTAACTTGCAGTTGCACTAGAAGGGAACTGAAGTCTACTGCAGGTGTTGGAGTTTGTGGAACAGCTTGCAAGGCCTTTTTATAGCCAGAGCTCCTCTTCCTGAGTTCACAAGCTTTCTCTTCTTGACCCTAGAGGCTGCTTCATCTTCTGAAGTTTTTGAGGAACTTGCTATGTCCACAGTATCTTTGGAAGTAGGGTCAATGATTGGCTGATTCTTCTCATTGTTTAGTAGCTCCCCCTTAGTCCTTGGCAGCTCCCCCTCAGTCCTTGCTTCTTGTATGTCAGGAAATAACTCCTCTATAGTGAACTCTTGCTGCATTTGAATAGGAGGAATATCTTGCTCCTGTGCAGTAGATGGAGTGTCTTAAACTACAGATATTTCCTCCATTATTAGGTCATGTGATGCGACATTGTCTTGGGTAGTCTGTACAACATCAGTCAGATGCACAATTAGTGTACCTGGCTCAGTATCTAGTGTAGCTTGATTAATATCATGTATTACCTCAAGGATAGTTTGAGTGGCTGTTCCACATTCTAATGCAGCTTGCTATTTCTCATGAGCAACTTCTGAAGGTAATGCCTCTTGTTGAGCTGAAGCTGGAGAAAGCTCATTGGCTTCCCCTAGATGAGGCTCTTCCTGGACTTGATCTAGTTAGATGGTGCTTTCTGGAATCTGCTCCCCCTGCACCTGACTGTCATCTACATTCTTAGGAGCAGGTGATTTCCTAGCAGTGTCTGATCTTTCTTCATCTGAGCTGAAGACCACCTCTTCTTTTGAATCACTAGAAGCTTCAGTTGTCTTGTGGGTTGGTTTCTTCTTTGGCTGTATTTGTTTTGTTTTTCTCTGGGGTGTAGAAACATCCTTGGTTAGGACCCTTTCCCATCTGGATAATATTCTCAAATCCATTCTTCTCATATGATTGATCTTAGATACTGCAATCTTATTCATTACTTAAGGAATATTCTCAGCCAGATATAGGCTTAGTATCCTTCCCAGATTTGGTTTCTTGAAGATTTCTTTGATCTTTTCAAAGATCACAGCAGACCAATTGGTTTTGACCTTGAAGATGACTCTGGTCATTAAATTGAACATATAGATAAATATCCTTTCATGTCCACCTAGTTTGTGCAGAAGTACTTTGCCTATAATTTCAGAAAGAAATTTATCATGGGAGTTCATGCCCTTTCTGGGCATAGAAGATCCAATCTTTGTCGTGGGATCCAGTCCACACCATTGGAGAGCTTCTCTTGTCATGGAAGATACTATTTCATCATCTTCTTGAACCCTGGGCAAGTGTAGTGTCTTCCTCAAACTCTTCAGGGTGAGTTTGATCTTGGTTCTGTGAACAGATGACTTATTTTTCACACCCATTGAATCCAGTGTTGGTGCCGTGTAAAATTCAAGAATCTCCTTCTTCCAAATCTTGGTAGGTTTTGAGACCAAGTATTCTAAACCATTTTCTATGATTAAGGTAATCACTGCTTTGTTGTCTCTAGATCCACTCGCAAAGGCATCATGAACTTGTTCATAGCCTTCGTTGATGTTGTCTTCCAGCTTTGGCGCCATTAGGAATGAGAGAGATAGAAGAAGAGAGATGAAGGTCTGTCGACACAAAAGATTAGTACTCGAGAATGTTGAGAGCGTAGTCGACAGGGTTTTACTGTCACCTATTTATATGTTTCTAAATAAGGAAAGTCAACAGGCGGGTTGAAATAAACCTATTGTGTCGACACTATTAGGATTGTGTCGACACAGACTACTATAGTCTCAACAGAGAATTACTATACTATGTGTCGAAACCAACTGCGATGTATCGACACAAATACTCTTAAGAGCTTACACTAAACTCTACGTGTCGATAGAGACGACTGTATGTGTCGACACCAACATTTAAGTGTCAGGATAGCTATGTGTCGACACCAAATTCTGAGTGTCGACAAAATCTTCTAGATGTATCGACAGAATTTTCTTATGTGTCGACACCATCTACTAAGTGTCGACATCTTTGTCTTTAAGTGTCGACATACATTTACTTCGAAAAATTTGTCATTCTTAGTCTATGTTCAGCATGCCTAATTCAATTTTAAAATAATTGAATTTAGTTTCATCCAGTGGTTTGGTGAACATGTCAGATATTTGAAAATTAGTATTGACAAATTCTAAACTGATATCTTCGTTTTCAACATGATCTCTAAGGAAATGAAATCTTATTTCTATGTGCTTAGTTCTGCTATATGAAACATGATTTCTTGCAATAGAAATGACACTAGTAGAATCACAAAATAATTGTGTTATACTTACCTGGATTCCATAATCTTCAAGTTGATGTTGAATCCATAATAGCTGAGCACAACAGCTACCTGCAGCAACATATTCAGACTCAGTTGTGGAAATAACCACACTTATCTGCTTTTTACTGCTCCAAGACACCAATCTTCCACCTAAAAACTGACATGTACCAGTAGTACTTTTCCTATATTCTTTGCATCCTGCAACGTCTGCATCTGAATACCCAGTTAGTAGAAAATCTCTATTCCTAATGTACCAAAGGCCAAGATTTGGTGTTCGCATAAGATATCTCAAAATTCTTTTGACTGCAGAATAATGAGACACTTTAGGGCAGGCTTGATACCTAGCACACACATGTAGCATACATTTTGTTTGGTCTACTAGCAGTTAAGTATAAAAGGCAACCAATAATCCCTCCATACAAAGACTCATCTACAGGTTTCCCTGCATCACCTTTGCCTATGGGCACACTTGACCCCATTGGAGTTCTCATGGTGGAGGCTGACTCCATGCCATACTTCTTAATCAACTCCTTGGTGAACTTAGACTGGGATATGGACAAGCCATCATAAGTCTGTCTAACTTGGAGTCCCAAGAAGAATTTAAGATCACCCATACTACTTATCTCAAACTTCCCTTGCATAAGTTTGACAAACTTTCTACAAAGATTGTTTTCTATTGATCTAAAGATAATGTCATCAACATATATCTGAACTAGAATCATCTTGCCTTTTGATTCCCTAAGGAATAGAGTTTTGTCTATTTTCCCCCTTGAGAATTTGTTCTCAATGAGGAAAGTAGACAGGGTTTCATACCGAACCCTAGGGGCTTGTTTCAAATCATTTTGTGGTTTCTTACGCCTATATACATACTTAGGATAGAGATAATCTACAAATCCTGAGGGATGTTCAAAATAAACTTCCGCTTTTAAGTCACCATTTAAGAATGCTGACATGACATCCATTTGGAATACCTTGAACCCTTGGTATGCTGCATAGACAAGGAATAACCTTATTGCTTCCAACCTTGCCATAGGAGCAAATGTCTGATCAAAGTCTATTCCATCTTCCTGCCTGTAGCCTTTTGCTACTAGTCTTGCTTTATTTTTGACTATGATGCCATTTTCATCAAGCTTGTTTCTGTAGATCCACTTAGTCCCTATGACATTATGATCCTTTGGTTTAGGAACCAGCTCCCATACTTTACATCTTCTGAATTGATTCAGCTCCTCTTGCATTGCATCAATCTAGTTTGGGTCTTATATGGCTTCTTCAAATTTCTTGGGTTCCATTTGGGACAGGAAACCTGAGCAAATAACTGTGTTCATGTTCCTGCTCCTTGTCTGGACACCATGTCTTGGATCACCAATAATTTTGTGTGATGGATGATCCTTTAGATGCCTTGTTACTAGAGGCAATCTATCTAAACCTTGATTTTCTCCAATCTCTTCAACTTGATGTACTCCATTGTCCTCTTCAATAACTAGAGGGTCTTGTACTCCCCCTGGACAGCACCCATCAATTTCTTCATCCTCACTTGCAGATTGATCTTCATTAATGGTAAGCATGTCCAACTTTTCTTTCAAACTTGTAGAGCTACTAGATACACTAGACTGCTCACAGTTAATTAGTTCAGTTTCATCAAAGACTATATGAACAGATTCTTCTATAACTTGAGTAGTCAAGTTATAGACCCTGTAAGCTCTACTATTGTTGTTGTACCCAACAAAAATCCATTCTTGGGATTTGGCAGTAATCTTAGTTAAATAAGACTTGTCATTATTAAGTACATAACACTTGCTACCAAAGATCCTAAAATAGGATATGTTTGGTTTTCTGCCCTTCATAATCTCATAAGGTGTCGTTTTATGACTTTTAGTGATGGTTGCTTTATTGAGAACTTGACATGCATTGTTTACTGCCTCAGCCCAGAAATATTCTGGGAGAGAAGTATCACTTAGTAGTGTTCTACCAGCCTCAATAAGAGTCCTATTCTTTCTTTCAATAATACCATTTTGCTGATGAGTTCTAGGTGAGGAGAACTCTTGATGAATCTCTAGTTCTTCACAAAATCTTGTCATGCATTCAGACTGAAATTCAGTCCCATGATGACTTCTGATTTTGACCACTGAACTGTTAAGTTCATTCTGAATTTGCCTAACAAATTTGTGGAAGACAGTAGAGGTTTCAGATTTCTGCCTCAGAAAGAAAACCCAAGTAAATCAAGAGTAGTCATCCAGAACTACAAATGTATAGACTTTCCTACCTAGACTATGAACTGACATAGGACCAAATAGATCCATATACAGGAGGTACAAACACCTCACAGAATCTTTGGTATCATGTCCATGAAAAGTGGTCTTGGTCTGTTTTCCCTTTTGGCAAGCTGAACATACATCCTCTTTTATGCACTTGAACTGAGAATCATTCCTCACTAACTCCATGCTATAGAGTTGGCATATAGTCTTATAGTTAAGGTGTGCTAGCCTTTTATGCCATTTGACACATTCAGATGCTTTCTCATCTACAACTAAACATATAGGAGAGTTCTTATTCTCACAATCAAAACTGAGACAGTTAACATTCCCCTACCTATAACCTGGCAAGATGATCTCTTGATCACTTGCCCTTCTAATCTGACACCCATTATTAATAAATGAAGTGTAATAACCAAGATCACTCAATTGGCTAATGCTTATTAGGTTGTGTTTCAAACCTTTCACATAAGCCACTTGGGTGATAGTAGTTGAGCCATTAGAAATGTTACCAAGCCCTTTGATGATCCCCTTTTCAGATCCACCAAAGATCACTTTGGTTCCATTCACTATTGGAGTGTAGTCCTTCAACATCCTTCTTATTACAGTCATGTGCCTGGAACAACCACTGTCCAAGTACCATATTGGGGTATGACCACTTGGACTCACCTGCATCAAATATAATTACTTAACCTTAGAACCCCAATAAGTATTGGGTTCTAGGTTCAGGTTAGTCGGAAACTTGACTGATTTCCCTGCAGTCTTTCTAACAGCTAAGCTGACATTTTTCCTGATACTGGTGTTGTGGCAACAATCTATGGCATAATGCCCAACCTTGCCACAGCACCAGCATTCATATCTATTGTATCTTCTTTTAGATACAGTCTTAATAGCCTTGCTATCAGCTGTCCTTTTATTTAGTGTTGGGGCTGGTGCATCAAATACCAATGATCCATGAAGAACATGGTAAGTGTGTACATGGGCTACCCTATTGACAGTTGCACCCTTGTCATTCAAAATACCAGCCTTACGGTGACCATGTGTAGTGTCATGGTGATATCTGTTAGTTGGCTGCAACACTTTTCTAAAAGCAATAGGGGGTTTGAAGGATAGTGGCTGAACTGTGGCTTTGCCTTTTCCTTTAGAATTCGCTGCCCTAGATCTTTTCTTGAAGCCTAATCCTGTCTTACCCTTTTGAGTAATGAAGTCATCAATTAAAGGTAAGACTAATTTTGGCTTAGAGAAGTTAGCCAACAGATCCTTCTATTTCTGAAGTCTGACTTCCAGACACTTGATCTGATTATTTTTGAATGTGATTGTACCCATCTAAATATAGGTTATATTCTTCAGCTTGGCAACCTCATTCATCTTCTGATCCAACAATTTCTCTAAATCAGATGTAGCCAACTTAAGAGCAGCAATTTCCTTAGCCTAGTTTTTGACAAGGTTTCTGCTCCTCTTAAGTGCTTGCAACAAATCACCATACTCATCAATAAGTTAATGAACATCCCCTTCAGACTTAGATCCATCCACATCTCTTGATGCAGATGCTTATGATTCTGATCCAGTGTAATAATCAGAAACTAATGATATGTTGTTCACCTTACTGGGACCAGGCTGATCCTGGCACTAATCTTCATCAGTCATAGCCATCAGCCCTTTGCAATGTAAATCTTCAATCCCATTGATATAATCCATTATTTCAAAGAATTCTATCTCTTCCGAATCCTCTTCAGTTGTAAATAATCTAATGTATGCTTCTGCTTCATCTATAGCTTCAGAATCTGATGATGAGGAGTCTGTCCAGCTTTTCTCCTTCTTTGCTACAAAGGATTTCTCCTTTTTGCACTTATGTTGCAATTTCTTCTAGTTATTTGATTCCTTTCTTTTGTCAGGACAGTCAGCAACGACATGTCCAGACCTGTTGCAACAATAGCAAACAATCTTAGTAGAAGATAAATTACTAGGTTTAGTGTCATACCTATCCTTTCTTGAAGATTTCCTTTTCTGATAATAATCATCCTTGGACTGTGAGGAGGATAGCTTGGATCTCCACTGTTTTTTCTTTAAGAATCTTTGAAATTGCCTTGTGAAATCAGCAAAGTCTTCATCAGAATTAAGTCTGTCTGATGTGTGATTGTCAGAATCTTCTGAGATGACTTCAGCAGCTTTCTTAGGAGGAGATGGAGACATACTCCTATCCTTCCTTGTGGATTCAACCTTGAAGGAAACTGACTTCTCTCTATATTCAGACTTATTGCTTTTCTCCTCCTCCTCTCTAGCAATGAGCTGCATCTCATAGGATAATAGTTTTCCAAATAGAGTTGGTGGAGGAGTATCTGCAAGCCTGGCCACCTCTCTGATGGCACATATTTTAGTATCCCAGTCCTTGGTTAGAGATCTAAGAAACTTATCATTGAGCTCATATATGCTAAAAACCCTTCCATATGATATTATCTCATTGACTATTCTGAAAAACTTCTTGTAGCTCTCAGTTATGATGTCTGCTTTGGCTTGTCTAAAACTTTCATATTCCTGATTAAGCATAGACATCATGCCCTCTCCCACTTCTTTTGATCCCTCCATGTAGAAAATCAAGGTGTCCCACATCTCCTTGGAGGTTTGGCAGTGAATCAAGTTTCAGAATGTTCAGTCATCTATAGCACTAACTATTATGTTCTATGCTCTCTTATCCATAGAAGCCAAGATGATCTCATCCTTTGTCATTTCAGAATAATCTTTTGGTGTCCTGAGATTTGCATCAAGAACTGAGATTTTCATATGGATGAATGGCCCTCCTTTACTATAATATAGATTCTTGGGTCAGATGCTTCCATAAACAGCCTGACTCTCTCTTTCCAAATACCAAAAATTTCTTTCCTACAGATAGGTAATTTCATGGATCTAAGTTTCTTGAAATTTTCTCCTGAACCCATTATGTCTAAATATTACCTGCCTTTTAGATCAACTCAGACTGTTAAGACAAATCTTGAGTAACCTCCCTCTAGTACCACTTGAAAGAATTGGTTTCAAGATGTCCTAAACACCTAGAGGGGGGGGGTGAATAGGTTCAATTCTTTTTCTTAAGGTAGATAGTCTTTTTATTGTTAGATTACAGATTATTCAGCACAACACAGTTCATAGCACAGATTAAACAACACAACCACACAAATGACACACAGTTTTATAGTGGTTCCCCAAGTGATGGGTACATCCACTTTCCCCCTTCGCCTATCTAGTAGTATACTAGATTCAGTCTAACTTCCTTCTTCCTTTTCAGATTCTCAGATCTTACAACTCAGACCTTAAAAGGTTCCTACAACTTAAACTTCAGCAAGTCCTACAGCTCAGATTCTCTCAAAGAATCCTACCTCAGAGTGAGTCCACACACCTACACTCAAGAAATTAAGCCCTACCGTAGCCTCTTTCCAGGCCTACAACTCAGAGAACTTAATCTCTTACCTCAGGCACTCAGCCCTACCTCATCCTTTATAAATTTAGGCTTACAACTCAGAGGAATAATCCTCCTACACTCAGATCTATAAAAGATCCTACAAAGATTAAAAATAAAGTGAATAATTACTTCACCCAGATAGAGAGAGAAAGGGTGAAGGCTTATTGATCAGGTCTTGATAGATCTGATCACTCTAGAATCAACTTGTCTTAGCTTCTTCAAAGCTTCTTGAATCTGAACAAAGTGCGGTTGATCTTCTTGAAGTTGGAAATGACCCTCAATCCAACTTCTTCTTAATCAGATGTGATTCTGATTTCTTCTTACAGATTGTTCAGGATCTGCCCTCTCTGGATGACTTGTCGATTTCTGGATGAAGACTTCTCTCCTTGTTGTTAGTTCTTCATTATTATTTTCTTCCAACACTTCATGTCTTTATGTAGGCTCCAACCGAGGTTACCGGCTGATCTTTTTCCTAACGGCCTTCTGAAAGCTATGACAGATACAACAACATTGTCAGTTATGATAGCTGTCAAGTCTCCAGATACTTCAATGAACTTCAGCTCATCAGCAAAGTGTCGAGACAATACTGCAAATGTATCGACAAAAATAGTTCATGTGTCGACACAATCCTTGGTGATGTCGACACAGCTTGCAAAATGTCGACATAACACTTCTCTATCTTATTGACATAGCTTCTGCAGAATGTGTCGACACAAGTCCTGTGTGTCGACACAATCACTTCTTGTCGTGACATAGTTGACTTCAACAAAAATTCTGGTTTGTGTCGACACAAATCCAGTGTGTCGACACAGTTGTTGTTGACTGAGCTTTCTATGTATCGACACACGTACTGTGTGTCGACACAGTTGTTGTCGACTAATCATTTTGTGTGTCAACACAGTTGTTATCGACTGAATCTCTGTGTGTCGACACAAGTCATGTGTATCGACATAAACTGGCTCCTGGTGTTGACACAGTCTTTGTTGACAGAATCTCTGTGTGTCGACACAAGTCCTGTGTGTTGACATAAACTGGATCTTGGTGTCGACACATCCTTTCCCATGTTTCTACATAATGCTTCTCAAGTGTCGACACTTGTACTTAGAAAATTTTCTTTCATTTTCTTAACCTGCACATGGAAACTCAACACCACATCAAATACACCTTGATGAATATCGTTGAGTTAGGTGAGGCTTCTCCAAATCTGTACGTATTTTCCAATATACCCAACATTATGTTAATAATAACATGCCTAGAAATGCTTTTAATAATTTTTCTGCTGCAAATTTTCATACTCCTGTTTTTGTTTTTCCAAATAATTATAATCCTGCTTTAAGAAATCACCCGATTTTTTCGTGGAGTAATCCATCGAACGCAATGCGCCCACCACCACAAAATGATTTTTCTACATCACCTCCACCTCTTCAAAACTTTCCAAAATCTCCAAGCTTGGAGGAGTTACTTTATAAATATATCACCACAGATGACGCTACTATAAGAACCTTCACTGGAAGCGTAAAAGTTTAGAGGATCAAGTAGGACAGCTCGCTAAAATAATTTCTGAGCGACCCACAGGGTCTCTTCCTTCCAATAACGAGACCAACCTAAGAGAGCAAGCGAAAGCTATAACTCTTCGGAGTGGGAAATAAGTTTCCGGTATGGTTAGCAAAGAGCCCGAGACAAGCTCCACCCCTGTTTTAAAAAATTAAAGCTTCGCTCCCGTTTTAAAAATTCCACCCCCTCCTGAAGAAGTTATCACCCATATTTTAGAAAAATATCTCACTCCACCACCCATCTTTAAAAATAATCCGACCCCGTCATACCCTTCCGAACTTAATAAACAACGTCAGGATGATCAATACTCCCGTTTATTAGAAATGTTTAGGCAAATCCACATAAACGTACCCTTCCACGATGTGATCTCCCAGATGCCGAAGTATGCTAAGTATCTTAAGGACCTCATGACCAATAAGAAGAGGTTATAAAAACTTTCGCATGTCACACTAAATACCGAGTGCTCTGCAGTCTTGACAAATGGTTTGCCGAAGAAGATCAGTGATCCGAGTAGTTTTTCTATTCCGTGTGTCTTTGGTGATCTTTTTATCAAGCACGCATTAGCCAACTTAGGTGCGAGTATAAACCTGATGCCCCTCTCATTGTTTAAGAAGTTAGCAATTGGTAGCCTCAACCCCACATGCATAAGTGTCCAGCTAGCTGATAGATCCGTCAAGTACCCGTTAGGAATAGTGGAGGATATCTTATTTAAAGTCGACAAGTTCATCTTCCCGATGGACTTCGTCATATTGGACATCGAAGAAGACATCGAGGTTCCCTTGTTCCTTCGCCGATCCTTCCTTGCCACCTCCCGAGCCATCATTGACGTAAGCAATGGTAAGCTCTTCCTTCGAGTAGGCGATGATGAAGTAACTTTCTCTATCACCCCTCGATGAAGAACACCCAAGCAAATGACGACTCCTGCTTTTAGTAGATGCCATAAGTGATGAATCCTCCTATTGCCTCTCTAAATTAGAAAAAGAATTTTCTGATTTTTTTTTCTTCCTCCCTCTTCCAACTGAATCGCTACACCTAAGTGAAGAATCCTCCTATCGCCTTTCTGAATTTGAAAAGAATTTTCTAATTTTTGTTCCTCCTCTACTTTTCCGAAAGAATCGCTGCAAGAAGCCGCCATGGCAACCAGCTCCACCGCTTTTAATTTTACACATTAAAAAGTCTACGAGGACATAGTTTTTGGAAAAGAAAGAATTTCTAGAACCTCGTATGAAGAACCCCCTACCCTAGAATTGAAAGAACTACCCGAACATCTTAGGTATGCTTTTTAAGAAAAGTACTTCAAGCTACCAGTAATAGTTTTTGCCTACATCACGGATGCGCAAAATGATAAACTCCTTTTAGTTTTACGTAAGCATCGTCGAGCTATTGCCTGACAAATTTCTGATATCAAGGACATAAGACCATCTTTCTACACTCACAAAATCTTAATGTAAGATAATTCACGTAACTCCATACAACCTCAACGCCGTATAAACCCGAACATGAAAGAAGTAGTTAAGGGTGTTGGAACACCCTATTACTAATTTGGGTCAGGATCACTATGTCTCTAGAAACCTTTGTTTGACCTTCTGTATAGCTTAATAGGTCAATTAGAATTGAGTCTAAGGGTTAGTAGTCTAGGTTTGGAAGCTGCCCTGAAGAACAAGTTTTTCTGTCTGGAGACTAAGTCTGATCGTCGAGCTCAGCACGACGATTCGTCGAACTCAGGTCGACGATCGTCTAGCTCAACTTCAACAGATCGTCGAGCTCCATTCGACGATCGCTGAGCTCAACTTCACAATATCGTCAAACTCCATTCGACGATCGGTGAGCTCAGTTCGACGGTTTTGACTCTGCATTGGATCTTTATCTCTGAGCTCAGTTCGACGATCTTTGAGCTCAGATCGACGATTATTTTGCTGCTTGAGTTTTCCAGTTCGCTGAGCTCAGCTCGACGATAGCAGAGCTCAGTTCGACGATTTCAGATAACTTCCAGACTTCAAATTCAAATCAGACAGGAGTTATTATGCAATTAATTCAGAGATTTGCTAGCCGTTTTCATTTATTTCTGGACCAAGTTTCAAGGGATCTTTCAAGGAATAATTCTGTGGACTTTCCTCCAGAAGAGTTTTTGCAATTAAGGATGCAATCAATGCAGACCAACGACTATCTTTGACAGAGAATGATATTCTATTCAGGAACAGAGAATAAAAGACAGAATGTTTTTGAATCAATAGAGATTAACAAGAAGAGAATACATAACACAGATTACAGAGACTCTTTCAAAATCTTCTGTCAAAAAGAATTCTGAAGAACACTCATCAAAGAGATCAAGCTTTCAAAATCTCTTCATCTCTCAAAGTGTTCAAGGCCAACATCATTTAAAGACTCCAAACACTCAACATTTCAGCCATTGCTGAAACCATCTATTGCTGGAGTTCTACCTTTGAAGGCCTATCACCCTCAGCAAAGCTTTTCTTCCTGAAGATTTCAAGGATTCAGGGGGAGCTTTGACATCAATCCACATAGTCTTCTCAGTTGTTTGAGAAAGAGAAGACTGCCATCACTCTCTCACCCCCAATTTGTAAAGGGTTTCTCAAACTCCCTTCAAAAGTTTGAATCTGGTTTTTGAGCACCTTGTCAAAAGCTCATTGGTGGCAAGACACCTGATCAAAAAATCTGCTTTGGTTTTTGAGCACCTTATCAAAAGCTCATTGGTGCCCAGGACACCTGATCAACTCATCCTGCAGTGGATTCCTACCTAGGGTGGTAGAAGAGTGGATGTACCCAAGTTTGGGGAACCACTATATTTCCTTGTGTCCTCTGGCTCTGCTTGTTTACTTTTTGTTTCTGGCCTTGATTTGTCTGTGCTTAGTTTTTGCATAGCTTTGTTCTGTGATTAGATTTATATTTGCTTCCCTGCTCACACTTATTACAACAATTGTTGTAAAAGTTTTTAAAAAGTACTAAAACACCATATACTCTATTCACCCCTCTCTTGAGTATATCAGATCTAGTTGCACTTTCAATTGGTATCAGAGCCAGGTTGGTTAAACATACCATATCTGATTGGTTGTACAGGCTAACACTTGAACCCCAAGATTCCAAACTAGATCTGTTTTTCTTTTGTATTTTATTATTAGTTTTTGTTTGCACAAATCATGGCCCAAAACAAAGATTATGCTAGCACCAGACCTCCAGTGTGCAATCTTTCCAAGTTTGCACTTTGGAAAGCAAGGATTAGACTTTACATGAATTCCATTGACGAAGATATTTTCAATTCTGTTTTGACAGTGTGTCCAAGACCCCCAGAGAGCACAAGCACAAATGCTGTTCCACCTCCATCAGGAACAGATGCTGACATCAAAAAATGGAAAGTAGCTGATGCCAAGGCTATGAACATCCTAGCCCAGACAATGTCAGATGACATATTCCAAAAGGTAGCTGAATGCAACTCAGCCAAGGAGATTTGAGACAAGCTCTCAGAAATTGTCTCAGGCTCAGCTGATGAGAGAAAGGACAGAAGATCCCATCTCATCTCCCAATATGAGAACTTCAAGAAGGGAGAGACTGAGTCAGTGGGAGACATGTACAACAAATTGAGTCTAATTGTCAGTGAGCTAAGGACATTGGACAAAGAGATTTCTCTGACAGAACTTAATGACAAGATCTTAATATGCTTCCCCAGCACTTGGGATTCAAGAATCTGGCCAATTAAGGATGCCAGAAGTCTAAATGAGATCACCACTGAAGCCTTGTTGGGTAAGCTCAAATCTTATGAGCTACTCATCAAGAATAGAGAGGAAGAACAGAAGGCTGCTTCACCAGCCACAAGGAAAGAGAAAACCATAGCCTTCAAGGCAACTGAGGATCTGCCTGAAGATAAGAGCACAGGCAATGATGAACTACTCAGCTTGTTGGCCAAAAGATTCTACAAGATGGCCAGAAAGGACTTCAGAAGAAGATCATACAAGGAGCAGGACAAGCCAAGGTATGACAAGTCCATTAGCAACAATAAAGACATTAATTGCTTTGGTTGCAGGAAACCAGGGCACATAGTTCCTGACTGTCCAGAGAACAAGACCAAGGACAGAAGGGACAGAAAAGAAAGAAGAAAGGAGAAAGACTCCAAAAGGAATGGAAATGGCAAGCCCTCTTCAAGCAAAAATAAGCATACAAGAAAAGGGTTTGTTGCTGAATCCTGGAGTGAGACAGAAGAGGAATCAGAAGCCTCATCCAGCTCCAGTGATGATGAGGATGATGCAGAAGAAAAGGAATTCTGCATGATGGCAATTAATGCCTCACAGCATAATTCAGAGGATGAAGAGTCAGAGTCAGACTCAGAAACCCAACCTGAAGAAGATCAGGTAATTAGTTCTTTTGATTTTACTTCAGAAGATTTTAAATCTGAATTTAAAGCACTGTGTTTGGACCTGTTAAAGTCTGAGAAAGAGATTATCTCTCTCAGAAATCAATTATCTGAACAAAATGTTTTAAAGTCAGAAAACCTCAAACTCTCTCAGGAGTTGGAGAACTATAGGGAACAGATAGCTACACTGAAAAGTGAGCTCTCTGAGGCCAAGAAGCTTGAAGAATCCCTTAATGGGAGAAGTATCAAGCTGATGGACATCACAAGCACAGTGAACTCTAGATTTAACAGTACACTGGGCTTGGGTGCTTCATCCAGCCAACCTATAGTCCTAACAACTCCCATCAAGTTTATTTATAACAAGGGAAAGGGAGTTGTAGAGGTTGCCAGGAAAAATTCTGATCTGCCTCAGAAAACTGAGTCCCAGCAAAAATCGTCGAACAGAGATCGACGATCGCCGAATGAAGATCGACGATTGCCGAACGCAGCTCGACGATCTCAGGAAAAATCGTCGAACGCAGGTCGACGATCTCAGCCAAAGTCGTCGAACGCAGCTCGACGATCTCATATACCTGACCTCAGCCATAGTCGACCGTTGAACGGAGCTCGACGATCTGACCCAAGATCGTCGAACGCAGCTCCAAGATCGTCGAACAGAGGTCAGAACTCTGGAAACTTTTTCAAAGGCAAATCAAAATTGAATCCTAAGGGTTCTTCATCCCAAACCTTTAACCCTTATACTGAATGTATTTTACCTCCAAGGAGATATCATCCTGAAGGATATAAGAGTCAGCCAGGGATGTCTTTCATTTCTGAATTTAGAGGATATCAACCTAGGCCCAAGGTAAACTGGGTCAAAAACAAGTAAATTGTTTTATGTGCAGATGAAGACGTATCCAACATCTAACCAGCAATGGTACTTGGATAGTGGGTGCTCTAAGCACATGACAGGGAATAAGGACAACCTCACATCCTTCAGAGCCAAGCTTGGACCCAAAGTTATCTTTGGTGATTCCAACTTTGGACAGACTAAAGGATATGGTACAGTCCAGATTGGTTCAGTAACCTTCAAGAAGGTAGCATATGTGGAAGGACTGAAGCACAACCTAATCAGCATCAGTCAGCTATGTGATGAAGGCTACCAGGTGACCTTCAGCAAAGCCTTATGCAAAATCAAGTCAGAGGACAACACAACTGTGTTGACAGGTATAAGGAAAGGTAACATCTACCTAGTAGACTTTCTTTCAACTGATATAGATATCTGCTTGTTTAATTCAGTCTGTAGACCAAATTTGTTATGGCATAAGAGACTAGGACACCTAAACCTTAGAACTATTGCTAGGCTATCCAAGGACAACCTTGTTAGAGGACTACCTTCTGGCCCCTACAAGAAGGAAGGACTATGCAAGGCTTGTCAATTAGGCAAGCAAACTAAAAACAGTTTTAAGTCACTTAATAAGAGTGATTCACCTAGGATATTGTATCTGTTATACATGGATCTATTTGGACCCATCACAGTACAAAGCCTAGGAGGGAAATCCTACACTTTAGTAATTGTAGATGACTTCTCTAGATTCACTTGGGTGTTCTTTCTAAGGAAGAAGTCTGATAACTTTAAGTGTCTGACAGAGTTTCTCAAATGTATACAGATTGAGTTCAATACTCACATTGCCCTGATCAGAAGTGATCATGGGACAGAGTTTGATTCTCTTCTTATGCAAGAGTTCTGTCAGAGTGAAGGGATCAGGCATACTTTCTCAGCTCCTAGAACTCCTCAACAAAATGGGGTAGCTGAAAGGAAAAATAGAACCCTTATTGAATCTGCCACTACATTGTTGTCAGATGCTCATCTACCTCTATCCTTTTGGGCAGAGGCAGTGAACACCTCCAACTATGTGCTGAACAGAAGTCTGATACATAAACTGAAGGGAAAGACTCCCTATGAATTACTCAAAGGGAAGAAACCTAAAGTTGACTATTTTAGAATTTTTGGTTGCATTTGCTATATTCACAATAATGACAAGAAATACTTAGCAAAATTTCAAGCCAAAGCTGATGAAGGAGTGTTTTTGGGATACTCCATGATCAGCAAGGCCTATAGGGTCTATAATAAATCATCTTTGAAAATTGAGGAATCTGTTCATATTTCATTTGATGAAACTAACATGTCTTTCAAGGAGAAGATTTCTTCTACCATAGAACCTTTGCAGGAACACTCTCTAGTTGAAGATATAAACAAGCTACAGGTTGCTCAAGAGGATGAAAGCAGTGAAGATGAAGGGAATGCTCAACACATTGAAGCTCAACTTGAAGAGCCAGTTGTTGTACCATAAGAGGAAACAACAACTCAGGTTGGTGAACAATCAACACCCCCTGTTGATTTAGTAACATCAAGAGACCATCCAATTTCCCAAATAATTGGAGAACTCTCAGCTGGTGTGCAAACCAGAAATCAGGTCAACCAAAACCTGTTGCACACCTGCTTCCTTTCTCAAATTGAACCTCAGTCCATTCAAGATGCAGAGCAAGATCCACACAGGATCATTGCAATGCAAGAGGAGTTGCATCAATTTGAGAGGAACAAAGTATGTGAACTAGTGCCAAAGTCTAAGGATCATTCCATTGTTGGAACAAAATGGGTATTCAGAAATAAACTGGATGATCAAGGAGTAATTATAAGGAACAAGGCAAGGCTAGTTGCCCAGGGATATTCTCAAGAAGAAGGAATTGACTACGACCAGACCTTTGCACCTGTTGCAAGATTAGAAGCCATCAGGATATTTTTAGCTTATGCAGCTCACAAAGGCTTCAAAGTCTATCAGATGGATGCCAAAAGTGCTTTCTTGAATGGAGACATCAAAGAGGAAGTTTATGTCAGACAACCTCCAGGTTTTATCTCTCCAACTTATCCTGATTATGTTTTTAGACTGAACAAAGCATTATATGGTCTCAAGCAAGCTCCTAGAGCATGGTATGAGACCCTAGCATGCTTTCTCTTGGAAAATGGTTTTATAAGGGGTAGAGTAGACCAAACTCTTTTTATTAGAACCCATAAGTCCCATACCCTACTAGTGCAAATTTATGTAGACGATATCATTTTTGGTTCTACTGACTCAAAATTGTGCAGAAGGTTTTCTAACCTGATGCATTCTAAATTTGAGATGAGTAGCATGGGTGAGCTATCCTTCTTCCTAGGATTGCAAGTCAAACAACATGCTGAAGGCATCTTTATCTCTCAAACCAAATATGCTAATGAACTGGTTAAGAAATTTGGTATGTCTGAGGCATCTTGTATGAAAACACCCATGCCTACCAATGCTGTATTGGATGCTGATGAACATGGGAAACCTGTTGATCAGACAAAATATAGAGCAATGATTGGCTCTTTACTGTATCTTACAGCTAGTAGACCAGATATAATGTTTGCTACATGTATATGTGTTAGGTTCCAAGTAAGCCCTAGAGAGTCACACCTAACATTAGTAAAGAGGATTCTCAGGTATGTTAAAAGTTGTCCAAATCTAGGTCTCTGGTATCCAAAAGATTCAGCATTTGATTTAACTGGATTCTCTGATGCTGATTATGCTGGATGCAGAATTGACAGGAAAAGCACCAGTGGAACGTGTCAGTTCCTTGGTGACAGACTTGTCTCTTGGTTTTGTAAGAAACAAACATCTGTGTCAACCTCAACTGCTGAAGCTGAATATATGGCTGCAGGCAGTTGTTGTTCACAAATATTGTGGATTCAAAACCAACTCCTAGACTATGGTTACAACTTAGAGAAGTCTAAAATCTTTTGTGACAATACAAGTGCTATTTCTATAGCTCAAAATCCAGTCCTCCATAGTAGGACAAAACACATAGAGATAAGGCATCATTTCTTAAGGGATAATGTTGAAAAAACAAAATTGAATTACAATATATCCCAACTGATTTACAAAGGGGAGATATTTTCACCAAGCCTTTGGATGAAAAGAAACACACCTTCTTCCTAAATCAGTTAGGAATGTTAGATGGAGGAAGTCTTAAATAATCTCCAAGATTTTGAAAGCTAAAAATTGACCAAGACTAGGCAAAAATCCTGATTTTTCTTAGTGTCTAGAATTTTTCTGATCTCTGAACTGCGCTCGACGATTTCCCCTAAGATCGTCGAACGGAGATCGACGATTTCCAGAATCGTCGAACTGAGTTCAACGCCTCTCAGATAGTATGAACTATCTCTTCCGGTCAACGATCGTTGAACGGCGCTCGGCGATTATGTTCACTGAACGATCGTCGAACGGAGCTCGACGCCTTCCAAGATCGTCGAACGGAGATCGACGATGTTGGAGTCTCTTCAGATTCCTTTAGAAGCCTCGATCGTCGAACTGAGTTCAACGATCTTTCCAATTCTGCGTCGAACCCTAATATAAAACTCATTTTTCGCCGTCGTTCTCTCTTGCGCTTTCAATTTCTCTGCAAGAACTTTCTTCCCTCCAAACAGTTCTACGCTTGGTCGTTTTGTTTGTTGAATTCTTGCAGGTACAATGGCTGTGTCAGTTGCAGTTCTAGCCGCCATGAAGTTCGATGCTGGATTCGACATTGATCTGGAATCGTTCAACACTACTGATCAAATATTCCAAGACATTCTGAGTTTATTCAAGGATCAGAACTTGTCTGCCCTCATGACCACCAGGATAAAGCTGGCCTCAAATGAAATCAAGGAATGGGTTTACACTGCTCATAATCTGGACAACTCTACTATAGTTGGCTCCATTGCTGGAAACCAGGTACCCTTGACCCCCACAGTTTTAACAGAGGTTTTTGGATTGAGAAATGGAGAAGAAACTACTGAGTTATCTGGGGAGGAGTTTTCTCTGCCATGCTTGCCAGGATGGGTCATCCAGGGGGAAACCCTAGCAAGCTCTTCAAGAGGAATCTATCTGTTGAATACAGATTCCTGGCAGATGTAGTAGGAAAAGTGCTGCTGGCAAAGCACTCAGCTCATGATACTATCTTCAGATATCAGCTCTGTCTCATGGGAGCTCTGGTAGATAAGAAAAGTTTGAACTGGGGAGAGGTCTTTTTTGACCTAATCAAGAAGAAAATCAACAAAAGCTTTGTTAATTTTGGAAGGATTCTTGGAGTCTTCCTGCAGACAAGGTGCCCTGCATTGCTGGTCTCCTCTGGAGTGCACATCAATGCCTCCAAGAGACTCACCTGTGCCCTCTTTGGAAAGTGGGACAGGCAAATAAGCAAGCCCAGCAGGCCCTCCTCTAGTGCTCCTTCAGGCACCAGGACTCACAGAGTCACTCTCCCACAGGTCTCTGCTCCTGCAGAAGACCTGGCTGCTGCTGTTGCTTCTTCTCCCTCCTCCAAGTCCAACCCTACCTCTACCATCCACCATTCCAGCTTCATCCCCCATTACCATATCCAGCCCATCTCCAACCTCAACTCCATCTCCAGCACCAATTCTACCTCCACTAGAAGACCATTTCCACCCACTGTTCTCCTACCCTCCTCCAGATGTCACTTCTTCTCCCTCCATTCCATCCTTCACTCTCCTGGATGACTCCTACATGGATGATTCCCCTCATCTCCTCCTGAGTTACCCTCCTCCTCCCCATCTTTTCAAGATCTCCTCATCCACATCATTGACCAACCAACATTCACTCCATCCATATCCATCCCCTCCCCATATACTACATCACTTCTGCCGCACCTCCTTCCATCCAGTGCTCCTCTCCAATGCGACGCCTATCAACTCGGCAAGCATCACCGTTCCTCCTTCCCGCCGAAGCTCGACGGGGCTCTACTCGTCCTTTTGATCTTGTCCACTCTGATATCTGGGGACCTGCTCCTACCCTCACCATTGGTCGGGGTAGTTCTTATTTTGTAACCTTTATAGATGATTTTCTCTTTGTACTTGGTGTATCTCCTCCGAGATCGCTCTGAACTATTAGATGTATGGATATCCTTTTATCAGTTGATTAAAAATCAGTTCAATCTTTGTATTAAAACTCTTCGTTCTGATAATGCTAAGGAATATCTAAGTCATGGAGCTTTTACTTCTTTTTGTGTGCAACATGGCATTATTCATCAGACTAGCTGTGTTTACACTCCCAACAAAATGGGGTGGCGGAACGCAAAAACCGTCACCTCCTCGATGTGGCACGCACTTTAATGACCCAGATGCATGTCCCTCGCTCGTATTGGGGCTATGCCGTTCTCCTTGCCTGCTACCTCATCAATCGTCTTCCATCCACCCTTCTCCGCGGGAAACACCCTTCTCCATTCTCTATCCGACAAGGAGCCCTTTCCTCTCCCTCTCCGCATCTTTGGCTGCACTGCCTTTGTCCATACGCCATCTGCCACCCGTGACAAGCTTTCCCCCCGCTCCACCAAATGTGTCTTTCTGGGTACTCCACCACTCAGAAAGGCTTTGTTGCTTTAAACCCTGTTCTTCGTCAGCAATTCGTCTCTGCTGACGTTACCTTCTTCGAGAATGCCTCCTACTTCTCGGCTGTGCCTCCTCCTCTCCTTCCCCACCTTCTGACTCTCCTAAAGTCTATGCTCCCTTCGTTCCCTTATCTCCTACCGAGATACCCCTTAGCCTCCTCCCTCTCCGTCTCCTCCAAGAGTCTCTCGCTCCTCCTCTCCCCCCCCCTTCTCCAAGACCTCCCTCTCCACCCTTACGCCGCCGTCGCTCTCTTCTCCCGGGCAGCTCTCTCTGCCACGGACGCTCCGGATCCCGAGGGGCTGCCGACCTGGATCTCCCTGTGGCGCTTCGAAAAGGGGTGCGAACATGTACCTTCACCCCTGGCTGCTGTCCCTGTTTCCTATGATCGTCTCTACACCTTCTCTCGCCGGGCCTTTGCGCTGGCTATCTCTGCTACTGCCACGCCTCGTTCCTATCAGGAAGCCCTTGCGATTCCCCATTGGAAGCTGGCCATGGATGAGGAAATGGCGACCCTCACGGAGCGGGGTACATGGACTCTTGTTCCCCTCCCTTTGGTACTGATGTTGTTGGCTGTCGCTGGGTCTTTGTGGTCAAATTTGGCCCCGACGGCACTGTGGATCGCTATAAGGCTCGCCTGGTTGCTAAGGGCTTTACTCAGACTTATGGGGTTGATTACTTTGACACCTTCTCCCCCGTGGCTCGTCTCAGCACTATCCGGGTTCTTCTCTCTGTGGCCGTCAATCGAGATGCAAGGCAATGAAAAGGTCTCTCAGCTGGACAAAAGTCAAGAATAATGATATTCCTTCCTTTATGGTGACCTGCCCAATCACGAGGCCGTTTACATGGAGCAACCTCCTGGGTATGTTGCTCAGGGGGAGACACGGGTATGCCGGTTGAAAGCAGAAGGCAATTTATGGCCTCAAGCAGAGTCCTCGAGCTTGGTTTGACAAGTTCAGGGCATTGTGGCAGCTGTTGGTTTGTGCGAAGCACCCTCTGCTGATCACTCTCTCTTATTCGTAAAACTCCTTCTGATGCTGGTTGTTCAGGTGGCTGTGTATGTCGATGATATTCTTCTCACCGGCGATTACCAGCTAGAAGCCAGGGTAGCCCTGACAAAGCGACATCTTCGCCAACATCTCATCACTAAGGGAGATATGGGCTCTCCAAAGTACTTCCTGGGGAGGATCGGGGAAATCTCTCGGAAGCCCGACTCCTTAGTTCTCTCTCAGCGTAAGTATGCCCTTGATCTTCTAAAAGAGGCAGGATTGACTGGAGCAAAACCTGCCTGATGCCCCATGGCTACTGGGGAGGACAAAACCTGGACAGATGATTCGCCTCCTCTTTCAGATAGTTCGCGGTACAGGCGTCTGGTCCCTGGTCCCCTAAGCTCATATACCTCACAGTGTCTGCCAGACCCCTCAAGACATTTCCTATGCTGTAGGTAAGGTGAGTCACCTGTTCATGCAAGCGCCTAGAAAAGAGTGTCATCTACAGTCCGCCTTGCGGATCTTGGAGTATGTCAAAGCAATTGCGCCTGGGAAAGGCCTACTTTTTCAGAAGAATGGTCATCTGAAAATTGAAGCCTACTCAGATGCAAGTTATGCTGATGACACTTCCAAGGGGATATTCGCAAGTCAACCTCAGATTTTGCAAAGACATTTGTTGGGGGAAATCTGGTGAGCTGGAAGAGCAAGAAGCCTCCAGAAAATCTGTTGTCTCCAGGTCCAGTGCAGAAGCTGAGTATCGCAGTATGGCGTCAATTGCCACTTGTGAGTTCCCAAAATGGCTGCGGGCTCTCATGCTAGACTTATTTGGTGCAGAGGTGTACAACCATCCTCTACCTATGTTCTGTGATAACAAGGCCGCCATATACATCTCCAAAAATCCAGTATTCCATGAAAGAACCAAGCACATTGAGGTCGACTAAAGCCATTTCATTCGTGAAGAGATTTTAAAAGAACAGATTTGCACTCCTTTTGTCACGTCTGATAAAGAGCTGGCTGACATCTTCACCAAGCCAGTTTCCGCCTCTTTCTGCATGTTTGCGACAAGCTGGGCATGGTTGATATATATGCTCCAGCTTGAGGGGAGTGTTAAAGTTGGAGACCGGCGGTCTGTCTTGGCGGGTTGGAGACCGCGCGGTCTGGCGGCTTGACTCTTCGGCTTGTTAACCTGGCGGTCTAGCGATCTTCATCGGCGACCTATCTGCTTCTCTTATGGTAAGCCGTGCGTTTCCCTTCTGTCTAACCGCGCGGCTTGTGCGGTTTTACCTTGTACAGTCCGCTTAACTTGTATTTTTTAGTCCCACATATCTTATTTGTATTCTCTCTTCTCTCCTCCATTCTATATAAGGGAGGGCATACCTTTGTAATAGATATCACCCTTTTTGGATAATAAAATTGGGTCAATCACTATTCAAAAGTTATTCTGGAACTTGTTCTCTCTTTTTACTGCTTTAGGTCTAACAGAATTGAGTCTAAGGGTTAGTAGTCTAGGTTTGGAAGCTGCCCTGAAGACCAAGTTTTTCTGTCTGGAGACTAAGTCTGATCGTCGAGCTCAGCACGACGATTCGTCGAACTCAGGTCGACGATCGTCTAGCTCAACTTCAATAGATCGTCGAGCTCCATTCGACGATCGCTGAGCTCAACTTCACAATATCGTCGAACTCCATTCGACGATCAGTGAGCTCAGTTCGACGGTTTTGACTCTGCATTAGATCTTTATCTCTGAGCTCAGTTCGACGATCTTTGAGCTCAGATCGACGATTATTTTGCTGCTTGAGTTTTCTAGTTCGCTGAGCTCAGCTCGACGATAGCAGAGCTCAGTTCGACGATTGCAGATAACTTCCAGAATTCAAATTCAAATCAGACAGGAGTTATTATGCAATTAATTCAGAGATTTGCTAGCCGTTTTCATTTATTTCTGGACCAAGTTTCAAGGGATCTTTCAAGGAATAATTCTGTGGACTTTCCTCCAGAAGAGTTTTTGTAATTAAGGATGCAATCAATGCAGACCAACGGCTATCTTTGACAGAGAATGATATTTTATTCAGGAACAGAGAATAAAAGACAGAATGTTTTTGAATCAATAGAGATTAACAAGAAGAGAATACACAACACAGATTACAGAGACTCTTTCAAAATCTTCTGTCAAAAAGAATTCTGAAGAACACTCATCAAAGAGATCAAGCTTTCAAAATCTCTTCATCTCTCAAAGTGTTCAAGGCCAACATCATTTCAAGACTCCAGACACTCAACATTTCAGCCATTGCTGAAACCATCTATTACTGGAGTTCTACATTTGAAGGCCTATCACCCTCAGCAAAGCTTTTCTTCCTGAAGATTTCAAGGATTCAGGGGGAGCTTTGACATCAATCCACATAGTCTTCTCAGTTGTTTGAGAAAGAGAAGACTGCCATCACTCTCTCACCCCCAATTTGTAAAGGGTTTCTCAAACTCCCTTCAAAAGTTTGAATCTGGTTTTTGAGCACCTTGTCAAAAGCTCATTGGTGGCAAGACACCTGATCAAAAAACTGCTTTGGTTTTTGAGCACCTTATCAAAAGCTCATTGGTGCCCAGGACACCTGATCAACTCATCCTGCAGTGGATTCCTACCTAGGGTGGTAGAAGAGTGGATGTACCCAAGTTTGGGGAACCACTATATTTCCTTGTGTCCTCTGGCTCTGCTTGTTTACTTTTTGTTTCTGGCCTTGATTTGTCTGTGCTTAGTTTTTGTATAGCTTAGTTCTGTGATTAGATTTATATTTGCTTCCCTGCTCACACTTATTACAACAATTGTTGTAAAAGTTTTTAAAAAGTACTAAAACACCATATACTCTATTCACCCCCCTCTAGAGTATATCAGATCTAGTTGCACTTTCAAAGGGCGAAGTTATGAAATTGTTAGACACTGGAACTATCTATCCTATATCAGATAGTAAGTGGGCTAGCCCTGTTGAGGTTGTGCCGAAGAAGGGAGGGATAACTGTAGTTGTAAATGAAAATAATGATTTAATCCCGACACGGACGGTGACGGGGTGGCGAATGTTTATAGATTATCATAAGTTAAATGATGTCACCCGCAAGGATAACTTTCCTTATCGTTCATCGATCAGATTTTAGAACGATTATTCGACCATAGCTTTTATTGTTTTCTCGATGGTCTCTCGGGGTATTTTGAAATCCCCATCACTCCCGAGGACTAGGACAAAACTACATTTACTTGTCTCTTCAACACCTTCGCTTACCGAAGGATGCCGTTTGGATTTTGCAATGCACCAGCTACATTCCAGCGATGTATGCTCATTATCTTTGACAAGTACGCGTAAAGTATTATGGAGGTATTCATGGATGATTTATCCGTGTTCGGTGATGCATTTGATAGCTGTTTAGAAAACCTCAAAAAAGTCTTAGAATGATGCGAAGAAACTAACCTTGCCCTAAATTGGGAAAAATGACATTTTATGGTGAGGGAAGGGTTATTTTTGGGTCATAAAATTTCTGCAAGAGGTATTGAAGTAGACATTTATAAGATAGAAGTTATTGAGAAACTGGCGCCGCCTACGAACATCAATGCTATAAGAAGTTTCCTATGGCATGCTGCCTTTTAACGTCGTTTCATAAAGGACTTCTCCAAGATCACCAAACCCCTTACCCATCTCTTAGAAAAAGACGCCCCATTCATTTTTGATGACCTTTGCCTAGCTGCTTTTAATTTAATAAAAGAAAATTTAATTAATGCCCCGATTATGATAGCTCCGGTGTGGGACCTTCCCTTTGAGATAATGTGCGATGCGAGTAGTTTCACGGTGGAAGCCGTATTAGGTTAACGCATATCTAAAAACTTCCACCCAATCTATTATGCAACTAATACGCTCACATATGCACAAGAAAATTGCACCACAACCGAGAAGGAGCTCCTAGCTGTAGTATTCGCTTTTGATAAATTCCGCCCTTATATTACACTTTCAAAAATTATCGTTTTTACGGACCACTCGTCCCTCAAATAACTTCTTGCCAAAACAGATGTCAATCCTCTCCTTATTCGCTGGGTTTACTCCTCCAAGAGTTTGACTTAGAAATCCGTGATAAGCGAGGAGCCGAGAATTTGGCCACCGTCCACCTCTTGCGCCTAGATAATCCTTTTATTGAAAATTTAGATGAAAAATCTTTTAATGATTATTTTCCTGATGAGAAGCTGCTTTCAATTAACACATCTCCTTCTCCTTGGTTTGCACACATTTCCAACTACTTAGTTGCTCGTGTGCTCCCAAAAGATTTCTCCTCTCAACAAAAGAAGATATTCTTTTCTGAGTTGAAGAACTATTTTTGGGAGGACCCGTATCTTTTCAGAGTCTGTGCGGACCAAGTGATAAGGAGATGTGTTTCTGATGAAAAAGGATTAGATATTTTAAAACACTTACATAAGGTCCGACTAGTGGGCACTAGCAAGCTGCTCGCACCGCTCACAAGGTGCTTTGCGCGGGTTTTTACTGGCCTAGACTGTTTAAAGATGTGCAAGCCTTTGTAAGTAGGTGTGATAGTTGCCAACGGTCGGGCAACATTTCCAATAAAAATGAAATGCCACAAAATTATTTCCTTGAGTGCGAAATTTTTGACCTCTGGGGAATTGATTTTGTTGGCCCTCTTCCTTCTAGCTTCAGAAATAAGTGTATTTTAGTTGTCTTTGATTATGTTTCACGATGGGCTGAAGCCCAAGCTCTTCCTACGAACGACTCCCGAGTTGTAGTTACGTTTTTGAAAAAATTATTTTCTCGATTCGATACGCCATGAGTCATCGTCAGCGATAGGGGTTAACATTTTTGTAACGCGCAGTTTTCAAAAATTCTTATTAAATACGACGTTATGCATAAGCTTTCAACTGCCTACCACCCCCAAACTAACGGACAGGTCGAAGTAGTGAACATAGAGCTCAAAAGAATTTTACAAAAGACTGTTTCCACCTGTAGAAAAGACTGGTCAACCAAATTAGACGATGCTCTATGGGCCGACCGAACAGCGTACAAAACCGCCATCGGATGTACGCCGTATCGGTTGGTTTATGAAAAATCGTGCCATTTACCCGTACAATTAGAACACCACGCTTTTTCGGGCCTAAGGTTTTTAAATTTCGATCCACACTCTGTCGGTGATTTTCAAATATTTCAACTTAACGAACTCGACGAGTGACGCTCTTACGCATACGAAAATAACAAATTTTATACAGAGCGGACGAAACGTTTTCACGACAAGCAGCTAAGGCAGCCAAAAACCTTCAATCCGGGCGACCAAGTTCTTTTATATAATTCATGATTACGTTTATTTCCGGGCAAGTTAAAATCACGTTGGTCTGGGCGATTTACTGTTAAAGAAGTTTTTTCGTATGACACTGTTTTAATTTTGCACCCTGATAAAGGTGAGTTCAAAGTAAATGGTCAGTGTCTTAAACTTTATTTCTGTGGTGATGTCAGTCCAAACTGTACTAATTTTATTCTGCATGATCCGAACCTCAACTAACTTAAGACTCTTTATTTTTGTTAAAACTTAATTATTATTGGACAAGATTATTTTTGGACAATAGTTTTTTGGTCGAGCTCAAACGACCTTTATAAACAAAAGGCGCTCTTTGGAGGCAACCCAAACTATTTTTCTGTTTTCTTTATTTTACACTTTTTGGCCCGGACGGCCCCGCCAAGCTGAAGATTATGTGATCGCCTCCTCCAATGCTGTTGAATCCATCACGAAGTCTAAAGAAGACATTTCAAGTTATTCCAAAGCCCAAGCATGGGGAAGCGACATCAATCAACATTCGCGGCGCAAAAATCCGGTGAAGTACCTATTTTTCAATTCTGTACTTTCATTTCTGTTCTAATTTCTCTCTCCTTCTGTAACGCCCCGAAACTCAAAATAGAGATGGGTGGCGTTTTGAGCCAAGTTTGGAATTTGACAGCGGTCACAAGGCCTGGGACACGGGTGTGTCATAGGCCGTGTCCTTCGTGTGTTGAAGGCGGGTTGTGGCGTGTTTGACATAGTCTACTATGTCGACACACAGAGTATGCTGTGTCGACACACAGAGTCTGTTGTGTCGACACACAGGGCCTGTTGTGTCGACACACAGGGCCTGCTGTGTCGACACAGGGCTTGCGACACAGGGCTTGCTATTTCGACACAGGGTCTGCTCTGTCGACACAGGGTCTGCTCTGTCGACATAGGGCCTACTGTGTCGACACAGGGCCTGCTGTGTCGACACAGGGCCTTATGTGTCGACACAGGGCCTGCTGTGTCGACACAGGGCCTGCTGTGTCGACACAGCCAGGGTATGCTGTGTCGACATAGAGTGTTGACACAGAGTGTCAACACAAGGTTCTTGGCAGGGTCTCAACTAAATGTCCTGACACAGTTTGAGTTTATCGCGGATGTGTCCTGCTCTGGTTTGTGAACCGTGCATTGTTCGGCCCAGTTTTTCCTTGTCAGACCCGGATCATAGCCGTACATTTCTTTAAGTTGGGATCCGCCGGCTGGAGGTTATTCCTATTGGGATATACCCGAGTGTAGGGTTTCAAAACCCTCATCTTCTATTCGCTGGTTCTCTGTCTAAGTTCTAAAGAGAGGGGAGAGCAACGAGGAAGAAGAAGTCTAGATCCGTCAGCGGTGGACATTCGGAGCTCCAAATCGCGAACCGACTTCGGATCTACGGAGGCAAGGAGAGGGCGGTGTTTTTCATCTGCATACTTTTCCATGGAGCCAAGGAAGAATACTAGGGTAACGATTCTCTACTTGAGCATGTGAAGCTCTACTTCTTTTGGATAGGGAAGCTCGCTCTCGCGAGTTTTGTGGTGAGTTTGAGGTGTTCCTTCGGGTAGACATGAATAGTCCCTGTTGTGTACATGTAGAGTCCATATTCGAGAACGGACATAGGCATGATGTGTGAAGCCTACCCGGATAAGTTGGTCTGGATCGGTGATGTTGCATTGCATAAATGGCCGGAGAAGACTCTGTGTGGATGTTTGTTTTTTGGGTTTTTCTACGCGGTAGATTGCAATAGGGAGTCTTGGGATTAACTCCAAGGTGCATCCGGAAAACTGGGCGGATGCGTGGTTCTGCCATCTTGTGGTCCTGGGAGCCAACTTGAACATAACTGGGTTATGTGATATATGTAGATGATTTGGGACTCGGGAAAGTTTGACCCACTCATATGTTTTAAATTAACGTTGCGGTGTGAGCATGGGTCAGGCGGAACTGTACTCGCTATATGTCGTTCGGTTAAAAAGACCTAAAGTTACTTGACACTTACCGTTAGCATAAATAGAGGGTCTTAGGCAGTGGACAGAACAAAAGACTGCTCACGAGATATTGCCATCCAGGGGCGGTGGTGACTCAGCTGACTTTGACCGTGATCACCAAGAATGTGCCCTGAGAGCACGGGGCGTGTGGCCATGCGTGCCTGTGTCTGTGTTGTAGTGTTATTACTCTACTACTTGATGATGCTAATAAAGTGCAGGGAAGGAGCATCGCCGCCCCTGGTTTGGGGGTGAGATCGTTATAACTTGGTCAGCATAGCTGACCATTGCCTTTTGTTAGAAAGTAGAGACAAGAAGCGAAAAGACGAGAACAAGCGAATAAACTTTGTGATAATGAAATTTTATTATCCAAAAATGATATCATTTACAAAGGTATGGCCTCCCTTATAAGAAATGGAGGATAAGGAAGAGAGTCTACAAACAATGTGGGACTAAACATTTACAGGCTGAGCGGCTAGAATGGTGGAGACCGATCAGGCCGCGCGGTTAGACAGATGGGATAACCGCTCGACAACACCAGCTGGATAGAACAAGCCGTAGAGAGAGACCGCCAGACCGCCCGGTCTACAAACAGCTGGAACAGACCGCTAAGCCGCTCGGTCAACAAACCGCTGGAACAGACCGCTAAGCCGCCCGTCTAATACTTCAACACTCCCCCTCAAGCTGGAGCATAGATATCAATCATGCCCAGCTTGTCACAAATGCGGAAGAAGGAAGTAGAAAACCGGCTTGGTGAAGATATCGGCCAACTCCTTGTCAGAGGTGACAAAAGGAGTACAAATCTGTTTCTTCAAAATCTCCTCCCGAATGAAGTGACAGTCAACCTCTATATGCTTCGTTCTCTCATGGAAGACCGGATTTTGGATAGTGTATAGCGGCCTTGTTGTCACAGAACATAGGGAGAGGACAATCATATACCTCGCCCAGGTCAAGCATGAGAGCCGCAACCATTTTAACTCACACGTAGTTGACGCCATACTCCGGTATTCTGCTTCGGCACTGAATCTGGAAACAACCGACTGTTTCTTGCTTTTCCAACTTACGAGATTACCTCCAACAAGGTACAGAAACCTGACGTGGATTTACGATCGCCTTTGGCATCCGCATAACTTGAGTCTGAGTAGGCCTCAACTCTCAGATGGCCATTCTTCTGGAAGAGTAACCCTCTGCCCGGTGCTGGCTTTGATATACTCTAAAATCTTCAGGGCGGACTATGAAGATGACACTCCCTGGGAGCTTGCATAAACTGACTGACCTTTCCTACAGCGTAGGCGATGTCGGGTCTAGTCACCGTGAATAGATGAGTTTGCCTACCAAACGTCTGTAACGTGTCACATCAGATAGAGGAGGCGATTCATCCGTCCACGTCTTGTCTTCTCCAACAGCCATGGGAAGATGAGCTGGTTTGGCACCTGTCAAGCCTGCTTCTCGAAGAAGATCAAGGGCATACTTCCGTTGAGAGAGAACCAAGAGTCAGGTTTCCGAGAGATCTCTATCCCCCAAAAAGTATTTTGGGGAGCCCATATCCTTCGTGACCAGTGCTGGCGGAGGTGCTTCTTCGTCAAGTCCACCCCATCTCGGTCATCACCAGTAAGGAGATATCATCCACATATACGCCAAACCACCAGTCCCGAGGCCCGTTTTGCGAATGAATAAGGAGTGATCGGCCGAACTCCTTTGAAAACCGATGGTTGCCACAATACCACTGAACTTTCGAACCATGCCCGAGGGCTCGCGTGAGGCCATAAAATGGCCTTCTTCAAATGACAGACACGTGTCTCCCCTGAGCAACATACCCAGGAGGGTTGCTCCATATAGACGTCCTCCTGAAGATCGCCATAGAGAAAGGCATTCTTCACATCCAGCTGAGAAACAGCCCAAGCCCGGTTAATAGCCACAGAAAAGAGAACCCGGATGGTGCTGAGGCGAGCAACTGGAGAGAAGGTATCGAAGTAATCAACGCCATAAGTCTGAGTAAAGCCCTTGGCCACCAGCCGGCTTTGTAGCGATCCACAGTGCCGTCGGGGCGAAACTTCACAACAAAGACCCACCGACAGCCAACCACATCAGTGCCCACGGGAGGAGGAACCAGGGTCCAGGTACCCCGTTCAGTAAGAGTAGCCATCTCCTCATCCATGGCAGACTTCCAATGAGGGAGAGCGAGAGAGCTCCTGGTAGGTACGGGGAGTAGAAGTGGCAGAGATAGCCAAGGCAAAACACCTGCGAGAAGGAGAAAGCTGATCATAAAACAACAGCCGTGAGCGGGTGTTGAGTACACGCCCGCACCCCTTTGCGAAGGGCAATGGGAACATCCAGATCATCGGGAGCGGCGGCGACGGGAGCGTCAGCGACCGAGCGTCCGGCGGAGAAGGCTGGGCCGGGAGGAGAGAGGGAGGAGTGGAGAGGAGGGGAGGAGGGAGGAGGAGGTGGGGGGGGAGAAGGTGGGAGAGGAGAGGGAAGGTGGGAAAACGTCGAGAGGTGTGGAAGGAACGGAGACATCAGAGGAGGAGAGAAGGAAGAGAGGAGGAAGGAGAGAAAAAAGCATTCGGTCAAGAGTACATGGCGGAGAAGGGGATCGAAGCAGCAATAGCCTTTTTGAGTGGTAGAGTACCCCAAAAAGACACACTTGGTGGAATGGGGGGAAAGCTTGTCGCGGGTAGCGGAGGGAGCGTGAACGAAGGCCGTACAGCCAAAGACACGGAGAGGAAGAGGAAAAGTTCTTGGTGGGGGTAGAGAAGGGAGAAGGGAGTCTTCCCGTGGAGGACCGTGGAGGGAAGGCGATTAATGAGATAGCAAGCGAGGAGCACAGCGTATCCCCAGTAGGAGCGAGGGACGTGCATCTGCGTCATGAGAGTACGCGCAACATCAAGCAGGTGACGGTTTTTACGCTCCGCCACCCCATTCTGTTGGGAGGTGTAAACACAAGATGTTTGATGAAGGAGGCCATGTTCGTGAAAGAACGTGGAGAACTCATGATTTAGATACTCCTTTGCATTATCAGAACGTAAGATTTTAATGGAAATAGCAAATTGAGTCCGAATCATATAGTAAAAAGATTGCCAAACAGAAAATAGTTCAGAGCGATCTTTTAAGAGATACACCCAGGTACAGCGAGTAAAATCATCGATAAAAGTAACAAAATAGGAACTGCCCCCAACAGTAAGGGTAGGAGCAGGACCCCATACATCAGAATGAATAAGCTCAAAAATGCGAGAGGAGCCACGGCCTTGCTTCGGAGGGAAGGAGGAGCGATGATGTTTGCCAAGCTGACAGGCATCACAGTTGAGCGGAGAACCGGTAGGAGGTAAGTGGGGCAGAAGCTGACGAATAAGCCGAGGAGGAGGATGTCCAAGACGAAGATGCCACTGAAGGAGATCGGTGGAGGAGGAGTAGGCAGAAAGAGCGGAAACATCATCGAGGAAGTAGAGGCCGCCGCTCTCAGTCCCAGTAGCAATCGTCCGCTGGGTCCTCGGGTCCTGAAAAGAACAAGTAGTGGGAGTGAATAAAACAGAGCACTGAAGTTGCCGGCATAAAGTAGTAACGGATAACAAGTTGCACGGGAACTTCGGGACATAGAGGGTATCCTCCAAGCAAAGCGATGGAGTGAGTTGAACCATGCCCGTCCCATGAACCGGGGACGGGGAACCATCCGCCACACGAACCGGGGGTAAGCGGTCATGGGTCTCAAGACGGGAGAAGCAATGGGGATTGCCCGTCATATGATTGGTGGCACCGGAGTCAATCAGCCATTTACCTTGGGTAACGACGTGGGCACTACCTGACGTCGTGGCCACAGAGGCAGACGGCCGAGAAGAGGCGGAGGCCGAAGGAGCATCACCGGAAGGGCGAAGATGAGGATGTTTCTGCCAGCAGCGGTCAACAGTATGGCCAGTACGACCACAATGAGAGCAGAGAAACCGGGAGGAACTTCGGCCGCCAGAAGAGCCACGGCCACTGGGGCCCCCCCGTTGAGCTTGGTGAGCAGAGGAGTCCTGGAAAGGGGGGGAGGCCAACAGAGGCCGCTGGAGGAGTGAAGTAACGGCGGCAATGCGAGCCGCGGTGGCATCCAAAGTAGGAGATTCCGCCTCACCCAAGATCTGCTGGCGGATCATATCATAAGAGTCGGGAAGGCGAAGAAGATAACAAACAACCAGGAGTTCCTGGAAGTGTTTGTGCTGGTCGGCCAAGTCCGCGGAGAAGGGGCGATTCTGGAGGATTTCAGCACCAAGGGCCTGAACCTGCTGATAGGCCGCAGCCGGTGACATGGAAGGGCGGGCGAAGAGGTCCGCATAGAGAGTATAAATGCGGGACGTCTGGCCCCCCTTAGAATAGAGAGCAGCGAGGTGAAGCCATGCTGCCTTGACCGTCTCATCATGGCGAATGACGGGAAGGCACTCATCAGAAAGGCTGTTGGCCAGCCAGGTGCGAACAAGAGCATCACTCGCATCCCAGTCATCAAACTCAGGAGAGGTGCGAGGAGGAGGGTCATCGGTGAGGTGATGACGCTTGCGTTGAGAACGAAGGAGAAAGGTGAAAGAAACGCTCCAATCGGGATAGTTGGAGCCCACAAGCTTGGAAAGGGTGCCAAGGTTACCCGAAGGAGGAGGAGGAGAAGGAGCTGCAGGAGTAGTGGTGAGACCGGAGGTAGTCATAGAACCCGGAAGCAGAAGAAGCCGCACGAACAGAGGCGGTTAGAAAAACAGAGGAAGCCGCGCGAACAGTAGCGGCTAGAAAGAGGCACTGCGGGGAAGAGGTCGCGCGGACTGAAAAGCCGAGCGAACAGAAGAGGAGAGAAGAGCAGTGACCGCGACCAAGATGCGGGTAAGAAAGAGACAACCCGCACGGTCAGGCAGATCACAGCAGCGGCAAGAAGGCAGGCAAAGGCACGATGGGGAAGAAGTCGCACGAACTGAGAAGCCCGAGCGAACAGAAAAGACGAGAAGAGCTGGCGACCGCGACCAAGATGCGGGGAGAAAGGAACAACCCGCACGGTCAGGCAGATCACAGCAGCAAACCGCGTGGAGAGAACAACACACACGCGGACAGAGACAGAACGCAGCGACTAGGAAGTCGGAGAGGCAAGAACAAGAGGCGCGGCGACAACCAAACAGGTCGCCGCGAAAAGAGAAGTAGAAGAAGAGAACCAAGCAGGAGCAAGCCGCGCGAACAGGTCGGCGGACAAACGACAAGCCGCGCGGATAGAAACAGGCCGCGCGGATAGAAGAGAGGGCAAGCCGCGAAACAAGTCGCAGAATGCCGAAACAGAAGTCGCGAACAACAGAGGGCGCACAGAATCAGGAGGAAATGACCGTGTCCTCTGATACCATGTTAGAAAGTAGAGACAAGAAGCGAAAAGACGAGAACAAGCGAATAAACTTTTGAATAATGAAATTTTATTATCCAAAAATGATATCATTTACAAAGGTATGCCCTCCCTTATATAGAATGGAGGAGATAAGGAAGAGAGTCTACAAACAATGTGGGACTAAACATTTACAGGCTGAGCGGCTAGAATGGTGGAGACCGATCAGGCCGCGCGGTTAGACAGATGGGATAACCGCTCGGCAACACCAGCTGGATAGAACAAGCCGTAGAGAGAGACCGCCAGACCGCCCGGTCTACAAACAGCTGGAACAGACCGCTAAGCCGCTCGGTCAACAAACCGCTGGAACAGACCGCTAAGCCGCCCGTCTAATACTTCAACACCTTTGTTTGCCACCATCGCGGTGGAGTGTTGCTTGCAGGTGGTGCAGGTCCGAGCGGTCAATAGCGGGCTAAATCCCAAATTGCTGAGCCGGCCCTCGAAGGGCTAATTGGATTGTTTACCTATTTTATTCATGTATGACCGGCCTGCGTTCCGAGGTTTGGAGAACATGTAATTTGAGTAAACCATTTTGTAAGGACAAAAGTCCAGTACTTGTGTATTTGTACTGTTGGAACACCCTATTACTAATTTGGGTCAGGATCATTATGTCTCTAGGAAACAAATGTTTGACCTCCTGTATAGCTCAATAGGTCAATTAGAATTGAGTCTAAGGGTTAGAAGTCTAGGTTTGGAAGCTGCCCTCAAGACCAGGATTTTCTGTTTGGAGACCAAGTCATATCGTCGAGCTCAGCATGACGATTCGTCGAACTCCGATCGATGATCGTCTAGCTCAACTTCGACAGATCATCGAAATCCATTCGACGATCGCTGAGCTCAACTTCATCATATCGTCGAACTCCATTCGACGATCGGTGAACTCAGTTCGATGATCTTGACTCAGCTTTGGATTTCTATCTCTGAGCTCAGTTCGACGATCTTTGAGCTCAGATCGACGATGTTCTACTGCTGTATTTATCCATATCGCTGAGGCTCAGTTCAAACGATAGCAGAGCTCAGTTCGACGTTTTCAGATAACTTCAAGGATGTTTTTAGATTCAAAATTCAAAATCAGTTAAGGAGTTATTCCTTCCTGGTCAAAAATTAATTCAGAAGG